>OY730182.1:31830819-34253319 GCA_963422495.1 Polyommatus iphigenia
CGGTGATTGTGGAATATTGTATGTGGATGTATAATTACCTATGTTAACTACTTAAACGTATTATTAATGTGAAAGTCACACGATAATTATTGAAGACGTGCGGATGAAGTGTCACACGAAGTGGATGAAGTAAAATAACATACATTTTATAACATAAGGGCGAAATTTTCCCTAATAATTTGAACAAATCTTGTAATTTCATCATCTAGCTAAATATATCCTTTATCCAGCCTCCTTTATTCCAGGTCATTTTCCCGGCCCCAAAGCCTCAAATTGTTACTTACCCACTTCAATTGTTTGTGATTCTCCTTCGTAAATTAAATAGATACGAAGACAGCAAGATTAAAAGGAAAATGGATTGTAATTTGAAAGATTTCAGAATAACCACTTTCGGGATAAAAATGGGAAAAAGAATGGAGACCAAAATACATATAACGCCGAAACACTTTATGTACCGTTAAAAGACTTCCTTTTAGGTAAGTCAACACTTACCTAAAAGGTAGTTTTTTAACGGCTTTTTTTAAATTGACGATTAATTTCAATAAATTAATCGTCATTTAAAAAATAGATAAAGTAATACCTACCTCAACTGTAAATAATTTCAAATGTAAATACATATAAGCATTTGAATTTTAATCAATTCATGAGGCCAAATGGTAATTAATTCAGGAAAGAATTGATTACGTGCAAAGTGCAGGTCAAAAAACCTGTAACACTTGCTTTGGCCAATTAATATTTAATTGGTCTGACATGGTTTGGAGAAAGTATGTTTAATTATATTTTAAAAAATCCTTATCTCTTTTTAAATTAAACAACATATTAAACATTAATGTCTCTAGTAAGTATAATATTATAGCTACATAATTCTCAATGCAATAATTTATAAACAACCTACTTATTAATAACAAAAAGACCCTGTAATTTTTTTGGAAGACTTAGGATCAGTTTTATAATATGTATAAGCATAGAAGTATGCGATCAAGTTTTGAAAGTCAATATTTATGACTTCAGACTTCATGCCAAAGGAAAACCTTCCTAGGAATAGTAAGTGTCCGTTGCATCAATGGCAGATGAAATAGTATACCTGTCATAATATGGAATTGCTACTTTTCTGTATGTCTGTGGAACACTCGTTCTGTCTTTACGGGCTTAGTATTTTAATATATATAAAAGCTGGGTCGTTCATAATAAAGATTAATGTAACTGGATCATTCCTAAAGTATAGAGGTCAGAGTGAAATAAATAGCCTGACCCAGAGCTGAAACGAATATCCAAAGATAGCTGGGATTTCATCGGAATCGCATATGAGGTGGACGTATAGGAAATTAGGTTATACGAGTTATACAGTGGACATTATGCGATTTCCTTCCAGTATTTTGCTGTACGATAAAATTGAAAATGGCAGACGTTTATTTGAATATAATTTGGAAGTCCGTAGAAAGTTGAGTCTAAAAGCTATAAAATATCATGATATTTTATGTAAGTATATCTTTTCGTACCGGGGATGGGTTATCCTACTTCCCTTTTCTGGCCCTTTCCCTTATGGTGGTGCACTAGCTCATCCAGTGTTTTTCTCGGACCACGCCTACCTAAGTATTTAATATTGTAATGTAATGATTTGTATATTTTTGAATCATGAATAAAAACAACTTGGGTTATTTTTAAGCTGTATGCATGTATGTACACACTCGGTTCCATTTTTATAAAGCCGTATGCATACTACATATTATTATGTACATTGTACTACTTGGTTCCATTTTTATAAAGCCGTATGCATACTACTTATTATGTACATTGTACTACTTGGTTCCATTTTTATAAAGCCGTATGCATACTACTTATTATGTACATTGTACTACTTGGTTCCATTTTTATAAAGCCGTATGCATGTATGTACATACTTGGTTTATATCTAGGATTTCGCGACCTACAATTACAACGCAAACGAAGTTGCGACTTGCGAGCGACGTTAAACATCTGCCACTGGATATGATTACTGACATACACGCTGTTGGTAACCAGATGTCTTAATTTACTTTAATGTGTTTTAAATTGAGGAATGAAAATTATGAAACACAACATCTGGTTCTTTATCATTATTTGTTCAATACCTTATTCTATGTCTTTAGGCATCGTTTAATGCCTAACAGCTAAAGTTATCATTGAAACCTATGAGTACCATCAAGCAAAAAGGTATTAGATATTAATTACCCCACAATCTACATCACTCTACAATCTACATTATATTAGACCCCTTTTGCAAAGGAGGGCTACGTTAACTAGTATGGTAGCTAGTTAGAACTTTGTGTCTGCTATTATATATCCCAAGTATGTACCAACTTTTAGTGGGACATTTTTTATTTATCGAATCTACAGTTTTATATCAACGATCGCTCTGCAATGAAATACAAAACTTGTCACCCATGTTTATTTCAATAGGATTACGGCAACAAAAAAATATGACTCAGTTCGATTCGGTGCAGTAAAAAAGTAGATTTTTTTACATTGTCAATATGAACAAATGGTCAAATTTTCCCCTAAAGCTAAAGGTGCAATAACAATGCTGCATTCAATGTTAAACATTACGCAATTTTAGCTTCTATTACGAGGTAGGAGAGACTTTTTTTGATTGCAAAAGATACATAAATTTAGTGACACGTATGAATCTATTTTTCATTTCCTTTCAGCTTCTTGTATGGCCTCAGCACAAATCGACGAAATTCGTGAGGTGCTTACCAAAGATTATATTTTATATCTTAACATCGATTTTGTTACCTTTTGCTTGGGTTTGTAAAAAGGTTGATTTACAAACCCCAGTAAAAGGTAACTTAAGATTAAATAAATATTATTCAGTCGGTATTGTTGCCAATATTCGAATCATTATGCTCATCCCAGCAAGCACACAACACCATTATAACAAACTTATTATTAGTAGAGTAGAGTAAAACACTAAAAAATATATAAATAAATAGTAAATTTACTACAAAATATTTAAACTCTAAAAAATATTTTGTAGTAAATTTAGTATTTATTTATATATTTTTTAGTGTTTTACTTTATTTTTTAGTGTTTAAATATTTAGTAGTAAATTTACTAAAAAAAAATTTAAAACAAAAAAAAAAATTTGTTTAAATATTTTGAAGTAAATATTTGTGTAGGAACCTAGGTAATTACTATCTTAAACTGAAAAATAACTCAAACATGTTAAATATTTTCGTATGAGAAAATGATTTTGGAATTACGTTTGTATGAGAAATTCCAAGTGTACCCGGCCTCTTAACAGTTAAAATACAGTATTTCTATAAGTTTTAATGCACAACATGTAAGATCATTTCAATTATAATCTAATGTTGCAGCTAGATTTTTTATTTTTTTAAGTATCTTTAAATAATCCAACTCAAACCCGCGACAGTTTTGTGATTTTTGCTGTAAAAGGTTTAGAATATCACCTTTTTATGGATTGTATTGACGTCTTAACGGTATGAAAAAAATACAATGTACTGTTGAGAAAGTCGTCTATACAATGTTGGAATTACTTTTTACCACTTTCATATAAAAAACCCTTTAAAAAAACAGAATACCTATAACTGCCCGCTAACTTGGCGATCGTCCCTTTTCACCTGGCATATGAAAGACGGGCGTGAGTGTGAAGAGAGCAGTAGAAAATATAGCACGGGCTCTTAATCATCGTACTGTCTCTGAATGCGGCTGTAAGTTGTAACACTGGGGTAGTACTAAAATTGAAGAGATAAAGTGCTCGATATAATGATATCTTTCCGTCGCTATTCTGAATAATATTAATATTAGCAAAACCCATAATAACAGATCGCTGGAATAAAATACTGGTATAATTCTGCCTCTGCACGCATAGGGCGGCCTGATTGGATCACGATAGCTGAATGTATCAATTAGTGCCCACGCAATGCTAATGCATCGTATTGTTGGCGGGTCGTGACCGATGGCATATCGGCCGATTGCGCTCGCTATCTCACGTACTGAAAACGTGATCCAAATGATTACCCCTTACAAACGGGTGCTGTCAACCGCAGATGTCGAAAAGATACGGAATAGTTTGTGTTTAGAGTTTTCCGAACTCTAAACACAAACTATTCCGTATCTTTAAAAAAATGTCTATACCTAATTTCCGTAAAAAAATGTATAGTCCGTTCAGAGCAAAAACCTATGATAATACCTCAGAATACAGAACAAAAAGTTTGTTCTGTATTCTGAGGATAATAATAGATAACGCCCGCAACTTCGTTGCGTCAAAAATCGTTTACCGCGCGGGAATCGTACATTTTTCCGGGATAAAAAGCATCCTATCATATTGAAATTGAATTGAATCAATTGAAAGTTGAAATTTTCACAGATTGTGTATATCTGTTGCCGCTATAACAACAAATACTAAAAACAAAATAAAATTAATATTTAAGGGGGGCTCCCATACAACAAACGTGATTTTTTTGGCCTTTTTGGCTCTATATCAATAATGGCAAAAGGTAGGTACTTGAATTTTACTCAAGGTCCTTTGTTTTATGTGCACTTTAATATTTAATAATATTATTAAAATAAAATAAAAAATTAAGGGGGGCTCCCATACAAAAAACACAATTTTTGGGCTAATTTTGCTCTATAATGGTACGGAACCTTTAGTGTGCGAGTCCGACTCGCACTTGGCCAATTATTAATAAAACATAAGCCTATAGTTTCAATTTATTGAATTTTATAACATAAATTCAAACATGCGGGATCCCGCGGCATCCCGCGGGATTGGCCAATTCCGCAAATCAATCCCGCGGGATTGAATAAGGTGCGGGATTGCAATCCCTAATCCTATGTCCTTTTCCGGGACTCAAAGTATCTCTATACTGAATTTCAGAAAAATTGCTTCAGCGGTTTGGGCGTGAAGAGGAAACAGGCAGACAGTCGACAGACAGTGTCTCTCCAGGTTCTCGAAGGTTGCACTTAATGCATCCATTGTATTTTCTGCTAAAATTAGAATTTTCCCCGGAGAAATATTGGACAGCTGCGCAATTGTAACGATATCGAATGTCGTGCATGGGATGTTTCGTTTCGTGCAAGTAATTTTCGATAGCTGCTAATCCTGCTTACTCCAGAGTTAGCAACTTCGAAAAAACTTCTGCCCTCGGATCACGTGGTAGACCGAAGAGGTAGATTAATTTTATTTCAGCTAAAGTTAAAGTTAATATTTTAACACATTGTATTAAATTCTATCATTGAGAAACTGACCTAGCGGATTTTTAAATAGTTGTATGTATTTATCGAGTTATTGAGAAAAAACTAATTTGGCGATGAATCCGCGTCGTCCCTTTTCACCTGGCATAATATGAATGACGTTCGTGAGTGTGAAGAGAGAAGGACGATGTTTGATTTTTTGCGTTAGTCACCCTCCTAATAGAAACACTTGACTCCGAAGTGAAGACAGTGTCGCAATATTATAGAAGAAGGCGACTTTGACTCGATCTCTAGGTTCGTTTTTTATTGGGATCCCAGCAAGCACACAACTTGTATATTAACCAAAACAGATACAGAATTATGTCTTGAAGTCATATTAATTATTTTAATCGTCACTATCCAAATATGAATACTCCATAAAGGCATTTATTGCATCAAATTATGCTTACTGCTATAGTATAGTTAGCAAAAAATTGTTACAATGTCAAAAATCTTAAATTAACGTAGGATAATTCTAAATTACAGCTTCTAAAACAGCTTTCAAACTTATACTAAGACTATTATCTTACATTGGTAATTAGAAAAACTTTACGCTTTAAATAAGCAATAATAAACTAATTTGTAGTGCTTTTGAACGTATATTGATTTTTTGTAGGAATAAAAGCTTTCTAATAGTCCATGGTTGTGCTAATTTAATGCTAGTCCTATATTAACATTGACTTTATAACAAATAATGCCTTTGCTCCGTTTTCTTTCTGATCTATTCATCTCTACAGTATATAGCTCTATATTTTGATCGAAATAAAAGTATTGTTAGAACTATGAGCAATAATAACATCGTAATTTGAATTTACAATATGGTTATTTATAATGGCGAATATATTACACTGGCTAATTTAATATATAAGAAAGGATAAAAAGGCTTGGAAAAAAAAAACAGGCGGATTCAAAAGAAAGCTTAAAAAGGATTTAAATACTGATTTTATTAATAATTGGAGTAAACAAAAAAATATCTCCACCATCAGTGTCTTCTTCTTCGAGCCATCTCAAAATTCTCTCTTCTGCACTCCTTGAAGCCATTATTCTGGAAAAAGTCATCACTCTAGTTAGTACTAACCTTCTTATAAATTGTACATACCAAAAAAACATAAATTATTTAAAGGCTTTACCAAATGATTACGGTACCCTGTTAAACTCGATAACGATCAGTCACTATTACGTATAATGAGTTTAAACATTATAACATATTTCTGAAATGCTGTCGTTATATGGCTGAACATAATAAGTAAGTGTCTTGTATAAGTGCAATACGAGCTCTAATTTTTGTAACGGGCCATTTAAAATTAACAGCACTATTATGCTTTCGTCAAATGCCTAAAGCCTTAATTTTATTTGTCGCCATTAGCTTTCCTTTTCCTATCTTACAAAAAGAATACAAGTCACTAAAATATAAGATCGACTAAAAAGGGAATGAAATTATTTGTATTTTGTACGGATACTTCTATAAGCTACTTTATTTGTTAAACCTATTGCTAAAGGCTAGTTTTTATATTTGTTAAAACTATAGGTTATGTTTTCTAAAAATTTTTTACTATAATAAAGTATTTTAGCGAGGGCGCGTGTATTCTTTACTAATAACATGTATATTTCACCCGACAAAATGACGTGCGCAGCTAATTTCACTCAAAACAATCAAAAATAAAGGCATTACTTACCCATTAAATATTAGTTGTCACACATAACACTGCATTTAATTAATTCAGGTCAACACAATACTTTGCACGACCAACAGCAGTCAGCAGAATAAATAATATATTTTTAAAATCATTATGATTTTCTTTTTTACAGAGGAAGTAAAACAGTAAACATTGTTATGAAATTTTAATAACAGATTATAATTTTAAAAGCTATATATTAACTGTATTAAAGTCGCAAAAAATGCCATTTGTTTATTTCTATGCTCATAACTGATTTTATTAATGAAGTAATATGATAATTATAATGCTATTCAATAGCCTCTAACAACTCAACGCTGTCTAAAGGGGGGGGGGGGGGGGGGGGGGGGGGGGCAAATTTTACATAAAAGGGTCGTATAAAAGATATACAGCCGATATACGATTTGGTTATAATGCTTTGTACATTAACTCGTGCTATAATAAGTTTGTTATAATGGTGTTTTGTGCTTGCTGGGATGGGTTCCAAAGCTCCTGGGCTGCAGGAAAAATATTTTCCACGGAATACTATAAGAGAGTGGAACATCGGGCCATGTAGTATGAAAATTAATTGAAAAATAAATTATTATAATTATTAAAGACATGAGGGGACGAAGCGGATAGGTAACAGTTTGAAAACAATAGTTTTTTTTACCTAAAAAAAAAAGGGCCGGAAAAATGATTTTAAATCAGAAACATTTATATATTAGCCAGATGATGAAGTAGGTAAGTTACAAGATTGTTAGGGAGTTAAGGGAAAAATTTGTAACTGTCCGTTAAAAAATATTAGTTATCTGGTTTATCCACTCACGTCACACTTCACAGTAATACAATATTTACCCTACTCACGTCTTTATAATATTATAATATTGCCACATAATTTTAATCAAAATGTTATTGTCATTGTTTACAAAGACAAACTGAGGAGCGTCCGAGAGAATAGAACAATAGTTCGGATGTAGGTGTCGGGTTGTTGTGAACAATGACTGTACTCTATTGTTTACTTGGCAAAATAAACTAAACTCGCACTTTAAATAATTAAAAATAAGTACGCAAGAAAATGCTATTGTTATTTTTTATATTTTTAAATACTTCTGTTTAGTTTATTAGATAGGAGATCTGTGTTTATTATGTTATAATTTGATAATATAAAACAGATTGCCGCTTAGTGTTTTGATATTAAAACGAATATCTATACTAATATTATAAATGCGAAAGTATCTCTGTCTGTCTGTCTGTCTGTCTCGCTTTCACGCCAAAACTACCGAACCGATTGTAATGAAATTTTGTACACAGATAGTCTAAAGCCTGAGAAAGGACATAGGCTACTTTTTAACTGAAAAAAATAGTTGTAACGGGGTGAAAATGCGTAAATTTGTTCAAATTAAGTTAGTTCCAAAAATTCATAATAGATGGCGCCGTGCCGTCTCCTACATCGCGCTGACGCTTGCTCAAACGTCTTTCTATAAGAGGTGGTATCATCTCGCATTATATTTTAGATTTTTTCGATTGTTATAATTCCTTTTTTACGCTATTTAATAACTCAGTACTTCATCTATGCAGTGACGTAACCTTAAACCTACTGGCTATTACCTATCAATGATAAATACAAGTTTATGGGTAAAGTAAAAAGTTGTGTAATTGGGGGGCTAAATATACTTACTTTAAAATTTGGCATAAATAAAGTTTAATTAAAAAAAATGAAATAAGTTATATATATGCACACTGCACAGCTGTTTTTGGGTGTTTTGATTTAAGGTTTAGTTTAGTTACTAGGGTTTTTTTATAAAAGCTTTTGACACCAATTTTGTTGACATCGCGCGCTATAAACTCGCTATAAACTGAAGTCCACGAAGACGAAGTCGCGGGCAACAGCTAGTTATTAATATAGCACGATCGTTTCAAGATACTTTTACATTAAATGTACCTTTAGTATCTGTAAGGATTTTGAGCATCTCTGCCACTTAAAGTAAAAGCAACTCCCCATATCGTGATATCCCGTTTGGACCCAAAACCCGTCTCAAGTGGTGACAAATAGGCACATGTTTTTGTGAAATAAGTTGAGGAAGAGACTAGAGATATCTTTGATCTTGTCAGATACTATAAAAGCCCTTTGACTACTGCGCCATCACAGCACACATTGGAGTTGCGAAAGCTGCGATTTTTGACGTTACATATTCCGCATCAAAATCCGTCGAAAACCTTGGAACCTTTTAATTTAATGATTCTTTTACAAAATTTATGTTAAAAATTCGTTACATTTTCTAACAAGGCCAAAAGATTGCTAGATTTTAACTATTATTTTAAAAGAAAAAGCTATGAAAGAAATTTTCTACTGAGAAGTTTTCTTGAATATCATTAGAACGAAGAATATTTTCACATAAAAAATACAGAAACAAAATCAGTGCTCAATTCACTCTATATCTGAGAACATTTAACCTCCTCGTTTTTTGGAAGTCGGTTAAAAAACAATATACCTCAATATACAGAGTACCACACTTGAGACATCCATCCATTTGCATGTCCACGTCCGTTTGTCCCGCACTCCGCCGAACCCTTCAATACCCTCGTTTATTCATGCGGGACGACTTTTTTCTTTGTTTGAATTTCGAAAAGCGTTTTAAAATTCGAATTGTCTAATTTGAAAACGTAATGCTTGCTTTTGTTTGGTCGATGATCATGACGTAAGCATAGAGTATAAAAAGTTAAAAAGTATAAGTACTCTTACGTACAAAGAAAACAAATGACAAAGGACAGTACCAGTCATTAAACAAAGCACAAAAACACATAACATATTAAGGTTGCTTTAAAAATTGCCTGTTTTTAAAGTACCTAATAAAACGCCTGAATTTTAAGAAAAACATGTAGTATATTTTAAAGCAACCTTAATAAATATAGTGTTTTTGTGCTCTGTCCAATCACTCCAATGACTAGTACCACCTAGTTCTGTCCAATCACTAGTCATGTTCGCCCTACACCGAGCTGCATTTCGATTGCACCATTACAACCATACGTTTTCACATCTTTAGATGATCGTAATCCGTATGCTTGTACTTTGTACTAGTGAAAACTGAAAACTTGCTACTAGCTGGTGTTCACTTATAACCCAGGTGACTTGTGAGTCACAGGTTATAAGAGAACATACAACGCAGGCTGTGGCTGTTTAAAAAATAAATCTCAAGCCGTGCTATTCTGTCCTGAAAGAAATGTAGAGAGTAGAGAATTGTTCAGTTTTAAAACAATAAATATTTCTTAATTACATTAGGGTGGAAGCTGTTTATTTCCTTATTACTTGTCTCAAGATTTATTGAACAAAGCTACTACATATTATTTTATTACACTAAACTAAAGTACAATAGCACAGTTTGAAAAAATGTTCCTTGACGAATACAATAAGTCTGGAACCGAAACGCATTACTCGATAATAGACTCTATAATTTATAAATTTAGACTGTTTTTCCAGCTTCTGTTGTAATTATTGCCTATTTCGTTCACTTTAATTTATTGGTATCGAGGCCACGCCTGATTTTCAAATGCTCCACATGACGTCACGACTTCTACATTTAAGGTTCTTAATGAGATTTCTAAAGATTTATTTGATAGACAGCCCTTACTGAGAATTTTGGGATTGTGTGTTTTTATATTTGACAATAATTCATGAACCAAGATATACAGCTTTTACTAATTCAAATCCAGCTGTCCAATCTCCATAGAAATAATTCCTTTCGCTTAAAGTATAAATAACTAAAGTATTTGTATTACATATACCTACTTACCTATGTATAATAAAAGTAAAAAAGTTAGTAAGGAAAAGTTAAGTCCATACTTTCTTTCTTTTTCTTCTTTTTTGGCAACTTGACACAAAGGATGTGTATGTTGTGCCACAGACAAGGTAAAAAGGTAAGGAATATGGCGGGAAAACCATATTCCTCCTATTATAATTTTCATCATCGTTTTCATGTATCGTCAGGTCTAAAGTCTAGTCAAAGTCTAAGTAAAAGTCAATACAGTCACAGGAGTCAAGTCGGTCGATTCAGAAAAGTGGTAGACGCTTTACTGAAACTTTCGATGGAGTTTTGGAGGGAACACAAAATAGCACGTTTCTGGATATTACATCACTTTCCTACACTTGTGCATGAACACGAATATCTAATGGTTAATATTCTACCAATATTACACATTAAAAACCCAGCTAACACAATTTTAGAAAAATAATACAAAAACACAACAGCACTCTTTCACATGCCCGCCAAAACTCCAAAAAGTCCATACTTTATATTATAAATGCGAAAGTGTGTCTGACTGTAACCTTTTCACGCTCAAACCACTGAACTGATTTTGCTGAAATTTTGTAAGGAGATACTTTAAGTCCCGGGTAAGGACATAGGATACTTTTACGAAAAAATGTACGGCTCTTTTAAAAAACTTTTAGCGCAATTGCGCTATTTTTTGCGCTATGTAGAATACAATATTATATTTGTTGTTGATGGTAATCATTATTATTGATTTGCCTTTACGGTTTTAACATCGCCATATTGTACTGCATGGTAATTGGCTATTATTTTTTATATAACTTTAAAGTAAAAGCGAATGTTCCAATTTCAAATAACATTTGATATGCCTCGCTCGCTGCGGCAACATTTGCGAACAAAAATCGCTAAAAGTTCGATCTATGCTATATCTACTAATATTGTAAATGGAAAAAAAAACTGTTTGTCTTAACTTAAATACACAGATTGATAGATATTTTGAGCATTTTTGAGTCCCGGGTTCCTGGGATCCCGGGATATGTCCTTAAATAGGATTTTTTAATCTCTGAAAATGTACAGTTTCTGCGCGCTAATGAACAAAGTTGCGGACAACATCTATACTCTATAGTTGCGCAATATATCATGTCAAAACTCTATACTTTATGAGCTCTTATTGTACTTCGAAGGAAACACTAAATCGTTATTATCACTGTTACAAAAGAGATATTTCTTGGATAAAACAACAATGGACGAACAACAGCGCCCCGTCCAGGTATTTCTAAATTAAATTAGCCGGAAAATATCTGGTAGAAAATGTCTAGGTAGTACAGGATCAATACTTTTTGGCGGAGATGAGAAATTGTGGTGAGTTTTTCTACTAATCATAATCAAACATTGAATTGATATTTGATAACATAATCAGAGCACATGACATACCAGGCCCATCAGGCCTATGAATCAATTTCTTCGATAGTTCATTTAGGTTAATTCAAAAGTAGCAGAAAAACATATTAATTTCTATAATAATATATTGTCGAACATAATAATAGCGGTATCCTTAAAGTCATAATATTGAATAGTCGTAAAAGTCGATTTAATTGTAATTTGTATACTATACTTATTACTTAAAGTTACTTAGAATTTAGAAACAGTAAAAAATCTATATTTTAGTAGATATCTAACTCATAACTATTACTAGCATGTTGCTTACAGAGTAACAATTATAACAACATTTAATCTAAAAGATCTCTACATTTAATGAAAGGAATGCCGACTTCTTAACGTGCGCCGAAACTCAGCAGTCGGCCATAACAGTAACTATAATAAGTGTAGGAACTAGGAGCTAAGCCCTACATGCGGCTATGTGCTGATAGAGGTAATGGAGAATAAGGGAACCTGTTGGTTGATGCTGGCGGCCGAAGATGAGTTTGAGCTGATTGTCCTTGGTCACACGACACTATAGTCTTTAGTCTATAATATTCACTGAGCTGATAATCACGATTTACGGATAACTGTTTGATTAATCGCAAAATATGGGCCGATCGGCTACCGTAGAATTTCGTATAACGAACGCGCACGGAAGTTCATAGCGGAACGTCTCACTTGTGTCGTTTGACGTATGACAGCTGACAGCGCAGAATCAAGCACTGCAGTGCTGCCAATCACGATATTCGTCGCGCTACAAAGTGGCGCGAACAATAAGCTTATCTTTAGTTTTTTCTTCTTAAAATCGCATTAAATTTAAGAATATTAACGAGTACTCGTAACGACGTATTTTTTTTTAGTTCTAATTTCAAAAGTCCTACTAGCTACTAAGGTAATAAAGGTACAGTAGTAAGTTTTTTTATTTACTACTAGACAAAAGACATATTATTTCCTTTTATGTACTCGTATTATTTTACGTCAATTTTCCGCACAACAGATGCCGCTCCAAGTATTTGAATAGATATAATAACAGTGTAACTCATATTAAGAGTAATTTAGACGTTATAATATAAAACAATTCACGCTAAAATATTCAATTAAATGATAAAACGCGTGGAAATTTTTAGTGCAAGATTCGGAAGAAATAAGACATTTCGTGTAAAATTATGTGAAACTAGATAAGCCGTGTGAACGGAGCCATTCTCCATTCTGTGAGAACGATGCCTAATAGGCGATTCGATTAGAAACACTTCGATCGTCTTCATTGTGGTTAAAATAATTGACGTGAACGCCCGAATGAAATGATTGAGATGAATAGATAGGTATACATATTATGTAAGCGGTGCTCAGATTACAGATATAATTTTGATATTGTTAGAATTTAATACTCAACGATGGTCCATGATGGAAAAAAAATATCGGCGTCAATTGTGAATGTTACAGCAGCGAAAATCATGGTGGCAAAGATAGACGATGGTCCGACATGAAGTCGAGTGGACTTATTTGAAAAATGTGTTAGGTTTATTTTTTTGGACTTACATATTTGAAAAATATGTTAGGTTTATTTTATTTATCAGGTTATTGAGAAAATTACTTCTGTTCCTAGCATAAGATCTAGAATCTAGATGTTCCATATTATTATCATCAAGGCTAACATTTCAGTTCTCTCAAAGTAGTCACGTAAACAAATCACGATCAATTGATATGAATAGAATCTCCTATACTTTAGAACGCGTCTAGAATTCACCGAAGTTGTTTAGCTTCTACGATATGAAAGGAAAACAACTTTGTTATTTCAAAGCGATCAAAGTAATCCTTTTATGAAATATTGAGTGACGCGAACAAAACGTGTCGCTGGGGCGATCTACAAAGGGCGACTTACTGTCGCGCAATCGAACTTCAAACAACGGAGTCGTGGGGCGAAGAAATTTCCCGGGGCATAAATAAAGCAGGAAATGAAAGGGTCAATCGAAGCAGCGGGTAGCCCCGGGTATAGCGGGTAGCCCCATGGCCCCGCTGCAGTAATTGAAGCCCTCCGCCAGACTTCAAGTGCATAGACAATTCAATTCGTTATGGGAAAAGTACCAGACGTTATGACTCCCATGGCATTTGACTGAACAAGAATTTCGAAGTGTTTTTGTTCTCTACGTGTTTCTTCACGTAGAGTTAAAATTTACTAGTGACGAACCTAGGTCTATGAATATAATATTATTATGAAGAGACCAGGCTCTAAACTTTTGGAACATTTATGATGAAAATAATTGTTATCAATTTAAATAAAATTATAATTATACTATACCTATATATTATGTATATTTAGCTCATAAAGGATTAAAGACTTGTTACTTGTTATAATAAATGAAAGCTATTAAGGGCGTTCCTTCCGGAGATACCGTAATTAACCGTATTTCAAGCCCTATAAACTCATAATTTGAAAGCTACAAAGCAATAATCTTCAGTATATCGACATTCCTTTCCCCGTTTTAAATTTTCTATTTTTATTATACTTATGATATCAGCTTCCAAAGTAAAACCAATTTATTAAAATTCAAGCATACATTCAGCATCTCCTTAGGATTTACAAATTACTTTTATTTGAAACACACGCCAATAGATCGACAATATCATAAACTACATTTCCCCGTTTTAAAATTTTTTAGGTCAATTTTGAACTAAGATAAGTAAAAAAATAGGGTTTTGGTGCGCTCTCGGCAACGCGGCAAATGTATGGCCAAGGTCGTTTGCTCGGGGGACGGCCTTAATTAACACGTCTTAAAGAGCTTCTAAGATTAGTATTTAACTTTATCAACCAGTTTTTTTAGTTCTTCCATCAGTTGTAGAGAAAATAATTTCAATAGAGGCAAAACTTCAATTGATATAAAAGAGTATCTGAAAGCTTTGCAAGTCTATGGAACAAGTTATGTAAAGACATTCAAAACACCCTTTATATACCACATAAAGTTTGGACTTAAGCATTACCTATGAAAAGCAAACCCCATCCCTTCGCATTATCTCGATACGAAACCCGAACAAAAGAGGATACGGGTTAAGCTAAAGTTCTCGTCTTTAAATTTGGTATATTGACGTTATTGTTGAGAAACAATGACTAGTTTTTCTCTCGAAAAAATAACGTCGACGACAATGAAATCCATTTACATAAGCCGTAGGTCGGGTAGTGTTTCAGACGCTACATAAATATTCTGTTATCCTCGCTTCATTTTTATTCGGATTTTCGAGTCGAAAGCGGCTACGCGGACAGAATTCATTTGTCCGACACGGTAAAGGGGCTTCGTAAAAAGCGTTAAATAAAATTATTCATTTTATTCAAATAAAGTTTCAGTCCTCACCCCTATTCCGAGAGATGCATATCGGAACCCGTTCCGAGCGGCCGATCTCGGGAGAATTTAGCGAATAATTCAAGGAATCAATCTTGCTGAAAGGGTCTGAACTCTGAGCGGCTAACGCCCTAAGCAATTTTTATTTGTCAGCCCCTCTGTGAAATGCCTTAATGTTTTCAAGTTAATTGTTCCGTTCGCAAAGACAATCTCTTTAATTTCTTTAAATTGAACTGTTATTTTTTTAATAAGGAACAGTAACCCAGATGACTAAACTATTGCTAACAGTACCTCGCAAGTAACATTAACAGGGAACGTGTGTTAAAAGATGCGGTAAAACGGCTGCAAACCTTCATCGACTATCGTGTTATTAAATCAAAGTATCTATAATAAAGTATGTGGCATATCTTTTTTAAAATCTTTCACGCCTAAGCCATATCTGCAATCTCTCTACAAAAGCGGCGAACATTGATATTCCGTAATGAAAAGAAGCCCGAGGAGCCTCTGTATTATTTAACGGGAATTTATCATGCAGCACCCTCAAACCGCTCGCCCCGGTAACAATGACAAGTTTTTTGTCCGTCTATGCATTGTAATTGCTCGAAACTCAAGAGCCACCATTAATTTACGTACACAATAAACATAATTTTTTTGCGTGCGAAAAATTGAAGACATGATAAAAGATGGGGAGATGCGTTATGGATTTTTAGAATAGATTTCGGAGTGTAGTTCTTACAATGTAGAGTTTCTCACGCGAAATTCATTTGAAATGAAATGCGTCTAACTGCTTTATAGGCTACGAATAATAAATAGTTTTTATTATTCGTAGTTTATAGGTATTATATTTTCATGGAAACATGGACCTTTAAGATTTCATAATTATGTGGTAACTTTGAGGTGGCTTAACAAGCCAAAGGATACTTTGGCTTTGCCAGCTACAGTTACTACAGTTTAAAGTTACTACAGTTTAATATTCGTGAGAAGATATTAATTTCTACAAGTTTTTCAGGACTCAGGGCACTTAGATTACAAAGACGCTTGACAAACAACGAATATAATTTAGTACTCTACCGAACATCACAAAATTCGTTCAGAAGTCTACAACTCTACACAAACTGTATTTAATTATTTGTCTTTATACTTTGTATTTGAAGGGCCGAATTAAATTTTAATAATTATAATTAAGTCGTCTACATTAATTTCTACAGTTTATAAGCTGTACCACCTTTCGACAAGATAATCTATGCTGAAAGCTTCTGAAAAGCTGCAATTTGCAAATCTTTATAATGTTAAGTAAGTAATACTCGTTTTATTAATTGCCGTCTATATAATGTTACGGTGTTAAGGCCGTCCCCCGAGCAAACGACCTTGGCCATACAGTTGCTGCGTCGCGTTGCCGAGATCGCAACAAAACCCTATTTTTTTTACTTATCTTAGTTCAAAATTGTCCTAAAAAATTTAAAACGGGGAATATGTAGTTTATGATATTGTTGATCTATTGGCGTGTGTTTCAAATAAAAGTAATTTGTAAATCCTAAGGAGATGTTGAATGTATGCTTGATTTTTAATAAATTGGTTTTACTTTGGAAGCTATGATATCATGAGTACCTATAATAAACAAAAATAGAAAATTTAAAACGGGGAAAAGAATGTTGATATACTGAAGATTATTGCTGTATTTTTATTATAACTTTGTAGCTTTCAAATTATGAGTTTATAAGGCTTGAAATACGGTAAATTACGGTATATCCGTAAGGAACGCCCTTAAACTATAATGTAAGGTACCAATTAGCAATTAACTTTAAACAGTTACTGTAAAACCACTTTATGTTTAAGTAAATAGCGAAACGTAATAATAATAATATAATAATATCTATGGACGCTGCACACCATGTCAGTCTGGCCCCGTGCTAAGTACCTAAAGGACTTGTGTTACAGGTACACGGACGGTGTTACAGACAACGGAAGTATATTTAATACTTTTATACTATACATGTATTTAAGATTTTTATTATTTATCATACACATATTTAATACAACATCCAGACCCGGGAACATTGAAAACTTTTTGTTCCGTCGGCGGGATTCGAACCCGCGACCCCCAGCTTGAGCTACCAACGCGCTCACCACTGAGCCACAGCGGTCGTCAGACTCAGACGTACCTACATACAAAGGTAGGTAGGTGTACTTTATATTTCAATCAGTAATTTCGCAGTAAAGAAAACCGTAGACGTACCTATCTCCGTTTATCATATTTCGAATCGGACAAAATAAATTGAATGGCTCTGTAGTGTCGCATGGAGCTGGGCTTAGAGCCTCAGACACGAAGCCGAGATTACATCGGGCGCCGACTGGGGAGGCTTTCTCGGAAATTCTCCTTTCACATAGTTTTTACTAGGTATATCGGCATTTCTTTTGTGAGCAAATTCCTAGACTTTTAGGCTCCTTTTGTTCGGTTTTAATTTGTCTTGGCAAAATAACTAATTTTATTTTATTACGAAATATTTCAAGTACTTACTTACTTATTTAGGATATTAAAATAAGTAACTTTTATTGAATAATAATAATAATTATTATTATCTAAGTAGGTATCTGCTATGATATCTAGCAAGTAGCAAACATGGTATTCTGCTAGGGCATCGAAGCTACTCGCTAATTGCTATAATATATAAAGTGCTGCTGCTGCTGCTGCAATCTCATAATATTATCAGCCTCCTCGTATAATTTACTCCAAACTGCAAACTTTTTTAAATAATAATGCAAGTTCCATCCTTTATAAACGACAATATTTACATAATTAAGGCGCAAGCAACGGTAAGACAATAATATGACCTAAAGAAAAACAATGTGTGCCGGGGACGTTGTTTATGTGTGCGATGCCGGTCGCAGTCAGCTGTTTGACATTCGCGTCACAATAGCCGGCCGGGGCCGGGGCGCGCGGCTCGTCTGCGCAGCCCCGCGGTCGCCTACGAGCCGCCATTTTTATCGATCAGAATTCAGACGGGACGCGCCGGGCCGGCGCTGCCCCCGGCGCGCGGGGCGGGCGGCGCGAAGTACGGGGGGCGGGCGCACGCGCGGCGTCACACTCAGTCTTGCGCTAGCCACCGACCAGCGCGCACGTCCGCGCGCTCCAGCTCGCACAATCAGCTGATCGGCGCGCGCCCCGCGGCGCACATGCCGTGAGGCCGCGCCCGCCGAGATGACGGGCTACGCCCGCGGCGAGGCCGATTTCGCCGCCGCCGACCGTTTTGGCAGGGACGCGCGACCCGCCTCGCTCGCGCCCAAGGATTACTCGGTGCCTTTACACGTAGACTGCAGTATCGAATACGAGCTTCCCGACTGTGCCAAGCCACCGCAGGGCGTCAAGATTGAGCCGCTGCTGATGATCCACCCCTCACATTTCCGGAGGCTCGAGAGCCTCCGACGAGTGCCGTTCGTGAACAACCTCCCACGCGGCGACGTGGCGAGCGCTGCGGGAGTGGCCGCGACGGCCACCGCAGCCGCGCCGGATGCCCGGGCCCGAGCGCGGACCGTGCGACGCTGCTGCCGAGCGGCACCGGCTCCACCGGCACCGCCGCCCGCGCCCGTGGCGGCTCAGCGGGCTCGCCTACCCGAGGACACGAGACGTTACCGGCCCGAGTATGTGGCCGACGGTGGTGGCAAACTGGCGAGGGCGCGTCTCAAGGCGCACCCTTACCTGCCACCCGAGCTGGACTGTGATATCGCGCGGCTGCCGCCCGCCGCGCACTACGAGCGCTTCGACAAGCGCGCGCTGCAGCAGCTGCCGATCTACATGTAGCCGGGGCCGGTGTCTGTGATGTTTCTTTGTAATTAGTTAGTGATAAGTGCCGCGCCGCGCCCGGACCCGATACCAAATAGTACCTATGTGCGTCGATATTGTTTGAACGTTGATTTGTGTGTTCTCGCGCCGGACGATGTCTCGGGACGTGCTCCCGACACGACTATTTATTCGCAGTCGCATTAACCGATGCTTCATGGTAAATTATTGTACCGTCGCTGATCTGTTGCGTATTCCTGTATAAGATATTATCATATCGATAATTATATGTTCAAAAACTGTATTATAATAAAGAATGTACCTATAGAATAAAAAAATGAAAGTGAGAAAAAATATTACGAATAATACTAGTAATAGTTATGTTTTCGTTAGGCGACGAGTTCTAGACGGTCTCGAGTGGTGAACTAGAAACGTATTCTACTCTCATTTTGTAAGCAGTTATGTTTGTTAAAATTATATATAAAGAGTCCTCTGATGAATAGTCTGATTAACAAATATTCGGCATGTAAAAGTCTTTATAAAACGCTTACTTAGCATATCATAGTATTATATTGTGTCATAGTCCAATGCCAAAAATATAACTATCTTTTTACAAAAATCCCTAAAGCATCGTTTTATTTAACCCGACCGCGATCTGTGTCTGCGACCCTGATAGATGTGCTTCTGTGTGCAACCAGTGAAATCGGTTCTACCTGCTAGTGCGAACAGGATTTGTGTTCTTATCACATGGATTTGGATGTAGCTAACTTTTGGGACGTAAGTATAGCTGAAAATTTCCACTTTGCCGTCAAAGTCTGAAATGGATTATTTATGGATGTGCACAGGGTTCTGTGAGCTGGCATCATGCTATGCGATAATATTATGTAATCCTTATTTTATCTTACAGTCTACTGACTAGTTTTGCTCTTTGTTGAAATTATGTATTTGGTAAAATATTATGTATTTTACATTAAACAGAATTATTGTTTTACAAACCAACTAAAATTTCATTCCTTAGAATGGCTTTAAAACCAACATTTTAAAATTGCATAACTTATATTATTTAGAAATACATAAAGTTGAATAAATATTGTAGAAATCACGGTATTTAAATAATTATTATCAATATTTTTCTGGATCTGGCAATTTACAACCTATTAATCACAACTCACAATCCTATATAATAACCAACAACTATGTCATCTATGTAAATTTTCACATTTCGACAGGACCATCCAAAGGGCATTCAAAATAAAATTTTGTATCTATACAAAAATTTCAAACTTATAAAATTGTAATTAATTAGTTTAGCAATCTGTTATTTCAAGTAAGATGTATTTACATATTTCATAAAAAAAAAGTTTATGCAAATTTGGTTGGAGCCATGTTCGATGCCCTTCATGTCCTAAATATTGTTTTCTCTGGGGTAAAGCCAAATAAGTTAATTTCTGTTATAAGAATGAAAAGGAACATTGATAAATTATTATTATAGGTTGCTAACTTTTATAATATATATCCAAATCAGTTTCGGCTAAGTATCTGATTTGCGAATAAAATCTCTTCATTGTTCAAATCTGCATTGTTACTTGATAGTAGAATATTGTTTCTAAACTCAGAACATATTATATTCAAAGAAGACTGTAGCGTGTAATATAATATTATTTCAAATAGACTGTAGGCAAAACCATGGAAAATATAAATTTCTTACAGTGATCACTGATCAGTGATCACAAAAAAATATTAGTTATCATATCTTCTTAAATAACTATAAAGAAATAAACCTCAGCCACCAAGTGTATTTGGTATGCTGGATCCATCATGTTTAATAGCTAAATAACTTCCTTCTTTTATAACTTGTCATAAGAAAGAAAATTATTCCCATCTGAGCGAGGGGAGCGACGTAATGCCATTTTATTTTATATTTCTGCTATCATAAAATGTTTATTGTTACTTTTTATGACCCCGATATTGCGAGCACTAACGAATACACTTCGAGTTTAGATGCTTTGTAACAAGAAAACTTAGACGTATCTAATACAAAACTTAATATGTTATATTTTGTTAAATTATGTCTTAATTATCTTTTATACCAGACGCTTTGTAATGGTGTTTTGGAACTGAAAATCTGTTATTAAATGTTGATAAAAAAATTCTTTTATTTTAAGAGATTTGAATTCTTGTTACAATTTGAAACAACAATATTATTTTAAGAAAAGTGTATCTGATAAACAACGTGTTATAAATTATAATGTATATTACTGGCATCCGGGCTATTTTATTTCCACGGTAACTGGTGCTTACAAAATATAAAACAGGTTAAGCCGTGAAGTAAGCAACATTTAAAGCGACGCACGCTTAAAGCTAAAGGCATTAGTGTGAATGATGATCGCAAAAATATAATGGGCTACTTCGTCTCGCTCTGATAACGACGCACGATCCAAGTAGCAATTCCGTAATTATAGGCTTCCTCAACGATCAGTGCACTAACAGTAACGAACCATCCAATTTGAAAAACGACGCGGTATTTCATGAAAAGCGAGTATTATTTATCGGCAGTATTATCTCTAAAACGAATATCCGATTTATAGCGCGCCTACCCGCCTATCATAAAACATAATATTACCGACATAACCCCCTCCCTGAGCGATCACGAAACTAAGTAAGCATCGGCCATTTTATATGCCGAACTTGACGGGTGGGCGTCCTGCCTTCTATCCTTGTCTAGTTGCCTAGCTGTACATGAGCAAAAGGGACGCAAATAGGGATCGGAACTCTTTCATGTTTTGAGGAGTGTTCAGTTTGATTTTAGATAACTCATAAAATATAATATTTCTATACAAACACATTGTTATCGGAATTTCTTGGTATTTATTTACTACTTTTCAAACTAGATAGAACAAATTGAAACCACGCATTTAAAATTAAAAAAAAAAAACATTAAAATAATTATTGCACTAAATTAAGCATTAATTGCTCATGGAAGTACCATTAAAATATGTTGCATATTATTATTATTATACAACCTGAATATTCGTTATCAAAAAAACTACATGACTTAATACGTCTTATGACAACAAAACCAACCACAAAAATCTATCTCATCAATTAAATCAAATTATCAATTAAAATAAGCAAACGAACGGTGATTAATAAGTGTGGAGCGCGGCGGCCGCGGCGGGCGGGCGAGCGGTTGTTATGGCGACGGCGATCAGCTGACGTGGTGTGTGTGTGTGGGGGCGCGGCGCGTCGCGACCACGCACACAGCCGCACCGCTCAGCTGATATCAACAATGCAACGTAATTAAGCCGTGCGCACACATTACATTTTTTATTACACCGCTATTATATTTATTATGACGATTATAATTATAAAAGAAATTCCACTCGAATATATTATTTCGAATAAAGCGTTCACTTAGCGCGAACATGTAACGATGGCAATTAAAATTTGAAATAGAATTATTGTATGTGAAGATTTAAAGTAATTTGAGGTTTTAGTAGACTTTTATCTAAAATATTTTTTGTTTTGGTTTCAAAACTTGTTCAACAAAAAATAATATGAATTAATTAGCAGCTATCTATTACGTCATCTTGATTAAGATTATAAGTGATTTAAATGCTAGTATGTAAAACTATATTTTTAATAAAATTTAATCCAATGAACATTCACACAGGCACTTAACATTTTCGAGTTCAGCTACGACTGTTTTACTCCCCGTCATCGAGCAAACATTTCTCAGTAAATTGGTCATTAAATAACATTTAGTTGTTTTTCCATTAAACGGGTAAAGTAGAATTTGTCCGTATCGCGCGATAAACATTTTTGTAGCCGTACTCGGAGCATAGTTAAAGCTAACTGCTATCGCTATTGCTTTAATGAGCTAAATGAGCTTTTATGTGTTTATCAGGGACAAAGTCTCCGAGTATAATTATGCATATTTTATGCTAACTGCGGATAATAATGTTTAATGGTTACAATTAACTTTAAACATTCGCGTTATAAATAAATAATAGGTGCTTAAACGGACAAAACGAGACGTATTTTTATTATTAACATTCTCAACGCTATCGTACTTTCTAGTGGACTTAAACAGTCTTAATACAATGGTATGTACATGCGAAGACTCTTTATTTATGCTCACACGAGAAGCGGGACAAGTGATTGAAGAATCTAATTAAAATCTTATTAATGAAATGACAACTTATAAATATAATACATTTCTAAAAAAAAATACTATTAATTTCGCTTTATTAAGCTGAACTAGGAGTGTGAGGATACGAAGTTATTATTAGAAATGATACCAGCTACTACTGTGAAATTAGTATCATCATCTAAGCCACAAGGCAAGTCACAAAACTTAATATTATGTATTAACCGAGTTGAAATACTTTAAACTAACAAAACTATGAAAATATTGGTGGGGAAAATAAGTAAGAAAATTGAATGCGTTTGAATATGAAACAAATGAAATACTTTAAATTATTTTTACCGATGTCACAGAATACATAATATTAGTACAACCGATGTTTAAACATGAAATGGTCGATTGTTTATGTATGCGATATGTATTTATTTAAAACATGTTAAACCTTTAAATTAAACATCGAACAGAAAACGTGATCTCATGCAAAAGACGTAAATACCAGCATTACGTGTTTATAAACCAGAGGAATGGCGGAAAGGAGGGTTTTCACAAACATCGATACAATCGAGTCGCATGAGGCGAAACAATTAACGTTCCTGAACGTTTTCTAGAGTTGTTAAATCGATATTGCAATCGATTTAAAACGAAACTTTGTCGTCCAAACGAACACGTCCGATTCAAACAAATGTATCCGATTCAAACAGCCATATCCGCTTCAAAATGTTGCGTTTCCGACGAGCGTCAAAAGTTTTTAATGTAGTTCCCAAAACATGGCGCGAATGACAATATGCTATTGAAATGACTCTATCTAGGTAGAGTCAGTCAATAGTAAGCTACTATAATTATTATTATAGTTTATTTAGTCGTGTAGTTAACTACATAATACAATGACAATAGAATACATTTAAATAAAAAGGGCCAAGATGCCTGATTTAAATAAATAAATAAATAATATTTTGCAGTCTTCTTCAAGTTAATTAATATTTCATCAGTAGGTTTTATACAACATACTTCTGCGGTCTTCCACAGAGATAGCGCTGTTAGTACAAAATGTTAAGCTTACAAAATATAGTCTAGCTTACATAAGAATATTCTTTTGCATAAGAACTTCACTTATGCAGACTTTCCACTTAAATTATATTTACTTTTTCAACCTTTCGAAAGTGGGGAGAGCGTTTGAGTCTAAATGCACTTTTTCTCAAAAGCGGTGTGGCAGTTAGTAATAAGGTTTTTTGTCTTAATCACCGATGGTAAAAACTATAAATGATTTATATTATGTTCTGAAAACCGTGTCAAATTATAATAATGTTCAAGGATTGAAGCTATATGAGCGGTAAGCGTTAGGTTTACATATTGTTATCTGTAGACTACCATGAGACTACGCAACCCATTTGTGTGATAATTTTATTATATGGGCCTCTCTAATTTTTTTATGAGTTTAAACAGCCCTGAAACACAACTGTTACACTTTCGAATTTATAGTGGTATAGTCTAGATATAATATTATATTCATTAATGTAAATATTGTAACCTTACAAACTTATAAATTACAATTTAAACAGTTTTGGACCCCAAAACGGTATCCCCATAGCATAAAAAAGCGAAGAGACAACGATAAACATTTCTCCTTCATTCTTATAAGTATTTCGTTTGGATGTTTTGTAAAACAAATACTATAATTAGCTGCTCATGTTTTTAGTATTACTACCATGTTTTTTTTCTTCCTCTGTGAAAAAGACAGCTGAAATGAAACGAAACTAAAGTTTTTAGATTTAGAAAGTTCGAAGCCGGTGATCGTGATAAGTTTTTGCATGGTTTTTTACTTGTCAATCTCTCTGAAAATTGTTAAGTGCTCCGGAATTGAATTTTTTCCGGAAGTTAAGGTGATTTCACGCTGCACTTAAAACACGCTATACCTAATTTATTTTCAGATTATATAAGGTAATTGTAACACACTGTTGGAGGTGATAAAAATTATTAACGAAAAAGGTACCTTACTATTTAATTGTTAAATATAACTACAGAAAATGACACCCAATTTCACCTTAAATCATTAAACTTGGGCTCACATTTTGCTCCACTGCTTCGATCTCCACTGTAATTTTAACTTCTCTTAGAAAGTATCAAGACTTACATAATTTAAGAGCTCGTCAGTTCGCAGACGTGTCTCAAAGAAAATATATAAAAAGCTCTAAAAACATGTACGTTTCAAAGAACACTTTGTTGCGTTCTTGAAACGAGTGACATGCCCATGGACTGACGAGCGGCTGACCTAAAAGCGAAATGGAAGTCTCTTAATACTTTTTATCTATTTTTAGTTCTAACGACCGATCATTAAGGAGATTGCAGATAATTTTAATGTTTTTCGTACTCAAATGGACTCCGGTTATAAATCATATTAATGTAGTCACACGGAGAGGAGTTTTTTATTGCAGATAAATAATACGGATCATAATATGGAGGAGCTGATTTAAATTGCTGCAGGCATAATATGGTAAAGGTGAGGCCGCACTAGGCGACACTACACTGCAACTGCAACGCAGCACGTCACGGTCAAATGTTCTTTGTATGATATCACATGAGCCAAGCCGCACTACGCGGCATTGAAGTTACGCGAAACAACACGTCAGACGGCGTAGACAAGACGTGGTAAGCGATTATCGTAAACGCCAACAAAATGTATGGGATTTGACATTAGTATTTGCTAGGGAAGCGATGACTTATGTCAAATCGCATACATTTTTACCACTAATTGTCTAGGCCCTCAGTTCTATGCAACTTGATGTGTCGCGTCGCTCCGCTGCAGCGTAATGTCGCCTAGTGTGGTCTCGACTTTAGTTGAGCCGATTCCCCGCTCGCGCTGTGCACTTGCTCACGTTCTAAACATAAACGAAGAAATAAAGTGCATGATATCTCAGTTTTAAAGTCGCCAACATCCCTGTATCCACTTCTTTTGCCTACCGTTTTGGAATTTTTCTGTCCCCTTACATCTACAATAGACTTGTAAATCTGTCTTAAATTATATGCGCTTATCACGGATCTAACATCATTTAAGGCACAATAGACCACGTTAATAATTTTATTTTAACACAATTATCATCATTATATTAATAATACGCGAGCGAAAAACTTTGGATCCCTTTTGGCGAAAAATGCGGAAACGTAGGTGAATGACATTTTGCACAGTTAAAGTTTACCTATATATTATGGTGAAGGAGTGCATCGAGCTAATATCATTTTGAAATTGTGCTTTTATAAAACATTTTTTACATATTTAAGGATTTACATCATTAATAATATTCTTTATACTTAGTATATATTAATATAACTTGTCCTGGATTTTCAACAATGTAGACAAGGTTTATATTTTTGATTTTTAGGTCATTGTATTAAAAAAATCATGATACCTTTTTAGGTTTTATTTCAAATTTATTAGATGTATTAAAAAGTCTTTACACTTTACAACTTAAATCATTAATATTTATTACGTATAATTATAATAAAACGAAAACAACATTTCAATTGTATCTACAAAAGTATGAAGTGGATTATTTTGTTTGTTTTTTATTATCATTTAAGTATAATTTACAGGTTAGCACCCTAAAAATAGAAGATTTAAAACCAAATATTTTTTAATTTCTAAGCCTGGGATTGTCGCTTTAAAAACTTGCCTACCCACCTTGCTACCTATTTTAAATACCCATTTCATTCGGCGATAACAATTATTGACATTTGATTATCTTTTTTTCCTGCCAAGTGTGGAAGGCCAAGACACTTGACATTTTCCTCGAACAGATAATATACAGCCAAGTCATTCTCACGGCATATGACATTCTATGAGCTAGTCTTCACTTTCTACTAAATACGTAGGAAGCTGTTTGGGTGTGACACCCGTACTCATATTTCTAAGGCTTTTACTTGAGTAAATTTATTGTTATGATAACATTTACTCAACACACAAGCACCTACTTCATGAGACACAATTAAAGTTCTATCTACCCATAGATAGTATCATAGCACAGTAGGTCAAGAGTCAAGACTTAAGAATCAGTATTTTGCCTCATCTTTCTTATCTAATAATTTAATTTGTACCTACGTATAGAGCGAGGAAAGAAGTCAAAACGAACTAATTACTAATCACAACATAACAAAAATGACGTATTATTTTGAACTGTCGAATTACTGAATTGTTAAACAAATAGGCTTATTTGTTTAGTAATAAGGCTCTAGTTTGGCACTCAATTTTTAATTATAATTCTTGAAGTTATGGTGTATAGCAACTAGCAAGTCACAAAACCTCGTTATAAAATATGTCAACATTTGTACGAAATCCGACATGTTGCACCCGTCATAACTAAATAACAGAAAATTAACAGAAACGCCGTCAAACATCAAACAAAACTTTTTGTATACTGTCTACGCTGGGGCTGCTTGTAGCATACAAACATTGCAGATGTATTATATCCTATTGTCAATATTAAAATTACTTTTCAATTGGAAAGTGGCCTCCGCTGGATGATAGAACCCTGACGTGATCAATCAGATTTAGTGGTATTACCAATAAGTAATAACACTAGTTATAACTCTAATAGTCACGTTTAACCGTCCAATTAATTACTAAAATTGAATTTATAATCGTTATTGCCTCACGATTAATTAATGAAGATGGTTAAAGTATTCAGTATGCGTCGAATTTAATTGAATATTTGAATTATATTGACACAACTCGTGGAATATCTTTCGAACGGCTACGAAGGCTGCGTTCATACCAAACTGGCGTAGATGCAACCCCGCTATCCCTTTAGAATTTTAAAATTTGTTAGTCTCACTAAAACTTAAAATGATTTGGGTAATTTTAGTCTTGAATTTGTGAAAGGTGAACTGAACTTTCACAAATTTTCACAAACTATTAGGAGGGAAGTGGTACGAAGTTCACCGGGTCATCTACTAATATAATGTTATTAAGAAGTTAAGAAGCCGGGTGAGTGGTGACAAAGAGACAGACGGACAGACAGCGAAGTCACATTGGATTTGAGATGGCCTCTAGCCTCGAGTAAATATTTCTGCGACATAACTGCACGAAGAGTGTTACCTTATCAAATTATAATTTAACTACATAATAGTATATTTTATTTTTAGGTAGTATGTTTTATTATTGTTACTTTATTACATATTTTGAATTCGTATGATGCTATGATAAATAGTTTAATTGCGTGATGTTTTAATATTTGAAAATTAATAGGCAATATTATTTCTATAAATTGAATTCAAATCTCATCGTTTAGATTCATAGTAATTAATTAAATAATAATTGTTATATCAAAAGCTTTCAAATCCGATGATACTAAATGATAGATATTGAAAGCATTAATTTTATATTCATGGAAAATGTAGGACGACAGATTCCTATAATTAGGCATTATCATAAAAATTATCATATATTATTATTTACGCAATGTAATTTGTAATATTTTGTACTTGAAAATAATATTACATATTTTATAATGCAAAGTGACGTGCTACTAGTACATACTTTATAAAGTTAAGTTATTAAAAATGATTCTGAGACTCGATACTAGCAGTGGTGTGGGGTTTCTGTAACTCTTTCCCAAATCCTACCTCTAACACCTTTGAAGAAGAACCCTTACTTTCTTTGCCACCGCATACGCTTATGTATAAACGGCACTTTGGTCGCTTCTTTGGTCTATTACCTTACACATATTATACTTAATATCGTAGTATATACTAAGCCTGAAACGACTAAAGTGCAGTTCTAAGCATTTTGTCGTTTCAGTTCCATTACCGTTATCAGCGCATGTGGGTCATAAGTGTTGGTCGTGATAGCACTCGCTCTCGGGCTATAAAAATAGCAAATATGAACGATTACGACATTCTTATCGTCCCTACTGCATACTATGTCTTGGCAATATTTTGTACGAGCACGAGAACGAGACATTTTGATGAAAATGTAACCATCGTAGACCTTTGAAAGTAATGACATGGCTCTACTACGAATCTACGACAAAGATCACGCAACGACTTATCCATATAGATCAGGAAGCCGAGATATCAGGATACAGGCACTGCAAGCTCAACAAACACCTAAACAGAATGGGTATTTGTAGCATAACGACTTGCAGATTCTGTGAGAATAAAACCCATTCACCTTCTCCTCGACTGGCCTTTTTTTTTGTGATGCGCAGGGGAAACCCATCACTCCTGATATGAGCAGTATTGGTTTGGGGATGATACTCTAGTGCGAAGGAGTCACAATAGATCCTCATGGGTCGCAGTGACGTCAGGGATACAGCGACCTGCCTTCTTTAAAAAAATCAGGATACAGGCCTACAGGCTACAGCTGACTCTTCTGAAGGCCATAGTAGAAAGCTTCTATTAGATAATATTTTATTATTCAATTTCATACTTTTGAATATAAATAACAATATTAAACGTCTTGTGACAAATGCGACCCTGAATCGTTGTTTTTCACATCTATTAATAGCCTAATAGGCAGTGCCGAATTTATATATTTTTATGAGAGTAGGCCAGCCCATACAGTGTGTTTGTGTAAACACCGTTATCCTTGAAACCATCAAATGAGCCCGTCATTAACAAAAAATTAAAACCGACTTCCAAGGTAAAAACAAAAGTAATACTTAATCTTAATCTAAAAAGAATCAAATAATTCTTATTCCTTATTATAGTGGCGTCTTCAGACTTCGCCTAAACCTCAACTATTTCTGTACTTAATCTTCATGCTTTTGAAGTCGGTACCAGCTCGGAAAAGTTCTGAGATCCTTGACATAGCAATTACGCTAAGGTAAGCTGGTACCGACTTCAAAAGCATGAAGATTGAGTACAGAAATAGTTGAGGTTTAGGCGAAGTCTGAAGACGCCACTATAATAAGGAATAAGAATTATTTGATTCTTTTTAGATTAAGATTAAGTATTACTTTTGTTTTTACCTTGGAAGTCGGTTTTAATTTTTTGTTAAAAAATAATAATTTTACCCTTTTTAGTTACTTAATATGAGACGACAAGGCAATAATATTATATAGCTTGTTGTCTTAGAGTTGTACATATTACTAGCGGTCGCCTGCGGCTCTGCCCGCGTGGATGTCGGTTACGGCTGCAAAAAGCCTACCCAGGAAAGACTCGGTCAGCAAAATGATTCCCAGGTCAATTCACAGACTCCGACACTGACATCGACGACGCGGACGCAGTCATTATCCGCAAGCGCATCCCGCTTGGTGACGCCCACTATCGTAATATTTTAATTTCGCCATAATTTCAAAACCAAACGTCCAATTTTAATCATTCAAAGACCAAATTTTATCTACGTAAACTGTACTTAGTGATGAAATAATTTATTTTGATAAGGATTAATGGCATAAGTAAAATAAACGCGTTTAAATGTTGTCCAAAAAAATTCAAGATTTTTATATAAAAAAATGGTTATTGTGCCTCACTCGACATAGATAAGTATAGTGTGTCGCGGACTTTTTTGTAGATATTTATAAGATCTACAATACTTAGAACATTTTATGGTTCTATCTTTTATAGTTTCGGCAGCGTACGCAAAATAAGTAACTTTTCTGGTTGATTTTTTCACCTGGCGTCCGAAAAACCCAAATATCTTACGAAACCCTATTTTTTCCAAAATAAAATTTAGCCTATGTTCAGGACAAATAATGTAGGATTTGCTTGGAGTAGTTTTAATAAAGCCAAAATCTTCAAACTTGTATCTATAAGGATTCAAAAGTTCTGTTGGGTACCTTCAGAACCAGGATATATCCTGGTGCAAAATCTTACTTTTTGGTAGTATATGCCTGAAATACTTCAGAAAAAATTGAAATCACCATATGTTCCCATATAAATTTCAAGGAGTCCCCTCGATTCCTCATGGATCCCATCATCAGATCACCACTTTTGTGAACATGGTACCAACCTCGGATTCAACCCTGTACAACAACAAAAGAATCATGAAAATCGGTCCAGAAACGGCGAAGTTATGGTTGAACATACATACAAAAAAATATATAAACAGACGAACATATAACCTCCTCCTTTTTGGAAGTCGGTTAAAAATGAACAACTTTTTCTATGAAAACAATGCTGGGAACTCAAAAAAAAAATGCCGTCTTCATAACCATACGGATGCCCGGATCGGCAATTTGTATTGGTATGAAGACAGATTTTTTTTAATTCCCAGCATTGTTCTCATAGAAAAAGTTGTTCATTTTGACGGGCTCATTTGATGGTTTCAAGGACAAAGGTGTTTACACAAACATCTTGTATACATAATCTGTAGGTCTCTATGAACGCTGCAGCCCACCCAAGACGCTGCCGGCCGCCCCTAGGCCGTGGTCCGTGGCCTATAACGGCCTATTTATAAATCCAAGGCTCCTAATAGGTCCTAGGATCATTAAATTGTTGCTACCTATTTCGCTATCCGCAACCGTAAATTTCGCTTTCCATAAAGCGATAACGGCTGTGATTCATTTTTATTGGATATTTGACCTAAATTAGTTTATGCCAAATTCATCGAAATTACATCGCGGCGATTTCGAGCTCGTCATAAATATTTATAGCGCATAAAATATACTCATTTGTATAAAAAATCCGTTGCGGTCCATTCATTCGTAGTACTAAACTAACGTTCCGCGGTTCCGTGCCAAGATATTGGCATCGTGCGAGGGTATCCGTGATGCGATGACGTGTTTATCATTTACATTTCATAGGAAATTTATATCGGGTTTTCCTACGTGTCGGGTGGATATCTAAATTCTAAAGATATAGGATTTTTAGAATATATGCGAAAATTATTTTGAATGTGAGCTAGTTTTACTGTACGTACTTAAGTAAATAGAAAGATCGATACGTGTCTACTGTCTATTTAAAGGTGTGTACTCTACGTTGGTCGTTGTGCTATATCATGCGACATGCATGGTAATTTTCTATTCAGATTTTAGTAGCTTTTCTTTTAAATAAGTGAATAAAAAAGTATTTAAAACAAGGTATAAAATTATAACGCTCATAACATTGTATATTTGAGCTATTAACGACTTTTATATCTGGTAGAACAGGTACTTACCATTAAATCTAAATATGGAAATACGTCCGAAACTTTCATCTTTACTGGGGGCCTTGTCAGGACTTTAATTATACCGGAAAATAATAATGTCAAGAATTAACATTTATACACAATTTAAACTAATCAAGCATTTATTTACATGTGACTGTAATAAAAGAAGCTAATTATGGTAATAATTATGCCGTCGTTATGTAGCTACGTCCCACAGCCCACTGGATGTCTGAGAAATACGATTGCAGGAACTGCATAATATAATATCAGCTATAATCCATCCAGCTATAATCATATAATCAGGTGGGCGCATCTAGTTTCGGAGTGGCTACCGACTGGTCGGCGTGATAGACGCCGACCCAAAAAAAGGTGGCGCGACGAACTGGATGCGTTCGACAAAGAGCCAGTAACAGCACAAGATCGCGAATTGTGGAAGAAAAGTGGGGAGGCCTTTGCCCAGCACTGGGCCAGTAATAATAATAATAATATAATCCATCCGTATCATTTACTGTGGCATTTACTGGTACCGAGAAGTTTATAATTTGGCATGTAACCCTTGAAGTATTTCGTTTCTTTGTATTTTGTGAAAACCGCTTGCAAAGAATTGCAAACAGCCTTTAGAAAAGCAATGCCAATAATCTACACTAACAATTACTGAGTAGATTAGTCTAAATATTCATGCAGGTAACTCTATCTGTTTGGTTCTTACGTCGTCACCCTTACACCACTCTGAGGATTAAAAAATCAGACAAAATATTATGTAGATTAGATTTCAAAATTAGGACGCAATTTTACTACATAGCACAATATATTTTCTGCAAAGGTCAGGAATGAGTAATAAACAAATGGCAAAACATGGTGGTGATCTAAACATCTGAGTCGTGTGACTCAGTGGACAAAATAAAGTTTCTCAAAACACATCTCTTTCTAAAACTCACTCCTCTTTTTACCAATCCCTCCCTACTGCTAGCGGTCTTTTAGGGACATGATTTCAAACTTTTGTGTCACCTTAGTTCCTAGACTCTATGGTGACACAAAACGTTAGTGAAACTAGGACAGTGTTCGTTCTGGCTACTGTGGCTTCTCTCATATTATGGCTGCTCCTTCAATTCTTAAGGGCCCTCTCTCCCTAAATTAGCAGGTCGATTGTCTGTCAGTGCGAATATCGACGTAAATGACATTAAAATAACATTCATAACAGCGCGCCTTGTACGGACGCTCGCCGCGTCCATGATAGGGCGAAAAAACCTTTTTAAGGCTTAATATAATACATATTTAAAAAAAGTAAAAAAAACAAATTATTAACTTATATATTGCAAAGCAGTAGATATTTTTTATATATTCTTTTGATAAATAATGAAGTATGTGGAGGTAAGAATAATGAGTAAAGTGGTTTCATTCAACGATTTGGAGGTGATTTGGTTTTTTATTTCTTTATTATGTGATACCGATAGAAAAAATATGGTAAAACCAAATTACGTATCATATCATGTAGATTACTAATTATTTTTTTCAGATATAATTTCTCTGTTAATGTCGATGAAAAGTTGTTTCATCTGCACGCTTTTTTCGAAAGAGCAGCCTTAAGGTACGATAACATAACAACAGGAAGTACCTAGGATTATTATTATAATAACAAATAAAGGGAAAATAAACAAGGCAATTTAATTCACATAAGTGTAACTATACCGAATTTATCGCTTAAGGATAACCCTTATTTATAAATGACGAGACGTTGGAATATAACCACCTATATTCCTTCGTCGAACGTACGTAAGCAGACGGAAAAGTTACACAAAGTGTTTTCCTTATCGAACCACTTTTTCAACTAATAGGATAAATAACGGTGCATAAATTAATTAATATCTGAGAGAATAATATATTATGTGAGAAAACATCGTGATATATTAAGTGGAGGTAAAGCTGGCAAGATTACCTTGTTGATTCCTCATGAACTCAAAGAAAAAATATTCTCATAGGCAAATTACCTTCATGTCTCGTCGATTATACTATTTGGAAACATCTCCTATCCTATGTAATGATGTGAGATTCTCCCTATGAGTTTTGATTGGCCACTTCGTTGAATGAACGAACCTTCAACCTTTAGACCAAATAATTTTATTTGGTCTGAGCATAGCTTAGCTTCAACAGACACTTTTGCCTTCTGCGAGTCAGCGAGACTTCATTGGTAAAATTACCTTTAAGTCTCGCCGATTACCATTTGGAAACATCTGAAAGTACCTAATGACATGTGAGTGAGACGAGTGACTTTTGATGAACCATTTGGTTGAATGGACACACCGTCTACAGTCTACACCCTAAATCTTACACAACTGTGGCTACCGTGTCGCAAATGCCTTGATTACATCTATGTCGGTAGGGTTTGGCGAATAGTAAGTCCTTGTTTTGCGGATAAGATGTCTTTTCCCGGGACTCAAAGTATCTCCATACCTCAGCAAAATCGGTTCAGCGGTTTGGGCGTAAAGCGCTAACATACAGACAGACAGACAGACACACTTTTTCGCATTTTTAATGTTAGTATGGATGTGCTCGGCCGAGTGCACTGTCTCGCCACTCTCGGTAGATGTAAGCCAAAAGGAAAACGTTTTCATATTCCGCAGTGGGTACAGCAGGCCTACCACGAAACAATTTTGAGACTCAAACAATCGGACGAGAATGCCGCGTCCTATTCTAACAACGTCATTTCACGTTTGTTAGAGTAGGACGCGGTGTTCTCGTCCGTTCATATTGTCTGAGTCTCAAAACGGTTTCGTGGTACGGCCCCAGGAAAGGCCGCGTTGTGGTCATTAAAGCCGATGGGTCCGATACGCGCATCCGTCCAACACAAAAACGAAGCGACGTTTCCTGCCCTACGAACATAGAGCATCCTGTAATGATACCAAACGTATCCAATGTGGACTGATAGCGTCACAGTTTGCGAATACCCCTTCATACTTGATCGATCTGTTTTTCTGGAATGTGCACTGATTCTGGTAAATTATTGCAATATTATAATACAGCTTCGGTTCTTCCTCGAACCAATTTCTATAAAACAGTAAAAACATATATAAGTATCCGTTCAAATTATTAAACAACTTATTTTTTTTCGGAAATACCAACTCGACATGTTTTTTTGTTTTGACACAAAATCCTCAAATCTACACAGAAAAAATAGCTATTTAAATGACACTTAGAATACATTTTTTCTACCTCTGGATTAAAACAGTTCTACCTCAGTTCTACAGATCAATATCAATCGCCAATATATTTTTCATCGGCCTTTAGAAATAAAATTCAAGTATAGACGATACTCATCAGGCTGATCGGAAAATTATCGGATCTGAAGGGTGCCTGGTACACCGGTATTGATTTCCACTTGAGCCAGTAGCTGAATAATATTTTTGGAATGTCACTAAAATATTAAGTAGAATTTAGTTTTCTTTCTGGGTCATTTAGAGTATAGATTAATAATAATAATTAATATGTAGAGTATATGGGATGTAACAACTAAGGGCCGGGACACAAAAAAACGTGTTTTTGTGTCCCGGCCCTAACATAGAGAAAAAGAGACGAAAGAGAAAAAGTAAGAGGAAAGTTTTAGTATTTTACATCGAATAGCTACTACTAATTCCATAACACTTAAAGATCCATTAATTTAAATAGAAAATAAACGTCTAAGCCTAAATTGCACATTAATTTAAATTAGTCGATTTACGAGTAGATAAAAATACACTCTAATTTATAAACTTTATACGCCTTCTGCTGCTACTTTCCCATTAATAAAGCCCACAAAATATTTATGTAATCTAAAAATTATTCGCATTAATTAGGGCCGTAAATAATTTTATGTGCTATTTCAGGGGTCAGTTTTACATTTTGTACCCCTATTGTATATATATTTACATTTTGTATCCATATCCATACTAGTACTAGTAATAATAAATATAAATGCGAGAGTATGTTTCTGTCTGTCCGTCTGTCTGTTACCTCGTCACGCCTAAACTACTGAACCGATTTTGCTGAAATTTGGCTTTGAGTCCCGGAAAGGATATGTCCTTTACTGGTACTTTTTATTGCGGAGAAATGTACAGTTTCCGCGCGATAAACGAATTTTGGCGCAACGGAGTTGCGTGCGTCATCTAGTTATACAATATACGTCAAACAAACGTCAAAAAACAAACTTCAAATTTCGGATTTTTTTGAGTTTTGACCAATTGAAACGGATTTTATGATACCGGAATTTCATTGTAATTGTAACATAATACTTTGTTTAAAATCCCTAGATATTATGCTTCAATGATCTTAAAAACTACATAGCGGATTTTGTTCCCTTTTTTAATTGTTTCAAAGAGAAGATTTATAACATATGTATTTAACATATGGCTTCACCACGTCTGATAGTAATTACAAAGTAATTAATAAACCAATTTAGCTAAGACGTTAAGTGCACAATAATTGTGTACAATTATACGATAGTACTTATCTAGGAACATATTATTTATTATTTTCATTTCTTACCAGGTACTCATTAGCGGGCCTTACCGGGTCTTATTAGGTAATTTCAACCTTGGCACGTGCTATAATACTACTTAATCCCAAATGTACACTCGGCACTCACTATAGCCCGTTCACAGAACACAAAGTTTCATTCACGCATGAATCTCGTTATCTCGTTTCCGCATGCGATAGCGAGCGCGAAATATTTTCGCGTCAATGGAGAGATAAATAGCGATAAGTCAATGACATGAATGTTCTGTGACCGGGCTATAGCAGACGGGGAGCGAATTGGCATTTATGGTAGTAATGTCAAGGAGGATACAACAGTTTCCTTTTATACAGGTCGTATGTAATATCATAATAATAGTCTCAGTATCCATTTTATCTATTCCAGTCTCTATTTACTTCCTGTCTTGATGTAAAATATATTTATCGTTTTTGCAATAAATATCAAATTTTACCCTCTATATAATGTTGGTTTTTATGTCCTATGAATTACAATTAATACAGAGTAAATAAAAATGTGCTGTTTTATATAAGAGTTTTAAGGCACTGAGGTGCTTTAGTATGAAACAACAGGAAACAACTGTTTTTTTTAAGTACTTAGTACTTACCTCAGAAAGGTGCTGCAATTGAAAAAGGTGCTTATTATAATCGTGACTTCATACCGCAAAGTCCAAGACGGCATAAATTATCACCCCGTATTTTTGTTATGTGGTATTTACCTTGTCGGTTGATTTTTTTCCTGATTACGGACCTCAGACGTTCGCCCCCCTCATTTAAGGTGAAGCCGTTCGATCTGTTTAGACATCGCAGACCTACCAAACCGAACTCATGTTGTGCATTCTCGTGTATGTGCTCGAATCCGGTCAAATCGGTCTGCGATCAGGCCGGACCGGCTTCCCCATATTATATTCCCCTTTAGGCGGACCTCAGCCTTATCTGTAGTTTACATTCTTCAAAGAAACCTCTCGTTTGTAACCGTGCCTTATCCGTTATCTGTCGTCCGTTCGGAATAGTAATCGGATCCGTTAGTGAGGTCGTGTCTGATAGATTAAATCGACAAGTTTTATCGAAACGTTGGCTATCGGCACACGAGGCTGCGTAATCGCGGGATTTATCTTCACATCTGACTAAAGGTTATTGAAAACGCATTTTGGAGATGAATAAACTACTGAAGTCTGGGAGCCACCAACTAATTTTAAAACAATAAAAGTGTCTATACAATTATAATAATATTGTTAAATATGTATTCGTCAATACCCGCGTACTGATTGAGCGAGCAGCTTGACTTACCACGATACTGGTACCGGTACCTAAATGTATGAGATGAATAGGGATTCATCTCATTTAGGTACCGGTCTTGTTAAAATTATTCACACAGGGATGTTAATTAAATTTAACATTTAAATATATTATATGTATAGGTTGTACTTATAGGTTTTTTGGCAATAATATCTAACGTATGAAGATTGAAGCATAGTTAAAAATACAAGCATAGTTTGGTACCAAGTAGTGTACCTACTGTTATTATTTATTATGTAAAAGCGTTAGTTTTGTGTAACCAAAGCCTCTATATGGTTTATACGGCCCCATTTTATCCGCGTATGCTGACATCCCTAATAGCGGGAGACAAATTGCCCTTATCACTCTAGATTAGGGTTGGCAACTGCGAGTTTTTACAGGGCTAATCCCTAAAGGGTTGCGTTACGAGCGATGGTCGCGTCTGTTCTAAATTCAAATACTGTTTTGCTTGTTATAATATTGAAGAAACGCCCAATTTTATTGGCAATTCAAAAGTTCATAAAAGAAACTCCTATTATAATTTCTGTTCCCAAGTTGTATTTTAAAATTTGGTCAAAATGTGTTGGGGGATGGAAAAACTTGTCACCCTTTATTTACATTATCTTTGATGATAATTTACAGATTATATTTAGATATCTTGATAAATTTTATATTTAATTAGGTAAATACATATGTAAGTACTTACCTAATTCAATATTATATTTTCTGGTCTATTACTATCAGAATTGTACCTAGCTTAGTCTGACCAATAGCTCTTTTAATGGCGACTTTACCTACGTAAAGAGATGCCTTGGGCCTTTACGTTTTCATACTCTTTTTTCAACTTTATTCCATTGAGATACGATTCAAATTAAAATAGCACAGCAATATCGAGCAATGCTCTGCTCGATGAACTCCATTTCAAATTACTGAAGCTGAGTCGTATATGAGCAGAAATTGCTCCGCAGTCCTCACGTCTCTATGGGATCGGGCGACTGTCGAAGAAAATTGAAGTGTAATTAAATTGGAGAGGTCAGGAATCGATAGGAAATGCGATGAAAATGTATGGGGCTCTCTGAAAAAGTATACGACTACTTATATGATAGTACCTACATCCGGTGTATGCAGAATTTTTTGTATTAAAGAAGTTCTTAGAAAGGCTATTATCATATAAACTTGGACGTGTCATGGATCTATAATAATGGATGTGTGATGTTTATAATAGATTAAGTAGGATATATTCTACATTTTACATGTTTTATCTACGTCTGATTCATAAGCAGGTCTACGTACGGACCGGAAGGTCTACGGACCAAATAATAATAAGATAATATGTCAAATCAATGTTAGTAGTGATGATAGTTTATATTCTCTTTGGTAGTGATCTATTAGGTCTAGAAACTCTAGAAGACAAAGACCATAGACCTTGACCAAATAGATCACTACTCACATTGATGTAACGTAGGTTCGATCATGTCAAAACTCAAAACATAACCCGATCAAATGCTGGATCCGCTATCTGCCTACGAATCCATTTCTCTAAAATTTCGATCCCACGTAGTTTATTTGGCATCCAACTACCCAATAGAAAGCTACAGCATTCTAATTTCAGGTTTTTTATATTCATCGAACATCGTAATGGATGTGTCTATCAGCACGCGGCGTGAATACTCCGGCGCTTCCTAACGACGGGACTTATCTTGCTTTATTTGGATCCCAGTTCCGACAGCATTCTCGCACGATAACACTCCTTGATATCGCCATCTCAACTTCGGCGTCCATATCTGTAAAGGATGGAGCGAGACGCAAGATAAATTACAGTGGCGGGCATAAGCGAAGCACGTAGCCCTCGGTATTCCAAACTATTAGGTACGCAACCCATTCCCAGATGCGCGCCGAGGCAAAAACTTGCGTACAAAAACCGCATTAGTGCGAGCGTGCGGCGACATAATGAGCCTGACGGGGAAACGAGGGAAAATATGAAAATGAAGTAAAATTGCAACGAATGACATCGGAACTGATGGGGTAATACAGCTGTGACAGTGTCTGCTGTCACCAGATTCTGCTTTTTTGGTCCAGCATCAATACAGCTGGACTTGAACATGCAGGTTCTATCAGATGTGGCAGAATTTGATAGGATACATGTACTATCAAATAATAGTATGTACATAATACATATTGTTAACTTATAAAGAATGTCGATTTTACAATGACAGGTTTTTATATCGAATACTTATTCGAAACGTTAGCGAAGCTGTGTTAGTGTTGAATTAAAATAGTAGAATCACCGAGCTGATGTCGGATCCGAAATAGAGTACATTATCATAAAATACATTTTCATGTCACATACATCGACATTTCTGGAATACATGGTACCTACAAACAGAACATCAACGTCACATACGTGGACTGATCACTGAACCAACATAATAGTATATTAGATACCTCTTTTGAAGCTCTTATTGTTTAGTAGCGAACCGGCCCTGGCTTCTCTGGGATGCGTTGCTGATTTTAATTAAGTATATCGCTGTTTCTCTAATTTATCATGCAAATATAAACCTTCCTTTTGAATTACTCTAGATATTTGTTCAAAAAGAACTTAAATTCTTGCGAAGTCTTAAGCATTTATGCTTAGGACAGACGGGGGAAACGACTTTGCTTTTACGTACTGACTGGTCAATGAAGTGATACTAAGAAGACGTTATTTTAAATTCTCACACATACTTTACCACGTCATTGCTAAATAGTTACTAAGTTCATGGAAGTGATAAAAATAACAAGATAAACCAGACGTGTCTAACAACATGCATTGTGCGATATGAAATAAGTACTGATTATAAGTAAAGAATCGATGATGTTGCTCAAGTATCCGAACAATACGAAATGAGTGAGCAATTACTGAGCATTGTTGAGTATTTTGTGTATTGTTCATTGTTAACGTTCACTAGAACTGTTAACTACATTTTTGTTAATTGTTTCAACTTGTATTAAAATTTGATTGGCGAACGCTTTGTAGTTTTAACGGCTCAATACAAATAACAATGTGTCGGCCATTCAATTTAATTTGTTTCAAGTCTTGCCGCATGTTATTCCTAGAATACTACGCGTCAGCGGATTACTTAAGTAAGTATTAAATCGTTCTAAGCATTTCTTAAAAACTACTTTATCAAAACTTTAGAAATATTCTAATCCTCACTTACCTGTATAACCTGTATTGAGTATCCTCGATACGCGTAGGTAGATATTAGATACGTAGATACGGTAGGGTAGGTAGATACCTAATATTAAGATTTAAGAGACTTTTTCGCAAAGCGTACAATCTACATCTATTAACTATACTAATATTATAAATGCGAAAGTATCTCTGTCTGTCTGTCTGTCTGTCTGTCTGTCTGTCTGTCTGTCTGTCTCACTTTCACGCCAAAACTACTGAACCGATTGTAATGAAATTTTGTACACAAATAGTCTAAAGCCTGAGAAAGGACATAGGCTACTTTTTAACTGGAAAAAAGGGTTGCAAGGGGGTGAAAATGCGTAATTTGTTCAAATTAAGTTAGTTCCAAAAATTCATAACAGATGGCGCTAAGAGTCGCCTACATCGCGCTATCGCTTGCTCATACGTCTTTCTATAAGAGGTGGTGTGGTACCATATCGAGTTACCCTTTCGAACCAACCAAAAGACTGCTAAACGGCAGTCTCCTTACCGACGAAGCTAACACGGCCCTCTCACACAGGGCCGCTAGCGTAGACCCATTCGAAAAAAAAAAAAAAAAAAAACGAGTTACATTTTTTTGATTCTTTCGATTGTTATTTATACACGTTATTAAATATAGTCTGTCAAGAAAGTCAATAGACATGACAGGCGGGAAAATTTTCTAAACGTAATCACGCATAAAAGGTGTATTTTTTTCTTCGTATTTTCACAGAGAACGCTTATTACACTTTGAATATTGTCAACTTGCACATTTTTATCTCAAATTAATAAAGTTCTCATATTTTTTATTTCATTTAAAAAATTTCCCGTCTGTCATCACTTTCTTGACAGACTATAACTCACTACTCAGTTATACTTAATGTATGCAGTGACGTAACCTTAAACCTACCAATGATAAATAGTTTATGGGTAAAGCTAAAGTTGTGTAATGGGGGGCTAAATAATCTTTAAAATTTGGTACTTATAAATAAAGTTTAATTTAAAAAAATGAAATATTATGTACACACTGCACATCTGTTTTTGGGTATTTTGATTTAAGGGGACCAGGGTTTTAAAAAGCTTTTAAAGACACCAATTTTGTTGACACCGCGCGCTATAAACTGAAGTCCACGCGGAGGAAGTCGCGGGCAACAGCTAGTTAAAATATAATTAGGTAAGTACTGTAAATGTAGAGAATAGAGCTAGATATTGTTGGAAACATATTATTTTTAGTAAAACATTGTTACTCTAAATTAAATTTCATAATTTAATATTTCATGTGGAACTCCACAAGTTATGAAGATATTCCAGTAGCGGAATTACGCTATGATATAGCTGTAAACAGGCAGATGTGCATTGTGGCGAGCCGCGCTTCCTGCCCCGGCCCTGAAGCGGATGCAACATAGAACATAATATTATACTTTTATAGCTATACTATAGCTTTAGGTATACTGCGAAACCTGAGTGATTACGTCGAGTCCGTTAAATAAGATAAAACAATGTATTAACCCATCAGTCGTGGCAAAACGAGACACAATAGCTTTTTCATTGTTATCGCGGCCGGATGTGGCCACTTGGGGCTTCATGAATTAATCTATTGAGTATTCAAACTAATATTTTAATTAAGTTAATGTATGTCTCATCACGCTTCATAAAAAAAAATATGGAGATATTTTGGGTCTTGGGAAAGGACATAGGATGTTTTTTGATTTGGTTGCAGGCATGAGGCACCTTATAGTAATAATTAATAGATACAGAATTTACTTTTATAAAAACATAACGACCATGCACCATAGAAGGCCACGTTTCTTTGAAGGCCAACTATTAAAAAGTCGTAGTTATCGTCATGGTAAGACATATTCCTTCTACTACACACTTAGGGCCGGGACCACGACAAACCACGACACACCACGACACGGCGTCGTACGGCGTCGTACGACGTTGTGCGACGTCGCGTCGTAGAAACTCACGTAGAAATTCAAGATGAGTTTCTACGACGCGACGTCGTACGACGCCGTACGACGCCGTGTCGTGGTTTTCTACGATGCGCGTCGTGGATTCCCACGACACGGTGTCGTGCGGCGTCGTGCGACGTCGTACGACGTCGTGTCGTGTTTTTGTGTCCGGGCCCTTAGATCCATCAAACGTAAGGCCAACCATCAAACGCGGCGACCAGTCGATGGCGCCGCAATTGTGGCAGTGCGATCTCACTGTTTGTAGACTTTGGTTGTCGAGGCTACAATTGTCATTTCCGCACCCTGAAAAACTTTAGTTTTTAGTTAATTAACCTATATCTATCTCACATTTTAGTACAGGGCATTGTCGTATAGGGCTATGTGTATGGTACTAATAAAAGAAAATCTACTTATGCCTCGATTTAAGTTAAAATATTGGTAATGTTCCTAGGAAGGCCGGTGGTTCCTTATAAGGCCCAACCAAAGATTTGATAGTTGGCCTTGCTAGGGAACATGAACTTTACAAGGAACATCTACAAATCATTAACATATAAACAGTTATTTTTTAGTTATAAATGCGTACCGTAACAATTAAAACAATGTTGTTTTTTATAACATCTTTACTTATTAGGATTATTAAACTTATACACGCATATTGAATATTTTGGCCTTATAAAGAACGGGCCCATAAGAAGGCCATTTTAGATTTAAAAAAAAATATTGCATTATAAAACGCATTGGCAATTAGTTATAAGGTGTCAATGTGATACTCATTACTACTATTTTTAAAGAATTTCTATTAATATATTCTTAGTTATAAGACGATGTTCAAGCAATGTTCGTTATATTTTTTTAGATGATATAAATATATTGAGCATTTAATGTGTTGCTTAATTAAAAGAAATTATTATGTCGTTTTAGTAAAAGCAGATAAATAAATACTTGTAATTCTTTTTTTAAGTTAACCGACTGATGTATAATATTGGCCTTGTTTGGTGCTTTGTTCCTTGCAAAGCCATTTGGAAGAGCTTAACAAAATTTAAGTTTATGAAATGGCTATTCAAGTTAGGTTGAAAAAAGAAAAGTAGAAAAAAAAGAAAAGAAAAAGAAAAAAAAAAAGAAAAAAAAAGAAAAAGAAAAAAAAAGGGTCTTTAGTTATAAGTTACATTGTAAAAGATCAAAGCTAACAGAAACAATAGTCTAAAATAAATACAGAATGGCATTACTAATTAAATAGAAAGCAATAATGATACTCGGAAGGAATCGAAAACAAGTCCGCAATTACCTAAAAACCTAAACCTATTCAAAGCATGGGCTACGGAGGATTGGAGACAGAATGTTGATTGTGCGCCCCCCACGGCGCTGATTCCGACTAATGGAACTTGGATGTGCGGCTCAGGCCTCAGCTGTATGAACGTATAACTTGCTTCTTAGTTTGTACCGATTGCAACGTCTTTAAACCAATTTGGTGATGTTTTTATAGAATTTGAAAGATCATCTGGGCGAGTCATTATATGGGCCTACTATATCCCACAACCTAAAGTACTTTTGTGGTACACTTTACGGAAAAACTATTTAGATTCTAGCATATTGATTAGTGCTATAACAAAGTAATTTTTATTTATATGTAGATGTGTTATCAATATCATCGGTCAGTCAAGCTTTGGTTACTATTAAAATACTTATAAAAATTATTTTTAACAAAAAATTAAAACCGACTTCCAAGGTAAAAACAATAGTAACTAATATGAACTAAAAAGTATTAAATAACTCTTACTCTTTAATAGTGCCTTTTTCAGAATTCGTCTAAATCTAAACTATTTCTGTACATACTACAGTCTTCATTATTTTGAAATCGGTACCAGCTAATTTATTCGTGAGTTCAGTAATGTCAGAACTTTTGAGACTGGTACCGACTTCAAAGTAATGAAGACTGTAGTATGTACAGAAATAGTTTAGATTTAGACGAATTCTGAAAAAGGCACTATTAAAGAGTAAGAGTTATTTAATACTTTTTAGTTCATATTAGTTACTATTGTTTTTACCTTGGAAGTCGGTTTTAATTTTTTTGTTGAAAATAATAATTTCACTCTTTTTAGTTATCTACAAAATAAGGCTTTAAGCGTAAATAACCAATACGAATGTTAACTATTCACATTATGTTAATGTAAGCGAAATTGTGGTAAATGCTTGCAGTTATCTAAGCGATGCTGCAATTTCCAAACTTTTATCTTTAAAGGTTCAGGAGTTCTATTCAGTGCCTTTGGACCAAGAGACACCTTCGTATGAAATTTCTCTTATTCGTAACATAATAATATGTTTAACTTACTAGAAACAACATTTTAACCACTATGAGTGTTTTGATAAATTTCAAGGATTTCCCTCGATTGCTCATAGATCCCATCATCAGCTCACCATGTTCGTAATTTTTATACAAAATTAAGGTTATATCCTATACAACAACATGAGAATTTTGAAAATCGGTCCACAAACAGCGAAATCATCATCAAAAACAACTGCTTCGATGCAAAATATCGCGAAAAGTACCAATAATTGGGTCATAGTGTGATGGTCAATGGTATAATTATAGTTGTGATGATGATGATTAATCAAACTGATGTGTTGGCTTATGCTTTCAGTTGTTTAAACAACGCCGAAATCCCCGAACTTGTACCTATAAGCATCCAAAAGTTTTGTTCGGTACCTTCGGATCCAGGGTATAACCTGGTGCGAAGTCTTACTTTTTGGTAGCATTTACCTCGAATGCTTCAGAAAAAATTAAAATCACTATATGTTTCCATACAAATTTCAAGAAGTCCCCTCGATTACTCATAGATCCCATCATCAGATCACCATTTTTATGAACATGGTACCAAATTCGAATCAAACCCTATATAACACAAAAACAATTTTGAAAATCGGACCACAAACGGCAGAGTAATTGTTGAACATACATAAAAAAAAAATACATACAGCCGAACGTATTACCTCCTCCTTTTTGGAAGTCGGTCAAAAAACTACCTTAAAGATTATTACCGCGCAGAAAAACGACGCGAGCCCTTAAAAAGTTTGGCTTTTAGCTAGTAACATTATATTTTATTCTTAACAATAACGCTTAATGGTGAACTCTATTTTTTTGGAGAAATCCAGGTAGAGTTTCTGTTTGGTCATAATATTAAATAGATAGAGTATAAATGTGTAGATAGAGTATCATTATGTAGAATAATGTAGATAGAGTAGATAAAGTGATCCAGTAAAGATAACATTAAAACTTTTTTAATATGTACACCTTAAATTGATTTTGCTGACGGTGCTCGAAGCTTAACTTTTGACACTTACAAAGTTCGCCCGATGTGTTACACTGTACTCTGTAGTAAAACCTGCGGCCTCACGTTTATAACTTAAATAGCCTAAGTTTTATGTCTGTCTTTAACTGCGCTCTGATATGGTAAGATACATTGAAAGGTAGATATGAAAAGTTAAATGAAATAGCAGTATTCGTAGATACGAGACTTACATCTACGGTCTACCAGTTAGTGAATAATACATACCGCGGATAACAATACGACGTTTGCTGTCTTTACTTGCCATATCTTGGTCGTCCAAAAAAGTTAGACCAAGACCAGGACCAACTTTGCTCATTGCTATACAAAGTACGGAATAAGGATGTTATATTTCAGCATTACCAATGTATGGCAATATAATAGTTTTTAGGGTTCCGTACCCAAAGGGTAAAAACGGGATCCTATTACTAAGACTTCGATGTCTGTCCGTCTGTCCGTCTGTCCGTCTGTCCGTCTGTCCGTCTGTCCGTCTGTCCGTCTGTCTGTCACCAGGCTGTAACTCAAGAACGGTAATAGCTAGAGAGTTGAAATTTTCACAGATTATGTATTTCTGTTGCCGCTATAATAACAAATACTAAAAACAAAATAAATTTAATATTTAAGGTGGGCTCCGATACAACAAACGTGATTTTTTCAACATTTTTTGCTCGGTATCAATGATGACAACAGGGCAACAGGCCACCTGAAATGTTCACAAAATACTCAGTTTTATTTATACTTTAATAATTAATAATAAAATTTAAATAAAATTAATAATTAAGAGGGGCTGCCATACAAAAAACACATTTTTTTCCTATTTTTGCTCTATATTGGTACGGAACCCTTCGTGCGCGAGTCCAACTCGCACTTGGCCGATTTTTATTCTTGTGTAGTTTTTGCGGTGTAAATAATATACTTGTTATGTATTTCATTTCTAGGGGCTTTATACAGTAATGGAATGTCCAAAACTCTATTAGTAATTCAATATCTACGATATTCTATACAAGGTAATGTCTTAGTTACAAAGGAAACAGACATGAACGAACTGTATCGACCTTATATACGTTATAGTCACTACATTCACTACATCACTTTGAACCTTGTTACCACGGGAATAAGGTCAAAACGAGGTGTACCATTGTGACTTCCTGTAATCTTCCTTTAACGTTATTAGGGTTCCGTACCCAAAAGGTAAAAACGGGACCCTATTATGGAGACTTCGATGTCTGTCCGTCTGTCTGTCTCCAGGCTGTAACTTAAGAACGGCGATAGCTAGAGAGTTGAAATATTCACAGATTGTGCATTTTTGTTGACGCTATAACAACAAATACTAAAAACAAAACAAAATTAATAATTAAGGGGGGCTCCCATACAAGAAACGTTATTTTTTTGGCTTTTTTTGCTCGTAATCAGTAATGGCAACTGCTAGGCACTTGAAATTTTTATAAAGTCCTTAGTTATATAATATGTCTAAATTTATAATTATATTTAAATAAAATAAAAATATGAGTGGGCCTCCCATATAAAAACAATTTTTGGCCTAATTTTCCTTTATAAAAATACATGCGCCAGTCCGACTCGCACTTGGCCGATTTTATTACTTTTATCCTCTATAATATATATGAACGTGAATAGCATAATAAGTATAAGACCATGGTATTAATTAAATTCAAAAAACTATTGGCAAGAACGTGCAAATCAATTAGATTCACCAAACATACGAACACAATTATACAGAACTATCGTTGATTGGTTTTAATTAATCAAATAAAACTTTAATTATTAAGTGTGGGAGATGTTATTGGCTATTAAAATTAAATGCATAACTGTATACTCTGCAAACATTAAATTAGTTTTTCATCAATAATATTTCACAACTGAAAATCTAGGAATCTGAATCTACATTTTCACGCGAAATTAAATGCTAATGCTTTGGTTTTACTTTATACTTACTGTATCTTTACTATTAATATAAGTTTCACCAAATTAAATTGAAATTAAATGATGCTGGTTTTACTCTAGATATATACAGTACTAATTTTCATCAAATTCGGTTTAGTAAATTGAAATAAAATGACGCTGCGCTGGTTTTACTCTAGAGTCTAGATATGTGTAGTAAGTTTCATCAAATTCTGTTTAGTAAGTTGAAATAAAATGATGCTGCGCTGGTTTTACTCTAGGTATACATATAATATGTAGGTACTAAGTTTCACCAAATTCGGTTAAGTAAGTTGGGCTTTTACGATGCAAACAAATAGGCCTTTCTTCTTTTATATAGGTATAATTAAAATTATTAAGTGCACTCTTAGCGGAAAACATTCTCACTTTCGTTGTAATTAAACTGTATCATTAATCTCTCAGTTAACATAATTATTTCTCATCCCACGTTCACAAATCACAATCACTTTTGTACTACATAGTACACGAGCATGCCGAGTCACTTGTGATAGGAATCAACAAAATTAGTTTAGGAAATACGCAAGCGAAATTTTCGCGATTTTATCGCGATGTTTTATCAACACAATGTTATAAAATGTAAGTTGTTATTGTGTGCAGAGAGCCAGTATTAATTACGGTAAATAATAATTTAAGACGTAAGTAGATGGATTGGATAACTAACATTTTATAACATAAGGCCAATTAGTCATTTTTTCCCTCATAATTTGAACAAACCTTGTAACTTACCTGCTTCATCATAAAAAACGATCATTTTAAAATTTTTAGCCTGCACTTCATCTACTTACGTCTTTAATTATTATTATTATTATAACTGAAAGTAACATCTTATTAACTACTTGACATTCAACTCAGTATTATAAAGGTTGCGATCGCTGTTGTAAGGATGATGAATTAATGTTCAAAAAGCTCCTGTATATTAGTCTTGAAAATAGTCGTAGGTAGGTAAGGTCAATGTGTCGAAGTCCATCTGGGAGGTAAGTCCGTCTACCGGCAATAACTTCCATATTTGAACGATTAGTTTCATATGGCTCAGTGGGTAAAACAATATTGCAGAGTTAGTTTGACCTAAGAAACACAACTGTCGCTACTAACTACTTGTCACGAAAAAAACGATCTGCCATTTTTCTCCCGTTTTGAACTCGCAGTCGGAGTGTAAGTCTCGGCCAAAAAAATGAAAAAAAAGTGGGAATACGAAGGAGTTTTTGGAGTTTCTTGGATAACGTCAGTAATTTAGTGATCCTTTTACTTATTACTGGTGTTCAATTCGTTAATATCGCTTTAATTTCGTTATTATCACCTGCAACATATGTCTAACAAATTGAAATAATTGGGAAGTCCGTCTAGTTTGCATAAGGAAAGGCCGTCATATGCCGGTCTTCCCTGAAATCAGATATTGTCAACCTTTTCAGACCTACATGTATTTATTGTCAATTTGCGTTAAAAAATAGGACTGCCAGATCATAGCATTGCCCAAAATTTTACTGCACGAAAAGAGCGTACTCCTTTTTAAAAAGCGGACAGCGCACTTGTGACTCCCCCGGTGTTACAGGTGTCCAAGGGCGACAGTAGTTCACTTACTGCCGATCCGTTTCATCGTGTGCCCCCTTTATCATAAACAAAAAAACTTGTAAAAATAACTTCTTTTTAAATTGCCATAATTATTCGTCTCAGATTTATACACGTCATGAAAAATCCTACCTCCCGGACCAACAACCCTTATAATTTTAATTGAGCGGCGAAAATAATTGTAAAAACGCGTACCTTTCGCGTGCATGGCCCCAATCTGCCACGTGAACTAAAAAGTTATTTCAACTGACTAAATATTAATATTAAGGAATAAAAAATTTGGGTACTTAGTAGACATATTATCAAATAAACAATAATCAAATCAAAATTAAGTAGGGGATTATGTTGAAAAATGTCTTATCCCATAAAATATAAATGATAATGAAGCAAAGTTGTTGATTTTGCCGAAACTTATTATTATAATTTTGAATTCGTAATAAACATTATTTTATGTGTATACTTAGTGTTTAATTTTTCAAAAAATGTTTGCAACCACTTAGACTTACGATATGCCGGACTTGCCTTAAAATGTTATGAAATTAATTTTCTCTGGAATGCGAACTTTATTACCGACACCTTAAACATATTTGAATGGCCGTTTTGCAGCTTTGCTAGAAACCGTTGCCACGCACATTACTTCACAGGTTAAGGCTATATTGCTACTAGACGGACTTACCTCAAACTGTAAGGGAAGGCCGTCTACACGCCGAGTTTTAAAAAAATAGCACATTAATAAAAAAATACTGCAACTAAGTCTATTTTTAGATCATTATAGGTCTAATTAATATATAGCCTATAATTTCCAATGACACAAGTTACTTTAAAAAGCGAATCTCAAGTCAATAAATTATGTTAAACTTTAATTTGAGAAAAGTATTTAATTTTAAGACTTCAACACATTGACCTTAATAAAAAAAAATGTTTTGAATTTGTCTGCTCTCAACATCAAAGTCATGTTTTTTTTTATTTAGACCGAGGGATATAAAAATAGAAAGTAGACTTATTCACAGGAAATTGGATGTTAAATATTATGCAGGTGCCAAAAATGTTACTTAAGTGGTTGTTAATTACTCAAGAAATGATTAATTTATTCAAATTGGCTACAGGCTACAGCTCATCTCGTAAGATCTGGCAATATTTTGATAAAAGGCCAGGCCTTACGTGAGAATATAATAAATGATAATTAATAAGACATATTTCATGGGTATTTTTGTGGATCAAAAAGAGCCTTAATATTGTGTTAATCTGCATTCAAAACTTTCCTACCATTCTAAAAATATTCAATATCGGTAATATAGTTTGTGGATTTAAGTATAACATATACGCCTTTAATAAAGCCTTTGTGCACAATAATAAATTGATTAATAGCTTATTCTAAAAGGTATCTGTAGCAGTAAGCAGCGATATATACTCTCTACGAGAGTGGCATGTTTCAATTTTTACCAAAATCTCTAGTAAAAATAAAGATTTAAAAAGAACAATCCCAAATAAAAGATGCATAAGTACTAGAATGTACTATCAAGAAAATTTATTCCTAGGCAGTTGACGGACCTACGTCAGTTGGTCGGCTTATGTTAATTCAATATTACTCTGTGATCGGTCGGCTGGGTTCGACATAGCGCGACCAAATTACTTAGGTCCGTCAACTACCTAGGAATCAATTTTTTAGATGGTACATAAACCGTTTGGCCATGATGAATAACTATGATTGTAAAGCTATGGGCTAACCCAGAGAGACCACATAATATAATATTAGTGAACGCCTGCTATGTTTCTGACAGGTCCGGCTTTAGTTATTAGTCCAACAACACGCTGGTCAAACAATCGGCTCTCTGGGAGGCCGATCACTTTGTCTTACAACAAATATTGACTCTACCAAATACTTCGTTGCGTATACGATTACTTGTAAATGTTCTTAGAAGCGTTGTTTATTTCCACTTTTTCAGAATTCGCTTTAACCGCTTAATTGTTGTGTTACAATCGACCACCCACGAATCGTGAAGAACAGTTTTTAAGGTTCCGTACCCAACGGGTAAAAACGGGACCCTATTTACTGAGACTTCGATGTCTGTCCGTCTGTCTGTCCGTCTGTCTGTCCGTCTGTCTGTCCGTCTGTCTGTCCGTCTGTCTGTCCGTCTGTCTGTCTCCAGGCTGTAACTCAAGAACGGTAATAGCTAGAAAGTTGAAATTTTCACAGATTGTGTATATCTATTGCCGCTATAACAACAAATACTAAAAACAAAATAAAATTAATATTTAAGGGGGGCTCCCATACAACAAACGTGATTTTTTTGGCCTTTATGGCTCTATATCAATAATGGCAACAGGTAGGTACTTGAATTTTACTCAAGGTCCTTTGTTTTATATGCACTTTAATATTTAATAATAATATTAAAATAAAATAAAAAATTAAGTTGGGCTCCCATACAAAAAACACAATTTTTGGGCTAATTTTGCTCTATAATGGTACGGAACCCTTAGTACGCGAGTCCGACTCGCACTTGGCCGATTATTAAATTTTATTACTATTAGGATAGTAAGCATTTGATTTAATTTGGTAATTTTGGCTTTAGTATTTTGAAGTGCACAATATATTATATTATTTAAACATATTATTTACAGTATAGTATTTGGTTTTTAAATAGATGCATTTCATTTTGTCTGAACTACTTTAATTAGAAAAATTATATTATTAAATACTAGCGGCCCGGTACGTGCTTCGCTACGTATAAAGTGAAACAATACAAAAATCAGTAAGAACATCGATTCATTTCTTAAAAAAATATATTGCTTAATTGCTAGCTATTTAAAACTTAATCCAAAACATTTGGATAAACAATATTTTTTGTGTTTCCATTTTGAGTGTGAATCTGTAGTACCGACTCTGGAACAGGCAACATAAAGTTGGCCATGTGAAAAGCATGATTCTTCTAAATTCACACCACAAACGTTAATTCATAATTGTGGTTATATGATGATGAATGTAATTTGCATAGTAGCATATGCTTTCAGTTCTTAAAACAGCGCCCCAACCCCCAAACTTGTATCTATAAGGAGTTTGGAGTTCTGTTCAGCACCTTTGAACCATCTTGGTGCAAAATCTTACTATTGGTAACATATGCCTGGAATACTTCATACAAAAGCAAAATCGGCATATGTTTCCATTTCAATTTTGAGGAGTTCCCTCGATTACTCCTGGATCCCATCATCAGATCACCACTTTTATGAACATGGTAACAATCCACGATCATATCCTATACAATAAAACAAAAATTTCCCTGATTAAAAACCCAATGACAAAATGACCCGAAATTTATTGAATTCATTTGTTACAAAAATGTGATAAATGAAGAACCACTCGACCGATTTTGTGCAAACTTCACATAAACCATCTAGTAAATAGTCCGAAAAAATAGTGGATAGGTGAGCCCGTTCTTGAGTTATAAAGTGACAACGAAAATTGCCACTTATTTTTATATATTAAGATTACTCGTATGTTCGTTTTATTTTCATCGATTATGTCAAATCACACATCGATAATGTTTTGCGAGTCTAGGGCCAGTAATACGAGTACTCTATAATCTACATTGTAGTATACAATATACACTGATTAAGCAAATAAGCAAATAGTGAAGTAATTTATACCTACATTCTACAGGCTACACCAAACTTTTAACGAGTTACTTGTAACGAATTTCATTTCATATTTTAATTAAATATTTGTACAGCTGTTACAAGTTACAACTAGAGGGCAAGTATGTTGGTAATGCAATAATATTTATTTTAGGTTTTAAACTTTTAACAGATGAAAATGTTGAAATTCGAATTCCAAGAATTTAATATTGCTTTGTACAGATAAAGTAATATCAGTTTCTAGGAATCCAAATTATAATATTAAAATTAAACAAGTCTAAACGTCTACGACGCTTTTATAGTTGAACAAGATCAACTATAAAAGCTTTTAATAACAATGGCTTAGTTGTTTTTTTGTATTTTAATCAAAGAAACTTATAAACTAGATACATATTAATACAATAATATTATTGTCATCTTGCCAAAATCGTCATATTATACAAGATGTTAGTGTAAACACCGTTATACTTGAAACCATCAAATGAGCCCGTCAAAATGAACAACTTTTTATATAGTACAGTAAATGAAGGCAAAAATCAGGTGCAACCTCCGATTTCGTTGAACCTCCATCGATTTGGATGAAAATTTGGGATTAAGTACATTAAGCCCTCTACTTTAAAAGTGGCATACGCTCGTATTGCGCTTTTTTTATTTTAGGGGTGAAATCTACCCCTTTTGTTGAAAATAGAAAAAATGCAGATTTAACCATTCTAGCTTAACTAATTGGGTTTAATTCGATAAAATAAATGTTTTAATGTTTTTTTCATGATATTTTATGATTATTTAATTAATTTTTCAACCCTTATGGCACCCATCCCTTTAATCGTGAAAAAACACTTTTTGTATTTCTGAACTTTAAACTCGCATATTTACATTATATAAACAGTTTGTTTAGTATTTATGATATAATTTTTGGATAAGACTGAAATATAAACCCCTAAAAGTACCCCTTTATTGCGGAATCACGGTAAAAATTGGGTTCAAAAACTTAATAGGTTTATGTTTTTGAACCCAATTTTTTAAGTTTATTTACATTAATTTCTTATTTAGTTTTTTTGCGAAATTTTTTCACCCCTGTAAACTACCCCATGTCTGAAAAATAAGGTTTAAGTTTTTATTTTAAGTTTTTTATCAGCTTTAATGAGTTCGAATATTTTTTCATAGATTAAGATAAATTTTATTAATATATTTCAAACATTGATATTATTTAGTCCAAAATATTCAAACAACGATTTCAAACTACCCTCTGTGCAAAAAATTGACGCAAAGGCTGAATCTGCTAGACTGAAATATTTAATAGACGCACATCATTATAAAAAGCCCCGTTCTTATCGAGTCGAAATTTACCGTTTTGTTTACAATCTGAATATTGAAAGACTTGAAAAGATTAACATATATTTAGTAAGGTCTATATGACGCCTGCAATCGCGCTGGAACCGTACATTTTTTCGGGATAAAAAGTATCCTATGTCCATATCCATTCCCAAAACACAAAGTGTTTTCATACAAAATTTCAGAAAAATCGGTTGATTCGTTTGGGTGTTAAGAGGTAACATATAGACAAAAACACTTTAGCATTTATAATATTAGTATAGATGTACCTATTGACAGGTTTTCCTACAGTATTTGCATCCCAAATCTCTGCTTCAAAATTGTTTTCAAAAAAAATATTTTTGTTTTATCACAATAGCTCTGTTAATTTTTAAGTTATCGGGTTAATTTATAGACCATTTTAAAGGTAATTTAAAGAGCTTTAAGATCAACTTAGACAGTACCTTTTAAAGCCCTTGGTTTAAAAAAAAATAGGGTTAAAAGGTCCCAATTTCATGGTTCTTGCAGTAAATGTTAGGCTTTAAACGTCTCTATCCTCGTTATTTTTCATCCTATAAAAATCAAAAGAAAATCAAAAGATTTCTCAAAAAGTGGATACCAATTTTGTTCTTTGTAATTTTTACGAAGGTTCAATATTTTTGAAATTATGTTCAAAACAAAATGATATTTACGAAAATTTGAATAATTTCAATTTTACCAAATCATTCTGTTTTTAAAAACTAAGCATTCTAAACCAAGAAAAATTGAGGTTGAGGTCATTACTTATGCTAAAATAAAGAAAAGCCTTTAGGGATAACCATAAATTTGAATTATTGTAGAAATGGTCAACGTTTTATTTTTCGATTTTTCCAAAACAATTTGAAAGTGTCATCTTATTTTTATCATAACTTGTTCAATTTTTATGCTTTTAACTTTTTACAATGCTTATTAGAAAGGTATTTTTAAGCACTTTAAAAGGTTGTAAGGAAGTACATGTCATAAAATGCATCGGTTTACCGTTATTTAAGTTTGAATGCTTAGACTTAGTTACTCGCCGAAAGAAAATAGAAATACAATCACCTATAGCTCACTTTGAATATTCTATAGGAAGGCATCTTTGAGTAGATATTAGTCTGTTTTTTTATTAGTCTGTTTTTTTATTGGCTTTAATTTTGGTAATTACATATTTTTCGTAAAAAGCTATAGTTTCTTAGTTATTTATGAAAAACCGCTTTAAGACAAGTATTTTTCTCACGCAAAAACATGATCTTTGATCTTTAATAACTCCGAAAGTATTGATTTATTCAAAAAACTTTATATAACAAATTTTGCTTAAAATTTGTGTGTCTGTTGATTCCTGGGGTTATTTTTATTAAAAAAATTCACCCCCCGAGAAGGGTTGGCATCCACCCCCAGGGCAAAAACGCAAGTTGGCACTATGTCACTTTTGTTTCTTAGGGTATCCTCCACCTACTTACCAATTTTCATGAAAATCGATGGAGGTTCAACGAAATCGGAGGTGAAAACCTTCACTGCCTCCACTAATATGAGAACAATGCTGGGAACTCAAAAAAATCCGTCTTCATACACATACAAATTGCCGATCCGGGTATCCGTATGGATATGAAGACGGCATTTTTTTGAGTTCTCAGCATTTTTTGGTGTAAACAAATTTAAAATAATGAGCATGAAGAAATTCGTAGATAATTTTGTGAAAAAAATATATTTGTGTAGGTACACGAACCAAGACGTGTTATAAAAGAAACTCAGAACTCCTTGTTCGGATATAAAGCAAAAAGTGATGAGCTGTGGATAATCGTAAAGTATTGTTATGGGTGAAGCTGGTGGATCCATTTTATTTCATTCTCAATAAATAGGCGTTTCATTCGATACTAAATTTTAAATGGAAGAAATTGATGGTACTAAGTATTTACCTGTCCATTCCGTAAAAGTGTTACATGTTCTGTTACCTATCTATACACGCTAAAATTAATGTTTAAAATTAGTTTTCATTTTAGTCAAGGAGCTAATATAAGTTTTGAGGTAGAACAAAGGATAGTAATTGTGTCCATGAAAAATGTACGATTCCCTCTCATTAAACTAATTTCACGCTACGACTCATTGAGGGCAGCAAGTAGCTGCTGCAATTAATTATTTAATTATTACTAATGAAGAGTTTGAGTTTTGACAGAAAATGCATGAGGATTGTGTCATCATTAAAGTTCATTCAATCTCCCTGAGTCTGAGTGAAATGTTGTCTTTAAACTTATGGCGTCTTACCTTACTTAAAAAAAAATCCATGTATATAAGGGTATCTCCAGACAATCCCAGACCGTCCCACCACAAAAACATCCGGCATAACGAGATACGCGCCGGATATGAACAGGGAAAATGGACTATTTTCCTAAAACAATACAGATTTAGTGGTGGTTCTGGGAAATACAGTTTCCTCATTCATTAAAACTGTCATTAATTACTCGTAATGTGTAACCATAATAAATTGCATTAAAACTATAAACAAGTTATCGTTTAACCCTTTTTCCCTGTCATTTAACACATTTAAAACACATTTAAAACACATTTTGTGTCCAAATGCTTATTTTTCCACGCTACTGGAATTGAATAAAATTATACTTGTAAATATATTGATTTTTACGATTTTTCTGGAATAAAAATGGTGTATCTATAGATACACCATTTTTATGCCAGAAAAGTAGCTCTAGCTAGTTTATGTCATAGCTAACACTTAAATTACTTAAACGATATTGATGAAATTTGGTATTCCAAACTTTATACGCTCCATAGTAAGTCTGCGAAAATCATGACCTTTCTTTATCGTAGTCGGCTAAATCGTAAGTTATCATGAAAGCAAGCAGTAAATGTTGCTTAGCGCCCGTTTCAATTGTGTTCTCGCAATCTCGCATAACCGTAACTCCGAGGCTTTGCTATACCACCCAGCAGTGGACTGTGGGGGTGGGACCGGCGCTGGGCGGGCCCCGTCACGGCACTGTCGTAATGTTTCCCCATTCGGAATGACTGACAAAGTTCAACTGTGTTTATGGATAACTAGATGTTGCCTTGCAACTATGGTGTGCCAAATTTTGTTTATCGCACTGGAACATTGTGCTGGAAAAACTTCATGTAGTGGGAATAAAACTATCCTACGTCCTTTCCCAGGACTGAAAGTATCTTCATATCAAGTTTCATAAAAATCGTCAGTGATTTAAGCGTAAAGAGGTAACATAATATAAAGCAGTACGATGATAGACATTTTCGAATTAGTAACATGAATCTGTGGAAGTATGAAAAGCCATTTATGTCACCCAAACCCAGGTGGTTCGTCCTAACTCCTATTAAAATATAAAGTGGAGGAGCTTTGGCCTTACAAAAACATGTCAGCTAGCGTTGATATTTGATAAGCCGCCATTTCTCGGAACCCCCGCATTGTCACGTCCAAATTGAAAGTCGCTATTTACACTCGTTAGATCACGAAAATATCCAGCAGCCTGTATTGGCAGGCGAATTTATGGGGCAGGTAAATTTAACCCTTATTCAAATAAAGGTAGATATATTACCACTTCATTTTCTTTTTAAAAAACTATCCTAATTTTCAATATAGTAACACTTAAAGATATCGTGGTCACTTATTTATATTTTTAAATATATTTTTTTTACTTATCTATACCATCTTACAACTTTTCAACGTCATCTGTCACTGTCAGGTAAAGTCAAAGTCAACCAAACGGTTTTGGTGTGAAAAAAAATAAGTTTTTGGCGCGCGTTTTTGGTATTTTTGAAACTTTGTTCAACGAAAATTCTGTTAAGTGGTTTTTCGATTCAAATTCCTAAATTATAACATATATTCTATGATCTCACTTATAGGCAGCGTCCGCAATTGATTTATTCATATAATTTAGACATTTCAAGCAAGTGGTAAATAGTTTACCACTGTCCGATCCCGTCTTGTCAAAAGTTTGATGATTATATATAAAAAACTGTTTTTGTATGTGCATGAATAAAACTAAATAAATATTTGGAAAAGTTTTAAGTTTTGAAAACGTTACGTACTGTATAGTGTTGTTAATTTTCTTTAATTATTAATTTCAGACTCTTAGTGTAAGGCTTTACTTTGGAATATATAACTATTTATTAAATGTTTATCCCTTATCAATTATTATTTTGTTTCATTCCCAAAATATTTAATAAAAAATAATATTTTATGTAGGTAGAACTAATAGGAAGCCACTAGTCCAGAACCAAAAATTTACCAAAATGGACAATGGTAACTACTTTACCACCAATATTCAATATTTTGTAGTCATGAATGGATAATGGTAAATTATTTACCACCCAAAAAACTACCCCTTCCCCTATTTTTTATAAATTTTGATCAAAAATATGAAATAAGCGACCCACAATTACTCAAAATCCAATGCAAATTAAAAAAATAATTACATATCAGCTCGCGTTTGTTTAAGGGTTAAGATATTTAAAGTGAAGTGGATAACTAACAATTTTAAAACTGTCGTTTTTTGTATAAAGGGAGGCTTTTGAAATAAAAAAATGTGGAATCTATGTATGATATAATATATTAGCTAAATGTTGAAGTAGTTACAACGTCTGTTCAAATTATAAGGGAAAAAGATGAGTAATTGCTATGTTGTAGAGCGCTAGTTACCCACTTCATTCAAATGTCTTCAATTTTTTATACGATTTTCGGGAAAAGTTAAGTAGAAAATTTGGTAATTTCTCTTCTCGGTATTAATTTTGTGTTCGGAAGCCCTTATTATGAGGAATGGTGTTATTAAGTTTCCAAATTTCATATTTTAGCGCATTCGAACCTAAGGGCTCTCTCGTGTTTAGTTAATTAACGTTTTGCGCGAAACGAATTGGGCTTAATTGAGCTATTAAATTATATTATGTTAGTCGTTACTTAAATTAAAATGTTTCTATTAGATGTGCAATAAATAATAATGAACATTAATACGTCATTAATCATTAAATAAGTAAATTAATTATTATAAGATCTTTAAAAGCAAAAGAACAGTTAATTTGCAAAACGTTAATAAACTTTTGTCTTTATCTCTACTTAATAGGGTAGTTATAAAAAGTTATATTTCAACTAATTGCTAGATATTTAACATTGCAAACAATATAACCTAGAAACCTAGAATAGATTAAGTTATAAAACTTTATAGAATTAAGTTAGAATACCGTTACGACGGATACAAGAGAAAACACAGACACCTTCATATTTTATTATTATGTAGTTGTTATAACAATACGATTCAACAATTTATTACTACCATTCAAGTAAAAGAAAATTCTCATTTCGCCTAAACAAAAGAGCCAAATAAAAAACGAATAATATAAAGTCCATTGACTGTTCTACATTCGAATATTGCACATTTTGTGAACATAATACGTAATATATCATACGACGTGCGACACGACAATAAATTAAAAATAAACAATATCGATTGTGGCACTGGCAGCTAACAATCGTCCTGTGTCATCCCTTTGTGCATTATGTGAGGCTCTGAATGACAATTTTATACGTTCCGAGAACGCGACTCCTGCTATTTCTACACCTGAATTTGTAACCATGAGAAAGGTGACAGCGTGAATGCAATTATAATGCTTTTTTACATCGTTCGACCGATCGTTTCATATTGAAACGCTCCGCTTTATACGCACATATTCTGTCTATGCCTTTATCAACCCGAAATCGTATCGGATAGTGTGAAAACGCTCCTAATGTTTAAAATCTTTTATAGTTAGTGATTACTTCGCAGATGTAGAGAAATTAATATTATATAGCGATAGAGTGTAGACTGTAGAGACTGTAAACTACGCAATAATTGGTAATCATAATCACTGAAATAATAATAATAATTGATATGATGTTTTAATCCATATCCATACTAATAAATGTGAAAGTGTATGTGTCTGTCTGTCCGTCTGTTTGTCTGTTACCTCTTCACGCCCTAACCGCTGAACCCATTTAGCTGTGGCATGGAGATACACATACTTTGAGTCCCAGGAAAGGACATGGGATATTTTTTATTCCGGAAAAAATACGGTTTCCGCGCGATAAACGAATTTTGGCGCTACGGAGTTGCGGGCGTTATGTATTCAAAAATAAGTACAGGCAAAGACTATATAAAACAGTAGTAATATAAAGAAAAGCGTACATAAAGTACCCGTCTACTCTTTTCTTATCATAACATCATTTCACAGCTACATGTTCGAAACTGCACAATTTTGGAATGCTTGTTTACTGCTTATCTCATGTAATTATTTTTAAGATACAATCTTTATGTGCACACTTACATTTCAAAACAGTACGAATTAAAAGCGAGAAAACACATCACTGCTTTAATATTTGCTTTAAAAAGTTTATATTTATAATTTTTATTTACGTTCTATAATCTATAGAAAAAATAGAGCTCATTCGTTATAGCTCAGAATCCGCATATTTTATCGTTATAAAACTATCCTTTGCCCATCTTGGGACGTAAAGTATCCCCCTACTAATCGATTCAGCAGTTTGGCAGACATTTTAAGGTAAACTTATATTATTCCAAGGGTTGCAATATATCGAGACTAGAGATGAAACGGATAGTAGTTTGGCCGGATACCAGATACCGGATATTCGGCCAACCACATGGCCGAATAGCCGGATATCCGGCCGCCGAATATCCGGCGGAACTTAGCCGTTTGGTGCAAAGCACACATACTTGCGTAGGCGGCGCGCGAACGATCTTCAACACCGGCTAAAAAGAGTAGAGGAGGGGAGACGGAGTCAGACGTATCTCGCAAAGCTCATGATACGTTTTGGGATTGCTTTGATGAGGTAGCAAATGAAAATTATACTCTCCAGGTTCAACGCGAAGAAAAAACGTGATAACCTGTGAGCTGGAATTTAATCTTGAGTCAGTGCAAATTGATCGCAATCGTGACCCTTAGGTATTCTTGGTGAGCAGCTAATGCCAAACAATACCCAAATTTAACAAAGTTTCCCAAAATCTATCTTTCAGCACCTTGTAGCAGTGTGTACAGAGAAATATTTTTTTTCTGAAGTTGGCCTATGAAGAGAAGCGAAACCCCCTGCTACCTCTATATGCAGAGAAGTTGGTTTTTATTCACCATAATTTGCCCTTAGTGCAGTATGAGTACTAATTAAGTGTTCCATTTTCTACTTTAAACTAAAACTATGTACTTATATTTCTTAAGACTAATTTAAATTAAGTAAATAATTACTTATAAATAGTTTTTTTATCCAGATCCTTTTTTTAATTCGGCCGGATGCCTATCCGGCCGAATAGCTGCAGTGATCCGGTATTAGGCCGGATAGTATTAAGGCCGCCGGATAGGCCGGATTCCGGGTAGTTGCCGGATATCCATTTCATCTCTAATCGAGACGTGGAGTTGAAATGCATTTTAAATGTGCCATTCAAAGGAACTCGCAGCACGACACCAAACACAGCACAGAAAGGTAGCACGACACCGCAAACGACTAATCGGTCTGTCAATTCAATGCGTATCTTCTTGTGTAGAAAAAAAAATCAGTTTTAATAGATGACCTAATATTGTATCGCCGTATCACATTGCAATGTGAACTCACCCTAAGCTGTCGATGCAGCATAATCCCGTGTTTACGTTAGATATACTAAGAAAGTATATTTATGCCACTTGAGAAGCAATGTTTTAATGATATTAATTATATTTGTTACATGTCATACATTTCCTCGAAGACGCCTGTTGCAATCAATAAGAACTAACTACCTCTACTAAGCTTGTAGATTTCTTGAGCTTAGCTTATCTATGACTTGTATTTCATTGAAACTATGTATTCACTAGACGTCCGCGCGGCTTCGCCCGCGTAAATAAGATATTTCATAGACTAATTAGTCCACAAAAATAGCCTATGATCCTTCACGTGGTTTATTTCTTATTTGTTACAAATAACAGAAAAACTCGGGTAGTTCGTGAGATAAGCCTTTTAAATATTTTCCCCCGTTTTTTCCACATTTTCCTCCATTTCTTCGTTCCTATTAGTCTTAGCGTGATAAAATATAGCCTATAGACTTCCTCGATAAAAGGGGCTATCTAACACTGAAAGAATTTTTCAAATCGGACCAGTAGTTCCTGAGATTAGCGCGATCAAACAAACAAACAAACTCTTCCGCTTTATAATATTAAGTATAGTATAGATAAGTAGAAAGTGCAATTTACAAATGAGGAGTTTTGATAGTAACAATTATTTTTTAAAGCTTCTCTTTACTTGTTGCGCTAGGGCGAATTATTTGTCTATGATGGAAAACTGGAAAACATTGGGAAAACACTGATGCCATAATGATTTCGAAGTCACCTTTTCAAACCTTCGAGCCCAAACCGCTGAGCCGATTTTGTTGAAGTTTCGTATGTAATATTTCCAAAATTATATTGACTAACATGCTGATACTAATAGAAATTTCCCATTGAACAAGCTATATTCAACGTTTTGTATATGACTTTTCCATTGTAACAATAGGAATAGGAATATGTTAACATTAAAATTGAAATATTCCGCGATAGCAGAAATAATGTGTGATTCCTGATGCAGTGCGCGATTCATCATTTTATATGAACTAACATGCTAGACGGCTTCCGCTACACAAGTTATTTATTACTCGTTATTATTTCTATATTTGTGGGACCCTAATTACCTACGGAATTCCGTAAACATTCGCCATTTTACCGCTATACATCATATTAATATTACGTGCGGAATGTCTTGTAAAATAAAATAATTATTAAGTATATAGTTTACTGAACTGAATGGGTACCCGAAGACGGACGACGCAACCGTGGCCGGCCAAGAAAGAGATGGCGCGACGAGCTGAAGGCATACCAGTCGGGCTGGCCCACGGTGGCGCAGGAGCGAGAAAAATGGAAGACCCTGGGGAGGCCTTTGCCCAGCAGTGGGACAGCATAGGCTAATAAAAAATATATATATATATATATATATATATATATATATATATATATATATATATATATATATATATATATATATATATATGTATATATATATATATATATATATATATATATATATATATATATATATATATATGTATATATATATATATATATATATATATATATATATATATATATATATATATATATATATATATATATATATATATATATATATATATATATATATATATATATATATATATATATATATATATATATATATATATATATATATATATATATATATATATATATATATATATATATATATATATATATAGCTTACACTTTGCCCGCAACCCGGTCATGAGCTCTCAATATTATGTATATTAAATATTAACTACTTTAGTATGTATAATGTAGCGGAACAATAATTAGTGATCCAATTCCGAATAACGTTTCTATATTAGCCTGGGTACCACTTTATACGTCTATGCTACTTTTTACCTTTCACAATTATTCACTCTTTATCTCCTCCGGTCAGAAGATCTTGCTGAGGGATTTCATGTCATATCCCACAAGTACTTACAAACAACAAAGTACATAATCACAACTCGAAAGTAAGTAAGTATTTAATTCTCATAGCTCCTATTAATTAAAATTTGGCTCATACGAGTAATTTCGCATTCGCAATACAAGTTGTGTGAAGGCATTTCAGATGAATCTTTGAGCATCCCAGCCTTGCCAGCTCATGCTAGTTAAGAACTTAATTGCAGAATGAAGCCATAAGCCAAAAGGTCAAATACAGCTCAGTCTAAATAAATGTAGGTTAACATGCTGAATAGTCTTGTAAAAAGTGTAAAGTTTATTACAATGTAGCTAGATAATGGTAGCTGCATTTTCCAGGGCTGTCGCTGAGAAGTTTTCTTTTAATAGACGGTAAGTGTAACAAAATAAACACGTGCGTTTTACTTAAGGTCGATGAGCTTATAAAATACTAGAGTAGCAATGTCATGCAAATCATTCTTAAAAATGCGTCACCACTTGTTAGTTCAAGCTTCAAAAGAGTTTTGAGGATACAATATGCCAAACTATACGTCAGATATTCCTGCAGGCATCTTCGAAGTGAAAACGCGTCGCAGCCGTATATCGCCAATCTAGTTACGTTAGTAACATAGAATATCATTGCTTTAGGTTGTAACACGTTTAAAACAGTGCCCCCGCGCATTAGGCGGCCAGGTCGCGCGGCCAGGTCGCCGCGCCAGCCCGCGCACATTGCGGCCACGTCTGCGACCACTCTGCGGACTGCGACCACATTCGTCAGTCGAATTTACATCGTGCTCCAAAATGGACGTTGAAGAAGAAATTATTGTTGCGCTAGTTTGTTCATTATTACAAAAGAGAAAGAAAAAAAAAGACCAATAAATTTTGGATTCATCCATTGTTACGGGAGAGGCTTACGAGAGGAATATATCACACATACTTTCCAGACGTACTGTAATATGAAGATATTTTTTTAACAATTTTTTTCGAGATCTTGAACATACTTAAACCCCATATTACTGAATACTGGATACAAAAAACGTGTGGCCGCGGCGACCAGTGCGCGCACACTGAGTAATTTCATACAAATTCTCGTATCGCGTTGGCCGCGGCGGCCAAGTGGCCGCGTTGGTGTGTCGCGATGTTTTTCGTTGGCCGCGCGACCAGAGCGTGGCCGCTGGCCGCTGGTCACGTAATGTGCACACCTACATAATATTATATCATAGAAGAATTAGTTGGCCGCAGCGACCTGGCCGCGCGACCTGGCCGCGCGACCTGGCCGCCTAATGCGCGGGGGCCCTAAATACTATAATATTATTGTTATGAAAATTGGCAAACATTCTAATTTCCACAACAATTTATATATAAACTTTATAACATAATATTATGGTTTAATTAGATACGAAGTTCGAACTTACAAGAAAAGGAAAATTTAAATGTCATAATTAGTATGTTTTGTAATAATATTATGAAGTTTTATTAGGAGTTAGGACAATTACAAAGGTGGTCATATATTATTATTCACCATCTCTGACATGATATTAAGTACCTACGACTGATAGAGGGCAGGTAATACATGATTTGTTGCTAGTACAAGTTGTAGAATGTGAAAGTTAATGTTTGTGGCAACCCTACATGAGAGTTTAGCTCGAACAATGTGTACGGTGAACACTCAGGACCGCCATCTATTCATTACAAATAAAAAGCAGTTTAATTAGCAATTAGCCAATCGTGCTGTACAGTTGATAACGTTATTCATGAAAATGTTATAGCGCCACACGATTATGTACTCCAATACTATACGAATACGGTAGAAAATCGTTTGGTGCAACTCGTGTTTTATATGTACCGAGTCTTCATTGTTTAACGTGAGCCGAGATAGTACGGACTACGGAGATAATATCACAGCGCTTTTCTTTTGTTTTGGCCCCGCTTAGTTTTGAATGGCCGTATGATCCGGATTCCCAAGAAGGTTGTCCTGACTCCTGAGAAGGCAGGGCATGAATTATTTCTAAACGTACCCATTTTGAGAATGCTGCTTTAAAGTTCTTTATTTTTAGTGAACATTATGCTCCTTACAAAATATGTACTGTGTAGTGTGTACACTGAATATAGACGTCTTAATATTACTGTGTTTTGTGCTTGTTATTTCTCAAACATAATATTTAACACGGACAGACCACTATATTAATACAGCATAGATCATTTTATCAGTAGTAAGAGAATTTATCCTTAATAATACATATGAAAATTATTTGTCGATCTGTTTGTTATCTTATCTATTCATGCTTAAAACATTGAAACGATTTTGATTAAGTTCGGTTTGAAAAAATTTCAAGTTCTAGTAATGTCTATAAATAGTTTTTATCCAGAAAACATCTTAGGTTATTCGTTTCGCGATAAGTTATCGCCTACTCTATTCATACTGCATATCAATGACATGTTACAGACCAACGGCACTCATTGCTATGCGGATGATAGTACAGGTGATGCTGTATATACCGGCTCCCCCAATATTTCTCGACAAAATGTCACTGAGAGTCAAAACGAACTTGTGTCTAAGGTGTAGAATTCATTGGAGAAGGTCTCTGAATGGGGTAGACGTAACTTGGTCCAATTCAACCCCGCCAAGACACAAGTCTGCGCGTTCACCACTAAAAAGTCACCAATGGTCGTATATCCTCGTTTCGAGGGCACCACTTTAACCATCTCCCGTAGCATTGAGATACTTGGCGTCAACGTATCGAGCGAAGTCCAGTTCCGATATCATCTAGAGGGTAAGGCCAAATTAGCCTCGAAGAAGCTTGGTGTTCTTAACAGAGCGAGACAGTACTTCAGTCCGGACCAACGCCTACAACTCTACAAGGCGCAGGTTCGGCCTCATATGGAATATTGTTCTCATCTCTGGGCAGGGGCGCCAAAATACCAACTGCTCCCTCTGGATCGTATCCAACGAAGAGCCGCTCGAATTGTTGACTGCCATAGTGTTTCAAACAGCTAGGGCCCCTTGGAATTACGCCGAGATGTAGCTTCACTCTGCATCCTCTATCGGTTGTATCACGCGCGGGGAGTGCTCTGAGGAATTGTTCGGAATCATACCACCTGCAACTTTTCGCCATCGTCCCACGCGAAAAACATACCATCCTCATCACCTTGATGAGTGGCAGTCTTCCACAGTGCGTTTTTCGCGTAACTTTCTGCCGCGCACTGTAAAACTCTGGAACGAACTGTCACCAGCAGTATTTCCGGACCTATACGACCTACAAACCTTCAAGAAAAGAGCGTATTCCCTCTTAAAAGGCCGGCAACGCACCAGCAGCTCTTCTGATGTTGCGAGTGTCCATGGGCGACGGTAGTTGCTTACCATCAGGTGACCCGTTTGCTCGTTTGCCCCCTTATTTAATAAAAAAAAGTTAATTTTAAGGAAACGTACATGTTCATAATATTATTATTATATCACTGGATTTTCCATAAATATGCAGGGTGTAACCAAACTAAGTGATAACACTTTAGGATGTGTTCCTGGTAGAGAGTTCAATGTGAAAGTAGCAGCACTGAAAGACCAATTTTTTTTTTACTTTTGTATGGGCAAGCGCCCGTGCGTCACGACTCACGAGTTTTCCCATACAAAAGTTAAAAAAAAGGTCTTTCAGCGCTGCTACTTTCACAGTACGAGAAACACGTACACACCTTAAAGTGTTACCTATCACTTAGTTTTGTTACACCCTGTATTTTCAATCTGAAGTTTTTGCTATCACAGGGTAATTAATCAGATAAGGTTTTTTCGTTAAATTGATGCAAGACATTAATGTCGTGACTCGTGAGTCATTAGGCAGCAGTCAGGTGGTCGGTAATAAGGATGGATCCTTATCTCCACGTAAAACCACGCCAATAATCATATTCAATTTCTGTTCTTGTCTGATTAAAGACAATATACGGGGAGGCGAATCGCTCTGGTTGGACTGAACGCAGGCCCACCTGACTGGCCTGCGATAAAACTGCTAAAACTTCAAAAACAATACCCGAAGCCCGCTGTACACATTGGGCAAACGCATTCAGCCAGCGCATTGGGCTAACTAACGTAAAGACTGTATATGCCTATTTGGCCATTAGTTAAAATAAGAATGAGAATAAGAATGCATTTCTTTTTAGCATCACACAATAGGTACATCATATAAGTCAGTGGTACAGTTAGACTTTAATAACAGTACATATTTTTAAGTACTACTTATAATGCTGTGTGACGCCAAAAATTTGCCCCAGCTCAGCAAACGCAGCAAGCAAGCCCGCTGCACTGAATATTCTGCAGAGGCCACGACGACAGGCTTCACGACGCTAGTTGGGAGCTACATTCCTTATAATACTCTACATGTTGGCCAAATGCTCTGGCTCAATGCGTTGGCCCAGTGTTGGTCCAATGTGTATAGTGAGCTTAAGGTGTGCAACATAATATTATAGCAGTAAATATCCACAGGGCACAGACCACAGCCAAACATATTAAACCTCCTCCTTTTTGGAAGACGATTAAAAAATTAAGCAAAAACTAGCATCTTATAGCTATGTAGGTCATTGCTAACTGTCAGATAAATTATAATTACTGAGCTTTATCTCAGCTACAAGCGGGAAACACCTACACTGTTATAAATACAAACCTACTACCATTACAACGCCAACATTAAAACTAATGACGATGGAAATAGTAACAATAAACATCATTATGAAGTGATAAGCAAAATAAAACAGAACCATTAGTAATCATTTTTACGGCCGCACTCAGAGACTTTTAATGACGATTAAAACTCAATTTAATGAAGAGTTAGATAGATAATGTATGCAGCTTGTGTCAAAATAATTATTCATATAGGTAATTAGAATTACAGTCAAGTAATCTGAGTTCGGTGAACTTCTACTGTAATCAAAATAAACACAGACCTTTTTTTGAAGTGAAAACTTCTTTAGCGGCGTTGAGCACTTTTGTGGGATGGGTAAAAACTGTGAAACTCGCGTCAGATTCTCGTGCTGATCGAAAAACCTTGGAAAAACCGTAAGACGGTTGGAGAGTAGTGTTTTGTGTCGAACTCGAACTCGAACTTGAACTCGAACTCGAACTCGAACTCGAACTCGAACTCGAATTGATTCTAAGGGATTCGATTAATTAAAAAAATCGATTTTTAAAAAATCGATTTTCATAAAAAATGGGTTAAAAATTTAATCGATTGTAAGGGTTTCGATTCATTAAAAAAAACGATTTTTTAATATTCGATTTTCATAAAATATGGGTTAAAAAAATGCACAACGTTAATAATCAAGTTTTCACTTCTGCCGACACTCCCGGAGTGCAACCCGTCTTTTTTTCATAATATTACGAATTTTTCTGCCTCGATTCGCCGTTTGGACTTTAGGTAGATACTCATAAAAACACTCACGAAGTGCGACTCATTTGAGTGCCGGATTCTACTGTATGTTAAATTGTATACTGTGTTAATCGTAGATCAACTACTCGTCATTTAAGTTAATGACAGCTATGAAACGAATTTAATTAGAGCGTGGAAATTACGAGCACACCAGATCAATTAAACGATTTTAACTTATAGGCCATTCTATGTTATTTTACCTCGGACAGGACCTTTATTCGATTTGTATAAGGTCCATTTTAAGAAAACAAGGCAAAGCAACTCTGAACTGACATTTTTTTAACACGTTTACTGCCGGCCGTGAAAAATATGGAATCGGAATTTATAAATAAAATTGGACGTTTGAAATTATCGCATTTTTCTAAAGATAATGATTTATTAAGCTTTTTGTATTTTATAAAATTTGTATTAAATAACCTTCTCGGCTAGCAGTCTGTATATTTCGAACTTCGAAGGTTCGAACACTTGTAACAACCCAGATTAGGGAATGCAATCCCGCAAGAGAATTTCAATCCCGGTATTTGCGGGATTGAACCATCACAATCCCGCTGGATCCCGATATTTGCGGGATCCCGCTGGGTGGATTTAAACTTTTAAAATAAATCGTTATAATGACTTTACTTGATAGACCCCGTTTTATTCTAAGAATCTCAAATAAAACAAACTTTGTCGGACACTTTTTTCAAGGGTTTAATTATTAACACCTCCATACTTCAGACTTTATAAAAAAATGAAAGAAAAACTAATAATTTTTTTTGGAAATGACTTCGTAATAATAATATGTAGTTAAAAAAAACTTTAAAAAAATCTCTTATTTATGTCCATCTTTTATCGATTTTTTTTTCGAAATATAGGTAAAAATTGGGCCCATAGATTCCGAAACGGTTCCTGATATTCGACACAAGGTAGCTAGCAGCTGGAAATGCTCACTCAGCATCCACGCTGGTTAGTTAAATTGTCATTTAAAGTAAATTATAGGTGAATTGAAGCTAAATTGTTAAGCAGGCTGCCTGTAGCCAGTTCACACACCCCCGCGCGCAAAGTTACGCATATTAATCACATTTATTTGTAATTCCGCCAGTCCCGCGGGATCCCGTAAAATTTTCAACCGGGATTAGTCCCGCATAATGCATGCGGGATCCCGGTATTTCGGGATCCCGGTATCCCGGTATTGCATTCCCTAACCCAGATAAATTGGTTCAAAAACACAAATTTTGAAATAAAGTTTGTATAATAGTCTAACTCTATAATCATTTATGTAAGTATGTATCTAGCTGCCAAGATATAGCCATTAAAAATAATATTAGAATTTTAACATTATAATATTAGAAACAAACAAATAGCGAAAAAAACGTAACCAGCATGTATCCAGCCTTCCTCGAAGCTTAATTATTTTTAAATAGATGTGCTATTTGCAATCAATTTAATTAGATCTTCTCAGTATTCTATCTTTAACTCGGAGCGCACTGGGACTTAGGTCGTATAAGGCTTCGGACTAACATAGAACAGATAAACTAAATTGTCTAACAATGTAAATACCTATTAGTATAAACGGATTCCCTGGCGTCACACTGGTCCCAAAGTAAAATAAATGGGACATTAAGAATTTTCGGATCGAAGGTCAACGGATCAGACTGATTTTTTTTTTGTAGACAGCTGATGCAATTACAAGTCACTTTTATAGATGTCGTTTTTTTTTCAAATATGCCGTATCTACAGAGATAAAAAATAATGATTTTTTTTTTTGTATGGACGAAATCATAATTTTGACATTTTTATCCAAGATTCAAATGTATTCAAAGTAAATCATAGCATAGCTTATAGAGGGACTCTTGTCGTACATTTTTGTCATACACACTCAACTGCGATTTTTGCGCCTTTTAGAGCTACAGGCACTTGATTATTTTTTTTTGGTCAGTGGATGAAGCTGATTTTTTTTGTAGCATCTGATGCAATTACAAGTAACTTTTATAGATGTCGTTTTTTTCAAATATGCCTTATCTACAGATAAAAAAAAAATATGAATTATTTTTTGTATGGACGAAATCATAATTTTGTCATTTTCTTCCAAGATTCAAACGTATTCAACATACATCATAGCACAGCTTATAGAAGGACTCTTGTCGTACATTTTTGTCATAGACCACTTAACTGCGATTTTTGCGCATTTAGGAGCTACAGGTACTTTAATTTTTATTGTTTTGTACAATTCATTTTCGAGTATTTCATAAGGATTTTAATAAATATTGTTAAGGATAGACAATGTTTTCTTTATAGACAAGTAAAGTAACTCTTACTAGTAATGTCTTATTTATAAAAAAATCCTATATATACTTAAACTAAACAAATTATTAAAGTAGAAATCACAAACATGTACGTAGTAGGTAAATTATTTTATGACTCATCCAGTTTTTACCCAACAAACAATCTTATAAAATTAAGTCAATAAGGTCTAAACTCTTATACTTGTTATAAAAGAGCATTCATTATGCCAATGTTACTTATAATGGCACATTATTAGGGGATTTGGCTAATATTACCTTTATTCTTATAATTTGGTTGGGTAAACGTTAATAACTTTAATTTATACGGCAACTATAAGGCTTCGAAATATGTTCATCTTATAGTGGCTAGTTACAAGGCCTTTAATATGGTCAATTATTCTTATAAAAGTAATGCACAAGGTAACTATAATGCTTTTAACTTATAGGGGCATTTAATAAGACATCTATCGAACAAACGAATGCTAACATTTTATATGACCTTAACAAGGATGAAAGCAATCCCTATTCTCTTATACAGTGATTATAAAGATATTATTCTCTTTAAGGTTACAATAAAATGCTTTACATAACTAAATTCGCCATTTTAAACGTACAAAAGATTGTGTGAATATCTTGCGGAGCGGAATAATCGGCCAAGTGCGAGTCGGACCTGCGCACGATGGGTTCCGTACTTTCATAGAGGGATTCAAAACAATGAAAGAAGTTGAAAAGGAGCGATGGTTACAGAAGAAAAGTAAAAAATAAAACAATTCATTTGATAATCACGTATCTTTGATAATATTTCAAACTTAAAATTAGTGCACAAAAGTGAGCTAAAGTATCTTTATAAAGAGGTCTCTTTCAGCCAACCCAACTACAGTGGAAAAAAATCATTTTTATATAAAATATACGGGAATAACACAAGCTAGGTGCGATTTTTTTAGTGTGAAAGGAACCCTAACTATATGTAAAATGGCGATAGCAAAATAAACAATTGATGCCGTTATAAAGTCTTTACTCTCATAGACTCCTTATAGACGATGTGTGAATCCTGTTGTTCTTTTAAAAGCACTGTTCTTAACTTGACTAAATAATTAATGACGTTTTTAGCACAAAAACAGCTTAAATTCAATACCAAAACACACAGCGTATCACATTTTATCATGCATTTAAATTCCCATACACTTTTCACTATAAACGAGCACTAAATCAGGTAAATAAACTATACATAAAATAATTACTTATCGTTTACTTGACAGTAAAATGGCTGACGTTTCTATTTCTTCTCCAAGCTGTTGCGAAAATGTAAATCACTTATGACGGCAAAAAGGGGTAACGGATTTTAAGAGCCTTTGATTTGCCGTATTGAGTTTAAACTCCTTGTATCGGACAATAATATAACACGTATAAGGGTGATCGCCCGTATTAACGCTTTCCATATGTTTCTTATAAGTTGAAGTACCTTGTTCTTTGAAATTATATAACACGTATAAGGAAAAAAGCGGACAGTAAAGCAACTATAAGGAGGGTATAAGGTTATTATCTTTATAAATTGTGCCCAAATGCACCCTTATTAGCGATAATACGACTCCTATAAGAATATTATTTTTGGCTATATAAGCCACAACAAGAGCAATTTTTGTTAGTTGGGTAAACATTGTTTGGTAATGACTCATTGTCTAATTACCTTTATGCTTGGAAAATTATGATTTCGTCCATACAAAAAATAATTCATATTTTTTTATCTGTAGATAAGGCATATTTGAAAAAAACGACATCTATAAAAGTTACTTGTAATTGCATCAGATGCTACAAAAAAAATCAGCTTCATCCACTGACCAAAAAAAATAAATAAAGTGCCTGTAGCTCTAAAAAAATCGCAGTTGAGTGTGTATGACAAAAATGTACGACAAGAGTCCCTCTATAAGCTATGCTATGATTTATTTTGAATACGTTTGAATCTTGGATGAAAATGACAAAATTTTGATTTCGTCCATACAAAAAAAAAACATTATTTTTTATCTCCGTAGATACGGCATATTTGAAAAAAACGACATCTATAAAAGTGACTTGTAATTGCATCAGCTGTCTATAAAAAAACATCAGCCTGATCCGTTGACCTTCGATCCGAAAATTCTTAATGTCCCATTTATTTTACTTTGGGACCAGTGTGCGCCATCGTTGCAGACAAAGCATCGGAGAGGTCGCGGATTTGAAAATGGAATCCTTTTAAACGAATCAACATCGTTTAAAATCAGAATATAAATTTTCTCGCGGCACAGGCCACAGCACTGATAAATTCTACATTATTTACCCCGCGTTCCATTTGATGTTAAAAGCGATCAAAACACTCAAAATGCTTCCTGTTTTGATCGTTTTTAACATAAAATTGAACGCGGGTTATTATGTTAACTCCTTCCAACGGATCTGTTCACCATTTTCCATTAGGGGAATTGTGCTTAAGATGGCATAGTCAGATAAGACGACACATCGGCAAAATTCGTTGAAATAATTGTGCTTTCTGTGAACTTGTGACGTATTATGGAGCACCTCAGCAGAGTAGACAGAATAGTAGCCCAACTTAGTATGCCGGACAGAGACCGTTCTTTACAAAGTAATAAAGATTTTCCTAATTTTGATGAGAGAAAAATTTTCTTACACTTTTGTTTTGTGGTGAAAAAACTTATAAGGTCAGAATCTTTTCTTATAACAAATTGTTATTATGGATATGGATTCTTATAGGCCACAAATATTAATAAAAGCGTGTTCTAACGTTAAGTATTTTTTTACAACATTTAAATGTATCTACTATTACTCATTTGGTAAGATGACATACTAGACGTCGGCTTAAGATGACATACTATAGTTATGTTTCCGCTAAATCGGTAACTTACGCATTGTATATTTTTGACGATGATGAAGAACTTAAGAATCCTTACACCACTGACAACTAGAGGGATGATAATGCAGCTTGGATTTACGTATTGTATAAGACGACATACCATCAAAGTCTAAGGAATCGTAGTATGTCGTCTTACCATATCGATATGTCATCTTACACTCGTCGACCTGGCGTGCAATTTATGTTTTTTTTTTCACTGTTATATTAAGTTGATTTTTCTAAAACTGTTTAATTTCGTTGTTTATGAATCATTTATTTATAAAAGTAAGTTACTGATCTCATGTGACTTATTTTACTTTAAATATTTACCTTCAAACAAAAAGTATGTCATCTTAAGCACAATTCCCCTATATTATGCCTGCTTATAAGACAACTTTGTCGACAGAGTCTATTTAAATTTGAGTAAGTACATAAGTAATTGTAATAACGAAAAAAAAACAATATTTAGAGTACGTAGTACTTATATAATATTATGTCAGTGTATTTAGACGAAAGTCCGTTTAATAATTCGCCTTTAATAATACAATGACGTAAAACGTAAAAAACACTATCAAAGAATTAAATAGTAGCTATTACATTTTCTACTGCAAAGAAAACTATTTTTCAATCGGAAACGATCGGAGAAAGAAATTTAATTTTCATCGTAATATCTTAACTCGGAAGGCAATTTTTGCTTGTATTGCCGACTTAGCTACATCGAGTTGCCTTTGAAATTTATAATTAGCTTTTCTTTGAACGAGACACTATTCAGTATTATGAATGAGGGTCCGCTTCATAGACTCCACTAATGGCGGAGCTCTTCCTGATCATAATGTTGCCATTTACAAAGCAGTAAAGGTGCTTCGAACTTCGCATACAAAATGTTTTGAAACTGCGCCGTGTGTTTGTGTGAATTTCAATGGAGTTGCAACTGCAGCGCTACATAGGATTCACGATTTGGTAGATTCTGGAATCTGGATACAAATGAGAAGTTTTCGTTTTTTTCTGAGATTTTCTTTGCTTTTCCAACTCAATTACCAACAAAATGTAAAAACAAGTTTTGTTTTTGAATATCTTAGCAATTTTGTAACCGCTGATAATGCACTTAAATTTACGAGCCACGTTGCTGTCGTAGAAAAAAATTCTTTCTTTATCGCAAGTGCGAACAATAAATACTACATAGACATTTTATCGACATCAGATAAATGTGTTGGCACCGCATAAAATACAAGCTTACATAATATTGACATTTATAAATGGCTTATTTGCGGCATATATTGGGATAGTTTGAATGAAAGTCCGTCATTTCTTGAGTTAGAAACATGAAACTTTATTTTTGGGTTACTGATTAAAAATGAATGGATACGTATTTAAGCGTTTTTGGAAATTCTACCCCCAAAGGGGTAAAATTGGGGTTGAAAGTTTGAATGAAATTCCGTTATTTCTTAAGTTAGAAACTTGAAATTTTAGGTTTGGGCTACTGATTAAAAATGATTGAATATGTGCTTAAGCGTTTTTGGAAATTCTACCTCCAAGGGGGTGAAATAGGGGTTGAAAGTTTAAATGAAAGTCCGTCATTTCTCAAGTTAGGAACATGAAAGTTTATTTTTGGACTGCTGATTAAAAATGAATGGATAGGTATTTAAGCGTTTTTGGAAATTCTACCCCCAAGGGGGTGAAATTGGGGTTGAAAGTTTCAATGAAAGTCCGTCATTTCTTGAGTTAGAAACATGAAACTTTATTTTTGTGCTACTGATTAAAAATGAATGGATACGTATACAAGCGTTTCTGGTAATTCTACCCCCAAGGGGGTGAAATTGGGGTAGAAAGATTCAATGAAAGTCCATCATTTCTTGAGTTAGAAACATGAAAGTTTTTTGACGTTTGCGTTTGACGTTTGCTTAAATAGGGTCCCGTTTTTACCCTTTGTATAAGGAACCACAAAAAGGGGAAAGCTATCCATCTTTGTTATTATACTATGTTAACGCGTACGAAGTCGCGGGCAACAGCTAGTTTTAAATATAGATAAAATTTATACGCGGTCGGTCTGTATGCACGTGTCCGATCTGCCATTGTCTCCCCTGATTTATTTATGATCGCGTGTTGACTGACGAATGCCGGACGAGTACCGATGTTGATAATAATTCAAAAACATCGATCGTTCTGCGACACGTCTTGAATGCATCACTAATTTTACGGTAACAAGTCTCCCTGCCAAAACGTGTTCGGTTTTCCACTCAACATTGTATCGAATTGACTTTTCAATTAAAACTTTGCGGTTCGAAGTTTTTGCTCGAATGTGATATATTATATTTTTATTCCGCATACGTGCTCACTGCTCAGTGCTCCCGTCGTATCTCGTAACTCTAGAATTCGTGAGGTGGAAAACGGCCAAGTTTAGCTTTGAAGAAGGAGCCTGTCTTTCATCGTGGAAGCGTCTTTCCATCGTCGACATTTTTCAACGGCCAACTAAGTATACCCTAACTAGGGTAAAGACTTATTTTATGACGCTCGCAGGGAAAATGAGTGGCCATTAAGGTTACTACCGTGCTCGCTTAACATTATAATGCCATTAATTAGATTTTATTGGATATCTGATAATATCCGCGGCGCTTGTTGATTCCGTTCCAGAAAGCGGCGATAACAATATTTTCCTGCGCGCAATTTAATTTTATCGCATTCAATTCTGAAAATTCTCTTGCGTAGTTATATTATGGATTCCTGGTAGTTATGTTATTCTCATTTTCATCGCTTTGATATACGATAATATTCGCAGTATTATGTACTAACTCGGCAGCAAATTAAAAATAATGTTGCGCAGCGTATAAAAATAATTTGCAATGCCTTACAGCAATGCCTCATTGCTTGTTGGCTGTTGCGGAGTTTCACCGCAGCGACACTCATTTATGGCCTTGTATTTGCGTAGTCGGACGATACACATTTGGATGAAACGATGTACAGGAGATAAAATAGCGTCGCTGACGTTGCGACTACATTACGACGACGCAACGCACCGCAACGAAGCAACGTGCTACGTGGCTTCTACCTGACAAAATCGCATATTCGTCGTGGTCGATTTGCCTATTGTAGAGCAAGTCGTGCGTGTTTGAGCGCTCCCTTTGTGCTGTTATCAGCAGCATCGAGGCATTCATCTGATACACGACCGAAGGAAGAATTAAGTCTCTTTGTGAATAAGCCATTTGTGACAAAACGGGCACGTCCATTCGAAGACTCGTTATGGCCAAGATAAACTGTCTTTATGAAATACTCCAAGAATTCCATGAACATACCACACGGCTTGAAGATAAGAAGACATAAGACTCAAGAGTTTTAGTTGTTATAATATGTAGTTGAGACTATTCGACTTTTTATTATTTTTAATTTAGGAGCCTTGTATTTTAAAGATGAAATAAATGCAATAACCATTATGTGCTCGTTATTCCATTAAAAAGTTAAAATGGAATCTTTATTTAGTGATATGAGCTGCGCGTAGGTCGACCCCCGCCAAGTAAAATAAAACGCCAAGCATCGAGCTTGCGGTGGGGGTTCAATATCAGCTGTACTCTCCACAGATATTCATTTCCTTTCATCCACAATGTACACTACAGATTCTTTTTTTAAAATGACGACAATTTGTTCTAAATAATATTAGAGTAAGTAAATTTTTTTTTTCACATCGAAATTCCAAATAGGTTTCTTAATTAAACGACTGGTCGATTAAAATTGAATTTGGTAGACGAGGGGAAAGATCAAAGAACATATTTGGATAGTTGACACTAGTGCTAGTGTACAAATTACAACAAAGAGACTACTTATTTCTTTCAATATAAAAGGAAGGAAAAGCAACGGTAATAATTATAATATATTCTAAAAATGCTCGTAAACTTTATTATTTTTAATAGGGAAATAAATAATATATTAACACTTTGACAGAATAGCCTCTTGTGGAAACACAAAGGCTAATTTTATTTCAGCTCTTCACCGTCACAAAAGGGTTACAAATTACAATAAAGTTAAATATTCTATTACATTTGAATAATACAAGCGTAGATTAAATTATTTGACTACCAAGTACAAACTAGTCCTGAATTCTCGAATGATATTTGTTCACTTTAAATTAGTATTCTTTGTGTATCTAATGTTCAATGTTATATGGAGTACGAATTTCGATGAATCAGATTTCTTTGTAATAGAATTAAAAGCAGGCCCTCGAATAAAATGTTGAATAACAAGACTAATGAATAGCTCGGAAAAACACCGACTCGAATATTCAATACTCATGCACAGTGAGAAAGAAATAAAAGCGAATGTTTTTAGCTTTGAATAAACGAATCGCAAAAAACATACAAAATTCGTGGAAATGTTGACTACGTTTTCGGGTCTACTACTACTATAAATGTACCTTAATTTGTTTGCTTGTCTACAAATAAGAATCTCAAGCCATAAACAAATATATCGCCACAGTTTTGACTTCACATTTTGTTACAAAACTCTAGGATTTTATAATAATAGTACGGGAGCCCTAGAACATTTTTTTTATTACTATCAAGCAAATTTTTTGTGAGTAGATTCATTTTGATAAGACAAACAACATTTTTATCTGCGAAAAATCTTGAAAGTAGTAGCTAACAGAAATAGAAAGGATTTCATACTTTGAATTGATGGTCCTAAAATATGGATTGTTCTGAGTATGAAATCCTTTCTATCTCTGTTAGCTACCACTTTCGGGTTCTGTTCTAGGGCTCCCGCACTATAATAATTACAGACGAACAGTCAGCACTCTATAATTTTAAGGAGATTAAAAAGGAAAAATACTGTCATCATGCCATCGAATTTTAAAAGACATTTAAACCCATATTATTATTACATAATAATATAATCTTGACATTGCTAGCGGTGTTGAGGCATTATGTCTAATCTGTAAGTTTAAAAGGTTATTACGAAATAAAAAAAATATGAAAAAAACCTGTTTTTTTATTTTTGGGCAAACCAGCAAACCGTCACTCAGACGTCTGTGCTTTTTTTAATAAAATATTTTTTCCTCTTAAGAACTTCACTATCTCTCGTAGAGACGAGATTTTGGATTTTAAATATTTATTTTCCTTTTTAAGTTTCAACATCTCTCTTCTGCACTTCTTTTTTTTGCATGTTTCAATACTCAATTTCTTTCTTAAATGTATTTTACGCGTATCATAAATAGAATCAGACACGTGAATATTAATTTCAAGGGGTGAACCAGGTAGTATTTCTTCTACATCTGAAGTTGAATCTTGTGATAAATTTTGTGTTGGACAAAATGATGGCACAGCGTGAACTTTAATTTTGCGTCGACCCTGTGGAGTCAGGTGAAAATCATTTTCCGTGAAATGTGCAGAACAAACTCGGCTATATTGTGTAGGTAACCACTCTTCATCCCTTTGATCCTCTTGTATAACTTTTATCCATTTTTCTTTACAAGTTGGGTCTTGCGGAAATCTGAAACATAATACATAATATATATTACCTAAAGCTAACGATTTGTTTTTTTTAAATCATATTGTGATTATTCTTATTCATCTTTAGACACACGGTGTCGATTGTTAATTTATAAACAAAAAAGAGAAGAAAATCTTGATAGTCTCCACCCATTTGGACAGCTGCTGAGCTGTTGGTCAAAACTCAGATAATTTTTTTATATTTGGTTTATAAAAAGCTCATAATATAAATAAATAAATCGAGTTTTAACCGCTTATCCACAACCATTTTTTATTTAATGGAGTTTGGACTCCATTCAATTTTATGGCTCCGTACCAAAAGGTGTACTTATAGTAAGGTGGTGGTATAGTAAGGTAAAAAATATGTCACGTTTTGTTACAAAACTCTAGGATTTTATAATAATACGGGAGCCCTAGAACATTTTTTTTATTACTATCAAGCTAATTTTTTGTGAGTAGCTTCATTTTGATAAGACGAACAACATTTGTATCTGCGAAAAATCTTGAAAGTGAAAAAAAATCAACAAAACTTGGTTGACTACAGAACCCTATAATGGAACCCTAACAAGCTGATTTTTTGTATATTGATAGGTTATTAACTTATTAGTTATATAATTTAAGAGTAACGTTGTCCTACAAATAGCATTATCCATATTTTAGTACCGTCAAAGCAAAGTATAAAATCCTTTCTATCTCTGTTAGCTACCACTTTCAAGATTGTTCGCAGATAAAAAAGTTGTTCGTCTTATCAAATTGAAGCTACTCACAAAAAATTAGTTTGATAGTAATAAAAACGGGACTCTATTACTAAGATTTCGGTGTCCGTCCGTCTGTCTGTCTGTCTGTCCGTCTATCTGTCACCAGGCCGTATCTCAAGAACAGTGATAGCTAGACAGTTGAAAATTTGACATCTGATGTATTTCAATTGCCACTATAATAACAAAGAATAAAAATAAAATAAGACTATTGTGTATTATTTGAAATAAACGTATTCTTTACTTGGAATAATATTTTAAAATGTAACAAAATAATACGCGGCTTATAGTATACTGACTGTACTAGCTATTCCCGTAACCTGTTTTCATAAATAAATAATAATATATCTGCCACCATAAGATTGTAAACACCGCGAGATTTTAACCCATTTACCGCCGCTGTACTCAATTGGGTACACCTACAAAATTAAGGGTAAGTAGTTAAAAATTTTGTGGTATCACATCTCAGTTTTTTATTTTATATATTTAATTAAAGATAAAGCTTTAACTTTTTTTTAGCAAATTTATACTGGAAACCAATATTTTTAGTCATAAGTAGGGCCCGGAAAAATATGTATCAAAAAATCCAAAATATGTACTTAAAATATGGACAAAAAAATCGAAAATATGGAAAAATATGGACTATAAAACAGAAATATGGAAAAATATGGAGTATAAAATTACAATAATTAAACATTGTTTTAGTGTAGGTAACCCTTAAATATTTATTTTATTTTTATTTTTTTATCAATTATTAAAGTACAAATATAATAAAGGATTTTGAAAAAATTTCAAGTGCTCTGTAGCCACCCTTGATTATTAATTTTATTTTGTTTTTAGTGTTTGTTGTTATAGCGGCAATAGATATACACATTCTGTGAAAATTTCAAAGTCTAGCTGTAGCCGTTCTTGAGATACAGCCTGGTGACAGACAGACGGACAGACAGACATCGAAGTCTTAGTAATAGGGTCCCGTTTTTACCCTTTGGGCGCGGAACCCTAATAATCGGCACAGAATTTTGTTTTTCTTTGTGTGTACGTACGTACTTAAATCCTTTATTTTACCCGAAGACCGAAACATACTTCAGTTTTTGTTTAGCCATGTCAGCAACAGGACCTTTTGCATCTGAAACTTTATTTTCTATTTCTTTATTAATCCTTCGATCGCGGATTCTTGGAAATGCTATTGTATTCTATTGTGGTCGCGATCACCAGTGCTCTTATGGGGCTTGAATCCTGAAGGAATAATCTTCTTTGGAAACAAAATACGACGATAAAGCGCGAGAGGAACGAAATACGCAGCCGCATGGTGGCGGGAACGTATTTTTTTTTTGTATTTTTGTGAAAATATGGACGATTGTGACATTTTCTTGCAAAATATGGACTTATCTTTGAAAAACCCTAAAATATGGAAAATAAAACTTGGTTTTTCACAGTCTAAACATGATAATTCGTGTAAAAAAACACATTCTAGGCCGAAAATCGCGTGAAATAAAAATATGTATTTACATATAAATCCGGGTCCTAGTCATAAGTTAGGTTTGAAACTAACAGTTTTGCGACCTGCAGGAGTAAGCTCATAAATTCTCTCTTTATTTTAATCGCATAATATTCAACCACTTTATGTGTTTGTTTTTTTATTCAATACATTGTTACCTATATAATAAATAACAAGTTAATGGTAGATTATTGAAATAGACGGAAAAATTGTGATTCAAACACTACTGTACCTAGTTGGGTACAATGGCCGAATCCACTACCAAAATTTTCCTTTTTTCAGAATTTTTAAATATTGAGTTTGATTAATTTTAACATCTTATATCGTTATGAATACTAAGGAAAAGCTATTTTGTGCTCCTTTTGTAAATAAAAATTATCATATATATTTAGAAAATTCATAACATAGTGAAAATGTCCACTCTCTTATACATTTCTGTGTCCTGAAATTACAGACGTTGTAGACAGAAAAACACAGGTAAAATAGCAGCTAAAAGATTTGACAGTAGCTAAACCTTGTAAGAGGAATCTATTTTGTCAGTAATTATGAAATGAAGCTAGTATCAACTAGAATAGATATTATAATATCTACAAAATTGTCATTTGCAAAGTGCTATGGTAACTTATGCTAATATAGACACTCCTTCGTAAGTAAGAAATATGACTCCTGAAATCACCCAGTATACTTTTTACTTCTTATACTAATTAGTGGATATCAAGAACGAAAGTTTACTAGCTTCAGCTACAGATACCACTAATAATTATGAGAAAAGACGGAACGCAAATCACCTCTTTGGGTAAAGATGATGATGGATTTTATTTACTTATTTGAATTATGTATTTTCTTTTGTGATTGTTAATGATTAGCGTTTGCATTGACCACTTACGACTCTTGAAGATAGCATGGTTTATATTCTCTTTAGACGAAACATCGTAACATTTTACATGTGTCAGAAAATATAATGAAAAACGAGGTTATCCTCCTCGTCAGTCTCTAGTTTACCTCAAAATAGTATCGATCACTACCCCAAAAATGTTTCCAAATAGTTTCAAAATGTAAAACATCATGCAGGAGTTCGTTGTCAGTGCAAAAAATGTAATAAAAAAGTATGTATCAAAAAAGTTAGTTCTAAACCTTATCACACCTAAGTACCACATAACACGCCGTTGTACCTATCTGGGTACACCCCCCTAAAGGGGAGGATTTTAATTTTTTTTAAATTTTTCTTTAATTTTTCATTTATTTAACATATAAACTGCAGATAAATTCAAGTTTTGTTAAAAAAATACTATTGGTTTCATTTTGGCGGTTAATGGGGCAATATGACTAAGTGCTGGATTGTAAGCAACCAGTTTTCCGGTGATTTTAAATTAATTATTTCGTATTTAAAATAACTTCAATGCCCAATGGTTTGAGATGTATAACATAAAATAAAATTTAGATATATTGAAAGTGCTGTTTGAATGTTCGGTTATTAAAATTAACCTAATTTATAATTCAAACTGCACTTTAATTTAAATATATCTAAATTTTATTCAATGTTATACACCAAATTTTCAGGCAATTGAAGTTATTTTAAATACCAAATTATTAATTTAAAACCACCGGAAAACTGGTTGTTTACAATCCATCTCTTAGTCATATTACAATCTCGTGGTGACATATCCATGATATGACCTCTGTAAGTATGCACGTCGGAACATCCACGGGTCTCAAGATACAAAATACGTATGTATCGAGAAAACATTGTCGTTCTTTTTGTCTTACAGTAAAATCATGATAATATTATAAGTAGCTACTACTTTCTCTCTCATTCAGTTTCCGCTTCGTTTTGATTTGTTTATCTTATAATGGGAGATAATAATTAAAATGTTAGTACTTACGTGTGAAATGTAACACCATTGGTTTTACTTGTATTTCTCGTGTTGTTACTGCACTTCCGGAAAGCACACGACGGCATTTTGAACACTTGTAGTGTAGATAAAATCAAAATATCAGGCACGTCCAATCGTCACCGCGTCCTAAGGCGCACTGCTCTCAAAAGAGTGAGCTCACTCGTTTAATCGGGGATGACTCATTTTCGCATTGACGCGCGTGGCCCGTGGGGAAGAAATTAAAAATTACTTTAGGTCTGTCAACGACTGTAGTCTGTACCTAGCCTTAATATATTCCCAAACAGCCCACATTGTCATGTTTTATTTATTTTGCAATTGTTTATATTATGTATTTTCAAACGCCCGGAACATTCTACTAGCAAAACAAATATATTATTACATTACTTATGTCATTCAATTTTTAATTCTATTTGAAGAAGATACGATTGACTTTAGTTTAAAAAGCCGTGATAGATGACTCGTTTCAATCAGCGATATATAGAGCACATTCGAAATCACATCAATCGAAAATTTTATTTTATTTATTTGTAAGTACGTAATATTATATAGTTCATATAATATTTAAAAATTATCATACATGTTATGAATATTGAGTTTGTAATATTACGTTTAATAGTATTTATCTAAGCAATTAACTGTTGATACAATTTACCTATAACCTATAACCCTGACTACTTTAAATTCTGCAACTCTTGAAATAAACTTAATTTCTTTTACGGTATTTTACCGGATTAAGGATAAGTTCACATTAATTTTCTATTATTAGAAATACGAATAATAATAATACGGGAAAAGACCTAATGGCAGAAACTTTAAGGAAACATGAAACATTTGAATGTAATAAAATATATATTTATGAAAATAAAGGATTGATAACTCCTTCCATGTCTTCAGTAACTCTTACAAAATAAAACTATTATTATTATTGTCTGACAAATCAATAAAATAAAATATTATTGGTATTTTTGTAAACTTAGTCAAAAGAGCTAATAGATGACATCACAAAAAACGAACATTACTAATAGTAGACGCCAATATGAAGTAATAGTTGACATAGAACACTAAATTACATTTTACATTTTTCATATTATTAGGTCTTTCTTTGGCGTTTTTGAAAATATTTCATTTACTTCATCATAATAACTACATGCATCAGAAATATTATCCACGTTGTCTCCAGATTCTATCCATTCTTTTTCCATGCTGAAACTATCTTTCCTTTTATTTTTCACATTTTTTTCCTAGCAAATTTATTTTCAGTCTTTAGTCTCTATGCTTCTCTTGCCTCTTTTTTTTTTTCTCAGCTCTCCTTTTTCTTCTTTTTACTGCTCAAAAACTAAAGCAATCGATTTTGTCCATTTTTAGGTAAGTACAGTAGTTCTAAGTTGTTAGTTTGTTAATAGAATTATATTTTCAGTGAATCCCGATGATATTTGCAGTAGAATAAACAACAAAATAACTTTAGTATATGTATTGCAAAACTAAAAGACGAGATTCATGTCATCTATTAGGTTTTTTATATTTTCAAGAACTAATAGTAGACACCTCTATATTGTTAGAGAAAATTGATAAAAAATCATAAATAAACATTAATTAGTGTATATGTTACGCTCAAAGACCGAAATCGCTCAGTGAGCGAAAAAATAGCTCACAACGCGTTGTGGTCACAGTGAAACAGCCACGACGCGAAATTCGCGTTGTGGCTCTACCGAAAACGGCCACGACATATTGTTCTGGCAATCACAAAAAGACCATAACGCGAAATTCGTGTCTTGATTGATTAATCATCCATCAAAATTCGCCTTCCTTAACCTATTTGCTAAGAAATTGCCGAGCGCGTGTTGACGCGGTCACATTATTTACGAAAACTGATCCCATTTTAAAATTTTGTTCCCGAAGGCGTCCCTAATATATTTTTTCACATCAACAGATAGCTTAAGAAGCTTATAAAATTTACAGGGTTGAGAAATAATTAGAGTAATTCTTATTTTTATGGTATTTTTGTCGTAAGTGTCATCTATTAGTTCCGTGTCTAGCATTAGTGCCTTTCCCTTAATTAACGTATGTACTCGAGGTAATAATAATAAGTATTATTATTTCAAAACAATATTTAAACTGTTTTATTTTAAAACGTGTAACGTGTTTGCAGACTAAACATTGTTAGGCTAAAATAATTCCATTTCTGGGTCTTGTAAATATTTGTGACGGCTAAAATGATTAAAGTGAAACTGTGAACGGAATACTCAAATGTTGCTAAAATTATAAGTATTTTAGCCCTAAATAAGTTTTGGGCTTTGGAAATAAGGACAATATGAAACTTGAGAGCCTCTCAATTTAAGAAGTGCTTGAGAATTCTAAGTAATTAATAGAAGATAATATAAAACAGTTTTATTTATCAACGTCGTGTCCGCCCATGTCGACGTAACGTGATTCTTCTTTAGGGATGTGCTAACTTTTATCGATAATTTTATTATTTGGTTTACAAAATCGATGCATATCTATACTTATTCTAAAACAAAGTCACTTTTTTCCCTCATGTCCCTTTGTTCCCTTTAATCTTTAAAACTACGCAACGGATTTTGATGATTCTTTCAGTGTTAGATAGCTCATTTATCGAGGAAGGTTATAGGCTATATTTTATCACGCTAAGATTAATAGAGGCGAAGAAATAGACGAAAATGTGGAAAAAACGGGGAAAATTATTTGAAAGGGCTAACTTGAACGCGCTAATCTCAGGAACTACTGGTCCGGTTTGAAAAATTCTTTCAGTGTTAGCCCATTTATTGAGGAAGGCTATAGGCTATATTTTATCACGCTAAGACTAATAGGAGAATGTGGAAAAAACGGGGGAAATTATTTGAAAGGGTTTATCTCGCGAACTACTGGAGCAATTTTTATGTTATTTGGCGCAGATAAGAAGTAGACTACGTGAAGGATCGTGATAGGCTATCAATTTTAATCATTTTTTCAGTGGCTATATATTTTATACCCGTGCGACGCCGGGGCGGGTCGCTAGTTACATATATGTATTTTAGTGCCCTGAATTTTTTGACTGGATTTTGTGTATTTGCCAGCGCTTATGATTGGCGATTGTTGATATTGAGACTATAACCATTAAGAAACTGTTGAATAGTCAAACTACTGTTAAAAATACCTCAGAAACTGGGCATTAGTCATTCATAAAGCAGTATCACATCACGTAGTAGAAATAAATTAACTCTAAAGGATAAAAGTAATGTTTTTACTTTTTAGTAATCACCATAAGGGGAGCTAGTTCAAGAAACGGACGATTTTCAAGATTTCAACGTGACAGGAGAAATAAAAATATAGTAATTTAAATTCTGAAAAAAAGTATGTGTTAGTTAAGGATCTAACACATTGGAATTCATATTTTATAAGTACAAAAATTATCCGAGAATTCCAAATAATTTGGACATAGTATGGCAATTTCGTTAAAAGAAGAGGTAACTTTGGGATTTTTTCTACCGAGTGAAGTTCATGATATTGTGTAATGTAATATGAATTCCAATGTGTTAGATCCTTAACTATCACATTTTTTTTTCAGAATTTAAATTAAGTACTTACTTACTATATTTTAATGTCTCCTGTCACGTTTAAATCTTGAAAATCGTCCGTTTCTCGAACTAGCTCCCCTTAACTGAGTGCCTATACAGTATACACATTAATCAGTATAAATTAACATTTAACACGCAGTGTTTAATAATTAACTAGTTTACGTGGAAATAAATCACGATTAAAAAGTGAACAATGTAAACGAAACACTTAAAACTATTTCAATTATATTTGTTATTATTCATTAGCATTACTATTCACTAATTATTAAAGAGACGTTTATACGAAGTATAAAATATATAAGTGCCAGTCAAATAATTTATAAACGCAATGCCGTCATTTATCATAACTCGTGCGGCACATCCCTATTCCGGCAAACACACACCCGCCCGTGTTCTGTCACATCTGACATTATTTGATACCGGCACTCGGCAGTAAGGCCGGCGACACACTACACGCCCACTCTTATCGTTTATTTGCAAAAGAATTTCTCGTAACATAAAACATTTCTTAGCATGAATTTAGATAAGTATAGCGTTGGATCTTTTACAATCCTTGTTTTAGGCTCACTTTGTGACATTGTTATTTTTGTTACAGTGACTTTTAACTTGGGTGTAAGACTGACAGGTTTGCCTCCACAGTTACACCTACGTAAGACTGACTTGTTTTATATTTCCAGCTGTGAAGCTGACTGCTGAAGTATGAACGGAATAAAGGCATGTCCTGACGATTAATCAAGCTAAACATCAAACACAGAAACAAATGAACATCATGCACGCGCACAATTTATTCTAAACAACAACATTAATCTTGAACACAAACATTTTGAAAAAGAACAAGATTATGCAAATTAGAAATTCATATTTATGTCTGTTATTCGGGTTTAATTGGTCAAGCTCTTATAAACAAAGTAGTATGTCTTTGGAGTTAAACAAAGTTATATTTACTTGTTCCAACATAGTAGTAATAAACAACGCCGTAGGAGGAGAGAGTATTTTAGTGCGAGTGTTCTTTTATGTTCCGTATTGTCGGTGGGTGTGGACGATATCGCGAGCTCGCGCGAACTCCATAAATAGCCTAACAATAGGTTCCTTAGTAGAATAGATATAGAAGCAAAATTAGAACTGATTGAAAAACAATTGAATTACGAGTTCTATTTTTAATTTTCTGTGAGTAATTCCGAATTCCGATTACTTAGGAAGTTAGGTAGATAAACCTGTCAATAGGTTTATCCTATCCTAAAGTTTAAAGTAGGTAATTTACAGATTTTGGCTTATAGTAAAAGCTTTGTTTAAAGCTTCTGCTTATATGCAGCTAATATAAAGCGTATTTATATGTAGCTTGGCTTTTAAATATGTAACTACATACAACTTCTAATGGATGGCTATACACTTCTAAGTAGATCAAAATGATTTAGAAAAGCTGTTAGGAGCTATTTTGTGCTGAGGTCACGGCGCGCGGCGAGACGCAGTCAGGATCATTAATTTTCATCACTTTATAACACTTTGATTATTTCAAACACTTTTTATTAAAATTTATCGACAACATCGTAAAATACAAGGCGTAATAACTAGCATGTAAGTATAGTCTCTACCAAAACCGAGTTCTGAGTGTTTTAAGAATCAAGAAATAGTACATTACGCACCTAGGGCAGGAAAATAAGAAATGTGTCGGCTTCGCCTCGGCCAACAATTACATGTGATCTGAGGCTTTCTTAGGAGAAAAATATTTTTAAATGTTTTTGACGCAAACGCTTTTTTTGTACTTGGTAATTATTATAACTGCTTTTATCATGTTTACCAACTAAGTATATTATTATTTTACGGAGGCGGAAAACGGCAACATCGGTAAGCGCAGCGGGAAGAAAGTTGACGTTTTCCACTCGGAGGTGAGAAAAATATTTTTAAATATTTTTGACGCAAACGCTTTTTTTGTACTTGGTAATTATTATAACTGCTATTATAATATTTACCAACTATATTATTATTTTAATTAGCTGCTATACTTTCCTTTTTAAATGTGTCCCAGATCTAACACATGGATTTGTTCATTTGTTCCAGTACAAACGTAAAAAATTACAAAGGCCTACTTCGAAAATTTTCAATTTCGATAATGTTTATCAACGTTTGCCGACGACTGTACCTAATACATGTAAACATAATATTTTACACGACGTCTGAGCCGCTTATTTATTTTTCGTTTTTAGCGCATTCGCCACACGCTGGTCGCAACAATCGGCCGAGCCTATGACCCTAATTTATAATAGGAGCCCCCGGCACCACTGTTAGCCATTGATAAAGATTATAGAGTAATAAATGACTCGATAAATTGATTTATTACGAGTGCCCATTAAAAATAGCCAGCTCTAAACATTTACATGCCGTGACTGATTTTGGCTTTGAAAACAACAGTTATATGACCTTTAGGTATTACTAAGAAAGTAAATTGAATTTACATTGTGACTGTAGTAGGTACTCAATAACTAAGTACTTAACACTTTAAACACAGTTACAATATACTTAAAAAAAAACGTAGAAAAAGAGCGTGATAAAGATGAGCAAGTGGTTTGATTTTGTTCCAAAAATATATTATTATAGTAAAACGTGAGGTTTGGCCTTAAATTTTGACCGGATTATCCTTTTTTAAACTACTGACTCACATTTACTTGACCGTGACTTTCAAAGCCTTGTCGAGGCGTAGAGTACGGACTACGGACTACTCACTAGTCACTACGGCAGTGCGAGAGTCCATACGTACCTACGTATTCGAATTTTTTTTTGTTTACGTTTTGCTACTGTCATTGTCTGTAATTATTTCTCTTATTATAATATCTATATCTCTAATATATGTAATTGATTGTACTGTCGGTTCTTGGTGGAAATTCATTTTATACACAATAATCTAATTATATTCTGAGTTCATAATAATGTCGTACCTTCGTTAAGACAAAGACGTAAGTTTTTTTAATGATTTGTGTCCTGGTCTTAACTTAAGTCTAAACAAGATTAGTGTTAAATGCTTACCACCGTACACATATACATTTAACTATGATTAACACCTTCACTGCGGGGCAGGCCGAAATCGGCCCGCCGCGGAATTTCAGCTGGTGCGGACGAAGAAAACTATGTTCTCTCACTCGGTGCGGAACGATTATCTCAGGTGTTTGTAAAGGTACGACAGAGGCAAATATATATTTGAGATTGTGTTCAAAATTATAGGTCTTTCCTATAAAAAAATATGGCAGGTCGTTATCGGCCTACCACGCACTGGAGGTGTCAAAAATCAACTCAGTGCGGCAGTGGGCCTATTGCGGCCCGCCGTACAAGCAGGCGGTTGGCGACCCGATACCGCACCGAGCGTCCGCCTCGCCAGTTAGTGATGTGCGATTTGTGTACACACGTGTATCGTAAGTCGTAGCTGACGTACGTCGCGTTTTTTAACCGACTTCAAAAAAAGGTTATCAATTCAACCTGTATATTGTACGTATTATTTTCAGAACTGCCTAGTTTTGATATGTTTTAGTCTATATTATCAGCATCTGAACAAATGTGACAAGTTTCTTGAGTGACATACATATTCATGTATGTTTTTATGTTTGTGTTCGCACATCTTTGGAACTACTAGTCCGATAAAAGTAATTCTTTTTTTGTACTGGGTACTGTTTAACTTTGGGAATACTGTTCATCAAAATCGGTTCAGTAGTGTTTAAAATAGGTAATTTTGATTCTCAATTACGTACGATTTTGAAGTCGGTATAAAATTAACAACGCACTATAGCAGGAAACAAAAGATCATGTCCTTGAGATGAGCGTTAAACGGCGAAATTGTGCAGGGTGATATGAAAAACTGGGAGAAACCATGAGGAGTGTCGAATCAAAAAAGAAATTAAAAAAAAAAAAACATACTGCAGAATGTGCAAACAAAAACGGGCTTTGTGTTTTAAAGACAGGAATTTAAATATATTACTAAAAATATATATTTTCGATATCCCCTTATTTTTGTCTTTCCCATCTCTACTAAAAATACTTTCTAGTGCGATTCAGGTCGATATCGGCCCGCCACTTTCCCTGGTTTATTTCTCATTTCCTGTTTGGCAGATCCCGGGGCGAATCAAATCTAAAGTAGTTGGGTTCAAGGTTATTCCAACAGTCCAAAAACTGTACACCTACATTATGTTTTCGCAAAGTTATAGTAATTTAATCTAACCTTGTGCTGGTGGGTCGAGAAAGGCCTACCCCGTACTGGCAGAAAAATCATTGGGGGCACACTTTGGCCCGCCGCCGCACCAAACGAAGGTTTAAGATTTTACTTGCCGCAGTGAAGGTGTTAACCTTCAATTGAATGAAGAGTTTGACAAATGACAGATAATGCATGGGGCTTATGTCAAAATTTTAAATTAATTACATTTAAGTAACAAATGTTCCACTAGGAGTGCGGCAGTAAGTTACTAAGTTAGCGCCTGTAATTGTTTTTGGTAGATACTTACTTGGTAAATGTTTTAGTACTACTTTGGATAATATTTAATTCAGATTAATATAGACTCTTCATAAATATTATAGTCGTCTACAGTAATTGCCAAGTAATAATCGTTAAAACATTACAACTGTACCATATTTCATAATAATGTGTTTATTAGCTGTCGATAAATTGTTCCAATGTAATTGTAGCTTCGGATCGCCCGGGGGTTAAACTTCAATTACTCCCAAAAACTTTCAAACTACAAATTATGGGTATGATTGGCACCCTCGTGTGGCTTGCTCTAGTTAGCTTTAGGCTTACATGACTCACTGACCAAACAAGTCCATATCCATACTAATATCAAATGGGGAAGTGTGTCTGTCTGTTACCTCTTCACAAGCCGCTGAACCGAATTTTCTGAAATCTGGTATGGGTAACTAAGTCCCGGATCTGCATGGCACGCGCCATCAGATTGTATGTAAGCCGCAGACTCGATCACACAAAAAGTGTGACGTGTGCGATCTCCCTATTGATAACGAAATAGATAAAGGACCTCTACGCAACCTCTACGGCCTACGCGCTACACAGTAGTCGACTACCATGAGTAAATATCTAGCCCTTTAAGCGTTTAGTATATAAATTATTAAATATTTATAATATCTTCTTCTTCTTCTTTTTTTTTATGGCGGCCTCAGTGAGTTGCCAATGTCAGAGTGATTTTGGGTAGACTTTGCTCTATAATGCAGGTCTGGTGAAGAAACAAGGTACAGTATCTAATAACCTAAATTCTGTTGAATATATCTAAAACAAACACAAACATATAGAGGTTAGTAAAACATCACAATTTTATATTGTTAGAACGAATATATGTACACAGAATATCAATAAAAGAGGTAAGTATTTATAATATCTATCTATTCAGTTTAATTAAAACAGTCATCGTAATTGATTGTCATAATAATTTTAATCTTCAATCGAATTTATTGATAGCAATATCGCACATAAATAAGACCTAAATAGACAAAATATTGTACCTATACGTAGGTAATTAATTTAATCATAACTCATATTGTATCTATTAATTACATCGCGTCGTTAGCCAGGGATTATAATATTGAGGTCACACAACCAAATCTCATAATATAACATTTATAAATTCTAAAATATTTGTGTAATTCTAGAATCAAAATTGATTTCGTATATTGAATGATACTATAAATCATAATAAATGTAGTGGTGTTTAATTTCCATTTCAAGCGATTTAATGCGATCGTATTTGATGAATATTTTAGATCTATTCTGAATAGAATTAATAGTTCTATAACTGAATAAATTAGCTTAATAGCTATCATAGTCTGCTATTTAATTATATACTTGTCATGGTTTTTACTTTGATGATCATACAGCCGCCTCAGACCAAAAAGTCTTTATTTGGTCTGATGCTACGTTTTGATGCTTGCCGAGCCACGGCAAGCCTCCACAAGCCACAAGCCTCCACAAATCTCGCTTTGCATCTGTAAGTCGTTTTCACGCTCGTGAACGCATCAGTGTATTACGTACATGCCCTTTGATCTCTGTCCAAAAACCGACACTACTGCCGATCGTCTACAAGCGTCCGCAAGCTCACGCAAGCCAAGCCATTTCACCTGTTTTCACGCTCGGGCTTGTGGAGGCTTGCCGTGGCTCGGCAAGCATCAAAACGTAGCTTTTGATGCTTGCCGAGCTTTTATGATTTCTAAAGTAGCCCGCAAACGATCAAATTGTTTGTCAAATTTTACGTGTTTGTCAAACAGTTTGATCATGTACAGCTTTGTTTGAAGCGTTTGTCAAACAAACTACGTGTTTGACGTGTTTGAAGAAAATTTGGATTACGTAGCGTTTGACAAACGTATTTGAACGTGTTCGCTGTGTTTGTCAAACAAAATCTTATGATCTCAAACCGATTCTAGCTAATTGTTTGACAAACGTGTTTGATGCACGTTTGATCGTCTGCGCTGCTGTTTGATGAAAACGTAAATTACATCAAACATGTTTGTCAAACAAAGAATGATGCGTCAAGTTGGCCGGTATATCCAATAAAAACCACTTGCCTATGATATGAAACCTTATATCATAAGCTTCAGTTTTTATTATGGACAGAACACGGTAAACTACCGGAGAAAAAAGATATCACACCTGACATCATAGGACTGCCTATGGACATAAACCACTTCAGTACGAACGCTATTCTCAAAAAATGTACTCATAGACTCGTAGACCGTCAACAACAAGGGAGGGATGCTTTAGTTCATCATTATTGTACGTGTTTGACAGGGCGGCGCACAATCGGTACGTGTGCGGTGTGCCCATATTATTTCAATAATATTAAGGTGTTTAGACGTTGGTCGCCACGATGTATTTATTCCCCCGGCACTATATTTGGAAGACATCATTTTTGACGATGAATCTGTATAGACCATGGAAGTTGTAACTGTAGTAAATGATTATTTAAAAAATAAAAGTGTTTTGGTAGTATCACCCTAAGGTTAATTACCCAAGTGATAAGCTGACTAAAATACAGCATAGAATGATTTTTTCCATTGTAGATTTGATTTTTACAAAAAAAGTAGGAGCCAAAAATACAACTTTCAATGTTCCAGACTGTACATTTCGGGTCCATTCATAACATAAACTGTTTCATTTAAGTAACTTTATGTTATAAGCAAAAGGCTAACAGACATTAGAACTTTATTGGCTATGCCGGCCAGGGTCCATACAAAAGTGCCCATCATTCTTTGATCGTTTGCGGGGTACTTTAACTTTATTTGAATGAAAAGTTTGACAGAAAATGTGTATAGTTTATCGTCAAAACGTACATTAAATTAAAGTTGACAAATCATTGAATGTCTCTGAGTAAGGACGATAGACTTTTGCACTGTCATATAAAATTTTTGTTTCACTTTCGTAAATAATGTTGACAATAAAAAGTAGGTCTGCAATTTAAATGTTTACAAAGCAGCCCGTCGTCGAGTATCACTAAGCATCTTATAAACAACACAGATAGACGATAGTGTATTATCAGACATGCGTGGGTCAAAGCATATTCAAATTGCTTCTTGAGCCACGTTCGGAGCACGAAGTAAACATTCATGATGAGTCCGACCACAGCATGCACGCCTGTCACTCGCTCGTGACGGGCCGCGTCATTTGTCGAGGAAGCCATTACTTCTTCCACTCGTGCGGCTCTCGCCTCTACTTCTTTTACACAATAGAGATCAATTTCCCGTGGAGTGGAGACGGAATAATCTCGGCCGACGTTACCGCGGCTAGGCGTGACTACGCGCTCGAATTGCCAATTAACTGACATTAACTAACTACGACTACATTTCTCGCGGCGGCAATAAAAAAGATATCGTCGCGGTACGCTATCGCCGGGTTTTTTCGCCGAAATCGGTCGCCCGAGAGCCATTGTGACCGGAGACGTCTCTGTAAATTTAACGGAGCGCGGAAAGATAACATAAATAAAATCTAAAAGGAATCCGATAAAGAAACGCGAGGGGAGAGGACGCAATAAATAAAACACGAAACGGGCTCTACTCTACCTGTTATACATAAATCGAGTTCTGAAAATCAACTCGAAGAAATAATCATGGTACGAAATAATTATACTAGGATTTCATACTAGTATTGTATATAAGTACATACCTACAATTCTACCCACCTAGGAATTACAATAAAATATAATATAATATACTACATATTTCTCCAAAGCTAACTAGCAATATCCCGTAACCGCAAATTACATCAAATCCCACTAAGATAGGAAACCCGCTAGCGTGACCGAACGAAAAGAAAATTCCAGCGGGGGCTGATGATGCCACTGTTTGGATTCCATTTCCGAGGATTTTTATAAAACTAATAAAGAGAAGCCGTATAATGTAATCTGGAACATGTGCGATCCGCATTACGCCGTCCCCGCGGCTAATCTTTGTTCGGGAGAGTTTTTTTAACGCACATAAAGTAAACACTTCTATCCGTACGAAACACAACCTTATTCCCGTGTATTAAAGGTCACAATGTCGTAGGTAACATAGCTTATTTAATTTTAAAAAGCGATCCAATTTTGAACCTGTTTTTGACATATTGTAGATATTTTAGATTTGCTTCATCATTAAGGCACTTCGAATTCGATTAGTTTATTCAGTCTAAAAATTGTGAGGGTAGCAATGGATTCCGTGAATCCATTTAAACAGAAACCGACGTTTGGCTTTTGTAAAAAAAAGCAGATATTTCGACATGTCATCCTTAAAGAGTTTTTGGTTTAGCAAAATAAGAATACATAACTCAAAAGTTAGAAAAGAAATTGAAATATTACTATAGAGAAAGAAGTAAGAACCCTATTACATCCTAATATCTGTATTGAAGAATGTATCCAAGCTAGTAGATCCATAGCTCTATGTTACATCTACAAGCTACTCATAAACATAATACGCACAACTTGAGCACTTAAAAGAAGCTGTCTTCTATCAAGTTCTCGCCAAAAAAAGAGCAAAAACTATAAACATGCATGTTAATTTAACACAGCGAACTTCGCTTAGATAATTGTTTGCAGTACATTTCAACATGTCTGTTTTCAATTGCGGATTTATGCTCAGGACGCGTCCGCCATTGAACTAGTCATTCATGTTCTCTGAATACGCGAAACAGCTGCGGGATATCCGCCCATGCAAAAACGTGCCACGCAAATACCGACTCTACCACACCCACATTGAGACTACATGGACGGGCAGAAAGCGTGAGATCTGAAAATGCCCAGTACGAGTACGTTTGATAAACTCGATGTAATTTAAGACGGGAATATAACTTTTCTAGATACAGTCTGTGTTTTTATTTTTGTTGTGTTAGGGTTGCGTGCAAAAAAGAAAATAGGGAACTTTTTTGGTGTTCGGATATAAATAGGGTTCAATGGGTACATTCGTTTTTATCTGGCTGCTGGACAAAAATATATGTACTAATATCTAGATAAAAGATGTCTCTAGCAAAAGACACAAACCTTTAAAAATATATATAAAATATACATAATTAATGAATGAATGAAAATCACCAATCTGATGACGTCAATCAATAAATTTAAAAGTATCATAATAGGTATTACATATTAATTTTACATATTATATACTATTAACTGGTTACAAATATTATTATCCATTATTTTACTGCAGTCTACAATTTGCTAAAAAATAAAAATACAATTTTTTTCCAATTCTTCTTCACATTCTATCGTCTTGTTGTCTTCTTCGGCTTCAAATAACTTTACGTACGGAACCCAATCATCTACATAAACGACTCACTTGACCGATATTCTGTCCAATGCAATATGTGTTTGTGTTTCGTTTCGTTTTATTTGGGTTATGAATTCTTTTGTGATTCATATAAAATTGAATTATCATATCAACCGAAATGAGATATTTTCGCCGTCCTTGGTTTTATTGTCGGCCGTTAAGTGTGTTTGTGCAGTTGAGTTGATCAAACGAAATTATATGAATAAGAGGATTCTTCAATTACGTATAAAATTGTCCTGAATAATTTTTTGGAGTTGTGGAATTTTATCGTAAAATAAAGTGTTATTGATGGAAATTGTTAGTGATCAATTATTACAATGCAGGTATTTTTAACAAACATATCTATATCTATACATATTATAAAACAAAGTCCCTTTTTTTCCCTCATGTCCCTTTGTTCCCTTGAATCTTTAAAACTTCGCAACGGATTTTGATGATTCTTTCAGTGTTAGATAGCCCATTTATCGAGGAAGGCTATAGGCTATATTTTATCACGCTAAGACTATTATACTAAATAGAGGAAAATCTGGAAAAAACGGGAAAAATTATTTGAAGGGGCTAACTTGAACGCGCTAATCTCAGGAACTACTGGACCGATTTGAAAAATTCTTTTAGTGTGTGCCCATTTATTGAGAAAGGCTATACATATTTTATTACGCTAATAGGAGAATGTGGAAAAAACGGGGAAAATTATTTGAAAGGGCTTAAAGGGCTTTCTCGCGAACTACTGGAGCAATTTTTATGTTATTTGGCACAGATAAGAAGAAGACCACCTGAAGGATCATAGGCTATCGATTTTAATCATTTTTTCAGTGGCTATATAATATTTTATACCCGTGCGACGCCGGGGCGGGTCGCTAGTTTAATTATATAATTATGTGTATTTTTAACCGATTTCCAAAAAGGAGGAGGTTTCTCAACTCGACCAGGTTAAAAAGTATACTATAACCTTTCCCGGGACTCCATATCAAATTTCAGAAAAATCGGTTCAGCGGTTTGAGCGTGAAGAGGTAACAGACAGACAGACAGACAAACATACAGACCCACTTTAATACTGTAGTATAGTAATAATAATGAATGTAGTAGATATTTTTTAAACTTAATATTTAAAATGAATTGGCTTGTAATACCAGCAGCTACAAAGTACTTTCAATATTGATTCTTTACACAGTTGCGCAGTTACAGGAAAAGTCGGATAGTTATGAAAAGCTAATAAGATGAAGAATAAGTCGATAAGTACACTCGACCTAGTTGAATGTATTGACTATTGAGGTTGTGTATGAGTCAATACTCGCAGTAGAAATATTCGCCATTAGCCACGGAGCTCGATAACAACTTCAATTGTCTTGAAAGAGTTGTGTGAAAAATGGTTATTGGTATGTAGATAGTTGTTACTGAGTTAGCTGGTTCCAATGTGATAGAATGTAGTTTAAAATAATGGTGGAAAAAGTAATAATGAAAAGCACGGTGAATGTAGATAATATTAAAGAATCGATAGCAAGTACCTTATTTATCTGTAGAGCATATAAAAACGAAAATTTTAGTACCACACATTTTCATTGTTGTGTGGACCCACACAGCAATGAAAATGTAGTTAAATATTGCTAAAGTTAAAGGTAAGGAAAAATAGATTGCTGTGCATTTATATTTTTTTCATTCATTATAATATGTAATAATAATTATTATTAATTCATGAAGCCCCAAGCGGCCACATCCGGCCGCGATAACAATGAAAAAGCTATTGTGTCTCGTATTGCCACGACTGATGGGTTAATAGACAATACATCGGTGTCGACTGAACATTAAAGGAAGGTACAGGCTTGCAGACGTTTTCAGAAATGTAAATTACAAATTTATCTATTTATTATCATGCATTAATATGTAGTTTAGATTATATACTCAATACTAGTACTTATCTATTATTAAACGAATGCAAATAACAGTATAATACAAGTAGAGGCGGATAATAAACTACGCAAATTTTAGATATTGCCATCGATTTATCTTCTTTAATACTAAATGATGTGAAATGATGAATATCAAGCGGCAGACCCTAGATATTATAGCTTTCTAGCTCTATAAACTTGGAACGAAATGGTCGGTTAAGATATTAAGATTAAATGTTTTGATCAACGTCGTTTTATACCGCAGATATGAGTTTAAACCATGCTATGTTATTATTGCAGACTAGAAAACTGGAAGGAAATGGCACCATCCATTACAATAGTACAATAAAACGGACGTTATGACTCAGGAGAGAAGATTGCATGCTTGTGAACTTTGAGTAAAGCTGAAATTATAATATAGGGAGTAAAAAATAATTATTCTACGAAGAATAATAAAAAATTTGTATTTGATTCTTTTAATGCTGATTTTGAGAAGAAAATGGCTTTTTAAGCCATGCCAGCTTTTGTAAAAGACACAAAAGAGTTTATTTAAACGACTTTGCTTCTAGAAGACAGAAGATAAGCCTAAAACATAAGACCGGCCAAAAATAATATAAGGTAGGTACTTATGTGCACCATACTTGGATAACGAAGTATCAAATTTCCCGTCATATCTCCAGTTCCCTTGATCTATGGGGACTCCATTATTAAAATTTAACACGCCGCATTGGTTACACACGCTCCGGCTAAACGTGCACGAACGATAACATCTGCGAGCGCACGCATCACGGGATACTGATGTTTATGACCTACATAATACGAGCGATACTCCCCCGCGGCGGAGGTGTGAGCTGACAGCGGATCTGCTGACGTCAGGATTAATCAAGACGTGTCAATGGGCGAAGTCGAGATAAACGCCGATGCACACAATCGATTCGTTAGATTTTCGAATTCCTTTCGAGCCGTTTAGCTTGGGTAACTTTGAGTAACTTTTTGTGTAATCTTTAGTACTGACAATGATGTTGATTACATTGGAAATAGAAGTCGTAACGAAGTAACCATTTATCTAATCACCATTGCAATATTATTATGATCGGTAGAAAAAGAGTTTTGAACTCTCGAGTTGAGCTTTACTTACTACAGGTAGAGTATAGAAGTGGAGGCTTTGCACTTCAAGTGTCTTTTAAAGTAGTTACCTTATATTGTAATGAAAATCTGCCGTCTTCTGCTATTTTTAGCACACTAGTATAAAGTCTCTATAATTAAACACTTTAATATCGTATCTAGATGTAACCTAGCTCTGAATAGTAATAATTAAACCAAGTTATAATTGGGTGTAAACCCAAAAACCTTTGATCCATATTACACGGCGCGCAGATGCAATTACCGTTATGATAATCACGATGAATCAGCCGTGAGCCATGAGCCGTGAGATAAGCCGTGTTTGAGTAATATTCAATTAGCGCTAAAACATACCGCCCACACCCCCTTCCCCTTGATCATCATCATCATCACTTAGATTCATCATCAGCCTATCATTGTCCGAGCTGAACCTAGGCTTTCCCCTACGAGCGCAGACTGTTTTTTGGGTATATCTATTGGGCAGCCTTCATCCATCCGCTTCCTACCACCTTCTTCAAATCGAGCTGCAGGGCATCCCACGCTAAGTTTAGCCTAATCACTTAGTATGCCTAATCACTAATGTGATCATCATAATGTAAATAAGTAGCTGCTTAATCATCACAAAAATAATATTAAAGTCATCATGACGATAGCCGATGATATACGCGCGTACGAGCCGTCATTCGGCAAGTACTTCTTAAGAATAAGATTTAAATGCACGTTTTCACCAACAACACCTAAAATTTAGGTGTCCCTTAAGCCAATATTCCAAGTTTTGTTCTTGATGAATTGACAACCCCGTAACTCTTAGGTGACGTATATCACTACATAGTATAAAACAAAGTCGCTTTTTCTGTCCTCATATCCCTTTGTTTCCTTTAATTGCGGTTTTCTTTAATAGATAGAGTGATTAAAGAGGAAGGTTTGTGATAAATATGTATATTAATTATGGGAGTTCACTATTTTACAAGTAAAATATCAGATGGCCATTCTATAACAGATTCATTGTCAAGGCAACCGTCGTCGTCGCCACATACGTCACCTAAGTGTACGGGGTCGTCAATTCATCCCGTAAATTATAAACGTCACCTAATGGTTTGACGGATGAATCGCATAATAGGTTGTTTTATTTCAAATAAACGTCACCTAAGAATTACGGGGTTGTCAATCCATCAAGAACAAAACTTGGAATATTGGTTTAAGGGACACCTGAATTTTAGGTGTTGTTGGTGAAAACGGGCACAAGTCACTTAACTTAGTCATTAAAACCTTGGCTTTTAGAACTTATAAAAGCAAAGTCTCAGTGGAGCTGTGTAACTATTATGAGCAGGTAAACTATTACAATTCCAAATGGTTCTAATTTTTTTAAGTTTTTCGCGACATTTCATGTTTATAAACATTACTTCTTTATTTCAGCCTGGTAACTCCTATAAACAACACCGTAACGGTCACGTGTTTGAACTTTATTCATCACGTTGCCATATAAACACCGAGACGTAGATGCTGTAAACTAGATGCGACCTTTGGACAGCATTTATATTCTAAGGAATACACAACTGTATCCCATCTGAAGGAGAATAAAAATAAATAATGGATAGTGATTTTGTAGCTGTGGCGCCATAGACATTGAATATTTCAATTTTCATAATGTCTGCGTATTTTGTTGGTTCACGGTTGGTTTTACTACACCTAAAAATTTACTTGCCATCTGCTTCCATACAGCCACTTAAGTAAACTGATGTATATGTGTTACCCCCGATAAAGATAACAGTTGCTTCTATCTTGCGAAGATAAGGTGGAAAAAAAAATACTTTATGAGGAATATGATATTGCAAATTCCTAACGAAACTTCAGGCTTAGTTTTAGCGAGCGTGGAAATTGATGTGACTCAATTAAACAACAAAGAGCATTGTGTTCGTCGCTCACACGTCGAACTCTCTAATTGTCGCGAGTACAATAGAGTTCGATACATTGCTGAACAACACTATTGTTGCCGATACGGCGATAACTCAACATTATTGTTAAGCTCGATTCCGTCCGCCCAAACGCGCGGTTTGGCGGCTGTACCGCGAGATCACAAAATGTATATGAAAGCGCACCATTACATTAATTGCGCGTTGTAGCCGTCAAACGGTGCGTTCGAGCGTATAAATCCAGCCTAAGGCCGTTTGTAAAAGGACAAAAATTAAAAAAAAATGCCACTTTATAACCTAGAGCCTAGGCTATAGGTTTCATTTTCTACCGACATTGGTCTAGCGACCCATGCCGCCGCTGCTTTGTAGCGGCGTAGAGCAAAATGAAACCTATACCCTAGGACCTAGGTCATAAAGTGGCACCACAGAGTGGCCGCAGCGCCTTGCCTTAGCCGGGATACTCGGGGTGGCAGTGTGGGGACACATTCAAAAACGTAATTAAAAACACCCACAAACTTTCACATAGTAATAGTAGGAGTGTAATTATAGTTGGCGTGTGAGATAACATTAATATGGAGTGTTCCAAATTGGCTTAATCTGGAATTACGAGTGGTAGAGACAAGTCGTGTTCCTGCTTTAGCTTAGGAGTCACAAGTATTAACCTTATTTCCGTGGTGCTCCCCCTTAAGTTCTTTGACTTTCGGTCATTGCAACTTTGTGCTGTCTCCCGCTTTTATGGGGAGGGAAATTGGAATCTTCCTACTCCTCCTATTTTCTTCTGATTAATTTCGTTGCGGGTCCCAAGACAGTATTAGCATGTCCCTCGGGCTCCCTGAGATCATATCAAAGGGTTTTCGTGGTTGGATGCCGCTGTCGATCCTGGCGACACAGGAGATACAGTGGTGGGAATGTGTGGTGGGCCAAAGCCCGTTTAAAAAGTCGTGTTCCTGGCGCGGGTACATTTGTTACTGACAATTCTATGTCTCACCCTTTCTACCACCTTTAAGTGGATTACACATGGCGAAGATACTAAAATATTATGATATAGCTAATAAATTACCTATGTTAAATAAAATAAAACACAAAGTCCTAAATATTTAGCAGTAACACTAACGGAACATTTCTTTGTAAAAATGTTTTCATAGAGAATAATTCATCCTAATGCCTAAAATGGCAGAATAACGTTAATGGTACTCCATAATGTGAATTTCACAATGAACCGAGCTTCCCCGCATCTCGTGATGAAAGTTACAAAGGTGCCGCCTGAGCCGATAATGGTATTTTTTAGCTCTACTGTTGTTCGGCATTAGAATATGTCCGGCCGTTATGGCCTCGTAAATAATTAGTGGCCATAAATAAGGATCCCATAATTGCTGTCGTATTCCAAATTGCCCTGCTGCGAATTATGCTTTTTAGGCCACTGTGAAGTTTTTTCTTTTCTCAAAAAAGTTATCGTAAAAATTTTTGAATTCAGAATCATTAGGTATATTATAGCTCACATAACAAACTGTTGCCGAGGCCCGAGACTGATGTCCGAACTTTAAACTAACTTTTTTTGTAGAGCTAACCGATTTTAAAATCGAAATAAATGACAAAATATGAAGTATAGAGTGATCTATAAATAAAAATTAATTAAGCACACAATAGCCTAAAGAAAAAAATGTAAAGGTACCTACTCTTTTATTCTTCATCCGTAACTTCTTGAATTGTAATAATACATAGGAACATGAGTTATTGCAATAAACTACTAGTTATAGTAGTTATATATAAACTAGCTAGTTTCCGACACCAAATTAGCCCTAAACTTACAAACTCTACTCCTACTACTCTACACATTGAAAAGTGTTCAAAATAGTTTGATCATTAAATTCCTCGCATAACAATCAATCGCGTAGACACCCCTTAATTCCACTATTTTAGGTTCGACTACATACAATTTGGAGTTGGCAAAAAACACAATTGGATTGAATGATGGGCCCCGGGGCATCCGGCGGGGCCCCGGCCCGTGCCCCAGTGGGAGGGGCCCCAATCTCGGGATCCCACGTCGCTGGCGGCGCGCACGACCACCACACGGAACAGGGAACTCCGATATGAATTATTCAGTTAACTTTGTTTATAATCGAATGTGTAGATGATTTGAGACTAAAATTTCAATGAGACTGTTTGTTCATTTTTTTTGGTGGGATTTTAACAGTACTTGTAACTGAAGTACCTATTTATAGGCTTTAGAAACTTACAATATTGCACACTAAAATACATATATGCAAAAGATCCAGAAGTAACTATTAAACTGTGATAGTAATTTACTAAAGACAAACTTACAATCACTATATAAACTAACCAATCTCTACCAGTTAACCTTTTGTAGATAAGATCGAACATAATGAGTACATATTATGTAGAGAGCTGTTTAAATCAATTATTCTTGTCCTCTATTAGGTCGCATTTATATCTATTTCTCGAAATAGCTCATAAACTGGTCTGTTTATTTTTAACTCTGTTCATCACACAAATATTCAAATTAAAAGAAGTAGAGGTTAACTAAGCGCCTCGAGAAAGCTCTTTGGAAGCAGGTGCCAAGTTAATTATTACGTGTTGTATACATAATATCATTCGAGTGTTAAGCGGATTCTAAAATTGCAGTGTAAATTGTAATCCAAATAACACTCCAGCGTGGAATCGAAACACAATTGAAATCCAATTAAAATAGTTATTAGTTATTGGGTATTTTAATCTCGTCGCCATTTGCAGTGTTCTCACGTAGTGCTATGACTGATCTGCCTTCCGCACACGGGCCACCGGCCACAACCACAAAACGCCGCTACCGGCATATTTCCCGTATTTTTCATACATAATTATTTTTTTACGGACTCGCCGCACACAGTTGACGCCCCATACGCTACAATCGTCCAATCGTCTTGCTTCTTGTGAGCGGCGTTTGTGGCTGTCGCGTGTGGCCCGTGTGCGGCGACACTAATATGATATACTATACTCTTGATGCTGAATTACTATACTAGCATCAAGAGTATAGTAATTCAGCAATCAGTTATGTGTTATGAAAGTGTTTCTGCTTGTCTGTTACATTCACGCTCAAACCACTGAATCGATTAAGATGAGTATACTTTTCAGGTTAAGGAGATAATATAGTTTTTATCCTGGAAAAATGTACGGTTCGCGTATGACATGTTGATGTCGGCGTAACAAAGTTGCCGGCAACATTCAATAAAAAAATGTATGCTCCATGAATAAAGTTAGGGCCTATTCACTTTCTGATAAAATACCGAATAGCTTTGTCCACATTGTGCCTTTTTCTGTTCATCAAGGGCATGCCTTAAAGCGCTGTCAACGTCAAACGTGAGGCATGCCCGTAACACGCGTTGAAATCGTAGCGCGCGTTAAAATCCACCCGCGTTGAAAGAAAAGTGTCATAACACTTTTCTTTCAACGCGGGTGGATTTTGACGCGCGTCACGGGCATGCCACATGTTCACTGTTGACAGCGCTATAAGGCATGCCCTTGTTGAACAGAAAAAAGGCACAATGTGGACAAAGCTAATAGGCTATTCACAATTTTTTTGACAGATTCTCTATATTATCCTTTTTTAGTCACTTGGCACTTTTTTAACAGATAATAATTTAATCAGACAATACAAAACAACCAAAACGTCTGTTAACACAATACACAGTGTGGAACGTACGGGTCGATTTATTTCGCATCGTCACATCTTTGCCTTTATAACCTGTGGTTACATTTGACGGGAAACACGACTAAATTCAGTAATTCACTAATTCAGTTTGATTTGGATCGCAACCGAAGTTTGTTGAATTGGTTTACAGTTTACACATTTAACACGTGCAAATTTCTACTTGTCGATACAAACTTTATACCACGGATATAAAGCTATAGATAGGGCAAGTAATTATTATAAAAAATACTTTTAAGTTCATCGAAACATTTATATTGTAAAATTATGCTGTGATTACTGGAACTTGTTAAACAATTTTAAGATTCGTGTATGATTATTGATTTTACTCAGCAGACTACATACTGGCAGGCAATGCAATGCCTAACGCTGAGCCTGAAAGTATTTTTGCAGCCTGAATTTTGCAGCAATTCACATAAAGCTTTTAAAATGTGCTTAGGTATGTAACAATAATAAAATAAATTAATTAAAAATCAAAAAACCCGACTGCAAAAAATGTTAAGTTGTTAACTAAAAAGAACGAAACAAGACCTAATTTTGCCGGAGGCATCGAATCCATGTTTTAATTGATACGACTCTTGCTTACGAATTTCATGCCAGGATAAACAGAAGGTTACATAGAAAATGTAGAAGTAGAAAGTGGATAGTAAAATGCAGTCGGAGGCATGTCGCACCAAGTTTAAAACATTTCATAAATCATAAAATATTATGCCTCCGACTGCATTTTATTATCCACTTTCTTCTTCTACATCTTTCTATGTAACCTTCTATTTATCCTGGCATGAAATTCGTAAGCAAGAGTCGTATCAATTAAAACATGGATTCGATGCCTCCGGCAGAATTAGGTCTTGTTTCGTTCTTTTTAGTTAACAACTTAACATTTTTCGCAGTCGGGTTTTTTGATTTTTAATTAATTTATTTTATTTGCGACTTTTTAGTTGTATTCATCTAACCATTTCGACAATCAATCTAAAAAAAAATTGAAAAACTACCGTGCTGATATAACCATATATCGTAGGTACACTTAGAAAAGTGTACCTACAATACGTTATAATAGGTACTTACATAGGTTTGGTACTGTTTCAATGTATGTTTCTAGTTTTAAGTACCAAATCATTGTTTTTTTTTAATACTTTGTCACTAAATTTTCATCTTGTTTCAGTAATGTCAGTTAATTTTTAATTAATACGGTATTGGATTTATCCATGCAGGCGGATTTTGGTTTTTTCTTATTTTATTACTAGCGGTCGGCCGCGGCTTCACCCGCGTGGATGCCGGTGAGCTCTGCAAAAAGCATATCCAGAAAAGACTCGGTCAGCAAAATGATTCCCAGGTCAATTCACAGACTCCGACACTAACATCGACGACGCAGTCATTATACGTAGGCTGCACCCTGCACAGATTGTCTTCCTCCCGCACGCGGCGCACGTCCGCCTTGGTGACGCCAACTATCGTAATATTTTAATTTCGCCATAATTTCAAAACCGAATGTCCAATTTTATTAATTCGAAGACCAAATATTATCTACATAAACTGTACTTAGTAATGGAATAATTTATTTTGATAAGGATTAAAAGAATGAGTAAAATAAACGCGTTTAAATGTAGTCCAAAAAAATTTCAAGATTTTTAAATAAAAAAATGGTTATTGTGCCTCACTCGACATAGATAGGTATAGTGTGTCGCGGACTTTTTTGTAGATATTTGTAAGTCCTACGATTACTTAGAATTTTATGGTTCTATCTCTTATAGTTTAGGCAGCGTACGTAAAATAAGTAACTTTTCTGGTTGATTTCTTACACCTTGCGTCCGAAGAACCCAAATATCCTACGGAACCTTATTTTTTCCAAAATAAAATTCAGCCAACGTTCAGCAAAAATATTGTAGAATTCCAATGGTGAAAGAATTTTTCAAATCGGTCCAGTAGTTTCCGAGCCTAACAAACAAAAAATTAAATCTTTCCTCTTTGTACTATTAGTGTAGATTTATCGTTCGATTTAATATTAAAACTGCAAGTTATATACATATTTAGAATCAGTGTTTAAAATAATTCTTTATTTTGATACCCCACTCGATATGCTTGGTAAATTTTTATTTTTGTTTACCTCACGATATGGCGTCAAACATCCGCCATTTTGGTTTTTTCTTAATGTCACCTATCTAAGAACACTCGGGCTATTAAGACAAATCTAACGATACCTCTAATGTGAAAATCCGTTTAGCCGTTCTGAAGAGGTAATAAAGAATATTACATACATAGAAGATACGCGCTAAACACATAACCCTCCTGGCAGTCGGGTAAAAATAATATTATACCTAAGAAGCGAAAATATTAAGAGATAACCGTACTATATTAGTTAATTTATCTGCCTGTTTTATGGGTTACAAAACACAATTAATTTCATTTACTTGTAATTTCATTCAATTAATACAATACAATTTGGCCCTATAAAATACAGGACTGTAAATTGAAATACTATTTGAAAAGAGGCATACTGAAATGACTTTAGCCATATCTATAATCTTTTGCTGACGATATCTGTGGACTGTGACACTAACTTTGTCGCATGTGGGGCCGGGGGCGTGAGTCAATACTCAATAGTTCGATTTTAACTGAATGTTTGAAGTGAATTGGATTTGTTTATTACGAGTTCAGGCGTGTTGCAGATTTTTCCTATTTTAATACATTGTAGGTACTACGAGAGATCTATGAGACTATGCTGCACTGAAATCACATTAAAAACTTTTTTGAGGCTGAGCTGGCTTAACACTTGACCAGGAGCAAACATAAGCAGCCCGATTCTTTTTCCTTGAACTTCGGAACCAGGCTCTTTCACCCCCGCCTCATAACCCACGTGAGGCATCATTCGAGGTACAAGAATCGGGTCTCAGACAATCCTCAGTCAATTTCACGGTCTATTTCATAAAAAATATTACAAGTCGCACACGTTAGCTTGCGTTTCAATAAAATCTACGTGCATAATTGCTGTTTCTCAGTACGGCCAATCGGTTGAGGCGCGGCAAAACGATAATGCATTAACTGAGTCGAATTACGAGAAGTTATTAACGTGAAACGTTCACGTGAGAAGGGAATGAACGTAGCATCTAGGCGGGCTAGGAATGTGCGAGTTAGATCTAAGTGGAGAGTCATGAACTGTAGAATATACTATAGATTTACAGAGATAAAGACCACAGATTTTATCGTCTTTTTATGCTTCCCACATAGGTTTTGATAACGGTGGTCGATTTCATTAAAACTAGGCCAGCTACCCAGGAGTGTTATTAATTTTATTATAGTGCCCAAATGCCAAATGCCCCAGTGCCCAATGTTTACACATGAGCATTTTCCCCACCTTTGCGGGATGGATGACCGACACGACTGGCGAGTGGCGAGAGGTGAGATATGCACGACATCTTTCTTGTTAGACAATCAGCCTGTATTCAATCAAACTTGGAAATAAATTTTTCCAATGCAGGAATGGAAACTACAGTTTTGAGTCAAGCCACGCTCCTAAAGTCTTGTATATTCATCTTTCTTGTTAGACAATCAGTCTACATTGAATCAAACTTGGAAACTACAGTTTTTGAGTTAAGCCACGCTCCTTAGGTCTAAACCAAACCACTAAGACGAATCTTCTGAAGTAACTGTTTAGTTCTTGATAATCTAATCTTATACCATGTTTCATCCTGTTCGTATCTTCTGATTCATAATTTTGGGAAATGAGGCGCCTTGACATTCATTCAATTCAAACTAATGGGCTATTTAGACATTGCAGCATTGTGATAAACAAAACACCAATTTGGGATATTAATGACATCATCAATTCATCATCCATAATCTATAGAAAACATTTTGATCTTTGAACTGAGTATACGAAAACATTTACAAAATTCCTACAAAACGCGTGAATGTTATTTATCAGAAACGTGAATTTTGAAAAGAATTTTTTTTTTAAATGTTAAGTAAAAATTAATAACCATATTAATAACGCCTATTTCTCTAATACAAGAACTATTAGTTATTCTCTGCTTTAAAGGTAAAACCACTCTCTTCAAGTAAGGTCGTAGTTCATTCTCAATAATTAAGTAGATAATATTCAGGGAAAATTCCTGTGTTTAGAAACAATAATATCTATACTTATTGTTGACGACACGACAACTCTGCGGGGTCGTGTTCGTCAATTGGTCAGGCTGGCAGAGTGGACTGTAACTTGTGAGGGTTCAGTCCTGAGGAGGTAGGGTACAGGTTGAAGAAGCGAAACGCCAGGTGAAACTTGGTACTGCAGTCACGGTGGAGTGTTGGTGGAGCAGGGGTTCGCCTTGCTTTTGCTGAGGTCGTGTATCGAATGCGTGGTGCACTGAGAAAGTGCGTGTTTATATGTGAATTTTGTACTGTTAGAGCTTATAGGGTTCTATCAGTTTGTTGTCGGGCATACGCAGTCCGTTTATTGAAAAATACAGATTTACACAGATAACATTAAAAGACATTCTTATAAGCTAATACAATAGTAAACAGGCATTCTTATAAGACTAATTACGAGTAACAATAAAAAAACGTAAGTAAAGTTATAAAACAAAAGAGACAACAACAACATTTGCGTGAGACACACTACAATTAGGCGAGAAAAGGACAACAATATTAATTGTGTGAGACACACTGCATTTCTGTGCGAAAGAGACAGCAATAACATAAAAACGAGACAACAGTATAACTTATTCTAATAGGAAATTAATGAAAATATAAAATTGTAAATAAAAGGAATAAAACCTAAGCTATTATTTACACTTATACTAATATTATAAAGAAGTAAACTTTGTATGTTTGTTTAATTGTAATGAATAGGCTCAAAAACTACTGGACCGATTTTAAAAATTCTTTCACCATTCGAAAGCTACATTATTTACGAGTAACATAGGCTACTTTTTATTTTGGAAAATATAGGGTTCCGTAAGATATTTCAGTTTTTCGGGAACAACCGTTTGCGTACGCTGCCTAAATTATAAAAGATAGAACAATACAATGTACTAAGTAAATGTAGATCTTATAAATATCTACAAAAATGTCTGCGACATACTATACCTATCTATGTCAAGTGAGGCACAACAACCATTTTTTTATTTAAAAATCTTGATTTTTTAGACTACATTTAAAGGCATTTATTTCACTCAAGCTAATAATCCTTATCAAAATAAATTATTTCATCACTAATTACAGTTAATGTAGATAATATTTGATCGTAGTAGTAGTAGACCTATGTGTAACAAACAAACAAACAAAGTTTACCTCTTTATAATATATTTAGTATAGATTAAAAACTACTGAATCGATTTTAATCATTTTTATTCAGTGAGTGACACAGGCTATATATTTTATACCCGTGCGAAGCCGGGGCGGGTCGCTAGTATGTAATAATATTATGTGCACTAACAAAGAAAGCTCTTAGCTATGTCCACACTGTGCACTTTCGTCTTCAATTTTCGTCATCTTCTTTCATTCATCTTTCGTATTGGCGCATTCAATAATAATAATTGAATGCGTCAACGAACGTAACGCCAACATAACTAAGCGAAAGTTTTGGATACGGTCAGAGGTGGTCAGAGGGCATGCGTCGCGGGCATGCCTCACGTTCGCTGTTGACTGCGCTATAACGCATGCCCTTGATGAAAAAAAAAGGTACAGTGTGGACAAAGCTATTAATAGGTATTGTAATTACCAGTCGTTATTTGATTACTAATCGTCAATTTTTTGTATTTCAGCACAATTATTGCACAGTGGAAATGCCAAAAATGGATGGATAGACGTTCAGTGCATACCCGCAATGTCGAGGAGCCGATCTCCATTACATCGGACGATCTTTGTTTAATTCGATATTCAAAGTAATAAAATTGGGCCCTAACCCCATCACATTTGACTCCCTGAGATCATGTCAAAGGGATTTCGTGGTTGGATACCGCTGTCGATCGGCGATACAGGAGATACAGCGGTGGGAATGTGTGGTGGGCCAAAGCCCGTAAAAAAACTCCAGCCCGTAAAAAACCCGACGCGCAGCATGTTAAGCTTTTTCGCTCAATCATGATAATGATTGTAAATTATTGATTACGCATAATTATGAATGAATTATAAATAACACGACAGAATAATCCACAGAGTGCCTGCGCCAAATGAATTTGTGGCTAATTAGTTGGCGGTAATGAGCTCAATGTATGTTTTTCGATCACCTTTTAATGCGCGTACAACCACTAATATATAGACACTAAAACATTATTAACGTGTTTAAAATAGCCGTATATAGTTATGTTGTCATAATGACTAATATTAAAGGGGAACAAACTTGTAATAATGTTATTGGAGAAAGAGAAGCACTTTCCCATTTAATAATACATATTGTGAATGTGAACTGACGAGACGGCGAAAGAGTAAAAGAATAAAAAATATTTCAGACTATATAACATAATATATTAAGGTCCCCACTCCCCATGTATAAGGACCTCGAACCAAATAAGAACCTCGAACCAAATGCTTTGTTGTTGATAAAAGCGTCAATTGAACATGATTTATTGAGCAGATACTTGATTGAATAATAGACTTCTGTAGCCATGGTGAGAGTGAAGCCATTTCTCCATAATATCGTGAGGGCTTTCCTATACATTCCTACCATGACAAATTTTTAACGTTAACAATAATAAAAATTATTAATTAAATTAATAAATAAATAATTGTTAATAACTTCCAATGAAATGTAAATAAAGCGCTAATGGTGCGTACCCAGAATAATAAAGTTAAAACTACAGATTGATGATCTTACAGCCGCGGTGAGCTCTCTGATAAATGATTTACTACTCTGTGCCTAAATGATGGCTTGCAATTAGGGACAAAAAGCTATCTTATAAATTAATTATTCTGTATAAATTATAATAAACAAAACAAAACACCGTCACAGCTTTAATCACAATCCATTAGTTTTACTGTTATCAATAATAATATCATTGATAATAATATTAATTTACAAGATTACTTCAAAAGTGCGATGAGTTTTGATTTATTTTTTTTAATTAAAACCGATAGTTGGGGAGGGGAAGAGGGGATTTCGGGAGTAGCTCGAGCGTGTCAGATTAAGCTTGTATAGGCTTCCGACATGTGTCTAGTTAACATGGTATAGAAATCAGATTTCTCATGTAGTGGGTTAAAAAATATTTTTTTAATATTGAAATGTCATCGGAGTGAAATAATACAAAAATCAGTTAGATCATCGATTTCTTAAAAAATATATTGCTTAATTGCTAGCTATTTCAAACTTAATCCAAAACATTTGGATAAACAATATTTTTTGTTTTTCCATTTTGAGTGTGAATTAACAAACGGCTGGGGGCAGCCACTCTGGAACAGGCAACATAAAGTTGGCCATGTGAAAAACATGATTCTTCCAAATTCACACCACAAACGTTACTTATTGTGATTATCAGATGGTATACGATCGAGAGCAATTTAAAACAATTGAACTTATGCGTTATGCACAATGGTTTTACCATGAGGTAAAACCATTGTGGCTCACGAATAATTTCTCGTCTTGTATTAGAAATAATTGCACAAAGTTGATCCAATTCACAATTTTCACCACTAATAAAATAAATTTGCAAAAATTGATGATCAGCGGCGGGTTACGGCAATAACGAACCAACTTGATGATAAATCTGGCCCTGAATATGTACCTAACATGTATGCAATTTTAGGTTGTTGGATAAGAATTTTTAAAACTATCGAATACTTTATGACTAAGATTGATAATATAAACATGGGACAATCCAGTTGAAAAAATAATAATAATTTCACTCTTTTAAGAGCTCTTGTAAGGCTTGGCTTTCTGTAAAGACTTAGGTATGTGTTCTGCTAAGTGACTTTGGATCCAGGATACACCTTCATAATGCTTTGTTCAAACCTACGCGACCAAGCGACTGCGAAGCGGGAGCGACAAGTTGTCAAATGTGTGTATTGATTCAAAAGTTTTCGTAAAAACTCATAATCAGCTGACTTCACTACCACCACAAGTAGTAACCGCAACACTTAGGGTCAATTAATACTACTCGTAAGTCGAATAGTATAAATTGACCCTTATAATAATATTGAATATAACAAATTCAACCTTAACTCCAGAGCGTAACGCACACAGTCACGTGACATCGGTGACCCTGATGTGGTAGTGATGATGATAGTGATGATGATGATGAAAAATGTAATTTGCATAGTAGCATATGCTTTCAGTTCTTAAAACAGAGCCCCAACCCCCAAACTTGTATCTATAAACAGTTCGGAGTTCTGTACCTTTGAACCATGGTATATCATGGTGCTAAAACTTACTTCTGGTAACATATGCCTGGAATACTTTATACAAAATCAAAATCGGCATATGTTTACATTTAAATTTTGAGGAGTTCCCTCGATTACTCCTGGATCCCATCATCAGATCTCCACTTTTATGAACATGGTACCAATCCACGATCATACACTATAGTATAGGGCCTATAGTCTATACAACAAAACAATAATTTCCCCGTCTAAAAAATCTAACCATTTATTGACTTCATTTATTACAAAAAATGTGATAAATGAAGAACCACTCGACTGACAACGAAAATTGCCACTTATTTTTATATATTAAGAAGAAGATAAAGCTTCATATTTTCCTAACTAAGCTTTGCAGATATTTTATTTTGCACTAAACTAAATGATTTAGTCCTTGTTGTCTAAAATATATTTATAATTTACCTAAATCAGCAATTTTCTGAATATATTTTCTTTTTGAAAACTTTAAAATGGCTGCAGTTTCTGAACCCACCGCTAATATAAAAATGCTCTTATTCTTTTTTATCAGTTTTACCTAATGTAAAAAACCTACTAGGTGTCCATAACGCTCGAGTGACTACACAAATAGCACCCTCCCCTCCCCTACTACGACATTTCTTAAAAAAAACTGTACACCGTAAGTAACTTTTTTTTTTTCAGGCCACGTCAAGCATTATCAGCTATCGTAAAAACTATGCATTCTAGAACATAAAGAATAGACGGGTTGATGAATGTTTTTGTCGCTGGCTGCAGGATACATTCCCGGCATCGGTGGCAGTCGGCCGCGACGACAAAAACCGCGGCACGTCGCTAGTTCCGCCTCGCCGCTATCGATATCCAATTTATTTAGTTAACACCACGCTACGTGAAACTATAAAAACTGGACGTGGTGCACCGCATAATGGCGCCCGATATGGCGCAAATTGCTTATTATTGCTATTTCTGATAAAGAATGTGACATGGTGGAACTTTCATTTTGGAGCAAGGATTTTTTGGGTTACTAAAATAGCTAACAAAATTGTCACTTCTGTTTTTCGTAGAATGCTTTTAATTTTTTTTATTGAGAATTACAAAATGTTTTGAATTATTGCTAGCACGCGTTGCATCAGTGCTGGGACATGAATTTCAAATCTGCCCCTTTCCTCACTTTGCAACGAAATTCATGTTTCAACCCTCGTCACATTAAGTTTAACGTGAAGCTAAACAGAACCCTTTAGCCGATTCAAGCCAATTACACGCCTTATCGAAATTATTCGTCAAGCCCTATTTAGTCCAAAAATTTTGCTACTTTCAAATCTATTTTTTTATTTAGTAGATGACCCGGTGAACTTCGTATCACTTCCCTCCTAATATTGACTTCCACGAATATCTCAAGACTATTATTATTTTTTAACAAAAAATTAAAACCGACTTCCAAGGTAAAAATAAAAGTAATACTTATTCTTAATCTAAAAAGAATCAAATAATTCTTATTCCTTATTATAGTGGCGTCTTCAGACTTCGCCTGAACCTCAGCTATTTCTGTACTCAATCTTCGTACTTTTGAAGTCGGTACCAGCCCGGAAAAGTTCTGAGATCCTTGACATAGCAATTACGCTAAGGTAAGCTGGTACCGACTTCAAAAGCATGAAGATTGAGTACAGAAATAGTTGAGGTTTAGGCGAAGTCTGAAGACGCCACTATAATAAGTAATAAGAATTATTTGATTCTTTTTAGATTAAGAATAAGTATTACTTTTGTTTTTACCTTGGAAGTCGGTTTTAATTTTTTGTTAAAAAATAATAATTTTACCCTTTTTAGTTAAGTACATAATATGAGACGACAAGGCTATAATACTATAGCTTGTTGAGTTGTACATATTACTAGCGGTCGCCTGCGGCTCTGCCCGCGTAGATGTCGGTTACGGCTGCAAAAAGCCTACCCAGGAAAGACTCGGTCAGCAAAATGATTCCCAGGTCAATTCACAGACTAAGACACTGACATCGACGACGCGGACGCAGCCATTATCCGAAGGGTGTACACTGTACAGTGCACACTGCACAGATTGTCTTCCACCCGCAAGCGCATCCCGCTTGGTGACGCCCACTATCGTAATATTTTAATTTCGCCATAATTTCAAAACCAAACGTCCAATTTTAATCATTCAAAGACCAAATTTTATCTACATAAACTGTACTTAGTGATGAAATAATTTATTTTGATAAGGATTAATGGCATGAGCAAAATAAACGCGTTTGAATGTTGTCCAAAAAAATTCAAGATTTTTAAATAAAAAAATGGTTATTGTGCCTCACTCGACATAGATAAGTATAGTGTGTCGCGGACTTTTTTGTAGATATTTATAAGATCTACAATACTTAGAACTTTTTATGGTTCTATCTTTTATAGTTTCGGCAGCGTACGCAAAATAAGTAACTTTTCTGGTTGATTTTTTCACCTGGCGTCCGTTAAAAACCCAAATATCTTACGAAACCCAATTTTTTCCTAAATAAAATTGAGCCTATGTTCAGTACCAATAATGTAGGATTTGCTTGGAGTAGTTTAAATAAAGCCAAAATCCTCAAACTTGTATCTATAAGGATTCAAAAGTTCTATTGGGTACCTTCAGAACCAGGGTATATCCTGGTGCAAAATCTTACTTTTTGGTAGTATATGCCTGAAATACTTCAGAAAAAATTGAAATCACCATATGTTCCCATATAAATTTTATGGAGTCCCCTCGATTCCTCATCATCAGATCACCATTTTTGTGAACATGGTACCAACCTCGAATTCAACCCTGTACAACAACAAAAGAATCATGAAAATCGGTCCATAAACGGCGAAGTTATGGTTGAACATACAAAAAAAAATATATATATATATATATATATATATATATATATATATATATATATATATATATATATATATATATATATATATATATATATATATATATATATATATATATATATATATATATATATATATATATATATATATATATATATATATATATATATATATATATATATATATATATGACGACCAAAATCTATACAATGTGTCCCTACTCCCGACACTGTCGGATTCTTATGTCGATAAAATACACCATACATAATGACACTGGTGTCGGGACATATTAAATAATAATTATATAAAAATGATTTTTAAATTTTGCTATTCTCGCTAAAGAGTAACAAGTGCCATTTTCCTCGAAACCTGATCTCATGCACCGAAAATTATGATTTTGGTCTCATTCGATTCGGAATACCATCTAGAACATTCTGTAAAAATTCCAAGAGGGGCTGAAAAAAATTGCAAAAGTTATAAACAATAAAGTAAACAAAAAAAGAAGGGTTTGGTTTTTCTTTAATATTTCACATACTATTTGAGATAGTCAAAATTTGAAAATAGATCCCTTAACCCATCAGTCGTGGCAAAACGAGACACAATAGCTTTTTCATTGTTATCGCGGCCGGATGTGGCCGCTTGGGGCTTCATGAATTAAAGAGCAGGAAATTTCCTAAAACAAATCCTAACTTTTGGAACTTCACCAACAATCCTTATAACTGTAATTGAGCGGCGAAAGTAACGGTAAAAACGCATAGTTCGCATTTCGTGTGATTTGCCGCAATCTGCCACGTGAACTAAAAACATATTTTAACTGATTAAATATTAATATTAAGGAATAAAAAAAATTGGTACTAAGTAGACATATTAATAAACAAAAATAAATTATCACCATTTGTTTAATTGTTATGATTTTCTTAATTTGTTAATAGTCACTTTTTTAATGTTAACATAAAAACGCAGATTTTTTTCAAAACAAGAAATCTAGATTTTTTTAAATTCTTTTGAGCTAATTTTCAAAAGGCTTAGAAGAGATCCCCGTTGGAAAAATTGAAAAATTTTAATTTTTACTTTTTTATGAACAATCAAAGGCATTCAAGAATTTTTCAAGTAAATAAAGTAATTAGGGGTTTTTCATTAATAAAAATTATTATTTCAATTTTATTAGTTATAAATAAAAATATAAATATTATTATCTGGCTTCTAACAATAACAAAACAGAATAGAAACAATTATTGGACATATAAATACCGTAATGGCTTTATTTACATGAATAATTTTTGAATGCCTTTTAATGTTAATAAAAAAGTGAAAACTATTTAGTTTATGAAATATTAAAAAAAAACCAAACCCTTCTTTTTTGTTTACTTTTTTGTTTATAACTTTTGCATGTTTTTTCAGCCCCTCTTGGAATTTTTACAGAATGTTCTAGATGCTATTCCGAATCGAATGAGACCAAAATCATAATTTTCGGTGCATGAGATCAGGTTTCGAGGAAAATGGCACTTGTTACTCTTTAGCGAGAATAGCAAAATTTAAAAATCATTTTTATATAATTATTATTCAATATGTGCCGACACCAGTGTCATTATGTATGGTGTATTTTATCGACATAAGAATCCGACAGTGTCGGGAGTAGGGACACATTGTATAGATTTTGGTCGTCATCCCTCGCCATGGTCGAAAGAGTTTTAAACAGGAACCAGATACTTGTACCGGGTATTATCCATTACCGGTCCGGACGGTTGAGCGATTGTCCGATTGGACACAACTGGAATCGATTTCGTCCGCTTGCGGCGAGCGGTTACGTCACTATAACGAGACGATTGGCACCGCCTCGACTCGCCGCCGTGTGAAAATCTATAAATTGGACAATTTCAATTTACGGTTGCCGAAAAAGGTAACCGAAAATTCTCTAAGACATTATTACATTATATCATTAAGGCGGCGCTCCGCCCTATAGCATTTCATGACTATACATATAGGAACAAGTTCTATAGTATATTTAATTAGTAATATATTTATTTAGGAAATTTCTATATATATATATATATATATATATATATATATATATATATATATATATATATATATATATATATTCTTGTATTCTTGTCTTTCATGACTATACATATAGGAACTTGTTCCTATATGTATAGTCATGAAATGCTATAGGGCGGAGCGCCGCCTTAATGATATATATATATATATATATATATATAAACAGACAAACGTATAACCTTCTCCTTTTTGGAAGTCGGTTAAAAATTAGCCAAATATTATTACTCTGGTTAACAAGTGCCATTTTCCTCGAAACCTGATCTCATGCACCGAAATTTATGATTTTGGTCTCATTCGATTCGGAATAGCATCTAGTACATTCTATCAAAATTCCAAGAGGGGCTGAAAAAACATGCAAAAGTTATAAACAAAAAAGTAAACAAAAAAAGATGGGTTTGGTTTTTTTTAATATTTCATAAACTATTTGAGATAGTCAAAATTTGAAAATAGATTCTTAAAGAGCAGGAAATTTCCTAAATAAATATACTACTAATTAAATATACTATAGAACTTGTTCCTATATGTATAGTCATGAAATGCTATAGGGCGGAGCGCCGCCTTAATGATATAATGTAATAATGTCTTAGAGAATTTTCGGTTACCTTTTTCGGCAACCGTAAATTGAAATTGTCCAATTTATAGATTTTCACACGGCGGCGAGTCGAGGCGGTGCCAATCGTCTCGTTATAGTGACGTAACCGCTCGCCGCAAGCGGACGAAATCGATTCCAGTTGTGTCCAGTCGGACAATCGCTCAACCGTCCGGACCGGTAATGGATAATACCCGGTACAAGTATCTGGTTCCTGTTTAAAACTCTTTCGACCATGGCGAGGGATGACGACCAAAATCTATACAATGTGTCCCTACTCCCGACACTGTCGGATTCTTATGTCGATAAAATACACCATACATAATGACACTGGTGTCGGCACATATTGAATAATAATTATATAAAAATGATTTTTAAATTTTGCTATTCTCGCTAAAGAGTAACAAGTGCCATTTTCCTCGAAACCTGATCTCATGCACCGAAAATTATGATTTTGGTCTCATTCGATTCGGAATAGCATCTAGAACATTCTGTAAAAATTCCAAGAGGGGCTGAAAAAACATGCAAAAGTTATAAACAAAAAAGTAAACAAAAAAAGAAGGGTTTGGTTTTTTTTTAATATTTCATAAACTAAATAGTTTTCACTTTTTTATTAACATTAAAAGGCATTCAAAAATTATTCATGTAAATAAAGCCATTACGGTATTTATATGTCCAATAATTGTTTCTATTCTGTTTTGTTATTGTTAGAAGCCAGATAATAATATTTATATTTTTATTTATAACTAATAAAATTGAAATAATAATTTTTATTAATGAAAAACCCCTAATTACTTTATCTACTTGAAAAATTCTTGAATGCCTTTGATTGTTCATAAAAAAGTAAAAATCAAAATTTTTCAATTTTTCCAACGGGGATCTCTTCTAAGCCTTTTGAAAATTAGCTCAAAAGAATTTTAAAAAATCTAGATTTCTTGTTTTGAAAAAAATCTGCGTTTTTATGTTAACATTAAAATAGTGACTATTAACAAATTAAGAAAAGCATAACAATTAAACAAATGGTGATAATTTATTTTTGTTGACGGATTTTTGTTTATTAATATGTCTACTTAGTGCCAATTTTTTTTATTCCTTAATATTAATATTTAACCAGTTAAAATATGTTTTTAGTTCACGTGGCAGATTGCGGCAAATCACACGAAATGCGAACTATGCGTTTTTACCGTTACTTTCGTCGCTCAATTACAGTTATAAGGATTGTTGGTGAAGTTCCAAAAGTTAGGATTTGTTTTAGGAAATTTCCTGCTCTTTAATTCATGAAGCCCCAAGCGGCCACATCCGGCCGCGATAACAATGAAAAAGCTATTGTGTCTCGTTTTGCCACGACTGATGGGTTAAGGGATCTATTTTCAAATTTTGACTATCTCAAATAGTATGTGAAATATTAAAGAAAAACCAAACCCTTCTTTTTTTGTTTACTTTATTGTTTATAACTTTTGCAATTTTTTTCAGCCCCTCTTGGAATTTTGATAGAATGTTCTAGATGGTATTCCGAATCGAATGAGACCAAAATCATAATTTTCGGTGCATGAGATCAGGTTTCGAGGAAAATGGCACTTGTTACTCTTTAGCGAGAATAGCAAAATTTAAAAATCATTTTTATATAATTATTATTTAATATGTCCCGACACCAGTGTCATTATGTATGGTGTATTTTATCGACATAAGAATCCGACAGTGTCGGGAGTAGGGACACATTGTATAGATTTTGGTCGTCATCCCTCGCCATGGTCGAAAGAGTTTTAAACAGGAACCAGATACTTGTACCGGGTATTATCCATTACCGGTCCGGACGGTTGAGCGATTGTCCGATTGGACACAACTGGAATCGATTTCGTCCGATTGCGGCGAGCGGTTACGTCACTATAACGAGACGATTGGCACCGCCTCGACTCGCCGCCGTGTGAAAATCTATAAATTGGACAATTTCAATTTACGGTTGCCGAAAAAGGTAACCGAAAATTCTCTAAGACATTATTACATTATATCATTAAGGCGGCGCTCCGCCCTATAGCATTTCATGACTATACATATAGGAACAAGTTCTATAGTATATTTAATTAGTATCGCTTTTGTGTTACAGTCACAGAAAATCACTTAAAATAGCTAATAGTGTGCATAATTTAAATAGCAGATACCTAGGCTTATTTGCCGCTTGCTATTTACTCCTACTTTTACAAAATAGGAAGTTATCTTCTAAATATGAAACGCCCACTTACTCTACATTTTTGTTATAACAGGCAAAAGACATGATAAATGGCTACAATACAGTTTTATAGGAGCATGGAACAAGCGGAGAAGGGCATGAGTCGATTCGTCACTGTCACGCGAGTTTTTGTGAGGGACGTGCCACGTTCATTAGCTCCATACTAGCCGGGACTGGTAAGTGGTAGTCCTGTATGTGACACCATGTGGTTCTGTTTGCGATACCTTATACACTTAATAAGGTTTAAATTGGAAAATATTATGATAATAATACTACATAATACATATTATATCAAACTTCAAAGGTTATATCAAATATTGTATCTAATCTCATCACGATTATCAAAATATGTATAAGTAAAAGTACAATTAAAAATGTTGACTAGATAGATCGTCAAATAGACGGATATTTTAATATTCAAAAGCCAGGAGGATAAAAGTTCCTTTGGCTGAGTCAACTTCGCCTATTTTATCGTCGCGTCATAATTAGATCCTGCTTGGTCTTTCTGACCTTTGTCACTTATTTCAACATGCTTTGTCTCTGTGCATGACTGTGTAATCAAATTTAAGTTTACCTACTAAGTCCCTCCTAAAAAACTCTCCGTATAAAACTTGAGTGACACCGCTGAAAATCTCGAAAACTGCTCGGTAATCTTTTCAAATTGGCTTTCATACGGAAAATAGGGAAATTTTGCCCAATCAATTATAGTGATGGGCAATCGTTAAGCCGGATATTTGTGTTAATATATTGACACCCTAGCAGGTGTACGGTAGTGTATGTAGGTTTATTCAAACAAAGCTTGCACATGTTTTCCTAGTGGTAAAGGGCGCCCGCATCACACATCCTGCAGCGCGTACGGTAGCAATGATAATATTTATTTCCTTTCCCATAGTCGATCATAAAACATAGCGTCATACAGTATTTTTGTCTGTATGTTATAATAAGTTTATAGGAATGTATGTATGTATAACTCAATGGAAATTTCTGTAGACTCGGATTGTATGCGATAATACGGCCGTTTCATTATGACATCTTGACATCAGGTTTAAAGATATTTTAAACTGGACTTTTTTCGCGCATGTATCTTGCATTTATTTTACATTGTCTAATCATACTACTAATGCTGAATATGCAACTTTTTGGGGTGAAGCCAAACGAGCGTAGTTTGTGAGTTGTGAGTTGCAGAATTTCGGTCGCGTAAATATCTTTTCATACAATTAATCATGACTCACAAAATTACGCTCGTGTGAATCAAACAGGACTTCTGTATGAAACTGAATGCAGCAGAATTTCTGCCAGCCGAAATTCTGCGACTCACAACTCACAAATTACGCTCGTTTGGTTTCACTCTAATGTCAAAGAAAATAATTATCCGAGACAAAAAGATTCCTTTGGCGAAAATCTACATGAAATTGTTATCCAGTATTTGTCCCCTTATCGTAAACAAAGATGATCCAATATCTTCGTCTTGCCCGCAGGCACCGCAATATCCTGTAGGCCACACGGAATCGAACCCCAGTACCTACGTCAGGTAGAATCGGCTCGGCTTACCGAGGGTGGTACGCATAAAGCTTTTTGCGAAGTAAACAGATATTTTGGGTTTGGTAAGTTACGATATTTTGAAAGTTTTTATCACACTTATATTATAAATGCGAGTGAGTTTATATATTATTTGTTATTTCTTAACGTCATTTAGACACACCAGCCAGCCCAGCATTTGGCCAGAGCGATTTTAATAAAATTCGGTATGTAGTTAGTTGATATTGATACCCTGGATAAACTGGAATACATTGGATACTATTTACTGCGGGAAAATATAACGAATTTATTTTCCCTAACAAACCGCGGGTAACCCTGCAGGGCACAGCTAAAATATAAATATTAAATAGTTAATTTATATTCCACAGATATAATAATTATTGTTAGCTTACAGGAATTAAAATGTTATGTCCTTTATATCTAACTCACAATGAGAATTAAATTTTTACGGTGTTACTTATAAAAATTGACTATCCTTAGGATATTCCAAGCTTATACTAGGAATAGTTATACTCGGTATAAATTTGGAATAACCTTAGATTACTTTCTAACTCATAAACTCGGTAAAAGGTTGTCATAACTATACCACCGCTATTCCCGAAGCACAAGACGGCAACGCCGCAAATAGACAATAGTATTGAATAAAAAAAGGTAAAAAGTCGGTTTTTGACTGTGAATTCTGTTAACAGCTGTTAACTATAACGGTGTTACTTATAAAAATTGACTATCCTTAGGATATTCCAAGCTTATACTAGGAATAGTTATACTCGGTATAAATTTGGAATAACCTTAGATTACTTTCTAACTCATAAGCTCGGTAAAAGGTTGTCATAACTATACCACCGCTATTACCAAAGCACAAGACGGCAACGCCGCAAATAGACTATAGTATTGAATAAAAAAAGGTAAAAAGTCGGTTTTTTACTGTGAATTCTGTTAACAGCTGTTAACTATAAATCAACAGATGGGAGTTTTGCCGGGAATGTGAAAGAGTGCTGTTGTGTTTGTGATAGTTTGTGTATTGTTTTTAATGTGTAATGTTGGTGAAATAATTATTAGATATCATTAAAAATTCATAAATCATAATCATGCACAAGTAACAAGAATATAGATTTCCCGCTATTTACTCGACACTGGCCTTATTTTATTAGCCATACCTAGTGCCTTAACCAATCAAGCCACATAACAGCACCGGTGATCGCGACAACAATAGATTTACAAGAATCCGCGATCGAAGGATAGGAAAAAAATTCAACATATTTTGGAAGTGTCTTCATAACTTTTTCAAATACGTTGTAACTTGTAAGTACATTGATATTGCGCCATCAAATAGTCGATTTAAAAACAGGACACCATGTTTAGAAAAGCGATATTTTAAACGAAATCCTTTCGAATCACAAATTATTATAAAAGTTTTATTTATGAAATACTCTGTAAGGCTATGTTACGAAATGTGAACTGTCAACCCAAGTTATATCGAGGTTAAACTAGGGCAGGGGTTGGAATAACGTTGGTATAACGTTTGTATGGGAGTTACACCAACCTTATGCTAGGTATAAGTTATACCTGGTTTATGAGTCGCGATTTTGCTTATTCCAAGTTTATACTGAGTATTACTTTTATACTCGGTTTATAAGTAACACAGTAAATCAACAGATGGGAGTTTTGCCGGGAATGTGAAAGAGTGCTGTTGTGTTTGTGATAGTTTGTGTATTGTTTTTAATGTGTAATGTTGGTGAAATAATTATTAGATTATTACTCGACACTGGCCTTATTTTATTAGTCATACCTAGTGCCTTAACCAATCAAGCCACATAACAGCACCGGTGATCGCGACAACAATAGAATAACAATAGATTTACAAGAATCCGCGATCGAAGGATAGGAAAAAAATTCAACATATTTTGGAAGTGTCTTCATAACTTTTTCAAATACGTTGTAACTTGTAAGTACATTGACATTGCGCCATCAAATAGTCGATTTAAAAACAGGACACCATGTTTAGAAAAGCGATATTTTAAACGAAATCCTTTCGAATCACAAATTATTATAAAAGTTTTGTTGAACTGTCAACCCAAGTTATATCGAGGTTAAACTAGGGCAGGGGTTGGAATAACGTTGGTATAACGTTTGTATGGGAGTTACACCAACCTTATACTAGGTATAAGTTATACCTGGTTTATGAGTCGCGATTTTACTTAATCCAAGTTTATACTGAGTATTACTTTTATACTCGGTTTATAAGTAACACAGTTAGCGTATAGTATAAATGGAAACAACATTTGAGTGAGTATTTTTGAGTGAAATAATGAACAATTTCATATGCAATATTGCTTAAAGTCTCCGAGTCTTCAAGAGACTTTAATATTGCAGAAGATGTTGCTGTATGAATAGCTTTTCAGATATTTAATACGGGTCCGTCTAAATTTAATTCTCGGTCCTCGAGGTTCACCGTTTATTAAAGCCATACTAATATCTTCACCACACTCGATATTTTAGCGGCCGTCTGCCAACATCACTTTACAACACTTTAAAATATTAATGTTATACGACTTTAGCTTTAATTCCAAGGGCATAAGGATGAAAATACCACTTTTACCAGGTCATACATTAACATGTGGAGGTTACACGAAATGTCACTTCTAAAGAATGCGTGTAAATGTGTTTATATACGAAACTTAGTGTTATAAACACATAAAATACATCATATTCGAAATAGTTATTAGTAGAATAAGATGTTTCTTTGTGGAAATACATAACATTAAATTAAGTTTTAATAACATTGTTTAAATTAAGTATTAATTTTTAGCGATATCCCGCGAAATTAACCACTAACTTTTAGTTGATAAGTGCACGCATAGGCATTATGTACGCGGAGTAAGTTAATTCTACTGGATATTGATAGAAATCATCATAACGTACCGAATTTAATATTATGTTTATTTCCATAATATATTAACTTCTGACGGCCGAGAAAATGCTCATACATATTAGGACAGCATTGTGAAAAAAAGCGCATGCAATACTTCCAATACTTATCGATAAGTTTTTTTTTATATCACAACACTATTTTTTCTATAATATCTAAAGCCTATCAGATAATGGAAATATCCGCACAAAGTGTCGTGTTTTGTTTGCTTTAGAAAGTTAAGGGATGTCCCTGCGGTTTTCGGCGCTAACAATGTTATGGAACAAAGAGATATCTGATCGTGTGAACATTAAACACATAACAACCCTAACTTTTATCTATTGTATGATTACTTTATAAATACGTGGGGTGACGAACGAAATTACTTTTTTCCTTGTTTGTTCCTTTTACATATAGCGTACGTTTTCGCCAAAAGGTTGAAGTACAAATATTATTTTAAAGTATAGTGTACTGCAAATAAAGGTCTAAACTCTAAGTTGTAGCACAATAGACAGAACTACCGTTTGTACCTTTTAGAAATTTAGTGCCTGTATAAGGCACACTAACATTCATATTATTTTTATCGTGAAGCTTGTACCAGCTTGCACGTTGCTATTTTAAGGTTTTAATGTCGATTTAATATCACTATACACAGGATACTTCGGTAAGGTACGGTAAATTGTAAAACAAATACCACAGCTACATACAAATGACACTTTTCCGAAGTACCAGAGCCAAAAACGTAACCTTCTACGTGAGATGTCCTTGTATTCGTCCTGCGTGCCTACGGGCTACGTGAATACATCCACGTACATACTAATCCAATAGTTTGTCCGTAATAGCCTCCGGAAACATTTTATCACTTTATTGACAGATACAATTATTGAATTTTTACTACTTTATTTCGATAACTGTATATATATAATTATGGTAATATTATTTCATACCTCCACATTGTATATCGTTGCGACATCGGCTGATGAGCGATCCGATCCCACTGCTGGACAAATATCACCTGAGAATAAGAAAATATCAGCATGTAAAGTACAACAGTATCGATTGTGACGGCTTACGCATATGGATGAAAGTAGTTTCGACTCTAAAATTTTCTATCGCCTTCCATGAACCGTTTAAAAATTTTCCCTGTATATTATGCGATATAACTACTGGTTTTCGTCGCAGTCCCATTAAAAAATATCATGTATATGTAATATGATTTATATAGATGGTGTAACGGAGTGGCTCAGTTTGTAACAACTAAAATTCCTTTAATAAAGATAAAAAAAAACTTCTAATCGTATAAAAAAGTAAAAGTAGCTAATGTATGAGCCACGAATACCGAATTTGCTTTAGCATTTGTCGCGCTAACATGCGCCAGCGCACGCCTTTGTTAGCGCTCGCCAATATTTGTACAATTTCTATTTTAGTATAAAAATTAAGATGTATGTATATTGTATACTAGAGATAAATGCGCAGGAAAATCTGTCATTTTTAAAAAAATATTTCCGGACCAATACTACCTGCAAACCTTCCAGTTCTTCTGATTGTGAGTGTCCATGGGCGACGGTAGTTGCTTCTTATCAGATGACCTGTGTAGCTCTAGCATAGCAATGTACAACTTATCAGCAACTATAGTTTTATTATCTATCTATAGTTTTATCATTTAGCAGCGATCTCAGGTAGTTTGAACAGCTAGTTTGAACCCTAATTTTATTTAAAAAATCAAAGAGCAAAATAATTTAACAATCCAGATTCTTCATTCAGATTACAATCCAGGCAGTCAAGGTATGCTTGCTGGCATTGCGAAAGCAGAAGTTCCTATCGTGGAAACCCTACATTATCTCTTTTCTCTCTAAGAATCTGTTATCTGAAGTATCTTTATGTCAAATTGTATTAAAGTCGGTACAAAAGTAAAAAGCATTTAGAGAGAATGGATGGACACACTTTCGAATTTTTAACGTTAATACAGCATCTTCCGTCAAATATAACCACTAACTTCAAAGCAGGCTCCATTGTAGTCCATCCAAGGTAATAAAAGTGTTCCTAGAAAGGTAAACAGGGACATAAAAATTCATAAACCTCTATTGACCAACAGACACGAATGAAAAACGTATAAACTATAACTGAATGGCCATTGAAGGACTTAATAAACTGTATAAAGTCTATTCAGAGCTATATTGCCTTAGAGTTTCCAGGAAAGTGAATCTAATTTGCAACAATAAAACATTGGCATAACGATCTTATTAGAGGTAAAATATTTTTGGATGAACTATAAAAGACCACACTTTTATTCTAATGTAAGTATCAAAAACAGAAGAGCAACTGCCGTGTCACTTAAATCAAAGTGCTTTTGAATGTTAACATGTTTTAGACGGGTGCGACATGATACTTTATTATTTTGCTACTATAAGTTATCCGAAATCACACTTACCTGCGTGCGACAGATTCAGGTAGTCTAAATAAGATGGTCTACTGTATATTATTTATATTGTGCGTTTATCGTCCGCGCGTGTCGGCATGTCAGTGAACGGGGTTCTTTATGACATGGCCGCAGCGTAATGTCATTGTCGGGTATGTAATGCCATGGGCAAATACATGTGTATGGTTTTTATGGAAAATTATTTGTTTTAAAATGGAAATGATACTGATGATATCAATATAGAATATATTTTTCATAAATTAGCTTTTGCACTAAAATTATTAAAAAATATATATGAACAAGGCTCTACTAAGCCTTGTCACAATTCACGTAAAGCTTTAACACTTTATATTGTGTTCAAAATAAAGTAATAAAGGAGGAGTTACTGGTTGTTTTTGTGGGGGCCGTTTATTCTATGAACATGAAACAAATCAGTAAACATTATTCAATCAAAAACACGTTGGTTTTTTAAACGCGACTAACTGGGAACTAACGTTGGACTATGACCACACAGATAGATTACGCGGTAAACTCTACATAATTATTCTTAGAATAATACCTCGACTTCACACGGCTACAATTTATATCCATTCTCCATATTAATGTTATTTAAGCATATGCATGTCTGTCTGACACTAAAGTATATTTTACATCTATTTAGACTATAAAAAATTATTTTGATATTTTGTATAAACTTTAAGGGTCTGGTAACCCCTCTCACGCAATCTCTAACTGAAAAGTACGTTAAAACGTGACGCTATTAGATTACCCGATGACGCCCTCAACTTTATTGCTCCAAAATATGTTACTCGCACGGAAACCGTCCATTTTTTCGGGATAAAAGTATCCTATGTCCTTTCCCAGACTCAACGTATCTCCATACCCAGCAAAATCGGTTCAGCGGTTTGGGCGTGAGGAGATAACAGACAGACTTTCACATTTATAATATTAGCACATATCTATTTACACTGTGATATAAGTATGGATATCTGTAATTATAATAATTAACCTAATGTTTGTCTGTACGTTGTATTTACGATGAAAGCACATAACCGCAGGGTAGATGAGCGTTATCAGATTCAATTGTATAACAATAATTACAATGTCTGCACAGTGTGCGCCGCTCGCTGAACATCAATCTTGCGAGTGGAACGACATCGATGTAGTATACTAGATGCTGCACGTAATTTCTTTGTTGTATACAATGCAACCATACGGACATTTAAAATCTTGTCCCAGGCACTACAGTATTTAGTACGGAGTAATGCTCGTCGGGACCCGTGCATCCGCCAGTTGCAGGAGACAGGAACATCGCAGTGTTTTAGTGGGTAGGGCCGCGGCACTCAGCATCTTCGCCGCGGCGAGCCCCACACATCCGCAGCGGGAGTCCCCATCCCCTGCGTCGAATACGTTAAAAGCAAAAAAAAAGACGGGTTGCACTCCGGGAGTACCGGCAGAAGTGAAAACTTGATTATTAACGTTGTGCATTTTTTTTAACCCATTTTTTATGAAAATCGATTTTTTTAATTAATCGAAACCCTTACAATCAATTCGATTTCGAGTTCGAGTTCGAGTTCGAGTTCCACACAAAACACTACTCTCCAACCGTCTTACGGTTTTTCCAAGGTTTTTCCATCAGCACGAGAATCTGACGCGAGTTTCACAGTTTTTACCCATCCCACAAAAGTGTTCAACGCCGCTAAAGAAGTTTTCACTTCAAAAAGGCACTACAGTATTTGGTTGGTGGTTACTTCGCCTGTAAAAATATTAAAATACTGTATAAATCATCCAGAAAGGCCTTGTTTTTGCCCGTACTTCCGTTTGCTCCGAAACTCATTTATCGCACGGGAACGAAAATTTTGGTCAAGATAAACTACCCTCCTACTTTTCCCGGGACATAAAGACCACAATATTTTTTTTAATTAGACACATTTTCCACTTATTATATTGATGTGATGTGTTTGGATAACTTTCTTCCTATCGTCTTCCCCGTATATTCCCATCCCCATATATTCCCGTGGTGCTTTCCATTTAGTTCTTTGACTTTCGGTCATTCCAACTTTGTGCTGTCTCTCGCTTTTTATGGGGAGGGCAAACTGTATACATATTTCCTACTCCTCCTATCTTCTTTTGATTAAATTCGTTGCGAGTCCCAAGACAGCTTTAGCAAGTCCCTCGGGCTCTCTGAGATCATATCAAAGGGTTTTCGTGGTTGGATACCGTTTTCGATCCTGGCGACACAGGAGATACTGTGGTGGGAATATGTTGTGGGCCAAAGCCCGATTTATTATTATATCGTCTTCCCCGAAAACACAGGACTTCCTTTTTTAAAAACCTTACATTTTTAAGACAGTCATTCAAATCTTTATCTATTTTATAATAGCCTATAGGCTGCTTCTGCTTCAGAGGGTAGCCTCGCTACTGACTCCAGTCTCTAATCAGTAATCCCTAATGTATTGATTCGTAGAGGCTCTACGAAGGTTCTACGACGTTTCGAAGTTTTAATAGAATCACGTATGCAAGGCAATAACTGAATGATGAATCCCTTCAATTCATTTAATTAATAAGGATTAAGTTGACATTATGACTGTGACGACCTAAGCTGAGCTCTTAATAATTGAGCACAAGGCGCTCCAGCCAAGAAGTGGCGGGTTCGAATTCTCCCGACGGGCTTAGAGTTTTCAATGATAATACGATATATTTCCCGTTGTCTTGTTTGTTTCCCGTTATGAGAAAAATACGTGTGACACTCGGGGACTGCCGCGGTAAAGCAGTTAGCAGCTAGTCTACACGCATACGTCTAGTCGCACGCACATAAACACCGTGCGAAGTCTGCCGAACTGAAACGACGCTATACGAGTGTTTTTTCGTTACGGAATTTCTTGAATAGGTCACTGCGTTCAAAGCCGTGATATATAACGATAAAAGCTTATTATAAAAGTATATATAATTATTTTATTCTAGTAGTTATATTATATCGTACACCGGATAGAGAGCGGCGCTATCAGTTATCTCGCTATCGTGGTATCGGGCTCCACGCTCTATCGCGATGATTGATACAACACCACAACAACACACCTATCACTTACCGACACTGACACACTTGAGATCAACTCAGTTTTACCTTGTCTCTATTCATTTTTAGGTAAAAACGCAAGTCATCCCGTAAGTGGTTGTATTAACATTGTCTAGAAGAGAAGATATTGTCTATAATCAACGATATATAATATAGACGTTAACTAATACACGGTATATATTTCAGCAAGACAGCTCTACATTAGTGAAATTATTTCCAATTTTTCCGTTCTACTAGGAAACGGATATTAGTGAAGAATAATTGAAACGTAGAAAAATTAACCACTGACTATTTATATATTTCAACATTAGAGCTTTCTGAGTAATAAAATATGTATTGTTAAAAGTAAGCACGTACGTACGTTAACATTTACGTAGGGAACTGTCAAATCTCTTTCACCACTACACTGGGTAGCAGGCACATAATACGGTTAACGGTACACACATGATAGGAGATATTATGACATGTGAACTCGTACGCTTGTGTATGAAATAGAGTTGATTTTGTATGTAGTTGTTTCTCTGTACGACTTATATTTTTACTCTGTGGCAAAGCTTCGCGAGCCGTGAAGTAATCTTATACAAACTTAACAATCTTATTCCCTGGCGAGGTCTGTATTTGTTCGGCGATAGCAAGAAAATTTGTGCACACACAATGCGACACTGGTGCGTCGCCGACCTGCCGTAATTATGTCTATTGTTAGCCGAGTGTGTTCGCCTGAACTAGTTCAAACCTCCGCGCGCAACTCCCGCGCCTCCGTCCTCTGCCATAACGACCAATATCCCTCGCACCGGCCGCTCTTCAGGGAGGTATTGTTAACGTTATTCTATACAGTACAAATACTCATAATGGAATAGAGTTTTGTTGAGTCAAATGTCTCCGGAGCTGACGAGAATAGCGAGCAAACACGACCTCCCTCGAGACAGCCGATACCCGGGCGACCGCAATCTCCTCTACACGGCGACGGACAAATACAAATTCCTCTATACATCGATGATAATTCCTAGCCCAATATTACGTAAGACACACGAAAACTTCAATGTAAACCAATCGCGAAGTATCGGACGAAGTTTTGTCAAGCACCATAAAGGTGTGCTTCAACTCCCTAACAACTCGGACACGAATTCAAGTTAGCGTTCGGACCATTTTGTGACGTAGCTGGCTGGGGTAATATGTAACTTATGCTTGTATAAATAAGGTGTAAATCTTATAGTACCCTAAAGTTGGTTTCCTATTTGTATTTACCTGGTATGTTTGCTCGGGGCGGAGTAAGGCGGTAAACAGCGACGGAATTTTATTAACGAGCTAAAGAACAATGGGAGTTTTACGAAACTGCATATCGAATAGCTCTTCGAACCATTATTTTTTAAATTTAGCCGTCATCTATCGGTTTTACGATCTTTGAAACCTAAGACCGCCGTAAAAAGACGAAATTAAGAAACTTACGATGAAGTTACAACGGAATCTTCGAGTAAATTAATGAGTTTGGACTTTGGATGCAACCAAATAAATAAAAGACTAGAATAAAAGAAACAAATATTAAAGACTAGATGACGGCCGCAACTTACGACGTGCGAAAATGGTATATTTTTCCGGGGTAAAAAGTATCCTATGTCCTTCCCGAGACTCAAAATATCTCCATACCAAATTTTAGCTAAATCGGTTCAACAGTTTGGGCACGAAGAGGCAACAGACAGACATACTTTCACATTTTAAATAATATTAGATTTCCGTTCAATAAACAGAATAATATTTTCGATAACTTCCTACATAATATCAAAGCAAATCCTCTTTTACGTTAAAAGGGATTAAGAGGTAGGGTGGCGAAAGCTAACAATTCAGTAACAGAATATTCCTCGGTAAGTACTACATTTACTCGTATTTCGTTACAATGGGGACAATCTCACTTAGTAACACAGTTTGCAGGAAGTTTTTACATTGTTAGCAATAAACAATACCTATTTTATGGGCTGTAACAACCGACGAGAACTGTTGAGAATTGGCGAGTGGAAAGTTAAAAATGAATTGTTAGTTTTAACTTAAAACTGGCTTTTGACCACTACTAGGCCTTTCATGGACCACACATGAACTCTACACTTCCATATTATCATCTACGGCTGTTGATAGATTAAAATTACTTCGAAGAACATAAAATAACTTTAAGGCGTATAAATGGGACCGCACTTTTTGTAACGATTACGCTATTATGTAAATAGCGTATATTTACTTTTCCTTTTCCTGCATCCTACGTCAATTACCATCAAAATAAGCCCATAAGTTTCCAAGGCTATTCAATTCAAAAACTTCAGCAGTTCAAAAAAGTCAAGCAGACTATCTCTTAACCTAAAAATAACTTTTTCCGATGACTGTACCCTGTCTTCGTGTTATTTATATAGCAGACAATTTAGCCCACACGCAGCAAGATGGATCTAATAACGTCAGACCACAATCAAGATTGCGCTGTCAGTGCCGCCCTTGGGAGGCTTCGGCTTTCTCGTCACGAGCCACTTTTCGTCTCGACGGTACCGAATTAATAGTGCCAAGATTATAAGGGGCTGATAGCTCGAATTATATCCTACGGTCTAAGCCAAGAGACGACGTGTCACGAATATGAAAATAATGAAATTGTCTGTTTTAAAAATAGTCATAAAGGTAACTTTGATTTAAGTATTAATGCTTTTTGTGAAATTCTTTAGGTTTTTTTTTACAATTTTTCTCGTCACTCGGTATAATAAACAGCGTTTTTCTTCAGTTCTTGACCGACATTGTAAATTTATGAAACGTTTCGCTATGGTGAGCAGTTTTTGTTTGTTTTAACAATGCCGCCTTCAATTAGGGTTCTTTTCTAAACCAGCTTGAAGGTTGTCTACAAAAGAGTAATTTGGAGGAAATAACTCGCGAATTGTAGTTTGGGTCTTACCCAACTTTACTGGTCGAAATTTTATTACGTTGCTTTTATTGCTCCACTTAAGTAAATAAAACTTTTGGTGAATCGTTTTAAAGAAACGCTGATGACATAGGAAATATAACGACGACCCAAAATCTTACCGTCCGATAACGTTACTGCCTTGCTTAGGTAAATTACTAGAACGTCTCATCGTACCTCGCCTGCTACCCGGTGGCCCTAAATTTCATAGTCATCAGTTCGGTTTCACCGCCGGGAAATCGACTATTGACGCGGCTATGGAAGTTAGAAAAATAGTAAATCTTTCGGAATCGAAATACGTGGTCGCCATTTCATTAGATATCTCCGGCGCGTTCGATCATGCTTGGTGGCCGATATTATTATTAAAACTAAAAAATCGAGGTTGCTACTCTAATATTTATGCCATAATACGTTCTTACTTTTTTAATGATCAAACTAAGCTTCAACTTGGCCATTGTACACACGCCAAAGATTTAACTTGCGGCTGCCCTCAGGGCTCTGTTATCTCGCCAAAACTATGGAATTTCGGATTTGATGATTTATTAAGTCTTCCCCTACCACCGCTGTGCGTACTAGTTGGCTACGCCGATGACGTTTTTCTCATCGTTCAAGCAAATTCACGTTCCGAAATTGAATCTAAAGCCAATGATAGTCTTAATTTAATATCGAGCTGGGGTAAACGTAATCGCCTGAAATTCGCCGCGCATAAAACTTACCAAATTCTTTTAAAAGGTTCCCTTATATCTTCCCCAAGCATTAAACTTGACAATATTAACGTTAAACGCAAACAGTCGCTCTGTTATCTTGGTTTTTACTTGGAAAATAAATTTACATTTTTAGAACATATAATTCAAACTGGTGAGAAAGCGAAGCGCAATTTTTACTCCTTTACCAAAATATCTACGTCGACATGGGGCCTCTCTTTCAAAACCCTAAAATTAATTTACACCGCTACTTAGCTAGGCAGCATTTGCTACGGGGCCCCCGTGTGGGCCGACAGAGCAACTATCGGCGCGGCTCGTCGCAAGTTGCTACAAAGCCAACGTCTTGCTCTTATATTCTTATGCAAAGCTTACAGGACCACAAGCACCGAAGCCTTGCCTGTGTTAGCCGGAGTTTTACCCGTTGACCTTGAGATTCAGCGTCGTGCGACAATGTATTATCATAACAAAAACATTGACAACCCGTTCTTTTTAAGCGCTCGCGATAAAATTAAAATAGCAAGATTGTTTGAACCTTTAGAAAACTCTGTGCAAAGCCTAATCTCCGAATGGCAGTCGCGATGGGACTGTTCCACCAAAGGGCGACATCTTTATAATTTTTTCCCTAATATTCGTGAACCGCTATCCAAACATTGGATGGATATTGATCACTGCGTTTCTCAATTCCTGACCGGTCATGGAAATTTTAAGGCCAAACTTTACGGATTTAAACTAGTGCCTTCACCCATGTGCGAGTGCTCGACCGAAGGCAACATGTTTGAACAAACCGCTCATCATGTTCTCTGGGAGTGCAGTCTCTGGCAGAACGAAAGAACTACTATGCTAAACAACCTATTCTGTACATCTGGAGTCGCATACTACGGTGATCTCGTGGACAGCGCTAGGAACTTCCGTGCATTCAAGCGTTTTTGTCACAATTATTATTGGCAACAGTCAAACACAATAAACTCCAATTAGTGCAGTCGCCAGGGTTTTAACCTCCGAAAATTGTAATAGTGAATGGATTTTTGTTTTTGAGGTGTCATTTTCTTTTTTACACTATAACTTGCAAAGTTTACCAAAATTTTTTTTGTGCTTTTAATTTTTTAGTTACTTAATTAAAAATTAATATTTCACCATATAAAACCGGTCCAGAAAAAAAATTTTTTTTTCTTGTTCCTGTTATTTAATAACACATTTCCAATTGTTTACGTTGAAAATTAACCAAATACACAATTTTTAAAAAAGAAAGTTTGCTTTGCTAAGCTAAATACAACTATAAGGTTTTTGCAAAGTTTCTAGAGATTAACGCTCGTCGTAACCAAGATAAAAGGGTTTGGGTGGATTTAAGGGTTGTAACGAAAAGTGTGTTAAATTTACTTGTTGTGCGTATTTAATTTTTAGAGAAATGATAAATTTTAAGTACTTAAAAACGTTTAAATATCTCGAAAAATGTGTAAAATAGACCCAAAATATTTTTTCATCGACAAATGAAAGACTTTTTCTAGTCTTTGAAATATATTTAAACTTCCTACATAAAGCCAGAAAAAAAAATTGGGTGCTACAAATCTCACGTACATACTAAAGACGCATGCTGCGACCTATGTTTGGAAAATGCTTACCTGAATACAAAAAATATCAGTTCTTAACCTAATTTGTATTTTTTCCTTTAAGTATGTTTTAGCAAATATAATTAATGAAAAAATAATAAACAAAAAATCAATTTACTCTGTAAAAACCTAACCAAAAGAAATAAAATACAGATTTTCTTAGAAATATCCGTGAAAAGTTTGTGCTACATTTTCAGAAATTTTAATAAAGTAAGAGCTAAAAAGTTATACACATTAAAAAATAGAAGGCTTTGCTAAGCCTAAAAAATAATTTTAAACTTCTATTTAAAACCAAAGAAAAATAGGAACGCCATTTACCTGGCGAGGCACACAACAAGCACATTTGGAGGTATGCTCATCTACATACAAAAATATTAATTTTAAATCTGAATTATATATTTTTTCAACTTATTTTCTTTCTTTGGAATATAAGCAACGAAACAAATCAAAAAAATATTAATATATTTTATTATTTTGCTATATATTTAAAAGAAAGAATTATGCAAATTTTCTTCAAAATTTTACAGTTTATGAGTTTACTTGAAGTGGAAGAGAATAATTTAAAAATCAAAAGCACAACTTTTCAATAGGTAAACTTTATTATTTATGTTATCAGCTACACATTCCTTTTTTTCTTTTCAATTTTCATCCACTATTGCAAAAATCGGAGGTTTGCACGACTTTTACGCTCTGGGAACTGTACTAAATATTAACTTAGCTTAGCTTAGGAGTCACAATTATTAACCTTATTTCCGTGGTGCTCCCCCTTAAGTTCTTTGACTTTCGGTCATTGCAACTTTGTGCTGTCTCCCGCTTTTATGGGGAGGGAAATTGGAATCTTCCTACTCCTCCTATTTTCTTCTGATTAATTTCGTTGCGGGTCCCAAGACAGTTTTAGCATGTCCCTCGGGCTCCCCCTGAGATCATATAAAAGGGTTTTAGTGGTTGGATACCGCTGTCGATCCTGGCGACACAGGAGATACAGTGGTGGGGATGTGTGGTGGGCCAAAGCCCGTTTAAAAAAAAATAGGAAATATAAGAAAACATTATTTTCTGGTAAGTTCAATAACATACGCCAGCAGGCTCTACTCTTCAGAACATAATATTTACCGTCAGCCCTACAAATATAATAAACTTAGTAGATTCTATTCTTGTGTATCCCGCCCAATAAATATCGCTTAGTATTCCAACGACAAACTGGAGTTTACCGAACATAATCAAATAGAAAGTTGTGGGCTTATCCGCGATGAGTCAGCGATATCGAACTCATAAGTATCCCGGGGGCGTCCTGCCACCTCGAGACTTGAGTGTCCAATGGACGCTTAACCAATCGATAAGCCCGTGACAACGGTTCACAATTTTTGAGTGTCTTCGTAAATTAACAGGACTTCGCCACTCACTCTGACATTGTCAACTCACCAAGAAGCCATTGTTGAGAACAAGAACTTACTAAGGGTTTGGTAAAATTGTGTTTTCTAACTTAATTAAAAAGTTAGAAAAGTAAAAACATAAGTCACGTTTTGAAACTTACGGAATTCTATGCAGGAGTTTATCTTATCCATAGCGCTGCTGATTGGTCGCGAGTTATTTAATAAATAAACTGCCAAAAACTCAAAAACTGGCCTTTTAACGAGATGATGCAACACATGATAATAATTGATAGCGATACAAAATTGAAATATCAAGTGGCCTCACGATATTTGGCATTTGAACGTTGTATAAAAAATTGTGTCGCCAAGTCAAGTTTTAATTAATTTTGGTATTAAGCTGCCTTTCTAAATGGTAGCTTTATAGGTAACAAGTGAGTTGATATCTGTCATAGTTTATTCCTTCGTTACTTAGTTATACCTAAATTTTATACTTTAACGTAAAATAAAAAGGAAAAAGGCAGAAACAGACAGGATATAAAAATTAATAGCGACGAAAACGTGAGACATCAGACACAGGAAACGTATATTCCCAAGTCGCTACTAAAACAAGTGTATCATAGCTAATTCCGACATACAATCGTCGGTGATTCATAACATTCTTCCTGTATATAAAACAAAATTTTGCCAAATGAGTCAGTTGGGGATTATAATATTTGGCCTTCAAGAGCTGAAAAGAACGTGAATTTTGGGCAAAATTTCTGGCGTTTTTACATTTTACTTTTCCAATGTCATTGTTGACTGGTTAATAGTTTGACCTAAGTGCTCCCAAAAGCCAATTAAAGTTTATGAGAACTATACCTAGTAAGATTTTAGTAGCCAGGATTGCGGTAAAATTATAATAAAATGCAGCCATTACAATTTTATTTCATTGTTACTTCATTCCTGCTCTACCTCAAGTATCGTTACGTAAAAATTCAACGTCGGAAAGAGATTAAAATTGAAATCACGAACAGGCAGCGGCCCTATGCAGACGTTCACGACACTAATACTAAGCATTTTAGAGCAGCGCTGTTTGAATTTGAACGCAGCTCCAGCGAGCGAGCACTCCAACTGTGCAAACAATTTGTATAATGAACAGACTGTCGCGACGACCCTATCTCCGCGGCGTAGGAGCCATAATACCCGAGAGCGTTAATTGCTAGACAAACACTCTCGTACAAATTATAACAGTCTAGGTCTTTGGGGTTCCACGAGTGATTTTAAAACCTCGAGCGCGGTTATGAATAGGCAGTATTCTCTTGACATTTTAGTTTTACGCCCCGTTAGGTGCTTTACAATTTTGAAGCATTACCTGTCGTTATTCTGAGTGCCCCCTCAATGATGTAAACGGAGCCTCGATATTATGTTATCAAAAACGTAATGGATCTCCGGCGTGAGTATTGATATTTCATCTCACAACCATAACCTGTGTTACCTTGCAGCGAGGCGTGCGGTAAGAGCGATCTCCTGGGACGGGGCAACGACACGCTAGTTACCCTATATCCAGCGAGAATATCATATTTCTGGCCGTCTAAAATGTCCGTCCGTCGGTCACGCACGGTCGCTCCTTTGATCCACTTCCTTGATTGCTTTCGGGACTCATTTATAGCGAGGAAGCTCTTTAATGCTTTGTCTGTTACGTTTTCCCGTGGGCATGCCGGATAATAGAGTATTGTAGTCGTTTGTCCTTATTGATAAAGTAGTATGCGATGTGTTTTTCAAATGGAAGATCTATGTTTATAATAATTGTTTCCTCAAAATAAGTTATTCATGTCGATTATACATAGGAATTATCCACAGTACCTATATGACATTGATATCGACTTTACACAGGAACTACTATGGCTTTGAATTTACTTGTATTCAGATAATCTGTTCAAACTAAAAAAAATCAGTAAATTATTTTTAAAATGCATCTCTAAATCATCTTTAGTAGGTAAATACATTTTAAAATATTTTATTTACCACATAGAACTTGCATTGTCTACTTTTTCATATATTTTTAGCTCCACTTGGTTAGGATCTAAAGTGTTCGCACGTTGACACGTTCATAAGATAAAGTGCATAGTGGTGTTACATAAATGACGATACTACGTGTGCGGTACCGCGAATAGAATGTACAGACTACAGGGTGAAATGTTTGAATAGCGCCATGTAGAACTAGAACGACTATGCCTTTGCACGCTGAAATAAACTCTACAAAATATCGATTGAATAGGTATTTAACATCAAGCTCATCACAAATGCTGAAATAGCTGCCTATGAGCATAAAGCATTTTATCGTAAATTTTTCTATTAAAATCGTAAGTTATTTATACCACTCATAAATCAATCCGCAATTTAAATGGTGCTTAAAATAATATCGAGAGTCCAAAAGCACAATTTTAGGAACACCCCATACACCAAAGTAGGTGAAGTATTTAATTTGAGAGGACGATGTTTTAGGCCGGGCGGAGTTTTTCAATCGAATTGATAGGTCCAAGTTATCGCTCGAGTGGCCTGACCTGATTACTGTGACGGGGGCGAAATGTCACAAAAAGCGTATCTGAGGTCGTTTGCACAATTTGATCGCGTTTGCCGGAAACCGTGGAAAAAATCACTCCGTCATTGTCCAGTGGACTCCAATATCCGTGGTTCTTAACTATTTTTTATTGTTTGTTTTTCCCATTTTCACTTTTCAATGTTTTCAATTGTTTTGTCGACTTTATTGTGATACGTCTTGGAAGTTAAGGCGCCAATCCCCCGCAGCGCACGGAGAGACTACGCACGTGCGTCAAGCTTCGCTTTGTAAGAAAATATATTATGTGACTGTGTCCACTGCAACCCGCGGACACGCAACGCACGAGTTGACTCACGTAGCTTGCTCGAAGGTGCACACGTAGCTCAACGCTGGCCACGCTACGCATGCTGTGCACGGGATACACGGAAGCGTGTACATAGTCGTAAGTAACGTGTTTGTATAGCTGGCCACGCTACGCATGCTGTGCACGGGATACACGGAAGCGTGTACATAGTCGTAAGTAACGTGTTTGTATAGCGTGTGCTGCAGTGGAAACGTTGACCCACGCAGTCAAAGAAATAAATCCATGCGCCGCGTGGCCGTGCACAGCGTGCGCCGCGGTGGATTGACGCCTTAAGTATAAACAATGCTTAGATGTAAAATAGTGTTGTTTGAGGATATTTAAAGCTGGAACGAGTGTAATAAAGTTGCAAGTTTTACAAGTATACTTGATATTATTTTTATGCATAAAGTTTTTGGCTCTCTTTTCACGTGTTATTGTTTTTAAACTCCCTCCAATATACTTAATTATATCTCTCAGATAACGAGTTTCACATTAATTATGGCCATCATTCTGTATTCACAATCATAAAGTTTTATACTGTAGCATTAATTGAGTCAGTACTTTACGCTTTAAAAGTGTTTATTTTAAAATATGAGTAATTTTTACTTAAAATTATTGCTACCGAAGTACATTGTCATAACTCATATTAGTGATTTTTTTTACAGAGCAACAGATTGAAAATGATCACACTTTGAGCGAATCATTTTCTGCTAATTCACCTGATTGATATTTCAGCTGAAAACTGAATGTAATATTATATATTTTAGTAAACTATCAAAATCCATGTTTCTTCATAAAATGCGCCATTCGACGACATTTAAAATGATACAGATTACGAAACGTGGCCATTTTAGACTTGCTTGTTTTCTGCAATTTGTTTATTTATTAGTGCGACGGGTGCAATCCTCTTAGGTCTGAAAACAATCTGCGAATTAAACAATGATTTCTATTGTATCAGTATACCTACAGATAGAATATTTTAAATTATATTATTATTTAATGCAATATCCAGAAGATGTTTGGTATAACTTCCGCTGTTTAGTTGATATTAATGAATTCTCTACGGAGTTTACTCGCGGCGCGGTAACGTGAGAATAATTGATAATACCTAGCCACAGTATAGCAATATCCCTACAGCAGTGAAACGAATGTACTTGCGCAGAGCAACGGAGGGGTACCCGCAGGGAAGCGGGCGGCGCGGACCCGCGTACACAAACTCGCGGAGTTTGTGTACTAGGGATGATCGATATTAGGAAAACATCGATGTTGACATCGATGCTAACATCGAATCAAAAGTATCGATGTACGATAAACATCGATCGAAAGACATCGATATTTTAAAATATCGATGTTTTTTGAAACAAATGAAACTGTCAATAGTCCATTGAAATGTTACAATTTTAGGACCGAATATTGCATTTATTAGAGGACGCAATTTTATTTTTGGAATATGTTGGGGGGGGGGTCAATAGAAGCTTAACCTCAAGTTTGTGGGGTCGGAACTCTTGTCCCCCGGCCGCCATCTTGAAAAAAGGGGTAACAACACTATTTTCGTGATATCTCGGAAACTATAAGTCTTACATAATACGTAATCTGTTGCAAGTTATTTGGCCTACAAATATGTTCATATAAATTTTTACCCTAAATTAAAAATTTAAAAAGTTATAAGCAAAAAAAGTGATATATTTTTGAAAAGGTTTATTATCGCTCTTTAACTTTATTTAATACATTTTACAATAAAATTACCTTAGACCAACCTTGTAGATGATCTTTTGAGAAAAAGATCCCCCAATCCCCCCCAATCTCATGAAATTAATTTTCTGCAGATGCAAAGGAAACTGAAAGCATGTGTTGCTGCAAAAAAGCAGGCCTAAAGCATTTCAGGCCTGCTTTTCTGCAGCCACAGTCTACAGTATGCCTACTACACTACATAAATATATGCAAACTATACTATAATATGCTTACTATACTAATCTGCACATGCCTTAGTATAGTTACTATAAAGTATAAAGCATTTCAGCGGGCCGATTCTGTATCGTACATTTGTGAGTTAATAACTGAGTTAGTAACGAAACCGAGGAGTGAGTAACGGAAAGTGCCACTTTTTGTATTCACTTGCATATAAAAGTGAGACTTTCGGTTGCTCACTCCTCCGTTTCGTTACTCACTCAGTGATTAACTGACAAATGTACGATACAGAATCGGCCCGCTGGCCTGCTTTTCTGCAGCTACACACGGTTCCACAGTTACCTTTGTATCTGCAGAAAATTAATTTCATGGGATCGGGGTATCTTTTTCTTAAAAGATCATCTACAAGGTTGGTCTAAGGTATTTTTTTTGTAAAATGTATTAAACAAAGTTAAAGAGTGATAATAAACCTTTTCAAAAATTTTCTCATTTTTTTTTGCTTATTACTTTTTAAATTTTTAATTTAGGGTAAAAAGTTATATAAACATATTTGTAGGAAAATATGTTTATATACCATATAAAATGGACTACTATTATACGCGCTTGGAAGCGCAGTGATTCCGCCAATGTCAAGTGATTAGAGAGGCACTGTGTTTAAAGATTCAAAGATTGACCAGTAGATGGAATTTTAACAACACCTCACGCATCAAGTGTGTGAAAGTGACAGTTTTTTTTAATCTCTTAAGAAATTAAAACAAACTTATTCGTACGGCTGTGAGCTTACTCCGATCATTTTGATCAGTGTCATCTAGTGGAAAATAGTTGAAACTTGATCATCTGCTAATGACCATGCAATATTTATACTTAAAGCTAGTACACCTACTGCACGCTAGACCGCGCCCAAAAGAATAATTGACGTTTCGATATTTTATTCAGGTAACATCGATAAATAAATGGGCTGTCTAACACTGAATTTTTTTTTGTAATGGGTCGTCCGATATATTTGTTTGTTTGTTTGAACGCGCTAATCTTAGGAACTATACACTTTGTTTGTTTGTTTGTTTGAACGCGCTAATCTTAGGAACTATACTAGTGTTCCTAAGATTAGCGCGTTCAAACAAACAATATATCATCATCATATCAGCCTGTATTCGTCCACTGCTGGACATAGGCCTCTCTCAATGAACGCCAAGATGACCGATCTCCTGCTACTCGCATCCAACATGGACCTGCAACTAAACGGAGATCGTCGTCCCACCTAGTTGGAGGTCGACCCACACCCCGATTTCCCAGCCTTGGTCTCCATTCCAGAGTAAGTTTACTCCAGCGATCGTCTGTTGTTCGAGCTACGTGACCAGCCCAGTTCCACTTCAGCGTACTGATTCTCTGCACTATGTCGGTGACTTTAGTTCTTTGACGAATTGTTTCATTTCTAAGCTTATCCGCCAAAGAAACTCCGAGCATAGCGCGCTCCATAGCACACTGAGCAACGGAAAACTTACGAACTAGCCCTGCTGTAAAAGGCCAGGTTTCCGCTCCGTAGGTCATAACGGGAAGCACGCATTGATCGAAGACTTTCGTCTTCAAGCTCTGCGAAATTCGCGACGTGAGAATGTGGCTTAACCTCCTGAATGCTACCCAACCCAACTGTATCCTCCTATCGGTTTCTCTCTCGAAGTTATGTCTACCTACCTGCAGTATGTGCCCCAAATAGACATATTCCGTTACGACTTCGAGAAAGGCACCGTTAACTACAACCGGTCTCGGGAGAACATGTTCGTTGAACATGACTTTCGTCTTGTCCAAGTTCATCCCGAGACCAATCCGCCGGGAAGATTCATTTAGGTCGTTCAACATTTCCTGCAAGTCCTCCAACGATTCTGCCAATATGACGATATCGTCGGCGAAACGAAGGTGTGAGAGGTACTTGCCGTTAACGTTTACGCCACGACTTTTCCAGTTTAGGGTCTTGAAGGCGTCCTCTAACGCATTTGTGAACAGTTTCGGGGAAATAATATCCCCCTGTCTCACTCCTCGATGCAAATAGATTGGCCTTGTTGTGTCCCCCTGTACTCGGACGGACATAGACGCGGCATTATATAGACCTTTCAAAACTTCGACTTAACGCCAATCGACTTGACATCGTTGCAGGGCTTCCAGAACAGCCCAGGTCTCAACAGAGTCAAAAGCCTTCTCATAGTCCACAAAGGCAAGGCACAGTGGCTGTCTGTACTCGTGTGACTTTTGTACAACTTGCCTTAAGGTGTGAATGTGGTCTATGGTGCTAAAGCCTCTGCGAAACCTAGCCTGTTCCGGTGGCTGACATCCGTCAAGTTTATTGGATAGGCGGTTCGTAATGATCCTGGAAAACAACTTATAGATGTGGCTCAAAAGCGATATGGGCCTATAATTCTTAAGAAGGGTGTTATCGCCCTTCTTAAAAAAGAGAACCACCTCGCTTTTAAGCCACTCTTTGGGGGAAACTCCCCGTTGAAGGACAAAATTAAAGATTTTACGAAGCTCTCTCAAGACGGGTTCGCCTCCCGCTCTGAGAAGTTCGATCGTAATTCCGTCCCTCCCCGGGGCCTTTCCTCCTTTAAGTTGTTTCAGAGCCAATCCGATTTCGCCTATACTGACGTCAGGAAGCTCGCCAGAATGATGCCGGGTGAGTTTAGCACGCGGGTCGTCATCACGAGGATCAGGTTACAAAGCATGTGAAACATACAAGCGGCTATAGAAATCCTCGATCTCGGACAGAACCTCCCCTCGTGAGGAAACGATTTGGCCACAGGTATTCTTCACCTTTGTCAGATGACTCCTCCCGAGGCACCTCACGAAAACTTTTGACCCCCTATTCCGCTCAATCGCTTCCGTAATTTCTAGCGTATTCGAGCGGCGAAGATCTCTACGTATAAGTTTACGTATGCGCCTCGAGAGAAGTTTCACATCTGACGAGCCCGAGTCCGTGATTTCCCTTCGTTCCCTCATAAGTTTGAGGGTCTCATCCGAAAGTTTGGATTTCCTGTCCGCATGCTTAGGCCTGCAAAACCTTTCACCTTCGACCCGTATGCTCTCCACAATTGCATTTAAAGCATCGTCAACTTCTATTGTAGTTTTCGAGATGTTGAGAGCGTCGAACCTATTTTTCAGTTGTAACTGAAATTTCTGGGTATCAGCGACGGATTGTTGGAAGTTGGGTCGGAGAGTAGACTTCAGCATATGGGCTCTTTCGAGCTTGAAGCATACACTCAAGGATCCTCGCAGTAATCGGTGATCGCTACCGGTATTGAACCTGTTGATCACAGAGACATCCCTAAATATATACTTCCGATCCGTAATGATGAAGTCTATCTCGTTCCTTACCACAGAGTCAGGACTTCGCCATGTCCACTTTCTTTGGGGCTTCTTTTTGAAGAAGGAATTCATCAAGAAGAGCCCCTCCTTTTCGAGAAAGTTGACCAGCATTTGCCCCCTGCGGTTTCGAATCCCAACACCGTGCTGTCCCAAGCAAGATTCGCCGCTAGCTCGTACTCCTACTTTGGAGTTAAAATCTCCCATGACAACATTGAAGTGGGTCTTAGGGGTGGTATTTAAGACCTTGGAGATGTCTTCGTACATGGTCTCCACTTCGTCATCAGAATGTGTCGAGGTTGGTGCGTACACTTGTACTATCTTGAGAGAATACCTATCGGTGAGTCTCAAAACAAGGTACGCTACCCTCTTCGACACACTCGAGATCTCAACAACGTTGTCGACGAGAGATTTGTTGACGAGGAATCCCACGCCGCCACGGGATGTATGATCTCCCTCTCGGAAGTAGAAAAGGTGACCCGATGGCAGAGTTATGGTGTCCTCTCCTTGTCTTCGGACCTCGCACAACCCTAATACGTGCCAACGGATTTTTTCCAATTCTACCTCTAGTTCGACTAGGTGGTCTTCGAGTCTAAGCGTTCGTCCGTTGTACGTCGCCATGTCCAGTTGGTGGTAGCGATCCGTAGCCCGGAGATTCTTAGCACCCCTCGCAGTGCCGTTACCATAGCCGCTACCGTGGCCAGGAATAGCACCGCTACCGGGAACTAGGGGCCATCTTTTTCTGGTGCGTTTCATGAAAGGCATTTGCTCATAATTGCCACGCGGAGCACGCGGATTGGCAATCTGACAGGGGCCAGTGAATCAAACCATCAATGCTGCAGCCCATTGATGGCCATGGATTTTTCCACTGACCCTATCGTTGATGGTTTTACCGCCATCCTTCGGTTGACTAACTGCGCTTGATGTTAGATCTATCCCACATTAATTATTGTGACATAGAACTACCATCAAGCGGGCGGTGGGCAAACAAACAAACAAACAAATATAGATTTATTAATTCGACTAACAAAATGATATGGTGGCACTCGGAGACTGCCGCGGTAAAGCCATTGCATAGCAATAGCTAGTCTAGACGCATGTAACATCTAGTCGGACGCACACAAATACCGTGCCGAAGTCTGCTGAACTGAAACGACGTTAGACGAGTGTCAGGTTATTTTTGTTATGGAGTTTCTTAATTCAGTTGCCACACTCAAATCCTGCGATACAAGCTATGCAAAAGCTAAGAAAATATAATATGAATTTGATAAACGCTTAAGCAAACAAACTTTTTTGCTTTATAATTAGCATAAACAAACAAACTTTTTATTAGCTTTATAATTCAAGACGTGAGTGGAAGAATAAGGTAAGTAACATGCAAAAACTTCCCGTTTTTTGCTTAAATGGAGGCTTTAGGGCCGGAAAAAATATTTGAAATAGAAAAACTATGGTTTATATATTGTGTAGCCAGATACATTAGCTAGGTTATGAAGAAGATAAGTTACAAGTTTTATTAAAATAATTAGGGAAAAAATTAGTTATTGTCCGAATGTTACGAAATGTTACTTGTTCGATTCTTCCGCTCACGTCTTCAATTATATTAGTGTGGATACATAATATTCCATTCCGAACTAGTTATCCTACGGGTTAAAAGATTAAGAACTTACATTTAATTAAGACTAACGGCCGTGCTCAGACGAGGACTTGGTGAGTAATTCTGTGGGTTTAGGCCTCCATACATTGAGTTCAAAAGCTTACGCGCGTGTTTTTGTAAGTACTCTTGAACCATCTTAGAATTCCACTTTTGTGACTAAGCATTTGATGTTTGATGTTTCTGAGTGTTACGAGTACCTTGATGTACATAAATGATAAATCATTGATATTTATTGAAATGTTATAAGTAAATCGTCATAAATTTTCTTAAGTTGTACTTGTACTAATATGTATTCTGTGATATACTGTAAGAATAGATATTTTAAAGTATTTTAAATCGAATGTAAGAATAGATATTCTAAAGTATTTTAAATATGTAAGGATAGATAATTTAAGAATGTAAGGATATATATTTTAAAGACAATTATTATATTTTAAATATGTAAGGATAGATATTTTCAAGACAGTAATTTTATGGATATTTTATATTGTCAATACTAACTTGAAGTTGGCAATACTGAGAGTGGTGTTGAGAAGGGAAAGGGAGGTCCGCGCGGGGAAAATCGTGGCCCGGCACTTTTTTTTCAACGAGCTTGGTGGCAACACGCTCAGCATTGGCGCCTTCAGGTTGGAGTTCGGTCTATGGTGGGAAGCGAATAAAGAAGATAACATTTGGTCTGTTTGGTTTTATTATACTTCAGAAGTGGTAAGTGCCATCGCCTTTTAAATCATATTTATTACGTAATTGAAACTAAGATATTTTAGTCAATAATAGTATAATTATTACAAAATTTGTATGTATGGCCGTACAAAAAAAAAGTTAAATTTCTTGCATAGCGAATTATTACAGTTGGTATATTATACTTTACTTTTGAGAATACCAATTCCTAATAACAGTTTATGGCTGTACGGCTACTAATTAATTTCTCTACGGCTAATTATTTTTTTTTATCATTTCGAATATTAATTACATTTTTGCATTAGTATGTTTATAAACTATAAAGAATGGTAAGTATGACATAACCGTCATTCTTCATCAATGGCTATTATTATTGCAATATCTAGCCTTTCGTCTATCAAGACGCCCAAAAATATGGGTATCGTAATACGTTATAATACAAATATGTAAACAATAATGTAAGCCAGCTTATGTTGTATCTCTCCTTGATACACTTCCGGCAACGTAGACAGTGGGAAAGAGATGCAAATAGTGACGCCGAGACATTAGTGTGAACCGTGAGCCGATATTTTAAGTGTGAACATAAACCATTTTTTGTGATGACTTCAAGAGTGGACCACTTGGCGCGCATTTCTGACCTGCTGCGTGGGAGTGTATAAAGGAGTATTGTTTTCTCGGTGTGTTTTATTAAAGGCGTCACAGACCAGTGCCAAATACGACAACAATAGAATACAATAGCATTTCCGAGAATCTCCGATCGTAGGATTGAAGTATTCTGACCACCGATTTGGTATTTGGTTTAAAATATAATACTATAATAATTATGTATTTACGTCATCTAATGGTTTACTTGTTAACATGGAGATTTCTGTGAATATATTCAGTTTAATAAGAGTAACGTAGTAAAAGTTAATTTTTATTTATGTATTGAATTATTAGTTTTAATCACAGCTTTGCTAATTGATGCATATTATACTTGGGACAACAACTTCTTTACAACATAATGTTACTTTAGATAGCTAGACAGAGGTACATATGTTTCCGGTTTCGAGTTTCAGAAAACATGCAGCGAGATAAGTCGCATTCGCGTCGCCTCGTGACTCCAGAGCGACCAGAGCATCGCGCATCCGGCGCCAGCGACGGGCCCCGTCACAACCGCAGCCGCACGCGCTGCGACGGCGACTTCGAGGGGCGACGGAGCAGGGTGCGCGACCGCAGCCGACTTCGCGGGGACGACGGCGACTTCGCGGGCCGACGGAGCAGGGCGCGCGACCGCAGCCGACTTCGCGGGGACGACGGCGACTTCGCGGGCCGACGGAGCAGGGTGCGCGACCGCAGCCGTCATCGCGGAGACGACAGACTCTGCGAGATGGAGAGGGACCACATGCAGCTGCGCGACCTCAGCCGCGACATGGGTCGCGAGCTAAGCCGCATGCGGGTAAACGTGAATTGTCAGCGAGACTCAGGGAAATGTAAAACATTTTCTGAACACACCTCTAGACATCGCGAGAGCACTTCTAGGTGTAGGCGCGAGCGTAGTTCACATACCACTAATATTATTTCAACCAAGGAGAACAAAACTAGGACAGAAAGATTAGATCAGCCCTTAAATAGGTCCTCATCTCCAACTTTTTCTGTTAAAGATGTAGTAAATATTTTAAATTCCATTAAAAATCTGCCGTCTCAGCAGTCAACGTCGTTTCCCACTCAATCTTCAAACCATAAAAATATTTTGTCTGATTTTGACCCTACTTCTAAAAACCAACGTGTTGATGTTTGGATTAAGAAAGTAAATGAGTGTGCTACCGTCTATGGATGGGACGATAAAACAACAGTCCATTTTGCTATGCAAAAGCTTCAGGGTTTGGCCAAAGTTTGGTATGAGAGCCTGCCGACAATATTGTTTAGCTGGGTTGAGTGGCAAAATAAATTGTTGAACGCGTTTCCTTCCGAACAAAACTATGGCCAAGCCCTGGAAGACATGTTAAAAAGAAAAAGTAGATTTGGCGAACCTATAGAAGTATATTTTTATGAAAAACAAGCGTTATTGAATCAGTGCAACATTCTAGGTCGTAATGCGGTAGATTGTATTATACACGGGTTAACTGATAGGACCATGAAGTCGAGCGCTTTAACTCTTCGTTGTACACAACCCGAACAATTGTTACAATTTTTAATGAGCAACAAAGAATCCACTTTGACGTTTGATAAACAAAATTACAAATTTAGGCTAAAAGGAAATGTCGGTAGTGTCGTAAACAATACTGTTAACAAGCAAGCGGGAAAGCCGTATTCGGGTTCAAGCAGCGAAATCCTATGCTATAATTGTCATCAAAAGGGGCACCCGTTCTTAAAATGCCCTCAGCCTATTGTAAAATGCGGAAAATGTGATAGAATGGGGCATAAGACTGAAAATTGTTTTGTAAATGTTAATAAAGATAATAACAAAAATGTCGTTCGTAAGACTATGTGTATATCTAACGCGGATCCGAATTCAAAATTCTTTAAAATAGTTACTTTAAATACTGTGCCGACCAAATGCTATATAGACTTTGGCAGCGAAGTCTCGCTGATCAAACAATCGCAAGCTTTAAAATTGGGGTTGCAAATTGATAAATGTTCAACCGTTCTTAAGGGATTTGGGAATGAATTAGTTCATACTGTAGGTACCGTCTTAGTACATTTGATTATTGATGGGGTTAGTGCAAATGTAACTTGCCATGTAGTGGAGGATAAATATTTAGAATTGCCCTTGCTCATTGGGCAAACATTCACAGAGCAATCGCATGTCATTGTGTACAAAACCGCGGATAGTTTAAACTTTATAAACGTTTGTGAAGAAATGCCTTTCATAGACTCGGAAATACAAAGCGAAGCCCCTATAGAAGTAGTATCAGTTGCATTCGTGAATATCTACGGTCTGACATGTGTGAACGCTAAAGTAAATTTACCCAATCCTTGCGAAATTTTAATAGAGAGTAAAGTTATCGGTAAACCTTTGCATCAATTATTAGTTTTAGGGGCCCTATATCCTGTAAAGCATGGTTTTGTAAAACTATTTGTGACTCCTGTTGTGTCTCGCGCAATAATAACAGATGGAATGATTCTTAGTCGGGGTTTGAATGTTAAAGTTGTGAACCAGGTCAATGCCTCATTTCAAAATCTAGTGGACAATAGAAAATTTAATGAAAACGATGTCCGTGTAGGCGAATCTATCAAAGATTATTATAGGCAACAACTTTTAGGTATATTAAATAAATTTAGTCACTGTTTTGCTACTTCACTAAAAGAACTTGGTTGTACTAACGCCACTGAAATGACAATAGAATTAAATAAAAGTACTCCTGTTGTCTATCGGCCCTACCGGTTGTCTTTTAAAGAACGTGAGGACGTAAGAGAGATGGTGAACGAAATGTTAGATGCAAATATAGTAAGAGAGAGTGTGTCAGAATATGCGAGTCCAATTATACTAGTAAGAAAGAAGAATGGAAAGATGAGAATGTGTGTGGATTACAGAATGTTAAATGCTATTACAGTTAAAGAACGTTATCCCATGCCAAATATAGAAGACGAAATTTCACGGCTTTGTGGACAAGCATATTTTATTACTCTCGACTTAACCTCAGGTTATTACCAAGTCCCTATATCTGAACAGTCTCGGGTCTTTACTTCCTTTGTGACACCAGACGGCCAATACGAATTCAATCGTATGCCGTTTGGCCTAGCTAATGCTCCCGCTGTCTTTCAGCGGATGATGCATCGTGTATTAGGTTCAGTGCGATATAATGGTGCAACATCATACATAGATGATGTTTTGATCTATGGAAAGGACGTTTCAGAATGTTTGACAAGACTAGAGAAAGTACTAAAATTGTTAGAGGATGCTAATCTTACTTTGAATATGTCAAAATGCGAATTTCTTATGGATAAAATTGATTATTTGGGCTATGAGATAAGTTTCGCGGGTATTAGGCCAGGCAATAAAAAAATCCAATGTGTAGTTGATTTTCCTTGTCCCACGGACCAACACACAGTGCGGCAATTCTTAGGCCTCGTCGGCTACTTTAGAAAGTTTATAAGGAACTTTGCTACTCATGCTTATCCTTTAACAAAGTTATTATCGAAAAACGCAGCTTGGTCTTGGTCTGAGGAACAAGATAAGGCATTTCGAGTTCTTAAAGACAAGCTGGTGAATAGGCCCGTACTTGCTATTTATGATCCCGCGGCGGACACTGAACTACACACCGACGCTAGCAAGCTAGGGATTGGGGGCGTACTACTGCAGAGGTCTCATGATAATGTTTTTAAGCCCGTAGCATATTACAGTCGAAAGACTTCTCCCGAAGAAATGAACTTTCATGCCTATGAGCTGGAGACCTTGGCAGTAGTATGCTCTTTAAAAAAATTCAGAGTTTATTTACTAGGGCAACAATTTAAAGTCGTAACGGACTGTAGTGCTCTTAGGTCAACGTTTTCAAAGAGAGATATTCTTCCACGGATTGCGCGTTGGTGGCTTCTGATGCAGGAATATCAATGTTCAATTGAATATCGCCCAGGCACTAAAATGACTCATGTAGATGCGTTGTCCCGCAATGCGATAGCCGACGACGGAACGTTCACAGAATTCGATGGTTATCCTTCAGTCATGAATATAACAAGCGAAGATTGGTTGCATACGTTACAGTTAGGAGACGAAGAGTTAAATAGGATTCGTAACATATTAATATCCGAAATAGACGTAGACGGCCTCCAATATATTAAAGATAATTTTCTTATAAAAGACAATCGCTTATATCGATATTTGGATGGTGATCGAAATAATATTCGTTGGGTAGTTCCAAAGGGTGCAAGGTGGCAACTCTGTCGGTTAAATCACGATGAAATAGGACATTTCGGGGTAGAGAAAACATTAGAAAGAATAAAGAAAGCTTACTGGTTTCCTAAGATGTCAAAGTTTGTAAAGAAATACGTGAGTGCGTGCATTGAATGTGCTTATAGCAAAAATAATGGCTCTACCACGGAAGGTCACTTACATCCGATTGAGAAACAAGGAATTCCCTTTCATACCTTACATGTAGATCACCTTGGACCCTTTGTCAGATCAAAGCGCGGAAATTCTTACCTGTTTGTAATCGTCGACAGTTTTACTAAATTTGTATTTACTAAGGCAGTCCGAAATACTAAAAGTCAGAGTGCGATTCGCGTTCTAGAAGATATTTTTTATACTTTTCGTGTTCCGGATCGGTTAATTAGTGACAGAGGATCATGTTTCACTTCACACACATTTAAAAGATTTTGCCTCGATAAGGGTGTTAAACATGTTCTCAATGCTGTAGCCAGCCCACGATCTAATGGTCAAGTAGAGAGGTATAATCGTACCATATTACAGTCGCTAACGGCTCAGAATTTAAATATGGATGAGAGGGACTGGGATGAATCGGTAGGTAAAGTTCAGTGGGGCTTAAATAATACTTTGCAGAAGACAACTGGTAAGACGCCCTCCGAGCTAATGTTTGGAATAAAAATTAGTAGTGAAATAAACCCCAAGCTTAATGATATCATACATGAGACTCGCGAGGAGAGGGATTTAATCTCTGCCAGAGAACAAGCAAAAATAGCTATAGATACAGAGCAGGAAAAACAAAAACAAAGGTATGATAAAAATAGAAAACCGGCTAAAATTTACTCTGAAGGAGAATTAGTTAAGATAACCAAAACTGCGTTTTCTAATGATGGAAAAAGTAAGAAGCTTTTACCAGCTTTTATAGGGCCGTACCGTGTCGTTTCAGTTTTAGGCAATGATAGATATAGAGTCGCGGCTATACCAGGTCTAACCGGGACCAAGAATAAGCGGCAGACAACCGTTGCGGCCGATCGAATGTTGCCTTGGGTCAATGTCGCTGCACTCGAAGTAAATGAATCCGATGCAACTGATAGTCAAATATCAGATATCGATGAATGATAGTACGTATGTAGGATAGTAGTATATAATAGATAAGTCGATTAGGATAGGATAGTAGAATATAGTAGGGCTATGATAGTAGATTAGTCGGTTGTTTTGATTTAACTTATCAGCTCTAACATATAATTTTTACTGAAGTTGTTTTATTAGGCAAGGCGCCTCGTTTGTAAGAATGGATGGGTTTACAAACAATATATTCAAGGCAAGTATGTAGAGCATAGACTTTTCGTGAGAATGGATGGGTTCACGGGGAGTCGTCTTGGTTCCCAGGTTGCGAGAATGGATGGGTTCGTTCCCTGGCTACCAAAATGCTTTGCATGTTGTTTGATGGGTGACTCGGTTGTAAGAATGGATGGGTTTACATCTGAATTTCCGATCAAATAATTTATAGGAGGTCATGCAGTGCATGGGGACATGCACTTTTGTCAGGATGGGCGAATGTAAGAATAGATATTTTAAAGTATTTTAAATCGAATGTAAGAATAGATATTCTAAAGTATTTTAAATATGTAAGGATAGATAATTTAAGAATGTAAGGATATATATTTTAAAGACAATTATTATATTTTAAATATGTAAGGATAGATATTTTCAAGACAGTAATTTTATGGATATTTTATATTGTCAATACTAACTTGAAGTTGGCAATACTGAGAGTGGTGTTGAGAAGGGAAAGGGAGGTCCGCGCGGGGAAAATCGTGGCCCGGCACTTTTTTTTCAACGAGCTTGGTGGCAACACGCTCAGCATTGGCGCCTTCAGGTTGGAGTTCGGTCTATGGTGGGAAGCGAATAAAGAAGATAACTTTGGTCTGTTTGGTTTTATTATAATACTTAGTCTAATGTAGCCGTGCCGCACACAGATAAATCACAATATGGTATCTAAGTTTAATTCTAACGCCATTCTTTATTTAATTTTGTTTTTTAGAGTAGAGTTTACTTAACTTCACTCGAAATTAACTTTATTTAGAGAGAAGTTATGTAAACTCTGGAGTGCTGCCGTAAGTCTTGTATCAACAAACTATGTTTTCAGTTACCTTACTTGCCAAATGAATCACAGAAGTAAAAAGATAATTACATCGGCAAGTAATTATCCGTTATGGAATTTCATAAAAGCCAAAGGAAATACTCGAATGGCGGAATGAAATTAATAAAAATGAGAAACGGAACGTGTCTTGTTTAATATCGGATCTCTGTAATAGGAGAGGCGGGTCATTTTTCTCGTGCGCCGCCATATTTCAATGCAGCCGCTGTTTCGCAACAAAACATAAAAAGGTAACGCTTAATACAAAGCTATCTTTACAATTTGTGTGGCAGATAATGTAGGGTGACCAACAGTTTTTGACACACAAAATATTCTAAGACACATTTTAAGACTTAAAATATTCTGCTATGATACAATCGTATTTTTTTTAATCGCAAAGAATACTTTGCATGTTTTAGAATCCTAGATAAAATATACTATATCTACTTACCTATTATGTAATAATTACTTTAAAAAATATTATTACTTAATCTGAATACTTCGCTTTAGTCCTTCCATACCTAATATTGTCATAATTTACAACTGTATAATTTTGTATTTATTGATAGTAAAGTTACTGCAAACAGTGCTTGTAAACATCCCTCCCGGCTGGCGGCTACATTCCAGGCAAAGTGAAAGACAAATAATATTCAATCAACGAAGCATCTGTTTGTTTGATATCCGATCCGCTCAAAGCATCCTATGTTACAGTAATCTAAGATGATATTAGTAATTATACACTGTTATACGAACATTATGGATCCTATAATCAATATCATTAGCATCATTAAAACATAAAAGTGAATCATATAATTTTTTGTACCCACTAGATTTATCTTACACTTTGAAATATTTATTTTCTTATCTTTTGTGCATAATTTATTAATAAAGCCTGTGTAAAAACCACTAAAATACAACAGCTGTTCTTGTTACGTAACATTTGTCCGCGATTTTGTCTGTATATGGTCACACGGAGACGGTCCTATCCTGAGGCAGTGCACGAACAAAGATCTCCGAAGATCCGTATCTAGGCCCGCTCAGATTAAACAAACGCGAACTAGGCAGATGCAGAATCACACCTGACCCAGGTTTGAGTAATAGTAGTATAGCTGTTTTGAATAGTCTGGGTGAAATGCTGTAAAAATATGATTTCTACGGCATACAACCCATCTAATGCCCAGTTTCTGAGTTTTTTTGGCCGGAGTTTATCTCTTTACTAACCCCGCGTTCCATTCGATGTTAAAAACGATCAAAACGTTCAAAATAGGAGGCGTTTTGAGCGTTTTTAAGGCGCTTAGAACACCTAAATGCGAGATTTCTAAACAGAATATCTATATGATAGAATGCGGTTATTGTATTGAGAAAAATATATAACATTATTCAGAATATATGCTATATCCATAGTGTTTTCAAAACACGATTCAACTTACTTTTCTCGATAGAAAAAAATCGCAAACATACCTCTAATAAAGACTGCTGCTGTCTGTAATAATTATTCCTGGATGTTAAGCGCCACGTGGCCAGTAGATGATACTGCAGATTTAAAAACCTCAAGTCATAGATATGGAGGGTAGATGTGTCATGGCGAACAAATTAAATTATTTGACAATTAGTTTTTTTTTTTCTGTTTTTGATTGACATTGATATTAAAGTCGTTATAGTTTTTTTTCTCTGGATAGTAAAGGCAATTTTTTTTTCTTCTATTGTTATTAATATAATTAATGTGTGGCTATCTTTTAATTATGACAAATATAGAATTTATAAGTATTAAATTTTGCATGCTTCCAAAGCAGAATGTTTGATACTGTATAATATAACTTACTTTAAGATCTTTGTAACAACATTCTTTGCAAATAAATGATTATTATTATTATTATTATTATTAAAATCTTAAAATCATCGGTATGTGTAGTAAATTGCACTCAATAATTATTTAATTTATGGACAATATTTGGCTACCAGTGTACTACTTCCATAGTGTTTTATTTTTTCAAATTATATCCATAATTTGAAGTAATCAAGTATTTTCCATATTTTTCACTACCAGACTAGACGCGCGTACGCGTGTGTGCGTGAGAGCCCTGTAGCGACAGTGCCGCCGGCGAGCTCGTGAGGGGAGGATGTATTTGCGCTCCGTCGACCAATAAATCTAACCAATCGAGTCAATCGAGTGTTAATTTGTAAATACTAAATAATATTTTGTACATAAGTGTAGAGGTAAAATAATGTATAGTGTCACAACACTAATCGTATGTCACATCACTATGGTGGACTATTTAATCGTAACATAATATTAAATAAACGCAGTCTTAATTAAGCATCGATTGGTTTAAATTCTCCCAAACCACCACCTTACATAAGAATAATGTAAGTATGTTCCAATGATTACGAATTTTTATTGTGTTGTTTATGTTTTTACGCATTTGTTCGTTTATTTTAGATAAAATGGGAAATAAAAAGAAACTCTCGCGAAAAACCAAATCACATGCATATAAAGAAAATACCAAGCTTATGAATGATGTAATAAGGTAAGTTTCTATTGATAATTTCACTAACAAATTTCTATAACAAATTAGCATTCACAATTTTATTGCTTTGGATATTAAATTGATATTTTCATGTAAGGCTGACAATAAATAAAAATAGTTGCGTAACAGGGCTCGTAATTCGCCAAACTCGTTGCTATCAGTTATAGCTCAGTGGTGCTTACACCACATGGTCCGCGGCTCACAAAGTCCATGGTCGAATCCTAGTAGAGATATTAATTTTGTGTATCACATAATTTCTCGTTTTACAGTTTTTGAACGATTTTAATTTATTTTTTTGTAAATGTACTCACACAAATATTATTTGTTACAAAAATATTTCTTTATTTACTCTATTTCCACTCGAGCTGAGCTGAGTCGCTAAGGTTGTACTTTTTTTAATTTCTGTACCTATCATTTACCTAATATTCACAAAAAAAAAATTCTTACAGGAAAAAGAAGCTTCAAAATTCTAATGAGTCGGAAGTTTCCCATATTGTGTAAGTATCACAAAACAAAACCCGAAGCACGTCACTTATTGTTTATATACTTATTTATTTTGTAATACAATTTATTATTATCACAATTACATTTTTCAGAAAACGACCAAGACTTGGTGATAAAAATGAAATAAATTCATCAAAAGATGACTATCACGAGTAAGTTGGTTATAATTACCTACCCATACTACAATAATATTATCCTAAAATAAACGAAAAATACTTATTATAATATTGGTAATAGATATAAATATTAGTTACTACACCAGATGTTAAGTTGGAAAAACAGTTAATAATAATATGAAGTAAGTCCATAAAAGAAAAAAGTTTGATACAAAATCTGACGGGGGGGGGGGGGGGGGTAATTTTTATACACCAGATGTTGAGTTGTAAGGAGGCAAATATATCTGCGAAAACCGTATGCAAATCGGATCAGTAGTTTCCGTGTTAAAGAAAGTCTTTAAATACAAAATCTCTTTCGTCCCTTTAGAGGGGTGGGAGGAAATTTTTTTTATACACCACATGTTAAGTTGGAAGAAGACAAATATATCTGCAAAAACCGCATTCAAATCGGATCAGTACTTTTCGTGTTAAAGCAAAAGTCTTATACAAAATCTGACCCCCTCTTTCGTCCCTTTAGAGGGGTGGGGGGATTGTTTTTTATACACCACATGTCAAGTTGGAAGAAGACAAATATATCTGCGAAAACCGCATTCAAATCGGATCAGTACTTTTCGTGTTAAAGCAAAGTCTTATACAAAATCTGACCCCCTCTTTCGTCCCTTTAGAGGGGTGGAGGGAATTTTTTTTATACACCGTTTTCGTGTGATAGTGGAACAAACATACAGACAGACAGACAGACAGACAGACGGACAGACAGACAAAAAAACTGACCACATTTTTGGCTTCTATAGCGATGTAGTGACACCCTCCGCTTATTATTTTTTGAATATCTTTAATGTACAGAATCTTCATTTCTACAGTTTTATTATATGTATAGATTTTCTGCGACACGACGGGGTGGGGCGGGCTGGTCAGCCGCGGACATGCCGTGCCGCCCGGCCCGCCGTGTGCGTTGGTAATAAATAATAATATTATAGGAATAGGATTCCCTTTGTGCTATCGTTCGCGGCGAAATTGACCGGTCCGCCCCGCCCCGTCGTCTGCAAAGCGCCATAATATGTTCATAATACAGGTGAGTCGAAAGTTCGAAACATGCATTTTATCAATTCGAGGATCAATTATAAACCATAGACCTATTATATTATAGACTTGTCCAAAATTAAAAATATATTTTCATTTTTTTCGCAAGTTGCAAATCTTATAAAGATGTTGAGAAAAGTGTGTTATGTGTGTGAGGTTAATGATACTATACAGGCTGTATTTTTGGAACGAAGTTCCTTAGCGCGCATTGCGAAACTCCTTTCACAGTGCGCGATATTAGGAACTTCGTGAGGCTGGACGGAAAAAACACACACCACAGACAAACATATTGATCTATGTATGTGCTTTTTGCTATAGTTTTAGGCCGTGTGTGTGTTCTTTTTGTCTCTTTTTCTCTCTCTCTCTGCGTCTTTTGTATTTTTTATTTTTTTTCTTTATTTTTTTTTGTTGAGTATTTACAGGTTTTTTATACATAACAAATAACTTCGTTTCACCCGGGTGTCCCTTGACACCTCTCAAGTTTTTTTTTCATTTTATTAATTTGTATTACATGCATTTTTTAGGTGAATCTCTTGGAATTAGAGGAGAAAATACAAGCACAAATAAAAACTATGAAACTAGTAAACACACTGTTGAGGTAAAATTTAAAGTTTCCACTAATAGTACGGGAGCCCTAGAACATTTTTTTTATTACTATCAAGCTAATTTTTGTGAGTATTTTTTTAAGAGAGAGATTTTATTTTTAATTTTAAATATCTCGTATTTTTTAGGTGGAAATTGTTCCTGAAAATGAAACTGTACAAGCATCTTTAGAGAAAGAAGACACTGGTTATGATATTGAGGTAAATTTAGGTTTTCGTCAATATGTATCTTATAAGTTTGTATTGACACTACATAAAATCAAAAATTAATTATGTTGTTTCATTAATTTTTTAGATGGAAAATGCGACTGACAATGTAATAAAAGTAGGACGACGAATAATAAACGTATCGAAATTTTTGGAGAAATTATACCATATTTCTAATCACGGACCCTTGGACTGCGGTTTTTCTTGTCTACAATTAGTTGGCGAAAAACTTCATGGACTGTCGTCCAAGCTTACCTTTTTATGTAAAACGTGTAAGCTTCGATTTGTACTCGAAACTGATGATGAAGATGGTTGTCTCCCAGTAAATGCATGTGCTGTGGCTGCTACAATTTCTATTGGATGCGGCCATTCGCAACTACAGCAATTTTCTTCAGCAGTAAATTTACCCATCATTTCTCAAAAAACTTACAGAGACAGTCACAAATTGCTTTCTGAAAACTGGGAACAACTTGCGCAGCAATCCATGAACCAAGCAGCTGAAGAAGAAAGAAATATTGCAATAGCGGAAGGAAACGTGACTAAGGATGATACACCAGTCATCGATGTATTAGTAGATGGCGTTTATAGCAAAAGATCGTATAAAAAAAACTATTCGGCTTTATCTGGTGCTGCTGCAATCATAGGAAGAAAAAAAGGAAAAATTTTATACATGGGTGTTCGCAACAAATATTGCTACCACTGCGATCGTGCTGAAAAAAGAAAATTAACAATCCATAAACATTTTTGTTGCAAAAATTATACCGGTCCTTCTACAGGAATGGAAAGTGAGATAATAGTAGAAGGTTTCAGACAATCTTTATCCACACATGGGCTTATACATATATGGAAGAATGATCTCCGACGGTGACTCGAGCACCTATTCTAAAATTCTACAAGCAAGGCCTTACAAAGATGTAACAGTAGAGAAGATTGAATGTAAAAACCATTTACTTCGGAATTTTTGCAATAAAATGCAATTATTACAGACTGACGTAAAACATCTAGTAAAGCACAGAAAACTTTTGACAGCAAAACGGATAATGGTGATGAGATCAACAATTATAAAATCGATCAAAAACAACAAATCCCATCCCTGTCCGCAAGAAGAACATTTGTTTGATGATATTTCGCAAGCACACAATCATGCCTTTGGTAACCACGTGAAATGTAAAACATATTTCTGTGATAAAACGGGAATCGTAGAACAAGACGAGATGATAAAAGAATTGAATTTAAGTACTTTGTGGCAAAAAATATGCCTCTTAATACAAGGCATTGCTTGCCATGCACGAAGTCTTCTTCACGATGTTGACAGCAACATCGTGGAGAATTATCACAGCATAATAGAAAAATATGTCGGAGGGAAAAGAATAAACTTTTCTCTCCAAAATTCTTACCAAACACGATGCATGGCATCAGCGGTGTCTTTTAACGAGGAAAACGCTTTATCTAAATTATACAAGAAAATTACTCACAAAAGCCCCAGAGGCAAATTGAAAATGTTAGAAGGCAGACGATCAAAAAATGAAAAAGCTAAGCAAAAGATATACAAGAAAGAAGACTCGACAAACATTTTTAGGATAGAGAACAAAAGATGACAAGCATTACGGTGACAAGTGCGAAAAACCCGATGTCCCAGAAGATGTGCTAGAAAAAATTAAACAAGACTTCTTGAACAGTTTAAAAAAAATAGATTGTGAGCGGGCAGTGATTGAACGAAAAACTATTCTTCAGAGTGCTAGCGGAGAATGGCTTGAAATGCGAAGTTGACTGCATCAAATTTCAGCAAAGTAATAAAACGGCGGCCTAATACACTTTGTGCCAATTTAGTAAAAGACATTCTCTACAAAAAGAACTTGGATCATGTAGAATCAATTAACCATGGACAAAAGTGTGAAAAAGCTGCCCTCGCACAGTTGGCTGTCCAAGAAAAAATTGTTATTAAACCTTGTGGTTTATTCATTGATAAAGATTTGGGTTTCTTGGGGGCTTCACCAGATGGTCTGATTGGGGACGACAAAATTGTCAAAATAAAATGTCCTTTGACAGTAAATAAATTAGGTTTAGACGCAGCGATACGAAACAAAAAATTAACCTTTTGGACAATAACAAAATCCGGTGAAACCGTTAATAAGCAACATCCGTGGTTTTACCAAATCCAAGGGCAATTACACATCACACAAAGAAAAATGTGCTTGTTTGCTGTATGGGTAAATGAAACAGAAAAACTGAAAACCGAAGTAATACAGCGCGACGATGAATTCTGGGATAAACAAATGAAGGATAAATTAATTAAATTTTACATGGATTGCTTGTTGCCCGAGATTCTAGATCCATGCATTTCCAGAAACATGAAAATTCGGGAGCCTTACAGAACTCCAGAATGTTCACAACCAGACATCAATAATGAAACCAGAGATGGAAACAATGACAGAGATAAAGATAGTGACGTTACTGAGCCTACCGCAGATCATGAATATTCTTACAAACAAAACAGAATAGAAGACGAAGACCAAGAAAATAATTTTCTTGAAGCGGAAACTTCCAGACGATGCTTAGATTTCAGTTATTTTTAAATAAAACTGTATAAAAGTATTGTACTGTAAAATAATGCAAAATATGTATAGTTTTAATGTAGATATTATAGTTTTAAAGTAGAATATAACGCATTACTAATTGTAAATATGTAAATATAACGTAATTGTAATGTATATGATATGTGTATATGTAATTAAAAATGTTTAAAGCATTTAAATAGTGGACAGCCAACTGTGCGAGGGCAGCTTTTTCACACTTTTGTCCATGATTAATTGATTCTACATGATCCAAGTTCTTTTTGTAGAGAATGTCTTTTACTAAATTGGCACAAAGTGTATTAGGCCGCCGATTTATTACTCTGCTGAAATTTGATGCAGTCAACAGTTCAATCACTGCCCGCTCACTATCTGTTTTTTTTTAAACTGTTCAAAAAGTCTTGTTTAATTTTTTCTAGCACATCTTCTGGGACATCGGGATTTTCGCACTTGTCACCGTAATGCTTGTCATCTTTTGTTCTCTATCCTAAAAATGTTTGTCGAGTCTTCTTCCTTGTATATCTTTTGCTTAGCTTTTTCATTTTTGATCGTCTGTCTTCTAACATTTTCAATTTGCCTCTGGGGCTTTTGTGAGTAATTTTCTTGTATAATTTAGAATTTAGATAAAGCGTTTTCCTCGTTAAAAGACACCGTTGATGCCATGCATCGTGTTTGGTAAGAATTTTGGAGAGAAAAGTTTATTCTTTTCCCTCCGACATATTTTGCTATTATGCTGTGATAATTCTCCACGATGTTGCTCGTGAAGAAGACTTCGTACGTGGCAAGCAATGCCTTGTATTAAGAGGCATATTTTTTGCCACAAAGTACTCAAATAAAATTCTTTTATCTTTTCTACGATTCCCGTTTTATATAACATATATTATATAATAAAAATTGTATAGGATAAAAAAAATTAAAGCTTGTAATAAAAAATATCACGTTTAAAAATCCTAATCTATGTCTTATCTATTTCATATGTTGGTCTATGGAAATATGGGTTGCATTGCATATTGCATATTATTTTAATTTGTACTTCATGAGCGTACAAGATTTTTAATTGTTTGTATTGGATATGTTTGTATGTTTATATTTTAATGTAAATATTATAAAATATGTAATAATTATAAATATATTTGTACAAAATACATTGAATTTATTATTTATTCAAAACCGTACCTACTACCTATGCAATGTTTTACAAAACAGTCACTTCAAAACTACGAATAATAAAAACTAATTATTTGTAGCTTCAAAACAATGATATTGTATAATATATAAAATGTAAATTATTAAACTATCATTTTTCAAGCTACGAAACAAAATTAATAAACGTTTTTAGTTTATTTGTGTCTCTTAGCTTGAAAGATGTCTTCATCATTCATCTATGTTATTAAAAGTTTATTTATTAATAAAAGCGCCATCTCTCGGAAACAAAGTGTCAAAATCTCATCCAGCATTTGCATTTGAGTATCCCGTGGGGTAACGCGCTTAATTGCTTTTACCGCTAGATGTCGTTTAGATATTTTATGCATGTGTGCAAGCGTCGCTCAAGGTCGATTAGCTGTTCTAAGCCCCTTAACATCAAATGGAACGCAGGGTTAAAAATTAACCAATGAACAACGCTAGCGAAAAGATAAAAGTCTGTCAAAAACCGAGCAGAAACCGGGTTCTGAAAGCCACTGAAGGAGAAACACCTTGTCGCTAACTTATTTCTTTGCAGAAATTAGTTATAAAGCTGTTACTAATATAAACAAGTTACGATTTATTACGGTTTCCGAGAAAAAAATATGCGTTTTGCTAGATGAGCATTGAAAAAACACAAAACCAGGTTTTGAAATAAAAATTATAAAATAAATATTAAAAAAAAATTAAATGTGCTATGCGGCATATAAATATTATGTATATACTATATAGGTATGTAAAGACGGAGCACGAAGTATACAACCACAAGTAATAAATTGGAAATGTGAAAAACTTTTCCAAGAAATATTTCACAAAGGCTTCGGAGCTCGCCCCAAAACTTTAGCTGCACTGACTACAGTTTGGGAATGTTCATACTTTTGTAGGGTGCAGACGTCTAGGCTATATATAGCTGCTCGTAGGCCATATCTCTGAACTACTTCTACAAAGTTGAAATAATAAGGACGGATTTTTATGAACCAAGTTATTATTGGTCGGAACCAAGTTTTTATGTTTCCTTAGTGCAAGGAATTTTGTTATTTCTCCTTTGTTGGTTCTATCAAGGTTATAAAAGAAAGAACGAATAATTATTATCGTGTACGTGTATGCGTAGTTCTTATTTCCGTTTTGGGAATTATAAAATGTAGTTTATGGTGCGTTTTTTCACGAGCCAATAAAGACCCCAAATTTATTGGTATTGTTATTCGACAAAAACTCCGTTAACAACTGCTGAATGTTGCTAAGTGTTTAATAGAACAATGGAAACGTTTAAATAGAATTAAAACTTTCTGCAATATTGAACATATTATAAAATATGTAAAAGTGTGTCTATCTGAATATCAGCTACCTTTTCGGGCCCAATATAGCTGAACCGATTTTGCTGAAATTTGGTATGAAGATTATTTAGGAAGGGACATACTTTTATCCTGGAAAAATTTACCGATCCCGAGCGATAAACGGATGCGCAGCGGAGTTGTGGACGTCATCTGGTAATATAAAGGCAGTATTTTTAAACTACAGAGAAAAATCCACAAAAATCGCATCAACATGAAAGGCATAGCTCCACAAAGATCGGGGATATCTCCTGCGTGATCGAGGGGTTCCACAGCTGGCTATTTATATACCCTGAGCTACATAGACCCGATATGAGCACGTACACTGTAACTATACGATTTGATAAAGCATTCTAGTAAATAAATCCAATTTATGTAATACGTGATATCAGATCAGTTTTTCTGAATTATGTCGAAATTCTTAATTTGGTTTATAAAAAATTCACTTGGTCGAAATCCTGAAATCAATACGAATCGTCATTTAAAAAATCTATACTTATAATACAACAAAATGTGCAAACTTTAATGTTTGCATCGAATAGGCTAAAAGGCTGCTGAACCAATTTTCATGAAAAGCATAGATTTAATAGAGTGCACCACGGAGATGGACATTGGATATAGGCTAATTAAAATAATTTTTATTCAGGAAAAATGTTCGGTTTCTACGAGATTGGATTTTGAGAGTAGATGCTGCAGCCTGCAAGTATGTGATAAGATACAAAACGAGAGAAAAGTCTCGAATGAATCAGGAAAAGAGATAATTTTTTTGTCAGACCTAAAACATGATAAACTGATTAACACGCCCATAAAATGTTTTCTTATTTGGACGATAAAGTTAATAATGCATGGGTTGAGGCCTTAAAGGAAAAACCGTCGCAGCTGGGCAAGGCTTAGAATTTCATTAGACGGCTGAGACACAGTATAAATAATTTACAGTAGAGTATTGTTATACCAGGCTGCCCGAATCAGGGAAAAGTTAAGCGTGATTTCGAAGAACTTGTTGCGGGCCCTTGACTTTGACACGTGATTATTACATCTCAGTGTTTTTCTTTGACTGTTTGCCTCATATGCCTCATATTTTTGTTTATGCTTGCCCGTCAACAACATCGTCGCTCATTCTTGTCATAGATTAAACTATGATTTTTTAAATGAAATAAGGGCAAACGAGCAAACGGGTCACCTGATGGAAAGCAACTTCCGTCGCCCATGGACACTCGCAGCATCAGAAGAGCTGCTGACTGCGTTGCCGGCCTTTTAAGAGGGAATAGGGTAATAGGGGAGGGTTGGGATGGGAAGGGAAGGGGATAGGGGAGGGTAGGGAAGGGAATAGGGTAGGGGATTGGGCCTCCGGTAAACTTACTCACTCGGCGAAACACAGTGCAAGCGCTGTTTCACGCCGGTTTTCTGTGAGAACGTGGTATTTCTCCGGTCGAGCCGGCCCATTCGTGCCGAAGCATGGCTCTCCCACGTTTTAAGTGTACAAATTACAATCATATTATGCCAATTGACGACCTCTGTGGCTCAGTTGGTGAGCTGTTGGTAGCTCAAGCCGGGGGTCGCGGGTTCGAATCCCGCGACCGAACAAAAAGTTTTCAAAGTTCCTGGGTCATGGATGTGTAATATGTGTATCATATAATAAAAATCTTAAATATATGTATAGTATAAAAGTATTAAATATATTTTCGTTGTCTGGTACCTGTAACACAAGTCCTTCAGGTACTTAGCACGGGGCTAGACTGACGTGGTGTGAAGCGTCCATAGATATTATTATTATTATAAATCAATCCAATATAAGGTTCAAAGTAGAGGAAGGTCTACAGAGAACAATTTAGTATCATTTTAACACAATTTGATTTCGAAAAAATTGCCTAATGTAAAATTGTATATTGTTACACTACTGTATATAAGCATATTGTGGCTATGGTCTCAGTTTCTATTATGAGTAGTTTAGCTTAATTAGTTCAAACCGAGAAGGCTTGCGTTAGTCATGGCATTAATTAAGTTTTTGTGCGGGTTTAATGGTCTAGCGCTAGACCGCAGCTGGACGCTATTGCCCTTATTAATAAACTGGGGGTTGCGATAAAAAACTCATTAAAGTGTGATGGATTATAAATATTTTAAAGACTCTTAGGGCTCGCGCACAAAACTGCGAATTCGCATCTAATCGCATCGTAATATCATTTTTATAATTAATTTTGTCGCAGATATATTTGCGATGCGATGCGATTCGCAGTCATGTGTGGGAGCCCTTACTAGTAAAGATTTTCTCTGTGTATAGCTAGGGAAATATTCTTGTGATGCAAACAATGCAGATTTAAATTAATAAGCAGTAATATTTCTGCCACTTACTTATAAAAAGTATTACACAGTTAATAAGTTCTGTTTAACGGCCGCTGCATCTATTTATCAAGTGACTTTTCCAATGTGCCAGAAAGATCATCTTTTATATTTATTAAGCAGATCTTTTATAGTTATTCGTTGTGAAAATATTTTTATTAGTAATTAAGGGGGCTAATTTTTCTCTGGTTAGAAGTCTACGACCATTGTAATCCCTAATTTTAAACCTCACTTACGGCAGGCGTGTTTAGTAATTAAATAATTAAGGCCATGTTTTATGACTTAAGATAGAATTTGTCGATAAGATAAGCGGCACGATTAATATTTATATTGCTCTTTTATTTCTTAATAAATTTACTATATTTTGTTTAAATAACTTTATAAAAATCTTAATTGAAAGCTCAGCACGAAGCTTATTTTAAAGTCCTTGGAATAGAATCTATACATATAATAAAACTGTAGAAATGAAAATTAAAGTTAATTGTACATTAAAGATATTCAAAAAATAATAAGTGGGGGGTGTTACTACATCGCTATAGAAGCCAAAAATGTGGTTAGTTTTTTTGTCTGTCTGCCTGTCTGTCTGTCTGTATGTTTGTTCCACTATCACACGAAAACTACTGGCCCGATTTGAATGCGGTTTTCGCAGATATATTTGTCTTCTTCCAACTTAACATCTGGTGTATAAAAAAAATTCCCCCCACCCCTCTAAAGAGACGAAAGAGGGGGTCAGATTTTGAATAAGACTTTTGCTTTAACACGAAAACTACTGATCCGATTTGCTTACGGTTTTCGCAGATATATTTGTCTTCTTCTAACTCAAAATCTGGTGTATAAAAATCACCCCCCCCCCCCACCCCTCTTAGGGAACAAAAGAGGGGGTAACATTTTGTATCAACTGATGAAGTAGAAATACTTTAAATGGCAAAACAACGTTTGCCGGGACAGCTAGTAAAAAATATGTTTTAGATTGTTCACATAAATCATAAAAAGTTTTTATTATTCTTTTCTTTTTACACAGAGTGGCAGTATATTGCTCCTCTTTGTAACGAGTAGATCTTTACTATTTCATGGACAATTAACATTTTGCTATAATTTATTCTTTCTTTGAAGAATCGTCTTTGTTTTGTTTACTTTCTGTCATAAATAACAATATTTTTCTTTATATTCCAGTAAAATAATACCAATGAGTTATGAGCCTATTGTAAATTAAAGAAATAAGAAGCTTCTTTGATCAGGAAGTTCATAGATAATGTTTTTACACAGTCGGAAGTTACAATTCATCTTGTCTAATAAGTAATAATTCATGATAGACTTTATTTTCGATGCCTGTTCACATACTCCGTTTTCTATTTGTGTTATTTTCATACATACATATTTTCATAGAGATTGGCATGGCAAGTACCAATATTTTTGTTTTTGCTAAAAATATTTTTAACAACTGTATGACAAACATAACATACATTTTCCATTTCCCAATGTCTTATGGCATGACCGCATGAGTCATGACTCATGAGTCATGAGTCATGACTTACATAACCTGTAGAATAAATTAAACATTATACTGTATAATGTATATTATACCTGTAGATTCGTACAATGTAGATACAGTCAAAATCTGTTATAACGACATCGAAGGGACTACTCATATTTAGTCGTAAAAACCGATGGTTGTAATAACCAGTGACAGGTGGTCATATAGCATTCAGCCGGGACCTTTGATTTTGGTCAATTTAACCGGTATGTTGTTCTAAGCGATGTCGCCATAAACGGTTTTGACTGTACTTATTAAGCAGGATCTTCAAAGGGAACCCTTGAAAGATAAAAAAGATATCATAATGAGTATTACACAAAAACGTGTTCCTACGAACCCTTTTAAAACATAATTACATATGTACAAGCCAGCCGTTGTAGGTGGTTGAACAAAAAGTGTCTTTGTGCTGCACTCCCGCACTCCCGCACTCCCGCACTCCCGCACTCCCGCACTCCCGCAGAGACCACGTGCAGTTGACACGCGGCACGACGCAATTAGAGTGAAGCCACATGCGCTGTTGCGTTGCGTTGCGAGGCCGCTCTTCGACGTTTTATACGGCCTCTTCGTGTTACCATGAAAATCTATTACGAACATGTGAAGGGTATATTCATCGTATATCCATCGACGTCTATTTTTTTCCCACTGTAGACAGTTGCCCAACCGTGATAGCCATCTTGGGACTTACAATCATTACAATATAATATCTTATGATCTACTACATTGATGCGTTAAATCGTCAGCCACGGTGCGTTGACGGAACGTCGGACAGTTAATGAAATGGGAGGGTAAATGATGCGTTGCACTGTCACTTACTTTTCGTATTGTGTGACGTGCAACGCAGCTATTATGCGTTATTCCGTTCCGACGACGCGACGCACTGAAGCAGTGTGGCCACGCTCTTGCTGGGGAGCTTGTGTACAGTCGATGCCCTCGAATAAACAGCCACCGTCTCATACTAAAGTACTTAGAAAGTGGTTATCCATAGAGCGCCGACCGTACAAGCCGCAACTGTCTCCATGGTAATTTATTAAATTATTAGGAACAGTAATTATAACTGCGTGGAGGACACGACGGGAATATGAAAAGGGTTAAACATGAATATTTTATCTTACGTGGTTTACACATTCCGTGGAAATGTATTTTCGTAAATAACATGACGTACTTACCTAATGTTCGTATTTTAATTTTTTATGTGGGATCAGATAATTTGGACCAATTTACAAGCAATGGTCCCTTTACCAAGCCAAATATGTAGCTAAATGTCGAAATCGAATACGCAGTATTTATTATTCGTAGGTGACCTAGCCAAAGCCTCTCTGTCGGTTAGGTACTTGACCAAAACCGACGCTATATTTTAACCGAGCTATTTTGCGATTTGCACTAGCTTACGCAACTTCTTACTTAAGGCCCTATAGACCCAATTTTACATGACTTTGAATCAATAATAAACAAACAAATAGTGACTTTTAAAAGCCAAAAAAATACACATTGTTGTTTACTTAATGTACTTTGACAATTTGTGGTTCGAAACATAATATTGAAAACTTCACTCGATCAAAAATAACTCCGAAGAGGAGGCTAAATTCGAATATTTTGTGATATTTTTCTTATTTTTCATGAAGCTTATGATAGTTTTACTTTCAAAAATCATATCTACGAAAAGCTCATAACTTAAAGAAGAATAATTTGTGGTTACATTTTGCATTTTGGTTTAATTATCAAAGAAAAAATGTTTTTTTCTCCTATTTCTACGGTACTTTTATATCCAATTATTGGAGTTTACTACTTAAGAATCGATTTTCATATATAAGGCGCCCGGTATCAGAAAAATCCGAGGGGTAAAACCTACTAACAAGTAACGAAAAATCGTGTCACGTTTTTGGTGCGCACCTTTAGTGCGCAACTTTCTAATTTGGCTGTGAGTGTATTAAGACCATAAAGGTAATATACCTATCGGAATATTATATTATATTATTATATAATTATATTATTATATAATTATATTATTATATCATTTTTGGAGTTTACTCCTTAAGAATCGATTTTCATATATAAGGCGCCCGGTATGAGAAAAATCCGAGGGGTAAAACCTACTAACAAGTAACGAAAAATCGTGTCACGTTTTTTGGTGCGCACCTTTAGTGCGCAACTTTCTAATTTGGCTATGAGTGTATTAAGACCATAAAGGTAATATACCTATCGGAATATTATATTATTATTTAATTATATATATTTTTTTAAATATATTATTATATAATATTATATTCCGATAGGTATATTAACTTTATGATTAAGACGACTATACCTATATACTATATGTTATTGGGCTTGTTTGTTTCTATCAGTGTCGATGTATTTATATTGCTATACTCGAACTTAAGGAGTAAACTCCAGTCGTGCATCGGAGCTGACACACTTTTTTTTGTTACTATTTTGTTTTGTTATTGTTATAAGCCAGATAACAATATGTATTTTTTTATTTTAACTAATAAAATTAAAATAATCATTTTTATTGATGAAAACCCCATAATTGCTATATTTACATGAAAATTTCATGAATGCCTTTGATTGTTCATAAAAAAGTGAAAAATCAAAATTGTTGAATTTTTCCAACGGATATCTCTTCTAAGCTCAAAAGCATAATAAAAATTTCTAGATTTCTTGTTTTGAAATAATCAGCGTTTTTATGTTAACATTAAAATGGTGACTATTAACAAATGAACAAAAGCATAACAATTAAACAAATTGTGATAATTTATTTTTGTTGACGGATTATTGTTTATTGATATGTCTACTTAGTACCCAATTTTTTTTATTTCTTTATATTAATATTTAGTCAGTTAAAATATATTTTTAGTTCACGTGGCAGATTACGGCAATTCACGCGAAACCCGAACTACGCGTTTTTACCGTTACTTTCGCCGCTCAATTAAAGTTATAAGGATTGTTGATAAGGTTCCAGGATTTAAAATTTTTTTTAGGAAATTTCCTGCTCTTTAGGGATCTATTTTAAAATTTTGATTATCTCAAATAGTTTTTGAAATATAAAAAGAAAACGAAATCCTTCTTTTTATGTTTACTTAATTGTTTATAACTTTTGCATTTTTTTTCAGCCCCTCTTGGAATTTTGATAGAATGTTCTAGATGGTATTCCGAGTCGAATGAGACCAAAATCATAATTTTCGGTGCATTAGATCAGGTTTTGAGGAAAATGGCACTTGTTAATCAGACTAATATAGAGATCTAGCGAGATGTTGTTAAGTGACTTAATTCATAACGTGACGATGACAAAAATAGCAGTTACTGTACAAATTCGTCAATCAATAATAATTCTGTTTAGTGACTTTTAAAGCTGCGCGTGCACTGGATCGGATTCGGAGCGTACGGAGCGTACGGATTTGTTGCTTTGTATTGATTTGTATGGTACTGCGTGCACTGGATCGGTATTTCTGCGCCTTAGACCGGAATTTATGCCGATGACGTCATCCGCAGCCGCGTCTATGGGTTAATTTATATATTTAGTGCAGAGTCAAAGCGCATTGAAACAAAGTATCAAAACTGAACATAGCAAATCCAACCTTAACTCCAAAGCGTTAACGCACACATTTCATATATACATTAATAACTAAATTGCCGATGCGGAATCCGAATGCAGTGGACGCACTAAATGACGACGCTCCGTTCGCTCCGTACGCTCCGATTCCGATCCAGTGGACGCACAGCTTTAACACAGCATGACGATATTTGATTTGATGAGGTAGGCCCTCGTTGTCAATGAGATAAGGAGTTCAACTACAAAAGCTCAAACACAAAACTTCATTTGCAAAAAAAGTCTTTATTTAAGACAAAGTCTTTCCCTGTTGGCGATTGGCTCATGATGGACACACGACAAGCAATTACGAACGTGTAAAAAGGTATTGATTCGCAAACATGGTCATCAAACATGGCCTAATGTGGAGGCCCTTTGCTGATTGATAACTTTGATTTTATTTTTTTATTCAGTTCCAAATTATAACGAAACTATTTACTATAAGCTAGAGAATTGTGTAGTCACTTTTTATCCTTTACGTCATGTTCTATGGGTTAACAGCCTTATCGTGTGCATAATCACTACAACATTACATTGATTTAGGAGCGGATCGGATTGATTTTCATCGTAAAACCGTGCAGGCTATTATTCCTTTCACAATAAGTCATTTTAAAAGGAAATGCATTATCTTTAATTAAATTCCTAACGATTTTAAACGCATAAGGTGTGTAATGAAAATCATTATAAGTAATTATTTAATAGTCTGTAACCGTATACGGATTACGTATTAAAATAACCTATCGGAAGCCGTATCCTAAAATGATCACCAAATGTGTAAAATGTCTGTTTAATTACAATTGGCTAATGACTAACAAATCATCAAAACATATTTTTACACTAGAATCTATATGATACCCGCAAATCCGTTTCGCCACAATTAGATGGAATTTAATATTAATAATAATTAATTAATTTAATATTAATTATTATTTAAATTTTTTTTCGCAATTTTTATCGCGCGGAAACGCGCGCGATTTTCCGGGGTAAAAGGTGTCCTATGTATTTTCCCGGGACTCAAAGTATGTATCTCCATACCTAGCAAAATTGGTTCTGAAGTTTTAACGTGAAGAGGTAACAGACAGACAGTAGGCAGTCGGACAGACAGACGGACATACTTTCGCATTTATAATATTAGTATGGATATTATATAGAGGTAGCCCGGTCGCCGAACACGTAGTTAGATTTTACTTCCTACTTGATTAGAGACAGACAGATAACAGGACGTAACATTAAATAGCTTATATAAAATATATACTCCGTTGCGTCGGCAAAACATGTTGTTCCATTAAGGTTGACTTAGGATAAAACTTTAATTGGGACGCTAAAACATCCCGCTGACTCCGAGTTTATCTGGCATTGGCAAGCAAGCCAAATACTGGCACTAAAAAACGAGAACATGGCTTGGGCAGGGCCGGCTAGACCGAAAAGGAAGCGACTTCGAGATAGCGATCGTGTCGAGAGTCGAGACACAATTTAAACTGTTATGTCATGTTGCCGTTCGCGATACTTAAACGCCATATCACACAGGAAATGTTTAGGTTAGTCAAGTTTGCAATAAATTGTCTTTGAAATGGCAAAATTACTATTAATTTGTTAATGTAAACACGGCGAAATTGGAATATACAGGGAACTCCAGTTATGTTTGGAAAGCTTTTGATTTCAAAATTATTTATATTTTGTGGCTTTAATTTCGTGTTTCCCTTCAGTTAAGAATTTAATTTAAAATTAAATGTTAGCTTCGGAAATAATCGCAATATCATGCTAGACTTCAACCAGAACAATAAGTATACCTATGTACTCCCCTATCTCATTATTGTCATTCAAAAAGAAGTTTTGTTTATAATTTTAAAATATAATCTCGTAATCGCATTACGCGGAGCTCACGCAGACAATGAGTTGTGAACAGTCGTATCCATCTAATGTTATGAGGGTAGTAACAATAAATGTTAGCCCCGTCAACCGGAACGAAACCCGAATGCGAATTTAACGAAATAGATTTTCGACCGTATTCTCCTGTCGTGTCATTAATTTTGCAGTAAAAACTAGCATTTGTTTGGCATTTGCAAAAAATATTTATGAATAGCCCTTTGAAATCATAAATCATGCCTTTTTCGTATAAAGTCAATAGAGCCCCATTTAATTAGCCCATCAGTCGTGGCAAAACGAGACACAATAGCTTTTTCATTGTTATCGCGGCCGGATGTGGCCGCTTGGGGCTTCATGAATTAATTAAGCAATTGTTAATCATATTAGGTACTTAACTGTTTTCATAATACGTACAACAAATAAAAACTAACTGATTTAAATCGACTGCAAAGACTGTCTTTCGACTGAAAAGTACGTTATTACGTACTTTTCAGTCGAAAATTCGAGTTTTTATTTCTATTTTGTTGATTATCATGCATGCTCCCATATTTAAAATGCCAAAATCATAATCATCGTCTTAAAGCGAATACGATCATGGCTTTTCTATCTATTAAAATCCGCAATCAACCTCATAGCCCATAGGACGTCAGGAGCAGGGCTCCTCAACCACAGCTCCTCGGTGGTCTATCCGCGCAACCGCGACTCAAGCGTACACATTCTTGAGTAAACACGCCATGTTTTGATTACGGCTATACACCGCTCAAAACCATTTTACCTCTAACAGGATCTTGTGCCGACTATATAAGGACCATTATCATAGTAAACCTAGGTAAAATGATTTTGAAAGGACTATAACAGTCTCTACACCCTACACGTCACGACAACATGTGCAGCGAACTCGTACAGGTAACCACGTCGACCCTTCGAAAATAAAATTGGTAAAATGTTACACATTTCTGATTATTTTCATCATTATTTAGGAAACATATTGCACGGAGATTTTGTTCAAATCTGACATTGCTGAAAAGAAAGAAAGTTAAAGTTTTTCTTAAGCAACTGAGACTATAGAGTATAGAGTCTGCCTTTTCAAACTTTGTACTGTAACCTGAAGTAAAGGTGTGAAAAGTAATTAGGCAGATAGAGTCAAGAATCAAGATGACACCAAAATATTATATTAACTACACTTATTACAATTATACTCTGGTTAACAAGTGCCATTTTCGTCAAAACCTGATCTCATGCACCGAAAATTATGATTTTGGTCTCATTCGATTTGGAATACCATCTAGAACATTTTGTCAAAATTCCAAGAGGGGCTGAAAAAAAATGCAAAAGTTATAAACAATTAAGTAAACATAAAAAGAAGGGTTTGGTTTTTTTTTAAATTTCGAAAATTATTTGAGATAATCTAAATTTGAAAATGGATCATTAAAGAGCAGGAAATTTCCTAAAAAAATCCTACATCCTGGAATCTTAACAATAATCCTGAGCGGCGAAAGTAGCGATAAAACCGCGTGGTTCGGGTTTCACGTGATTTGCCGCAATCTGCTACGTGAACTAAAAAAATATTTTAAGTGATTAAATATTAATATTAAGGAATAAAAAAATTTGGGTACTAAGTAGACATATCAATAAACAATAATCCGTTAACAAAAATCAATTATCACAATTCGTTTAATTAATATGCTTTTCTTAATTTGTTAATAGTCACCATTTTAATGTTAACATAAAACGCTGATTATTTCAAAACAAGAAATCCAGATTTTTTTATTATTCTTTTGAGCTAATCTTAAAAGGCCTTATAAGAGATCCCCGTTGAAAAAATTCAAAATTTTTAATTTTTCACTTTTTTATTAACATTCAAAGTCATTCCAAAATTATTCATGTAAATAAAGCAATTACGGTACTTTTATATCCAATTATTGTTACTATTTTGTTTTGTTATTGTTAAAAGCCAGATAACAATGTATATTTTTTTATTTATAACTAATAAAATTTAAAAAATCATTTTATTGACGAAAAAACCCTAATTTATATTATATATTTACATAAAAATTTCATGAATGCCTTTGATTGTTCATAAAAAATTTAAAAATCTAAATTAGTGAATTTTTCCAACGGATATCTTTTCTAAGCCCTTTTAAGATTAGCTCAAAAGAATAATAAAAAATTCTAGATTTCTTGTTTTGAAATAATCAGCGTTTTTATGTTAACATTAAAATGGTGACTTATGTGACAAATTAACAAAAGCATAACAATTAAACAAATTGTGATAATTTATTTTTGTTGACGGATTATTGTTGATTGATATGTCTACTTAGTACTCAAATTTTTTTATTTCTTTATATTAATATTTAACGTTTTTACCGTTACTTTCGCCGCTCAATTAAAGTTATAAGGATTGTTGATAAGGTTCCAGGATCTAGGATTTTTTTAGGAAATTTCCTGGTCTTTAAGGATCTATTTTCAAATTTTGGTTATCTCAAATGGTTTTCGAAATATAAAAAAAAACTAAACCCTTATTTTTATATTTACTTAATTGTTTATAACTTTTGCATTTTTTTTCAGCCCCTCTTGGAATTTTGATAGAATGTTCTAGATGCTATTTCGAATCGAATGAGACCAAAATCATAATTTTCGGTGCGTTAGATCAGGTTTTGAGGAAAATGGCACTTGTTACTCAGACTATTAATGATAAGTGACGCATTATTTTTTAGCACAGCTAGTGAATTACTGAAATGAGTCAATTATACGTACTCTCAGCAAAATCAATAGGAACTTGGAGAAACAAAATAGCTTTGTGCTGAAGTTTCTAACCGCGCGGGCTCTAAATAATGCAAAAGAACACTCGCCTTTGTTTAACCGCCCGCTTTGTTCCAGCTCATGATTACAGTCTAGCTCACACATGTTACATTAGCAAAAACATAACAATAAGTATGGAAAAGCCGCACTTGTCGGCACTAAAATATTGCTGGCGGCGTGCGACTGCGACGCGCTGATTTCCGTTCTCTTGAGAAGAAGTTGAGAATGTATTAGATGCGAGACCTTTGGTAAAGTTTCGGAATTCTACAATATCATAGGCTAAGCAAGAATTTTGAATATAGGTCCCTAAGAGTTGTGGCTACAGAAATGTCAACTTTAACCGAAAAGCTAATAATTATTCTTTTGAATCTAAGCAGTAGAGTCATAATGTAGAGCTTTTTTTTTTTTTTTTTTTAACGCAGTGAAATTCTGTGACGAATTCGACGCAGGGGATGGGGACTCCCGCTACGGATATGTGGGGCTCGCCGCGACGGGTGAGAGCCGCGGCCCTACCCACTAAAAACACTGCGATGTTCCCTCAACACGCTGGACCGAGTGCGACCGGTAACTGCAACATGGCTTCCGGGACTCGGTCGGCGACACCTGCTGTACGGCGCAGGCCCTTACATGTGGGGGTTTTTGGCCCCTCAGGCCCACAGAGGGCCGTTCCTCTTCGTATGTCGCGATGCGCGGGAACATGTTGCGCATCGCGACCCTCTCGGGGACTCGATGCAATGGGCAGCGGCATCCCCACACCGCCGCCCCGAGCTCCCAGGCTAAGGCGGGATGTCGTGGCCATTACGAACCACTCGTCTTCGCCTCGGCCTTCTTCTTTGAGGTTCGAGCGCCGCCTCCCTCGCGCGCTCCGCTTCCTCCTTCGTCGTGATTACGCTGTGTGCGTACGTCTCGACGGCTGCCCATCCATCTTCGCTCCACACCATGGCCCTTATGAGCGCTGGGAGCGTTGCGTCCTCTCCGATGGCGGACGATAGTTCCGCTCTTTGTTCCGTCCAAGCGGGACAGGTCGTGATTGTGTGCTCGGCCGTGTCCCGGTCCGCACCGCAGTGGTGACATTCTGCGGTCGGTTCGCTTCCTGCGATCTCACACAGATACCGACCGATAATGTAGAGCTTACGGTAGACCATTAACAACATAATATAAGCTACGTCTTGTAATATCGTATTTAAAGCATAGCAAAACGTCTTTACTTTTTAAATTCAAGAAAATGTCTGAATTAATGTTATTTTTCGGTTCCAGAGAGTTCCGCTGCAAAACAAAAATAACTGCAAAAGTTTTAGTTGTGTTTATCACCAATTTTAAAACTCGAGTTAAACAAGATTTCCATCTACATTTGGATGCAACTCCGATTAGAATTTGCGGGCGATTTATTATTATAGCGGGGACCGGAATGGCCGCATGCTTTATTTGAATTGCACGATACTTTCATGCGCTCTATAATTTCGTTGCGGGGTTCATGTCTAGTTCAGCTTTAACGTACTCGGCGCCGAAACCGCAGTCAAATTGTGACGGTGTGTGTGACGAGGGAATTGGCACTCTATGCAAAGGGATTAGGGAGTATTTTGGCGTGTGGTATCGAGCACAATAGTTTGTTCTGTGTAATGGGCTGGGAGCGGCACTAATGCTCACATCCGCAGGGCGCCCGCGCCTCCCCGCGGGAACAAACGTGTCGTTCAACGAATTTCCCTAATTTATTTTGGAGATAGGAAGAATTATGTACTACAACATATACAGCTCCGAGGTAGGCGGTTGGTTAAAATATGCAAAAGATAATATTATATTCTTTTTGTTTTCGGCTATTGAGCTGCATCGGCGTCCAACAGAGTTAAAATTAAGAATAAACTTTTGACATTTAAGCTTTTTGAACTATTTTTACGAAAGTTTGAGGAAATCACCTGCGAACTACTACTACTACTTAACTTGCAATTTAACTTTTCATTTGTACTTATATCTTACAGTAAATATCATTATGTATTATGTACATGCACAATAAAATAAATTACAGAAGCTATTACTGCAATAATTTACTAATACCCGTATTTTTCCCGATAGGCTATAAAAGGAATTAAGCGATAAAGTTTGTCCATAAAGCTTTTAAACGTCATTAAGTCTATTTTATGTACACTTAAGCGCATAATTGTCCTGCACTTTGTGAGAAAAATGCCATTAATGACCAAAATTACCAGCGACGTTAAAGGAAAAAGTCGAGTCACCGGCAATTAGTGGCTACAATCATACTGCGGCGGCGACCGGCGACCGGCGGTGTAGCCGATACCGGCCACTATGACGCGACTAAATTAAAACATTCCGAGAAAGTAAACGTGGCTTTGTGCCGAAATAATACCTCATACTCTTAATTACATCCAATTTCTCAAGTGATTTCTTTTATACGAACGTCATACATTGCTCCTGTTTGTCCTTCAACGAAGTATACCTCCCATAATAATAATTCAATGTATCACGCCTGGTGCGTTAAATTCCAAGACTCTACTTAAAATGTAGAGCTTAATGACTACTTCGCGGTGCGTTGTAACTAAATAGTCTCATTTGAGTCTCAATTGAATGACTGACGGACTATGAGTGGTGTCAATCATTTTTCAAAGAGGCTTAGCTAAACCCATCTGGGTAAAGTTGAAAAGAAATGTTGAATACTAATTGCAATAGAAACTTCAATGCAATTTAAAAGCCATTTATTATTGGAATCAAATACATAGATAGCATATTTTGTTACAGCAGAATACTGTGGAACCTTTAAAAATCTCTTAGAACGTTAATTAATTATGAGGTTCCTTATTACACAAAAGAAAATCCGCGAGATTTGTAAATTCTTGATAATTCTTTTGTTCGAGAAAGCCATAATATTTTTAAGAACTCATTAAAAGTTGATTTTGGTTGTCTGGCAAAATATACAGGTTTCTTTTTAATGCAGGAATAAGTTTAAGAGTAGTAGATATATAAATGCCTAATGCAATGTTGAGAAAAGTAAAGCCCCCAATTTTATTTTTCATATTTAATTATTATTAAAACAGTCAAAGCTAGTAAACGTACTTTAATACATTGATCATTTATTTCCTCCACACATTATCATATAATAATGGAAATGTCAGCTATTGCTATTGATATTTTAATACAATGTATCTGACTTGTATGTTTACTTCGTACGATGTGAATAGATGAAATACAATGGCTGCTCTACTTCTGTACACACTCTTTGAATCGTACGTACGGGCGACTGTTTAGGAAGATAATGTTTACGATAGGTAAAGGTATATAGTATAGACCAGTGGTTCTTAACCGGTGGTCCGCGGACCACTGGTGGTCCCTGAAGGCATGCCAAGTGGTCCGCGAAGCCATCCAAACAACCCTTAATTTAGGCAAAACAACTGGGTGGTCCCCGGCAAGAAAAACATTTGGTGAGATGGTCTCTCATGAATAATTAAAGGTTAAGTAACACTGGTATAGACTATAGAGAGTCATAATATGTACAATGGTACTCGTCAATTTAATTTACGAAAACACAACTGTTTTACAGAAATTTTCACATAGTAATAATATCCTTGTTAACATATTAAAGCGACATAATTTAAATAGAAGAACTTTAACAACAAAATTATAAGAAATGCAGAATTGGTTCTATCAGCTGCCTCTTTCACTTAAACTGCCGATTTACATAGTTATTAGATATATCCCGAAAAATGTAAGATTCCCGCATAATAATCGTTTTTTGCAGCTTGTGCTAATCACCGTTTAATTTAAACTGTTAAAATGTTTAATGTACCTTTTCTTTTATAAATTAGAGTAAACATAGAAATAGCATAATATTTAATCCAGGGTTAACTCGACTGGCGCAAGGGACGTATTCGGTGAAATAGTAATTTTATTAAATTTCAATGAATTCCTTTTTTTTCTATTTCAGCGGGAGGACACGTGGACTGTGGACAGCTATAAATGGCCGGCCTTGCTTCACTCGGCCACTGTTTCGGGGCCACATGCGACAATGCTTCGACGGACTATAAATGGAACATAGGAAGTTTACGTCACGTTGTGGTGTGATATTTTTTAACCTGACCTAATTACTGACGAATCATCGTAAAGTGTAAAGTTTGATAATACTAGAAGACCGAACCGTTGTAAATTTGTTTATCACGCGGGAACCGTACATTTTTCGTTGGGGGCGTTAAGAGGTACCAGACAGACAAACAGACAGTCACACTTCCGCATTTATAATACATATTTACTAACTTTTGACATCGGGCGCTGCCCTATGCTACAAGACTCCTGCGCCGATGTAAATTTTTATTTTCCGCTTTCGACACTACATACAATCATAATACTGGACGTATCCTTTGCCTTGAAAGCAATTTACACGGACACAAAAGATCGACTGACGTTAATCATAATATTTACTTCTATACGTCGCAGATTCCTTCGCAAAAACGACTCTCTGTTACACGACAACAGTTCCACATAATGTGTACCAAGAATTTCCTTGTTATAGCGTGCGATCGAAACTCAAATATATGCGATACCAAATATAGAGTTATAATAAGCACGAGTACTATGAATTACGATTGTATTGTGTGCTATCATTTGCCTTACATGCTGAGCATGATGCATGAACGCTGTCAATTTGATTGCACGACTACAAGCATACGGAAGCATAGAAAGCGTACCTACGTGTGCCCAGTGGCCACAGGCTAGTCATGAATCATGAAATTCATGATCAAGTCAATACAGTAGACCTCTATGTAGCTGTTCGTCTACATTACTGTTTAGTAATCTGTGGCCTAACTCTGTACGTAAGTCCTTGGCCAAAATATGAGAATATTGTTGAAATAAAGGAAAAGTACTTAGATATCTTGCCTAAAATAATTTCTACTGCGAAGATCTATTTAGGAATGTATGTTAAAGGATTTTACCATATTAAGTATCTTAAGCGTCATAAACCAAAGAATCCGTAGCGTCAAAGACCTAACCTATTTTATGTCAATGGCAGACGTCCGCGCCCCGCGGGTGCAAAAACATCCGGCCAGCCAGATTCTGTTCGGACGTCCGAACGCTCAAGGTCGCGTCCGCGACTTATGTCAGACACTGTGCACAGTTTAGTGTATTTTGTATTGATCAGATAGAAACAAGCCGCATCCGATGAAAACGTCCGCGGACGTTCGTCCGATAATTTGCTCCCAGCTTAACACTTAGCGTATTATGTCAAGTCTCATGTCAATAACCGAATGCAAGTTGTACCCAGTTTTAAAAAACCCAACCAATTTCTCGTTTCCTACTAAAACCTCGTAGTTAAATGGACGTTAATGGTGAAATGATTTGAGCGGGTCGGAGCGGTCCTGCCGTTATCAGATGGAACATCCCGGGATTTCTTCCCGGGATGTTCCATCTTCGATATTCATGTCGCCTCCGCTTTCATACATGATTGATGTTGGCCCCGACCGAACATGACTATTTGAGAAACTATTTAAATTAACAAAGGTCTACGCGGTCGGAATTTTGAAATCGTGAAATTAAAGCGTCAATGTTTTTGTGACAAAACCCGATTGAATTTCTTCTTCGACCGAAATATGCCGAAGACGAAAGTCAATATTATGTTGGTGATAAGTTGATAACTGATAGATAGATGAAAATATTAATATTTCATCTGATTCACCAAGATTATTTCAATTCACTATTTAATAGTTATTTAAAATAATTTCAATACCAGTATTTAAAAGTCATAACCTCGTATGGTGACTAGTGATAGTAATATTGTGTCAAACTCGTAAACATGGTACATTGGTACACCATATAGAAGTATATCACTGTACATAAATATATTATACTTATCACTGTAGTAAATAGTGATGACATTGAAACATTTACAGATAACATTAGCTGAAATATCCTAACAAAATGGCAAACGATATTGATTCACTGGTTAAGTCTAATATACTTATAGATACAGAAAAGTGACCCTGGCCTAGAACTGAGATTGTTCGTATCCTAGACATCATTTTTAAAGGAAAATTTACTTTGGTAGAGATTACTGTAAAATCATCATTACCGGACACAACGGAGGTATAAATACAGGTGAGAACACTTATGAATACTTCCAAACTAATATTATAAATGCGAAAGTGTGTCTGTCTGTCTGTCTGTTACCTCTTCACGCCCAAACAGCTAGACCGATTTTGCTGTTTGGCATGGAGATACATACTTTGAGTCCCAAGAAAGGACATAGGATACTTTTTATCCCGGAAAATCGCGGTAAACGAATTTTGGCGCAACGAAGTTGCGGGTGTCATCTACATAATATTATGGAAAACATAACACAAAAAATTGCAGTTACAAGAATTTACTCTACTAGGAAAATGAAACATTGATCAATGATCATCTTATGGGACCACACAAGAAGTAGACATTTTTTGTAAGGGATGTCAAGTTGGTCGCTGTTGCCGCTTCAGCGATTTCAGAATGGCGCCGGGATATAAATCTTCGATACTTATAAAGTTTTTACTCCACTTTTACCGCGGACCTGTTCAATATTTTTAATGCTGTCCGCTCTTTAAATGTCTGTGAATGTAAATTAAGGCAATTAAGGCTGCTAAAACTTGCCCATGCGCCGTTAATACCGAGTATAGTTCGTTCAAAGTTTTTCTGCTTCTCAATCCCTATGAGGGTAGCTCTTATGTGGTTGGCGTAAGGGCCATAGCAGAGTTAAAATAACTTTGAAGAACGGGTGTTTAACTCACAAACATGGGGTAGAAAGTAGTTCCTATACATCACAAGTTTTTGCCCATTCGCCTTGTTTAATGGCTTCAAGTTGCTAGAATACATTAATAGAGCAATCTAAAACGGGTATGCTATGTTATATTAGAATTACTACACTGGCACATGTAATTAAATTGTTATACCTCATTGGTTTACAGTTTATTGGTTTATACTATGTTGTACATTTACTTCATACTTTTTTGCACACATAACTTTTTCACACATTTTTCTTAAAATCGAAGGACCCCTTCGAGTTTTTAGCTGCAAATTTTTACTAGCAATAGTTGTAAGTTAAGTTTTTATCGTTAATGATATAATCTAGATTGGAGACCACCTTTCATAAGTAAATACCAAAGTAATGAGCCATGATTAATTATAAATATTATATATATAAATTATAAAACAAATATTGTATAATTATGTATTATAAATATTATATATATAAATTATAAAACAAATATTGTATAATTATGTATTATAAATATTATATATAAATTATAAAACAAATATTGTATAATTATGTATTATAAATATTATATATATAAATTATAAAACAAATATTGTATAATTATGTATTATAAATATTATATATATATATATATATATATATAAATTATAAAACAAATATTGTATAATTATGTATTATAAATATTATGTATATAAATTATAAAACAAATATTGTATAATTATGTATTATAAATATTATATATACAAATTATAAAACAAATATTGTATAATAATGTATTATAAATATTAAGCTTTACGAGAACGTCTTAAAAATTTGGTTGCTTAAATGTTTAATCAACAAAACCATTTAAGCTCAAAGAGCGGGTCGTCTTGTCTGTACTGCTGATCTTGATAACTGCAGCTCAATTTATGCTGGTCGCTAGTGAATTATTATATCAAAGAGTATTATGTAAAGCTGGCCTCTCCGTGAGGCCGGGAACATAAATTTGTGAGCCACACAAAATGTTAATCTCGTACCTGGATTTAAAATTAAGTACTTTGTTGTGACGTCCACGTTTGGTATTTATATGGAACAATAAATGCATTATAATGCCACGAAATTTAAAATAAGGCCATCACTCATCAAGTTGGCCAAGGTATGCATTAAAATAAAATTATGGTCACAACTCCCTACTAATGAGTAAAAGGGAGTCAGAACATTTCGTGTAAATAATGAAGTTTTGTGGCCTTTCTCATAGTTTTGACCATAATAAGTCCAATTTGATTTCTATTTTCCTATTTCACTTTTTTATTCAACGACGCAGAGCATTTTAAAAAGTTCATTTATTCAAACCACGCTACGCGTATGCAGATGATTACCCGATTTCTTTAATGTCATTTCCAATAATTGATCAGTGCACAGCGAGCGGCGCGCTGCATGCATTGCTTGCATTTCATCTCGAAGTTATTATGATCCTTATACCCTCGACATAAAGGTCCTCTACTAACTAGTATGCATGTGCAGTGTATGCACGCACGCACGGGGACAAAGGCCTTTCAGACTTCCTCCGAAGAGGGCATTGTGTCGCCACATACATTATTTATACAATTGCTCCCGAGTCCCGTGTCACTTGCATTATACTTTAAACTATTGTAATCAAATAGTAAGTTTCATTAGAATAAATCAATATTAGCTGTTTATGTATAGTAAACTAGAACACCTACTTTGTTTTTTAATTATAGAACCTTTGACGTCTTTGAAATACTTAATATTCAAAAGAATTAAAGCGTGACTCACTATTGCCGTGGAATGCTTAAGAATCTTTAGGTTGTAAAAACACGAATTTTTGTAGTATTTTTTATCTTTCTTTAATATTCTAATATTTAATCATCAGAAGCACTGCAAAAGCACATATCAACAAGCAGCAATTTAAGAACATTCAAAATGTCTGATAGATCAACGCAGAAACCAAAACTTCGAACTAGAAACTTGAATTTTGCATCATGTGTGCTTCCACTCGTACTGTAATGGAGTCATCTCTACGAATAATAAAACCTAAGGAAACGTAACTGCCATACTAATACACTTTTAAATTTGGTTCCATTCGAACTGTCATGTAACGTCAGCCTTTATACCGCTCAAGGTCACCTAAATATTGCAAATGTATGAAAAGTGAACCTAAGGTACACTTTTTTGACAAGTATTTTGGAGCATGTTTTTTGACGGAGTTACTCTTCCTTAGTTTTTATTATTCGTAGAGGCATCTACTGCGAATAGAATTCTACAAAGAGGTAAAATAGGACCTAAAGTTTTGTATGTTTTATACTTTATATTATTTCACGCTAAGCTGCGGGAATTGTACCATCGAGGAAATTGATTCCTAGGTAGTTGACAGACCAACGTCATTTGGTCGGATCATGTCAATTCAATGTTAATTGTGATCTGTCGGCTGGGTCTGACGTAAGGCGACTTAACTACGTAGGTCCCCCATCTGCCTAGATAACAGTTTATCTGATAGTACTTTTTAGTGATAGTGTTATTTTAATTTATTGTAAATATTATTGCAAATAATGGGCTTTCCGCGTTTCCCCTCCCTATAAGGCCGAGCGTAGCCAGCGGCGTACAGTGATTAATGGCTAGGGAAGTGCACTTCAATATCGATGATTGAATTGAACGAGGGTGCCGGGGATTAGTCTCCAGACTACGGGAATAGATGACTGCATTGAATCTTTTCAATGAGCCTTGAATTAATTAAGTTTAATGCCGCTCTCGATCGAGGCAATTTTAATTTTGACAGCTATAATAGTTTTGGTCCTCCACTCCTCCACTCCATGGTGTACAAAATATACTGTCACGAACTAAAAAGGGTATATTTGCCTATAATGGCACGTAAAAGAATCGACGTCGATTGTTATGCAATGCATAATCGATTGCAGTTTATAGCCTGCAAAGTGCAATCATCAAGATATTCTTACTTTGAAGTTCTTCACATTGTATTCCAATGTAAAGAACCTTTAGTAATAATTCTTGTAATTTAATAGAAAATCTATATTGTAGTCCTAAGTAGCAGCTAGTATGTCAACTAACTACTGTCTCTTGACCCGAAGGTCGTGTTCCCGCAGAGAAACGCCTAGTAATATTACGCGGTAGCACGAACTGCCACCGTATGGAAGTCGGCTAGGAGGTCATAAAATTTCATTTGTTATATTAGCAACGCTTATTATAATGCAGTTATTTGTTTGTTAAGGCGTCGAAAGTAGACCGACTAACACTGAAATAATTTTTCAAATCGGACCAGTAGTTCCTGAGATTAGCGCGTTCAAACAAACTAACAAACTCTTCCGATTTATAATATTAGTATAGATTATTATGAAATATGGATGGGCTTGCTAATTTGCTCGTAGCAGTCTTTAGGGAGTCCCTAAAACCTTCATCTTCTCCTTGACCGTCTTGCTCTACCACGGAGCAGAAACAGCAGCACCTTGGCCTCTACGAATACTCATCCACAGGGGTTTCGTGGCACCAACCCCAATTGTTCAATTTATAAGCAGCATTGGGTTGGGGACGATACCATGATGCGAAGATTCACAATATATCTTCAAGGGTTGCAGTGACGTCAGGGCTATAATGACCTGCTCCAGGACAAAAAAAGTCGTCTCATATCTTCTTCGAATCTTCGACTTCGAATCCAGACCATTACTTTTCAGACTAAGAATATTAGAAAGTTTTCAGTCCGTTAGCCCCGGTGGAGCAGCAGTAAAAATTCAAGCGTATTGTGCGGGTCTCTAAATTTGGCCATACAATGCACAATACATATTTATAGCGCATTCACGATGGAGGCGTCACGCCGCAAGGTACAACGTTCTGAGTTATTATACCAATGCATTTCCATAAAAATAAGCCTTACGTGGTCGGTACAAAGGCTTTGTTACAGGTAATATAACTACGAACACTTTGTACGCGTGCTCTCTATATTCAAAGTTCGATTTATCGATTTATGCGTACCTGGTACTTATTAGCCCGACGGAAAAAAGGGGTATGTACTAAGTACATTATTTATAATGTAATGGTACTCCAATTATTGGTTGAACGAGGTTAAAGTCTCAGAGGGATTCTTCGATCAAGCGTTCCACTGTAGTAATTTCAGATGTGATAATATAAAATATCGTGCTTCAGAGACGCAAAATCGTGAAGCTTTCCACATTTTTCCCTCTTAAGGTGACGCAGCGTTAAAGTAAGAAACCGTGTTGGATATGTTTTAGATTGCTTGTTTTCTATGAGAGGCCGGCCCGGCCTCTCATAGAAAACAAGCAATGGAACATCAAAAATGGAAAGGGCGTAAGCGACAAAATGGTTTTTGTCGCATAATTTAAAAACCATAAATACATTTCATATAAGCTATGCACAAATTAAAGTGCATGCTTGAACCAATTTATGTACAAATTTTGGAACCTTAAATCACTCTCCTCTGTTGGAAAAATAGGAATCCCTTTTTTTACAGAGGTCTTTTCGATTGATTATTCTGTGCTATAAAAGTTGTCCAATCGTGTTATGCTATGGGCAATTCAAAGACAAAGACATGATGAATACTGACAATGAACTTCAATTTCTTAGCTTTAGTCATTGCTGAGAAAAATCGGCATCGCTACAGCCAAATTATCAAGGCGTCGCCTTAAAAGGCCGGCAATCCTCTTTTGACGTTGCGGGTGTCCATGGGCGACGGTAGTTGATTTCCATCAAGTGACCCATTTGCTCGTTTGCCCCCTTATTTTATGAAAATAAGACTGCAAATGATTAAGAACTGTGCGCTATTTGGTTAAAAACTTCAAACATGTACACTGAGACGAAAATCTTCGGTACGCTTTTGCACTTGTGTCGTCAGTATAAAATACTAGCTGTTGCCCGCGACTTCGTCCGCGTGGACTTCAGTTTTTAGCGCGCGGTGTCAACAAAATTGGTGTCAAATTTAAAAGCTTTTTAAAACCCTGGTACCCCTCAAATCAAAATATCCAAAAACAGCTGTGCAGTGTGCACATAATATTTAATTTTTTAATTAAGTAAACTTTATTTATACCAAATTTAAAGATTATTTAGCCCCCCATTACACAACTTTAGCTTTACCCATAAACTATTTATCATTGGTAGGCTTAAGGTTACGTCACTGCGTAGATAAAGTACTGAGTAGTGAGTTATTTAATAACGTGTAATACAATCGAAAGAATCGAAAAATGCTACTCAATATGGTGCCACCTCTTATAAAAAGACTTATGAGCAAGCGATAGCGAGATGTAGGCGACTCTTAGCGCCATCTGTTATGAATGTTTGGAACTAACTTAATTTGAACAAATTTACGCATTTTCACCCCCTTACAACCCCTTTTTCTAGTAAAAAGTAGCCTATGTCCTTTCTCAGGCTTTAGACTATCTGTGTACAAATTTTCATTACAATCGGTTCAGTAGTTTTGGCGTGAAAGCGAGACAGACAGACAGACAGACAGAGATACTTTCGCATTTATAATATTAGTATAGATAAAAGAGATATAGATTTCGCAGTCATCTGCTATTTGATTGAACGACTAGCGCGTTCGTTGAATGTAACCATTTCAAAAAATTATTAATGACCAAATTCAAGTCGTCGATTGTAACGTTTAACGTCAAAATTATAGGCCAACTGGTCCAGTCTTTGTAAATTAAATGGTTTCAATCAATGAATTCCCTAGTGGCCTAGTCATTCAATCAAATAGCAGATTCAACGTGTGACATTGACATAGAATGAAGAGCTATTACTGGGTCAGAGCCCCGATTACAATTTGGTCAGGAACGTCGCTTCCATCGCAGGTATAAGGGCCGGGACACAAAAACACGACACGGCTTCGTGCGACGTCGTGTCGTGGGAATCTGCGACGCGCGTCGTAGAAAAACCGCGACACGGCGTCGTATCGCGTACGGCGTCGTACGACGTCGCGTCATAGAAACTCATCTTTGAATTTCTACGTGAGTTTCTACGACGCGACGTCGTACGATGTCGTGTCGTAGTTTTTTACGACGCGCGTCGTAGATTCCCACGACACGACGTCGTATCGTGTTTTTGTGTCCCGGTTATTGTTCTGTGGCTACGCCGTACGTAGACCTCTACGCTACGGATAGTGCCGCTGTAGCTTTTTAAAGAAGTTAAATAATATATGTACATATTAAAATTGGCGTTATTTCCAACGTAATAATTATTTAATGTTACATGATTTTTGTTAAAATTTAATAATTTTGTATACTTTGAAAATCAGAGTTAAATTTCATGTCATTTTAATTTTTAAAGCAAATATAATGCCAAAGCAACTAAGCTGAGTTTCGTTCAGGAAATGTTCACATCGGATTCCTTGGGGCTTCTGGGGCCAAACGAAACATTTGGCTGGAGCTGGCAAGTTTTCCGTCTAATAGAATATGTATACGGCGCGCGCTGGGGCAAGTCGCTTTAGGCCAAAAATGTTAGCCATTATAGCCGCAGCGCACATTACCGACGAAACTAGTAGCTAATTTTTAATTGTGATCATTTATTTACATTAAAATCTTAATTACCTTTTACAAAAATAATTATCTATCCAACGATAGTAAAAGTATTACATTGTTAGATACTTAAACTTATTTTGAAAACGAATACGTAACAACTTTTACCCAATTACACAGAAGCGGGCCGTTGTTATTTTACGTGTCCATTTTTTTAAACCTTATAAAAACTTACTTTGCTATGCAGACTATCTATCGGCGGTAATGTAATACAACAAAAAATATGAAATACTAATACATAATATTATAATTAGTTCCACTACTTATATAAGTGTGGCCTTAAAATGTAGAGAAAGGCCAGGCTCATTTGCCTATCTACTGAATTTCCTTGGTCACTAGCGTCATAAGTGTGTGCACGACCTAATGGAAGTCCATAATATTATGTAGATAGCGAAAGTTACTACACGCGAATGCCAAATACGTATTTACATACAAAATGTCAGCTGGAATAACTTCGAGACATCATTAGCTGACGCGAACGTCCTGTGATCATGACTATCCTTTTATGATTCGATATTTATAGTCTCAGAGGCATTTAATGATGATTAAACTTGAATTTAATGAAGAGTTTGACAGAGATCTCTATTTAGTTACAGTTAAGAAATTAATTAAGACTCTGTTTGAGATAGAAATGCCTTCTACTACTGCTACTGATTCAGATTATATGCACTGTTTTTAGATTTTCAGAAAAAAACTAAACGGCGGCGCGGCGTTCCTTTAGTACTTTGCCTATCGGCTTTACTTAGGTGCTCTTACGTTTTAAAGATCAACTTCATAACCTGCAGAAAGTTTTATCTGGAATTCTCCAGTAATATTAAATTGTATTAGGTACATTGCTTTGAAGCAGATAGGCACATTATTTTAAATATGAACATTTTTACAAAAGTGTAGTACCTACTGTATACTTATATAAAACTAAAATGTATTTAAATATGATACGTTTGTATAACAGTTGTATAAACGTGTTTAAGAAAAACGTATCATTACATCAACTTAGTTGCTAATGAGTATTTAACTCCAGCAACACGTGTAAAATATCGCAATTATAAATATTTTAATTGACTGAAATAGTTGCATGCGAGATTGAGTTGTCTCACCATAACGCGGTCGCTCAGCTGTCTACTGTTACTCGGCTTATCTTGTTACGGCGAAACTTAGCTCGTTTTTAGGGTTCCGCACCTTTATGCCTCGATCGTGGGAATGGCAGACACAATAGTTTTTCAATTGCTATGCGGCAGCCGGGTGCCGCGGCCGCTTGGGGATTGATGGGTTAAAATGGGGTAAAACTGTACCCTTGTAGGATAACTTGGTTGTCTATTTGTGTGTCTGTAAAGACTCTTTTTCTCGGGAACGCGCGGTGTTATTAAGCTGAAATTCTTATAAAATGCTCAGCTCCACTTTACGCACTCCTTTATAGGTGTGTGACTATCAAACTTTTAACCCAACGCCATCAAAGAATAATGAAGTTTTAATAAAAATATAATTTAAAATTATTTGTACGGAACCCTCGAGTGCGAGTCCCACTCAAAATTGCGTTTTTTCTTATAACCGACCGGTCCACGACAGGATCGCATTTTGGCACGCAAGGAAACCTGAACGAATCGTAATTAAAAATTATGTTGACGGGCTGAATGTCTATTATTAGGCTGAGGTGAGCAACCTACAGCATATTGCGTAAACAATCTCGTTAAAATTAGCATAAATATAGAGAACGACTTTCACAAAAAATATTAAATTAAATATAGTTGGATACAAAATAAAATAAGAGGTAAACTGTAAAATACAAATATTATTTCGCTATCGTAAAGGAAAATTTAAAACATTTTAGTTACAAAGTGCCGTCCAACAAAACTTTGAGTCACAACTTATCCCGAAATACTCTGATTTATGCCAGCAGATTATGCGAAAATATTTTTTTACGATAATATAAAATACGTCCGTGTAAACGCATAAAACCCTATAAAAATGTCACGGAGAGTTATGTATTGCATTGTAGGCATTGGCACTGATACTCGAAAGCTGTAGATAGCGCTGTGTAGTATCACGTTTCCTGGATTACTTTTTATCTACACGCAATCCATAATGGGAGATAGGTTGGCACAATCGGCTTAGCGCGACGGGCGGTCTGAAAGGGGCTTTATGCTATATGTAGGTACTATAGAGATAGATCGTAGAGTATAGTGTGTTCTATACAGTGTTTAGTTTCGTCATTCTTTATGCATTTTATTGTTCCATTAAAAAAGAAGACGATACTTATAGAATATTTTGTTTATTTATTGAAAGTTTAGGCTATGGCCTAATTCCAATTCTAGCAAAACGAAAATATCTATGGGTAAGTTCCGAATACTATTCGGAACTTACCCATAGATATTAGGTAACTCAGTAAACTAAAATTTTAAGTTAATTGGACATTTTTAGGATTGCAGTTTTTATTGTGCCGATTCGGAGTTTCCTGTGTCCAATTAGGCAGAGGTATCAAAAAGTGCTGTTATTTATTTTATTTTTTAAATAATTATGATTTACGAAGAATTATGAATTTATGACTTAATAAATGTAAGTTGGCCAATAAACTTTGATTGCATCAATATGCACGGCATATTTCCATAATTCATGTTCATTATTTGTAATGCAAATCGGTGTTTTATGTCAGTAAGGTATGGCAGGATAATTAATTATTGTTTCTGCAATATTTATTTACTTTTTTGCTAGTTATAATTTATGCTACTTTCATACTAATAAATATGTGTAAATATCATGTAGACCAGTTTAAGTGGCTGTAACATTTAGTCTGGATTTTATTTTTTGTGTTTTCTTGTTCTACTTAGTCCTTTGAATATACTTAAGTTTATCGAGCGGCGAAGCCCTAATCCCTAAGGGTCAGGCCACACCATTGCGTTGCGGCGTCGCGTCGCATCGTATAAATCTACGACACCGCAGAACGCATCGTGAAAATTTCCGATGTAAAGAGTGCTATGCTATAATATGAAATTTTTGCGTTGCGATATCGCATCGCATTTTTGGGCGATGTTGTTTTTGCGACACGACGCCGCATCGCAGTCATTCGCAGTGCTGTGGCCTGGCCCTAACTCCTAATGATAGTACGTCGATTGAGCACAAAATTATGTAGAGACGAGCTTAATACTCGAAGCTCGTTCCAAAGTGTTCTCGTTTCAAAAAACATTCGGTCGTTCGCGTCGCGTTATATCGGCAATAAGAGCGAGCCGAGCATAATACGGAACATAAAATAGTTGTTAAAGTCATATTACAACGGGAACAATAAAATGTATTACGGCACATAACTGGGGTGACGCGCCTCGTAAATATACGGACCTCTGGGACCGAGTGTCTTTCAAAGGTCGTTAAAAGGACAATCAGAGTCGAGCGCCAAATGTTCCAAATTCTGGTTTTAATTTGACGTTGATTTGCTACATTTAAGTGGCTCGCGTCATTAACAATGTTCGTGTTTCTGAGCATACGACCGTTTCTTGGCAGCGCGCAACGGAGAGTTTCCATTATTCATACAGTTTTATGGAACTAGAGAAGATTGTAATATTATTCCAAGTAGCTTAAGGCAGCAGGAATTCGACACAATATACCACTTTGTGGACTACGGCTATATCGTTATTAGACATATTATCTTGAGATAGAGTTCTGCAACACAATTGGAGAAATCATGCAAAAAAACGAACATTTTCAAATCTTTACTTACCTACTTCATCCACGCACGTATTATTTTCACCCTTCTCTTATTTAGGCAGTCTACAGAGTACAGTCTTCTGCGAGATACAATATCTCAGTGGCCGCAGGTGCGTGACTTTCGTTTTCACGTGTCCCTTAATTGTTGCCCGCCGGCCCCCTGGCTACGAGGCAAGGCGCGTCTGAAATAAAGTGTAAAATTCCATTGAGTTTTTTTTTATTGAAACAGTTGTATTGTGACCTACGACCAATGGTTCTGTTTATGCGGGATTTATTCGGATGCAAACAGGATTCAGCACCACTCACGAATAGGCGCGTTCACACTGTGCGATTTTGGAAAAGTTTTTGTATGTATTAGGAGCACGAATGTTAGGGTCAATTCAGACCCAATTCAGACCGCAACGTGACGTGTAGGTAGATGCATTTCTTTTGTACTGAATTGACAGATTTCAATTGCGTGAGACATCTTGCAAATCAGTGAAATCCATACTTTAGAAATGCATCTACGCGTCGCGTTGCGGTCTGATTTAACCCTTACTTGTATATTGTTTATTATGTGCTTAACCATAGTACAACTGGCGAACATTCTTTTCATTCATTATAAACCTGTGACTAAAACTACGTCTATACAACTTTATCGATAAGTCAAAAGACTTTGATAAATGGCATTGTAGCCAGTATTTAAAGTTACCATTCACAAAGTGTTTTCTTCGAACAAGATTCAAACGCAGCATACATTTATTTTAAGGTATCAACTTCGTTTTATGTGGTTAGTAGTTACTAGTTAGTACCAGACGACGAGAGTGACGCCCGCAATTCCGTTGCGCCAAAATTCGTTGTGGCGCGGGAACGTACATTTTTTCGAGATAACAATTATCCTATTATATCCTTTCCCGGGATTCAAAGTATCTCCATAAGAAAATTCAGCAAAATCGGTTCCGCGATTTGGGCGTGAAGATGTAACAGACAGACACATGTACTAGCTTTTCTGTCTCCGTTCAACTTTAGAACATACATAGCAAGTATCCTTCTATCGAAGTTTAATTTAAATCCTTGATCAGGCAGTACAAAAATCATCACAATTAATTGCTAGATCCATCACCGCCTACGTCTACCCCGAGTGACACGTCACGACTAGCTTTGAATACTTCAAGTTGTTACTCTATATACAGGTTGTAACAAAACTGTGATAAAACTTAAGGGTGTGTGAACACTGTACGCGTCCCTCATATACATAGAGTTCATTGAAAAAGTAGCAGCGCTAAAAGAGCTTTTTTGTGATTTGTATGGGCAAAATCCCCCTACGTCAGGAATTTGTCCATACAAAAGTAACAAAAAGTTACTCTTTCATCGCTACTTTAACAATGAATTCAATACGGAAGACACATACACACCCTAATGTATTATTACTTAGTTTTGTTACACCTTGTATATCAAGTATCGTCAGTACTCAGACTGTTTACTTTTGTACCATCGAGGAAATTGATTCCTATGCAGTTGAGAGACCAACGTTATTTAGTCGAATATGTCAATTCAATGTTAATTGTGACCTGTCGGCTGGGTTTGACGTAACACAACCAAACTACGTAGGTCCCCGATCTGCATAGGAATCAACTTCTCTGATAGTACATGAATATGAATGATATTAAAAATATGGTAATATAAAAATACATAATAAATAGTCTGACTTTTTAAAAATGTTTTATTATGAGTTCATCGTTTTCATGGAGTTCTTCGAACACTAGAATAAATCTTTCAGATTTACAGTGTTGACATCAGCAACAAAACTAATATAAGAGCCAAGGGAGGTAATATTCGTAATTTTCACAGAATGCAAGAAGCAAAACATTTGGGCAAAATATTAATAAAGTCAAGAGTTATCGTATTTTATAAGTTATCACTTATAATCATCTTATCATATTGTTTTGTTGAAATTTTTGCATATTATACATCCTCAATCATCATAAATAATGTATTTATTAGGAACACGATAATTAAGTGCATCATTTTAATTCGATTGAAAACGTTTTCCGCCTTCTCTGAAGCCCTATAGGTCAGACTTAAGAGGATTCTTGTTAATAAATGCCACATCGAAGAGATACAATCAGAATGGCATAATATTCATCTGAAATTAAGTATGAAGTTGAATAAAGATGACGATTTAATTAAATTACCATTTATATTTATGATCATAATATCGTTCAACATTGTATTATTTATTTTGCAATTCCACTTCAATGTACGTAGGCTTAAATGTTGCTCATCGGTCTTTGAAAGGATATTCGGCTTATATTCGACTAGTCTCGTTTCTACTAAATAAAACCAATAGATAAAATAAATATGCGTGCGTCTTAATAAAGGCGTCCCCTTTCACGTCGTGGTTCGGTCTGACTTATTAGTGATGACGGGTAAGTATGATCAGTGATCACCATCATTGTTGTGAAGCTCTATCGTGCACAATCGACGTCGACGATGGGCGATCATAGACGAGCCCCTCTAATCTCTATAGGTACGTTTCGTATATATATGCTTGTATCGCTCCATTATCTATACATAATAATATTATAAAACAAAGTAGCTTTTTTCCCCTCATGTCCCTTTGTTCCCTTTAATCTTTAAAACTCCGCAACGGATTTTGATGATTCTTTCAGTGTTAGATAGCCCATTTATCAAGGAATAGGTTATATTGTATCACGCTAAGACTAATAGGAGCGAAGAAATAGAGGAAAATGTGGAAAAAACGGGGAAAATTATTTGAAAGGGCTAACTTGAATGCGCTAATCTCAAGAACTACTGGTCCGATTTGAAAAATTATTTCAGTGTTAGATAGCCCGTTTATTGAGGAATATATTTGGCTATATTTTATCACGCTAAGAATAATAGAATAAATAATATATAAAACTATAAAAAAACGGGGGAAATTATTTGACTGGGATTATCTCGCGAACTACTGGAGCAAGTTATTTGGCACAGATAAAAAGTAGGCTATCGATTTTAATTATTTTTTCAGTGGCTATATATTTTGTACCCGTGTGACGCCGGGGCGGGTCGCTAATTCTAACGTGGAAAGGCATTAAGCCCTCTGCAATGTCGGCACCATAATTTCATCAAAGGTCGGCATGTGGATTTTTGGCGTCAGCCAACGGTACTTTAGTACTTAATGCGTTACGATAAAAACGAATTCTACCGGCATCTGTTGTTGAACAATAAAGGGCTTTACCCCCGCCGATAAAATCGCGACTGATAACACTTTTTATAACTGTCATTATGTTTAATTCGGCCGGTAATGGCGTCACCTTTATAATTTCATTGCAAACAACAGACAAGTTACGCTAACGACCTGATGTTAATTACAGTGGCCACACGCCATTAAATCTGATTATTTTTTTACTAAACAAAGCTCTGCAAAATATGTCGTATATTATGTAGCGAATGATTCCAATAAGAGTAATATTAATCGTATTATTTTTGATTAATTATTGTAAATTACCATTAAATGCAGTTCTCATAATTGCTAAGACTTTTAGGTTTGTAGAGTAAGAGCTGGTCTTTTAAAATAATATATATTTTTAACTTGTAATTTTTTTTAACAACCAACATTAATTTTTTGAAAGCGTTATAAAATCGATTTAATCTTAATTATAAAATAATTCGATAAATTATTCATTGTATAAATAACGAGTCGATAACGTTTCGTGTACTGCCACAGAGCTACCGGTTCATGTTTGATTTTAATCTCGATTCGAGTGGCATTGATCGAATCGTAATTAATTATAACTAGCTGTTTCATTAAACCATTAATTTATAGCACGATAAATTTATTTTGTAGGCGTTTTTGTGCAAAGTGCCAATGATGTTTTAACATTAATTATTGTAGCTAGAAATTTTGGTAAAGTTAGAAAAAATAAAAGGCATCGTGAATAGGATTTCTACGATTGTGTGTTTATCTATGTAATAATATTATTTACTACATATACAACTGATACAGTATATGTATTTCTAGAGGTACTTGTGGTTTTAGTAATTTTAGAACACGACATTGTGCAAGTATGTAACCTCGATCTAACTATAATATTATGGAGACGTGAACAATTTTTTAAAGAAGTTTTCACAGGGTCTCCTGCGTAATCAAAAGCTGTGTGTAGAACAGAATAGAGAAGGTACTGTGATTCTAGGCTACGTTTTAGTTTTTTTACCATTAGATACTATGCTCATATTGCAATCCTACCTTTGCGTGAAGCTAGCACTACAAACATGGTGTAACATACAAGTTGCAACTCGCGAGGTAAAAACTAATTGCGATTGCCCTGACATCAAAGCATTTCAAAAACGAATTATGTATAACTCGTTTATGTATACGGGTGGAAACGTTATATGCCATAGAAAGTGCGCAGATGCATGCAAAAAACATGATTGCACGCATGCGGGCCGATAAGTGAATGCATGGCCGAGGTGATGGACATTTTGGACCTTACGGCTGTAGTGATAAGAGCGAACTGTCAGCCGGCCAACGGGGATGGTAATCAGGCAATAAAGAAGATATTGCTGCAGGCGCTGCTGAGAGTTACTGTTAATGCACTTTTTAGAATTCCCCGTACATTTCGTGGCTATTCTGTTTTGTTCTTAGAAATTGTAGATCTTTTCTCATGTCCGTTTTTGGTTAATATAATGTACTTACTTTAACTTGAATATGAGTAAAAACAATAAAATAAAAGTCTTACTTTATATAAAACGTGGATTTTCTTTATCTTTAAAGGTTAGATATATTTTGATTATGACATTCAACTTTAAAGCATTTTATCAAGATAAACTATAGTAAGTCTGTGACATAAAAACGCGTTATTTTATTAACATTCTGCTATTATAATATTTTCTCTACAATATCACTTGACATTTTAATTTTAAATATGCTACTTTTAATATTACTTTGTAACCGCCTTTTATAACACTTTAACCATATTTTTTCATCTTCTTTAGGTTAATGTAAATTTTGCTGTTTTTTGCTTTGCAGCGGAACCCTTTATGACGTGCGTCCTTTTTTCCCAACTGCGCTAAAAGGAGGGTTGTTTTTAGAGTGAATGTATGCATATTAATTCTTTGATCACCTATACGACTTGCCGGCGGCAATTTGCCGCATTTGAACTTCTTCGTTTTCATCATAGAGCGACACATCAAAGCAGGATTTTTTTCTCAAATGGTTTTGTTACTTAACCTTTCTATCTAATCAGTATTCTTATAGCCGAGACGTCGTATAAATAGCTTGCGGTATTCGAAGCGGCGACCTCTGGGAACGTCAGTCGAGGACGGCCCGCTGACAGTCATATAGATTAGTATCATTGTCACCTTCAATCAACTGTCTAACAAATTAGATACTGATACTGCAACAAAATATTTGGTAATAATTAATACTAGTATCTTATTAGAAGTAACAATAACGGTATAATATCTAATATTATACCGTTGCGATTAACAGATTTGAAACTATACTAACCTAAGATTTATATAAAGATTTTATTTGCTGAGAAACAAAATTTTATTTCCCCTCATTAAAAGATCCACGCAGCTATATATTATACAATGTATTGTTTTTGTCTGATAAGTATGTTAAAAAATTGCTCGAAAACCAAAATTTCATTTAATACACGCTGTTAATCTTTTTAATATTAGCAAGGGGTCTCAATACTTTTAATAATATTATTTCTTATAGCGAATAAAATCAAAATATAAAGCTTAACTTTGTGAAGATTTGAACATTTTGTCCACATTACGAAAACCTTTTAAAATATAGTCTTATTCTATACTTCAATTTTACTTTAAATATTTTCAATTTTCTAATTTCCACTGTTGTTAAGTAAGAAATACGAACTAGAGTTTGTGTTGTATCTAATTCTAGTACATTTCTGTTAACAATGACCATAATTCGTCCCGCCCTCGTTTCCTTCACACAAACTGACTTCATAAAACGAACATTATAATAAAAATCTCAGGCTTAGTATTAAGGTTGGATCCAATTTAAGGGAAAATCTCTCTTTCATTGCTTTTATAAAAAGATTGACTAAGTATAAAAAGATATTTTTTGCTCAAACAACGTGCCTCTTTGTCGCTCGTTCCGCGCTCTCGCTTGCACTTCAAGCCCTAAATGGAACGCCTCAGAGCGAGGTAACGCCGCATGAGTCATGTTTTTTCGTGCGTGCAGCCGGCTCCATCGAATTATAAGATGTTGTCACGTCAAAAAACGTGGAGACGGGACAAGACGTTATTTTCATTCAAGAATAATATATCCTATGTTAAAAAATACGACCGGACAACGGAGTTGCTTGTAAAAAAAGTCACGTAACTAACAAATAAATTCCAAAATCAAAAATAGATAATAAAATACTATGGTTTATTACAAAGAACTATACAGCTAATGTTTTTATTAGTCCATACAATTAGAATGACATAACTGCTTCCATTAACATTCAGGTCCCACATACCAGACATCGGATATGGCCTGTAAAACCCGGTTTACCAGTTTTGAACCCTACTGCCATAATGATAAGATCGAAATGCGGTACATCGGATATGGCCTGTACATTTTTTACCGGCCTACTGAGAATCGCCTTCATCTATTTCCGTGAAACTTGTTAGTATTGAAATACATCGGTTTTTCCTTCTAAGAAATTGTAAAGCTCTCTATCTATTTCGTAGAGCATCTAGGATTTAAAATATAGAGCTGTAGAGTACATATTTTGTGATTCAGCAGAATATCGACGAAGTTTTCGTCTGCTCTAAATAAAGTGACCACAACGGCTGCAGACCCACGCATTGTAGTAATGTGACAGAAGTCTATACTATATACGAGTACTCTACAGTCTAGACGATTTAACGGCGCTGCGAAGCAATTTTCATCTTATCTATTTCAGCGACATGCAGAATTTTAATTTGCACATTTTTCCATATTATTTTCAATGTATCCCGAAAATATTTTAAATTATAAATTTAAAAAAAAGCGTAAACGGCAGTAAAGGCATTAAATTATTTTTAATCTGCACACTCATCCTACACAGTCTAAGCTCCAAGCCCTAAATTTTAGTTTAATTATTATGGTCAGGGAATTCGCTTTCATTAAGTCCAGGACTATAATTTAGCCATTTGCCATAATGGAGTACAGACGGAAGCGACCTGAAATTCTTCGAGGCTAATTATAATGCTAATAGCGAAAACGCAGGGTACAACAGCCTGCCTTTGACACTCTGTTATTGGATCGAAAATAGGGTCTGATGATGGATAATGAATTTATTTTGACAGTAATCTGCATATAAATTTGTTTATCTTCAGGGCTAAATCGCTAAATTGATATATTAATTAATGTCTTAATGACGATATAAAAATTTGGCATGAAGAGACCACAATTTTGCATGAAGATATTGTAATTTTTATCCCGAGAAATTATAAATGCTTTTTTATCTCGGATGCCATACGACAAAAGAATTTCTGTACGAACTTAATTGCGAGCAATCTTGTATTTATGGAAAGTGGCCAGGTGTTTTAGATTTACAGGCAAGTAATAATTGAATTAATAAATAAATACTTAAATAGAAAATTAATCATGAAAAGAAAATACCTAGCAAAATTAAATATAAAAATAAAAAAGTACACAAGATCAAAATAAGAAAGGAGGCAACAGCCGAGTGTGCATGAAAGTCGTGATCTGTTTTGGAGGAGCCGAAAAGGCAACAATGGATAGGGGAGAGGCACCGTATCGGGCGTTAATTGTGCTACGGCGCCTGCAGCACAAAGCCGTGCTCGCACCATTATTTTTATAATTTCCGCCTGCTCTTTGTAATGGCTTTAATAATTTGAGGCCTGTAAAGTAGACTAAACAATGACTAGGCGGTTTTTTGAGTTAAATGTTCTTTGCAGGCTAGACTCTCGAGTTAAAAAAAACGGGTTGCGCGTCGGGAGTGCCGGTAAAAGTAAAAACGAAACAGCCGAGGCATATTTTATCGCCGTGACGTAGAAATAGACAATGTTTTTTGATGTTACGTATTCTGGTACAGAAGCCCTAGAACAAATTTTTTTGTGATTACTAACAATCTAATTTTTGTGAGTATCTACATTTTGATAAGACAAACAACATTTTTATTTTCGAAAAATCTCGAAAGTGGTAGCTAACAGAGATAGAAAGGATTTCATACTTTGACTTGATGGTCCTAAAATATGGATTGTTGTATTTGTAGGACAAGGTTACTCTTAAATTATATAACTATTAACCTACAAATATACAAAAAATCAGCTGGTTAGGGTTCCGTTTTAGGGTACAGTAGTCAACCAAGTTTTGTTGATTACAGAACCCTAAAAAGGGAACCCTAACCAGCTGATTTTTCTGTATATTTGTAGGTTAATAGTTATATTATTTAAGAGTAACCTTGTCCTACAAATACAACAATCCATATTTTAGGACCATCAAGTCAAAGTATGAAATCCTTTCTATGTTAGCTACCACTTTCAAGATTTTTCGAAAATAAAAATGTTGTTTGTCTTATCAAAATGTAGCTACAATGTTGTTTGTCTTATACAGTTAAAATGTTGTTTGTCTTATCAAAGATAAGACAAACAACATTTTAACTCACAAAAAAATTAGCTTGTTAGTTATCACAAAAAAAATTGTTCTAGGGCTCCCTCACTATTCCGATCATTTTTACCCACCAAAAAAAGTTCTCAACGCCGCTCTAGAAGTTTTCACTAAGTGCAAAAATTGAGACTGAAAACTGTTACCTCGTTTTAATGTCGAAACCTTCGCGTGGGATAGTAGCTATCTTATCTTTATTTACCAGCTAGAATTGTAACAGGTCCGTGACAAAATAATCTAATCCGTTCATCCATCAACGAGACAATTTTTATCAAACCGGTATCGCCGACATTTTGTTCGCAAGCCCCAGAGATCCAGGGAAGTCGTTTTAATTTTCATTTTACTCGTTCTTAGTGCTTAGAGGAAACTATTTGTGCATATTAAAACATTCCCTACAGTCGTGTACAGTTCCGGTGTAGCGTTAGCAAAAAAAAACTTTGAATAAAATAACTATTAGCCTTTGTAACATCTTCTTTCGTAGTTACATTAATGCTGCATAGAATAAGATATAACTAAAGTATATAAATGCTGCACTCTTTTTGCGAACTGTACTTAGGGTCACTGCACACGAACCACCGGCCACAACCACACAATGCCGCCACAGGCATAAATAATTCTTGCAGTTACTATTATCGGGCTCATCTAGGATGCCCGCAACTCTGTTGCGTCAATCCTAATATTTCCTTTCCCGTGTCTCCTTAGATACCAAATTGTATCTAATGATTCAGTTGCTTAAGCGAAAAGAGATAACAATCAGACATACCTACAAACAGACGCTCTTGACATTTTATATGCACTTTCCACAGACGGTTCACGCCCGCGCCGCGCCGGTGGCTGCCACACGTATTATACTTACTAGATCACTATTTATGAAAACTGTAGGAAATATTCCTGTGTCGGCGTTTTGTGGTTGGTGGCCCGTCTGCGGTGCCCCTTATGTTTTAATATTTCGCGCAGCGCCCCGGGCGCCGCTCTGCACCTGCGACTTTAATATGGACTCGGCCACGATTTCTGCACACGCCGCCATTTCGCTAATAGTTTATTAATTTAATGGTTATCGAACAAATTACATTGGCGGATTGCATTCGTGAATTATAGTACGTTCTTAATAAGTACTTTGTAGAGGTCTGTGTTAGCTCTACATTTTTTATTTATATCGTAGGAACTTTTTCAGCAATTCAGACGACACTTACCTACATGTGAAGAAATCTTTTGTGTTAGTAATTAAATTTTTCCTAAACGGCTGGGCTGATGTTTTGTAAATTTTTTTAGTATGCAATTGGGTTTGAGAATGGTTTACATTTATGATTCGGTCCAATAAATACCTTTGTCAATTTATAGCATTGTCCACATTAAGTATTTAAACAGTTTATTTCAAAACAATTTCAAAACGTCTACAGGATAACATCTGCCGGGTCCACCACTGTAGAATAAAATAATATTGTAGAATATCGCATAGAATTTATTTTAATTCTCAGGGCCGAATCACTAGCGTAATGAAATGAAAGGGAATGAGCGATAAGGGATGTAGCCCTATAGAACCTTTCTATTTGCGTGCTCTGTGCTCACCGCGTCGGTTGCGATGAACACCTAATAGGATTTCTTTATGCCCGTATTAACTACTATTTTAGTACTAAGTATATACCACGGTATATAAACACGTTAGATGCTAGAAAATTCTGTTACGAGTACAATAATACATGTGACTTGCGAGTTGCGAGCGACTTCGCATGCGCAAAGTGATTATGAGCCTTTTTTTTACATTTAGTGTCTAAACTACCACTAAACATAGTAGTTACAGCGATTACAGGCCCTTTAGCCAAGACGTTTTCTTTGTCGCTTCTCTGTAGAATCGCTGATCAAAATGTAGGTAAGTATCGAATTGACATAACATGAGTCGACTTTATTTTATCGAATGCTTATGTCAATTTCATACATTTTGATAGGCGATTCTATAAAGGAGCGATATAGTAAACATCTCGGCTAGAGGCTCTGATTAAGTATCTTACGACGGCGAAAATTTTACACAAGTTATTGACTTATTGTACTTTTTCGTCTGTCGCATTGCTGACCGCTGTTGCGACTCGAAAGACTGGCCGGCCAGTCGTGGAGGGAGTCCTGCGTTAGACAGATCCAGGACATCCCTCCGTATACGGCTGAAGGCAAGCCGCAGGTGGTTTTAGTGGGCAAGAGTCCCACATACCCCCGGGGTGCTTCAGCAACTCGAAAGATACAAAGTCGATCGGCCGCCGTTTATGGGGCCTAGTGTTCCTAATTTGAGTGACGCGTTAGCGCACGTGACAGTAGCCTACATATCTCAATAAAGTTGTATTATTCGTATATGAAACACGATTTCATACAATGTATAATATGGTAGGAACGTTGAAAATATGTGTGTAAGTGATTTGCGATGTCGTGTGTGTCCATTAGCCGCTGTTAGTGCGGTTAGAGTGGACCTCCTAAACGCGGCGAACTGCGAAGTGCGTTAGCGCTAAATCAGTGAGACACGATCCTTGTGCCTTGGCTTTTAGGGTTCCGTACGATGTTTTGGTGCACGATATTAATTCCGGTTTTTTACGGTTTGAAACAAACAACTTTGCGACCAATTGAGCGTTTGTCTTTGATGATAGACCTGTGTTTGCTCAATATGTTTAAGTGAGGACTGAGGCTTCTTCAAATGCGTCTGCGACACTAATGTTTATAATTTGATATTTTGAAAATGTGTTTTGAGGGGTTTTGAAAATTTTTCCTCAAAAGACGAAGTTTGTTGGTTTTGAAAATTTTTCCTCAAAAGACGACTTCGTCTTTAAATAAGTATATAAATGTTTACATGTCTAACCAACTACTTAGTTGGTTAAACATGTAAACATTTATATACTTACCAACTTCCATATTTTTTGGAACCGTTAAGTAATTTCAAATTATTTGCGTATGAAAACTTGTCTGTCTCGCAATGTAGGCGGCTAGTATTCAAATAAGTTGTAATCAATATCACAGAGTATTGACTTATAACTTGTACCATCTACATGACAGCTGGTATTCGGATCGTGTTGCAACTGGTCCAAGTAAATCAGACTTATGTTACAATTACCGCTAACCATGCCCACAGCTAACAGATTACTTATTAACATAGTATTGGCATATTAAGTAAGTTATATGTAAAACACATAATATGTAGGATTTATAAACACTAGCCTAAACAAGATGCTGTGATAACTGATAACAGCGATAAGCGATCACGCGTCAATCTTGCTGGCGCCGAACCTACAAGACTTGCCTGAGTCCGGAACCTAGTCTTTCATGTCATGTCATTCTGTTTATTAGACAGTCAGGTTACTGGTAAGAAAGAAGAAGAAAAAGCAAGGGGTAAATATAAATAATAGCAGGATAAAGGGTACAAATAATAAAGGTTTAGTCAGAAGTAAAAGAATACATATTATTAAATACATAAATATATAAAGAAATAGAGCACGGTTCGTAGTTGTAGATTCAGTTCAATATTCACAAACGACAAGGAGCAACAAAAAGCAGTCACGATCCTACATAATACATCCACATAAATCATACTCAAATAAAACGAACAAAAAGTATATTGAGATTTAAATTCTGTCCATAGGACTCAAAGGAATGTTGGAGAGTTTGGAGCTTAGTAATGAAGACTTTTTGCGAGGGACCGCTAGGGAAGAAATTAATTATTTTAGTACCATTTTTAAAGATTCAAATTAAGCCTCGACGACGCCCTGGCGTTTGGGCCCTGGGGGCAATAACTTATTTCAAAGAATACGATAATGGACGGCGGGTTAGGCTCCGTTCACCATTGTCTAGGGAATCAACAAAGGAGTTTTAAGCAGAATATTCAGGTTTTTATCAAGGTTTATTTAAATATTAGCTTTTAGGATGCCTAGATAAATAATGAGATTTTGGATAATACGTTTTTATAAAATTAATTTTAGATGGTATAAAGTAGATATGTTGTGTATACTACATATATACATATGTGTGTGTGTGTGTGTCCAAAAATATAATGATCAATATGTAATACGGTGAGTAGGAATTCCAGCCATCTAGAATCTAAACATTTTTATGAACACTGCTGCTAGGTACACCATAACTATATCTAACAAACTCGTATAAGCATTTTTCTTATCCAATCAACTTTCCTTACTCATTATAAATAAATCTTTATCAACTATTGCTCATTATGAACAAGGGCTTAGCGGAAGAAATCACTCACAGTGTGCGGCGACAAGTGGGGACAACAGTCCTCCGAAACAGGGGGATAGGCCCCACTGCAGATTGTGCTTAATTACTACATTCTGGGGAAATTGTTTGACGCCGCCGTCTGGAGACGCACACGGCACAGACAAAGGTTTGTTTGCACGCTGACAATGTTAATGTATTATGCTCCCGCAGTGTTTGCTTATATTATGCTACTGTATGTGGCAGCACAGATTGCGTTGGGTTGGAGATAACTTTAGCCTCATACTCTATGCTTCAATATTTTGCAACTTCTAGAATATTTAAATGACATAGGTACGGGTACCTAATAATAATTAATTTGAGTGTGTAATGTGTATGTATGTTTGTCTGTCATTTCCTTACCCTTTGACATAATAAAATATAGAAAGGACATCAGGCATTCTAGTCTAAAAATAAATAAATGCGTGGCCTAGCTATTTTAAATAATCCTAGGTCTGGCTGCGAAGTTTTTTTTCTTACCAACATTGTATGGAAACTGCCTGATGTCCTTTGTATTTGAATTCCGGGACAGCATATACTTTAGTTTTTATCTTGAAAAAAAAAGGTGATGCCTGCACGATAATCGAATTTCAGCGTAAAGAAGTAGCGGATAATATCTGGTTACAAACAAACCGGCTTTAGTTACGCATTAAAAGTAGCTCCAAAGCAGAAATATGCTTTAAATTATCTTTATAGCTTTATTATGTCTGTACTCTGTACATGTTTTGTATTTATGGTCATTAGGCTCATTAGACGTTAAACGACGGCTGTCTAGATCGATTATTACGCTTATTAAACGTACACAGCCATACCTATGCATTATAATGTAAATGACCTCGAATGACCATTATCTTCTCTACAGGATCTGCAGTTCTTAGTTGGGCACTATTTTATATTCATAGAGATCAAAGAACTCAAGGTTTAGAACGAAAGAGAAAAACAAAGAGTTTTCTTTATTTCTCTGCACGTAAAAACTAAAGCTTTTTATCTTAAAAGTGTACCGGCATGTTTTCCATTTCAAGTTTCAGAACTACTGTTACTGTTATTATACCTATAATGTAGCTGAAGATTTAGGACCACTTAGAGTTTACTGTATGTAGGTGCCGAAGTTGCACCACTAAGTGGATTTAAACAGTCGAGAGCTGACTGTAGCCTGACGATGCTAATGTTCTTTGTAATGTAATAATAAGTATACCTTGCGATAAATATCCACTACTTAAATAAATAAATATCCACAAATTTGGGATTTTGCTGTAAACTGTAAAAGTTTACAGCAAAATCCCAAAGCCTTCAAACGTTCGTTTGAACCGCACGAACCGGTTTTTACCAGATTTTTCTGGATTCAGGGGGTTTTTACCGGAGCGCACTCACAGGCTACGGGCTACAATTTAAATAAACTAGTACCTCGAAAGTGTGAAAAATTCTACGCCAGAATATCTCTGTAGGAATAAATGGTCTGATTGCCATAACACAAGTTTTTACTTAGCATGGGATTAGACGACGTGATGTACTTAGCTTTTATGCTATTGTATAATATTATTGTATGCTTAATAAAGAATTTGAATTTGAATGGTATATAACAAAGTAATAACCGAATAGAGATAAAAGTAATGAGCATGTGGAGGAAAATTTTCAAACAATACGAGGTAGTCACTCGCACACGCACATTGCCAGTGAACCAGCTCAAGCCGCTTTATGCCGGTACAGTGGGCTCGGGAGAGCTCGTGAACACCCCCGATCGATGACTTATACAGCCTATAGGAAATTTCAGCACCTGGAAGTTTGCAACGAGAAAAAGCGTGTGTCACAAACTTGCAAAGTTGTGAAACGTAAGGAAAACATATTTTGCTTTTACTAGTGCAATACATATTTTCAATTAGCGAAGTTTTCTCACTTTCTAAGTCACTGTGCAATCTGTATGTCATGTTTAAGAATAGAACTATATACCTAACCTTTCTAAGACACAAAAGAAAGCAGGATCTAGGTTTTCTTATCTAGATTACAGTGTTTATATGCCAAGAACCGAGGTAAGCTTTTCAGGTGCATCAAGGGGGACTGAATAGTGAATAGACAACGAATGCTTTTATAAGAAAGGAAACAAACGCAATGCGCTATTCTTAAGACCCGATAATGTGTAGGTTCCTTATGTTCTTTAGGGGAAGAAGGGCACTATTGTTACGTTGTCAGAGAATTCTTAGATATGTATTCAAAAGGAAGGAATCGTTCCCCTCTGAAGGTAATTACCCCTTGTCATGACTGAAACGACTTGGTCAGTAACCGCGTCCGTATTAGTCCGCGTCAGTAAGGGGCTCCGCTCGGCACGGCGAGCGTTTAAGGTCTTCTTATTTCTTAGTCATGTTCTGTTCAGGAATGAAGCACCACAGCACTGAAACGTTGGTCAGTGACCGGGTGTTTATAGCGGGGCCGGCACCGCTCGTAAACCTGCGGTCACCACCATTGTGTCGCTGCAATCAACCGCTTTATGTGAACATCACGTGAGGGTCATACATTGTTTGAAGCCTTTATTGTACACTCATTATACAGTCTGTTGTGCGCCCCGGAATTCTTGTTCGTTTGCGGTCGAGGGACCACCGGAGGCATATATTATGGCACGCATATTCTACGATCGAAAGCATTCTCCGCTTTATTAAACATACAGCACTTGAAATCTCCGTACAGTTATATCGTGCAAGCTTTAATTTTTTATTATATTCCCATTTGCGCTCGTTTCAGAGCAAACGTGCACATTTTGTGTAAAAAATTGTGACAGTCATTTTCTTTTTTTACACTTACCCTAGTTTGTAGTAACAATAAAATCCAAGAATAAAAAAGTAAACCCCGCCGTTAACGCTCGCTCAGCTAAATGTATCCGAGCGATGGGGAGTCGACATCAATGCACCCGAAATTAAAACCCGAAATCGATTTTACGTGAACAAGTAGATGATTATTCGGATACGGTAATTGAAGCGGTTGAATGGGTCTTCCTGCAGGGGCGCGGTCGGCCAGGATGCAGCTTTTACTGCTAGGGGTGCGCCGACTCATTGTCGATTCGCACCGATTTCTATTGCTAATCGATTTTTATTATTAATTACTTATTTATGCTGATGTCGTAATTCATTACAGGCATTATGAGGATTTCAATGGAATTGAAAAAAGTATAATTATTTCCTAATCGCTCTACATTCAATCACATTATGATCGCTGCACAAAGTGCATCGCACCAATTTCTATTTCTAATCGATTTTTTTATACATTACACATTTATACTGATCTCGTAATTCATTATAGCCAATGGGATTTCAATTAAATGATATAAAAATATTCTCTAATCGCTTTCAAATTTCAATTCAAATTAATAAATCATTATGATCGCTACACAAAGTGCACACAAATTGTCCTGTATACTTCACAATATGTATAATGATGGTAAATCTTTAGAAATTGAAACATATAAGAGTATAAAATATAAAATAATAATATGATAATAATGACGAACATTCATTAAAAAATTGAAAGACTATTAAAGACATTACTTTTTTGAATGATAAAATGTTGACGAAGACGTCTGTAATAATGGTGCGTGGGACTGGCAACTGAACCCCATATTGTGATGGGGTATCAGAATGCAGGCACGCTATAACGGTGGTAATGAAAGGTTTCTTTGTAATCGCTCAACTGCGGCTTAATTATTTTTGTAAAGTTCAAAAGAGCTCAATTTTATATTGCTTTTCATTTTAAGCTAGGGAAAAGTACCAAATTGTTGGCAGTCGTCCATTGTTACCTTAGATTTTTGTTTGACTAGGAAAGCCAATAAATGAATTTTCATTATTCTGTAGTATGAGCTCTTACAGTGCACATAATTAGATATCTGGGGGCAGGGCAGTCCAAGTCGAGCGCGAAGCAAACACTGCCGTACCATACTTGACAGGAACCATTTTACAAATTTATAATAATATCTAGAACCGCTATCCCCAACCCGCGGCCCGCCGGGACTTTATTTGTGGCCCGCGTGATTTTTTTCACTTTAAAATCGTTAATTTTCAAGAATGTTATTTTTTAACCCTAAAAAATTTTTGTTGTGGCCCGCGACACCAAGACCAAAACATGTTTGTGGCCCGCATGAAAGAAAGGTTGGGGACCACTGATCTAGAATATCGTGAGAGAAATATTATCGGACATTAAATTTTTTGGGGTACACCGTACAAATGAAAACTTGTGCTATCATCGATCAAATCCCGAACAATGTGATCTAGTCGTAGCAGGGCAAGGGTTCCTCTCGGGAGCGCCACAAAGGGGCATTGTGATGCCCAGGCGGACACTTATCAAGCGCCTGCTTTTATCGTTCACCGCAACTTCCCCCTCCCCTCCCTTTATGGCCACTCAAAGTCTGCGAGGAATATTTGCCATTGTGGCTGAGCCAGCAGGCATCAACAAAGTAAGTATCCTACATTCCCATTATAGGCTTTCATATTTCTTCCTCACTTGAAATGCTTCGAATCACATTGGGCGTAGAGCTGATCATAGAAAATGAAATGTTGAGAGTAGAGACTAGCATTTGCCTTCAATTCGAGAGTAATAACGAGATTTTAGTCTACCTGCCGTTTTTTTTTACGTAATTCTCAATTGTAATTTTGAATCTGTTAAAGGTTATAACTACAATAAACTAAAAGTTTTTGAACGTCGAATAAACGAGAGAACTATTTTCGTATTCGTTTGTTGCAAAAACTTGGCTGCTGTGATATATTATGGCCGGCGTATGTCGGAAAAACCATACATTTAATTTAGTACATTCAATTTAGTTTTCCAAAAAATATGACTTTAGTTTGCAAATCTAATGGAGCAGTTTAAAATATGAAGCGTTCAGGTCCGTTAGTTCTGTAGTCTGTATTTTGTAGTAACAAACAGTCGACACAGAATTAAAATAGTTTCAGCTTCAAAAACTTTGAATTTTTCTGTAAATTGTAGTCATCAAATAAATGAAAGTTATGTTACAAAAGATAGAATGGTAAAAGTACCGATATCGAAAAGATGCTAAATGCTAATGTAGAAGTTACGAAATCAAATTAAAGATAGATTCTATCGTTAACTTCGTGACTTAAGAAAATTAACTTATAGTTTTCTTCAGAAATACTTTAGTTTTTTCACAAGTAACACAAATTTTATCTACCATCTTCATTCTTCATATTACGACCCTCAAAAACGGCTTATATACTGGCATGAAATAACTCTTCGCTATTTTATGTAGTGAAGCATCTGGTCTAAGCTGTGTTTCGGTTGTCGTCATTAATTCTGTGAATGTTGTCTGAGAAGTAATTCCGACCGCAACCGCAGCCGCAGCCGCCTCGTGACGCCGACGCGCGTCTCGAAATTTCCAAATCCCATCCGTAATCACTATCATTGTTCTCGAAACGTGCATAAGTTGCGAAATCTTTTACGGAAAATAGAGCAGTTGATCCTTAATTGTAGAGCGATAAAGCGAAAGCTTTCGTGAGATACAGTCTAGTCTATAAAATTAAATAGCACGCAATATGCATGTATCGTAATTCATATTTCATATTATCTAATAAATAGTGGTAGAAATTACAACCGTCAAAGATTAATTTCGGTCCGTGCAAATCACATATATAATAATTTTCAGATACGTACGTACTGAACGTTCTTCTACAATTTCTAAACTCACTTTTCGTTATCATTAATCTTTTTTATTCCAGCTGCTTTTTTAGACGGTCGGTTTTTGTAGCGGCTAAAATACAGTTTAGTATTTTAATAATGTAACGAATTAAGCCGCGCCGTAATCTGAGTCGGAACGCAGCCGCCGCGAACGCGTCACGAATGGCTCGCATCGCTGAACTTCTTAAAGCCCCAATCACATTAGTCAGATATTTAGAGAATTATACGACTTGCCAAACTAAATTCAACTCTAGGACCTTTAACTATAGTTCAAGTTTGCGACAGCATTGTAGCTTCCTCATGAACAAATTCGTTTGATGTTTTTCGTTACAAAGGCGAGCTAAAAATCATCTTACGGATTGATCAATGATCATTAATCACTTTAGTTTTATTATAACTAGATGACGCCCGCAACTCTGTTGCGCCAAAATTAGTTTTCCGGTATAAAAGGTAACCTATGTCATTTCCCGGGACTTAAAGTATGTATCTCTATACCAAATTTCAGCAAAATCGGTTCAGTGGTTTTGGGTGTGAAGAAGTAACAGAGGCTATAGCGCGAGCGTCTTCGTAGAACGTACAACGACGCAAGCATGAAATTCCATTACAGAGCCGTTCCATTTCACGAGCAGCTTAGTGTGGAAGCCTCATAAGAGCACGGCATAAACTGTGATTATAGTTCACGCAAAGATGGCGGATAGGCACCTATAGGAGTAAATGCACTGCAGTCACAACAGGAGGTGCGTCGAATTGATCGCAGCGTGACCGTGCGCCCGCAGCTAATGACGTGGGCTGATGCATACCTGCCTTAACTATGTGGTGTGCGATTTGCCCGATAGTGTATACAGCGCCTGTATATAGTATGGTACGAAAGAAGTAACTAGTATTTTATGGCCAGATTTACCCGATGCAGCGCCTATGTACCGATAGAGCTTAAGAAAATGTAATTGGTACCAAAAGTAAGAGCCAGAGTTGGAGTAAACCATTTGGCAAACAAAAATTTGGCAAATCCAAATGCAGCCTCTAACGGGATTCGAAACAGTTTTAGTTTAACAAAACTGCAAAATGATATCATGATATTATGGCATCACGATATTCTGCCGCGCACTGTAAAACTCTGGAACGAACTGTCACCAGCAGTATTTCCGGACCTATACGACCTGCAAACTTTCAAGAAAAGAGCGTATTCCCTCTTAAAAGGCCGGCAACGCACCTGCAGCTCTTCTGATGTTGCGAGTGTCCATGGGCGACGGTAGTTGCTTACCATCAGGTGACCCGTTTGCTCGTTTGCCCCCTTATTTAATTAAAAAAAAACCAACGTAAACTGTACGTACCTCCTTTTATTTAAATTTAACATCTGTCTTTAGATTCATTATCCAAAATTCAGCTTTTTTTGTCTAGAATGTACCAAATATAGTTATTGTTAGTTAATACCACTTGGAACTACATATTTTCATAATATAGAACGTTACCTCAAAACCCGTCTACGAACTCAGCTATAATTATGAACGAAAATAATATTTTTATGTAACCACATTTTTGGTTTCCATTCAGACAGTAACTGGTTGAAGTAAAAAAAAAGAAATAGACCTTTTAGTGAGGGGTCCGCTGAATTGAATGCTCGTTAATTCCTACTAAGCTATCTGCAATTCCGCACCCATCTGTTGTTTTTTTTTCACTGGCAAAAATGTAGAGTAAGGAATGTGAAAATAAAAGCTTTTAGGTTGCACAGAAACATTTTAAACGGTGCACAAACTCTCAAAAGGAATAGTTTCCGAATACCTTGTTATGTTTACTATGAGTATGTAGCATTAAGTTTGTAGTAAATCAATAGTAGGGACAAGTACATTTTTATAGATGTTAACCTCAACTTGAAAATATGGCAGTGCGAATATTGACATTATGTACGTGCAATTACATACCGTTGCGTTGGGATAATTGGGATGAAGATTAATAAATTTGCCAATAATTTTCTATCCTTTTCATATCAACTCTACGAGCAACAACTAAATGAACATTAAAATACATTCCGATTTCCAACGAGACAGCGATTGGCAAAGACTTGGTCTGGCTTTCGATACTTTAATTTAATTGTAAGATAACAAACACGCTAAGGCAGAGTCACAGATTCTACCTGCTGTTTTACGAACGCCATGCTCGAAGCCCGAAGCGTTTCTTTTTAAAACCGACTCCAAAAAAGGAGGAACTTCTAACATATTCACCTGCACGAGATATGTTTAGTTGAAATCGTTTTAACTACTTATTAATAATTTTGAACATTGTTCGCAATATTTTAAGGACAAAGCAAAATATACCTAAGAGACGATTCGCTCTTGATTACTTACATCTTCAGATGAATATTTTGATGCAAACATAATGTCTTATCTTTTGTACCCGTTTACGTAAAGCATCAACTATCAACCAAGACATGTAGGTTATTTCCTTACAATCATGAACGTGTCATTTGCGATTTCATTTCCGAAATATTTACTCGACTAGCGCAATATTTAGATCCGTTGAAAGCACGTCCCCAGCTATCTCGATCTGAAAGGACGTGCGAACCGAAACGCGACGGTCTTTGATGTCGGTAATAACGCGAGCCTTTGGTTACCTTGAGGAATATCTTACATAGCGGATCAGATATTCCGGGCTTTTCCTCTGAGGCGAGTTATTAAATTTTCATGGAAAGAATTTACTAAGAAAATTACGAACGTGGATGTGAATTTTCGAAAAGTTCCACAGAGAATGTTAGTCATTTAGTTGTACAGTATACTGTTTAGGTGTTTCGTGACGTACCAGTAATGTTAATTTTATGTTTTACACCGTTTTATACTGTAATTTATTTTGTGTTTTACTGTACTGCTGCTCTACAATTTACTTTTAGTATATTTTATAAAGCATTTTCTCTACAATAATCCTATTAATTTTAATATCTCTTATCACTCTGTTCTGTTATGGCTCTGTTGTATTAATCCACTTATATAATATGAATATTATTCAACCCTGGATACATTTATAACCCTATTCATTTTAATACCAGTTGTATTGTGTTTGGAACTATTTGCTAGAACCGTGTTTATTATAAAAACAAGACATCCTCCACTCCACCGAGGCCAGATAAAACAAACCTAATATTGTAAACACAGCCCTATTCCCGGAAGGCTGTGTTTACAAGGCGCTGTTTTTGCTCGATTCCAAAATCATGAAATGCCATTTTGTAAATAATTATCTAATAGCATTCAACGTATTAAAGAGAAAACGAAAATGGTTAAAATTGAAAAAGGTTATTTTTATTTGCAAATTAAGTTTTCATACTACGGAGAATTTAATATTGAGGTGAGTATTTTCAATCAAATATCATAGACGTCAACAACACAACGACTTCCAAGCTCCAACAATAAGGTTATTTCCCTACATAAGTATTATCAGAGAAGACATTGTGGTTAAAGTTGGGAAAAAGGTATACTAACAGTAAATATAAAGAAATAGGAAAGATTCGTCACATTTTCTCAAATATCAAAGCCAATTGGACCAAATATTCGTCTCAATTCATTCATATTTTGTTTTCATTAATCTATATTTCATAATAAAATACAATCTCAATAATTCAAACACAATCTGCAATTTGGCAGTGATTTCTATACGATAAAGCGTAAAATATACAGCTGCAATAGCAGCATGGTCGTTAAAATGGTTAAAAATTGTTTTCATACAGTATCTAGTATTGCCGGCGGCGGGCGCCGCACTGGCACAATCGCCGTTTATATTACATAAATATTTGTAATACCCTCACTAGCGTTAATGTGTGCGCTATGTTATACGGAGATCGAGGAAACAGATACAAGTGACATTATTTTATGTTTTCCCAAGGAATACGAAAAGATATTGAATTGAAATGAAAAACAGTGCAATAATGACCGAACGAATTTTAAAGCCATAATTTTCTATTTATACTTAAGTATTTTATTTTGGTAAACAAGGGAATCATAGACTACCTATAAAATCCATTCACTGACCACGCTGAGGTACGCTTAAATCTTACTTGATAAATGTTGATGATAACGGCTCAGCGAAAAATTACAAGTTACAACACTAAAGAAAAAACGTATCATTATGTAAAAGAAGCCATTTACAGAGGAAACTAGTGTAATATTAGAAAAACTTGTTAAAGAGCAAAGTATAGTTAAAATATTATGTAAAACATAGACGTGTCTACAATTTCCTACATCTATGGCTAAGCTGCAGAGTAAGCTTCGACCACGTGACGACGCTAAATTAGCAAACAAAAAATATTCCATAAAATTCCTGTTAAACAACATTTTAGTATGGTTTTAGTAACGCATGTACTTGTTAACTATAGTATGTCTTTACTCGTATTATTTTAATAGATAGAGTAGAGATCTTTCTCAAGAAAACAAAATTATATTTGAGTTACAACTCTGTCTTGTCGTTGTTATTGTATTTCAACTGAAATTAAAATTAATCATAGGAAATAGTAATACTGCATAGTAACTAGACATCTATTCTATTTACAAGAGTAACATGCCTTCAGGCATTAGGCATAAAACTCAATCCTCCATACGAGTATTTTCTATTAAAATCGCTTGTACTGCCTTAGTATTTTCCAATATCGCAATATTGAGCTTAAACCATTAAAGCTTAGGGGTTATGACTTCTATTGTTTCCCCCATATTCACCCCATCGTCGTTAGCTCGCCCATCACGTGGGGTCAACATGAAAGTATTTTTATGACAAGTGCTTTCAGCTAATCATCTATTACACTGGACATTATAGAGTATAGATCTTTATTATTACTTATACGTGAGGCTAAATTTAATTATTACCTCTACACGAGAGGTCATGTTCTAACTGCTAAGGGCGAAAGTGTGTCTATCTGTCTGTGACCTTTTTGACCTGTTTAAGCCGCTGAACCGATTCTTACGAATGTGGAGATAACTGGAATCTCAGTAAGAGGCATTAATTGATAGTTTTATCCCGGATAAAACATACGGTTCTTACGCGACGACCCTTACAGACCACAGTTTTGTGAGCAACCTCTATCTAGTATAATAATTATATGTATTTTCTTTTCTTTATAATAATGCAGTAGTACGCTTCTTTCTTTCTTTTTCTTAAACGATAAGTTATGATATAATCGGAGAATTTTATTAATTCTTTCTGTGTCGACATCTGCAAGGGTGCAGACTGCCAATCAAAGAACAAAATTCGTAATAGCCACGAAAATAGTTTGTCGCTTGTATATGCCGCCTTATGTTAACGTCACAGCACATTAAAGCGGCAATTGGTACATTCAGTTTTATTCGCCAATATTCGCGTGTTACGGAGGATGTGACGTCAGCGCCATGTGCGCGGCACATGGCGTCGTGGGAGCTCACGCGAAACTCCGATGTAAATGATAACTTTACGCCAACTGAACGCCAAGTGCTAGCTAGAGCTTATCGACAACATGGGAACTCGATAAAACTATCGATAAGAGGACAACACTAAATATCAGGGTAAATATTATAACCACAGTCCACAGTCCAACATAGCATGTACATAATATTATACAATAATTTATGTTGTGTGTGGGTTTTCGTGGTTGGATACCGCCGCACTGTCGATCCTGGCGACACAGGAGGGGTGGGAATGCCCGGTAGGCCAAAGCCCGTTGCGCCGTGAGGACGCGGTGTTCGCTAACAGAGGTCCCGTGTCCCACGGCTGGAAGGAGGGCATGGGGGGGTTTTAGTCGGTAAACCTCCGGCGCACCGAGCCGGAGGGAGTCCGACATACCCCCGTCGTCCACCCCCGTGCGCGGCGGGGGATACGTTACGTATTTCCCCCCCTCAACAAAAAAAAAAAAAAAGGCCAAAGCCCGTTAAAAAAAATGTCCTATTGCGCTTTTAATATTCTATCTAAATCTTGTGAGTTCTTTATAGAATTAAGGGATATAGAATTACCTAAATAACTCAAATGAGAAGGGACTGCCTGATAACGGGATATGAGTCTCCTAATTTATTAGGAATTTCGAGTAAACTTGTATACTGTGTGTATGTGTTTTGTGTTAGCTCATCATACAAACTACAGCGTAGAACTTCAGAGGGTGGACTTTGGAGACTAGACGGTATACAAATAGCAAGGACAACAACTTAGATCTTATCTAAATGACGACGTTGTGCAAAGTTTTGGTAATTATAATTCAAAGTTCCATATTGTGATCAAGATCATTTCGTGAGGGTGTCAAAGCGTCAAAAGCAAAGCTCTTGAGAAAGTACGAACTGTTTATTTACTAAAGTTCAAAAATCTTTTTTAATACTCTAAATAGGTATTTAAAGAAATAACAAAACCTACTAGATCATAATATAAAACATCGTGTGTGAATTTAACTGCGCTTTAAAACGACACAGCCATGTGTTGATCTGTTTTTAACTGCGAAATGGTCGCAGTCCTAAAAAATATAAAACACATTTACGAACGCAAACTTACAGTTTAATTTTCATCCCTCAATTCTTTCATGGCAGCCCTGGCGGAAAAATTAACTCTATTACTGTGTGCGAGGATCGAGTTTTACAAAGTTGAGCGTTGGGTTCGTGTAATCAGTACCGGCCAGCTGCAACTATCTCGTTAGGGCTGGCACAGTCTGCGAAGTTCCGACATGCCGCTAATGTGGATGGTCTTACACGCAAAGCTATAATATACTAAGAACAGTAATTAACCTGTACCTACAGTTACATGATGTTTTTCCAAAAGGTCATTGGCCCACCACACATTCCCATTAGTACATCTTCTGTATCGCCAGGTTCGTCAGTAGTAATTAACCATGAAAACTCTTTGATACGATCTCAGTGAGCCCAACGGACATCCTATCTAGAGATCTACCGTTAATCAGTAGAAAATAAGTGAAATAGGAAATAATCCAATCCTTGCCAAGCAAAGCGGGAGCCAACTCTATCTGATTTACCCTTTTAAATCAAAGCGGGAGGCAACACACTTGCAATGACCGGCTCCACTGACTGTACACTATACAGGTTTTTACACCGGTGCCCAGTAATCCTGCATCCCTTTGTTGCACCCACTACCCGCGGGCACCCCGCCCAGCCTCATTATAACAGATTGCATCCGAAATGATAGCCCGACTGTTTGTCCGACAATCCCAATGATTAATTGATTAAAACTCAATTAGTTTCGTAGTAATTAGTGATGTGAACTTTTTTGGAAACAGCTTCACATTCGCCTCATGTGGGAATTTTATACACGTTTTGCGAATATTTGACTCTCCTGGTTTTGGGATTATCGTTAACAAGTCATTAAAGTAATTCATCATCATTATCCTACACATTTTAAAGTATTATATAAAGGCTCACAATAGCTCCATATAAATCTACGTCTTAACCCGGCGAGCATGTGGCAGGGTATTTTACACCCTGCCCATCACTTAAATGTGCGTAGTTTTTTTTTATTTCGCGCTTAGTGACAACGGGACTTTCAGTAGCTGCAGACAAGGGAGTGCGGAGGGTATTAGTGGCGATATCCTAGTGTAGCACGTACCTGCTCGGGAGTTATAGGCTTCCTAACCTACTTCGGGTAAATTTTACCCTGCCACATAGCTGGTGTATGTATTTTTAATTTTATTTTGTGTAATTTATATGGCTTTAAATTATTAATTTCACTTTGTTTTTTCAAAATAAGTGACGAACGTATTGAATTTATGATAAAATAAGTTTTAAACGATTTTTTCGACGAGTCTGACTCTAAAGTTGGGTCTGAACCCTCAACTTCAGCATCAGGAAATATTAATGGAAGAACTGTCAGACGTCGTGACTGTCCCTATAAGAAATATTAGAAGACTAAAATATAATTGTAAGCGCCGTAAAAAAAACATATTGTATGAAACACTCAATATTTTTGGCTATATAGTAGCACAATGTTCAAGACTAAATAAAATTTAATGATGACCAATTAATATATAGTTGATTAAATTTTTTTTATAAGAATACCTCATTACTTATACGTGAAAAGTGATATTATCTAAAAAATAAGAAGTTACTTTATGTTTTCTTTTAGTTTTCGAAGTCAATACTTTTTGTTGATTGTTAAATCTATATTTTTTGTTTTCGGTAAAATTAATAGGTATACATATAAATATACAATATTTTTTATTTAATAAAAAGCGTATACTAAAAGTAAATAAAATAGTAAAATATATACAGCTATAATTTACATCACAGTATGCATTTTTACATAAGGGTATAATTTACCCTGCCACATTCTTCGCGTAACTTTTTTTCACCACATTCTCGCCGGGTTAATGACTACATGGCCGTCGCTTGCCAAATGTATGTATGTCAGGCCCATAGCCTCGAAACAGCGGGGCGCGTGGGACTGACGGCACCCCATTGTTAGCACACAACTTAACGTTGATTGATTCTTATCAACACTCTTGTGTTCATATATTATTATTGTTATGGTACTTAGTGAAAATTTATAGGGAATATTACATAATTATTTCTTGTTCAAAGACTACGAATAGGTACCTAATACCATAGGTACCTATTCGTAGTCCTAATACCATAAAGTACGAAAGTAGGTACCTAATACCATAAAGTACGACAAAATATAAAAATATGTACTTACTATTTTTGTTAAGTATTATGTTTTTTTTTTTTGAAACGAATTAATTTCGTTGTGCTGTTCCTACCCCATACTTCTAACACCCTATCAATTATTGGGCTCTCATAAACGCACATGAAGGGTAACGGAACTCTATAAAGCGTGTCCCAACCCGATCTTGACCGATTAAAAAATAAGTGATCATTATTATTTACTGGCACTCACTTTTATGGTAAGAGGTTATTAAGGTAAAATCACGGAACATTTTACAGACTGGAAAGTGGTTTTTGGCATCGCAAAACCGCTGAAGTGATTTTCATGTTGCAAAAGCCGTTACGAAAGTTTTAGCGCATATTTACAATCTTGCTTTTAATTATATTGGATGATTTAAAGTTTATGCTCGAGATACTTTATAGCAGCGTATGAATACTGGTTTTTGATCAACATTATAATATTGAATTTTTCTCGCTAATTACTTGAGGAAATTAGGAGCAGGTAGAGACTGGAAACTATACCTGCCCTTATAAATGTATGATTAGAATTGAATTTTAACATTCTAATAAATCACATATGTTTCCATTTCTGGAGATGTTTTGTTGTGTTTTAGAATACAAACTAAAGAAAATGTTTAATGTTATTTTTGTAAATTTTGGCAATTCCTTGCTTAAGGGGCCGGGTGCCATCAAAATTCTCATACATACGTACTTAATACCAAAATCATTTTCTCATACGAAAAAATTTAACATGTTTGAGTTATTTTTCAGCTTAAAATAGTAATTACCTAGGTTCCTGAGAATAGGTTCCCTAGGGTACTGAGAATTTCGATGGCGACCTCTTAAAATAAGCGCATTTTGGCTACTTCTTACTGAGTATCTAAAATGTGTTCTATACTTCCACAGACATAGATCAAGATAGATACCGCATGACGAGCAATGCTCGTCTTTCGAAAGTCTGTTCTTTAGTTTGCTATCGGAAGCGGACGTCAATCGGAATTTAAAAAATGCCTAAATGACTAAAAGTGCCGTATTGAGCTGTAGAAATTCAAATAGAAACGCTGGCCTTGATAATGGACACGTTTCTTATCATCGGTACGTCACAGTGGTGGAAAAAAAATGACACGCTCGTTTTCATACAAATGGAGCGACATGCGGTAATCTTGATATAATATGTCTGACTTTACCCAACATTCTCTTCTCAACTAGTAACCAGTATATTTATATACCTATTACTGGTTGCAGCTACTTGAGGAGAGGATATTGGGTAGAGTTAGTAAATTAAGGTATGTACACACAGCGACAGGGTGGTGCCCGTCACCCTGACAGTGACGGGTCCCGCCTGCGTCTGCCGGGACGTCAGCCACTCCCGCTCGTCAATCTCGTGTGTTTGTTTGTCCTGTCACGTGTCCCTAAACTAATATACTATGTCCTACAAGTGTCTAAAAGTTACAAATTAGTTTGTTATTTAATTTTTTAATTGCTAAGTATTTTCCATGAGGTGTATTTAATTTTATTAAAAAAAACTAAGTAGACTGAAATTACAATAAAAATTAAGTAGTACTACTACATATTATAATTCAACACTGTAAAATTTGACCTTTTGGAAGCAGATAAATTATTGGTAGGTTACCTGTCGAATAAAAGCTTTTGAAATAAGAATTTAAAACGCTTAACATTCATTGATGTTTGTATATTTACATGGATAATTTTTTCAATTGAATATTTCATAATTTTACAGCAGCCTTAAAGAGTTTTTGGGTCATAACTCTTAAGTCATAACTCATAACGATTTAAATCTGAATTTTTGAGAACACAGAATATGTAATATTCGTATTCAGGATTAAAATCTCCTTTCTAGAACACAGTTTTATTTCATTCCTATCGAGTATCGAAATACACTGTTAGTATTCAGTATTTCAAACATAATCCTTGTAACACGAAATTGCAAAAAATCCGCACGTCACACGTGCGTGCTCAACGCATTGGCGTAATGACGGATAATTAATAACTCCTGCTAGTTTGGCCCCTGACTCCTGAGACACCGATACCACAATACAACTGAAGTGAGCACGGTCCTCGCGTCGTTGCGAGGTGAATCGCTTGCCCGACTTTCAGTTTAGAAGGTGCAAAGGAGAATCTTGTAAAATAACGCACTCGATGTTCAAGATGAATTATTATAATCCCATGACAAAATCTATCAAAAAGTAAACAAGTCAAAATACCATAAACTAAAGAGTACAAAATAATATAAAAAAGGTTTTTATAAAAGAAATTTAGATATGTACACTACATCACCCCCCTCCAGAGACCGTCAAGGGCGATAATAGTCAGTAAACATGACCGAAGGTAGAATCTTTAAGTCTTGTCGCTTAAGTCGCCAGAGTTCCTGTGAGTCGGAACTGTTGCAGTGAGTCCCAGTGAGTCGGAACTGTAAGCTGCTGCACGGGATCCAGTGAGTCGGATAGCTGCCGTGCGGGGCCGATGCTACGTGCTGACCAGGAGAGATGTGCTCTGCTTGCTGACCGGTCGGTGTAGTGAGAAAGCCCGTTGATGCCGATGCGGAGTCGTCCAGGACGCGGTACATTGCGGCTAGTGGACGAGATACCCGATGAGGCGATGCTGGCTGACGCGGTGCGAAGGGGCGGGGAGTGATGGTGATGAAGATGGCGTGTATGGTCACCGATGTCTTGCGCCGTCTCCTTGTTCGCTGGTTACATTCTCCTTCAGATTCTCCATCCTGTGTTCCTTCCGGGGTCACCAATGAAGTGAGCACGGTCCTCGCGTCGTTGCGAGGTGAATCGCTTGCCCGACTTTCAGTTTAGAAGGTGCAAAGGAGAATCTTGTAAAATAACGCACTCGATGTTCAAGATGAATTATTATAATCCCATGACAAAATCTATCAAAAAGTAAACAAGTCAAAATACCATAAACTAAAGAGTACAAAATAATATAAAAAAGGTTTTTATAAAAGAAATTTAGATATGTACACTACACAACTGTTTACAGTAATGTAACATAACGACATTCTTTAAATCGTACAACTGGCAAAAGTTTAAACACGCGTGTTTTTATACATGAAACTATATTGTTCTCTAAAGTTATCTGAAATCACACATATATTTTGTGTACACCCAATTTGGGCTTAGCGATGGTCTACCGTATATAACTTAAGCTGTGACGTAGCGATACAATCTGTGGCGATAAGCCGCTGTCACAAAAACCAGCACTACCCGGTACCCGCCCAGCCGATGCTTTCAAACATAATTTTACCCGGTGGAGCTCAGATAAAGTGATTAATGTAGCGCGAGGCGTTCTTTCAGCGATGTAATCTCAAAAATGGCTCGATAATGGACGCTCGGCTTTTGAATTAGCCCTTATTACGAGAGCTGGAAGGGTGCCTTTTAAGGATGTGCCCGTCGCTAATGTGCCGCAATAAACGCGTAAGTATTCGCTGAACAGACGCTACATGCGCTCGACGTCAGTACCCGCGCCGTGACGGCACACTCCAAATCAATTATATAGATATGAAGTATTGCAGAGGCCATTAGATTGTACACTGGACCTAAAAGAACAAGAAAATCGAAATATAGAGTCTACTGTTTTGGCTTTGATTCTTTTTACGCACACAAAATATAAAATGACAACGAAATACTTACGTCATTGTTGGATTAAAAGGCAGAATCAGGGTACAAAATATTACTTGACAGAGCACAACGCGTGGTAACCTTATATCCACAGTAAGCTCCTTATCTCCGCCTGACGGCTGCAGCGCTCGATACGACGTGCATTGTAATAATTATTATTGTTATTATGTAATTGTCGCCCTTTCCCCAGCTCACAATAAGCTGCATAGTGAAAGATGGAAGCAGTAACAATATTAATTAAAGAACATCTTTATACTAAACCAAACCGGTAACACGCTATACAAGCGTGATTTCAAAAACTTGAGCAGAATAATGTATCATGTCACGCGCACGGAAATTTTTACACTGCGTTGAATTTCATTTCAAGAACACGGTTAAGTTATTCTACTGCATATATTAGTAGTATTGTGATGTAATTCAGAAGTAAAATAGATACTCGACAGATATAAGTCTTAAATTATAACCACTTCAGCTGATACAGTCCACTGTCCAAAGGAGGACGTGAAATGAACCTTTCAAAAATTGTTAGTTATTAGTTACTTAAATAAAATCATTTCCAAATTCCAAATAAAAGTCCAATTTATGAATCTCCTCAAATGTTTCTAACGTCCTCATTAAAATGTTATTTTAAAAATTCTGTTCACAGAATGACACAAAAACTCAGGTAGAATTTCGGACATGCCTAAAATTATCAGGAAAGATAAGTTCCCTCTGGGCTCTGCTATAACCGGAATAGTTATTAAATTTAATAACCATTAAGGTAAACATTTGTGTCGTCATAATTAGGGGTTATTTTTTTCAAAACAATACGATATTTAACGAAATTCATCATAAAATAAGTACCTACAAAATCGTGTTTTTGATTGGAATTAAAAAAAAAAAGAAAATCAAGTTACTAAAGAGTGTGCGGTTTTCCAGGGATAAGATTTAACTAGACCCATATTGATGTTATCAAGACAATAAATACTTTTATCGTGAAAAATACAAGATCGTTTTAAAGTATTTAAAGAAGAAAGTGATAAATAAAAAGCTGTACATTATTTTTATATAGTTTCTAAGTAAACACTACAATGTTTTTCTGTTTTCATTATCACAGCTTTCGAAATGTTAGCTGTTCTAGGCGACAGAGCCGATAATATTGTAGACGCATTATTGTTGGGCAAGTTCTGTTTACTTTATCTACAGTTCGCTATCCTTTGTGAATCGCCCTCGAACTTGTAACTTGGACTGTCTCGAAACAATCATGTACAAAATTTATCGTTTCTCCGTAGAATTGGATTTCTCGTTTAAACTTATTGAGGGCCAGACTTATTATTACTTTGTACGATTTCTACGATATTAAAGTTCAAGAAACGATATTAACTGTTCTATTTATTGTAAAAGTATTTTTGAGAATTCTTTAGATTGAAAATACTCCCACACAGAGAGACGTTGTGTTTTCAAGTTATGAAGGTAAAATCGGCGGTCTTTTGACTGGCGTTCCAAACTGCAATGGATGCAATTGTCATCGAGTAGGAATTTGTGTAGCTATTTTAGCAAAAATGGGGTCTGTACTTTCGTTCCCTCTTAACATTTACGAGGAAACGCGGGTACAGTAGAATTTAAACGAAGAAACTATTGCCATCACGCTTCACCCTGCGCCGACACGTGTATTTTGATAGAAACAAATACAGTAAATCGAGGTTACATATTCCTCTGATTCCTCCTTCAAAATAGAGCCTATCTAATTCTTTTTTTTAATATCTTCAGAAAGAATGAGTCTATGACTCTACGTTTTTATCTTATCGTAAACGTCTTTCAAATTTATTTTATGGTCGGTTGATTGTCCGGGCACGCAGCATTCGTTTTTGGCGATTTTCGAATGGCCATATTTTTATATATTAGTAAATTAAAAAAAATCGAAAGCAGAGGCATAGTTTTAACAGATCCCAATATTGCATAAAAAATCATTTGTCTAGACGCATTGTCCAGGGAGTAAATTGTGGAATACTTTTGTATAGAAAAACAGTGTTGGCGTATGCTCTTAAGTGTATCTAGACCACACTACTACACACACATGGAGCACAACAATTTGAGGCTTGCCCCGGGCACCATTAATATTGATTGTAATTGTCCGTGTGGCTGATCCTGCGTCACTGTGGATTACCCGCCTCAATAATTCATCCTCAACTGTATATTTATGGTAATTTAAAACGAAACTAGAACGCAACGCGTACCCTTTGCGCTCTTATAAGGCACAAAGAGCTGACAGCTATTCAAATATGGAATACTGCGACGGCAAATGTTTGTATTCGTAAATGCGATTAAGCAATGCTACCGTCGAAATATAATGCAGTATAGAAAGGACTGCTCCACGAAATGCCAACAGTGTGCAAACTATTATATGGCTCAGTTACTCTTCCATAGCATTTATTATTCGTAGCTTATTACCTAATTTCAGAATTAGATCCAGAGAAAAAAAATATCCAAAGAATGGACGGAGTCCCACCATACACAAAACTGTGTCCTTCAGAGTCGGCCAGCTGACTGTATGTACACGGTCCGCACGCACACATTATTACGCTAGTCCATACCATTTGACAGGCGTCAGAATGTGTGCGTGGCCTACTCAGAAGAAAAGTGAAGACACAGTTTTCTATATAACAAGACTCCGTACGCCTTTTTTTCTACGTTCATGCAAAGAATATTGCTGATATGTTTTTGTCTTTTTATCTTTACGGATGTTGTGGTCTTTGATATATCTTATTATAAAATAGATTAAGCTAATTAGCTAACGAAAAAACCTTTGAGCCATAGTGGAGGGCTTTCTCACCGACCCCCGCGCCGGGTCGTGGGATCGATTCCTCCGTCTAATTCATAGAAGCGCGAGATGGGCAAAGCGATTTATGCGCTTGAACAGCTGGCAGTATCAGCTCGAAAGGTCACAAGAGGGTAAAAAGAGCACATTATAAGTCTACAATTCCAGAATGTAGGGATAGGGACTCCATTTATTGTTATAAGGACATAAAAAAACCTATTATTCGCGTTCAGAGCAAGTTTAACAAGTTCGGAGCAAGGTTTGGACTGAGATTGACAAGCTTATACTTAATATTTAAAATTTCAATACTGTAGAAATTGAATTGAATATACATTTATTTATTAATGCTGGTCAATTTTAATTTCGTTGCAGTGTTTTTATTGCAGATTTTTCTAGTGGAATCTGGAAGGTTTACCTTGATTGTTATAACATATAATGAACTGAAGAAGTTGCTAATGCGTTGCAGCAAGTACAGTTTTTTACAGACGACAAATGAGGTCCTCCTCCTTTGTCGTCTGTAAAAAGAGGAGACCAGAGGACAGGAAAAGTTTTTTTATTACGTAATTCGTAAAACAGCTTAAATATCGATCAATGAGATGAAAACAGCTAATGCCTTACCATGACCCTTGTCATGTCGCTGACGTAAGCTCCTTATATTATTATTTTTTTAACTTATTTTATATAGGGAATATAAACTGTATCGAGTGTCAGAAAGAGTATCAACTTTCTTTTTTATTGGTCCAAAATAAACATTAGGGGGCTGAGACCCAAATCACGCCTGAATAGAAGGATACACAATATAATCATCTATATTACCTGTATATTGAATGTTTGCCATGATGAAGGGACGAAATTAATAATTATATACAAAATGCACGTATGTTTGTGCCAGGAGTCCCAAAGGTCGGCAGATACTTTCAGTATGTAAGTGAATAAAATTTTGTAACACAAAATATATAGTCTTTAAATACAAAAGCAAAATATGGGGTAATAGTTAATACCTAAAATTAGCATATTAATATTTAATCTTATTTTAAGAAGGCTTGCTCTCACTGTACTCGTAGGTCTAACTTGATACCAGCCTAGACTGATGTAGTAGATTAAAAGCAGAGGCATGTATGCGAACGTAGCAATTATTTGCTCAATTATTTTCAATCAAATCAGGAACCAATGAGTACCTACCTATCGTAACTCGTAGATACGTATCGACTCGTGTGTCAAATATCAATAGAACATGTTGCCTCTGATTTAACGTTACTCTACGTTCGTAAATGGGAGCACTGCAGCTCTCACAAGAATCTAAAGTTTGTTAAAATGTTATACAGCTAGTTAAGTATAACCTAATACTCGTATAAAGGTTACACACATACTGGTATAGTATGTGTGTATAGTATATATATAAACTATGGTAGAATAATGTTTCATCCAAATCGTGGTACTTGACTTGGACGGTACTTGTGTACACTGTACTTCCATCGTTTCTAAGGGCTAAGGCTCGATTTATATATAAGTCCGCGCGAACCAGCAGTTTGGCCGCTACACCCCAATATCATAAGCATTTAATGTATGCAGTATTTCCAAGCAAATAAATCCTTGCATAGAAAAATTGTTTACTGCTTGTGATCTCGCGGTGTAGCGGCCAAACCGCTCGTTCGCACGGTCGTATATAATATCTAATATATAAAATTCTCGTGTCACAATGTTAGATAGCCTACTCCTCCGAAACGGCTTTACTGATTTTAACCAAATTTTATATGCATATTCAGTGGGTCTGAGAATCGGCTACTGGGTACTTTTTATATTGATAAGTGCATTCGTTGAATAAATAATAGTAAATTATTACAACTCGAGACTGACGGCGACCATTGTTTGTGCGAACTGCGACGGGATAGCGATGGACGTTGCCATGGTAACATACTTATTTAGTCACTTCAATAAAATAATAATATGGGCGAAAAACGTCTTTATATTATGGCAAAGCAACGTTTGCTGGGTCAGCTAGTATCGTATATAATACATATAGTATCCAGAGGCTGACATTCCAGTGTGCATCTCATTGATTAGTGTCGAGGCTATCAATAATTTATAATGTTAGCGTAATACGTAATTAGGGCATCGAGACCGGGTTTTCCCGAAACCCGAAAACAACAAAAATCCGTTTTGGGGATCATGAAAAAACCCGGGTTTCAAAAATGGAACCCGGGTTTTCGAGTTTTTCGGGTTTTTCATTTTTTTGATAATTATTAAAGGCAATACCTGATTTAAGGTAATCATAACAAACTAACATACAAATTATTTATTTTTATAACATATTGTATGAGGTTTAAATATTTATATTGGTCATAATTAAACAAAATATCATATTTTAAAGTAATAGTTTAAATACAAAAATCAGTCAAAGTTAGGCTTTTTAATTAATATTTAAAATCCAAAAGGGGCAGATTGTGGTGAAAAAAACCAGTTTTTCTGCACGATTGGGATCAAGTCTAGGGATTGCAATCCCGCACCTTTTTCAATCCCGCGGGATTGATTTGCGGGATCGGCCAATCCCGCGGGATCCCGCATGTTTGAATGTATGCTATAAAATTGAATAAATTGAAACTACAGGTTTATGTTTTACTTAAAATCAACTTTATTAATTAGTTGCGTGTGTACGGTGAATTATACGGCTATTAATGAACCAAAGATTACCTTTGGTAGGATTGGTCCTTATGGTCTAAGGATGGATTTAAGATGTGGAGCCACCGCGATTTTTGATGTTAGTTTTTTTAAATTTTAGCAGCTTCTGCTCTGGAGGAAAATAAAGTCTCAATCTGTATAGAGGCATTAATTATGGTACTATTCCAAGTTCGGTACCATATTCGGATGACTTAAGAATGCTATATTCATTTTAGGACTCATATTTGCACGATAAAGTTGATAAACAACGTAAAAAGAAGAAGAAGAAGAAGCATTATTTAAACGCGCTAATCTTAGTATGAGTGAGTACGAGTAGTTACTGGTCCGATTTGAAAAATTCTTTCAGTGTTAGATAGCCCATTTATTGAGGAAGGCTAAATTTTATTACGCTAAGACTAATATAACCGAAGAAATAGAGGAAAATGTGAAAAAACGGAGGAAATTATTTGAAAGGGCTTATTTCACGATTTTTTCAGCAATTTTTCTGTTATTTGGCACAGATAAAAAGTAGAAACGTGAAGAATCATAGGCTATTTAGTGTGGACTAATTTGTCTGTGAAATATCTAATTTACGCGGGCGAAGCAGCACGGAACGTCTAGTAATATTATAAAGCTGAAGAGTTTGTTTGTTTGAACGCGCTAATCTCAAGAACTACTGGTCCGATTTGAAAAAATCTTTCAGTGTTTGATAGCCTATTTATCGAGGAAGGTTATAAGCTATATTTTATCACGCTAAGATCAATAAGAGCAAAGATACAGAGGAAAATATAAAAAAACGGGGAAAATTATTTGAAAGGGCTAATATCTCACAGACTACTGGAGCAATTTTTATGTTATTTGACACGAATATATAGTAGACTACGTGAAATATGGGTTATTAATTTGTGAAAAATATACGGTTTCCGTGAAATTTCAGATTTACGCGGACGAAGCCGCGCGGAACATCTAGTAATATTAATATGTTTATTGCTCCATTCATCACCATGTCTTTGGCATGCAGAATAATGCGGCTTTCAGCCTCCTTATATTAATTAAGCCCTGTCAACAGCGTTTTCGTTGGTTGAAAATCATATATTATAAATTTTTTATTTTATTTTTACTATATTTTATGTAAATATTATTCAAAAACTGGCATTTAAACATTCGATTCATTCGAAAATGATACCAAACTCGCCTATATACCTAAATCCCACGCAGTTATTGACCTCATACCTTGTTAAAGCTAAAAAACCCCCTCCCCCACCTGCATGAAATATTCAGGTGGCTCCACATCGTAAGCCCATCTTAGGGATATAAAGATCAATCCTACCAAAGAAAATCTTTGGTTCAGCAAAAGCCGTATTCCTTGTTTTTTTTGTCTTGCACGCACACGACTAAATAGAAAATGTCTCATATTATGCCACAAAAACATTTGTTTTGTAACAAAATAACAATGAAATTATGTAATTACTCTAGTCTTATTAGATCTTAAAGTTAAAATGCTTTTAATGCCTCAGAAATCTTGAAGTCAGGGACCTCTCAACATTATGGCTCCGCATTGATTGCGACGACAACCCTCGCGTTTATGCGTGCCTAATGCCTATATAGGTCCCATAGTGACTGACTCTTTGAACACCTGCAAGCTGCTTCAGATTTACTGCAGGAGCAGATCCCATTCGCAGAGATCACAATACTTGGCGACTTTAACGCCCACCACGCCGAATGGCTCAATTCTAGTAAAACTGATCTACGGGAAGATTTGTCTGGATTTTTCCCTTGCAAACGACTTAACACAAGTGGTTGCTACGCTTTCGCGAATTCCAGATGGAGACGATCAGAATTTTTCCCTGTTGGACCTTCTGCTGACTTCAAATCCTGATGGCTACCAAGCATCCATGACCGCACCACTTGGTTCATCGGATCATTGCCTTGCCTAGCACTGCCAACTCCGTTGCCGATGTGGTGATGCAAGGGATGAAGCTTTTCATTCCATCCTCTGTAGTGCCAACTTGCGGCAGATTTCGTCCCTGGTTTGGTTAATCCTCCAAAAAAGCTTGTCGCCGGAAGCAGGAGGCTTACGAATCCTGGGCCAATGCAGTGTCTGCTCGGGATTTAAATACCAGCACATATAAAATGAAGTACTCAAGAAAGAGATCACTCGGGAAAAGAAACAGCAAAAAAATCAATAACAGAAAATTGGTGAGAAACTCGAGCGCCTCCGAAAGGAAAGTTCTCGAAAGAGAACACGTGCATTCTGGTATCTGGCCAAAGCTATTGAAGGGAATTTCTGCAAGCCAACCCTACCATCCCTACACGTCGAAAATGGATCGTTGACCCATGACGCAAAAGACAAAGCCGATCTTCTGGGTAAGTTCTTTGCGTCAAACTTAACCCGAGGATGACGGGCGACTGAAACCGCCGACCATACCGCAATGTACGAGCGTCATGTCGGATATTTGGTTTCATCAGCGCTCAGTGCAAATAGCCCTCCGTTCCCTTGATATTCAAAAGTCGAGTGGGCCTGACGGAATCCCTCCTATAATTGTGTGTAAAAAATTGTGCTCCAGAGTTGGCTCTGATCTTAACGCGTCTCTCCTGTTCTTCTGGCATTGTACCGCCTTCCTGGAAGACAGCCTTGGTGTACTCGATCCCCAAAAAAGGTGACCGCTCAAATCCTCCCAATTACAGACCAATCGCTATAACCAATTTATAATATAATCGAATCAATTATTATCAATAGCCAGCTCCTTCGATACTTGGAAGGCCAGTGATTACTAAGTGACAAACAGTACGGGTCCCGTAAGGGTCGCTCGGCTGGTGATCTCTTGGCGTACCTAACTCATCGTTGGGCTCAGACGATTGTGTCGAAGGGAGAGGCATTGGCTATTAGTTTGGACATTGCGAAGGCCTTTGACCGGGTTTGGCACAAAGCGCTGCTATCAAAGCTTCCATCATATGGGCTCCCCGAGAAATTATGCAAATGGGTCATGCGGGATCCGCGGATCCGCGTTTTGCAGGTGCGGGATCCAGCAGGTTAATAATTGGCGCGGGATTGCAATCCCTAATCAAGTCAGTGCGCTTTTTTCATACATCAAACCTGCCTCAGAAAATAGTCTTTCTGAATATTACAGAACTTGCTGGTGTGATTAAGTATCGCTTAGCAAGTTTCATTTTAGGAGCATTAAACACTAATTGTCACAAAAATATTAATTAATGCTTAATACATATTTTGAAGATCCCACCAATGTAAAAAAGCTAAGTCTCTTCAAACAATCTATCCTTCGCAAAAAGTTTTCAATTTCATAGAAGCCAAGTCTTGTTAAATTTATTTTAAATAGTTTTCAATCAACATTCAGTGATTGACGACAGTTTTCCTTATTATGTGATCAAAGGCTTACAAAATAAAGTGTAGACAGCTTTAAAGGGTTCTAAGTCTGCTGAAAGTACCGTAGACTTTTGATGATGGGCAAGTCAGCCACTAGTTAGTGACAAAACGTTGAAACTTGTATGGACCGTTGCTGATAAAATACACCCATCAACAAAGTCGTAGGGATATTTGTATTTTTGGAATATGTAAAAACCTGTCAGAAATTTTTGAAGACAGTGTATTGAACAATAATAGCTTATTTTTTGGTATTTAGTGAAACATTATTAAAATACTTTTACAAATTTTTCGTTTCTAAGACAATCACAGATATCTACAGTCTTTAAAGTCATTATTTTCGGTCGTCTAACTTACTAAAAAACCTTAAGAGGTTTTTGTTTGTCGTTATGCTTTTTGTCATTATTTGTTATATTCACAATATAACTAATAACGACAATATTAAGACAATACAATCAGAAAAACTAAAAAGGTTCCAGAAGAGTAACCAGGCCCTAGAAGCTGACAAAACCATGCAGTGGAGTGTCCATAAAGTATGATGTGAAACCATTTTGTATTGCAGTATTGCAGTCTGGCAAATGCGGCAGATTACTTTTCATTGCTTGAGAGACTGATGTTGGTAACACACACACACAATTGTTGGACGAATTATGGGTTTCCTTAGCCAGCCGTGGATGTCATACTCACTGCAGAATTATTAATACACGTGATTTTAGTGAACCCAGATGAAATACAATCCGAGTTTTTATCAGCACCAGCGACAGAGACAATTTCTTGTGTGTAACACCATGCCACCATGGTCAATCTTCCAAACTCATTAAAAGCAACCTTCCGCATTTGCCATGTGATCTGGTCTGATCAATTACATGGTTATCTGACATGAATTCTGCCTATTGTGATTTGTGACTAGAACTAATAACTACAAAAAGCTTTGAGGTGTAGTGTAATGTAAAATTTTTCAGTAATGTAAGATTTTCCAGTAAGTTAGATGACAGAGAAAAGTTACCTTAAATTGCAAATAACATTCGGCTTCATGCCGTAGCAAGGCAGACAAAAGACAATTTCAGGTAAAAACTAGGCACAAAAATTTATTTACAGGACGTATAAAGTATGCCAACATCAATTAGGACTAAATAATTATTAATAATTTGACAATCAGCAATAAAAATGTAAAAGATTAAGTAAAGATTTGTTGACTTACGTTTTATATTTAAGGTTATTCTTCCATTTACTGTCTTCAATTATTCTTGATAGATTTTTATGTACATATTTCTTTTTTCCTTTCGTATTTCGTTTTTCGTTGTAATACTTAATCTTGACCCGAAAATCTTAATCCCTAGCTTTGATAAGATCCAAAATATAGGATCTAGGTAAAATAGTCGCTTCGATAAAAGTATGATACGGCCGTGCCAGTTTACTCGAGAATTGGTTGGGCACTGCTGTGACCCCCAGACAATGGTATGTTAATAGTATTTTACTGGATAGGTGATGGGAATCGCAGAAAACCATGTGTAAAGTATTTTCTCATTGTTAATTATTGAATTGTTAAAAAACCCGAAAAACCCGGGTACCCGGTTTTCGTAAATCAAAAAACCCGAAACCCGGGTTTTGAAAATTGGGTCCGGGTTTCGATGCCCTATACGTAATGTTACAGGTAATTAGACCATAAACAACCCCGCGCTTAATTCCCCGTCAGCTAAGCGCAAGATTAATTTGCCTTTGATGGGTGTGCGTATGATATACGTACGACGGCTACTATGCAACCACGTGCGTAATTGTACAAGCCAATATCGCCCCTAATTCCATAAAACAAGATTTGAATTCGCGTGAATCATTTTGGAATTGTTTACGTCGTGTTTATACTGCGGGAGCGCACTCATTAATCAGCGACAATGGCTGTAGTGTAGGGTGACCATGAATTTAAAGTTGTGACAATACTTTCTTTTTTATTTCTTCTTCATAGGTTAGCTGTAATTAAGCAAAAAGAAAGCATAATATCTTATATTTGAATAAAACTAAATTTAAATTTAGTTAGTCTCGCTAAAATTCGGGAACCGGTTAACCAATTTGACTAAAATTGGTCTTGAAATATTCGTGGAAGTCCAGGGAAGGTTTATATTAGGTCACGGCACAAGTTATCACCAGGTCATCTAGTATTAATTAAACTTTGCACTTTTAAAGAACATTAAATGTATAATGTGATGGTAAATAAGCAACTAGCCACAGGTAGAATGATTTTCAAAACTGTATTAAATGCAGTACTTATTTATTTTCGCATCGGAATCGCATACGGAAGTGAATTCTTTAGAATAATCTTAAGTATAATATTATCATGTGATAGTGAGTATGTCATATGTAAGATGATACCGATTGGACTCGGAAGTAATAAGCCAGTTTTGATTTATCTAGAAAAGAAATATTTAATGATATAACTTATAACAAAAGTAAAACATACAGTTTAAATAATACTTAACACGTGCATTGTACTAACCTAGAAAAGAAAAATCGACAAAATCAAAAATCAAAATCAAAAATCAAAATATTTTATTTCCAAATAGGTTAACAAAGTTAACACTTTTAGAACGTCGTGTCTACATGAGGCCTACCACCGGTTCGGGAACTAACCCGGCGAGAAGAACCGGCGTAAGAAACTCGCGCGGGTCCACCTTTTACCAAAAAGGTGGAAAATAGCAATGGTAGCTTAAGCTAATTTACACTAAGTATGTAAGTAAAGTAAGTAAGTGAAAATGTGGTACATTTATATAGAAGTGACCTATGGTCTGTCAGCTAATTTTTCAGACAAAATCAGTAACCTTATAATAAGCCTTAGCACACAAACGTTCTTTAACAACTTTTTTAAATTTATTGATTGAAAGATTTTGAACGTTTTCTGGGATTTTATTGAATAGGCGTATACATTGACCTTTGAAAGATTTTCTTACTTTGCTCAGCCTGGTTATAGGTATATCTAGCTTGTGCTTATTCCTAGTGTTCCTGCAGTGAATGTCACTTTTCGTTTTAAAATTATTTACATTTTTTCTCACGTATAACACATTATCCAAAATGTATTGAGATATTACGGTCAGAATTCTTATTTCTTTAAGCTTTTCTCTGAGAGATTCAAATGATGACATTTTATAAATAGATTGAATAGCTCGCTTCTGCAGCACAAATATTGTGTTAATATCAGCAGCACTTCCCCATAATAGAATGCCATAAGACATTCTACTATGAAAATAACTATAATAAACTAATTTCGCCGTGTCTTCATCACAAATTTCTCTAATTTTTCTGACTGCATATGCTGCGGAACTGAGCTTATCGGCCAGTTTGGCAATATGAGGACCCCACTGCAGTTTATAATCTAGTGTTACTCCTAAAAACACAGTAGTGTCAACAAGATTCATTTTCTCATCATTTAATAGTAAATTGGTTTGCACTTGCTTAACATTTGGCAAGGTAAATCTTAAACATTTTGTTTTATTAGAATTTAAAAGTAAGTTATTAACATTAAACCAATTAACTATTTTTGAGAGAGCACAATTTACCTCGTCATAATTCGGCTGTTGTCGCTTCACTTTAAAAATAAGTGAAGTGTCATCAGCAAAAAGTAAGATCTCGTTATCATTATCCTTAACTAGATAAGGTAAGTCATTTATATAGATGAGAAAAAGAAACGGACCCAAAATGGATCCCTGTGGGACACCTAATTCTATTTTGGTCCCAGTGGACCTTTTACTATTGACATAGACCCTTTGAGTCCTGTTCCTTAAATATGATGTTAAAAGGTTGAGTGCCGAGTCCCTTATGCCATAGTGGTGCAATTTCCTGATCAATGTAGCATGATCAACACAATCGAATGCCTTAGACAGGTCGCAAAATACACCTAAGGCATCTCGCGACTCCTCCCAGGCTTCAAATATACTACAAAGAAGACCTATACCAGCATCCGTAGTGGAACGACCCTTAGTAAAACCGTATTGATTATTATGCAATAAATTATTTGAGTTAAAGTGTACTAACAATTGTGTTAATATTATTTTCTCAAATATTTTACTAAAAGTCGGTAGAATAGATATACAATACAATCAAGTGTTTGTTACTTCCTCTAGAATTTATCCTTGTGTGTGTTACAATATTTATTAATTTTATTTATTATTGCACGTAATCACTATGATTTTACAATATTTTTAGAGAATGGACAAAATATTATATTATCACTTCACGAGCGGGCTCCGTTCTCCAGCGTCCTGTCAATTGTCATTGTCATTTTTGTGACCAACGTGAAACGTCATGCTTATAAGGCCAGGTACACAAAATTGTACATTAGGTTAGGTACACAATATAGTCTACAAACCTTACAAGTATATTTTGTAAGTAAAGAATTTAGTGTAGAATTAAGTATACGAAGAAGCTAAATAGGATTTACCTGTCAATGACCAGTATTCATAATCATAATAATTAATAATTGAAGACGTATGTGGATGAACTTTTTCTTTCTGTACACAAAATCCAAATTTTATTTCCATCATTTATCCGATCCTAAAGCCACCAATTATCCAAAAAAACGAAAATTTAATAATTTTCGCTATATAGCAACTTTGTTTAATAACAAAAATATCGAATGTTATATTTTATCACATTCGATATTTTTGTTATTAAACAAAGACAGGAGAGACACTGACAAGAGACAAAATTTAGTCATTTTTGTGTCTCTCCATTATTTTGTCCCATCAAACGTTTGGTCACTTCTACACTCTGGCAGCGTGTTTCTTACAACTGATGTTCATATTTCATTCAAGAATAGTGCTTTAAACACGAGTGTTTTAATCTTGACCGATGTTGGAAGATCACATAACTTTGAACTTAAGTCAATACCTACATAGTTATCAGCTGTAATAGGGGTTGACGGTTGCAGTAGAGTTCCTCTAGATTCTAGAGTAATAGAATAGATTAGTTTTTTGATGAAATCATGTGGTATAAGAAGTTAATATACATAGATCCAACATCAGTGGCGTGTAAAATAACATAAAATAAAAGATAGAAAGTATAAAAAACAATAGACACTAGTGAATATTATGTAGAGTATGATCATACTTTATATAAATAACATCTAAGATAAATTAAAATTATTACAATACTGTAATGATTATTTTCAGTACGCTTTGCTGTTTAAATTAAAATATTTTACATCCTTTCTTGAGTTAAAGGTCAAAATAAAGTCATGCTTATAGCGATAGCGACAAGCGATAGCGACAAGCGATAGCGAGAAGCGATAGCGACAAGCGATAGCGACAAGCGATAGCGATAAGCGATAGGGACAAGCGATAGCGACAAGCGATAGCGATAGCGACAAGCGAAAGCGACAAGCGATAGCGACAAGCGATAGCGACAAGCGATAGCGACAAGCGATAGCGACAAGCGATAGCGACAAGCGATAGCGACAAGCGATAGCGACAAGCGATAGCGACAAGCGATAGCGACAAGCGATAGCGACAAGCGATAGCGACAAGCGATAGCGACAAGCGATAGCGACAAGCGAAAGCGACAAGCGATAGCGACAAGCGATAGCGACAAGCGATAGCGACAAGCGATAGCGACAAGCGATAGCGACAAGCGATAGCGACAAGCGATAGCGACAAGCGATAGCGACAAGCGATAGCGACAAGCGATAGCGACAAGCGATAGCGACAAGCGATAGCGACAAGCGATAGCGACAAGCGATAGCGACAAGCGATAGCGACAAGCGATAGCGACAAGCGATAGCGACAAGCGATAGCGACAAGCGATAGCGACAAGCGATAGCGACAAGCGATAGCGACAAGCGATAGCGACAAGCGATAGCGACAAGCGATAGCGACAAGCGATAGCGACAAGCGATAGCGACAAGCGATAGCGACAAGCGATAGCGACAAGCGATAGCGACAAGCGATAGCGACAAGCGATATACAAGCGACCCTTATTCACAGGAATAATATTTTTTTGGTTCTTACACCGTAAATTCCCACAAAAAGCCTGTTTAGACGCTGAAATCACGAGGGTCGTAAAAGCCTCTGTTTTGCGATTTGACAAAAGTTATATACACCAATCGATAGAGCGGAAAATTTTAAGTAGGACTGCATTCATAACTCATTTTCGCCAAAATGGCTTTTACGACCTTTCTTCCCCAAGGTGGCGACATAATGTAATATTATTATGTAATCTAACGTCATACTCAAATAGGAAATTGTAATGTTTACCCACTACGAAGATAAAGGGATGATCTACGAAGATGAATTTGTCAGTTTATGTGTGTTAACGACGCCATGTCGCCTAAACCACTGACACTATTTAAATGTGAATATTGTGTCAATACGACATGAATGTGGAGTCGTAGAGGCCCGAGTAGATACATTTTGGTACCGGTTTTTTTTTTATTTACGTATTCGGGTAATACCCTACAAAAAGTATATTTATCTTACCAATTCTCGGCCAGACGTCCTATACATAGCCGGCGAGTGTTTATTTTGGTATGAAATTGTCTGGCGCACTGAGTCATGGGCATAAAGCTCCCAGCTGGACCGTACCCTACTCTGTCGAGTCATATCACCTAACCTTTATTTCAACGATGTAAGGGTCATTTTATAGCAACTCCGGGGTAAAATAATTGTGATTGTAGGCGGCTGTCAGATAGGCGCCCACTTGTTTAGGCTGCCATGTTGGGTAATGTAAGTGTCGACGGGATAAATAGCGGTTCCCTAATGTCCAAGAGGATGTACGGTTTGGTAGACATTTTGTAAGCACGATTGACAAAAATAACTATCCTTAAATATTAAAAGTAAGTGAGCTTGGCTAGCCAACAAAACAATATATCGTCTAATATTAAAAACACTGAGCTTAACCGAAAATTTATATAATAAAAAAAAATGTTAACCGAATTAGCTAATGGCAGTTAATAATCATTATTATTAATTACCCTTATTTTATTTTTTAACCACAAACATAAATTATTATGATGTTTAAATAGGTTAACGGTTAATCGAACCTGACTTTAGGAAGAGTTTAAAAATATTCTTTTAAGGAGCCATCAGCCATTACCTTAAGAAAAAGAAGAACTCTTGTCTCTTACATTATATTCTCACTAAAATACTGCACTTCAACCAAAAGCTAGATTAGGCATTGTTCACACTACTGACAATTACTATTGTACAACAGCCTCGCTCTGTTTGTTGCGAGCTCTGCCGTCACAACAACAATAATTATAAGTGTTATGACAATCTAATCTAATCCTTTCTATGTTGTAATGTTCTAATATTATAGCAGTGACATAACATTCATCACAATAATTATGAAGTTTATTGTAAAGTTTATTGAACTCTTCGTAGCTTTATTATACTCCAAGGAGGTTCTGCATGGGTAGTTGCACAATGCACAGTGTATAAATGTACACTTAAGGTAAATATACCTTATAACATGATGCAAATTACTAATTAACTCTGCGTCCGAGAATCTTGGAAGGGTTTAAGACAACGTTAACATCTCACTAATATTATAAATCGAAAGTGATAATACCTTTTCGACCGCTAAACAGATTCTAATGTTTAGTAATATAATTTCTGTCCTAGGAAAGGGAATATCATAGTTTTCACCACGGGAAAGCATACTGTCTTAGTACAGTCTCTGTCTCCGAAGTTCTCCGTCGAATAATACGCAGTCAACTGTCGAAAGTACCAAAGTGTCGTCTGACGTCGAGCCGTCAGTAACTACTGACTACAGTAACTAACTACTTCTAGTTGATGACGCATCGCAATTCGTAGGTGAGTGACGATGACGTTCCGCCCAAGTGTCGCTTGTGACAGATTCGTCGGCTGACTCATTGTCTGATAAGCCACTTTATAGACTGAAGTCGCTTGTATAAGAGTTCAGACTGTTTTATTTTGCTACTTGTAAGCCTGGTTTACTCCGTGGACGCCTCCGTGGTCCAGTGAAACGTGGCTCTTGACTCGGAGGTCGTGGGTTTGATTCCTGCGTTGGAAACATGTTATTTCCAAGTTTGGTTAAGACAAAGCAGGCTGATCATCTGATTGTCTGACAAGTAAGATGATCCATGCCTCGGATGGGCATGTAAAAAGTCGGTCCTGCGCCTGTCCTCTCGCCAGTCGTGTCGATCTTCCGTCCCACTGGGTTATGAGAGTAAAAGGAATAGAGAGTGCTCTTGTGTACTGCGCACATACTTGGGCACTATAAAATTACTCCTTCGTAACTGGCCAATGAAACCAGCCACCGTCACCGAAACCGGTGTGGGAGTATTAATATATGGTTTACTCTCTAACTGGGCCTAATTAGAAGCTGCAGACGGAAATAAACAAACTTTTCCTCATTATAACAATATATTTATAGAAAAATTAAGTTGTTTCACATAAAATTAACGTCTTTCAGGAATTGGTGCATTTATTTTGAAACGTCACTTCCATGGAAAAATGTGATAACTACGAAACACTAAGCAGTTCACCAAAAATCTGTTAATTGTTGTATAACTTTGCCGTTTACGAGCCTTAGCACAAATAAGTTTTTGTTCAAAGGCCGTAAATTCTCCGTAAATATCTATACATCGTGTGCCTCTAGTCGAAAGTTCAATTAATTTTGTGACAGCACTCCTTTATGCCGTTCCCCCAGTTAACAAATACTTTGAAGACGTTAGGGGTTATATCAAAGTGCCTGAACATCAATTTTGCGACATCAAAAGCAATTTCGCCCTGGGACGACACGCCAAAAAACATCTTTTGTGTCTCATGAATTGTGTTCGAGAATTAATTGTAGCAGAAATTCGTTTAAATAAGAAAACAATATTTATACTTTTCTTATAATACTGTATATCTTAGTCCTTACAATTTATATGGATTCAAAAAAGATTTTTTGTTTCTGAAAATAAATACACTTAAGTACAAAGTTAAAAATCATGTAAGTAAATGTTTGCTCTTAACTCAATTTTAACAAGTTTTCCAGCAAGTACTAAGTCCACATCTTAAACGATCGTTCAATTCCATGCCAGCTCTGCTAACAAGCTTCATTAATACAAAAAATAGTTGTAAGGGCGTGCACACACTGCGCACAAATCCGCGTTACTTCCACTCGGTCGCACGTCATGTATTTGTTTAAATAAGCGTAAAATCCATTTTGAAATGAGCTCTGCCCGCGTGTCCGGAGCCGAGAGCCATTCATTATGCAGACGCCCCACATTAAAATAAACGCCTCGATGTATCGCCAAAGCTGCCGCTCGATCAGGCATACGATGAAAATCTTCGCAATCATACGATCACACACGTGTTAGTTATTAAATATTTTGAGGCTAGCGCTAAGTTTTGGCTGGTCAAACAGGGATTTATCGAATAAAAGTTCCAACTACATACAAAGAAAATGCACATTCCTCTTTCTGAACACAGATCATGATTTTCACAAACTTTTCGTTCAGCTTCAAAATTCAATAATTTTGATGACGATCACAATTAATAATAAAAAAACCTTAACAAAATTATTGTTTGGATTGAAAATTTTGTATCAATCTATCTCGCCTATCTATTTTAATAAAAATTGAAAACATTTTTGCTGTACAAAGTAAACATTACTGGGAATTCATTTAATAAAAGCAATCATGATAAATTGAAAAACTGGATCCGTATAAGGGAGATCGCAGACGACAGACTTTTGTGCGATCAAAGTCTGCGGCTTACATACATTCCGCATGGCGCGCGCCATCAGATTGTATGGAAGCCGCAGACTTTGATCGCACAAAAGTCTGTCGTCTGCGATCTCCCTAAAGCTGACAAAACAAAACACAAGCGTTTAAATTAAGGGTGAGCCTTGTATAAGTTTTATTAAGCGGCCGCACCGGAGCCCCGGGCTTCGCCCTCGCTGTGCCTGACAAGAGCCCACTTATCCCATACCAGATGCAACAGCCAACAATATTACTTATTATAATTAATCTTGTTACGAAAAAGTTATCTTTTCGGGTAAATAATAATAATTGTATGTGCTCAGTGCTTTGCAAAATTAAACTTCTACAATACAATTTAGCCTCTACGATAATATGCATTGAAAATATTATGCGAAGACTCTAAGTATAGTAAACTCTACAGTCTACTTGAGTTTTAGAGTGCAATATTTAATTAAATGTTTAAAATGTAAAAAAAGAAAACCGATGCGTCTATAAAACCAGAAAACATCATTTATATTTTGTAAAAAAATAGTATGTAGTCTTAACTCTACATAAAAACAATTATTAGCAAAATAAAACTTTTATCAATGAACACTCATCGGAAAGCCTTACAAACATTTCATGAAATTGTTTTCTAAATTTAGCCAAGGGTGAAGAACAGCCATCAAAAAAGAGTATAAAACAAACTTGCGAGCGAACGAAAATACTTTCAGAGTGGATTGTTTTTGCTGAAGTCAGATTTCACTTAAACGCCTTCCATTCCGATGATTTATCGCTGTCAGAGATTATTTCTCTCTTGGCAAATATCTAAACAAATTTATGAAAGTCCAGTGTTATTTGTTTGGAAATCGTAGCTGTCGTGTCCAAAAGCTCTTTTATCGCTACAAATATTTTTGAATTATGGCGTTTTCTTTAGACTCCTTTAAACCTCTATAGACTATAGGTAAAACTCTTAGGCTAAAGAGAAATGTAGACTGTAATATTGTGAAAGTGTCACTGTCAGTCTGTCTGTCTATCTTTTGGTTTTTTTATGTGTCAGATAGAATCTGGTACCTTAATATACTTTGAATCCCGGCAAAGGACATTCGGTTAGTTTTCATTGCTTCATCAGCGCGGTAAATAGATATCTTAACGAAGTCGTGGGCAACTAGTACACTATAACTGTTGGAATTAAAGTTTATGTTATAAATTTATCAAAGCGAAGTGCGGGTTTACCCATGTAATGCCTTATCTAAGTCCGGCTTAAGGCCAGCCTGCTCGGACTAAGCTCTTTGATTGAGGTGCCTGTCACTACCTATCCTACCTACAAATCTGCCATACAGACTATCATAGAGTATAGATTTATGTAGAGAACTATAGGCTAAAGGGTTGGCAAAGATATCGTAGATAGTTTCTACTCGGCTCGAATAGTTAATTTGTTACTTAAATAGTTAACGATATCTAGATACCTACGTACACGCAAAATAAAATCCCGGTTGAACGGCTAAAACATGTACATTGTACGTGATGTGTCATGTCCCTCTGTATGCCTCTGATTTCGATTCAGTGGTTTTGAAGCCTATTTGGACGAACTGACATTACCTTTATGATATGTAATTAATAATTATAATTATTAGATAAACTGGTTGCTGTCTACCTTTTCTTTAAAGCAAAACATTAGAGAGTTTTGTAACAAAACACAAACTGTTTTAAACTATTTCTTAAGAACCCAGAACTTAGAAGCCAACTCGACTCCACGAGTCCACACCCATATTCTGTTGTTTCTACTTCCGAGTTCCGACAGAACTAATTCGGAACAAAAGTTTTTTCATAAAAAGCCAAAATAATCGATAGCTGTCGATATCATTGTGTACTTTAGTCTTTAGAAACTTTTGTGGTTTTCATTATTTTTTGATTATTAAAATTAATTAATTATTTTATAAACTATTTAATAGGACTAGTGTCTAAAGGCACTTCTCCGTGATGTAGATTAATATCCACGATTGCGAAATTAGTTGCATAATTGAATTCAATCTTGGGCTATCATTTACGCATATTATGCCGTAATCATACTATGTATCCTGCCCAGCATGGGCCAAAGCCACAGATTACTAAATACGTAGTAGTACCACGTAACCAAAGCTGCATAAATAACATAAAACTTCTGAATATTTTGTGATAAATTAAGCGGCGATGGCACTATATATTGTGGCAGCATTTGATAAAGACACAATATTATCATCCACAAGACTGGCTCCCCTTCTCAAATCTTTCGCAGTAAATAACAATAATTTCAGCAAATAAATACGTTACGGGGAGCGAGGGTGTGCCGCACTGCACCAGTGATTTCAGTTCAATATTTATTATTTGTATACTATGTATAAATATTGTATGGACATTGGACAAAACTAATTACTTGTGATTGGACGAATAGCATATTTTGTATTAATTAATAGTTAATACAGAAAATAATTTTTACTTTATAATTTAAATATCTGTTGATGATAATAAGTAATGATTTAAACAGTCTGTATGAGTACTATAATTAACTATTAATTTCAAACAAATTAAATATAATAAGTTGACTGGAGCATACAAAGTAAAACAGCAATAAAAGTCTTCATATTCAGCAAAATGGCGGGCGATATGAAGGGTTCCATGAATTCGAGCCGGTCACAAAGACAAGTGATACGAGTATTATCCCTCACAGCCACTGATCCCGAAATATGCTGTAATTATATCGAACGAATATCAACGGTCCGGTGCGTTTCTGTTACGATCGTGTCGGTGCACTTTATGCATAGTTTAAATACGGTAGAACATATAATTTATACAAGATCATAATCGAGCACACGCACATTGCAAGCGTAATTTCAAGTAGCTTCAGAGAATAACGGCCGCACACTAAGATGTTTATTGACTATGACACTTACTTTAATTAAATGAAGAGTTTAGCAAAAAATGTATGGAGCTTATGACAAAATATTCATTTAAGTATAGCTATAGTCATTATTAAATCTCTCTAAATGCGTCCTAAAGATGAAAAAATCTGGTGCTGGCGGAAAATGCTCGGTATCCCTTGGACCGCACACCGGACAAACACGTCTGTTCTTCAGCAACCCGCCTGTCCACTCTTTGTCTACAAAGATCACTCGCCTTTTTTGGCCACATAGCCCGCCGAGAGCCTAATAATCTTGAGAGACAGATGAGAGCTGGGCAATTAGAGGGGAAAAGAGGCAGAGGCAGAGTGGCACACGATGGACAGATGCGATTCTCAAGGTATTTAATGACTGCACGTTTCTGGAGACACTTTATCAGGCCAAAAACAGAGACAAGTGGAGAGCCCTATCGCAGAAAGCAAATTTTGGTGGTCACGTCCCTTAGTCGTATAATAATACGACTAGGAAGAAGAAGGTTGTAGAACTACACTATAATCATGTCGCCCCTGAGAATTGTCTTTGTGTTCTAATTTAATTTCAATAACAGCTAAGTTACGCTGCTGTATACGTCTGTATTGTGGTGTCTGCCTCGCCGCCCGACGTTATTATAACCGATTTTACAGTACGATTGATTAATGCGATAATTGATATTATTAGTTCACGGTCGGAGAGTGCGATACCAGTATTAATCACTAGTGCAAGGCTGTTAGTTGTTACCGAGACGCAGTCACGAGCACTTATTAGAAAAAGTGATAAAGAGAGGGAACTTTGAACTTGACTATTGATTTTTTGATATTAAAGCCTTAAGAATCAGATGCAAAATGTGAGGGCAGAAGTAATAACTGAGATAGTTAGACGCAGATTAATTTTCAACGCTCTTAATTTTATTTTCGACCACAGAATACATATTAGTACAAGTACTTCGACGTCAATTGTCCATGTACAATGTATAATATTTTAAAGCTGCGCAATGCGCATCAACCCAACATGAAGCCTTTACAAAGCAACATGTAGCATGAAATGTAATTTCCTCGACAATGACAAGGAACCACTAGCGGTAATAATACATTTCGTACTCTCTCGTGACTGCAGTGGAAATGAAACGTGAGCACCGCGCAATTAGGAGTTAGGACTTTTAGGGGTTTCATAGCTAGCCTCTAATTTGGCCGTCCGTCCGTACGTCCGTCCGTCCGCCGCCGGCCTCGTCACGCGGTCTCGCGTCATTTATCTGTCGGATATTTATTAATCTCCGCTTATTTAGTGCCGGCCGGGAGATAAATCTCGATCCGGTGGGAAATTAGAGTGAATTATGTACTCGCTTGTCCCGACTCGTAATAAATCGATATTCGAATCGATCATTGTTCCCCCGGGATTGACGATAAACTTCAGCGTTGTCACGTTTTTATATTTCCTTCAATAGTTCGGTTTATACTATACTTCAGCTATTTGTTGTTTGCGATTATGCAATATGAAAGTGCGATAAAATGTGCTGATCTGGTTTGAGCAAAACTTATTTTTGAACAAACCTTTCTAAAAATGCACAGTATACCATCCACCACACCACACAGTACCAACCACCACAGTATATCATTACAAAGATTTCATTCTGCCCATACATACCAAAAAACCACGCAAGGAAATGTATCTATCTACCTACCAACATTGCCAACAACAAAAATGTAATCCGACACGTCCTTAATCTTTGTATTTAATATTAATTCTATAATAAGAAGTCGTGCAGGTACGCGGGTCGCCCTCGGGGGTTCCGTCCTTACGTGCCGGAATAAATTGAATTCACTAGTGGATGGTATTCAAACACTCCACGAAGGAACGCTACGAGCTACGCGTACGATAGAGCAGAGATAGAATTAAGACATAATCAACTTTAACGTGATTTAAATAAAGTGCAATATGGTTGAACCTGACAAAAATTACTCGCACGCCCTCGAAGCGCTTTATAATATCATGCACTTTATTGCTACAGTAATTATGGAATTCTTTTTGGGGTGGTTCGTGTTTTCGTTCACTAATACGAAGAATGGCCATTCGTTATTTTAGTAAGTATAGTGATCCCTTGATCACAAGAATATCTACAATAAAATTATCTGACACAAAAAGGCCTGCATGGAAGAAAAACTCTTTTAATAAGTTTAATAAGTATTAAGTAGTGGAAGGAACAAAAATTGCATTTTTTTGTGTTTTTTTACCCCCGAGTTCCGACGCAAACAATTTTATTTAATTTTAGCTCCTTTTTGATTACAGCTCCTAAAGACAGCTGTTGTTGTATTTTGGGAGTAATTTTAATGGCGATTTAGCATTTTAAATAAGCGTATAACCCGTCCCGTAATCAAAGCAAAAGTAGGTAAGTATAAGGATTTGCCTACGGTTTTCGTCCGTAGTTCTTACAAAGCACAAACATTTCCTCAGACTCAGGTATTACACAGCAGCACTAGATATTTAGACCTAGCACTTAGGTACATTGCGGCTATGTCGCAAATCCCGTTCCGTGGCTGCTGCGCGGCGATAGGAATGTTTAGGCTATGCGACTCTATTATGTGGCATTACTCCAGGGTCCAGGCAGATGTTACTTTGAGATACCATTCTCAAACGGCATAGTGTTATTTGAAATCATATAGTAGAGGAGGGGAAGAGGTAATTTCGGGAGTAGCTCGAGCGTGTCAGATTAAGCTTGTATAGGCTTCCGACATGTGTCTAGTTATAGAAATCAGATTTCTCACGTGGTGGGTTAAAACAAAAATTTTTTTGAGTATTGAAATGTCATCCGATCTGTCAGATTAAGACAGGGGATGTTTAGTATACCTCAAAGAAGCTTCCATAAAAAGCACTGACGATTCAAAGGTTAGGTAAGCCTGTAGGGACATTTTAAAATATAAAAATATAAAGCTTCATATTTTCCTAACTAAGCTTCGCAGATATTTTATTTTGCACTAAACTAAATGATTTAGTCCTTGTTGTCTAAAATATAATAATAACTGACCGAAATAAGCAATTTTCTGAATATATTTTCTTTTTCAAAACTTTAAAATGGCCGCAGTTTCTGAACTCGCCGCTAAAATAAAAAACGCTCATATTATTTTTTTATCAGTTTTACCTAATGTAAAAAACCTACTAGGTGTCCATGACGCTCGAGTGACTACAAAATTAGCACCTTCCCCTCCCCTACTAATAGCTTAAAAGATATTAAAACAAATCTTGACATGTACTTGATGTATTTTGATATGTAATATTATGTACTTATCTACTTAGCACCTTTTTTGTAAGCAGATTGTTTGATATTTAGCATCTTTTATGTAGGGAACCTTCATCGCGAAATTCAATTCAATTATATCACACCTTTTCTATAGGCATTAGGCTACCTTGGCAAACCTTGGTGATGAAATTATTCACTTCAAGTATTACCGATCTGTCTGTTCGAATGCATTTTTAATCAGGACTTTATTTGTGTAGCGACAATATTATAGTATCCATTATTCGTAGAGCGACAATAATAATCCTTACTTACTCGTCATTCGTTTGAATTTGTTAAGTTCAGAAATAAAAAGTGTGAAGCCTGCTCAATTGCTTGGTCAGCAAATCCTTCTTTTGAAAACCTGTCACGCGTATCTGAGAATGCACAAAACTTGCACATGTTACATTTTATGTTATTTAACCTCTTAGTGATCTTTATGTCGTTGGAATAAGGGTGTTAATATAGGGTTGCAGTAGCGCACATGCCGCAATGTGGACCAGCCGCTGCTGCGCGGTTTTTTACTCCCATTACCGTCGCACCCCCGGAACCGGACCGTCAAACGACAAAACTTTATTGTCGAGGCACTGGCTGTGATTCAATGATTCACCGCCGAAAAGCTTTTAAAAATCGGCCAAGTGCGAGTCGGACTCGCACAGTAAGGGTCAATTCAGACTGCAACGCGATGCGTAGATGCATTTATAAATTTGTACTGAATTAACAGATTTCAAACTGTAAAATCCATACTTTAGAAGTGCATCTGCCATCTACGCGTCGCGTCGCGGTCTGAATTATTAACCGATTGCCGTGCCGATGACATCGTAAACAATTATTGATGAAAGATGGCATTTTTTGTATGTTATATATTATGGTCTCGTAGCCCGTTTATACCCTTTGGGTAGGGAACCCTAAAAATTATGTACATACAAAAAATTATATAAGTACTTATAGCAATTAGCAACAATAGCGAATCCCTCCGCCTGACGCCGCCCAAGCTACGGGAGACTATTAAGAAAACGATCAGTCAAGAGCTCTACAGAGATGGAGGCTATCCTATACCTCATCTATTACATTATAATTACTGCGCAACGAACGATCTTAAATATTGCTATAAGTTATAATATTATTATTATAATACACACAATTAACCGAAAACGCAACAAAGAGAAAAAGAAAGAAAAGTGAATTATGTCTTATTAAATTCTTCGTGAGAAGATTATGATTCAGAAAACACCATACTTACATAGGTTAAGATTTATGTTATTAACAAGTATGGACTGTAATTATTGTCTGAAATAAAGATTTTGAAGTGAAAACTTCTTTAGCGGCGTTGAGCACTTTTGTGGGATGGGTAAAAACTGTGAAACTCGCGTCAGATTTTCGTGTTGATCGAAAAACCATACAAAACGCGTAAGACGGTTGGAGAGTGGTGTTTTGTGTCGAACTCGAACTCGAACTCGAACGAAATGTACAGTCGGGGAAATGAGTTGTTTAGCAGAAATATACAGTCGGGGAAAATTGTGCTAAGCAGAAATGTACAGTCGGGGAAAATTGTGCTAAGCAGAAATGTACAGTCGGGGAAATGAGTTGTTTAGCAGAAATGTACAGTCGGGGAAAATTGTGCTAAGCAGAAATGTACAGTCGGGGAAATGAGTTGTTTAGCAGAAATGTACAGTCGGGGAAAATTGTGCTAAGCAGAAATGTACAGTCGGGGAAATGAGTTCTTTAGCAGAAATGTACAATCGGGGAAAATTGTGCTAAGCAGAAATCTACAGTCGGGGAAATGAGTTGTTTAGCAGAAATGTACAGTCGGGGAAATGAGTTCTTTAGCAGACGCGCTGATTAAGGCCGCGTTTCCAACTGCAAGACAACTGTCGCGAGAAGTGTCTGACAGTCTGTCTGACAGCAGCTTTTTTTTTCGATTGTCGATATTTTTTAATCGATTTAAAGGGTTTCGATTAATTAATTAAAACGATCGTTTTTTTTTTATTTTTTTTTAATCGATTTTCATAAAAAATGGGTTAAAAAAATAATGCACAACGTAAATAATCAAGTTTTCACTTCTGCCGGCACTCCCGGAGTGCAACCCGTCTTTTTAGGGTTCCGTTCCCAAAGGGTAAAAACGGGACCCTATTACTGAGACTTCGATGTCTGTCCGTCTGTCTGTCCGTCTGTCTGTCTGTCTCCAGGCTGTAACTCAAGAACGGTAATAGCTAGAGAGTTGAAATTTTCACAGATTGTGTATATCTGTTGCCGCTATAACAACAAATACTAAAAACAAAATAAAATTAATATTTAAGGGGGGCTCCCATACAACAAACGTGATTTTTTGGCCTTTTTGGCTCTATATCAATAATGGCAACAGGTAGGTACTTGATTTTTTCTCAAGGTCCTTAGTTTTATGTGTACTTTAATATTTAGACGACCTCTGTGGCTCAGTGGTGAGCGTGTTGGTAGCTCAAGCCGGGGGTCGCGGGTTCAAATCCCGCCGACGGAACAAAAAGTTTTTTTCAAAGTTCCTGGGTCTGGATGTGTAATTAAATATGTGTATGATATAATAAAAGTCTTAAATATATGTATAGTATAAAAGTATTAAATATATTTCCGTTGTCTGGTACCTGTAACACATGTCCTTCGGGTACTTAGCAGTCTGGTCCCGCCAGACTGACGTGGTGTGAAGCGTCCATAGATATTAATATTATTATTATTATTTAATAATAATATTAAAATAAAATAAAAAATTAAGGGGGGCTCCCATACAAAAAACACAATTTTTGGCCTAATTTTGCTCTATAATGGTACGGAACCCTTAGTGCGCGAGTTCGACTCGCACTTGTCCGATTATTTTTATTTATTTATTTATTTTTATTATTACAAGGCACAAGCTACAACTAAAACCTGAAAATAAACCAAAACATCCTGTGTAACGTGCACTTGGCGTATTCGTTAGCAAACAACGCCAAAAACAAATATTTATTTAGCGGGACATTAAAAATAAAATTTTTTGCTCCCGTCCGCGCCCCAGCCCCCATCCCTCACATCAATTAACGAACCAAAACCAGACACCGTGTATTTAATACCTGCACCGAAAATGTTTACTTTTTGTGTGCACACTGCACTCAGTGCAGTTGCCAGTAAAAAGTTACAGCAAAATCTAGTTTTATGTTCTGAAGAGCAAACTTGTGTGGCGTTGCATAATTTATTAATTTACCCGCTACATAAAAATCACGCTGACAATTCAAATACAGAGGATTTTTCTTAATTAATGATAAAGCTCTTTTATGTTTTCAACTTTCTAATTAATTATGACACACGTACGAATGAACTGTTCAATTCCAGAGCTCTTTAGCTTGTAAACGCGGCCATTACTGAATAAACGAGTGAGCGATAACGACATGCATTATGGATCTGCTAGTCGTCATCACGAGACTGGAGGACTTAGCTCTTAGTGGCTCTTGGTGAGCCAAATAAGAGGTACCACGGTAAAGCCTAGCTACGATGAGTCAAGGGAAAGCCTTTTCTTTTCCTTGACTCATCTTACTAAGCTATCCCATTTTGACTAAGGTAGACTTTGTAACAGTCTTGTAGAGTCTGACTTCAGAGGTTTAGAACTTCATGAGATGATGTATATTGATAATATTATAATACTTTCTAGTCTAGTCCTTTACGTAATATTAAAATGTTTAACAAAATTAAAGCAAATATTTATGACTGGTGTATGTAAATTGAAGGGAATCTTCAACCCGTCTCGAGTGGAAGCATCTGATTGACTTTTATTAATTGACCTCCAAGGCTCCAATTATAGGGCTGATACCGCCGACCTCGTTTATCCCCAAATAAATGTGGCTGTGGCCTACATTATCTGAGGGGTATACGAAGGCTTCTACGAATAACGCTTCGCCTTATTGAGTGTGCTATTGATGTTAAAACTTAGAAGTAAGTAATCACGATATTTTAATCTTATATATAAAATTCTCGTGTCACAATGTTAGTTACCGTACTCCTCCGAAACGGCTTGACCGATTCTCATGAAATTTTGTGAGCATATTGAGTAGGTCTGAGAATCGGCCAACATCTATTTTTCACACCAAAAATTATTTATATGGCAAAACAACGTTTGCCGGGACAGCTAGTATTAACTATATTTTGATACCTCCCACACCGGTTTCGGTGATGGTGGCCGGTTTCATTGAAACCAGGCCAGGCCAGTTACGCAGGAGTAATTTTATAGAGTCAGGAGTAGTTTTATGTTTGTTAGTGCCAAAGTGTGTGCGTATAGTACACAAGATCACTCTCTATTCCTTTACTCTCATAACCCAGTGGGACGGAAGACCGACGCGACTGGCGAGAGATCAGGCACAGGATGATAGGACCGACTTTTTTCATGCCCATCCGACGCATGGATTAACTTACTTGTCAGACAATTAGGTGACCAGCCTGCATTGTCCTAACCAAACTTACAAATAACATGTTTCCAACGCGGGAATTGAACCCACGACCTCTGAGTCAAGAGCTATGCTCTAAAGCCGCTATCCCCAACCCGCGGCCCGCCGGTACTTTATTTGTGGCCCGCGTGATGTTAAACAATTTTGAAATTCACGCCCACCGGCAAAATAACGTGAAGTCTACGTGATAGTCGTAAAATTTTTTCAATTTTAAATCTTTAATTTTGAAGAAAGTTATTTTTTAACCCTAAAAAATTTTTGTTGCGGCCCGCGAGTCGCGACACCAAGACCAAAACATGTTTGTGGCCCGCATGAAAAAAAGGTTGGGGACCACTGCTCTAAAGTTAAGCCACTGGACAACGTAGGAGTTTTTTTTTAGGTTTTTAATGATATTATATATTACTGCAATACTGAGTTTATTGTACACATGTATGATAGCATATCGAAGCACTTAGGCGGCTTTCAGTAGCTATATCTGATCATCATAATTCGACTGCTCCTAGGTAGACTATCGTGAGCCACAAAATGGCAAAAATCGTTTTATTGCGGCAATGCATAAAATTATGTTAGATCTTTTAGGATCTTCAAGAAAAAATATGAAATTCGAACTAGAACTGCCTTTTTCGAAACGTAAACTGTAGTATGTTTCAAACGCCTCCGATGTTATTTATTGTAAGTCCCTTAGCGTTAGTCTACGCGGAGTAACACGGGAGCAGATGCCCAAATTTACACATCGTATGTATCAGTTGCGATTGTCTACGCCGGATAAAGACTAACGTAAACTATAGTTTTTACTACTAACAAGAGTTTACATTGGAACTTCTTTTGAAAAATATATTGTAAGTGTAACTTACGATTTTATTCGTTGGAATTTTAGTTATCATAAATATTGTATGATAATTATACAATATTCTACTACGGAAATTATTATTTTTTATTTATTGTATCTATATCTTACTACGTTCTACGTCGTATTATTCATTGACATACGATACTTTACCGACCTATTTCTTTTAGTGCAACTATTATTTATGAAATAAGGAGGCAAATAAGCAAACGGGTCACCTGATAAGAAGCAACTGGACAGCACATAGACACTCGCAACATCAGAAGAGTTGCAAATACGTTGCCAGCCTTTTAAGAAGACTGACAACTGCTGGCGGCAGCTTAGTTCAGGTTTACTGTGAAATCAAGGTGATGGGGATGAAGTGTTGATTTCGAACAATTCCTCAGAGCAACTCTCCTTGATACAACAGATAGAAGATATAGAGCGAAGCCACATCTGAGCGAAATTTTAAGGGGTCTAGCTTTTTTGAAACACTATGACTAGCTTCAATCTAAGCAACCCCTTGTCGATTGTTATCCAGAGGGAATAGTTGGTATTTTGTTGGGCCCAGAGATAAGAACAGTATTCCACGTGAGGCTGAATCTTCGCCTTGTAGAGTTATAGGCGTTGCATCGGACTGAAATACTGGCTTAACCCGTTTGTCGCCCGGAAACGGATCATTTTTCCAGGAAAAGACATGGGATGAAAAGTATCCCAGGTCCTTTACCAGGATTCAAAGTATCCCCATACACTATATCAGAAAAAACTGTTAAGCGGTTTAAGCGTGAGAACGCAACATGCCCATATACAGTTAAACAACAAAATATAAGGATAATATAGATTGTACTTAGTTTATATTTCAGGATCTCTTTTTTCATCCTGAAAGTTTTTTAAGAACTAGTACTAGTATCCTAAGTGATCCTTTTCCTAAAGTCGTATTCCTCATGTCAGAGGGTCGTGACCTTCCCTTTATATAACCTTCCTTCTAATGATGTTAAGCCAGCTTTTCCTATCTTCAGCCATTCGAAGAGCGTCGTAGATGATGAACTCAATAATTGAGATGCAGATTTGATCGGACTAATACATGGGACTGCGGCCCCGCGGTCTTTCTCCCTCAGTCTTGCCAATGACTATTTTAATATTGTGTCCTTTCTTCGTGGATATGCGTCCATAGTATTCTAAAATACATTTTAGGAATGTGGTGAAGATTTCCATTTTATTTTTAGCTTAGCCAGGATAGAAAAGGGGGACGGGTTGGTTCTGAAAGCTGTCTATGAAATTTGGAGCATTTTCCTCCATTATTACATCTCGAAGGCGTCGATATGTCTTCGGTCGGTAGATTTCAGAGTTCATGTCTTGGATCCGTAAAAGGAAATGGAGAATATTAAAGTGTGGACAAATTTCGTCTTGCTTTTTAAAGAAAACTTTTTCTCACGCAATGTTTAAGGCATTTGAGTCATTGCACTCTTAGCCATCCTGATTCTTCAACGTGTATCTGGTTCACAGGACACATTGTTTGTAATAGTGGACCCAAGTGATAGCGATAAAGAAATAATTACTGATAACAGGTCTATCTTCACAAAATATGAAATAATATACCTAGCAGCTGCTTAAGATTTTCTAGATGATGCCCACAACTCCGTAGAGCCAAAAATTCATTTGTCTCACAGCAACCGTATAGTAAAAGACATAGGATACTTCCTATCCCGGGATATACGTGTCCTTTCCGAGGACTCCAAGTATCTTCATACCAAATGTCAGGAAAATCAAAATCAAAAGATTTTCCTTGTTTGAGTGTGAAGAGGTAACGGACAGAGACACATTTTCGCATTTATTATATTGGTATTGAAGTTTGAATTGTGATAAATACTCAAACTTTTACAGTATATTATCATAATATTATGATTCTTTAAGAAAGTTACAAAATACTATTTATTATAATTGTTGGTCTTGATTCTTTGCAAGTCAATTTAGTCGATTACTTACTATATTTTAGCACTTTTTTACACATTAACAGTATAAATCGTGTCAACGACCTACTTCTAAAATTTACAACACTTTTTTTTAAAGTACATATTTCATAGTTTTTTCAGAAACGATACTTTATATTAAATTATTTTCTCAAACATACTATAAATTCAAATTTAGCAATTCCCCTGTAAATTATGTTAAGTCTTACATACCATAAAAAAACGTTAAAAAAGTCCCCCGTATAGTGTGGTAAGTAAACGTTACGATATTTTACCAAGGATAAATTTCAACGTAAACTGTGGTTAGTGTTAGTTGCAATAATTTTCGCTATAGATTTTCCAAATAATAATATCGCAACAACAATTGTAGCTAAACCAAGCATATAATATAGTATTTTATTGCATTAGTTAATACCTTACACTATTGTTGTTGCTCATGCCAAATTTTAGAACAATCGGTTAAAAAATGAAGTCGTGGTTCGAATTTGCAACTTCAAACTCTCCTCCTGTAAAGTTGTCTTTTTCATGTTACGATAGTCTACCTAGGAGCAGTCGAATATTATTATTTACATAATGTTGTTCTTTTACACATAAAATACAACATGTAAAGTATTCTTCAGTAACTGGGCCAGCCTAACGTGCTGTTTTAATAAACATGTGAATATTATTGTATAACTTTACATCAATAAACGTTTCAACATTGTTTTTCAAGCATGTTTCACGTCCATAGAGTATGTCCAAGACAGAACAAATACGGAGAGACGTGGTGTTTACTGTACATGGTAACAGAGCAACAACGGATTTAATAATTAAATTATTATAAACGTTGCTTTCATGTTAGTTACAGTTTAAAAATATGAGTTAGTAGACCTAATGATTAGTATTTTATATTTAGTTTAACCTCTGGTTTAATCATCAAACAGAAATAAATTCAAAGACGTATACAGTAGCGCCATCTATTGTTCGGTGCACGAAACACATGTTTTTTTTTTCAGATTGATGTTTATAGGCTAACATAATGTGGCCCTACCACGTCACACGTCATTTCGCGTGATCGAATACAAAACAAACATTAAACCAACGTTGATCGATCGACTGGTGATATGAAATTTAAAACTCGTTTCGCCACACAAATCATATTCGACATCTATATGTATGGAAACGCGTGTATCCAGTGTCGACGTTGATCAATCGCCTCACCAACTTACAGCTCAATATAGTTTTCAATAAGCAGAGTTGAAAAAAAAACGTGTTCTTTTTTTAAATTTGAGTTGCCAAACTATTCGTTAAAGGGCCCATTCAAAGAGGATGTAAACTGTATACTACGTAACAAGAGGTCGGACTTAGAAGAAAAAAAATAAACATCCGTTATTTTTTTAATTTGAAACTGAAATTAAAATTTTTAAGTGCAAAACCTTTCACTCTAAACATACCAAAAATTTTAAAAAATAAAAATAAAAAAGAAATGAGCTCAAATAAATTTTTTATTTCAATAAAAAATATTGTACATAACTTAATAAATAGGGTAATAAGGTAAATTAACCAATAAAACAGATTTAATCCACAAGCTTTTGTTAATTTCTATTATGAAATATTATAATATTACAGTACAGTTTTATGTATTTTATTTATGAATATAATAGAATAGCTGTCTATGCTACTCTACTAACTACTTGATTGGCTTATACAGTAAACTCTATATAGGGAGGGGATTAAAGCTGCGCGTCCACCAGGTCGGAATCGGGACGTACGGTGCGGACGGCACGTCGTGTCGTCATATACTTGTCAGGCGCAGAATGACGTTCCAGTACTTGTAGTGCAGTTCATAGTAGTCAGTACCATACATACAAAGCAACAAATCCGTCCACTGCGTACCTACGCTCCGATTCCGATCCAGTGGACCGCACCTTTATACATACACACTTTGTTTTCTTACACCCTGTATACGACAGCTGAAATCTATCGCGTGGGCTCAGGCCAGCTGCATACCACCTCACTTGATCAGAGGATTTTTCCTTGGTGGCCGTACCACTCATAATCCCATACCTTCCTTCTCCTAAAATCTCCTTGCTTTGAATCTCTTTGCTGCTTTTGTACCCAAGCGGTCGCATGCGACCGCGAGAACATAAGATTTCCTACAATCCGCGATCGAGGTAACAGCTATTGCTTGCAGACTAAAATGTTGCAAACTAGCTGTATAGGGACCTAAAAATCTGAAATTAATGAAACATTTTTCATTTACTACATTTCCATACAGTTTACATAAATTATTAAGTATAGTTAATAACCTAATGTATTGTTACAATAAAACAATATACACACATTATACACATGATACACATTTCATTATTTTCCAAATTAACTGCATACTGATATACATTATAATAATTTCTATGAAATAATAATCTATCTTTTTCATATTAATATAGTTTAAGTTGTAAATTATTGTAAAATTAAGCAAATAATACTACGACATACTTTGTATTAGAACATGGTATGATATCGTTATGTTTTGCTTCAATTTATCAATTTACGGTTACATTTACATTTTACAATGGCTTACCTTTAGTTTTTCAATAATTAATCCACTTAATTTACAATTTTTGTATTTTTGTAATAAATAATTTTCACAAAATGAAATTCGAACTTTGAGTTTTAAACTTCTTCTTCCTCTTTTTTCTCATGTAGTTTATATTCTCTATGGTCTTTTTTATCAGCCAATCACAGTCGACCGTGCTTAAAAATTGTACAGATTATGCGATTATATCTAGTAGCTACGTTTAAATTTGGAACCCAATTTTTTTTTGTTCGGAACTTTCGTCCACCTGGGCCCATTCACTATCCTGCATTGCAGTCCGCCGTGCAGTCCGCCGGCTTATGCAGGATAGTTAATGGGCCCTTTAACTTGTATCCAAATAAAAACAGGGTGGAAATTATACAAATTACCTAGTACTTATCATAAAAAATTTTTCAGAAACAAAATATAATATGAACAAGTCTTGTTTAGAATTAAGTAAGTACAAGTTTTAAACCTAGATAGTATACCGAAGAAAATTTGTACGACGTTGGTATTGATAACGTCAAAGAGTTGAACATAAATTAGATATTGCTCTCCAGGGAAATGTAGCTAGTAGTTTCTGGACCGAGGTTGGGCGGTTACTGAGTCTTTGAACAGATAGTCCCTCGCGAGACAGTATTAAAGTTAACTTAAATATGATCTTCTAAAAGCCAAACAGTTCAAAATGCTAGCTTGCAATAATATTTTACGTCTTAACACACCTGTGTGTAAATTGTAGCTATGTATAACTAAATGCATTGTATGATCCTTCCTGGATATTGCCCCGATACTGCGCTCCGATAACCATGTCTAAACACATAATAATAATTATATTAAGTACTTAAATTTTGTAAAGCAATAATTCCCAAAGACTATTACCTAAATTAATTCCTACATTAACGCTTCTCTCTAATTATTATTGATATTATGTCAAAAGATTTAATCGTCTTATTGGAGATTTATATCTTAAAATCGATCACCAAATTTCTGACCCTGTTTCCACTTGGTCGACTTTTGGATGGCGAGGCTAAGCACCTGTCAAGTTTAAGGACTTATTAGGACTTAATCGAAGGATATGACACTTTGTGAGACGTGAACATAGGTCTACGACTACCAGAATTAGATGGCAATTTTTGACAGCAGATTTTCGAAAAATATCCTTGTTCATTGGATAAATTTTTATATTTTCATGTTTCACACACAAAATAAGCCGCTAAAGAATAAAAAAAGGATGAAAATGTTTTATTCCTACTACCCCGGCATTGCTAGAGTCAATTTATTTTCTCACTTTTTGCCATCAGATTCTGGTAGACCTATAATAATTATAAGCAAATAAAAAATTATATCTGGCAACACTGTCTATGCAGTCTATGAACTTAAATGACAAATTAAGTATGAAAATCTTACCTGCAGATAAATTCAACAGCCGCTAAATATTTAGACAGTTTTCTCACTGGCACGGTGGCAGGGAGACTTTCTAGAAAGAAATGCTTTGAATCAGTTAAAAATTTGGCCTCTCAAAAGTATACCTTGAGTGTTTCTACAGAGAGTTAAGCAAGAATATACTCAGGTAGATAGCTTCTTTTTTTATAAGGTTGTAAGCATAAAGTTAACATACCGATAGGTATATTACCTTTATGGTTGTAAGAGCATGACGTGGAGTTGTAAGAAAATATGGAGAACAATTTCTTTTTTTTTTTACTGTACTCACCTGTGTAGTTCCTCTGCTACCATATCCTAAGTAAAATATGGAACTCAACATCGATCACGAATTCACGAAACAAAGTCACCAATTTAAGTCGAACGCTCGCGATGCAGCTTCGCGAGAGGGAATAAAGGGATTCGACATCAACCTCGGCTGCAGAACGAAAATCGCGCACAGAAGTCCGAAAAACGACATGTCACAAGAGCCCTCATCCCAATCGAAATCCCGAAATTGGCCGATTATTTTTAAACTGGTACCGATAAATTAATAAAGTACTTTCCTTCTTCTTCTTCTTTTTATTATGGCGGCCTCAGTGAGTTGCCAAATGCCAATGTCAGAGTGTCTCCTTGCGACGCGACGTCGCGTCGTGTGCGTTGAAGTCGGAAATGATTGTTATTTTTTGTTCATTTTCACTTTTTAAACTGTAAATAAATTAAACAATAAAACCTAAAATTATTTATCAATATTATCTTATCTATCTTTATCATAATGTAGCTAATGTTATGAAGATTTAAAAACAAAACTAAGCGGAATCTCATGCACGTCAATCTTTCAAAAGTTTTTCCATTTAATTATGTAAATATTCGTATTCCTAATAGATAAATATTCGTCTGGTTGGGGCTTCGTGAAGGGGACTCGACACTCGACGGACTCCTCACTTCAATTAATTACATACAAATTATGAAGTTTGCATTTGAACTCTCTAGTCACATCGTTTTAATTAAACAAATCGTAGTTTCTACATTTACTAATAGGTAAGTACTTCGCGGGGTTTGTTTATTAGGACTTTCATTTTAATGGATTATGGATTAATAACATTGGAAGGGTAGTTTAATCAATACCCCATAATTATTAATATACATATATATGCGAGTAAGCTGCATGCTTACTATACTTACTGAAAAGAGGAAAGAGTTTCTTTCTATGGAAGTAAAACTAATAGATTGACATAGGAAATCTCTCGTTTTGTCCCTAAAAGCTTTCAATCAATTTCCTTCTCATTCCTTTTGTGCTAATGCAAATGTAAAAATAATATAACTCTCACACCGGTTTCGGTGTCGGTGACCGGTTTCGTTGAAACCATGTCAGTTACGCAGGAGTAATTGTATAGTGCCCAAGTGTGTGCGCAGTAGTCAGTACTCAAGAGCACTCTCTATTCCTTTTACTCTCATAACCCAGTGGGACGGAAGACCGACACGACTAGCGATCAGGCGCAGGACCGACTTTTTACATGCCCATCCGACTCATGGATCATCTTACTAGTCAGACAATCAGGTGATCAGTTTACATTGTCCTCCAAACTTGGAAATAACAATAATATGTTTCCAACGCGGGAATCGAACCCACGACCACCGAGTCAAGACTAAAGAGCCACGCTCTTAACCACTGGACCACGGAGGCGTTATAATATGCAGATGTAAGGATGTATCAGGACAGCATAAAGATACAGGAGGTTACAATAATATTAATTATTAATGTTACAATGCGCGTCTCGCGTCCCGCCCCGACTCCCGAGCGCGAGCGAGTCAGCTAGATATTATCAGATGACCGCGCCATTCGCATTCTAATGTCCTCAGATTACGCGTATAGCTGACATTCCGTATCCGAGATCCACGATGATCTATGTCCGATTACTCCCGATAAGACCCATCTAATTTATGCTAAATCCTATATTCCATAGCATGAACGGTCCATACTATGATGGTTGTAACTTGTAAGTGGGGAAGTGTGTTTGTGTGGAAAAAAATCGGCGATTTGCGGTTTACCTCAGTACAGAATAGAGTGGATTATTTATGAAATTTGGTTTGTTTGAAGCTCCCGGAATGGACACTATTATCAAGGGAAAATGTACGGTTTTTCCGGGACATTGGATAATATGCGGTGTCATATGAAAGCTTTGAAATCATGCTGGCAATCATAGTTATTTATTATGATAAATTGGGCTATGGCCCAACGTGACGAGGGCCTTCACAATGCAACAGTCATCCAATTTTGGCAAATGACAATTTTAGAGTGTATGAATGCGTAATGTTATGGACTCATTAATGGAAATGACAGTCTGTCTGGCCGCTATTGGCGCTGACGCGGCCTCGTAGGTACTGACGACTCCAGATATCTCATATATTAATCACTATCGTGAACAGCCGCGGTGATAAAGATAACTGTGATCTATGATTAGTATGCAGCCTTCGTAATTGGTGTCTGAGTTCTGTAGGTCGATATGGTAAATTATAATGTTACAATTGTACAGCTTAGATGCAGCTTTAGCAGCTAATAAAGTACACAATAGCTTATATTAGGTAAGGATTGAAAAAAAAAACAACAGCAAACCAGTTACAAAAACTCTAAAATCGGTCTTTTGACGTGATAACGTCTTATAATTCGATATGGGGTGCGCGCCCGAAAAACATGACAGTTCATGCGGCGTTACCTCGCTGACAGCTCTGAGGCGTTCCATTTACACTCTCAAGTCTCTCAACAACCGTAAGGCCCACCTGGGCCGCGCCCTTTGTTTCGATTATATTACGTATTTCGATGACTTAGAGAATACTTTTGTATGAAGAAGTTTGGTTAGTTATGACCTTTGATACATTGACCACACTCTGAATGAAAAATAAATAAACAATCTGTGAGCTATTAGTATTATTTCGGCTATTCAAAATTGTGCTCTATTTCCTACGTGTCAAGGTATGACTTAATATAATATGAAGAATAAAGTATTCGTTTATTTCTTCTGAACAAGTCACTAATTATAGTTTCGAAAGTTTATAATTGAGAAACTAATATCACATTGGACTAAATACTATATTATGATGGCTTGATAGATAGAAAATTTAACATATATTATAATGTAGTTCACACAAACATAAAATATGGATTGTATGTAAGGATATTACATTAATTTTACAAAGAGGGTAGGCAGGGCGCCATTTTTTTTGCACATTGACCTGCCAACTTTTTTGCATAGATTTTTCCCGGAACTGAGGGGTTAAGGCTATGACGTTGTCACGTTCAACTATCGTCAGTAAACCGACTTTACAGACAACCGATTTTTTAAGTTTGCTTGAGGTACGTCTACATGAGAATACATTGCTGCTGCTGCTGATATGACAGGATCCTGACTGGATCGACTTCGACAGTGTATTAATATTTTAAATTAGCAGCGTCAAGGTTACTGCTGCAGCTGCCGTCAAAAGTTCGTTCTAAATCTAAGATAAAAATCCTATGATACTTGTTTTCTTTCTTTCCTTTATTTTGCAACTCAAAGCATAACCATTCTCTGTGTGAGCCAACCCTACTTAACGCGTAAACATTAATATGAAGCTTCCTTCAGAATTTAATTTACCGCAACATTTCAAAGGCAGTCTAAACCTCGTCTAAACCACATGGCACATGACACTTAATTAACCCTCCAAAAGCGAGGCAAGATAACTTCTTTATTCTCCTGCAGAGCGAAGTGGGTCAAGATATTCCCACGGGGACTAATCAGAGCTATGTGAATACGAGTATAACCCGCGGGCACCAAACGTACCTACGGGATTAACCCAGTTGTACAATGTACCCTAGGAATTTAATTCAAGGATTAGGTATATTATTCAAATAAACATAAATTGACCCCTATAAAATTCTACGATCGCGATGCGTTTATGTTTTTAGTGGGTTGTCTGGTAATTCTGAAATCAAATTAAAGCGACTCTACGAATTTTACTTTTCGTACCAATTTATTAATATTGTTAATTGTCGATAAACTTTTGACGTGACAACGTCTTATAATTCGATATGGGCTGCGCGCACGAAAAAACATGACGCAATATGCGGCGTTACCTCGCTCTGAAGCGTTCCATTTGAGTTGTTTAGCAGAAATGTACAGTCGGGGAAAATTGTGCTAAGCAGAAATGTACAGTCGGGGAAATTAGTTGTTTAGCAGAAATGTACAGTCGGGGAAAATTGTGCTAAGCAGAAATGTACAGTCGGGGAAAATTGTGCTAAGCAGAAATGTACAGTCGGGGAAATTAGTTGTTTAGCAGAAATGTACAGTCGGGGAAAATTGTGCTAAGCAGAAATGTACAGTCGGGGAAATTAGTTGTTTAGCAGAAATGTACAGTCGGGGAAAATTGTGCTAAGCAGAAATGTACAGTCGGGGAAATGAGTTGCTTAGCAGAAATGTACAGTCGGGGAAAATTGTGCTAAGCAGAAATGTACAGTCGGGGAAATGAGTTGTTTAGCAGAAATGTACAGTCGGGGAAAATTGTGCTAAGCAGAAATGTACAGTCGGGGAAATGAGTTGTTTAGCAGAAATGTACAGTCGGGGAAATGAGTTGTTTAGCAGAAATGTACAGTCGGGGAAAATTGTGCTAGGCAGAAATGTACAGTCGGGGAAATGAGTTGTTTAGCAGAAATGTACAGTCGGGGAAAATTGTGCTAAGCAGAAATGTACAGTCGGGGAAATGAGTTGTTTAGCAGAAATGTACAGTCAGGGAAAATTGTGCTAAGCAGAAATGTACAGTCGGGGAAATGAGTTGTTTAGCAGAAATGTACAGTCGGGGAAATGAGTTGTTTAGCAGAAATGTACAGTCGGGGAAATGAGTTGTTTAGCAGAAATTTACAGTCGGGGAAAATTGTGCTAAGCAGAAATGTACAGTCGGGGAAATTAGTTGTTTAGCAGAAATGTACAGTCGGGGTAAATTGTGCTAAGCAGAAATGTACAGTCGGGGAAATGAGTTGTTTAGCAGAAATGTACAGTCGGGGAAAATTGTGCTAAGCAGAAATGTACAGTCGGGGAAATGAGTTGTTTAGCAGAAATGTACAGTCGGGGAAAATTGTGCTAAGCAGAAATGTACAGTCGGGGAAATGAGTTTTGACGTGACAACGTCTTATAATTACAGACAACGACAAAGTTTTTTCTTCTATATTTTAGCTTAAAATTTCGTCTTTCATACCTAGTAGCACGGATAAAAAATGCATGTTCATGCTAAAAAAACACCTGATAAAAATACCTTCGGAAAATTTGCGCTGTAACCTTTTTTCCGACACCAGTTTAATGTAGGTTAGGTTCAATTTTCCGACGTACTAGAGCCCTGGCGTGGCCCTTCACGTATCCTCATACGATCTAGGTCACTGGCGACCTTTTATATCACCTCTCTTAAACATTCAGAAGGCTGTACATAACTGAAAACTTTATCATGGCGTTTCCTTACATAACTTCTGTTGGCGCAAATTATTTGAAAATACTTAGTTGAACTTTATTTTATGAAACTTGTGTGATAGGTATGTGTGTAATTAAAAAAAAATAGGTGTGAAAGTACAGTGCTTTACTAATAATTGTTGTTTCGAAGATTTTTTAAAGTTTTAATCGGTCAGTTCAAAGAGGATGTAAACTGTATACTACGTAACATATAAATCGAGAAAAGGATGGTACGGCCGTGCCGCTTTTTTGCTCGACTTGGTGGAGGCACTACCGTTGCTCACTTTTTATATTTTTCTTTGGGTTAAAATAAATATTCCACCCTTTGAAGAATTTCTGTATCGACGTTTAAATAAACAAGCCTGTTATTTCCAGAAACTCTACTTTGGGCGGCATACTCGATGATAATTCCGCCCAAGCTGCAGTTTTCAGCAGAAACAAATTAAGGGCTTCCAACATAGCGTAGGGTTGGAGCCAAGTCTATTTGGCCTCTTTTGATTCTTGGCTCGTTTGACTTTAAACTTTTCATGTCGATCTTGAAAGTACTTACTTACTATTTATTTGCATAAAAGGGCTTTTGAATCTTATTTTGAATCTGCAGAAATGCATGGGTTTATATATACGAAAGTTTATTGTTACTTTAATACACAAAACAAGCGCAAATTACAATAGAAGATGAAAGTAACGATTTTTGACCTTTTTACTATCTCAATTAATGTTAATTCTCATGTATTTAGATTTCAAAGGGTGATTACCCTAGACTTATCTATTGACGAAGCGAACAGTAGATAGGGTGAGCGCTAGATGTAGATATTATTATTAATTATGTATTCCTGCGCCCCTTATCAACATAATGCAATTAAAATGTATGACGCGTTGCAGACGCGCCGGTCTTGTGGAAGTTGAGCCACGTCGAGCTAGGGTGTTCCTTGCCCTCTTTATGCAAATTATTTGGACTTACTTGCATATTTTTATGAACTTTTAATAAATTATTATAACTAAATAGTTATATTAATTTATTAAAATTCGCTATTGTATTATAATTAATACAAAAGCGATTTATGTTGCAAAATTATTATGTAATGAAATGGAATAATAAATATAAAGTTCTTATAACACCTAAATGTTATTAACGTCGCAAACAGCAAAGTACCAGGCACCCATAACAATGCAACGGGAAGGTGGAGCAATAAAGTCCAGTGACCCGGTCGGCGCGTCGAAAGTATTTGGCAGGGCGATCTACATTAGTGTTCCTGCCAAATCGCCTCTTGTAAAAACTAACGAGGCCCATTACTCGCCGGCCACTTGTGCACGTAGCGGTTGAGTCTGTCACCGGCCGCTGTGCCAAATGACTGGGATCTACGAGGCCGGGGAGGTAAACATTGTCTGCTAATCGCCTAGTATTGATGCATGAGGCTCATGAATTTTGCAAGCTGAAATACTGAGTATTGTTTGGGAGAAATAATTGTGTTGCTATGAACTACATATTTTCATGTATTATCGACAATATTGCCACTTACCGCGTATACCATGAAAGTTAGCAGCACCGTTGAAGCATATGCAGTCAGTGCAGACACACGTACTCATTTTGTAAATAAGTACATAATAATTATTCAACTAATAGCCTGTAACTGTACAAGTCAATGCTTTTGTGTTTAAAATTAAAATATACCTACCTACTGACTACTGAGACATAGGACGCCTTTATCATTAGGGACTAGTCATTTGGGTACATAAAGGAAAAGTTTTAGGAGTAGCAATTTTGTCTTTGTTCCAATTTGCGTCTTTGCATGCTACTTACTGATATTGATTGACAAAGACAAATTACTAATCCACAGATCATCTCATCGATAAAGTCACAAACAAAATCCACTTTAGGCCTTATCTAGTCTATCTGATCTCTAGTGGGTAGGTATAAAATAGTTGCGGTGTTCTGTGAGGGCTGAGGCGGTGTATGCACTATGCAAATGTCCTCATTAGCGCGCCAGCCGCGTCCCGGACCACCCATCTCCGTCTCTAGGGCTACCGGCTTTATACCGGCTAGCGGCTACCCTATTCATGCAAGGTAGGGGCAGTTTTTACTGTCTCTACTAGTCTAGTCTAGAATATCCTACCTCTGAATCTTTAATGGTTTCGGAGTTTTTGGGAAGGAGTTTATTTAAAAGCGCTGGATTGGCATTACGTTCAAACAATAACGGGATCATCAGATTTCAGATCTAATAATAGGAGAAAAAAAAGGTTTCCTTTTTAATCCTTCAAGAATCAAGCCCCGTAGGCCGTAAGGACACCGGTGACCGCGACAACAAAAGAATACAATAGCATTTCCAAGAATCCCCGATCGAAGGATTAAATGCACATGAAATTCGTAGAATACCTACTGTGGTTTATGCAACATTGTTATATTTTGGCCCTTGGCCGCGCTACATAATCTGTACTAGATGTTTATTTTGCCTAATACTTAGGTTATAACATATAAGTAGAGTCACAACTTACTACATCTATTTTTTTCGTTTAGATATCAACTTTTTTACCCGTCTGGTCTAGACGTTCACATTAATCCGTTCTGCCTGTTCTAGATTCTAGAATGCAGTAACAAAAACCACGTAATGCCGGATTGTACACGCAAGATGGTGTCACGAGCCAGCGGCATAACTGTCACAAGACCTAATACAACCAGATAAGAGCAATCACCCGGTAAGCCGGATAGACGTCACATCGACTCCTTCCATTGCTCCTTCCATAGCACCTTAAGATTTACTTTCTGTTTGTTTTTAATGCATTCAGCCTGTTTTAAAGCTTATTAACATTTTGGAATCAGGGCATAAAGGTTCATGTTGTTCCCTTTTGGAATTTAGTAAAGCATTCTTAATGTTACCTACCAATCCATACTAATATTATAAATGCGAAAGTGTGTCTGTCTGTCCGTCTGTCTGTGTGTTACCCCTTCACGCCCAAACCGCTGAACCGATTTTGCTGAAATTTGGCATGGAGATACTTTGAGTCCCGGGAAAAGACATAGGATACTTTTTGTCCCGGGAAAATGTACGGTTCCCGCGCGATATACGAGTTTTGGCGCAACGGAGTTGCGGGCGTCATCTAATATTATAATAAATGCGAAAATCTGCCTTTACAATGAATGATTCAATCGATTTTGATGATTCTTTTATGGATTTGTGGATGGTACTTTGAGTCCCAGACCCCCAGGATATAGATAGATAGATAGTTTTCATACCGTAAAAATGTACGGCTCCTCCTGTACAAACGAATGTCCCAGCGAAATTGCTCGCAGCGTCAACTAAGTAGTATTTAACTGCATTTTTTCATCAGATTAAACACTTGAGATTCTTTCACATGAAGGCAGGAAACAATCATACGATCTTTTCAAAGTAGCTACGTTGTGACTCGTAAGTCGTAACTACCCTTTCAACGGGCTGTAATTTGAAGTTCCATAGACGACTAAGTATACTGCCATAACCGCTAACGACAGAAGAAGTTGAGCATTGTAGTTTGAGTAGTCGTATCGAGCAGGCGAGCTGGCGAGGTCGCCTGCGACTGGCTACAATGGCTTCTAAAGACATCCTTGATCCATTTGCACAACAAACGAAACTTTACATGTAGTCGCCGGCTCACGTGTCACACACCACGCTAGTATGAAACTCTGTATGCGATTCTCGACCTCACTGCTACATAATAAGGGCTGCACGAGCGCACCGCATAACCGGGCAAAGCCACAAAGCTGCCACTTTATCTGGAACGTACACGATCTCGTTACTTTGTGTTCGCCAAGAACCGTGAAACGCTAAGAACCATGCGAGACTGTCTCCACGGAATTTTTATTTTTATCTTGGCCTGTCCCCGCACGCCATGTTAGACAATATAGCAAAGAATGAAAAAACATTGTTATCATTACAGTTTTCAACGCAGGTTATTCTTAATTCTTAGGGTCAATTCAGACCGCAACGCGACGAGGCGAGGCGAGGCGAGGCGCGGCGCAGCATAAAGTATGGATTTGACAGATTTCAATTGCGTGAGACGTCTTGCGAATCTGTCAAATCTATATATATTTAGAAATGCATCTACGCGTCGCGTTGCGGTCTGAATCAACCCTATAAGTGTCTACACACTAGGCCGAAAAAATGCGGCCGAAGTTCGGCATGATCCTGCAATGTATTTTAAATTATCGATGACACACCATGCCGAAATTACGTCGCGTTATATTGTATGCGTACTTGCGTAGCGCATTGCAAGGGTAATCATGCCGAACTTCGGCCGCGTTTTTTCGGCCTAGTAAGTTTAGACACTAAGGCTGCGTCCCCATCAGACACGGCGCGGCGCCGTCACCGTGTTACGGCACGACGCCGCCACCGTGTTACGGTACGGCGCCGCACCGTGTCACGGTGCCGCGTACGGTGCACCGCGCGCCCCTATTCTGGGTGAAACTACCGAACAAAAATTGTGTCCAAACTTAAACGAGGCGCTTATTTGGAACAGATAAAAATCGGCCAAGTGTGAGTTAGGCTTGCGCACGAAAGGTTCCGTACCATTATTATAGAAAAAACGGTTGTCTGTAAAGTCGGTTTACTGGCGATAGTTGAACGTGACAATGTGCCTCTTTGTCGCTCGTTCCGCGCTCTCGCTTGCACTTCAAGCCTTAAATGGAACGCCTCAGAGCGAGGTAACGCCGCATGAGTCATGTTTTTTCGTGCGTGCAGCCGGCTCCATCGAATTATAAGACGTTGTCACGTCAAAACTCATTTCCCCGACTGTACATTTCTGCTTAGCACAATTTTCCCCGACTGTACATTTCTGCTAAGCAACTCATTTCCCCGACTGTACATTTCTGCTAAACAACTCATTTCCCCGACTGTACATTTCTGCTTAGCACAATTTTCCCCGACTGTACATTTCTGCTAAACAACTCATTTCCCCGACTGTACATTTCTGCTAAACAACTCATTTCCCCGACTGTACATTTCTGCTAAGCAACTTATTTCCCCGACTGTACATTTCTGCTTAGCACAATTTTCCCCGACTGTACATTTCTGCTAAACAACTCATTTCCCAGACTGTACATTTCTGCCTAGCACAATTTTCCCCGACTGTACATTTCTGCTAAACAACTCATTTCCCCGACTGTACATTTCTGCTTAGCACAATTTTCCCCGACTGTACATTTTTGCTAAACAACTCATTTCTCCGACTGTACATTTCTGCTAAACAACTCAAATGGAACTCATTCGTGCGCGCAGCCCATATCGAATTATAAGACGTTGTCACGTCAAAAATAACCAAAAAATATATTTTTTTGTATGAGAGCCCCTTAACTATTAAGTTTATTATAATTTTACCATCAATTTTTAAAATATAAATACAATTGAGTATTTAGTGAATATTTCAAGTGCCTATCTGTTGTAAATATTGGTATAGAGCAAAAAATAGCAAAAATAAATTTCCTCTGTTTCTGTTTCTTTTTAATCATCGTCTTAGTAACAAGAGAAGAATTCTTTCGCGATCCATATCCAGACAAGCATTTTCGTTCGAGCCAAATATCTACTGAATAGGAACGCGGGTCGGCGCACCGTACGCGGCACCGTGACACGGTGCGGCACCGTACCGTATCACGGTGGCGGCGTCGCACACTGGTCCCAAAGTAAAATAAATGGGACATTAAGAATTTTCGGATCGAAGGTCAACGGATCAGGCTGATTTTTTTTTTTGTAGACAGCTGATGCAATTACAAGTCACTTTTATAGATGTCGTTTTTTTCAAATATGCCGTATCTACAGAGATAAAAAATAATTAAAAAAAAATTGTATGGACGAAATCATAATTTTGTCATTTTAATCCAAGATTCAAACGTATTCAAAATAAATCATAGCACAGCTTATAGAGGGACTCTTGTCGTACATTTTTGTCATAGACACTCAACTGCGATTTTTGCGCCTTTTAGAGCTACAGGCACTTTAATTTTTTTTGTCAGCGGATGAGGGTGATTTTTTTTTGTAGCATCTGATGCAATTACAAGTTACTTTTATAGATGTTGTTTTTTTCAAATAAGCCTTATCTACAGAGAAAAAAAATATGAATTATTTTTTGTATGGACGAAATCATAATTTTGTAATTTTCTTCCAAGATTCAAACGTATTCAACATAAATCATAGCACAGCTTATAGAAGGACTCTTGTCGTACATTTTTGTCATGTTGCTCAACTGCGATTTTTGCGCCTTTTAGAGCTACAGGCACTTTATTTTTTTTTTGTCAGCTAATGAGGCTGATTTTTTTTTTGTAGCATCTGATGCAATTACAAGTTACTTTTATAGATGTTGTTTTTTTCAAATATGCCTTATCTACAGAGAAAAAATATATAAATTATTTTTTGTATGGACGAAATCATAATTTTGTCATTTTATTCCAAGATTCAAACGTATTCAAAATAAATCATTGCACAGTTTTGTCATAGACACTTAACTGCGATTTTTGTGCCTTTAGGAGCTACAGGTACTTTAATTTTTATTGTTTTGTATAATTCATTTTTAATAAATATTTTTAAGGATAGACAAATAATAATGTTTTCTTTATTGACAAGTAACTCTTTCTAATGTCTTATTCATAAAAAAGCCTATATATACTAAAACTAAACAAATTAAAGTAGAAATCTCAAAACATGTACGTACAGGTAAATTATTTTATGACTCATCCAGTTTGCAAATTTTGTTTGGTAATGACTCATTGCCTAATTAGTAATTACCTCTACACTTGGAATTTGTGCTCTGTTTTGTTATTCAGCGCTAGCGAACGCTTCGAAAACGCTAAATAATAAATAGGCACATAGATTGCAATTCAAATTTTCCCTTCGTACTTTTACGGGCTTAGGACCGTCAAAATACAAACAAACAATACAAACATCTATAAAAGTAACTTGTAATTGCATCAAATGCTACAAAAAAAATCAGCCTCATCCGCTGACAAAAAAAAATAAAGTGGCTGTAGCTCTAAAAGGCGCAAAAATCGCAGTTGAGTGTCTATGACAAAAATGTACGACAAGAGTCCCTCTATAAGCTGTGCTATGATTTATTTTGAATACGTTTGAATCTTGGATTAAAATGACAAAATTATGATTTCGTCCATACAATTTTTTTTTAATTATTTTTTATCTCTGTAGATACGGCATATTTGAAAAAAACGATATCTATAAAAGTGACTTGTAATTGCATCAGCTGTCCACAAAAAAAAATCAGCCTGATCCGTTGAGCTTCGATCTGGAAATTCTTAATGTCCCATTTATTTTACTTTGGGACCAGTGTGCGTCGTGCCGTAACACGGTGACGGCGCCGCGCCGTGTCTGATGGGGATGCGGCCTAACGTTTGACTTAAAATTCATGTAAATCAAGTTTGTTACTTCCTTGCACTTGAACCGCTTATTTGAGTTTTTACCCTTGAAATAGGTACTTACACAAAAAAAGAATTCGACAAATTCTAACTAATTTTATTAATATTAATTTAAAGAAACAACAATTATTTGTTCTTATTTAATCTCTCAAAATATTGAGCACTCCAAATTATAAGCGAATACATTTTAGCAACACTTAATTTTCACCTACACATAATATACGTGACTTGTCAGTAACTAAGCTATATTCAACCGTGCCCATAACAACAAAATATAACAAACATCTCAATTTACCTACGAAGGTAAATGCATTGTACGTACCACTTAAATAATATCTCTACACCTACGAATAATAAAAACTAAGGAAACGTAACTCCCATACTATTACCGTTTAAAATTTGGTTCCTTTCGAATTGTCATATTGTAACGTCAGCCTTTATAACGCTCAAGGCCACCTAAATATTGCAAATGTATTGAAATGTGTACCTAAGGTACACTTTTTTGACAAGTATTTTGGAGCATGTTTTTTGACGGAGTTACTCTTCCTTAGTTTTTATTATTCGTAGCTCTACACTGAAATACTGCGTTTGAGTGTTACTCTGTGGTCCATACAAGTTCATTTAAAATGCATAATACTTGTGCGTTACTTGTCTATTTGTGATGCTTTTAAAACTAATACATTGCAGAATGCAGATCCATGACCAATCAATTTTGCAATCGCCGTGCCAGTTTTTTTTCCTTAAGATATTATCAGTCGATGTTATAAAAACAAATTCTCTTATTAAATGCAACTTTATCTTTTTTCGATAGTGTTTAATAATCATTAAATTGCCGAGCACTATTAATACATGGAAACGGTGTAAATTGCTTAGAATATAAATATACAATATTGACTCGTTTAGTTGAAGAATAATGGTTCTAAACAGATCGTGATTCAATTATAGTCCTTGTCACACATTTCTATTTCAAACGCAGTATTCAATGGTTCGGAGGTAGTATGTTGCAGATGGCGGCGGGCTAGTGGTCCGGCGTGGCGGATATATCCGGCGCGGACGGAGTCTGTCCGGCTTCTGTGACGGCCGGAGCCTCTCCGGCCTCTGTGCTCTCGACGGCTGAGTCCCCCGACGCCTCCAGCGCCGCAGCCAGCTCATCATCGTCGTCTTCCCGCCCGTACAGCTCCGGATACTGCGACATACACTCCTGCATCGTACTGAACTTCTCGTAGCAATCGCTACCCTTTGGTTCTGCTTCACTAAAAACAGATGTTAATTGTTAGAAGTTAAGTGCTATCCCTTTTTATAAATTGTAATTTTAAAAGTTTTTTTTTTAAGTAGAAAGCGTTAAGTTAAGCGATAGGGCCAATTCACACCGGAATGGCAGAGGCGAAGTGAGCAGTTTCAGTGTCATATGATTTTAAACTTTATCTTCATTATTGTAATACGTAGTATCGCTTGAGAAATCTACGGCCGCCCGTGGACGCTCGTGGCCGCTCGTGGCCTCTTGCGGCCGCCGGCGGCGGCGATTTCTCAAGCGATACTATGTATTACAATAATGAAGATAAAGTTTAAAATCATGACACTGAAACTGCTCGCCTCGCCTCTGCCATTCTGGTGTGAATTGGCCCTAACGCCATCTTTTTGGAAAATGTTATCCCGGCTTTATTTTATTTGCATAAGGCGCCATCTATGTTTCGAATATGGCAACTAAACCAATGTTACAAATACAGCGACATCTGTCTGCTGGTTTAGTAAATGTGAATATTTACCGAAATAGAAGAGAGGTGTCGTTGTACACACATTTAAAAATATTTAGAAATTAACCAAAATTTTTCTCTTTTTACAATAATCCTGGAAATTAATTTATATCTCAATTCTCAAATAATAAAGTTTGAGGTATAATTATTGGTTTTATTAAAAACTGGGGTCACGGCAGTGCCCTCTCCATGTCGAGTTAACTATTTGCTTAATATCTTGAAAATCTTAAGCAAACAGCAACTGCTATTGGAAAATTCTGCAGAATTTGCTATGAAACATAATTATGAAACATAATAATTGTTACATAATAATAAAACTATAATATCATTTACCTGTAGTGGAAGCAGGAGAAAGCCTCTCTAAACTGTGTTCCGCATGGCCCAGTAGCCATGCCTCCCAAACACGGACAACCCCAATTGATGGAGCCATCTTTAAGGATCAAGCCTGGTGGCTGCTCTGGCTCGGGTAGCTCCACTGTACTGGGCTTTGCCAACTCCTCCTTAGAGGCTACTATGATAACATCCTTTCCATTTTCACCGGTTTCCCAAACAGTTCTTGAAGACATCTTGGTTGCCTGTAATAGCATTAAAATAACATAACTTAGATAAAGGTTTACATTTTTACTGTCATTGTGTAAGGTACTTGACACTCAGTGGCATAACTATAGGGTGGCAGGCCTGGCAAAATTCCACGGGCCCCCGACCCGAAATGGCCCCGGCCCAAGAAGCTGTGACGTCAGAATTTTTCATATATTGTTTTGTTATTTAACATGACGATTTTTACTTAAATAGGGCCCCATCAATTTGCCACGGGCCCCGGATGTTATAGTTACGCCACTGTTGACACTTTATCTATTATTGTGCATATTGAAATGTATATTCAGAGAAGTAGATTTCTAGGCAGATGGCGGACATATATAATCTGGTTGCATTACGTCAAACCATGTCAAACCTAGCAGACAGACCATGACTAATGTTGAATTAACATAACTCGGCCCAATGACTTAGGTACCTCAACTGCCGAGGAATCAATTTAACGCTTTCATTCCCAAGCAGTTGCTTGCAACCACGAGAACAAAAGATTTCCAAAAATCCGCGATCGAGGTGTTAATTGATAGTACATAAGAAGTACCTACTGTTTAACAAAAAAAAAAAAGAAAAGGGATGATGACAAGGTCAAAGATTAGCGAATTTTGTTAATAAAATAAAGAAATCACGGTAAAAAATAAGTGTTCCCAAAATTTCAGCTTGATAGCAATTGAATTTTTTTTGTTATGCGCCTTCAAAGTTGTTTTTTTTTCCATTAAATTTCTTAATATTTGTATACCATTCGATAACTTATGCAATTTAAAGCAACTTTTGTTATGAAACTTACCGAACAAAATTCTCTTCCAATGCATACAAACTACGAAAGAGTGACGTCATTCTTTCATAGCACTTTGTATGGAACGTTTCGGGCAGATCTATTTTATGAGATGTTTGAATTGTCATATCTTGGTGAATTTTTAAGCTATCAGAGTCATTCTTTCAGCGATGTTTCTATTTTTTAAGGGTCTTTCAATTACCAACAAGAAAAAAAAAATAGTCATCATGCCTATTATGTAGGTACTTACATTTTACTTTCAAAAACTGTTTTTAATTTAATGCAGTTTAAAATCTCATATTATGATATTATATACTTTTAGAAATTAAACATGATAACTTACGATAATTATACTAGAGCTTGCAAGGATGGGGCTTCGTTATGTACACAAACCACTTTTGTGGATAGGGCTAATGCTGCTCGTAGTTTACGTAGGAACCTGGCAGGCACTCTAACTAGCACTCGACAGTTTTGATCTACAGGTTGCACACTCAGTATATCAGTAGATATCACCCCACACTCCCCAAATAGTTCTTTGGTTGCACCTTGTATTATTTGTTGAGCGTATAATGGCTCAGGTGAATTTCTGAAACATAATTTAGAAGGAAACTTTACTCCAAATTTTTTTAACCAATTTAGCCCTTCAAACATTCATATTTGTAGAACTTTAATAGTTTTCTACAAATTAAGCTGTCAATAATTGGGACAACACATAGATTTGTTACAGCAACTATTGATGTTAAAAAAACAATTTTACACCTTTTTTGCATTGACAGAACATTATATTCTATACAACTATCACTATATTGGGCATGATATGCATAATTTTATAGCAGTCAAAAAATATATTGATGCTTTATAATAATTTATATTATGGTCACGGTGTTATGATATTACACTACAAACGATTCGGTATTTATTCTAATCAATTCACAAGGTAAAACAAGTACTAGCAGAAACTATTTACGCTATTATTATTTACAAAAAATATACTATTTACTAAAATTTTTTTAAAACGAATTAAGTTATAATGCAATCACTGTTGGTGTTATGCAATTTTGTAACTTACAATTTTACCTCTATATCCAAATAAAAATAACGGGCGGACATTACACAAAAGTATTCTATATAAAATTAAAGATCACAATTACCAAAACACAAAATTAAACCACTCTCAATGGTTAGAAAAAATAAAAATTCCCAAATCAGCGGTTTCGGAGCTGGATTTTTAGGTTATGTTGACAGTTGAATGTTGAAGTTTATCCTTTTTAAATTGACGAAAAGAATCCAAGTTGAATGCTAGGCTTGCTAGCACTAGGTACATGCATCATTTTTACAAGTTTCTGAGGTTTTGGGTTTTTTGGCAGGATTCTCTATTCTCTATTAATCTGTTTTGCTGATTGATTATTATTAAAGACTATATAGTGGAGTTCCCAGAGCGTAAAAATCGTGCAAACCTCCGATTTTTGCAATAGTAGATAAAAATTGAAAAGAAAAAAAGGAATGTGTAGCTGATAACATAAATAATAAAGTTTACCTATTGAAAAGTTGTGCTTTTGATTTTTAAATTATTCTCTTCCACTTCAAGTAAACTTATAAACTGTAAAATTTTGAAGAAAATTTTCATATTTCTTTCTTTTAAATATATTATAGCAAAATAATAAAATATATATATATATATATATATATATATATATATATATATATATATATATATATATATATATATATATATATATATATATATATATATATATATATATATATATATATATATATATATTTTTTTTTTTTTATTTTTTTTGATTTGTATCGTTGCTTATATTCCAAAGAAAGAAAATAAGTTGAAAAATGTATAATTTAGATATAAAATTAATATTTTTGTATGTAGATGATCATACCTCCAAATGTGCTTGTTGTGTGCCTTGCCAGGTAAATGGCGTTCCTATTTTTCTTTGGTTTTAAATAGGAAGTTTAAAATTATTTTTTGGGCTTAACAAAGCCTTCTATTACTTAATGTGTATAACTTTTTAGCTCTTACTTTATTAAATTTTCTGAAAATGTAGCACAAACTTTTCACGGATATTTCAAAGAAAATCTGTATTTTATTTCTTTTGGTAGGTTTTTACAGAATAAAGTTGATTTTTTATGGATTTTTTTTCATTAATTATATTTGCTAAACATACTTAAAGGAAAAAATACAAATTAGGTTAAGAACTATATTTTTTTGTATTCAGGTAAGCATTTTCCAAACATAGGTCGCAGCATGCGTCTTTAGTACCTATGTACATGAGATTTGTAGCACCCAATTTTTTTTCTGGCTTTAAGTAGGAAGTTTAAATATATTTCAAATCAGTCTTTCATTTATCGATACATTTAATTTTTTAGCTCTCACTTAAATAAATTTTCAGCAAATATAGAAAAATATTTTCGGTCTATTTTACACATTTTTGGAGATATTTAAACGTTTTTAAGTACCTAAAAGTTATCATTTCTCTAAAAATTAAATACGCACAACAAGTAAGCTTAACACACTTTAAGTAACAACCCTTAAATCCACCCAAACCCTTTTATCTTGGTTACGACGAGCGTTAATCTCTAAAAACTTTGCAAAAACCTTATAGTTGTATTTAGTTTAGCAAAGCAAACTTTCTTTTTTTAAATTGTGTATTTGGTTAATTTTCAACGTAAACAATCGGATAAGAGTCATTTAATAACACGAACAAGAAAAAAAATTTTTTTCTGGACCGGTTTTATATGGTGAAATATTAATTTTTAATAAGTAACTAAACAACTAAAAGCACAAAAAATTTTTTGGTAAACTTTGCAAGTTATAGTGTAAAAAAGAAAATGACACCTCAAAAACAAAAATCCATTCTCTATTACAATTTTCGGAGGTTAAAACCTCTGGCGCCTGCACTAATAATATATTTCGACAGACGACATAACGGCTCATGCAGAATACAAATAATTACTCACGGAGTAAGGGGGCGTCATGGAGCTAATATAGAGCTCTATATTAGCTCCGTGGGGGGCGTCCACAAATTACGTGAGTTGTTTAGGGGGGGGGGGGGGGGGGGGGATGGAGGGGGTCGAGTCAAATCTCATCTAATCTCACGTTGAGGAGAGGGGGGTCTCGGCAAATCTCACGTAATTTTTTTCTCAACAAAATAATATTTCCATTTTGGTCCATTTCATGATTCATCCAGATTGTACGTATGCTTAAAATTTTAATCGTAAGCGTAATCGAATACGATTAAGGGCCGGGACACAAAAAACACGGCACGACGTCGTACGGCGCCGTGTCGTGGTTTTTTACGACGCGCGTCGTGGATTTCCACGACACGGCGCCGTACACAGATTACAATTTACAAGTATATATATTTGTGCGCCGTACGACGTCGTACGACGTCGTGCCGTGTTTTTGTGTCCCGGCCCTAAGATCATTCAAAAATTCGTTCGAAAGAAAATGTACTGACTGTGAAACCAAACGTTTACGTAATGGTGGCATTTCACATGGCTATTGGTATTTGCTATCAATGGCTGTTTGTTGCATTTATGGAGTGTAGATAAAGGAGAACTATCTTATAAGGGTGATATTTGAAAAAGTGTCCAGCTGTACGCAGTAAATAACAGTTGAAAAATCCTCCGAGAGTGGCGCTAGCTGCAGCAAAGGGTATGGAATGAATTATGGAGTGTAGGAATGAATGTAGCCGTTGGTGACAAAATATAAATTATTACTGGAATATAAATTATTACTAGAATAACTGGGTTAATACCAATATATTTTGAAAAATAAAACCTAAAATAGCTGAAATAAAAGTTGCTAAATGATTTAAAATTTACCTTGTTGCTACTGTAACGCCACCTTAGGGTGAATTAGTTTCACCCTAATTTAACGCATTTCCGCGGACACTTTTGACATACAGAGATAGTTCTCCTCTATCTACACTCCATAGTTGCATTTGTAAAAATTGTTGACGTATGACACAGACAAGCAAATTATGGAGTGTAGATGGAGGAAAACTATCTTATATGGGGATATTTGAAAGTGTCCAGCTGTACGCAGTAAATAACAGTTGAAAGCGGCGCTAGCTGCAGCAAAGTGTATGGAATGAATGTAGCCGTTGGTGACAAAATAACAAAATAAATAATACCAATATATTTTGAAAAATATAACCTAAAATAGCTAAATAAAAGCTAGTTCTCCTCAATCTACACTCCATAAAGCAAAATATAAAAGCAAATACGACCTTCCACACATGGACGTCAAATACCAAACTCTTGATTTTGTTTACTTGCCTATTAGCTTTGTCCACATTGTGCCTTTTTCTGTTCATCAAGGGCATGCGTTATAGCGCAGTCAACAGCGAACGTGAGGCATGCCCGTAACGCGCGTTGAAATCGTAGCGCGCGCTATGACACTTTTCTTTCAACGCGGGTGGATTTTGACGCGCGTCACGGGCATGCCACACCGTCGCTGTTGACTGCGCTATAACGCATGCCCTTGTTGAACAAAAAAAGGCACAATGTGGACAAAGCTATTTGAATTTTTTGATGTGCGTCAATAACCGACAAAGGTACGGATATACGTGTATTTGGTATTGGTAATATTTGTGAAATAGGCAAATAAGGCCAATACTTTGTCAAACGTGCCGTCTACACATCGTCGCCTAAGTGCTAGATTGTCCTATAGACCAGTGTTTCCCAAACTTGTCGGGACCGCGACCCATCTACAAGAAGACAAAAAAGCAGCGGTGTGTTGATGCCGCAGCATTTACCCGTTAATTCTTATCGTAGTTCACTACCATATTATTATCATCGTCAGCCTACTGACGTTCACTGCTGGACTTGGGCCTTTTCTAACGCTCGCCACCACACCCATTTCAATTAAGAAACGTACGTAAGTACGACAATCGTCCTATAGTTTCAGGGCCCACCCAAAATCTACCCGCGACCCATCAGTGGGTCGCGACCCACACTTTGGGAAATACTGCTATAGACCATTGACCAAATTTTTCACTAGACAGTTTTTTATGTTTATTTTTGTGATGCATGCGTAAGGCGACCAATTACTTAAATGACTATGTTTATAATGATAAGTGGAATCAAAAACTACTTTTTCAAAATCAAAATATGATGAGATTTCGTTTATTTTTAAGTTTAAAAATGGAGATGGAACAAAATACCACCAACAAAATTACGAATGTGGACTTAGAACAGAACTGCATTGCACTTAGCACAAATTGCAAAATAATCGGTCAGTGCTTCTTTGTTCCAGCTACCACTTTGTTCTTTGTTCAAGGTACAGAATGTTTAAAAATAATTATGTCATTTCAAATTTTAAATTAAAGTATTCGTACATTCTTATTGTAGCCACAAAATGCATGAAATGTGCAAGAAAGAGTGTTTTGAACGACTAAGTATTATATTATAAGTCGCTTCCCGAATAGCTTTTAAGATAAGTAATATATTAAATTAAATTTTAAAAAATATAAAGAGTAAACTCTATATTTCTTCTCGCCACGTTCATTTAAAGCCTTGTCGAGCTGTAAACACGGTAGACGAAGAAGAAGAAGAAGTTTTTGTAATTTTTTTATGTTGTGAATTTTGATAATTTTTACTTTTAATTTTTGTCAAAAAATCTTGATTCATGTTGTTAAACAAAATTGAAATTTTAGTTTCTCCACTCACAACAGTATAGCGAGAGGCATCACTCCGAAGAAACACACCGCAAATGGCCGAGAATAGAATATGACGTAGCCGCAAAATTCCAAAAATTTGAAAGGTGAGTACAACTCGGTCGAGTTAACTCCATACTGCTACGGCGTACGGCGGCCATACTATAAGTATGGCCACCAGGTACGGAGTTAACTCGACCGATTGTAGCTCCTAAACTGGGGGCTTCTTGTTGTGGTGTTGGTACAAGGGGGTGGTTTACCCCTCCCCCCTTCTTTACGAAGAACCCCAGTGAAGAGCGGCCGGTAACTTCTTGGGACAACACAAACGGAAGGGATACGCGCTATCACTTGAATTTTTTAATTCTGGACACTATTCAGATATTTAGTTGCATAATCCATCTTCATTATCCACCAAAACACCTTAGACACAGAAATTAAAATTCAATCAACAGGTCCGAACCACTTTCGTTGAGTTCCCGCCAAAAGTCCTCACTTTTAATTACTTAGGTGACGTAATCTCAACATCCTGTAGAAGAAACACGAGCTACATGAGAGATAGCTTAAAAGTACTTACCGTTCAATTTCGGCAGGTTCTCGGGTGCTATTTCTTTTATAATATGTTCGGGACATATTAGTAGATTATAATTACATGCTTATTTGTAAATAAAATACTATAGAACAATATTTTTACGAGATTTTTTGTGCACTACACGAAGTGTTCTTCTCAAGACGCCGAGCCACACCGAATCGCGAAACAAAATGGCGGGCGCTTACGTCACGTCTATAGCGAGCTGTGATTGGCTATATAGCTGGAGGTGGACCAAACAAGCACGCAAAAATCAAAATCGTGGAGATGGGATTATTAAGCAGAGATTAAAAAACAGCCCTTTTGTTTGGAAAATTTAACCCCATCTTTAGTGTAGTACCTACTGACTACTGGGTCGATTTTATACAGGGTGCAATTAAACCTTCCTGCCTTTTGATATATTGATCCTTGTTAAAAATAAAAATACACGTATTTTTTCTTTTATAGTCACTCAGTACTAAAATGTTGAGAAATAGCTTCCGAAAGCTATCCTAAAAAATACTACAATATTTAATGGACACGATGCGTCGGCCGCGCGTGATGTGCCCCCGCGCGCGCACCTCATCCCGCGTCACCCCCTCTCATTCTCCCGCGCCGCGAGTGACCATTCTGCAAGGAATTTGAATGGGATAAAATATGTCATTGAAAAAAAAAATAACACCCACTGCCCTGGAAAAAAATTGGCAGGAAGGTTTAATTGCACCCTGTATAGGCACAGGATAGTATCACCAGCTGGCCGATTCTGTATCGTACATTTGTGAGTTAATAACTGAGTTAGTAACGAAACGGAGGAGTGAGTAACGGAAAGTGCCACTTTTTGTATTCACTTGCATACAAAAGTGAGACTTTCCGTTGCTCACTCCTCCGTTTCGTTACTAACTCTGGACCACGGGAAAAACATCGGGTATTTTTGGCGGGAAAATGTATGGTTCCCGGAGAATATAGGTACGGTACCTGGCATTAAAAATATTATGGAGTTTGGTACAAGGTCTGTAAGTCTGCCAAATACTCGTTCTTAGACTAAAAAGTTCGACTGCTCAAAAATTACTGAAATATTGTCTTTTTCATAAATTCCGAAATCTGTTAATTCAGTTTCAATAATAATTGCAAAAACCAAACGGGTGGACTATTGTAGATCTAAGTAGTTTTTTTTTGTTTTAAAGCTGATAAGATAGATACTTACATAATATTTTTAGCCATATTAATTTCATCATTATCAACCCACTCAGTGCCGAAATTCAAGATTGGAAGTTTGTACAAGCAACTAGATAAAATAAATAATATAGTAAAAATAATAATAAATGAGTGCTTTAATCGGTTCAATGTTTTGCATTCTAATTCCAGACACATATTAGTGATCGTTTTGGGGATTATTTTAAATTCATTACTTAATTACCTCGATCGTGGGAATGTCAGACACAATAGATTTTTAATTGTTATGTGGCACCCGGGTGCCGCTTGGGGATTGATATGGATTAACAAATTTAAAATTTCATCAATAGGAGATGGCATGACGCTCATTCGGTGGACCGTGTGTAATGTCGGCACTACATATAGGCGAACGCGTTGGCCTACGCGTTGGCCAACGCGTCGGCCCAATGTGTAGAACGGGCGACTCGCTCGTTGGCGGTAGGTATTTAGATGTTGGCCGACGCGTTTTGTCGGCACTACATATAGGCGAACGCGTTGGCCGACGCGTTGGCCAACGCGTCGGCCCAATGTGTAGAACGGGCGACTCGCTCGTTGGCGGTAGGTATTTAGATGTTGGCCGACGCGTTTTGTCGGCACTACATATAGGCGAACGCGTTGGCCGACGCGTTGGCCAACGCGTAGGCCAACGCGTTCGCCTATATGTACGAGGGCTGCTATTTATGTATCCGGAATTAAAAAAAGAAACAAACATATATCATTTAATATGGTTTTATTGCTTTTCAAAATATTCGCCGCGATGATCGACACACTTTTGCATACGCTGGAACCAATTTTCATAGCACTTTTTCCATTCTGATTGAGGTATCTCCAAAACGTGCATTTTGAACGCATCAACAGCCTCTTCGCGGCTCGAAAAACGTTGACCACGTAATTTGTTCTTCGCGTATGGAAATAAAAAGAAATCGTTAGGTGCCAAATCAGGGCTGTACGGCGGATGACCAGTCAATTCGATCTTTTGACCCTCCAAAAACTGAGTTGTTTCAGCTGAGGTGTGACAGCTAGCATTGTCGTGATGTAATATGATTCTGCGTTGTCGGTTGTCCTTTCTTATTTCTTCAAAGACTTCTGGTAAACAAATGGTCGTATACCATTCAGAATTAACCGTTTTGCGATTCTCTAATGGCACTGTAGCCACATGTCCATTAATTCCAAAAAAACAGGCGACCATTTGCTTCAAAGTACTTTTTGCACGAGTAAATTTTGTTGGTTTCGGCTCATCTTGGAACACCCACACCGTTGACTGTTGTTTAGTTTCGGGGTCATATGCATAGATCCAAGATTCATCACCTGTGTAGATATTATAAACGGCTTTTGACGTACCACGGTTGTATTTTTTTATCATTTTTTTGCACCAATCGACACGAGCCCGTTTTTGATCGATTGTCAAGTTGTGCGGAATCCAACGCGAACATATTTTTTTACAGCCAAATGTTCGTGTAATATCTTATGTATGCTCGTCATACTTATGCCTAAGGACGCCTCTATCTCGCGATATGTAACATGACGATCATGCATTATTAGTTCCCTCACAGCATCTATATTTTGTGGGACAACAGCTGTTTTTGGGCGACCTTCTTTATTTTCATCCGTGAGCATAGACCGCCCACGATTAAACTCACTGTACCAGTGATAAACAGTGGTTTTTGATGGTGCTTCATCTCCAAAAGTTGCGGTGAGTTGAATAAAGCACTGTTGTTGATTTAGCCCACGCCGAAAATCGTAGTAAATCGTCATTTTGAAATTTCGAAATTTCAAAATGACGCCACAATGGAAAAATAATTGACAGTCACATGAAACAAAATGTATTCTTCAAACAAAGAGTTCTATTTTCAAATGTTGTAATTACTTTTTAAATATTGTTCTTGTAAGTGGCCAGTTCCGGATACATAAATAGCAGCCCTCGTAGTGCCGACATAATGTCTGGTGGCCGGTGGGCGTGGGACATTATCTGCGTGGACAGTGGACACATTAGCGGCGGGCGTCGACATGACGGCCATTTCAAGGGAGATGGGAGCAACGCTGCAACGGGCGCTCTTGCCGAGATCAACAAAACAGTCAAAATACAACTATGCCTAGGTAACCATTTTATATTATTATTTAGATAATCGCCTAGGTAACAATTAGTTTTTCCTGCACTTCGGTGTCGAAACCCTATGTCCAATGTCCATGACTCATTATTAATGGGTCTGAGGTCCATGAGGTTCTGATGCGAAGGTGTTTTTCAGAGATTTGTCCAAAAGACCAGTCGTGAGTCGACAAACTTGATGACCTTACTAGCGATCCAGTCGACGTTATCCATATTCCATACCTATAATAGTAAATAGTTTAACCACACAGCGAGAAAATGCTGTCAGTCTCATAGGCACTTTGGCCACAGGTTCCGACTTAAATTCTGATATTATGAATAATTATTATTTATTATGAATTATGATCAATCACTTTGACATGGGTTCAGAGAAAAGGTTTTTCCCTAAAGAAGGATATGTTTGTCTAGCAACACGTTGCAGCGTTGGGAAATCGTAATTTTATCCTTCCTGAAATATAATAATACGTTATGCCTAGAGAAAAAGAAGAAAAGCATAATATGTAGGTAATAAGCGTGAAAGCTTTTAGCGAGCTTACGGCAGATATATTGTATGAAACGACTCTATTATTGTTTTAGGTCTGAATTTAAACTGAACTTAAACCGACAACATTTTAGGCGCGTAAATGAAGTTGATGAAAACAAACTTACAGAAAAGTTGCGGCAAAAGCTGTCGAGAGCTTCCGCCTAGCGCGTTAATTCTATTGCGCGTCAATTGTCTTTATCAAACTTTTGATTAGTTTTGATTATGATGTGTGCCTGTCAGCACGGGGCGACAGGGCGAGTCTGGCGTGGGGCGGCAGACTAGGCGGCGACGGTCGGGGCGGCGGCAGTCACGGGCCACGGCAGTCTCCGCGAGCGAGCGCGGCGGAACGACGTGCGATACCGAGCGTGTACACTGTGCGAACATGTGGAGTGCGCGGGCCTGGGTGGATGGCGCGCGGCGGGCGCGGTGAGCCATGGCGGCGGCGCTGCTGTTGCTGGCGCTCGCGGCGGCGGCGCCCTGCCCGGAGGCGCCCTGCGTGTGCGCCGACGCCGGCGCCCGCCTCGTGTGCCGGGCCGCCGGCCTGCAGGCGCTGCCGCCGCTGCACGACAACCTGGTTGCCCTGTGAGTACCCCCTACTCATGACCGGCTCATCTTAAGCTGTAACTTCCGCACTTCGAGACTTTGACATAAACCCCACACATTAGTTATCTGTTAATCACCATTAAGTAGATATCTCTGAGTGCGGCCGTTAGACTGTCTTCTTTCATCAACAGTTAAATGACAATAAGTTGCGTTGTTATTGTCATGTTAAACTTGCAGAAATTAACTTGGCACCTGTTTCCAAAGACTTTTATTATTGACTAGTTAATTTTTACGTTTTATAAATCATCCCAATTGATAGTTGCCCTGCTATGATTTTACCAAACACAAATGCATTCATTGCAAAATATTTTCTGTAAAACTTTGCGATTTTAAACTTTGGCCTAGTGCTACATTTGGCTGACAATTATTGTTATAATAATATTATATTTTTAATGTCCTGCTTAAATCATCACAAAAATAAAACCTGGTCAATTTGACTTCAGATGGCAGTGGCTAATCTAAACTGTTTACATCGAGCATTACGATCACGATCACATTAATCAGTTTCCATTGATGCTGTCACAAACCACTTTGTAGTGAGAGCCAAAGGTTATTGCTCTACTCCACCACAAAAAATAACGCGAACGCGTATCTGCCAGTTACAAGCTAATAAAATGTATGGGCTTGGCAGGTCATCCACGCTCTACAGGTTCACGCTTTAATTCATAAAAAATTGCTATTTGCTATTAATGGCAGATAAAATTGGCGCGATATTTTGGTATGATCTTTCGTTGTAAGTACTAACAAAAGTTTTGCAAAGCAGAAAAGAAAAAAATTTAAAAATATTAGATGAATTTCGTTAATCTCGCCGAAATTCGTTAATCGCGCAGATACCGTACATTTTTCCGCAATAAAACTATCCTGTGTCCTCTGACCTCTCCCAGGACTCAAATATCTTCACATTTCATCAAAGTCGAATCAGCGATCAAGGCGTCTCTTCACGCTTAATAGACAGACAGACACGTTTTCGCATTTTTTACATTAGTATGGATATGCATTCTAACGAGCTTTTGGGGTTAAGCATGATAGTAATTTATAGTTCTAATAGTGCACCATTTATCTGAAACCCGCTAGTCCTCTAGTCCTGTGGGAACGTGGATCCTAACACATGCTAATTATATTCAATTGAGCGGTACCCGGCTCTGAAGGTCAATATCACTATGAGCACTTAGGTGACATTGTTTCTTAATGACAAAAGGAGACGATGTTTGCATATTTTTTGTGCGATCCCGTCCAATGACCTCTATTCTTTTAGAAGTTCAATAGTTTTATTATTGCTATTTTTACAAGCAAAGCCGATTGACACATTAAACTCACACAACAACACAGGATAGCAATTAGCACAGCTCCAAGGATTAGACAATCCTTGGAGCCAATAACGGCACTTGGCAAAGCTAAAGGGACATGGACCATGGCAAACCCTTAGGCAGCCTTTGGCCAGAAACTGGAAATTACGCACATGGTGCGAAACTTGATTTTTATGATGAAAGCATTCACTAAGAAGGATTTTTAAAAATTTGCTCTCTAATGGGTCTTAGTAATAAGTAGTTTATAAAATACATACTGTCTATTTTACGCGAGCGAAGCTGCGGAAAAAAACTAACTATTAAATGTAATTCAACAATTTGTATTTTATTTGTAAATATAAACTGTCTATGGTACAAACAGCGCAAGTGGCAATGTTGTTTTCCAAGTTGAATGACCTTGAAAATTTTCTTCACGAAATTATTCGTTCGCGTTGATGTCTTTTTCCTCGACTCATTTATTTGCGTGTAAAGTGTACGAACTTTTATATAATTTTATTTTCTCTCTTAAAGGAAATTAAGTACGACTTTAGGAGATTCAATTTCATAACTATTTAGGTATTTATATTATTTGAACGCCTCCGTGGTCTGGTGGTTAGAGCGGGGCTCTCGACTCCGGAGGTCGTGGGTTCTAATCCCGCGTTGGAAACATGTTATTTCCAAGTTTGGTTAGGACAATGCAGGCTGATCACCTGATTGTCTGACAAGTAAGATGATCCATGCGTCGGATGGGCATGTAAAAAGTCAGTCCTGCGCCTGATCTCTCGCCAGTCGTGTCGGTCTTCCGTCCCACTGGGTTATGAGAGTGCGCACACACTTGGGCACTATAAAATTAGTCCTGCGTACCTGGCCTGGTTTCAACTGACCTGACCTGAAACTGGCCACCGTCACCGAAACCGGTGTGGGGAGTATTATTATTATATTTTATTTATCGTCATTTAACTTTGCGAATCTTTCCTGGCAAGGCGGCATGTTACGTCTGTTAAATTATTATGCTAACAGGTAGACTTAAAATAATTTAATTGCTATTATTATCTTATGGTCGCTATGAGCTATGACACTTATCGAGTAGATTAGAAGAACCCTTAAATGCTGAATCGGGTGTAAAGTTCAGCATAATTATGTTCTTATTTTTAAGCTTTAAGAAAATTATCTATACACTAGTGACTTATAGAGCTTTTGATTGGTAAGCAACAAAAAAATATTAGACAACGCTATTGAATGGATAAACTTCAGTCAAAAATCCGAGCAAACTTGCGAATCCGCATTCAAACACTACATACGGCACTCGTATATGGTACATTCCGATCAATGAGGTTCATTACTATAAATCGTATGTCGGTAAGTGGTCGGTCCGAGGTCGCTTGGCACTGATGGATAGCGGTGTAACCTCACCACTAATCTCATACACTTATACCACAGTGTAAATGTTAGACAGTAGAGTTACTCAGTCTTTGAAGTCAAAGTTGCTCAACCAAGAAAAGTTTTACGCGAAGTGAAACAAATTGTTTTCACCATAAAGTTATCTAAAATCGTGCTTATATTGTGTGCGTGAGCCGATTCAGGCGGTCTATTAATTTTCCTCTTAGAAATCCTTTGATAAGGCTAAAAACAAAATATGAGTAACTAGGCACTTTAAGATTATCCAATTTGTGCAGTATAAAATATAAACACAATTTAAACATATTATACACAGTAAAATACACAATTAGGGTGAAGCCAAACGAGCGTAATTTTGTGAGTCGTGAGTCGCCGAACTTTGGTCGCGTAAATATCTTTTCACACAAATCATGAGTCACAAAATTACGCTCTGTGAATCAAACAGAACTTTTGTATGAAACTGAAAGCAGCAGAATTTCTGCCAGCCGATATTCTGCGACTCACAACTCACAAATTACGCTCGTTAGGCTTCACACTAATTGTGTATTTTACTGTGTATAATATGTTTAAATTGTGTTTATATTTTATACTGCACAAATTGGCTAATCTTAAAGTGCCTATTAATCTCTATTGCGATATGCGTTACTCATATTTTGTTTTTAGCCTTATCAAAGGATTTCTAAGAGGAAAATTAATGGCTATCATTTTCAGAGAAACGTAGAAAAAAGTTTTTAATTAAAATATGTTTGACCCTAATAGATTTATCCTAGCTTTATCAGTATGCAGTGGGGACCTTGTGCCAATAATGAGTTTATTAATATCAATTATCAAGTTTCCCGTGACAATATTATCTATTAGTGGTCAATGCTATATTCAGTGGTCTAATTAGTTAATGCAGTTTTCAGCACAATAAGATTAATATATTAATCTCATTGTGCTGAAAAATTGAGAATAAAAGAGAAATGGATTCATTAGCACATGACCTATGCTATTTGGTCAGGTTATTTTAACTTAGCGCTCTAGAATAACTTGAATGAATGTTGAATTATGATTCTATACTTACGTGAAATATAAAGAGCAGGGGCGTAGCTACCGCCGTGTATGCCGTATCGATTATACGGGGCCCCCGGTCCACAAGGTCCCCAGCGTACGTTTGCAAAAATGAATAAAAAATAAAAAAAATCTTTTTATTTCCCAAAATATGAGAAAGTAAAATATTAAATAGGTAACCTTTCCTATGGGCCCACCAAACTAATTTTTATAAGGGGACCGACAAGGCACGCTACGCTTCTGCTAAAGATGTAATATTATTACGAGTATAATGTAGATGCTAAAAATATAGCACAATATAATTGCAGTTGCTTCATACAATATTTGTAAGTTAATTCAATAGTTCTGTTAATGTAATTATAGTAGAGATGTATTTAAGGAGCGAGTGGCGGCGCTAAATTCGTTACTGTCACATCGCGTCGCATCACTCGCATCCCAGATAATATATCTTAAGATCCATCTCGTGTGTAAGGAGACGTGTCACTTTCGCCCATCGTGCCCTGTCCAATTCACGATAATAACTGTAGTAACATCCATACAAATATTATAAATGCGAAATTGTGTCTGTCGGTTACCTCTTCATGCTAAAACCGCTGAACCGATTTTGCTGAAATTTCGTATGGAGATACTTTGAGTCCCGGGAAAGGACATAGGATACTTTAAAGGCGAAAAAAATTACAGTTCCCGCGTTAAAAAGTAATTTTGGCGCAACGGAGTTGAGGGCGTCATCTAGTTACGTAACTAGACCAGTGGTCCCCAACCTTTTTTTCTTGTGGGCCACAAACATGTTTTGGTCTTGGTGTCGCGGGCCGCAACAAAATTTTTTTAGTGTTAAAAAATAACGTTCTTCAAAATTAACGATTTAAAAATGGAAAAAATTGCCGACTTTTATGACAACTTTCATTATTTTGCCGGTGGGCGTGAATTTTAAAATGGTTTAACATCACGCGGGCCACAAATAAAGTTCCGGCGGGCCACATGCGGCCCGCGGGCCGCGGGTTGGGGATAGCTGTGTTAGACGTATAATTCATGTTCTTTGTACGCTTCGATAACGGCGATTTCAATAAGCGATTAAGATAGTGAGACAGGTAATTTATATTACAGATTTATTGTACACAATTACCATTTTAAATGTGTTCTTTACTGTTCGTATGTTGGCAATATATTTGATTTTGCTATTATAACCTAGAATTCTTAGCCAGCATTATTTTGTCAGACAAAAAGCTGTTTACTCCTAGGAATAAGGTTACATATAAAGGTGCTTGCGAACTTTAGAGTTCGATATTATAGTAATTTGAGCTATTCAAATTAGCTTTCATTTTACCAAGTAGGGAAATTCTAAAAGCATTAATATTTCAGGCCTGACAGAAACTTAACGTCGAAAAAAGCAAAAGTATATCCTGACCGCCTAATACAGTGGTTCTTAACCTTTTAGTCATGAGGGACCATTTTACCAAATGTTTGTCTTGCCGGGGACCACTCAGTTGGTTTACCTAAATTAATGTTTGACAAAGAAAACAAGCACAACTTTATAATAATTAGCACTCATTTATTTTTTAGTTGGCAAAAATTTTAAAGTTACAAATTAATTTTATACACCAGATGTTAAGTTGGAAAAAACAGTTAATATGTAATATGAAGTAAGTCCATTAAAGAAAAAAGTTTGATACAAAATCTGACCCCCTCTTTGGTCCCCTTAGAGGGGTGGGGGGAAATTTTTTTATACACCAGATGTTAAGTTGGAAGAAGACAAATATATCTGCGAAAACCGCATTCAAATCGGATCAGTAGTTTTCGTGTGATAGTGGAACAAACATATAGACAGACAGACAGACAGACAGACAGACAGACAGACAGACAGACAAAAAACTAACTACAGTTTTGGCTTCTATAGCGATGTAGCTATATAGAAGCCAAAACTGTATACCCCCTGCTTATTATTTTTTTAATACCTTTAATGTATAGAATTTTTATTTATACAGTTTTATTATATTATTCTACAGTTTTATTATATGTATAGATGTATAGAAGATGTATAGAAATATAATTACCGAGTCACAAAATATCCCAAAGCAAACATTATCATTCCTCTGTTTCATGTCTGTTTCGAAAATCGATTAATTAGAATCGAGAATACGTACAATACTATTTGCTTCATTTGACAGAAAAATGAGAATATTGACTGTACCTCGAAACTAAGCGATGAGTGAAAGTATCGATTGTTTTATTTCCATTGCGCGCTCAATAGCGGACAAACAGAACGGGCTCTATAATTTTCTAACTAAAGCGGCAATGTATTATGAATCATGCGGTACACACGCAGTTACGTAGATTTCATGGTAAAAACCACAGCCATCCACGATTAACATTAAATAATTGATTTTAAAATAAAGGACACATTATTTAATAACAAAATTACTTACTGATGATAAGAAATGTATCCACTATTTATAGCAACGTTTCTATGCGAATTTCCACAGCCCAATACGGCACAATGAGGCATTTTTAGAATTCCGATTGACGTCCGATTCCGAAAACGGTGGAGCGCAGACTAAAGAACAAACTTTCAAAAGAGTGAAGTTTGTCATCGTTTGGGAACGCGATGGCACGCGAAGTACATACACATGGCCTATCTAACTAGATAGAGATTTGTGGACTGCATACTCTTTAGTCTTTACTAACTTCTGAATTCTCACAATATGTTATAAGGATGGCTTCACGGAACACTTGGATTGCCTCCAGGGACCACCAGTGGTCCGCGGACCACCGGTTAAGAACCACTGGCCTAATAGCTCCTTAACGCCTAAACCGCTGTATCTACTGATTTCGTTGAAATGTTGTGTAGAGGCACTTGGAGTCGTTGAAAAGCACATAGCATAGATTTGATTGATGCAATGCACGCAGGAACCATCTGCCTGATAAACGAGTTCTGTCGTAACAAAATTGTTGACAACATGTAGTACAATTACTATACACGTAGAATTAAAATATTCTACTTCAAACCATGTCATCCAACACCAAAAATCCCAAATACACATACGGCTATCGTGTTTATCGATACAATAATTGCAGTGTGCAAATTACTTCATACGGCATTGCCGAACCCGTTCCGAACTTTCACCGATATCGCCAGATCTGTGTCTGACTGTCCACCTCGCGTATGCGGTCGTGACTTGGCTCCAGGCTATACATTTGTATGTATGTATAGATAGATACTGTAAATAAAATAATTGACGTAGGTATGTACTAGGTACGTTTACGTTTGGAGGACAATTTTTTTTCATAAAATACGTGCTACAAAATTGAAATCTGGTATGACCTAAGACTAACACTCCTTTACCGTTACAGAAAAATATCTTGCCAAAAAACTAAACAAGTTGGGATTTTGGTTAGTAGGTATACATTATGTTTGCGGTGGGTTGATCGTGCCCGGTAACTATGCCTAAGCGGGGAGTAGAACAATGGGGAGTAGTGGGTAGTTCCTCGAAGAGATGCCCCGGCCGATGTCCCCAATCTGCTGGGGATGCGCAAAGCATTTCCCCATGTAAAAAAAAGGTAACTATACATTCTGTAGACCGAGTCTACCAATAAAAGAAAGAATCACCTACTTATTTTTATAATATTCGTTTGTGATCACTGAATACTGATCAGTCCATACCCTTCATATTTAAGTATGTGAAGTAATTGCCTTTATTTATCTATCACTAGATTTCGTCTTCGAGCCCTTACAGGAAATAAATCCCGTAGGAACCGTCCACGGTAGTAAAATGTGAGTGGTTGACCAAAAAGGGACCTGAAGGTAAATAATTTGATTTTGAGTAAAATGCGTTTGAAGTTTCGTGTTTCGACTCGTGCGCGGTTCACACAAAAATTCATAAAAAAAAAACTACGGCACCTTAAAATATTCTGGTTAGACCAAAAGAAAGCTAAAATACCACGGATTAAAAAAATAAAATAAAAGAAGGTAAGACATCATTTGATTTTGAGTAAAATGCGTTTGAAGTTTCGTGTTTCGATTCGTGCGCGGTTCACACAAAAATTCATAAAAAAAAACTGCGGCACCTTCAAATATTCTGGTTAGACCGAAACAAAGCTAAAAGACCACGGATTAAAAAAAAAATAAAAAAAAACCGTTTCCAATCCTTCTGGTCCCTTTTTGGTCAACCACTCACAAATGTGTCTGTCGTCCTTCCTCGTGTCCTTTAACGTATTTACTGTCATACCAAAATTCGTCATGTTGTTTTGAAACCATGATGCAAAATATGGACAGGAAATAACGGCAAGCTTTCAAAAGCTTTTAATACCCTAGCATCCTCTTTTCTTAGTTTGTTCCGTATCCACGAAGGATTACTCTATATTTAGAAGAATCCAGAGCTCCTTATTCCTCGCCTGTACATTCGGTTTACCTCGCTTTAGTTCCAGCGGAATATACCGATACCGATATGGCTCAGCAAACAAATAAACAGATCGAGAATTGTCCGCGTGTGCCCTAGATATTGCAAGAGCTTTGGAATTTCAACAAAATGCATACTGCGTCTGATTCTGAACATATTATTAGAATTTAATTTGTTCTGTATAATGTAGTGAGCTGTTGGCGCCACAATTATATGCTATAGTTTAAAATGAGTCAAAGTTCAAGAGAGCAGTTTAAATACAAGAGCTTTTTTAAAAAATTCGTCACGTCCAATATTTTCATACAAAGGATAGGCCACATTTCAAAGTCACATATCTTTGTTATTATATTAGGTAAAAATAAAGTTTTAAGTGTAACTGCAAGTTATCAATAAATTCGGAAACGGTTATATCACAAAAATTTTCCAACACAGCTCAATTTCCCCCAATATTTCTAACAAGAAAGTGATTTATTGTGCTCCTTTAATAGTAGACACAACAGGTAAAATCCGTTTAGAGGTATTTTGCCTCGGAGTTTCCATGATAACGAACCTAAAGCTGTGGACATAAATGTTATAAAGAAGTAAATTAATACTGAACGCACTACCGCGAACAATCGTGAAAAACTTCGCTTCTCGTTTTAATAAACGAGAAGCGAAATTTTTCACGATTGCTCGCGAAGTTAATACTTCCTTAATATCCTTCACACCACTTATTGATTGTATTTACTTTATCTGACCTGAATAAGTTGATAAATGATTCTATATAGTTTTTTTAACTATCGTTTAGTAAAAATAAATTTAGCACTTACTTAAATGGTATCTGAACTTCCTGTTGAATTCGTACGCGTGAAATTTTGACTATAGGGGATTTTTGTCATAAAAACAATCATTTTCTTTCTCGGGACTTATTTGTACTTATTTATGAGTATTTTTTAGTTTATTTTCACAAAAATGCGCTCAGTTCGAGCGTGTTACAGCAAACTGACACACTCGCATATACCCATGAAATTTGTTGCCAACAAAAAAGTCCAGCGAGCTTTCTATCAAAAGTTTAAAGTCGACTAACTATTCCACAAATTAGGCTAATGAATGAAATGTCCCAGATGTCAGATTTTAATTCGATGACTGAAATGAGCATAAAAACATTGTTTAGCAGCACTAATAATTCATTGCTTGTGACTAAAGTTTTCTTTATTGTTTTGTTTTTCTAAATTAATAAATCTTATATCCCACTTCTGACACCATACGCGCTCCAATTTGTAATGATTTATTATCCTGTTAGTTTAATTTTAGGGTTAGAACTCTAATGCTAATCGTCTTGTCGTTCAGTTATAACTTATTTTAATTAATGTTAAATCTGAATTATGTTGTGTGACATTGGTAATATTCATACTTTCGTTCTGTCTGTTACCTCTGCATGCCCAAACTGTTGAACAGACTTTGTTAAAATTTAGTATGGAGATACTTTAAGTCCCGGAATAGAAAATAGGATAATTTTTTATCCCGGAAAAATATACGGTTTTCGGATCTCGAGCAAGATACGAATTTTGGCGCGACGGAGTTGCAGCCGTGGCAGGCTTCATTATAATATTGTGTGTAAAATGAAATTCTAATTTATTTTTCGCTATAATAATAAATAAAACCTAACATTTGGCTTGCTTATAGCTTTTTAGCTATTCTATAATAATAATTATTTCTGTTACAACTTGACGATTAAAGCTCTCGTTTTATAAATAAAGTTTTGAGATGTAAAATGTAAAAATTATCAGAAAAATATTAACATTTTTACTTTCCTATCACTTGCCTAATTTTCTAACATTATTCCAATTGGCTAAAACGTCGCGTTACGTTTCAGTGACTTTATTAAATTAGGAGGAGTCGACCGTCACGTAAAAGTTTAATATTTGACCTTCTTAGAGATAAAGGTAGCCTATTAGAATAATTTATTGTGCCCTAATGAAAAAAGGTAGTAACTTTGAATTTTAAATTTTTTAATTTCTCGGAGGAAGCGCTAATAAGGAACTTAGTTTTTTATTAGCCTCAACATTAATAATTTTATTAGCCTCGAGAATTTCCAAAAATAATAACTTAATAGATAGTGTTCAGTGGACCGGCAAATTCTTCCTTGCCTAGTATTTTTCATGCGCAGTGCGTGGGCATAAGACACAATAAGCTACAGTCGCAGAAACTGAGTCTATTTATAGAGAGGGGGAGGGGGCGCTGTGCAGCCTGCACTCACCTCCTCCGCCCTTAATCGTCGCAAGGCCACAAAGTTGGACTTAGAGCGATCGCGCTGGGGCGGGAAGGTAGGTACACGTACAAGGGTACTCTACAAAACGCCCGCACGCCCAAACGCTCTACAAAATATAACAATTGAACTAGTAGTACGTAATAAAATATCTTTTTTACGTTCTAAATTCAAATGAATAATATCACTTAATAGGATCTACCTATCAGGTAATAATTAATTTTTGTAATTTTTAGTTTACCATCTGACGAAAAAACCAACCTAGTTAGCAAATCGCAAGTCAACGCTGCATAGGAAGGCTAATTTCGATAAATCTTTTGTTAGGAACATAATGTTACATTGGTTATCCATATTATAATAATTGTCACCAAAATATGTTTATCTATTGATTTCACATATTATTATTATTTTTTAGAATCTGTGTCGCAGCCCGCAGTTCGCTAGCAGTGCAGTGGAATCGCACTGCGACAGTTCGTGGCCAATGGCCATGCTGTAACGAGGACGGGGCTTAAGTTTTGCGTAATTGTCTGCCCACGCGACGCATCGATTACCGTATTATTATGCACAACCTTATTCTGCTATTTTTACCTTCAACGGGGTCTTAAAATAGACTGTCTTGAAGACGTATAAGTTGCTATAGATATTTTATTTTATGCTTGAATGAAGTGGCCCGTCTATTGAAAGATACAAAAGGTACCTACAGAAATTTTTATGAAAGCCGACGGAATCAAAAGTTTTTTTGTAAGCTCAGCTGGTTAATAAAAATCGCTAGTTTGTGTCGATAAAGTTCTTATCAAGGTGAGAGCTTGTAATTTTATACGATAAGTTTAAAATAAGCCACGGATCCTAAGAACTTACTATCATAAAATGCGTTTGAAATAAAAATCATAAGGACAAACAATATTTGAGGCGCTATTAGATAATTCATTTTTGATACGCAAAACCGGATGTAACATTCCATTTCTTAAAAAAAATCTATAGGATAATAGAAATTTAAGGGTGTTTTGAAAGCTTGCAATTTGCATCTAAAATTTACTTCCTGACTGTTTCAAATTGAATCATCGGGCAATGATATCAGCCTTATCGAAACCTTATTGCAATGTAAACAAAAGGTTTAAGAATCTATCAAAGCAATAAAGACGGCCTTAACTTACCCGAATGCTATTAGGGACTGCATTTATTGGAAAGGGGTGAAAATAGGATTCGAAAATCTCGCAGTATCTTGCGTTTGCAACGGAGGGGAAACAAAAGAAAACCTTTAATTCTAACCTCTCCCATCTCCGACGTTCATGGCAGTATAATAAAATTTTACGACGATTATAAACATTTCATTTATGTTTTTATCTCAGTATTTGCAATGTAAATACCATTTGTACCTTAAACATGTGTTATCGGGACCACCAGCCAAGACAAAGCTAAAATACGATAACGTTTGTAACATTGAAGAATATTGTCGATACAGTCTTTAACTTATTTAATGTACTAAGTTAGGCCGAAACGTTGTTTGAAGACTCCCAAAACTTATGATATTTAAGATAAGGCTGTATTTTCGGTTGCGTTAACTTTGACCTTATCATTTGATATTAGTGGTTACATTGAGAGTGAGTGAGTGAGTAATATTTTAATAAGAATTTATTAATAAGATATTACTATACTTTACAAGACAAAGGAGCCAAAAATAATGAAAATTTGTTTATTCTCTCAGTATCATTTGATTGTTTTAATTCAGGGAGAATCTATCCTGTGTAGCATTCTATTATATAACATTTACTGAAAAAGTACAAACTAATATTATCTGTTTGTGTGAAATCGACAAAGCTTATCAGCTCTTGCTAAAAAAATTAAAAACCCATTTGACGGCATGACATTTCCATTACTTCTTGAATAGTAACCGAGTAAATATTCCGTGCAATACGGGTATTAAATCGGTGACCCGTTTGCGATCGGACACAGCTCGCAGATCTTTATTCAGCACTTGTAGCTATTTCTCGAACCAAATTGCTGGCGAATTGCGATACCACCAGCTCACAAATTTTAGTATTAACCCATTAACCGCCAAAATGAAACCAACAGTATTTTTAACAAAACTTGAATTTATCTGCAGTTTATATGTTAAATAAATGAAAAATAAAAGAAAAATTAAAAAAAATCCTCCCCTTTAGGGGGGTGTACCCAGATAGGTACAACGGCGAGTTATGTGGTACTTAGGTATGATAAGGTTTAGAAGTAACTTTTTGATACATACTTTTTTATTACATTTTTTGCACTGACAACGAACTCTTGCATGATGTTTTACATTTTGAAACTATTTAGAAACATTTTTGGGGTAGTGATTGATACTATTTTGAGGTAAACTAGAGACTGACGAGGAGGATTTCCTCGTTTTTCATTATATTTTCTGACACAAGTAAAATGTTACGATGTTTCGGCGAAAAATAATATAAACCATGCTATCATCAAGAGTCGTAAGTGGTCAATGCAAACGCTAATCATTAACAATCACAAAAGAAAAAACATAATTCAAATAAGTAAATAAAATCCATCATCATCTTTACCCAAAGAGGTGATTTGCGTTCCGTCTTTTCTCATAATTATTAGTGGTATCTGTAGCTGAAGCTAGTAAACTTTCGTTCTTGATATCCACTAATTAGTATAAGATGTAAAAAGTATACTGGGTGGTTTCAGGAGTCATATTTCTTACTTACGAAGGAGTGTCTATATTAGCTTATGTTACCATAACACTTTGCAAATGACAATTTTGTAGATATTATAATATCTATTCTAGTTGATACTAGCTTCATTTTTATTGACAAGATAGATTTTTCTCACAAGGTTTAGCTACTTTCAAATCTTTTGGCTGCTATTTTACCTGCGTTTTCCTGTCTACAACGTCTGTAATTTCAAGACACAGCAATGTATAAGGGAGCGGACATTTTCACTATGTTATGAGTTTACTGAATGTATATGATAATTTTTATTTACAAAAAGAGCACGAAATAGCTTTCCCTTAGTATTCATAACGATATAAGATGTTAAAATTAATCAAACTCAATATTTAAAAATTCTGAAAAAAGGAAAATTTTGCTAGTGGATTCGGCCATTGTACCCAACTAGGTACAGTAGTGTTTGAATCACAATTTTTCCGTCTATTTCAATAATCTACCACTAACTTGTTATTTATTATATAGATAACAATCTATTGAATAAAAAAACAAACACATAAAGTGGTTGAATATTATGCGATTAAAATAAAGAGAGAATTTATGAGCTTACTCCTGCAGGTCGAAAACTGTAAGTTTCAAACCTACCTTACGACTAAAAATATTGGTTGCCAGTATAAATTTGCTAAAAAAAGTTAAAGCTTTATCTTTAATTAAATATATAAAATAAAAAACTAAGATGTGATACCACAAAATTTTGAACTATCCTTAATTTTGTATGTGTACCCAATTGGGTACAGCGGCAGTAAATGGGTTAATGATCTGATCCTGCATTTACTGTCGTTACAGTTATTTTTTTCATGTGATGTTCAAATGAGTGTATAAAATTAATCTTCTTTACAAACGAAAGAAAAAAGGATTTACTATTTGGAACTCTTACAGTCACTGTAGGCTACCGTGTTATAAACTCAATTCAATGTAAAGAAAAATGTAGAGTCGTAGATTCATAAAATATACTTACCTACAGTACCAAATGCCAAGATCCTCCCGGCTAACGACCTACCTCCAATATATTCCGAATGTGGCTAGTGTCAATGACACGTCTTTTACATAAAGACAAAATCTGAATAGGCATTAAGGGAGCTGGCGGTCGGCGCTGACACGGTATGATGGATGGCCGCAATAACGCTCGCACTCGTTATCACCAGCCTCCCCCCTCCTCCTTTCTCCTCCCCTCTTTGAGGCCTACCCCAGGGGGAACCCTTCATCCGCCTGTAATCACTTATCAAACTCACGCAGGCAATCCAAAATTTAATGTGTCATGTAGGTGTCGAGGGTGGTTTGTTTAATAGTTGGCTAAAATTCGTCAGGCCCATCATCCACAGGCAATTTAATTTATAAAAGGAATTAATAATCTGGTCTTTGATACTGGGGACTATAAATGGTACAAGAAGGACCAATTAAAAATATTTCAAATCATAGGATAAGGCGCGACGTATATTTGGCAACTAGCTGTTGTCCGCGACTTCGTCCGTGTTAAAACATAGTATAATAACAAAGATGGATAGTTTTCCCCTTTTTGTGGTTCCTTAAACAAAGGGTAAAAACGGGACCCTATTTAAGCAAACGTCAAACGCAAACGTCAATAAACTTTCATGTTTCTAACTCAAGAAATGACGGACTTTCATTCAAACTTTCAACCCAATTTCAGCCCCTTGGGGGTAGAATTTCTAAAAACGCTTAAATATCTATCCATTCATTTTTAATCAGCAGTCCAAAAATAAACTTTCATTTTTCTAACTTAAAAAATGACGGACTTTCATTTAAACTTTCAACCCCTATTTCACCCCCTTGGGGGTAGAATTTCCAAAAACGCTTAAACACGTATCCAATCATTTTTAATCAGTAGCCCAAACATAAATTTTCAAGTTTCTAACTTAAGGCAGGGATCAATCTCAATCCAAAACGATAACCTTGCACACAACCAAAGACCAAGCGTATACGCATCGCAATGAGATTCATTTTAGCTTACCATAAAACTGTAGTTACTAGGGGCGGATCTTCTCTATTTTTCATGTTTTTTTAAAATATCTTTGGAAATAAATATTAAGAAACAAAATTGTTCGGTTAAGGATATTTTAATATAGATATAGTAACTTTATTCAAATAAAATGTATAATTATCCTTGTTAATACTTATATTTCGATGAATTAGATTTTTTTCGGAGGTGAGTTTGTAAATTAATTACAGCCAAAGTATTACGTTTTATAAAAATTTTTATGGTTTAAAGTCTTTTCAATATTGTGCTTTATATCTCATATTTTTTTACATTTCGTTATTATATTGGAACTAGGTAAACCGGGAGTCACGGAATAACAAATTAAGAAATAACGGACTTTCATTCAAACTTTCAACCCCAATTTCATCCCCTTGAAGGTAGAATTTCCAAAAACTCTTAAATACGTATCCATTCATTTCTTATCAGTAACCCAAAAATAAAGTTTCATATTTCTAACGCAAGAAATGACGAACTTTCATTCGAACTTTCAACCCCTATTTCACCCCCTTCGGGGTAAAATTTTCTAATTTCCTTCCTTAGTGGGTGTCTACTTAATAAAACAAACCTACTCACCAAATTTCGTGGCTGTAACTTTAACAGTTTTTGCTCAGCGATGATGAATCAGTGAGTCAGTCAGTCAGGACATGTAATTTTATAAGTATAGATAAAATCTTAATACCTTTACACCTAATTGGGCCCTTCATTATGATACCTTTGTCATTGTTATTTCTATGAACTATCATAACATATTATGAGTCTATGTTTCATTAGGTTCATTTAGATAACCAACAATAATTATTATTTACGGTACGGTTTTTGGTAGAGTCCTGGGGAGTATCCATCAAGTAAAGACAAAAAAATGTATAAATTTTTTACCTAAAAATACGACTAAAAACTTCATCATATATCTGACTAAAAAGTAAAAAGGCTCGTTTTCTGCGAGAGCATTACTTTCCAAAAGCAATATGTGTCGACGGTTCAATATTAAAATAAATATTCCGCTTTAGAAGCCAAGTCGGGCGCTCGGCGGCAGTAAAAAATCAATTATATTTACTGCTTCATTAAATTATGTACAATTTATCTCCCCTGAACGAGCTAATTAATTGCAAGGGAGCACCGCAGTAAATTCATTTAAACTTTTTTAAACCTAACAGCGCACGCTCGAATAACGTTCTTAATTTAAAAATATAGCTTGACGTTTAACCAGAAGAAACTGACGGTTATTTTTTTTTTACTGAACATAAGCGCTTTGCTGACCGAGATAGCAAGAGACATTATCTGATCTGGCAGCCAAGTAATTTGCTACCGGATACGAGATTGTATTTAGTAGCGACTAAAAAACAATTCGTTATGCTAATGATCAAAGGGCTAACATTAGCTGCGTAGGCTCAAAAATCTCTTAAGTATTTTAATGTTATCCCAGAACGCGGACATCTTTATGGGATATTAGTATTAATATACTCCGTGCGAGTTTTTGGCACAAATTGGTACTTACACACCGTTACTAAAGTAAACCAGTCTTCAAAAGGCATTAAAACACCGCACCCGTGTTAGAAAATAATTATATACAAGACTAGCTAGCTAGCTAACTATACAGCTATACAAATAAATTCGCAAATTTTTACTTCCATTTCCCTAAAAGTGAGCGTTTTATAAGCATGTAGTACACATCTCGTGTTAAGATATCAGTGGGCGATAACAGTTAATCACAGTGAAAACACCCGCAAATGTCAGCGGGTGACCGCGTTACTGCCATCACTATAATTAATTGCCGTTAATTTATTTATCTTGCGTAACTCTTGGACTTACGCTCTACTATCACTAAAAGCTGAAAAAAGTACACTTTCTAATATTATGAGGAGACGGAGCTTGCTGGCAGATTTGCGGAAGGTTCCATCGTACTGGTGACTCTGACTTAAGTTTTAACTTAAGTTTACATAACTTAACTTTACTCATTTATTAGTCCCTAAAAAATTATAAATCAATGTAGATGACCAAGGATATGAATAAAAGCTTATCACGGAGCAACAGGCTCGATAGTTTTAGAAATAAGCTAATAAAAACTATATTATTATCTGCCAAGACGAGCCAAGCGAATCGCAAGGGCACACTACCTACTCCTTTCTCGAAGTGTTTCGCCGTTTTTTGAACCTTCATTGAATTGGTTTCCGTTGTAGCAGATAGTTCATATTTTCAGGATATGATGGCATCAATAGACTTATTAAGCATACAAAGTCTCAATTTAATAGCTCCTATACTTTAGATTTTATTGATATCTAATATACACCGATTTCGTCACTGACTCACTGACACACTGATGATCACCAAAATGTTTGGCTACTTCCTGAAGTGCTAGAAAGCTGAAATTTGGTATGTGATCTAAGTTTAGTATACAACCAACAAAAAATTTATAAACTTATAACTTTCACCCCCCATCCCCTAAAATGGGGGGGTGGAGCTTAATATGAGACTTTCGCCAATTTTATGAAATAGTACATGAAAGTTTACACGGGACTGTAGACAGTAACTAAAAAACCTTTAAAAAGTACTTATAAAAACCAACTTAAAAAGAACTGAAATCCCACCAAAAACATTTCTTGTAAAATGTTGCCTCGACGACCACATAAGGTCCCTGTGAAAAAGATATGAGATCTCATATAGAACCAAGCTTCTGAATCTACACGGCCTAACTCTACTGACCCACAAATTTTACATATCAGTAAATATGTTACATGGCTCGGCTGTTTCGTTACTAACTTCAGATCAGAAACTAAATATTCGCATCACGTCAGTAGAGTTAGGCCGTGTAGATTCAGAAGCTTGGTTCTACATGAGATCTCATATCTTTTTCACAGGGTAAAACCTTATGTGGTTGTCGAGGCAACATTTTACAAGAAATGTTTTTGGTGGGATCAACATATTATATTTTATTCACTATTATTATACCTAATAACTAGATGATGACGCCCGCAACTCCGTTGCGCCAAAATTCGTTTATCGCGCGGGAACCGTACATTTTTCTGGGATAAAAATTATCCTACGTCCTTTCCCGGGATTCAAAGTATCTCCATACAAAATTTCAGCAAAATCTGTTCAGCGGTTTGGGCGTGAAGAGTTAACAGACAGACAGACACACCTTCGATTAGTAATATTAATAATATAATAATTGGTTTATGGATTAGTATGGAAGTATGGATTCATTTCCGTTGAATTTTCATATTGTAAAAATTGTTTGTTTAAAATTTTATCGATACTAAAAAGTCATTTCAAAGAAATATTAGGTCATACGAATCGTTAAAATGCACTCAAGTACTCCGATCATCGCCCTCTATAGTTTTTCACAGTTTTTCAATTTTGTTTACATACATCGATCATGGCGGAAAGCGCTTTACTAATAAATGGTGATGGTATTAATGTCTGGTATAATGATTGATGAACTCGGTCATGAGTCTGAAGATTCTGGCGGATTATAAATTAATCCTTCTAAACATTTTTTTGGGTTAAAATAAACATGTTTATTTTGGTACCGAAATCATGACTTTGATTTTTGTATGTTTGAAACTAACTTGAGAGTTTAGAATCACTTCAGTATTGATAGTGGATAAAGATAGAGGTAAATAAAAATAATAATATTTAATGTTGTTTTTTGCAGTTTTCTTTATAGATTTTGTATGATGTTTAGGTGTAAAAGGAAATCTTGTATATATTAAATATAATAGTTGCAAGAAAATGCCTTGAAATTTAGGCAAAACGATCTAGGTATCTCGGATTTAGAAAATTCTTCGAACTCCTAGGAAAACTGTATCTCTCACTTATACTTGAAGGAAACAAATTCAGGATAATTTTCAGTTCCACCTATCTAAACAGCAAAAACAATTTATTCTTAGCCCGTATCATTATTGCCCTTTGCGTTGGGCAATAAAGGAATTTATTTTGCTTTATTCCTATAAAATTACCATAGAAAAGCGTTCAGTATTGAAATAAGATGGAAGTGGACCAATATAGCTGGCACAAATAATCCTATTAATATATCAGTGCACCCCTCAAAAGGCCCACAGTATAAGTAAGTTTATCATTGTACGCCAGGCTATTTGGAAACATTCCAAACAAGATGATACTTAACACATTAGGACCATAAAGATGGAATATTGTGTGAACGTCCCTATCATGTTTGTTTACTTGTCTGTTATTGATCTTATGGGTGAAATAAATCGCGATTTTTGTCTCAATGAAGCATTATATGACTTGTGTTTATGCTCCTTGGTCTATTCAGTATATTCTGATGTCTGACTCTTCAATTTTCATGCTATAATTTAGAAGGTCTAAGGATAAGGTCAATTTCAAGTAAGTATGTATTAGCTCGACTTAGTATCATATGTTACCTCTTTCTTTTTTCACATGAATAAAAGAGAAGTCATGACATTTTAACAAGCTGTTAACAGTTAACACTAACAGACGTGGTGAAATTGGGCCTAAGAGGTTTAAGTGTGAAAACTGATGTGATTGATAGAGACAGGCTTTTGTTTGGCAAAATATCAAAGATTAGCAAAGTTTTACATCAAAGAATCGTTAACTTATCGTCTAAATAAACTTAGAGTTTATTTAGACGATATCCTCATATTCGGCGGAAGAAGCTCTTCCATTGCACATTCGTCCATCTCTTCCATTAATAGAACCATCTGAGAATAGAAAAATAGGTTATGTAATTTATGACTTCAAGTAAGGAGCGCTATTCGATTCGGGGCCGCGACCTTAGTTTCCTTAGCGAAACAAATCTAGCGCAAACAAATAAAATATACATTCAAACAACTAAAGTACGAAGTTTGGTGATGGCCTGACATGTTTAAAGCAGTTTAAAGCTTCAAGGTTTGGTATTGTACGTCACCTTCTCTACATGTCCGTGAACAGTCACGTGAATATTGAGCTGAAATGAGACTAGACGTAACGTATTTCTACGTATGTGAACAGAACAATTTTCACGTATAAACAGAAAAATCACTTACCAATTTTAAATGAACCGGCTTAATTCGAAAACTATTAGCATTATTTCTATATAATAAACCAGAGATCTCCTCTTTGTGAAAATAGAGTATCTATATAACTATACTGTACTCGGCGAAACATGGCAGTAGCGGTCATTGACTCTCTGTCAAAAACTTCTCATTTTCTATATAAACCGCGATTGACAATGAAGTGTCAGATGTTGTCAATTGCGGCTTTGCATAGAAAATGACAAGTTTTTGACAGGGAGTCAATGACCGCTACCGCCATGTTTCGACGAGTACAGTAGGTATAGCACCAAATTACTTATTCCTTTGTTTCAGGGATGTGTCGAATAACAACATCAGCGTGCTGCCGCCGGGCGCGCTAGAGTCCGCGATCGCCCTTAGAGATCTGTAAGTTTACTACATGAAACTATATTCTCTATCTCTGTACATGCAGAGCAGCGGGATATTCATTCGACCTTTTGACTCGAATCCATTAACTTACCTTGTTGGTCAAGGCTTAGCTGCAATTCAAAGTTGGCCAAAAACTGTGCGGTGTGTTTTCGAAATTCGAACATTATGAGTATCCCAGCAGAAATGCAAATAATGTACATTTCTACTCGGTGTTTTAAACACAATAAAATACCGACTAGTCTTAAGTCTACACCGCTTACAAAATTTTTATACATTTTGAAACGCGTTCTTGTTAAATATGTGTATTGTGTACATGTGTAACACGTAACGTAGCGGCATATGTCGTTGTGGTAGACTTGTTTTCAAAGACTAATCTTCACCATTGAATACCGGTACTTAAAACCTGCATTTTAGGGCAGTGGGGCAGTTGACAATAACACCTGGAAGTTTCGTGGAAACCCTACAGGCTTTTGCTCTTAGTTTCTAAAACACCTTCAGAACAGAAAATAACGTCCGTACTTTGCTCTACCAATTTTATAAAGTGCTGTTTTGTTTCTGAAAAAGAATGGTCTTGAGAAAAATTACAAGATTTTGGTCATTGAAGTAGAGTTTTGACATATTTTCAAACAAAGAGTAAGGTAAAATCTTTTTTGTAAAATTTTAAAAATACTTTTAAAATCTATTTTCGCAGAGCTTGGTTTTAGCCTAGTTGAACTTTAGTTCACCTATGGTTTAATGTGTCATCTCTGTTCTTCGTATTTATAAAATACATAATATTTTAACTTTAACCTCAATTCATACCAGTGAGCTTAAGAAAACATCTTTACTTACACGAAACATTCTGGTAATGTGAGCTGACATTATTTTGTACAATTACACGATCCTCTTACAATATAATGTGCGCTAATTAAATAATTATAAATATCTTCACCGAGTCGCGGCGTGTAAAAAGTTTTAATTGAAGTTAACATGTTCCATTTACGGTCGCTAGATAAATGTCAGTACAGACCACATGACCGAGAGCTGCTCGGTTCGTTGAAGGCTGCTTTGCGTAATTTTCTGGTTAACTTTACATAGAATATAAGGTTTAGCAAAATCAATTCGTTAAACTTTGGGTACATTAATAATTACCGTATATCTAAACAAGCTTGTAAAAACAGAAGCCAAACAAAAACACCAGTGAATAAGAAGTTGTGGGGCTAAAAATCCTATAAGCTCAGGTCAGTGAACCTGCACTGTCACTCAGCTGATTAGTGAACATGATTTTCGCAATTTTTCTCAACTATTACACACACATCAAATTATTAAAAAATAGAGATACCTATAAGACACTTACAAGATCTAATATAATACTGAGCGCTCATGAAATTTCCGATGGACTAGTTCGTTCACTTCAAAAGACGCTGAGGACCCGAAATATAAAATCCTGGCGTTTTTACTAAGCTATCATTTTCAATGCGTCTCGCGTTGCAGCTATATCTTTAGGAGATAAGGATTATCTTTGAATAATCCGACTTAGTGAATATCCAATTTAACTTCTAAATTATATTTACGCTGCAGACAACTGAAACTAAATGCATGCGTCATGCTAACTTTAGCATGACGCATGCATTTATGTATTGAATGTATTTGGAAAGAAACAAAAACTTGGTAGTGTCCACCAGGCAGCGAAAGCATTAATTATATTGAACAACAACGTTAGCAATGAGTATCAAATTATTTTATTGTGCAAATAATTAGATACTTATTGTTATTAAACGATATAATGCAAATAATATAAGATACTTGTTGTTATTATCTTAATTCTTGCCTACCATCTGCGGTAGAGACTACTCGTAGAGTCTTAATTACTCTACAATCTACATAACTTTTTCTTAATAATTCAGTTACAACTTATTACTCAATGATTATAGTTTCAGATTAAAAAATATTACGAGCTATTTATTTTTTTTCTATTATCGTTTGGTACCAACGCATTAGTACATAATATTATAACATTTAAACCATATTATGTTAAATTACTATTGAAGTATTAAACGCTCTATTCGACCATATACATATTTTAAGTACATACTCTAATTCTACCCATTTCAAATGTCTTGAAATGTTATTCGATGTGGCTAGGAACCTATCAGCGAATCGTCTGGAGTTGTCTGGGGCGCTGAGCGGCGCGTCCCTAGCGCGGCTGTGGCTGGACTCCTGTGGGCTTAAGCGCCTGCCGCCCGCCCTAACGCCGCGTCTACACTACCTGTGAGAATAGTCTCAGTAGTACTGTATTATTATTTCAATCCAAAATTAATACAGCTTTGATCCAGTCTATATTCAATTATGGACTATAACAACAAATAGTATTCTAATATACGTCTTACACACACGGCTGATTTTTAGAGGTTTTAAATAAATAAATAAAATACGTTTAATTCAGGTAAGTAACAACCCATAGAAAAAATTCTTAACCTAGAAGGAAATAATTAATTTAAATATTTGCCACCCTCTGGCGCACCGGAGACATGCACTTGTGCATGGACCTAGTGTTTCAGGCGTGTGTTTTACGTATACCTTCGAGAAAATGAGCAATACTTACGCAAAATTGCTCATTTTCTCCAATATCCATGGACGTTTTTTTTACGTCCATGACTACATCAGTAATTCTTTGATATTGGGAAACGTCGCTTGGATTGAACATGGATCGAAGCTGTATCAATGTTGGACTACAATAGTGGAATCAGGGTTTTGAGATACACCTAGGTGTTGTTGTAGTACATATTATGTTGTAGCTTACCTAATGTTAGATTTATTTATTTTAGACTACAGGCCCATGTCGAAAATGGATGGGTCATATCAACCACCTGGTGACGTATACAGGACGATATTAGAGCATAAAATAATAAGATTTAGCACTATGCCATCACTTGTAAGCTGTCCAACTGAGTGCTGATGAGAATTCAAAAGTGCATGTAGAGCGCGTACATTTTGGTCATATGATCCTGTACGGCATTTTTACCATCGATAGACACATGAAAAATAGTAAGAAAGCCCGCAGTGCCATACAAAAATGATGCGCTAATAAGTCGGTATTTTTATTTTATTTTCTGACAATTTTCATGGTAAATTTGGTCATTTGATTCTATATGGCATAAGTTTCATACTGTTTGAATACAGCTTCGAATTAATTATTATTCCGCAACGTCGTACAAAAATAATGCGACAATGGAAAAAAATCGAGGGTTACAACCCCCTCTGTTCCAGTGGTCCGGGGGGTGATTTGAATCAACATAAAATTAATTTATTTTGAAAGTATCTTATGCATAGATAATATTTTTTTACATGCCGTACATTTTCGTTGGTCCAAAAGTCCAAAGGAGAAAAAAAAACTCAAGCATAAATCCATAGAACGAAATGTAAGAAAAATCCATAAAATATATCGATTTTGTTCTAAAAAATAGTTATTTTATTAGGGCTCCGTACCCAAAGAGTAAAAACGGGACCCTGTTACTAAGACTTCGATGTCTGTCCAACTGTCTGTCTCCAGGCTGTAACTCAAGAACGGTAATAGCTAGAGATTTGAAATTTTCACAGATTATGTATTTCTGTTGCCGCTATAACAACAAATACTAAAAACAAAATAAAATAAATATTTAAGGGTGGCTCCCATACAACAAACGTGATTGTTTTGCAATTTTTTGCTCGATATCAATAATGACCACAGGTAGACACCTGAAATGTTCACAAAATACTCAATTTCATTTTGAATTTAAAAATCAATAATAAAATAAAAAAAAAAACACAATTTTGCTCTATAATGGTACGGAACTTTGCTTACTCTGCATTAAAATGTACGGCATAATTTTTTCCTTATTTATTTATCTTAAAACTATTTAAGACGAGGGAAAAATTTAGAAAATAGCTTTATTTTATTAATCTATGAATTTATTTAAAATTTCAGTTTTTGTTTTTCTCTTTAATTTTTTTAGAACAGTTTATTTTGAACGGCAATACTATATAAGAATTGTATTTTACAATATCATATTAAAAATAAAGTTGCCGTACAGAATCAAATAATTTCAAAGCTTAAAAAATCAAGTATACCATGAAATTAAGATTATTATTCAAATGGACAAAATTTTTTTGACGGCATTATTTTTAATAGTACTTTTGAGTGCTAAAACAATGTTTGGAACCGAAGCCGTACTGTTTCAAATCACCCCCGGACCACGGAAAAAGAGGGGGTTGTAACCCTCGATTTTTTTCCATTGTCGCATTATTTTTATACGGCGTTGCGGAATAATTGATTCGAAGCTGTATTTAAACAGTATGAAACTTATGCCGTATAGAATCAAATGACCAAATTTACCATGGAAATTGACAGAAAATAAAATAAAAATACCGACTTAGTGGCGCATCATTTATATACGGCACTGCGGGCTTTCTTATTATTTTTCATGTGTCTATCGATGGTAAAAATGCCGTACAGGATCATATGACCAAAATGTACTCGCCCTACATGCACTTTTGAATTCTCATCAGCACTCAGTTGGACAGCTTACAAGTGACGGCATAGTGCTAAATCTTATTATTTTATGCTCTAATATCGTCCTATATACGTCACCAGGTGGTTCATAATTATGACCCATTCATTTTCGACATGGGCCTGTAGTCTATTTGTATCTGCTATTAATTTTGGTTGCGGTTAGTCTGTTTATCATTTGTTTTTCATTTATCGTAGTTTTTATAGAAAATGCACACTACACAAGAAAGAAAATGCACACAATGCAACAAAGTATAAGATACGTACTTATTAAGCGGGGAATTGACTACCGGGCTGCCCGCGGGCCGCCCGGTCTCGCACAAGTCTGCCACTTGCCCCTATTGAACACACACAGAACGGGCAAGTCAGTCGTATAGATATAGAGAGGATGGACTCGATATTCTTTTTAACAGATGAAAGATCAGCATCGGCATTGATTTCTTAGGATTTTTCATTAAGTTCGCTGTAAGCGGCTTTACGTAGATCGGTGTTCATGTAATCCTTGCTTTTATAACTTTCCACAAACAAGGATGCGACCGGTAAATGGAAATAAACGAATGTCAATATTGTTTTTGTTGGTTTTTCTAAAGTTTAATGTTTGTATTGTTTACAATTATATGTTTTAAAATAATATTTTAAGTGCACTCCAGTCGCTCTCCAAGACGCAAATGACTACGGGCCGCCCGTTGCGACCATTCATGTACAGACTGGCCCGTGCCCGCGTGGGAAAAATGCGATCTCGCGGGCGGCTGCGGGCACGGGCCGGCGGGCATGTCTGTGCCCGTACCTAGGAATTGACGAGCACACATGCGACAGACCTGCCCGTGACGGGCGGCCCGTAGCGGGCGGCCCGGTAGTCAATTCCCCGCTTTATACAGTGTGTTTGTGTAAACACCGTTATCCTTGAAACCATCGAATGAGCCCGTCAAAATGAACAACTTTTTCTATGAGAACAATGCTGGGAATTAAAAAAAATCTATCTTCATACCCATACAAATTGCCGATCCGGGCATCCGTATGGGTATGAAGAGGGCATTTTTTTTTTGAGTTCCCAGCATTGTTCTCATAGAAAAAGTTGTTCATTTTGACGGGCTCATTCGATGGTTTCAAGGACAACGGTGTTTACACAAACATCTTGTATATAAAGATAATATTAGAAAATTTTTGAATGCTATGGCCGCACTCTCTTTCTCCGACACATATAATATTAAGGATACCTAGAAGAAAGCTTTAGATCTTTTTATGAAATTTTTGTTTTATTTTACAATCTTTGTTTCCCAAGGATTCATATAAAAATAAACAATAGCCCGAAAAAAACAAATTGGCTTACAAAGGGCATAAAAAAGTCAACTGTTAGTAAACGTATTTTGTATTACAAATAAATAGATATGGGACTGCTAATAAAAAAGAACTGCTTAAAAGATACAAAAGTTATAGTTATGAACTTAAAAAATGTATTTATGAATCTCAAACAAAAAACAATACGAATTTTATTAAAAAATCAAAAAATAAATGTAAAGCCACATGGACACTTAAAAGAAAAAATCTAGATAAAAAAAGCACAAGTAAGAATATTGACGCCTTTTTTTTTCTTTATATTAAATAAGGGGGCAAACGAGCAAACGGGTCACCTGATGGTAAGCAACTACCGTCGCCCATGGACACTCGCAACATCAGAAGAGCTGCAGGTGCGTTGCCGGCCTTTTAAGAGGGAATACGCTCTTTTCTTGAAGGTTTGCAGGTCGTATAGGTCCGGAAATACTGCTGGTGACAGTTCGTTCCAGAGTTTTACAGTGCGCGGCAGAAAGTTACGCGAAAAACGCACTGTGGAAGACTGCCACTCATCAAGGTGATGAGGATGGTATGTTTTTCGCGTGGGACGATGGCGAAAAGTTGTCGGTGGTATGATTCCGAACAATTCCTCAGAGCACTCCCCGTGATACAACCGATAGAGGATGCAGAGTGAAGCTACATCTCGGCGTAATTCCAAGGGGTCCAAGCTGTTTGAAACACTATGGCAGTCAACAATTCGAGCGGCCCTTCGTTGGATACGATCCAGAGGGAGCAGTTGGTATTTAGGCGCCCCTGCTCAGAGATGAGAACAATATTCCATATGAGGCCGAACCTGCGCCTTGTAGAGTTGTAAGCGTTGGTCCGGACTGAAGTACTGTCTCGCTCTGTTAAGAACACCAAGTTTCTTCGAGGCTAATTTGGCCTTAGCCTCTAGATGATATCGGAACTGGACTTCGCTCGATATGTTGACGCCAAGTATCTCAATGCTAGGGGAGATGGTTAAAGATGTGCCCTCGAAACGAGGATATACGACCATTGGTGAATTTTTAGTGGTGAACGCGCAGACTTGTGTCTTGGCGGGGTTGAATTGGACCAAATTACGTCTACCCCATTCAGAGACCTTCTCCAATGAATTCTCCACCTTAGACACAAGTTCGTTTCGACTCTCAGTGACATTTTGCCGAGAAATATTGGGGGAGCCGGTATATACAGCATCACCTGTACTATCATCCGCATAGCAATGAATGCCGTTGGTCTGTAACATGTCATTGATATGCAGTATGAATAGAGTAGGCGATAGCACACAGCCTTGAGGGACACCAGCATCAACAGACTGAGTTTCCGAGCATTCGCCGTCAACTACGACCTTAATGCTTCTGTCTGCTAAGAAACTAGTTGAAGTAAATTTTAAAATATACACAAAAATTAGTGATATTGCGCAATTATTTAATAAATATTTTATTGACATTACAAAAAATAATTATTCTAATGACATCAATAATATTAATATTAAAAATGAACCAATTCAATCATTCTATTTATCTCCATTAATTCCTAATGACATTTATAAGATTATAATTTCACTAAATAACACACAATCAACTGGATATGATCTTATTTGTACAAAAATAATAAAATCAGCAGCAAAGTACATATGCTACCCTTTATGTCACATAGTTAATTTATCGTTTGAACAGGGTCATTTTCTGTCGCAATTAAAGATATCAGTAGTTAGCCTCTTTTAAAAAAGGTAATAAAAAGCATATGTCAAATTACAGACCGGTGACGCTTATACCAGTAATCTCAAAAATATTTGAAAAGGCCATGCAAATCAAACTAGTAAATTACCTTAATAGGAACAATCTACTTTGTAAACAACAATTTGGATTCACGAAAGGAAAATCAACGACAATGGCCTGCTTTTCACTAGTTAAACAAATCACACAATCTATTGACCAAGGACTAGCTGTAGCTGCTGTTTTTCTTGATCTAAGTAAAGCGTTTGACTTCGTTGATCATAAGCGATTATTAGATAAATTGGAAAAATACGGTATTCGGGGAAATGCATATAAATGGTTTAAATCATATCTAACAGGTAGGAAGCAGTGTGTAGAAATAACTCACCTTGAACAAAACAAAGAAACTTCGTATAGATCAGAATATGAAGATTCTGAATGCGGAGTACCACAGGGTAGCATGTTAGGACCAAACCTCTTTTTAATGTATATAAATGATCTGCCAGAAATAATAAAATATGACTGCAGTATGTTCGCTGACGATACCACTCTGTTGATAAAATGCCCAAGAAACATATTAAATGACGAATTGCAAAATAAAATTAAAAATGTTACAAATTGGCTTCAAAGTAACAATCTTAAGGTAAATGTAGAAAAAACAAAAATTATTAAGTTTTATAAAGAAAATATTGACGAAAATAAAAATTTAGAAAAGAAAATAATGCCAATTAAATGTGTATCATCAGCTACTTTTTTAGGAATAGAAATAGATAAAAACTTGAATTGGAAAATACATATAGATAATACCTGTAATAAACTTAATAGATTCATATTTGCGCTTAAAAGAACAAAAAATATTGTATCTAAGGAAGCCACCTTAGTAACTTACCATGGTTATGTCTCCTCAACTCTAAGGTATGGTCTGATACTATGGGGCAATTCGGTGGATGTGAACAGGGTATTTATAGTACAAAAAAAATGTATACGAGCTATGGCAGGGGTAGACAAGTTCACTCATTGCAAACCGCTATTTCAACAATTCAAAATTCTGCCACTAGCCTGTTTGTATATACAAGAATCATGTCTTTTTGTTAAGAAGCATTTCTATTTGAAAATAAAGGCGATAAAGAAACCAGAAACAAAAGAAATAAAAACAAAATAAATATACCCACACAAAAATCAGCATTAAATAGCAAAAACGCTTACTGAATGACAATTAAAACATATAATAACCTGCCTGACAAAATAAAAATGACAATAATACTTATGCTAAGTTTAAGAAGGCGCTATTTGAATGGCTATTAGAAAAATGCTATTATTCAGTACAAGAATACTTTAACGATATAGCAGTAACAAATAAATTTAAATTAACTTTAAATATATAGAATAGGAATATGCATAATTATAAGACAATAATTCAGATTACTTTTTAAGACGAATGTGAATTCATGACATTAATATTATTATTTATCTTTTTATTTTAACCGTAGTAGGTATGACATTATATAGAATTAATTTATCGGTGTACCTAGTAGGAAATGATTCCGACATAGTTTGTGACGCTTGTGGACCTGATTAATTTAATAATTATTATACTTATGTAATATTTAATTCTTTTGACATAAATAATGTAATTAGGATTTTAATTGAGATAATGATAATGAAATAATATTCTTGACTTTTCTTTATTAATGTTATAATAATATGATAAAATTTGTTATTGATTCTTTCTTTAAATCGTTTGCATGTTTATTAGAATATAAGATTTACATGAATTAATGTTTAAAATTAGACAACATTTCCACGCCAATGAGGCAGAAATGTTGATACTATAACCTAATCATAAGAACCATTGTAACAAATTTCATGGAAATAAATATACTATTCTATTCTATTCTATAGTGATTACTTTGCTTTAGCGTAGCAATTAGCATTATTGTTAAATGTTAATCTACTAATGTAAGGATCATCTCCCACTACGAAAGGGTTACTTTTTCTGATTTTTTTTGATGAAAACTAAGGCAATTTATTTTGTCGTTGTCAAATTTATAGAGGTCCAGAAAACCCTTTTTTCTTTAACTTAATTCGTGAGTTTCTATTGCTATAACAGAGATTGCATTTACGTAATTGGATAAATTTTTAGCTTTTAGCCATGATTCCTTTTTGTAGAGTGCGTTCAGATAGTTATGTGCCCTCGAAGATTGTATAGAAATATCGCCCTTATACAAGGTGTAACAAAACTAAGTGATAATACTTTAGAGTGTGTATGTGCCCCATATACATAAAGAGCTCACTGGGAAAGTAGCAGCGCTGAAAGAGTAACTTTTTTCTTCACCTTTGGATAGCAAATTCCATTTTTGCTCTTTCTGCGCCGCTTTTTTCACAGTGAACTCTGTATAGGAGACCCATACACACCCTAAACTTTTATCACTTAGTTTTGTTACGCCCCGTATCAGGCTTACAGATCCTCTCAGAAGTAAAATTGTAACTATGCTTTGCTTGTGATTGTAACAGGCGCAACAAGCAATCGGTGTATTCTTTTATATATTCTATAGGCTTTGCATTTTAGATTTATGTCAACAATTAGTATAATAGACGTTGTGGATCGTTGTTTAGTATTTCTAATTTAAATATGCTAAAAGTTGTTATTTTTGTAACTACGAGTAAAATATCTTGCCCGTAATAATATCATCCAGCGTTATTGCTTTTCACTTTGTTGCATTTCACTTGTAGTAAATCACGGTACTTCATCTAGGTCATTGGACATTTTAAATAAAGTTTAAAACATAAATAGCTAATGCAACTTGTATAGTTAAGAGGCCGGGTACACTTGGAATTTCTCATACATACGTAATTCCAAAATCATTTTCTCATACGAAAATATTTAACATGTTTGAGTTGTTTTTCAGTTTAAAATAGTAATTACCTAGGTTCCTGCACAAAAATTTACTTCAAAATATTTAAACACAATTTTTTTTTTTTGCTGTAAAATTTTTTTTAGTAAATTTACTACTAAATATTTAAACACTAAAAAATAGAGTAAAACACAAAAAAATATATAAATAAATAGTTAATTTACTACAAAATATTTTAACTCTAAAAAATATTTTTTAGTATTTAAATATTTTGTAGTAAATTTACTATTTTTTTATATATATTTTTAGTGTTTTACTCTATTTTTTAGTGTTTAAATATTAAGTACTAAATTTACTAAAAAAAATTAAAAACAAAAATTTTTTTTTTGTTTAAATATTTTGAAGTAAATTTTTGTGCAGGAACCTAGATAATTACTATTTTAAACTGAAAAACAACTCAAACATGTTAAATATTTTCGTATGAGAAAATGATTTTGGAATTACGTATGTATGAGAATTTCGAGGGTACCCGGCCCCTTAACTGCACAGCTCCTGAAGTCTTGGAAACTTCAAGTTTTTGCTAAGCACACTGTAATCTGGCAAACCGTCTTAGAATTTTAATTGCATAAAGTCTTTTAGCTCACCATTATTAACTCCAGAAGATTTAATTAAACATCGTTTTATTTGAAAGCTTGTGACGCACGTTTCTGAATGTGCAAATGAAACCTTTAAACCTAAGCGAGCTTTAGAAAAAACCGGCTATTTAAAAAGCTCGCTTATGAATTTAAATTATTGTATCTAGTAAAACCAATACAAGTAGAGCTTGTCTAATTTGAAATGACGTGCCCCACCACTTCAAAGTTGATATAAATGAAACATTTTTGTACTGTGAATACTGGGCGCGTCATTTCAAGTTAGACAAGCTCTACAACATTACCTTATATGACGTAATTGATTTATGTACAGTAAAATGTAGTTACAAATGTAGAAACTAAATCGAACATAAACTAGATTGAGTCCCTCAGGCCTCTATCGTAACTGTTACACATGTATGAGGCCGGTTGGGTAACTTTCAATCGCAAATATTCGACGTAAAGCTATGTGTGTACAGTCGACATTAGTGTACCACTTTTGAAACGTATTCCCGAGTAATAAGATCGGAAGGTGGTACACCGAATCTACCGACCGTACACTGTACGTCATCATAAGCTGAACATGATTTATGTTCTATTCGATTAGATTAAGGCTTCATTCAAAACGTACAAAAGTCATACGAAATTATAATTTATGCTCCCAATTACTTTTATTATTAAGGTCGAAGAATATTTTAATAAGTTCTATCAACGGACTTTGTGAATGGACGATAAATGTAAAAGATAAGATCATACTGAATAGTTACCGAGTTAATTCCAAGTATTCAGGCCTGCAATTCAATTTGACGGCATAATGTGATAGAATTTGCATGTCCTGTTATAGTCATGTAGTTACGACTTACGCTTATTCTGATTAGATTAATGGAATACTAGGAATAATAACGAGAGAAACTTTTAGCTTCTTTTAAAATATAAATTGCAATATTACTCGACATTTTTGCACGAGTTGGCCCTTTTCATGTCAGCCCATGATAGATAACCATTATTGCCACCATGATTGCAAAAATATCCATAGCATTAACAATCGACATTGATCACATCAAGCAATCACAGAGAAACATGAACTACATAATCATGGATCGAACATAAAGTGAATCAGGAATCTCGCAAAATAAGACAAAATTATGAATTGCCCCTACTAAGTTTGTTCTTTCCTGAAATTCAAATTGGAGGCTGTCAGCCGGCCAGGCTCCCACGCATCAAGTGTTACATATTTCGACGGATGGAACATACATTATTCATGCAGATAGGGGCGGACAGTTTTTTCCAGCGATGTAAGCCGCGATATTGCCTCGTCACTCAGCCCGACTCGTACCTCTAATAATATTCAAATTGGGCCCGCCCAATCCGACTCCGAGACTCCCCTACCTAATAGATTTACAGTCATATCGATATTGCTATTGACTCGGCCGAGAATGGTCCGGGGGACTAAATAGTGTAGTTGCAGCTTTCCTCTTCCTGAAAAACAGGGGCTGCACCGGATGTTACAGGAAGCGTGATCAACGGTTTTTCCTTTAGGGCAGATTTTTATCTGCATAAGTATTATAGGCTTCTTGATGCTTCAAATAAAGAATATAAAATACTTCTCTGTCAAACAAAAGCAGACTACAACTGGTAACCTTGATAATCTATTGTAATTCATCAAAGAAACTGCTTCATAGCTAACATCATCTCTTCAATGTGTAGTACACACAAAAAGAGCACTTGATAAACAAAAGATTTATCTAAGAGAATCTCCAATTGAAAAAGCAAGTCAGAAAAAAAATCAGCCTATCTATCTTGTCCCCCGGAAAGGCTTAAACAGTTTAGTCCTAGTCCATTTATAAACACGGGTCAAACAATAGAGTCGCAGTACTAAATGGTACTAACGACGGGGTCACAAAAAATACCCCAATCTATCCGCGTCACAGAGGTCGTTAACTCTGCTGACTAGTGACGTATTCTGGAGTCAGCCGAGCCGGAGCCGCGGATAAATCATCTACATCAAAGCTGATAAGCCTCTGGAGTAAACAAACAGGTAAATCTTATAGTTAAACTCCCATTTGTTGTGTTTCAAGACGTTTCCTGTAACCTAAAGTTGTGTTGTTGAGATACAAAACTTGCATATGCATGACATCAAGATTTATGGGGATACAAGACAATTTAGTCACTTTCTAATTCAATTTTATTCCCGCTACAATCAGCAAAGCCAAATTAACTAGCATTAGCTAGTTTTTATAGTCTTTATAGTTTAGTTTTTTTTTTTTTTGTGTTCTAAATTCTAGAGCTAAAGTGTCTATCTGAGAGTATGTCTGACTCGCGAAAGACAGTAAACATGAGAGTTATTCAAATACTTATCCTAGAATGTGTAGTTTGTCGCTTACGATACACATTACTCAGTGTTTTATGGAGCCATGAAACTTTAACTACGACAGTTTAAAACCTATTAACAAACAATATCTCCCAATAAACTTCATTGTTCTACTATTCATTTCATAGTCATAAATGAAATAGAAACGAAAATGATTATTGGCACTTAAAATACAATACGATTATGGTATAAAAACAAAGGGATGACTATGATGAAGTTACACAAATCTACCATTATAGGATTTATTTAAAAACAATATGTACAGACGATATGGATTGAAAGTGGCGTCCACCATGTGGCCCACAGACGTATTTTCAATACCCTGCAAATTGCAATACCACAGTCATCCAAGCCAAGGGACAAGTCTTTCCTTAATCACTTTTACGCCCTCAGACTCTACTTACTACAATTGCATTTTAGTAGCTTTACCTCGAGTCGTCTGCAAAATTATTATAAAACAAAATGAAACTAAACATAAGCCTGTAATAAAGGAAATCCTTTAAATAGAACGTACAGAAAACACATATTCTCTTCAGATAACACGCACTTCAGCGGCTGAAATTGCTTAGATTCAGTGGGAAAGTAAGCCTGCTACGGATTTATGTCAGTTCAAGACCACCCAGGATATTTACGAGTTCGCCACGGAATTGCTCACAAAAACTCTAAACAAGCAATAAATTTTATTCCGATGACGCACTTACTTTTTCTCTCTTTCCCGGCTCTTTGTCTCTCTTAAATGCTTCGGAATTGAATTACATGATATTGTCATAAAATTATTCTTTGAGAATCGCAATAATTGATTCTCTGTAATCTCCTAGCTTCTTTATGAGGTTTTAACTCGTAAATAAATTTGTTTCGCTTGGGCTTTAATATCATTATTACTTTATATAGTTTTTAATTATAAAGGTCGTATTACGTATAGCATTTAAAACTTTTTTAACGAGATTAATTTGAAAAATATTGTAATCGATATGGCTAAGAAATAGCGTCTTAAAGTAGACCTTTCGGCATTGTTGACCGTACGGTGTACAGAGTACAGACCGTACGGCGCGGTGTAGTATTTCATCATAATCTGGGAAGTGGAGACTCAACTCCTGAGAATTGAGTTTGCAATTTTGTGGACTGGAAGCGATAAATGTGGACTTACAAACGGTTAGGTTAATAATTGTTGAGTGTTTAGGGCTCTAGGGATAATCTTGTGGTCCCATAATGTTCCAGAACAAACAAGACCGGGATTAGCGCGACGTCCGCTGATAATATCTTATTTACAATTGTGCAAAATTTTCATTGAATTTAATTAAAATTAGTATCCAGTGGTAAAAATATAAATTTCGATATATATAATTTGACACATTTAGTAGTAGAGGCTACAGTATAGTATAGGTCTACCAGAATCATGGCAAAAAGTGAGAAAGTAAATTAACTCTAGCAATACCGGGGTAATTGGAATAAAACATTTTGAACCTTTTTTTTCCTTATAGCGGCTGATTCTGTGTGTGACACATGCATATATAAATTTATCCAATGATCAAGGATATTTTTTGAAAATCTGCTGTCAAAATTTGCCATCAGATTCTGGTAGACCTATATAGATAGTAAGTACACTTCCCACTTAGGAATTTCGAACTCTACATTTTGATAGAATACATTTTTACGTTTGGTACAATTGAAATAATTGTTAATTGTTAAAAAAAAGTTTCTCTTGTCATTGTCACCTAAACCCTACAATCTACATTATCTCATAGTAAGCCGGCAAGGACTAAATGAATCACGAATGGGCAAACACAACAGCTTGCTGTTACCAGTTAACACCTTCACTGCGGCAAGTAAAATCTTAAACCTTCGTCTGGTGCGGCGATGGGCCAAAGTGTGCCCCCAATGATTTTTCCGCCAGTGCGGGGTGGGCCTTTCTCGACCCACCAGCACAAGGTTAGATTAAATTACTATAACTTTGCGAAAACATAATGTAGGTGTACAGTTTTTGGACTGTTGGAATAACCTTGAACCCAACTTCTTTAGATTTGATTCGCCCCGGGATCTGCCAAACAGGAAATGAGAAATAAACCAGGGAAAGTGGCGGGCCGATATCGACCCGAACCGCACTAGAAAGTATTTTTAGTAGAGATGGGAAAGACGAAAATAAGGGGATATCGAAAATATATATTTTTATTAATTTATTTAAATTCCTGTCTTTAAAACACAAAGCTCGTTTTTGTTTGCACATTCTGCAGTATGTTTCATTTTTTTTTAATTTCTTTTTTGATTCGACACTCCTCATGGTTTCTCCCAGTTTTTCATATTACCCTGCACAATTTCGCCGTTTAACGCTTATCTCAAGGACATGATCTTTTGTTTCCTGCTATCGTGCGTTGTTAATTTTATAAAATGAATAATTATTGTATTTTAAAAAGATAAAACCGACTTCAAAATCGTACGTAATTGAGAATCAAAATTACCTATTTTAAACACTACTGAACCGATTTTGATGAACAGTATTTCCGAAGTTAAACAGTACCCAGTACAAAAAAAGAATTACTTTAATCGGACTAGTAGTTCCGAAGATGTGCGAACACAAACATAAAAACATACATGAATATGTATGTCACTTTAGAAATTTGTCACATTTCTTCAGATGCTGATAATATAGACTAAAACATATCAAAACTAGTCAGTTCTGAAAATGATACATACAATATACAGGTTGAATTGATAACCTTTTTTTGAAGTCGGTTAAAAAACGTGACGTACGTCGGCTACGACTTACGATGGATTGCACATCACTAACTGGCGAGGCGGACGCTCGGTGCGGTATCGGGTCGCCAACCGCCTGCTTGTACGGCGGGCCGCAATAGGCCCACTGCCGCACTGAATTGATTTTTGACACCTCCAGTGCGTGGTAGGCCGATAACGACCTGCCATAATTTTTTTATAGGAAAGACCTATAATTTTGAACACAATCTCAAATATATATTTGCCTCTGTCGTACCTTTACAAACACCTGAGATAATCGTTCCGCACCGAGTGAGAGAACATAGTTTTCTATGTCCGCACCAGCTGAAATTCCGCGGCAGGCCGATTCCGGCCTGCCCCACAGTGAAGGTGTTAAGGATTTATGGAGACAATTGAAATCTTTTAACTAAAGTAGGTGATCTAGTAACTTGAAAGTACCTACTTTAAACACAATTCAGAAGTAATACGGAGTCATCAGAATTATCATGAAACTAATTTAGGTGATATATGCACCATCAAAGAAATGATTGATTGTCATTACAATAAATTAAGCCTAGAACCAATCCGCTGAAATAAATACCGTGTCCATAAGTAGGTAATGCATGTTGTATGACCGTATAAGCCGGTGATCCTTGTGCCGGGGTCCGCCGGTCATTTTTCCACTTGTCACCCGCAGTCGCGCTATTCATCACCGCGAGTTAATTGACTCGCAATCGGACACGACATGTAGGATTTACACGCTGCGACAAATCGGATTTGTGACGCGTTATTTTGATACATATTGGGGTTATGGTAAATACCTATAATAATGATAGAATTTAATCTAAGCACAATATATTTACATTTGGTCGCTTTAAATTCCTCTTTAGTAAAAGTAAAAGTAAAGATCTAGGTGTAATAAATTAAAATCTTAAGAATAATCAGTAACGAATACTAACGAGTATGTCTTATAAGAATTTTAGTCTAAATGAAATCCTACGATTCTACAAAAGCCTAAAGTTTCCGACCTCGTTAGGTCGAGGAAGTGAGTTACAAGTTACAACTCATATCACGTTCACGGGATTTTGACCAGGCGTGACTTTGGCAATAGTCAAAGCGCGAAGGTCGTGTCGGCGCGTGTGAGACGTGTTGTCGGACTGTACCGCTGTCGACCACATCGATCTCAACCTAGGGCTGCCCCTATGGAAGTTGTTTTTGAAGTCTCTTTATTCACGAATATTAGCCTCAATATTCTATTGTCATTGTATTATACATAGCTTTTATCGCGGGCTTTGAGCGCTTTGAGCGCGGTGACCGAATCAAGATATTCCGTAACGAAAAAACCTAATACCCCCCACTGCGGTGCGGCATTGCCAGACTTCGGCACGGTGTTTGTGTGCGTGCGACTAGACGTATATAAATTATAATTGCATAAGTTGATAAAATTGCTATGCAATAGCTTTACCGCGGCAATAGCCGAGTGCCTCACTTATTTTTTTATTTCTCAATACTGTAAAATGTAAGCATAATATTATATTATTTAATAAAATATTATTAAAAAAAAAACACACTGCTCAAATATGCAACAAGTCTTAACATATTTGTTTTCAATTTATCCGTCACTTACATGTGTTATTTTATTACAATCATAATTAAAACACTATCACTGTATCAATGTATGTAGCTATTGTAGACACTTGTATAATGAGTAATGACAAGTCCCCGGATCCCGGTCTACATTGGAACCGCAAACTTTATCTCGACTCAATCGATTTGATCACGATTCCTTTCCTATCAATGAAACAAGTTTGGTGACATGAAAACCAATTATTTCTGAGTTGTTGTCGCTGATTTTGAAATGACTTCCAAATTGAAGGTTCAGTATTTGCTGTGGATTTTTTTTATAATAAAAGTCTTTGATCACATTTAAATCACTATTAGATACATACCCAATAGGGAAATACTGTTTAAAAGTCCTAAAAAAACAGTGTTACCACTTTTTCACTAGTTAATATTACTCTTATAGCTCTGGATTCTAGTACCACAAGCACAAGGTAATTATTTTACATACTCAAAGTTCAAACACCTTCAGGTCGCCTGGGGAATTCAAACGTGTGCTTTAAATTTTTATGTTACGTTCTTTCTAAAATATTAAATATATGACAAAACTTACTTCACGCGGTTAACCCAATTAGCTTTCTGAGCTAAGTTTTTTTTTTTTAATTTGCAATGAATTATTAAAATATTTTTATACCTTACCCTGAAATATGTTATACTCAAGTTTTTTACAAATAGTACGATTTTTTTCCCATTAATAAATATCCCAAATAAGCCGTTTCTCGAACGCATGTAACACAAGTTTAAATCCCTAAGGCCTAAAGCCCGAAGCTCAAAGGGAAACAAATCCAAGGCTCCTCCAATGTCAAGTTCAATTCTCTATAGGCTTTGCCACGATTTTACGACTACCAATAACGACATGTAAATTTTCGTCATAAAACTTCCGGATTTCGCCGTAATAAAAACATTGTGGAACGTTTACTACAAGTAGATGTTACTACAAGAGTCTAGTGCCCTATAAAATACTAAATTACGTTCCTCGGGACAGGAAAATGATTTCTCGCTTTTATTTACTGCCGGGTTATATGGCGCCGTTTGTAAGATGCTAAAATTGGAACTGAGCATCTTTGTCTTAATTAGTCCGCGTGGGTCATGGTTTAACCTTTCGAGGAAGTTTGTTTGAAAGTCACAATATTTCCCTTATTTTTATAGTGGTTTGTTTTGTAAACTAAATTTTTCTGGAAAACTAGATGTTGCCTGCAAGTTCATTAGTCATTAATTTGTTTATCCCGCCGGAATAATTCTGGCAAGAAAAAAACATACGGACAGACTATTTACTCAGACCCCCTTTAAAAATTCACACCCATAAAATAATGAATTTAAGATAAAATTATCATGATTACATCCTTATGAAATTTAATACTGAGCGGCAAGAAAATGAATTTGATACTCCAAGTATTTCTTTCGATGGTCCAGTCTTATTGTAAGCATCAGAAATCAGAATATTTTATAGCACCCATTTACAATGACGTAGCATGATACCCGTTTCTTTAATTTTTCCTGCTATTGTTTTACGAGCTAAAGATTTTCCTCATAGGCCGTAATCGTAGCAAATGGCTTAAGAGGCTCTTAAATGAAATTCTTGTGTATCAAGCGTTCTTAATGTAACTTTACTAGGGCAATATTTTTTATAAACAAAGGTAATGTTTTATCGTAACTTTAATAAGTTTTGGAATTAAAACTTATTAATCGGACTTAACGCGATTTATTCTAGTAGTAATGCTACTACGAGTACATACTTTTTCTCGACGTTTCGGAAGTTTTGGAAGTTTAATAACTATTAGGATGCATTGGTTAATTTTGCGACGGGAGAAACATTACATTATTTGGAACCTTGGAGGTTCCAAATACGATTTAGATTATGTTTGGTATGGTCACCATGCCGGGACCCGTTTTTCTGCTACTACAACTATTCTACACCATACTATGGTCACAGACCACAGTATTACAATAATATATGCTGAATAGTTGTAGTAGCGGAGAAACGGTTCCCGCGCCGTGATTTGTTTTAGCAACATCTAGTTAAAATTATTATTTTTAACAAAAAAATTAAAACCGACTTCCAAGGTAAAAACAATAGTAATATGAACTAAAAAATTATTAAATAACTCTTACTCTTTAATAGCACACCTTTTTTCAGAATTCGTCTAAATCTCAACTATTTCTGTACATATACTACAGTCTTCATTATTTTGAAGTCGGTACCAGCTAATTTAATCGTGAGTTCAGTAAAGTCAGAATATCTGAAACTTTTGGGACTGGTACCGACTTCAAAGTAATGAAGACTGTAGTATATGTACAGAAATAGTTGAGATTTAGACGAATTCTGAAAAAAGGTGTGCTATTAAAGAGTAAGAGTTATTTAATACTTTTTAGTTCATATTACTATTGTTTTTACCTTGGAAGTCGGTTTTAATTTTTTTGTTAAAAATAATAATTTCACTCTTTTTAGTTATCTACAAAATAAGGCTTTATGCGTAAATAACCAATACGAATGTTAACTATTCACATTATGTTACTGTAAGCGAAATTGTGGTAAATGCTTGCAGTTACTTAAGCGATGCTGCAATTTCCAAACTTTTATCTTTAAAGATTCAGGAGTTCTGTTCAGTGCCTTTGGACCAAGAGACACCTTCGTATGAAATTTCTCTTATTCGTAACATATGTTTAACTTACTAGAAACAACATTTTAACCACTATGAGTGTTTTGATAAAATTCAAGGATTTTCCTCGATTGCTCATAGATCCTATCATCAGCTCACCACTTTCGTAATTATTGTTATACAAAATTAGGATTATATCCTATACAACAACACGAGAATTTTGAAAATCGGTCCACAAACAATGAAATCATCATCAATAACGTCTGCTTCGATGCAAAATATCACGAAAAGTGCCAATAATTGGGTCATAGTGTGATGACCATGGTATAATGATGGCTGTGATGATGATGATTAATCAAATTGATGCATTAGCTTATGCTTTCAGTTGTTTAAACAACGCCGAAATTCCCGAACCTGTACCTATAAGCATTCAAAAGTTCTGTTCGGTACCTTCAGATCCAGGGTATAACCTGGTACGAAGTCTTACTTTTTGGTAGCATTTACCTTGAATGCTTCAGAATAAATTGAAATCACTATATGTTTCCCTACAAATTTCAAGGAGTCCCCTCGATTCCTCAAGGATACCATCTACAGATCACCACTTTTGTGAACATGGTACCAAATTCAAGTTAAACCCTATACAACACAAAAAGAATTTTGAAAATCGGACCACAAACGGATGAGTAATCGTTGAACATACAAAAAAAAAAAAGATACAGCCGAACATATTACCTCCTCCTTTTCGGAAGTTGGTCAAAAATATCGAATCACAGTAAACAATATTATTCTTGGATGATATTATATCATTATATATCATCCAAGAATAATATTAGCCTGTGATATTATCTGGCTATAATAAACTACATTTAGTTTATTATAGCCAGATAATATCACAGGCTAAGATTAAGCGGGCACTTAGGCCGACCCGCCTTACCGAGGGGGGCTGAGGGGGGGCTGCGGTAAACTGCTTCATCCGTCACCAACACAACCACTTGTGTAATTTGTGAGATCATTCTGCACAAAACATTGCCGATTTCAGCACAATACGAGATATTATGTTATGAAATTACATGAGTAACATTGGCATAATATTACGAGACATTTGTGGCAAAACTTGAGAATTTCTTGTTATGACTAAGTATAATATTATAGCTTAAGAGATTTTGGATACCGTTGTACGAAACCAAATTCGCTTTCCGCAGTCTATCTCTATGCTAAGGACCTTTTAATACTTCCTGATAAGTTCTGGATAGGCTATCCACTATATAAATAACTCCATAATCCATCTATCAGATAAGTTGTGGATAGCCTATCCGGCACTTATCAGGAAGTGGTAAAACCCCTAAGTGATAAGTCTTTAAAACCACGCACATATTTTGATGCGACTTTTTATAACAGAGTGGGTATTAAGACAATTTTTCTGAAAACCCTCAATGAACACCCTTCATAAGCCACTCAACGACTTAAAGATCACCTTCGTAAAACACTAAAGAAAATAACCCATAAACGGATTCACTTATATAATTGCGAGCTTTACAAATATCTCCTCTATAAAGTCCGGACTTACGTGTGACACGGGTTTGTTTGAGATTTCATAAGAAGAAGCAAAGGCCTACAACACACTTGCGGCTTTTCCGTGGTTCTAGGCGACAGTAATTAAAAAAATCTGCACGGATAGAAAATAAGGCTATCTTGATGTAGCTCTACATTATTTAATTTTCATATTTACTCTGAATTGAAACTGTATGAGCTGTTTTCCTCTTTTAAGAGATTTCTTCTTTGATATGAGAAGAGCGCAGTTCACCATTTTCGAGAATTTCGGTGAACGCACACTATTCTCGAATCAATTTCTTCGTATCGGAGGACTTCTTTATTTCTGTAGGAAATCCCAAGAGAGCACTTAAAAACCAATTGCATATACGCTTAAATTCAATAAGAATTCTAATGATATAGTTGTTGATTTAAAATCATCATCTTTTTGATAATAATGATCGTCATTTATCTGCCCATAAGCGTTCACTTGAACTTGTTGCCTCTACATGGAAATCATTACCGTTAAGATCGTCGCAATTCAAAAACGATGGCCCGATGATCGCGTAACCTTATTCGACTGTAATAAAACGAGACCGTCATTTTGTACACTGACATTCAGCCTGATATATCGGGCGTTAAATAAATGAATTGATCCATTACCGATTGGATTACAAGTTGAGTCGTTATATTAATCATTTTTGTCCAATTTCACACGAAACAATCACAGCTGGGATCGTCGTTTGTCAACTTTTTTATTGTGAAAGCATGGTGCGACCAATTTTAAATGAGTTTTGGCGTTTATGTTATGACTTTTTATTGTTATAAATCCAATGTTTCCTATGGATCGAAACAACAATCGCAAATGAGCCGCCAAGAATGCAGGCAAAGCGATTATTGCACAGTTACAATGAGTAAGAATGGAGGTTTTACTATTTATTAGATCCTCGTATATATACGAGCTAATATTAGCAATGCTCAAATAATTTACCTTAGACCCACAACAACACCAAGCGAGTGCGTGCGAATACAGCACATGGAGCATTCGCACGGTGCTCGATATCGATGCAACAACACAAAGGTCGCACGTCCGTAGCATCGGAACGATCAAGGTGGCCGAGATCCCAATCGAAGCATCGATATTCTCGTCGCGAACGCCATTTTCCGAACACGTACCATTACATAATTTATCCCGGGATTACATACAATACACCATAAAGCACCTTTAAAGGATAGCTATTCGTCTTCCGAACGCAGTTATTACGTGCGACGAGTAAAAACACCTCTCTCGTAATTGCTTTAATCGGTAATAAAGACATTCTGATAAACCTTGTACCAGTTATTAAAATAAAAGCCGGGCTTCTCGTTATATAATGGAGAGAATCTTTCGAAAACGTACCGGCTTTTTGTTACTGGGCTTACGGAATGCTGTGTAATCGCCGGGAGCCTCTCATAATGTGTGTACGTTATCCACTATAAAATTAATGCTCTAAGGATTTAAGAAGTAATTTTTAAGGTTTTGCATATGAAATATATCTATAATACATATCATGTAACACTTTGTAGAGACTTGATAGAGCACTCGTCGTTTATTGAATTCCTTTTCGCATCGAGTAAGTTGTCTAGATTTATTCAGTTGTTTGCAAAATGTTAAAGCTTATTAAGTAGTACATATTTTTAATTTTATTATTAGTGTCAGTAGTTTTAAAATTTAATATTATTATTTAGTCAAAGCTAAATAGGTAGCACTTAATGAATGTGCAGCAGAAGGTCCCTTTAACAACAACCTGCTGGATGTTGTTATTAAAACGCTAATGTAATTACTAATTAACGTTCGCATTTCAGATTGCATACGTTTGAGAATGTGAGGGAATATACATTATACCCAAACTACTTGACAGAAGAGAAGGGTTGAATCTTCTCTTTAAGTTCCAGGTCAAGTAAATGTCAAAAAAGTTGTGACTTTTTGGTCCCTACCTCCTGCAACTGGTGCACTTTTTTGATCCCTAGCTCCTGCAGTTGGTGCAGAATACTGAGGGTTAATATGGCGATGACTGTGCAGGTCGGCGGACGACAACTCGCTGTCGGAGCTGGAGGGCGGGGTGTTCGCGGGCGCGCGCGGTCTGCGAGTACTGCGTCTAGCGCGGAACCGCCTGCGAGCCGTGCCCGTCGCTGCGCTCGCGCATACCACTAGACTGCAGGCGCTGTAAGGATACTTACATTTACATTTACGTGAAATTTACTTGGAGGCGAATTGAAATAAGAACTTGGAGGAACAGCTTTAAAAGTTAAAGGCTGTCACTGTCGTCTGTCACTGCTTAGCATAATTAGAAAGCTACCAGCTTTGAGCCGTTGGCGACGAGCAAAATATCGAATCTCGAGAGAAGTCGTCATTGTCGTAACCAGCAGAGGAGGCAGAGCCTGTAGGCTCACCTCCGTGTTACACGACTTTTCGTTGAAGAAGGCCAGTGGTACTGCTGGTCTACTTGTAGGTACATTTATCGAGATTTCTTGAGAAGAGTCTGGACATGTCTTTAGAATGCAATAATTATTATCATGTTTGTGCAGAGCGATTGTTATTAACAAGCTATTGATTGATACGGCTATTTGTTTACTGTTGACTTGACTAATTCGTTTTATAGTTGTTTTTTTATCAACTTCAAAAATATTCAATTTACTCACCCAGTTGGGCAACCGCTAACGGCAAACCATTAATTATTGCGAAATTGTCAAGTTAAGGTGACGCAGCGTTAAAGTAAGAAACCGTGTTGGATATGTTTTAGATTGCTTGTTTTCTATGAGAGGCCGGCCCGGCCTCTCATAGAAAACAAGCAATGGAACAGCAAAAAATGGAAAGGGCGTAAGCGACAAAATGGTTTTTGTCGCATAATTTAAAAATCATAAATACATTTCATATAAGCTATGCACAAATTAAAGTGCATGCTTGAATCAATTTATGTACAAATTTTGGAACCTTAAATCACTCTCCTCTGTTGGAAAAATAGGAACCCCTTTTTTTACAGAGGTCTTTTCGATTGATTATTCTGTGCTATAAAAGTTGTCCAATCGTGTTATGCTATGGGCAATTCAAAGACAAAGACATGATGAATACTGACAATGAACTTCAATTTCTTAGCTTTAATCATTGCTGAGAAAAATCGGCATCGCTACAGCCAAATTATCAAGGCGTCGCCTTAACAAAATTAGCAAAGCCATCTTCGAAGCTTTAGAAACGAGTGACCTTAAAATTTCAAGAAAACTTTCGAGATTTTTCAATCCTAAATTAATTTCGCTTAATTCGGTGAGGAAAGTTATGATTTGATTTATCGCAGTTCTTTTAAACAAAAGGCTTACAAAGGGCGTACTTTAAAAGTTTTGTCGCGACTTTTTAAATATTTAGCGAGTTTTAATCTCGAGAGAGTGTAATTAACTGTGGAAAATCTTTGGTATAATTCACCAGCGGCAGTATGAACACGCCTGTAATAAACCTCCTTAATGCACCGCAAATAAAGTTATATCGGGCGAGTAATAAAACGACCGAAACAGGTTATTACTTATTAGCTGTTAGCAGCAGCATCTCATATTATTAGCGAGAGATTATTATTAATGCAGCATAATATTTATGCGTAAATAAGGGCACAGGGCAAGAACTTAGACTGTTTTCATTACGATATAAATACATAAACGTTAACTTAAATAGAGAATGAAGTTAACAAGTTTGATTATAATAATAATGGAAGTACTTACAGCTTCAATAATAATCTTATATGTATTAAAAGTACTGTGTAGTCTGTACTTGAGCACATCAATAATATGATCATATGTCATAGCTATGTTGACTATCAATCGTTATGAACAAACACAAATTGCATTTAATTTAATTTGCAATAACACAAACCGCATATAACCGTACTAGAAAACGAAAGTAATAAAATACTTATGTAGTTTGTAATAAAAAATCTAAGCACTTTATTTTTATTACACTTAAAAGCATGTAAAGTCTAAAATGCATAAAAGGCCTGAATATGCTCATGAAATGTAGGCAATCAAGCATAGAGCCGTTAAAGAAATGGCAGGATATGTTTTCGCATTTCAGGTGCTAGAATGAATACAGGACGTGAGTCTCAAAATGTATGTTATAAGTGATGTGGAAAATGCAGTGCCGCAATATCTTCAGACTTGTATTTTACGCGCACTTGTTCGGGAAATGCGAAATAATTTATGGTATGAGTGAAGGGTCAGATTTTAAAAATTGTACAATTAGTCATTCAGAAATTACAAGCTTCAACTTATGAAAAACTCTACCCATGACGCGTTTCTTAATAGAACTGCAAACCAAACAGTTCACACGACTGCACGCCAACTGCAACTGAACTGCAATCCGACTGCCCGTTTGGTTTGCAGTTCTATTTCAGTCGTATTGCAGTCGTGTCAACTGCATTCAAACTGCACTTGAACTGCAATTTGCGGTTGGATTGCAGTTGAAATGCGGTCCGTCTGTGTAGACCCTAAGCGCGAAAGCCACCACTAAGCGTTGAGACGTGAGTATATTCGTCTAAGACAAAGTAAAATATTAAAAATCTATGTTCATTAATGGATTAAGGACAGATTAAAACTTTTAACGTGAAAGACTCAAGGATTAAATGCAAAGACCTTTAACAAGGATCAGTTACTGACGCACATGTAAACAGACGAGATTGAAATTTTCTGTATAATCCTAGCTTTTATGCTATCGTTAATAACACGTATAGCTAACAAAGCTAATGCAGCAATTTCAATATCAAACTCATCAGAAGTACTTATAGCAAAGTAGAGCATTGAGGTTTTAGATAATGCAAATATTGGTAGAACTAAACACGCTATGTTTGTGTGTCAGAACTCCGATTACAGCGTTCGGAATTAAGTTACCTCTGACAAAGCCTTTGTGCCAACGACAAAAAGATGATTTCATAGAGAGATTGAGATAAAATGACTTTGAACGAATACGCGGAAAATTCACTTATTTACTACATAAAAATTGAATACAGGAGGTTGAATTAGGTCCACTAGAACGAGTCTGGTTTATATATAGTAAACATATATTTTATTTTATTTATATATAATATAAATAAAAAAAATATATATATATATAAATATGGGTTAAATATTATAATAGCGCTTCTTTTGTTCCTCCTACTTATGAAAGGAGAGGCTAATATTTAGATTTAAAGTTAACGCTACCTCGGATTGGCGCGAAGGGGTCTTCGTTTTGTGAACAAGTTTCTTTGAGTTAATGTGTTTTGATCTTTGACATCTTTAGAACACTTGAAATGATAAACCACATTTTGCCGCGAGAAAACCATAAATAACAGGTCGTGACTGTGTGTTTTGGCTGACTGTATTCAACGTATCTTCAACACGCAGTAGGTCATCCAGCATTAAAAATGCAGTAGTAATTTCGAAAGCAGAATAGCGACCAATGAAGTGTGCAAAAAAATTCATGCAGTTTCATAAAAAGCAGCCATTCGGATGCGCTGACCTCTCGCTGAAAAACAAATCTCACTTCTTTCACTTTCTTAACAACTTCAGAGTATTTTTATGTCTCCATCAAGTTTTATTCGTCTGAAAATTCCATGTTTACGTCTATAAGTACTATTGATTAAACATTTGGACGCACAAACAGACGCATTAAACTTTTATAAATATGGACCGCGATTATTTTTGACAGGTTACACTAGGGTTGCCAGCCGTCCTGTTTTCCCAGGACATATCCTAGATTTCTTAGTGTCCTGGGACGTCCTGGATAGGTTTTAGGTAGCGTCCTGGGTTCACTACAAATTGTCCAAGTTAAAAATTTTGTTGTAAACAAAATTGTTTGTTTTATTGGAACCTGGTTTTTTAAATTTAAGGTTGGCAACCTTAGGTTACACATAACTTTCCTTTTAAGATATGCTCGTATAAATTACGAGTTATGATCTATAACGCTTTTAGGCATATGGTTTTACACGTCTAGAAAGGAGGCTATGACCTACTATTTATAAATATATAAATCCTAGAGAGAAGTGCGCCTGTTATTATTTGGGTGCTACGTTTAACATACTTTCTAGTCCCATCTATTCTGTAACTTCTTACTCGCATTTTGATAAAACACTGAGTTACCCCGTAAAATGTACTTTATTCTCCTACTTCATTCTATTATTTAGTTCATGTGTACAGTTTACCTATTTATTTATATTATTTTTTTACGAGCCTATACTATCCCACTGCTGGGCAAAGGTCTTCCATCTGTCTCGCTCCAACGCCAGTCGCCACCGCAGGCCAGCCTGGCTTGTAAGTTGTAGGCATCCAGTTTATCTCGCCATCTTTTTGGAGGCCGTCCACGGCGGCGTCGTCCGTCCATTTATTTATATATGTAAACATATTTATTTTTGTATGTAAACAATGGAAACCTACTTCCGTAACCGGTAATCGAATTGTCATGTCGTCAGGAACCTGGCCGGCAACCAGATAAGTGAGCTGACATCCGCGTCGCTGCCGCCGCTGCCCTCCTTACATACGCTGTAAGTACTTATTTATTATTGTTTTATAACATAATACTACAATAATACTGAGAGAAAATATTTATTATTATTTTTTAATTTTTGTGTGGGAAAATTTACGACGTTAGGGGGTTTCTCATAGAAACATAGAAGTCAAAAGTTACTCTTTCAGCGCTACTACTTTTACAATCAATTCTATGTAAGGACACATAATATAACAGAGCCTACAGTAGGTATAGTCACATTGTTTTGTTACGCCCTATAGAAAAAAAAATTGATAATATTTTTAGACAATCCTTGAATGATTTGCCGTAATGATATCTCCCAAAATATATTAAAACCTTGACCGACGATGTTATTGCTCTTTAACACTCACAAAATAACGTCTGGCTTTTTATAAAGTGATGGTCCTTTTTAGGGCTTCCTACCTTTTAACATTATGAGAGTAATTAGTTACCGAGACATTTAAGGAACTTAAGATGATAAAGCGATTAATATAATGTTTAAAAGGTATGCAGTTTCTGATAAGGTCTTGTCTGTCAAGTCAAAAACCTGGACCGATTTAAATCAACCTTTTGATCTAGAAACTTGAAAATTTTTGCGCTTCCTGTTATGACGAAGGCATCTACTACGAATGATTTTCCATTTTTTTATTGTTAAACATGACAATAAAATAATTAAAAATCCTTGTATCAAGCTGCTTGGAAGTTGGAACACTTGTGGCGGTACCCACAACTCGCCTAACAATCCTGCATCGCGCTATCGAAGTTTCGGAGAACGGCAAGATATATACAACGTCTGAAATGACGTCAGTGGGCTTCGGCCTGACCGAGCATGCTATCTCGCTCGGTCGGAAGATCTTCCTTTTCAGCCGCCACTAACAACGTTAAATTGGTGACCACCGACAAGAACACGCATCCTTCATCATGGACATCAGTCATCATCAACACTCCCCGCCCCTCCGCACCACGTCAGCAGACATCAAGCATAACCGGCGGGGCTAAAATGGTCGCTTTGGAGAATCATGTATTGAATCATAATATGATTCATTTTTAAACTCCACTTTGCGTACAATTCATATAGTGATTCGCTTCGATTAATGATTGGTCGCCGCGCGCGAGCGCCGCGCGAGAGACCAATCATTGATGTAAACGAATCACTAAATGAATTGCACGCAAAGTGTAGTTTAAAAGTGATTCGCTTCGATTAATGATTGGTCTCCGCGCGTGAGCGCCGCTCGCAGGACCAATCATTAATCTAAGTGAATCACTAAATGAATTGCACGCAAAGTGGAGTTTAAAAATTAATCATATTATGATTAATTATATGATTCTCCAAAGCGACTATTTTAGCCCCGAGGGTCGCCTCGACCATAAGCCGCGTTTGGAGGTCCGCGCCGGTCGAACCCGCGTCTGGCTTGAACGGGGCAGCCATAGGCTACAAGGACCGGTCAGCAAGCAGAGCACGGGGTCCCTCTCCTGGTCATTGCACGCCTAGCTTCGGCCCACACCTGACAACACAAGCGCATTGAAGAATACCACAGGTCTTCGGGGGGGAGTGATGTGGCGGTACCCACAACTCGCCTAACAATCCTGCATCGCGCTATCGAAGTTTCGGAGAACGGCAAGATAATATATACAACGTCTGAAATGACGTCAGTGGGCTTCGGCCTGACCGAGCATGCTATCTCGCTCGGTCGGAAGATCTTCCTTTTCGGCCGCCACTAACAACGTTAAACACTGTTTCATGCAGGCGAAGCAGTAGAAAAAGTAATTAAAATATAGAAGCGCATCATATAAAAGGGCATCTGTAACTTCATTGACCTTTAGATACAAAGTGACAATACCACGGCTGTTCGTGATAAATGAGTGTCGATATCATCTAGGAATTTCAATAAGCTCATGTTTACATAGACCTTTGCTACGCCTTTATAGTGCGGCCTTGTAATATTATAATCTTATAAGACGTGTTACTCAAACATAGATATCCATTATCCATCCAGCGCATCTTCTGCCAGAAATATTAATCCCATAGCATCATATGTAGTAATAAAAGCTAGACTAATCATCTTTTTTAAGAAATATTTACGCGTGCCTATATGGGCATATTTATTCATCAACTCTTCTCCTTTTGATAGTTTAACATTTTGACCTTGATTGAGCAATCTTCAGTTATCTTGATCAATCTTGGTAGAAACCGCTGTAAGCGCTAAGACCGACTATTTGAACAATTTCTTGTGATGTTTACCTATATTTGTATTATATAGGTATCCAAAATACGTATTATGTATCCCTTATATATAAAAATGGATTTTCAAATGTGTTAGTCGCTCTAAAACTGGAAAACGGCTGAACGGATTGGGCTGATTTTAGTCTTAAAATATTCGTAGAAGTCCAAGGAAGGTTTTAAAGTGACACGAAGTTCACCGGGACAGCTAGTATCTATAAAAAATCTTTACAAGTGAATGTCTCGACTTAAGAGGCCGGGTACACTTGGAATTTCTCATACATACGTAATTCCAAAATCATTTTCTCATACGAAAATATTTAACATGTTTGAGTTGTTTTTCAGTTTAAAATAGTAATTACCTAGGTTCCTGCACAAAAATTTACTTCTAAATATTTAAACACTAAAAAATAGAGTAAAACACTAAAAAATATATAAATAAATAGTTAATTTACTACAAAATATTTAAACTCTAAAAAATTTTTTTTAGTATTTAAATATTTTTTAGTAAATTTACTATTTATTTATATATTTTTTAGTGTTTAAATATTAAGTACTAAATTTACTAAAAAAAATTAAAAACAAAAAAAAAATTTTTAATGTTTAAATATTTCTAAGTAAATTTTTGTGCAGGAACCTAGATAATTACTATTTTAAACTGAAAAACAACTCAAACATGTTAAATATTTTCGTATGAGAAAATGATTTTGGAATTACGTATGTATGAAAATTTCGAGGGTACCCGGCCCCTTAAGATCATGTCGTAGATTCCGTAGCCTGTATGTCGTAGTCGTAGGGAATGTCTACGCTTATGATAGCGGAATGCGGAAAATATTTATAAAGCCGAACATTTGTTATTCGATTCGAGTTCAATACTCGAAAGACCTATAAATATACATTCCTCGTCTAATTTCACTCGAAAAGGTTTTCCAAATGATTTCATCTAATTGTAGGAGATGCGAACATTTCTAAAAGGATTTTATGACCCCATTATCCTTAGACTATTGTCATTGATTTAATTGTGATTTGAAAGCTTTTAAATGGTTAATTTAATATGTTAATTGCGTCCCTAGCGTAAACCCTAGCGTCTGAATATTATATGGGTAAATGGGAACTTAGTTGTAAAATCTTGAGATTGAGATAGTCAGAACTATATTAATGTCACACGCGACGGAATAACACGTTACAAAACTGCTGTCGACGCGCGTCTTCTTAAATCACAAATTCACAATATTATAAGAGCGTCGTTCACCCTTCCACTTCATCTCCTGTCGTTCCGTCAAAATCTTGTCCAGTGACGTTAAAATATTTATATCAAACATCAGAAAATCAAAGCTGCGGCGACGCACCGCAATGCAGCATTGTAGCCCTGTAAAAAAATTGAACATTAAAAATTAAATATTTGCTTATTCAGAAACCTTAATTATTATTAACACAATGGTTTCATAATATTTTTCTGTAATATTCCTGCAAGAAACAGTCGGGCCTAAAACCACTCTGTTTTACTGCTCATAAAACAACACCAAGAATACATTAGTGCGTTCATTTCTTCAGATTTTACGCCAAATAAAGCTTATATCGCGTTTTCATGGAAAGATTAACGTAAACACTTTTCTTCTTAATGAAGTGTCATAACTTTTTTTATTATAACTGATCAACAATTAAAGCGATCAAAATAATATTAAACATCTAAAAATTCGATGAGCTGAAGGGATACCATGGCCAGGCTGGCCAGAGGTGGCGCAGGAGAGATACAGATGGAAGTTTTTGGGGGAGGCCTTTGCCCAGCAGTGGGACAGTTTAGGCTTGTAATAATAATAATAATAATCTGAAAATTCAGAAAGTGTGGTCAAATCTTCTCAAAAAGCGTCAAATAATATTAAGTTAAAAACTATCCGTCCCCTATTATGTATTTAAAGACCTGATAGGATAATAGGTGGGTACTGGGTAGATACTCAAACAGTTTACGTACTCGTACTTTCCCTATAAGCGCATCTTTTGTTTTCGTCTCATCATCCAAAAAGAACAGAGGATCGTTAAAATGTTTTATAAGTTTATGTTTTAAAGTAAAAGTTATTATTTTCAAGTCGTGTCATATAAGTGGCAGCCGGTGGCTTCGACGTCAATAACTTTAGGGGACGACATCCTTTTAGAAGTTAGCTCAAAATAAACTCGTGTCCAATAACTTAGTTTAATTTATGGCATATATGGCGGTGTTATAATTTATGGCTTACAATGAACGTTGATCTTATAGTAAACATAGACAGAAAAAAATAGAGATTTATGATTTTAATAGTTTAATAATGTGCTAAAGAGAGACACGTATAAATCAAATAATATTATTTAATAAACCGTTTACATAATTAAAGTAACGACTAACTAGGCCATAATGTTCGCTGTAAACAGTAAAAGTATCAAAATCTATGTACTTATACAAGACTATGGCGAAAGTTAGTTGATGATTTTGCTATAATATTATAATTATATTTGTATGTAGGAAATCGGCAAGTAATATTCATAAAATTCATAGCGCAGCGCAAAAACAACGTATTAAATTTTAATGAATGACGCTAAGAAATAATAGTTTCAGCATCTGCATTTAAAAATATCGGCTATCTGCCTTACTTTTTCATCATAACAATACACATACCTTCATAACTCAAACTCAATTGCTAAAGGTTAGCTCACAAAACTGAATGAATGTAAAACTGAATGAATATTGTGTCGGTGTGTAGAGCGCCTTACATCTAGAGTTCGTCGACCGCCCGCCCTTGCGCCGCTCTCGTTAAAAAGCTCCCGAAACATATTTTCGCGCTTATCGCTCATATTTCATAAGATAAGCCTTTGATATTGACGTCATATCCGCATGCTCGACCAAAATATAATAATTAGCTGTCCTTTCTTGGATGCTAAGATTTAATTAAAGTGCAAATTATTTTCATCAACAACTTCCAAGGATACTCAATACTTATTTTTTGTGCTGATGACTAATTTTATTACGTTTCATATCTTTACATGTTTATAATGTCTGTTTAATTCAAATTGTAATATATATCCCAGATTAATTAATGAGTATCTTTCGTAGAATTTGATTAAATCTTTTATTCCGCATACCGAAGACATTCTACATTTCTCTGCAACTAACGATTTACGTGACAGCGTGACAAATGTATCCAGCGGTTTTACAAAATTTCAACAACATTAACTATTTATTATCATAAAATTAAAATTAATCGAACCATTAATTACTTCAATTTTTGTGTCCACGCTAAAATAATTCAAACTATCCGCACTGACAATTTTATTGCGGACAGATTAAAAAGATTTGTTATCTCTGTCCTGATTAAAATAAGTTTTTAATGGGGAATAAAGCTACATTTACATCGTCGGTTTAATTAAGAAAAACTATCGTTTGACGTCAAAGGGCGTTCGGTAGCGCCGGGATTTATCGTCGTCTGTCTGGATCCACGACCTCAGACTGATCCCATATCGGGATCGCATCCCGGGCTGATACTTTCGCTAAATATATCTCGAATATTGCTGTATTCAGTAAAACTTTTGACACTTTCGAAACGCAATAAATGTCGTAACTTTTCAATATACTTATTGGTGGATTCGATCAACATTTTTCATATAAATCAGATTCGAATTGACTTGTTTGCGTCCGAAATACCCCAGCCATAAAGTGCTGAACTTTACGCTATATTAGACTTTACGCCATATTAGATTAATTCAGTAAAACATATCAGATTTTTATTATTATGTTTTTGGCCACGCAACTATTTTACAAGCGTTTTTCGTTCTAGAAACTGTAATGGAGAAAATGATGTCGATCGCAATCTAAGTCGGCTTCTTATCTGCGGCAGACTAGCTCTATCACACCTTACAAGTCACGAAAGTTGTCGGGGCTTCAGTCACAATCCGGTCAACCACTTGAAAATCCGTGCTCTCACCTCACTTACATAATTGTACCACTTGATCTTTACGATTTGTAACCTGTGAGTTTTGTCTTTACTCGAATTTTCGTGTAAAATTTTCTCTAATACTTAATATTTACCAGTTCTTTCCGTGGATTTGCCCGCTTGTTATAGTATTTCTGGCATATAAACTTTGATGTCCTAACTAGCTCGTTACAGCTGTAATTTTAAAAACTACTTGCGTAACATTATGCTTACATCATAAGAGGAACACTTTAGAGGAACATAAAGAAAATTGAAGTTTTAAACTCAAAGTGCTTGGAGTATATTGTGTAATAATATGTAGATCTATCAGTCGATAAGCCTCTGAATGCTGAAAATTTAACTGTATGACATCACAGTATTAATATGATGACCAAGCCTCACTAAAATACCAACTGCACCTATCATGAACCACTGTAAGCGGTATAATAGCAAGCAATCAGTAAATTGTGCTCAATATTGAAATCAAAATTATTAATTAAAGTTTTATATTTTCTCCACAGAATACTAAAACGGAACCGGATCGTCCACATCGAGGAACGCGCCTTCGCCAACACTCCCGCCCTGCGCATCTTGTAAGTAAGCATTATCTATATTGTATTTTGTCCTACCAGTTATTATTTTTCAATACCCTACACATAGTCTACGAGAAAGCTAAGGCTTTTGATAAAGAGAGACAGACGCTACCTTCCTATTTATCCATTTTCTTCCTATATGCAGTTTACACGTTATAAGAAAGTATACTTAGGGCGGGCGCATTTTTAACCGACTTCCAAAAAACGAGGAGGTTATATGTTCGGCTGTGGATATTTTTTTTTTTTGTATGTTCAACGATTACTCCGCTGTTTGTGAACCGATTTTCGAAATTTTTGTTTTGTTGTATTAGGTTTCACTCCAATTTGGTACCATGTTTACAAAAGTGGTGACCTGATGATGGGATCCATGAGTAATCGAGGGAACTCCTCGAAATTTATATGGAAACATATGGTGATTTTGGTTTTATGAGAAGCATCCTAAGCATATGCTACCAAAACGCAAGATTTTGCACCGAGGTATACTATGGTTCCGAAGATACTAAGAGAACTCCGGATTCCTTATAGATACAAGTTTGGGAGTTTAGGCGCTGTTTTAAGAACTGAAAGCATATTATGCTACTATGCAAATTACATTCATCATCATCATCATCATTACCACGTCAGGGTCACCAATGTCACCAAATTCAACCTTATCTCCAGAGCATAAGGCACACATTTGACATTACTTCTGAGAAGTTAAAGTTGCTTCGATAATGTAAAGCCGGCTGTACACTCTCGCCGAGACACAGCGAGGCGGCCCGAGTGCGAGAGTGTAAATGGGTGCGCTCGCCTCGTCTCGCCTGCCTCGGACCCTCTCGGTCCGTTGTCGGTATTTTGCGCCCCCGAGACAAAGGGTCTCGCGAGGAAAACGAGCAAACTACTGTACACTCTCGCGTCTTTCAGTACTAGTCCCGCCGTTGGACAGTGTAGAACAGAAAAATAACAATAATAAACGTCATTATTAGTCATTATCTGTGAGAAATAAAATTAAATATGATTATAAATCTTTGGATTACAATGATATCTTTCGATGCATGGTGAATGGTGAATGGTCGTTTTCGTCCATCTTCTGTGAGTTCTTAACTGCGATTGAACTAAGCGAGAATGTACATGATCTCACTCGGGCAAGGGGCTCTCGAACGAGACTCTCGCCCGAGAGCTCTCGGCGAGAGTGTACAGCGGGCATTACATTCTGTCTCACTTCGCCGAGATATTCTGGAAAACAACCTAATTGCAACCTTTTGCATTGCGTTTAGCGTTCATAGTACAATAACTGTCTGCGCTTCAATCTGCCAGGACTGTCAAGCGAGCGGCGCGGCGCGGCGGCGCGGGCCGGGTACTACATAATATTATGTGCGCTGCGTGTGCGACAAGTCGAGCGAGTGCCAGCCTATTGAAACTAGTCCGGTGACCGGCTACTTAGCACGTCACACGTCGTGTTCACTTCGACTTTTTTAAAATGTATTGTTTAAAAGTATCTGCAGGCTGCAGCTGATATTATATTTTGTAAGTGTGACTGTAATAAGATACGTTACAGAATAATATACAGGTGTATTATTCTACGTATAGTAGGTACGCGGTGGTTTACCTACTAGGTAACTAAAAAGAGTGAAATTATTATTTTTAACAAAAAATTTAAACCGACTTCCAAGGTAAAAACAATAATAACATCCTTATAATATGAACTAAAAAGTATGAAATAATTATTCCTATCTAATAGTGCCTTTTTCCGAATTCTGCTAAAACTCAACTATTTCTGTACTCAATCTTCATCATTTTGAAGTCGGTACCAGACGAATCTTCAGTTCTCTGACAGAATATTTGAAACTTTTGGAACTGGCACCGACTTCAAAATTATGAAGATTGAGTACAAAAATAGTTGAGTTTTAGCCGAATTCGGAAAAAGGCACTATTAGATAGGAATAATTATTTAATACTTTTTAGTTCATATTACAAGGATGTTATTATAGTTTTTACCTTGGAAGTCGGTTTTAATTTTTTGTTAAAAATAATAAGTAACTAACGCATTTGGTTATACGACACTTTTTTTAAACTGACCATAAAACTATTAGAAGAAAGAACTTTGAAAATAGTTCCATACACTTCTCTATGAAATTCCTCACATTCGTGAAGCATCTACGTCAATATCGAATCGGATGCCTGAGCTAGAAACACTCTGTAACGGAGAGTGTCTGTCGGACATGTATCGCTGAAATTCCAACGTGCATGAAATTCCTTTAGGCTACCGAATTACTAAATTCTTTTTGAGCGGAAATTGGGAGAACACTTTTTTGAGTAGTATAAGGGTGAAGCCAAACGAGCGTAATTTGTGTTGTGAGTCGCAGAATTTCGGCTGGCAGAAATCCTGTTGCATTCAGTTTCATACAAAAGTCCTGTTTGGTTCACACAAGCGTAATTTTGTTAGTCATGATTTGTATGAAAATATATTTACGCGACCGAAATAATTCTGCGACTCACAACTCACAAATTACGGTCGTTTGGCCTCGCCCTAATAGTTACAAAAACACAATGAAATTCATCACAAATCAGAATATTAGATAGTACTTACTACTTACGTTAATAATTTCCTACATTACATTAATATTTTCAGTCTATAGTAGACCGATTTTCAATAACTGCGGGTACAGGTTTTGTAAGTTCTGCGAATTTTCCAACACTTTCACCTATATCCCTACATTTCTATTCATATTATGTTGAATAACTCCTACTGAAGTAGGGTTTATTCGAAGCCATTGTAGTGAGGAACAATTTACAATGTGGCGTGGAGGCTTAGCAAGTTCCAGTGGGCGTGAGTGATGATTGGGCTTTGCATACGATGCCATTGTACTGTACTCTATACTATAGCGACTTTGTAAGCCCGTGAAAAATTGTCATTGTAAGGCGCAAATGGTCTAGTCTGGGGTATTCCTTGGTTAAAATATTAAGGGTTTTCTTCACGTTTTTCCATATTAATTTTACCATAATTATGAGCTTTATAACATATTTAAAACATATGGATATAATTTTTATTAAACTATGGTTACAATCTGCTAATATTTATATTATAGACTGAGAATCAAGTCCACCTGACTAAACTTAAATTGTTACTGACAATTTTTTTTTCAAATCCAGTATGTTGCTTTTATTCTACGAATAAAAATTGTTTTTCGCATAGGTATAATTTATTAAGTAATTACATAATATTATCCCTGCCGTTATAAAGGCTCTTGGCTACGGTTCTTACTTCCGTAAGAAGTCAGTCCGCTCTTGTCACTTTGGACCTTTTGGGGAAAGGCTTTGGGTTTATTGTAACTAAGTTAAAGGCCAACAATTCCCTAACAGGCTAAATTTCAGGTAACTTCATGGTTAAAATAGAGTTACATATAGTTGTAGGTGTAATATTTTTATTTGTTTGATACATAACTGGAACAAAGTTGGTTCATATTTTCGTTATTCATTCGTTTGGGAGGACATCGTAATTTTCTTATGAATAATTACAACAAATATAAGGGAAAAGACCTAATGGCAGACACTTTAAGGAAACATGAAACATTTGAATGTTATAAAATATATATTTATGAAAATAAAGGATTGATAACTTCTTCCATGTCTTCAGTAACTCTTACAAAATAAAACTATTATAATTATTCTCTGACAAATCAATAAAAAAATATATTATTGGTCTTTTTGTAAACTTAGTTATAAGTACTAATAGATGACATCACAAAAAACGAACATCACTAATAGTAGACACCAATATGAACTAATAGTTGACATAGAACATTACATTACATTTTACATTTTTTTATTTGCCATTTTTCAAAAGATTTCATTTACTTCATCATAGTAACTGCATGCATCAGAAATATTATCCACGTTGTCTCCAGATTCTATTCATTCTTTTTCCATGCTGAAACTATATTTCCTTTTATTTTTATTTTTCATATTTTTTTCCTAGCAAATTTATTTTCAGTCTTTAGTCTCCATGCTTCTTTTGCCTCTTCTTTTTTCTTCTTTCTTTTCTCAGCTCTCCTTTTTCTTCTTTTTACTGCTAAAAAACTAAAGCAATCGTTTTTTAGATCAGTACATGGTCTAATATTAGACACCATGTCCATTTTTAGGTGCAGTAGTTCTAAGTTCTTAGATTGTTCATAGAATTATATTTTCAGAGAATAGTGATGATTTTTGCAGTAGAATAAAGTACAAAATAACTTTAGTATGTATTGAAAAACTCAAAGATGAGGCCCATGTCATCTATTAGGTTTTTTACATTTTCAAGAACTAATAGTAGACACCCTTTATATTGTTAGGGAAGATGGATAAAAAATCTTAAATAAACATTAATTAGTGTATACAACATGACCATTAATCCAAGGAAATCAATAGAAATTACAAAAAATCAAATAAATGTATTCAAAACTTACGTGCAAAATTTCGCCTTCCTTAACCTATTTGCTAAGAAATTGCCGACCGCGTGTTGACGCGGTCATATTATTTACGAAAACTGATCCCATTTTAAAATTTTGTTCCCGAAGGCGTCTCTAATATATTTTTTCAATTCAACAGATAGCTTGAGAAGCTTATAAAATTTACAGTGGTGAGAAATAATTAGAGTACTTCTTATTTTTATGGTATTTTTGTCATAAGTGTCATCTATTAGTTCAGTGTCTAGCATTAGGTCTTTTCCCTTAATGTATTATTAAAACGTTGTTTTCTCAACAATTTAGAATAATATGTTATTTGTATTTATTTATTTTTTGTTGTAAGTATGAATTTTTCTTTAATTTTCTTTTAATCGTATCTGTACTTACGAGTATTTGCAGCTTTATTTTACTGCAGTTCGTATTTAACCTAATTTCGCTTTAAAATAAGACAGCGTCGCGCCGCTTTGTCATTTTTAATTACCTCCAAGTATGAAGTTTTAATTATAAACTATGTCAACCTTTCTATGTTTGTTCAGGCAAAGGAGGGATTAGCTTAGAGGACCCCTTTGAAGTCTATGACTTAATTAGTTTTCCACTTTTTAAAAATAATACCTAATGCTACTAAGTATTTTGAAAAAGTAAATTAAGTATATTTTTAGATAATTCTGATATTATTGTGTTTAAGCTACAAATTCATGATCATTCACATCATCAGATTTAACTAATTAGTTACTAATTAGTGCATTGTTACTAAATAGTGCACTAATTAGTGCATTTAAAAAACTAAAGGGTTATGAAGATAGCGATTGTAATTGGTTGGCCATGAACATTCTACTACCCACTTAATGTTATAAAAATAACACATTAATCTTCAATTTCATAAAAATAGTAATTCCATTTCGAACAGAATGTTCCTTCTTCTGTAAAAATAAGATTACAGCCCAGATAGGAAATTCGGATAATTTTAAATTGAAAGTAATATTATTGTTTGTAGCCAAGTTTAGTGGTACTAAAGCTTGCTGATATTGCTGTCGGGATCTGATATTGGCGACTTTAACTGCAACTACTGCCGAGTGCCGACACTTTACGGCTAAAGTTACAATTTTTATACTCGAAACTATTGAAGATTTTAAAAATGGCTTAAAATTTTGGGCTTAAATGGCTTAAAATGGCTTAAATGGCTTAAAATTTATGTTATGACTTATGAGCAAGAACCAGGCTATCTTCTCATAATTGCTGAAGTTCGTTATAAATTTACTTGCCTAGCATAATTAACAGAAAGCGACGTAAGGCTGTTGTGTAGCGACTAAACCGCTCTGTCTCGCGGACGACGATGAATCGAACCTATAGGCCTACTACGAAACCGTTTTGAGACTCAAACAATCGGACGAGAATGCCGCGTCCTTCTCTAACAACGTCTTTTCACGTTTGTTAGAGTAGGATGCGGCATTCTCGATCGATTGTTTGAGTCTTAAAACGGTTTCGTGGTACAAGCCCTATTTCGTAGCGATCTGCGTAGCGTTGCGTAGCTCTGCATCTCTATATGCGTAGGTACTTTGAGACGAAAAATTAATTTTTAATTTGTTTATTGAAATAACTGTATTTTTACTAAGGCCGGTTTTCAATAGACATTGTAGTGCACCTGAAATGATTATGTTTAAACGAAAATCTTGTTGAATCTTACACTTTGTTAACATTTGCAACTCAAATATTTGCATTGCATTTAATTAATACAGGTAACGTCAGTGGGCGTTTATTTACTATCTAGTTTTAAGATAGCGTCCAATTTCGAAGTTAGGGCTTGACCACAAAGCCGCGAAAACCACAGAATACTGCGGTGCAAATATCTGCGGACTGCGATACGATTTAATTGATGGGTGACAGTGATTCTCTAATTATTATTGACCGTACTAAATAGCATAAATACGATGCTTTCTGTCTGTGTTTCTTATCTTTTTACGTTTTAGGCACGACTTACGATGAGTCCCTAGGAAAGGACATAGGAGGGTTTTAAATTTTTATCGCGGGCAATGTGGGCTTACCACGCGACAAACTAATTTCAGCGATTACCGTAGTAGACAATATCTGCTCTACTATAATTGCATACTCTTATGAGAGTAAGGGGCTGATGTCTCACCACTTCCTATCCACAACTTATCTGACAGATAGAGTAAGGAGTATCTGTCACATAAATTGTGGATGGCCTATCTGACACTTATCAGGAAGTGGTGAAACAGCCCTTATGGCAAATAATAATAACACAAAGGTATTATCTTCGCCAGATTGAGTCGCGTTCGTAGATTATTATTTAGTCGCTGCATCGCAATTTCGTGTACAAGTCCTTACTCAACCAGAATTGAGGACAATAATGTTATCGTAAAAGCTATTTTGATCGCAATTTATATTTACACTAACGCCAACTTCCGCTGCAGATTCCGTCGCGTGTGCGATTTCATTGAAGTTTTAACACAACCTAATTGTGGTCTTGACATTAACATTTATTGTTTTGGGTGTTTTCCAATGTTTAGAAATGTTTGCTTTACGTTTATAGCTGTAAGTGTAATGTCTATTATTATTTTTAACAAAAAATTAAAACCGACTTCCAAGGTAAAAACAATAAGTAATAATATGAACTAAAAAGTATTAAATAATTCTTACTCTTTAATAGTGCCTCTTTCAGAATTCGTCTTAATCTCAACTACTTCTGTACATACTATTGCTTCATTATTTTGAAGTCGGTACCAGCTAATTTAATCGTGAGTTTATCAGTCAATGTCAGAATATATGAAACTTTTGGGACTGGTACCGACTTCAAAGTAATGAAGTTATAGAATGTACAGAAGTAGTTGAGATTTAGACGAATTCTGAAAGAGGCACTATTAAAGAGTAAGAATTTATTTAATACTTTTTAGTTCATATTATTACTTATTGTTTTTACCTTGGAAGTCGGTTTTAATTTTTTGTTAAAAATAATAATTTCACTCTTTTTAGTTATTTACCGGTAAACATAATATAAGCTGTCAGTTGTAGATATTATATAGGATTTAGGTATGAAACTATCACAGCTATAACTATACTCAGGCAGTTTTCAAAAAAGTTTTATGCTATGTCTCAAAAGCCATGAGCCATACCCTACTATAAGTATACAGACCTGTTAATCTAATACGCACTCAACTGTCATGAAATGGCTACTATAACACGTCGTTATTTATTACTTACTAGATGATGCCCGCAACTCCGTTGCGCCACAATTAGTTTATAGCGCGGGAATCGTACATTTTTCCGGGATAAAAAGTATCCTATGTCCTTTCCCGGGACTCAAAGTATATCTATACCAAATTTCAGCCAAATCGGTTCAGCGGTTCGGGCGTGAAGAGGTAACAGACAGACAGACGGACAGACAGACACACTTTCGCATTTATAATATTAGTATGGATTTACTATAATATTGTTACTGAATTATCATGAATAGAATTTGCATAGTAGCATACTTTCAGTTCTTAAAACAACGATGAAACCCCCAAACTTTCATATGAAAACTTATTATCTGAGTTCACTACCACTTCAGAATTTCTTAAAGAACTCCAAGCATATACCCCTGTATATGCTTAGAGTTCATCAAGCAATGCTGAAATATTCAAACGCCTATCTCTGAAGGCTCTAGAGTTCTGGTTCAGTGACTTTCGTTGTATTATAAAACTTCCGCATGTAAACTCATCAGCTCAACATAATAAAATATTATGCTTTAACTACTTTAAGCTACAATAATATAACTATATATTTTGTCCCAATCAAGGAGTTTCCTAGATCAAATTACCAACTTGGTAACCACAACACCAAGTTTAAATCATTTACTTTGTAACAACATTAATACAATTTTCAAAATCACTCGACAAACTCGAGTCTCTATCGAAAAGACTATGAAAAGTACCAATAATAGGGTCGTAACTCAACGATGCATCGTGTGATGGTACTGATAATTATGGTGATGATGGTGATGATGATGAATGTAATTTGCATAGTAGCATATGCTTTCAGTTCTTAAAACATCGCCGAAAGTCCCGAACTTGTATCTATAAGGAATCCGGAGTTCTCTTAGTATCTTCGGAACCATAGCATGCCTTGGTGTAAAATCTTACTTTTTGGTAGCATATGCCTAGGATCCTTCACATAAAACCAAAATCACTATATGTTTCTATATAAATTTTGAGGAGTTCCCTCGATTACTCATGGATCCCATCATCAGGTCACCACTTTTGTGAACATGGTACCAAATTGGAATTGAACCCTATACAACAAAAGAAAAAATTTGAAAATCGGTTCACAAACGGTGGAGTAATCGTTGAACATACACAAATTAAAAAAAATATATCCACAGCCGAACATATAACCTCCTCCTTTTTTTGGAAGTCGGTTAAAAAGTAATACTTATTTAAAGTCTAATTAACACAAATAAGGTAAGTACTTTGAACTTTCATAATTTATTTTGATACTTAAAAGTATATATAAAACATATATTTTCTTCACTTTATTATAATAATTAAGTACGTCTATTCTATATTTTTAAGCGATGTTAATTCTCATAATATTATCATATTAAATACAACTTTGTTGAGCCACGCTAAATTATATATTACCCCTGACAAACCCTCAAGTCCATCGAACACACTAACTTTGACTTTCATTAAATTCTAATTTTACCGAGGCTTCCGAATTTTGTATAACTATATACTTTGTTCAAGCGTCCATGGAGTTTTGTATTAAAATTCCTTGGCTTTTAATATTCGTTATCAAACTGTAAAAGTATTTCCTTTCTTTACTAATAATCAGGGCACCTAGCCAACATATTATTTCCTTTATCGCTTCTTTATAGAATAATTACTGATTAAAATAAATGGAATTGGTATGACATGAGTCGAACGTCGACATCATATTTTTATCAAACACGGATACATTTTCGATCGGCGATTCTATAAAGAAGAGATCTCAGAATACAGAAGTTTATTTCGTATTCTGAGGAAGCGATATAGAAAACTTGTTGGCTAGGGAGCTCAGATATTATTTCTGTATCTTAATTTTAGAGGCTCTACTTCACCATAATGTTGATTTAAAATATGTAGAGTCGCGGACACAGGTGTCTATAATAGTATTGGTAGTTAACGAGATCGGCGGGCTCACCGAGTATGTCGGATACTGCACACGTCATCGCTTCCACCACAAATATGCTTGTAATTATCTCGAGCATAATCCAGCATCTATATTCCAGAGCACAGAGTCGTTAGAGCTGCATTTACCTGAAACTAACGACGTCATTGTCCTGGTTCTCGCGAGGCATTACAATCTAGTTGTAACCTGACTACAAGGGCTGAGATTACTGAATATACTACAATCTAGGGTTTATTTTATGTGCAGTAGTTAAGATGATTTTATTGTCTTAATTAGTATGTTACAGGCATTAAAAAAATAAGTACGTGGGCACGTAACCCCGAGATTAGCTGCCGCGGTAAAGCAATTGCATAGCATTTTTAATCAACTGAACCATACTAATATTACAAATGCGAAAGTGTGTCTGTCTGTCTATCTGTCTGTTTGTCTGTTACCACTTCACGCCTAAACCGCTGTACCAATTTTGCTGAAATTCGGTATGGATATACTTTGAGCCCCGGGAAAGGACATGGGATACTTTTCATCCCGGAAAAATGTACAGTTCTCGCGCGATAAACGATTTTTGGCGCAACGGAGTTGCGGGCGTCATCTAGTGCAATTATTATAATTCGCATACGTCTAGTCGCACGCACACAAGCTTCGTGCCGAAGTTGCACGACAACGCTGCACCGCTGTGCCAGTCGGAGTGGGGGGTGTTAGGTTTATTTTCGTTACGGAATTTCTTGATTCGGTCGCCGCGTTCGAAGCCCGCGATAAAAGCTATACAATAGCTTAATACAATAATTAATAGATCCAGGATAAATTACAGTAGAATGTGGAGTACTAGAGGCCGTCTGAATTGACTCTAAAAAGAAGAATTTTCATTACGAAAACTGTAAGTTGGCACAACTTTTATTTTAGAAATAAATAGTATTTTCATAATATTTCCAATAATTATAAACTAATTTTATAATAATTGCACTCTTTGCGTCGTCTCCAAATTTTTTGTTACACAAATATTGCTGCCGTTAAAAAGAAACCACTGGACTGGTTAAAAAGGTGTTTACTGCTTATCCAACTCTCGCAACCAATTAAATGGCAAATTTCGTTTTTATTATCATTTGCCTGTCCTCAATAGCGCCTTTATAAAATTACCTAACAGTATATTAAATTCAGCTCTAACACAAACAAACATTGCTAAGTGTTTGCGTCGTGAAACGTTAATGTTATTTACATACAGAAAGAGCTCTGTGTTTCCTTATACCTCCAAAATTTAATATTTGCCCTTAATGTTCCTTTCATGGCTACTATTTCAGGTCATAAACTATTATTTTTGGGGTAATAACAGAATTTCTCATGTATTTGGGTTACTTGTATAATAGTAGGGGAGGGGAAGGTGCTAATTTTGTAGTCACTCGAGTGCGATGGAGACCTAGTAGGTTTTTTACATTAGGTAAAACTGATAAAAAAATAATAAGAACGTTTTTTATTTTAGCGGTGGGTTCAGAAACTGCGGCCATTTTAAAGTTTTGAAAAAGAAAATATATTCAGAAAATTGCTTTTTTCGGTCAGTTATTATTATATTTTAGACAACAAGGACTAAATCATTTAGTTTAGTGCAAAATAAAATATCTGCGAAGTTTAGTTAGGAAAATATGAAAGTTTATTTTTTATATTTTAAAATGTTCCTACAGGCTTACCTTATCTTTGAATCGTCAGTGCTTTTTATGGAAGCTTCTTTGGGGTATACTAAACATCCACTATCTTAATCTGACAGCTCGGATGACATTTCAATATTAAAAAAAATATTTAACCCACCACGTGAGAAATCTGATTTCTATACCATGATAACTAGACACATGTCGGTAGCCTATACAAGCTTAATCTGACACGCTCGAGCTACTCCCAAAATCCCCTCTTCCCCTCCTCTACTATAACTATAAACTTTGGCCCTCGTTTGTACCTAATTATAATCGGTTCGTATTTTCACTGAAAAAGCCGTAATAAATAATTTTATGAAAATTTTCAGTAACATAATAATATTATATTTTTTGCTCTGTTGTGTGCTGTTGTTCTTCCATTCTTTTCGCAGTTCAAAGAACTACACAGCAGTTATCACTGTTATAAAAGATTATCCCCATCTATTCTCTTGACAAGGCATTCGATATCAACTTTACTGTTATAGATAAGACCGTACAAAAACGGACCGTACATCACAAAAACTTTGTCGCGAAGTTTTTCTTGTCTCTGATAATATCGAAGCACCGGATTACGCCTGACCCTAATGTGAAAATAGTTCCTAGGGTTTTCTTGACTGTTTTATCGCGTAGGATTTGCTTTTGTTTTTATATAAAAGTCTGTCTTATGAACAAAGTTGCTTTAGATATTCTGTTGATTTCGTCGAAGAAAACAATAGGTTTTGGTGACAGCCTTTATACTCGTAGGTATAGCTGCTAGGCAATACGTTTTCTTTGTTATTATTAGTCGCGAAGAACTGGTCATTGGTCAATACATCTGGGACTAATTAAATGAGGGTTTCCTTACGGTGTTTTCCTTCTAGTATGAGCTCAATAGTGTAGATTTGAAAATGTTCTATTGGTTCATTAGCACACAACTACACATCAGTGACCACTACCGCCTAGGATAATATGGAACCTGCACTTTCTCAAGTGCGATTCAATGTAGTAGGCAACGACTCACACGCAAGTCGCAACACACATAACTCAATTCTTCCACACAATGATCCATATCTTATATATAAAATTCTCGTGTCACAATGTTAGTTCCCATACTCATCCGGAACGGCTTGACCGATTCTCATGAAATTTTGTGAGCATATTGAGTAGGTCTGAGAATCGGCCAACAAAAAATTATTTATATGGCAAAACAACGTTTGCCGGGACAGCTAGTAATATATAAAAATGGATTTTCAAATGTGTTAGTCGCGCTAAAACTCGAAAACGGCTGAACGGATTGGGCTGATTTTAGTCTTAAAATATTCGTAGAAGTCCAGGGAAGGTTTTAAAGTGACACGAAGTTCACCAGGACAGCTAGTAGTCAATATTTATTCCGTCTAGCGTTAAATTCTTAGCATTTACGTACAGTATTTGGCAGCCCCAAGTAATTCCCTGTTCCTGTGTCGGTAAACAACGGGTTTTGATTAATGTTCCGCCAAAGCTCGGATTTTCGTACTTTATGTACACGCTCAATCAGTACAGATTACATAATAGTCGCGAGGTAAACAAAAATACCTCAGAAACCTAGAGATAAATGAGGGCGGAAAATCCTATTATTATGTTATAAATAACAGAATTATAATGTTATTCTGTTCAGTTATATTAAAACTGACGATTATGTATTACATGTACCTAACTAGGAACCTATATTTTATTGAAATAGGCTACACCTATTTTACAGCAAATGAAATCCTGATAGACCCGGCTTGCCACTTCTCAGTGGCAGGAAATTTTTATTAATAAATAATAATATTGGCTTCTTGAATAAAACGTTAATAAGCTGATGATAAATATCCCGCCTATTTCTATTATTCCAACTTCATTTCTAATGTCTACGTTAGAGTACCTACACCGTTTCTTATATCCGAAAATAAATCCTCATTTTTTTACGAAGCACCTATATTATTATGTCTCATATTTTAGGAAACAATCACAGCATCATTACAACACCGCTAAGTGGGGAAACACGTTGACATCGACCTAACAAGCCGTACATCGAAAACCGATACATTTTCCTCGTAGTTTTTTGAGGTCCTACAGCCTGCGGCAATAAATAATTGAAACTAAATCTGTTCTGAGAATAATTTTGAAATATAATATCAAAATATTCGATCCTACAATTGAAGAGGTGAGTGGATAATATTATATACTTCATATTATTATGGATAACTAACATTTTATACGAGTAACACAAGGGCAAATACCACGCAAATACTCATTTTTTAACCCCCGACCAAAAAGAGGGGTGTTATAAGTTTGACGTGTCTGTCTGTCGGTCTGTCTGTGGCATCATAGCATCCAAACGGGTGGACCGATTTTGATCTAGTTTTTTTTTGTTTGAAAGCCGATATGACCGAGAGTGTTCTTAGCTATAGTTCATCATCATCAACCTGCTCATTGCTGAAATATCACGGTTTATCTGGTTGTCTGGTGATAGGATGATTAGCAACTTACAGTCGTTTGATGGGTTTTATATTTTGCATTCTGGTTCGTGACATTTATGAATAGGTATATACACATTATTGGAAAGTCGACGTGGTGCTGCAGCATCACCTGGTAATTAATAGGATACCCAACTCCTCACCAACTTAGAGCAGAGGTTTCGTGTTTGGGCTCATTTTAATTGCGACAACCAGTAAGACGTAGATATAAACAGTAAATATTTGCATGCTACTGCTGCAGCATCACCTGGATTCTATAGGAGCCGAGCTCCGTATGAACCCAAAGTGGAGGTTTCATGTTTGGGCTCATAATATTGACGGCCTCATCCAAGAGGACATAATATTTTATAGATGGTATTCATTGGGATATGACAGTTGATAGGAATTATTCTGCACAAGTTTAAAAAGCATAAAATTAAATTAAATTAAGAAATTTAAAAAAACCCCCGCCAAAAAACTTTAAAAAGTAATGAAATAATATTTACTGACTTTAAGTTTAAATAATTCCTAAGAGTAAAGTAATATTTTAGTCCATAAATGTTGTCAAGGTGTGTCGGGGGACCGCTAATGTAGATGTTTGATTTCACATAACATTATAGTTATATGTGTGTGTGTGTTATATTATTGTCACTTTTATAAATAATATGTCTTATTTTTGTACATAAAGAGAATAAATAAAATAAATAAATAGTTTAAGAGTCAGTTCACAGCGACCCGAATCGAGAGAATCAGCGACTATTAATGGCGATACAAAATGCAAAAGTCGCTGTTGTGGTAGTTTACTTGGCGGTCCCCCGACACACCGTGACAACATTTATGGACTAAAATATTACTTTACTCTTAGGAATTATTTAAACTTAAAGTCAGTAAATATTTTTTCATTACTTTTTAAAGTTTTTTGGCGGGGTTTTTTTTAAATTTCTTAATTATCCTTATCATTTGAACAAACCTATAGTAACTTACCTACTTCATTATCTGCCTTACATATAAATAAAATACATATTTTAGTTGTGCAAATCGATCGATTAAGAGGCTAGTTTTCGTATTTAGCGTTTATTGGTAATGAGGGCAAGGATCGCCGATTCATTAATCGCCTAACTAAACATAAATCTAAGAGAAATATTGCTACGCCTTGTAAGCGTACATAATATGAATGTGTAATGGCGTCCTCTGATAAACAAACAGAAAAACAAATTGCCAGAGTCTCGGTATGGTAGAGCCAGAGGCGTAGCTACCACCGTATCTGTCGTATCAATTATACGGGCCCCTAGGCGACGGGGGCCCTTTATCCATTTTTTGTTTTGTAGAAATCTTTACCCTTTTATAAGGGCCTTCAAACAAATTATTATATGGGGCCCCGCCAAGGCACGCTACGCTTCTGGGTAGAGCTGTAACTATGGAGAGCCAATTTTAAAGGCACTTGATTAGTTTAGATTTAGAATTGAGAAAAACAGCAAGATAGGTAAGTAATTGAAGTGATTCAATATTGCCTATTATTTTAAGTTTAGACGAAATTTATAATATATTATTATTATCATCTAATAAATACTAATAATATCATCATGATCACGCCTCCCACACTAGTCTCGATAATTGTGGCCAGTTTATAGATAACAGAATGAATGAATGAATACGTAGATGTTATCATAATATTTTTAGAGCCCTCGTAAGTATCTGAAGAGTATCTCTCTTCCTTTCTGGTGAAAGCCTTCCCTTCCAACCCATGGTTCGTTGGACTTTTAAGACATATAGATTATAGATGATCAGCCTACCAACCTTACCTGGAAACATTTTTTTTTGTCGTCTAGACTCTAGAGAAATGTATAATTTGTCGATAATTTGGTCGAGTCAAGATACAGTACTCTAAATGTTTATTACGTACAGCATGTATATTATTCATCGATGACTCTGCCACACTAAATAGTTACTGCGTAAACTCTGCTCTATTTAATGGTTTAGGTCACGGTATTATGTAGTAACTAGTAAGACCGCAGTGAATATTGCGCCTCAAAGGGATTTACATCAATACATAGAGCAAACCTTAATCAACCCAGCAATTAGTAATGCAAAGCGTCGTCTTATAATAATCAGGGCGAGCGAAGCGAGCCCTAGTATATATACCACACCCTGAACATTTTGTGATACACTTTACGGAAAAACTGTCACGTCTATTGGTTTGTGCTTTAACATAGTAATTTCTATTTATATGTAGATGTGTTATCATCAGTCAAAGTGTGACGACGCGAGCCCCTACAAAGCTCGGCTTTTAGCTAGTTATGAATTATTATCATTATTATCGTCAAAGTAATAATATTTCTTTTTGTCCCCAGGAGGCTAGAAGAGAATCTGCTAACTGAGTTGCCACCAGCCATACATCTTTTGCCGCAGCTCGAAGATCTGTAAGTTGAACAACTCATTCTTGAATTTCATGATCAATCAAGATCAAGATTTCATATTTACGACTAATTATAACCATTTGATGTAATTTGGGAGCAGTGGGGTTTCCCCAAACTCATAAGTTAGACCAAATTGTAGAAAACTATCACAGAGTCTGTATTTGGCGTGAGGCTTAGACAGAGCTTTCTGCAATTTCTGCAACTTTGTTTTCATCTTGTGCTGTCATGTTACACTAATGAGTAATGACACTACGCTTTACTTTAGTGGTTCATCTGAACCATGTACTACAATCTAAAACATCATGACCAATAATAATTAAATAGGCTGGCTTATATTGTGAGCACACTACAACGCCAACACACAAACTCTACCCTCACTTTTGTATGACAATATCTTAATAATCCAAGTCCACGCTTAGGGTCTACACAGACGGACCGCATTTCAACTGCAATCCAACCGCAAATTGCAGTTCAAGTGCAGTTTGAATGCAGTTGACACGACTGCAATACGACTGCAATAGAACTGCAAACCAAACGCGCAGTCGGATTGCAGTTCAGTTGCAGTTGGCGTGCAGTCGTGTGAACTGTTTGGTTTGCAGTTCTATTGCAGTCGTATTGCAGTCGTGTCAACTGCATTCAAACTGCACTTGAACTGCAATTTGCGGTTGGATTGCAGTTGAAATGCGGTCCGTCTGTGTAGACCCTTAGATACCCCGTTTATCCCCAGATCCCTGGCGAATAACCGCATAGAGCGGGTGTCCTCTGGTCTGCAGGCGTGCAGTCGGCTGGCGCGGCTGGAGCTGCGCGCCAACCCGCTGTCACATCTGCATGCGCACGCGCTGTCCCATCTGCCGCGATTGACTACCCTGTAAGTAGTGAGGTATTAGTACTAATATGTATTCTGTGGCATTAGACAAAAAATAATCGGTCAAGTGCGAGTTGAACTCGCGCACGAAGGGTTCCGTACCATAATAGAGCAAAAATAGGCAAAAATTGTGTTTTTTGTTTTATTACGTTTTTAGTATTTATCTCTTATTTACGTAATCTGTGAGAGTTTCAGAAGTTTAGCTATAGCGGTTCTTGAGATATAGCCTAGAGACAGACAGACGGACAGACATTGAAGTTTTAGTAATAGGGTCCCGTTTTTACCCTTTGGGTACGGAACCCTCAAAACAGAAAATAGTTATAGAAAAGTTGAAAAACAATAAAATTTAGAATAAGAATGTTGATTTGCAAAAATATGATACTGTATACGGTACAAATGAAAAAGGTAATTACTTTGTTGAAACTGTAAGCCCTTGTTGCTGTAAGTTTGACTCTTGCTTTTTTACTAAAAACAAATGAATCAATAACATATTATAAACACGTGCCAAATGCCAGACAATATCATTATTATTCTCATACACAATACCAAACTCAATTAATACTTATAATCGAATCACCTTCGATGAAAAAGTTTATCACTTATTGCGGCGCGGCGTAGCAACAACAGAATTTACTAAAGTTAATTAATGTACAGAATATGATTGTACTTTCATTAATTTAATGTATCAAAGAGGACTTCCCATCGTGCATCGTAACCACAATTACATAATGAGCAGGTATGTTGCTCCACCTGTGTAATTTCTGAATGAGTAGAAAATAATGAGTGAGTATCGCGTTTATTGCTAGCCGCAAAGAATAGAGCACTCTATCCCGAATAAAAAGATCGAATGATATTTTACAGCCGTCTGAAAGTGCTATAAAATTTATATTTGAGTTTCGAACGTTCAATTGTTTGAATAGAAAATTATTGTTTTTCAAAGAGAAATGTATGAAGTCAATTCTTTCCATGCCGAGATTTTAAACATCGTTCTTTTCGAAATTTCTTTTTGAAGATGGTTTTTTTTATACTTTATAACATAGGGACAATCAGACCACACGCATTCAGCTCATAAGTGACCACGTAATATATACTCATAGTAATTGTACGAGCAATCGATCTGACCTCAATCTACCGGTATACATATTCGTATGCGCCGGCGCAGGCAGTGTTACCAAATATATGAATTCTCGTTATTATCGATGATTTATTGGCCATTACTCATATCGAGATCATCTCGATATTGTTTCTGCCTTGTAGTGAGATACAGTATGAAATATCTTCCGAATGTAAACGCAGTTTATCATTTAAACGACGCTATTGAGGGTTCTGTTTTATGGAAATGTAGAGACTACACAAGGAGCTGATGAGTGATATGTATTTCCTGTACCGTTATCGGTTCCTAGTTCCAACTACATATTTAACATACTCTCTTACTTAGAAAAAGTTCACTGTTTACTAGTAATTAGTAAGTAGGTACATACAATGTTTTGCCCTCGTTTCCCATATAGGCGAGCTACTTTTCTCGTATGAGGCAGATATTATATCTTCTTATATCTTATATATAAAAATGGATTTTCAAATATGTTAGTCGCGCTAAAACTCAAAAACGGCTGAACGGATTGGACTGATTTTAGTCTTAAAATATTCGTAGAAGTCCAGGGAAGGTTTTAAAGTGACACGAAGTTCACCGGGACAACTAGTTATTTATAATTTTATTAGCAAGTGGTTAAGTACTGCTTGATTTGTTCAGAAATATAACAGAAAGGGATAGCAATCTTTTAGCAAACACATTATTTCTTAAGGCAATTATAACAACCATTATCCGTCTTTCGGCACTCCATTATCGAAAAATAATAACACATTTTATTACCGCAGTAAAGCTCGCCTGTCGATCAGAATTTTATGCCTAACAGCAAACATAATTTGTCAGCGCAATATAATAAGCAATTTACATGGCCGTTATGTTGTTATCTATTATAATTATTAATGTTATTTATACAGAGCGTGGGCAGTGAAGCTGTTTTAGCTAAAATTAGCTAAAACACTGAAAATTCGGTGACTATTTATTAAGGTTATTAAATACACAAAGTACAGACCCCTTTTAATTAAGAATACTTTATTCTCTTTTCTTTTTTTGGTTTATTTTGGACTCAACTTAGTCATGTATTTGTTGAAGATAATAGAAATACAATATAAACAGAATTATACGTAGGTTTGTTGATGGACCTGATAATAACTATAGTGATCATTCACGTCTATAATCCCGTAAGTTCTGATGTTTGCTTAGGATCAAAAGATCTAAGATATATTTAGAGAAGTTGCGAATTACCAATACACCGAACATCTCAATACTCCTAAACATATTTGCAAAGAAAGATCAAAGGCAAAGGCGTGATTTAAACCACTAAGCAACTAAACCGTGCGATTAGCAAACTCAGAACTCCTATAACTTAATATGCTTTTAGATAATATGGTTATACATAGTACCAACCTATAGAGAATGTAAGTACATTTAATCACTTTTTAGGCCAATTAAAAAATTGATGAAAACAATCAATTCGGACTGAATAAATAAAAATTTAATATTAAGGGCCCTCTCTTCCTAAATTAGCAGGTCGATTGTCTGTCAGTGCGAATATCGACGTAAATGACATTAAAATAACATTCATATCAGCGCGCCCTGTTTTGTGGCGATTACGCGTAGGGTTGGCGATCTGAGACTCATTTTTAATTAATTATTATAAAAATAATACATATTTCAAAAAAGTAACCAAACCAAATCATTAACTTTTGTATTGCAAAGCAGTAGATATTTTTTATATATTCTTTTGATAAATAATGAAGGAGTAAAGTGGTTTCATTTCGGTTTTGTTTGGATTTTGGAGGTGATTTGGTTTTTTATTTCTTTATTATGTGATACCGATAGAAAAAAAATGGCAAGACCAAATTACGTATATCATGTATATCATGTAGATTACTAATTATTTTTTTCAGATATAATTTCTCTGTTAATGCCGATGAAAAGTTGTTTCATCTGCACGCTTTTTTAAGTTTTTTTAGAGAGAGCAGCCTTAATGCGTGAAAACAAAATAAAAATAAAATGAAACATGCTATAAATCGATTTAAATTTGATTGAGTCTGGTTCAATTAATGCCAATTTGTGAGGAGCATTTAGAAGTGGTAACACTGACCTATGACGCAGCGAGTTGTGCGAGGTCAGTGCTGCAAGACATTCGGAGCTAATTTACCTTTGACAGGACCTTAACTCCATCAAAGAAACGATCATTGTCATAGAAACTCTGCTCTGCTCCCCACGACACAGGGAATCCTAGTGTGGGGAGCAGTGTTTTGTTTATTTAAGATAACGTGTACTACTTGAAGGAAATAAAGATTTATTTATTTATTTATTTATTAAACTTCTGAAATAACTACTTTGAACGGACAGTAGTGTCAAAAGGAACATGGATCTCTACAATTAACGAGGACGTTCCCGAATCAAATTCATTACAACATTCAGCAAAAATTATTTTGATGCCCTTGTCTTTAATACTTACACATTTAAAATGTCTGTAACACATACCACTCCTACCAATTAAAACGTAAAAATTTTACCGTGTTTATAGCGGCCCTATACAATATACATATACATCCTCGATAAATACATTGTTTAAGTGAGGTAGGTACGCTTTGATTCACTTTGGATAGAAAAAAGATTACATAAGCTGTAGCAAGAATCCATCAAAATAACTATACATGCGGATATTAACGCCAACTTTGTATCGCGAAACTATTGTCACCGATAGGTAAAGCCAGCCTTTGCGTCTAACTAATAGCTGCCAATAGCTGTGTCCACACTATGCAATTTCATCTTCAATTTTCGTCATCATCTTTTTATTCAACTTTCGTCACAGAATACATAATAGTACCTTACGGTACTTATGTATTCTGTGCTTTCGTTTGGCATATATTCAATAATGGGCATTTTCCAAAAAAATCACATGTACTGTTTATATTTTTTTTTCGTTAAAATAGGGTATTTTAAGAATATAAATTAAATAATTTTGAAATTCATTGGCTATTTTTTCTCAATAAGTTTTTAAAGTTTCGCTCTGACGTCATCATCGGCGGCCAATTGACCTCTGCAGTATGTTTTAAATTTCCTTTCAATCTTATTTATAATGCCTGGTTCGTCAAATGCAAGTTCTCGTTATGTGAAAGCTGATACGAGAAGCTTACCAAAAGTTCTAAACGTAATGTTGGTCGAATTTATTGCTAATTTAACGCCATTGAAGGTCAAACTAAGGTTAAACATATTTGTTCAAAAATATAAGTAACTAATGGGTATTTTTTTCGTTTATATACAGAAAAACGATCACTGACCTTATTCCTCGAAATGTTTTTGTAATGAGCAAAATTAAAAAACAATGGACAATCCCCATTGAATGCGTCGAAATCCACCCGCGTTGGAAAGAAAAGTGTCATAGCGTCGCGGGCATGCCTCACGTGCGATGTTGACTGCGCTACAAGTGCTACAACGCAGGACCTTGATGAACAAAAAACGGCACAGTGTGGTGTCGACTGTCGACAAAGCTATTGAGTGTCATGTCCTCAACCTCGAGAGCGCACTGTGTCATCATATCATCTCGCGATGTCAAGACCATGGTCTTGATTAATTTCCCCGAAATAATCACCATGATTAACGAGCCCCGAATCGAGGCGTAATTGTTTGGGGCTCTTCTTTTTAAATGCTCCGTCGTTATCCAATTAACTTCGTTTATTTGCAGAAGCTTTATCATTTATATTTGTGATCTGCGAATCTATCAGGTTTTGTTAAGTGAAACAACATAACGTATATTTTTATCGACCAGGAATCAGACGCATCATTCACAAAATTGACAGAGTCGATTGACCTGACGCTTAGCGATTGCCGCTTCTGGACTCTCGGAGTTACATTTGTAACTCCTCTTGTGTTACAAGTTGCTAATGGAAAGCTTCAGAGACTCCGGTATAACTGGTTGCGTCATTCAAATAAAAAACGTTTATTTCACCCCGATTTTCTGTATAAACCGTAATATTAATCAGCCTAAGGTAATCAATTTGTGCCGCATCCACCATAATCTACCTCAGCACTGGAAAAATATATTTTCTGAATAAAATCGTATTTTATATTAGATACTGATCTAATATAAAAGTATGATTATCTTCGCAATTCGCACCCCAATCATTCACCCTTTATTGAATCAAAATGTACCCTAGCAACTTCAAGCAAGTTGGGTTCTCTCGGCAATATTTTTTTACATTTGGGCCAAGGATTATAAATAGGCCAAAAAGATCCACGTTTTCTTAGCTTATTTGTTACAAAGAATCCTCTTTGTTATTATCATAACTAGTGGTTGCTCTCTTTGCGTCTTACAAGCGCAACACTTATGACTTCAGTGAGCTTAAAGTTTGATACTTAAAGCTTTTATGAAACTTCAGATAGGGCTTTTGCAGTCAATTCTCAAACATTTATCTAATGCGATAGACAAGACTAGCTGCTGACCTTACCATAATATACTTAATCTAAGATTCCTAGAAAGCAAGATAGGTAATCCTTGCTAAAGTGTAGATTACAGAAAAACTTTTCGCTATTAATAAAATAAAAGCATTCTCTTACATTATAGATATAGATACTGCAAAGGCTTCTGGTATGGAGGGGCAAATACTAAGTAGCTCTACATATTTTTGTTATAAGGGGGAAAACGAGCAAACGTTTCATCTGATGGAAAGCAACTACCGTCGCCTATGGACACTGGCAACAATAGAAGAGCTGCAGGTTCGTTGGGGGCATTTTAAGGGGGAATACGCTAACTTCTTGAAGGTTTTACTAGGGATAAATTATGGTATGTAAGCTGCAAAATACATGCAATTACCATTCAAATAGTACCTTCTTCTTTGTCATGTATTAAAAGATATAGTACGTATTATTATAGAATTGAGAACTCAACTTTTCTAAACGTCCAACTCAGCAGCACGTTTCTCCCCAGGATACTCTCTGAGGCTCGTGGTCTGGAGCGGGTGCCGGCGCTCAACGGATCATCTCGGCTGCGCACGTTGCGGGTAGACCGGGCTCGTCTCACGCATCTACCCCATGATCTGTGCCATCATGCACCGCAGCTACGGGCTCTGTAAGTAGATATGCTTCGGTAAGTTAAGCGAACGGCACTTGTCGACGGCAGCCGCTAACTGCCGTCGACAAGTGTCAAAAAAAATCGACCAAGTGCGAGTCGGACTCGCGCACGAAGGGTTCCGTACCGTTAAAGAGCAAAAATAGGCCAAAAATTGTGTTTTTTGTATGGGAGCCCCCCTTAAATTTTTATTTTATTTAAATATTATTACTAATTATTAAAAAACACATATAATTAAGGCCTTTGTGAAAATTTCAAGTACCTACCTGTTGTCATCATTGATACCGAGCAAAAAATGTTTGAAAAATCACGTTTGTTGTATGGGGGCCCCCCTTAAATATTTAATTTATTTTGTTTTTAGTATTTGTTGTTGTAGCGGCAATAGAAATACATAATCTGTGAAAATTTCAACTCTCTAGCTATTACCGTTCTTGAGTTACAGCCTGGAGACAGACGGACAGACAGACAGACAGACGGACAGACGGACAGACATCGAAGTCTCAGTAATAGGGCCCCGTTTTTACCCTTTGGGTACGCAACCCTAAAAATAAGAAAAAATAAAAATCGTCCAAGTGCGAGTCGGACTCGCGCACTAAGGGTTCCGTACCATTATAGAGCAAAATTAGGCCAAAAAAGTGTTTATTGTATTGGAGCCCCCCTTAATTTTTTATTTTATTTTAATATTATTATTAAATATTAAAGTGCACATAAAACTAAGGACCTTGAGAAAAATTCAAGTAGGTACCTACCTGTTGCCATTATTGAGAGCCAAAAAGGCCAAAAAAATCACGTTTGTTGTATGGGAGCCCCCCTTAAATATTAATTTTATTTTGTTTTTAGTATTTTTTGTTATAGCGGCATCAGATATACACAATCAGTGAAAATTTCAACTCTCTAGCTATTACCGTTCTTGAGTTACAGCCTGGAGACAGACAGACAGACGGACAGACAGACGGACAGACATCGAAGTCTCAGTAATAGGGTCCCGTTTTTACCTTTTGGGTACGGAACCCTAAAAACCAGCGACTGCCGTCGACGCATGCCGTCGACAAGTGCCGTTTGTCTGTATAAGAAGCCTTGCGAGAAATTTGCGAGTACGCACCAGTCGATTGTTTTTCCTAATTTGCGTAAAAGATGGTTACTCGTAGAAGTAAGTAAATATCCATTTCAAATCATGGACGTATAAAAATGTATATTTTTATTTTTATTTTATTTTTATTTGAAAGGAAAACATACTTAATTAAGAATTAAAGCTGATTAATATCTAAGCACTATTAACATGTTTCCACAATTAAAATTCTAAACTTTAACAAAATTGCTTTACATTTAAGTAGACAGAAGTATTTAGCAATGATACAATTTTAGTACACGTTACAAAAGCAATATCCCAGTAATAATATCCATAGTACAAAAGTAATGAATCCAACAATCAGTGACCAGCCTCAAACCAATTTTTATAGATTGACTTTCTGAGAGCATAAATAGATGAGTTAAAAATGTCAATGTCATGGTGTTTACTTAAATCATTCAGGCAAGCAGGTGTTCGAACGAAGAAGGAATTCTTCCTATAATTAGAATGGGAGAATGGAATATAAAAGGGGTTGAAGGAGCATATTCTGGATGAGCGTGAAGGGACTTTCAGGTTAATTTTGGAAACAAGAAGGGAGGAATCTATTTTGTTTTGGGCAATATTTAGGAATGTGCAAGTGTCAGCTACTTGACGTCTGAGATGCAGGGGTAGCATATCAGTTTAATAATAGTACTCTAAACTCTAAAGTGTTATCTCTTCTTCTTGTCTTCTACCGGTTGCGGTATCTTGCCAACTTCTTTGCTTAGTTTCGTAAGTTTGAGAGGTGATGTTTCATCTTTCAAGATCGACATTGATTAGAATATTTTTGCGATGCCTATCTTACTCAAATAATATGCTGCATACTTGTTCGCCACTTTAGCGACATGTACTAAATATGTAAACATTCTTCACTGTATGTTAACCTTGTTACAAGTCTGTCATTTATTTAATTCTATTGTATGCAAATTGTGGAATTCGATAGTCGTAGTTTTTGCAATATCTAACAAACGTATTTTGTATCGAGCGTAGGCCGAGCAGGAATTTATGCGAGCTGCATGTTGTTGGCATAACGTTGTTAACTTATTATTATTGTATAGCTTTATTTGTATTGTTTTGATTTCTATTATGACCTTATATTTCAATATGTTGGATATATCATTATAATAATGTAAACAAAGCTATTTAATCCTAAGTAGTACAGTACGTAATAACGAGCTTATAATAATAATATTATAATGTTCTGTGTATCGCTACGGAAGAATTCAAACGTATACAGTAAGAAAACATCTTCACTAAGGCTCGAGGCTAAAAGATTTGTAACTTTGGCTTGCTAGGCCCGATAAGTGATTTAATGATCCTTTTAAGTAATCCTTAGAATGCGTCGGTTTTGAGAAGAAATCTGAATAGTGCATTTGCTGATAATGTACCATCGAAGAAATTGATTTATGGGCAGTTGACGGTTCTACGTCAATCGGTCGGGCTATGTCAATTCAATGTTAGCCTCATGTTAGCTGTGAATTGTGATCTGTGGAATGGATTTGACATAACGCGACCAAATTACGTAGGTCTGCCATCTGCCTAGGACTCAACTTCTCTGATAGTACACATTGAACTGTTCAATGGGTTTGCAATATAAAATGGTAAAATTGCAGGGACGCGCGGTCGAACTACTTGGAGAGAGTGCCGGACCTGCACGACTGTGGAGAACTACGAGTGCTGTAAGTACCGGAAATTGTGAAAATATCACGTCAAAGACCCGATTCTCAAAACTCGAATGTCACGTCGATCGTTGGAATAAGTTTATCTGATTAGGAAATACAATGCTACGGAACAGAATTATACAAACATATCAAACAAAAATTTATATCAATCATCTTTTTTTTTTAAACGGGCTTTGGCCCACCACACATTCCCACCACTGTATCTCCTGTGTCGCCAGGATCGACAGCGGCATCCAACCACGAAGACCCTTTGATATGATCTCAGGGAGCCCGAGGGACATGCTAATACTGTCTTGGGACCCGCAACGAAATTAATCAGAAGAAAATAGGAGGAGTAGGAAGATTCCAATTTCCCTCCCCATAAAAGCGGGAGACAGCACAAAGTTGCAATGACCGAAAGTCAAAGAACTTAAGGGGGAGCACCACGGAAATAAGGTTAATAATTGTGACTCCTAAGCTAAAGCTAAGTTAATATTGGAGTTTATTGTGTTTGACTGTTGCCAATAATAATTGTGGCAAAAACGCTTGAAGGCACGGAAGTTCCTAGCGCTGTCCACGAGATCACCGTAGTATGCTACTCCAGATGTACAGAATAGGTTGTTTAGCATAGTAGTTCTTTCGTCCTGCCAGAGACTGCACTCCCAGAGAACATGATGCGCGGTTTGTTCAAACATGTTGCCTTCGGTCGAGCACTCGCACATGGGTGATGCTACTAGTTTAAATCCGTAAAGTTTGGCCTTAAAATTTCCATGACCGGTCAGAAATTGAGAAAAGCAGTGATCAATATCCATCCAATGTTTGGATAGCCGTTCACGAATATTAGGGAAAAAATTATAAAGGTGTCGCCCTTTGGTGGAACAGTCCCATCGTGACTGCCATTCGGAGATTAGGCTTTGCACAGAGTTTTCTAAAGGTTCAAGCAGTCTTGCTATTTTAATTTTATCGCGAGCGCTTAAAAAGAACGGGTTGTCAATGTTTTTTTTTTTATGATAGTACATTGTCGCACGACGCTGAATCTCAAGGTCAACGGGTAAAACTCCGGCTAACACAGGTAAGGCTTCGGTGCTTGTGGTCATGTAAGCTTTGCATAAGAATATAAGAGCAAGACGTTGGCTTTGTAGCAACTTGCGACGAGCCGCGCCGATTGTTGCTCTGTCGGCCCACACGGGGGCCCCGTAGCAAATGCTGCCTAGGTAAGTAGCAGTATAAATTAATTTTAGGGTTTTGAAGGAGAGGCCCCATGTCGACGTAGATATTTTGGTAAAGGAGTAAAAATTGCGCTTCGCTTTCTCACCGGTTTGAATTATATGTTCTAAAAATGTAAATTTATTTTCCAAGTAAAAACCAAGATAACAGAGTGACTGTTTGCGTTTAACGTTAATATTGTCAAGTTTAATGCTAGGGGAAGATATAAGGGACCCTTTTAAAAGAATTTGGTAAGTTTTATGAGCGGCGAATTTCAGGCGATTACGTTTACCCCAGCTCGATATTAAATTAAGACTATCATTGGCTTTAGGTTCAATTTCGGAACGTGAATTTGCATGAACGATGAGAAAACCGTCATCGGCGTAGCCAACTAGTACGCACAGCGGTGGTAGGGGAAGACTTAATAAATCATCAAATCCGAATTTCCATAGTTTTGGCGAGATAACAGAGCCCTGAGGGCAGCCGCATGTTAAATCTTTGGCGTGTGTACAATGGCCAAGTCGAAGCTTAGTTTGACCGTTAAAAAAATAAGAACGTATTATGGCATAAATATTTGAGTAGCAACCTCGATTTTTTAGTTTTAATAATAACATCGGCCACCAAGCATGATCGAACGCGCCGGAGATATCTAATGGCGACCACGTATTTAGATTCCGAAAGATTTACTATTTTTCTAACTTCCATAGCCGCGTCAACAGTCGATTTCCCGGCGGTGAAACCGAACTGATGACTATGAAATTTAGGGCCACCGGGTAGCAGGCGAGGTACGATGAGACGTTCTAGTAATTTACCATTATTATATATCAATCATCTGTTTTAAGTTACTGAATACTGTCTAGTATCTAAACTTTAAACACTATGGGGCATGGGCCTGTTTCACCACTTCCTGATAAAGTGCCGGATAGGCTATCCACAAATCACAATTTATTTGACAGATTCTTCATACTCTATCTGTCAAGTTAAGTGGTGAGTAGCCTATCCGGCACTTATCAGGAAGTGGTGAAACAACTCCTTAAACTAACGCCTAATCTATGAGTAGTTTTTGATTGAATACCTACCAGATTTAGTTTACTGATTTGTCGCAAACCTACTTGCTTCAAACACAATATTTAAGTACTTACTAATTACGAAATATAGGGCAAGGGACAAGAATTTGTGATATGGAAACCGTTTACATTCTTTGCCGTGGAATGTAATGGAACTGTAATATATTCGGAGAATGCATGTAACTTACCGTGCACACTTCACACTAACATTTTCAGAATAACTTTTAATAGAAATATTTCGAAGAATGTAACATGTAATTTAGGCGCTTAATACCCTGCTATTTTGCTTAAAGTAACTAATATCAGGTTATTAAGCTCGGTTTACGCTAACACAACAATTTACACCTCACTTAATTGCCTTAGAAGCGATAAATATCAGTTTATATCAACATTTATTAATTAATGCATGAATAATTTATAAAAACAGTGAATTATGGCCTGCTTGGACCCCTTACTGTTACGGATAAGGAGCAACATTTGAAGGGAAGAATATCAGCTTTATATTTAGCTCTACCGAATATGTGGAGTTTCTACTATTTAAAAATAGTTTTGTAAGCTACTGTTTCAATTTATTTTTTCCTACTGAAAATTAAACATTTATTGTCTGTTTTGCTACTATGAATGTTACTTTCAAATTTTAATTTCAATTTATGTACTAATTAACAGGGTAGAGCAAAAACTGGCCTAGAACTTACATTCGATAATTTTGACAGCGAAGTAAGAAACCAAAATGTATGACATTCCTCAAATCCGTTTACAATAGCGTAGATTTTTCTGTTTTTGGTAGGTATAGCTTGTAGGTACTTAGACAATACCTACAATAAGCTATCGACTAAAGTTTTCTTTTATGAATGATGCAATATGGCCTTTCTTCAATGATGTGCAAGCCCTGACATGATTGGCAGCTTGAAAACGTCTCACCATCCAAAACTAATATTTATATCTGATTAAGAAAATTATGACGGCATCATTTTACACTCATGAATCAATGAAGCCAAAGACGGTATGAATTACATTCTAAGAATGAACCGTGATGACTAAAAAACTTTTTTAAAGATCTCGTGATCGTTTTCAGTAACAGCATTCTTACGCCAAAATATATCCCCTAGCGATCTGCTAAATTAGAGCTAAGACAAAAAAAATCTGTTACACTACTGTTAAAAAAAATTCATTTATGTGTTACATAATTACTATTAGGTAAATATTAATGTTCTTACTTCTTTGGTTCTAAGAACATAGTCGCCGGATTCCCGGAGGATGCTATAGATCAGGCTGTAAAAGTTATTGTGAAGTGTGGTTTGGCTATAATATTTTAATATGAACTTATTTCTTTTTTATCAGCGATCTATCGGAGAATGACATTCTGACGCTGGAGGGCGGCGCACTGCGCGGGCCGAGGAAGCTTCACGATCTGCTGCTGGCCAGGAACCGCATCCGACATATACCCGCAGACGCCTTCGTACACACGCCCAGGTTACAGCTACTGTAAGTATAAGGCTCTTGTTGATAACGTAGCTAGAGTTATTATGCTTTGAACCATACACCATCTAGCTCCATCAATAATTGTGCTTTATACCTAAATACCCTTCTTGCTCCATCGACTTGTGTTTCCGCAAACATAGCAAACGGGGGTCAGGGCACGCAAGCAGACTTAAGAAGAAATGGCAGAAATGTAACTTTATTCATTGTGATTTGTGACGCGAGTCGCGACTATAAAATTTTGTGCCGAAATATAACTTCGATATTATGTTTTTTAATGATTTTTTGCAGTACTTAGCAGCTAAATTGTTGTCAGAATGCAGTTCATCTTTTATTGTTTTATGACAATAATTATAAATATCCGTAATAAAACCACGGCCTCACAGAAAACCGGTGTGAAACAGCGCTTGCGCTGTGTTTTGCCGAGTGAGTGAGGTCTCCGGAAGCCCAAAAGGGGAAATGCACCTGAAACTCCTTTGGTGTCTCAGATCGTTTCCTCTCATATTATATTTATGTACGCATGTTTATTTGTTTTATCTTATTTTATTGTTTATTTAGTATATAAACATTAAATATTAAATTCTATCTGCCAACACGCAATCGGATCAGCGTGGCAGATTACGGCCCAAACCCCCCCAAACATGACAGACACGACTACATCCGTATACCCGTCCGGCGCGTCACCGCTCAGCGTAAGGACGTGTGACATATTTTGTTATTAATTACACGATACCTCTATTCGATATTGTTAACGAACTATTAACGTGCCTACAAGATGGTACAGTGTCGAAAGTGTAAGCTGTTTGTGTCGGTTAATAAAGATGACATTATTAAATGCAAAGGTGAATGCAGTGGAGTGTTTCATAAAAAATGCGTTAAGAATATGAAGCAGTTTTTACAAAGAGACTGTTGTGAGGACTGTGCAAGAGAGGAATCATCATCGCCAAAGTTGGAACAATATACTTTGGCCTCCAGCGACCTGCAGAGTGAGAAACTTTCAGACGGTCCGAAATCAATGGAAGTTTTGTTAAAGGAAATTTACAAAAAACTGGACATAGTACATAAAATAAACAAGGATTTAGAAGATATTAAAAGTTCTGTTAGTTTTTATGCCGAGAAATACCAGGAGATGATCGAATTTAAGCAACAAGCCGAGAAAAAGATTAAAAGCATGGAACAACAACAAGTTTATTTGGAGAAGTGCAATAAAGCGTTGGAGGAACGGGTAATTACGCTTGAGCAAAAAGAAAAAGAAAGAAATATTGAGATAGTGGGCTTACAGAAGAAACATCAGAAAGAAGATTTGAAAAAAGTTATCGTCACGATTGCAAAAAAATATTCATTAGATATAAATGAGATTGAAGAAGTAAAGAGGGTAGGGCCAGAAAAAAACGTGGATAACAAGCCTCGAATGCAGCCTGTAATTTTAAAATTACGCACAAAATCAGCTAAAAATCAATGGCTAAAACTTCGTAAACAACACAATATAACAAATGATGATGTATATGATGACGGTAACAAACAAAGAATTTATATAAATGAAGACCTTTCAAAGTATCTTCGACAGCTATTTTGGATGGCTAAGAAAGAACTCAAAGATTTGTATAAATATGTATGGATTCAGGACTCGAGAATTTTGGTAAAAGCTAGCGAAGATGTCAAAAAAATATATAACATTAAGAGTGAAAATGATGTAAGGGTGCTAATTAAAGCAAGCGCCAGAGAAAAATAATACAGAATTATTCTACCTAACATAACCTCAGTAGCACAGTAGGTGATTTTTATTAAACGCAATATTCGATCCGTTTCAATGTTATGATGATTTTTCTACATTTAAAAAGTATGAGACTATAGAAGATTGGACTAAATTCATAAATAGTAAAAAGGATTGTAAGCTGGATATAATACATATAAACATAAGGTCGTTAAAAAAGCAATTTGGTCAATTATTAGCTATATTGGAAGAAGGAAAACAAAACAAAGATGTCATAATCTTAACTAAAATTAATATTAAGCAGGAAGAAATTTCTCTGTATGGAATAGATGGATATAACACTTTTGAATGTACGAGGAAAAGTAGAAGGGGTGGCGGAATTTTAATTTATGTAAAAAGTTCTCAAAATTATATGGAAGAAAATTACACCCACAACTCTGAGTTGGAAATAAAGTATGGAAAATTAGTAATATTTAAGAATACACTGCACTTAATTGCTATCTATAGACCTCCAAATAAAAGCAAAATAGAATTTATCAACTACTTAGGACAGATGCTGGAGCAAATTCCAAAACAAGATTATGTTATCATAATAGGAGATATGAACATAGACCTGATGTCGGAAAAACAGAATGGCACAACAAACATGTACAAAACCACCCTGTGTAGTCACGGCCTTCAGTGTGTCATCCCGACTACAGCGATAACAAGAGAAGCCATAGTGGAAGGACAGAGACAGGTGTCCTGCATCGATCACGTGTGGGTACGGGACAGCGGATACTGCTCACGCGCAGGGCGCGGGGCGGCGTGGCCTATCAGCTGTGAGACGACATTCACCTTGGAATGCAACTTATCGGACCACCATATGATTGGTATTAAACTGGTGTGTAAACAAAGTGCAATGCAATTTAGTCAAAGTTACTCGAAGCGGACAGTTCTTAATAATAAACTGGTTACAGAAAAGCTTAAAAACATTTCGTGGGAAGATTATTTAAGGATTGATTGTCCATTGGTATTGTATAGTGAGTTGTGTTATGTTTTTCGCAGTGTTTATGCTGATTGTTTGTTTACAGAAAAAAATAAGAATAAGAGGATAAAACAAAAGAGGGTAAGTAAGCAAATATTAATTCAGATAGATAGAAAAAACGAGTTATTTAGAACATGTAAAATGGAACCGTCTAACATGTCCAAGAGGTTGGATTATACGAGGTTTCGAAACAAACTAAATAAAATCATAAACACTGCGAGAAACAAGCATAGAAAGGACCAGTTATATAAATGTAAGGGTGATTATAAAAAAATATGGTCCCATATTAATAAATGGATAGGTAAAAGTAATAATAGCATAGACAGCATAATTAAAAAGTACTTAGGGAAGACAGACGGTTTATTTAATATTTGCACTAACTTTTCCAAAACTTTTACACAGGAAATAGAAAAAATTAAGCATAATTGTAATGAAAATTTTTTGGATCGAAATAGTTATGTTAGGCCAAATTGTAGTTCATTTCGATATAGGAAGGTAAATGCCATAGAGGTTGCTAAAATCATTAAAAACTTAAGTTGTAATAAGGCACCCGGTAGTGACCAAATACGGGTAACGGATTTAAAATGTAGAATTAATGATATAAGTAAAATTATTGCAAAATTTGTTAACATGTGTGTATCGCGAGGTATTTATCCTGATGAGCTCAAACGAGCAATTATAAGACCGATTTATAAATCGGTCTTATAATTGCTCGTTTGAGCTTGATGACTTCCTTGTTTATAAACAAGGAAGTCATTTGGACTATACAAATTACAGGCCAGTAGCTATTTTATCCGTAGTAAATAAAATTGTAGAAAAAATTGTAGTTAAACAAATAAGTGACTATTTAGAAAAAAATAATATTATTACCAACTGCCAACATGGATTTAGACCAGGAAGGAGTACAAATACCCTACTAATTGAGTTTACGGATTTTATTAATGAGCAACTAAATGATAAAAATCAGATTTTAGCAATATTTATTGATTTTAAAAAGGCGTTTGATACTCTTGAGCACAAACAGCTTTTAAAGGCAATGGAGGAATGCGGTATCAGTGGGCCCACCAATAACTTCTTCAAGAACTACTTGAAGAACAGGACGCTCTGCACCGTTGTGGATGATACAACGGGCGCAGATGCGGACATAATGTTGGGGGTGCCCACTGGTTCTGTATATGGTCCTTCGGGGTTTACTATGCACGTAAATCGCATGCCTAATGTAGTAGAATATTGTAGGCTATACATGTATGCAGATGATACATGCATGGTAGTAGTAGGTAAAAACTTGAAACTGATGGAAAGTCAATTGCAAAGTGATTTTGATAAAATAACAAAATGGGCCCACGATAATGGGATAATACTTAACACCAGTAAAACTAAAGTTATGCAAATATGCTCACCCTACAATCGATCGGCAGGAGCCCATGTACGCATAGTGTGACACACATTTAACTGTTTACATCAAAATAATGACTGTCATTGTAACGAATTGGAAGTGGTAAATAATATAAAATATTTGGGTCTGATTATAGATAATAACTTTACTTGGAAGCCGCACATTGAATTAGTATGTAACAGATTGAGATCAGTACTCAGTAGATTTTATCTTTTAAAAATAATATTAGATAAACGTACTCTGCTAATGGTTTACTATGCTCTGGTGGAGTCTGTCATCAATTATGGACTAAATTGCTATGGGTTAGCGTTTAAAACGTACATAGAAAAAATTCAAAATATACAAATAAGATTTTTAAAAATAATGGTAGATAAAAGAACAAAAAATAAATACAAAGACGACTATTGTAAACTATTCCAGGAATGTGAAATTATACCAGTAAGTGAAAAAGTTAAATATTTAATAGCGATAGAAACATATTATAGTGATAAATTTAAAATAAAGATAATGCATAAATATAGTGTTAGAGAGTCAAAAAAGGGAAAATTAGAACAAATAAAAGTAAATAATTATTATGGAAAAAGAACTAGGAAGTATATAGTGCCTAAGTTATGTAATAAGTTTAAGCTATTAAGAGAGGAAAAAAAATTAATTGTAAAAAGAAATTAAAACTAAAAGAAATGCTTGGATATACTAAAAAAATGTAAAAAAAATGTAGTCTCATTATCACACGCAAACACACCGACGCACACACACACACATACACACACACACACACATAAATATCACACTTTTAGTTAGTTCGTAATTATTATTGTTAGTACCTATTATTTTTTGTGTAATTATCATTGTATTGCAATTGCATGAAAGTTGTGTTTGAGCGGAACGCCTACAAACTGCTAGTACAGTTTGGCGTATTAATGTATACTGTAAACCAATTGTAATAAAGTGAATAAAGTATTTGAAAAAAAAAAACATCACGGCCCCGAGTGCCCGGCATCAGGGGTGCTAAGAATCCTCGGGCGGCGGTATCTACACAAACGACCAAGGCTAACGTTATAAAGGACTCCGATATGCTTAACGTACTTACTTACAATGTCCGCACACTCTTGAAAGATAAACGTTTAATAGAATTAGAAAACGCATTAAATAGTATTAACTGGGACATAGTAGGACTTGCTGAAGTTAAGCGGGAAGGCGAACATACTGAAGAGAGAGATGACGCTATTTTCTTTTCTTTTGGCAACTCTAGTGGACAGCACGGGGTAGGATTTCTTGTAGCAAAAAAGTTAAAAAATAATATAATAATATTCATAGAATATTCCGAACGTATTGCAGTACTAAAATTATGCCTGAGACCTAACAAAACCCTTACGCTTATTCAAGTTTATGCGCCAACATCTGCATACTCAAATGAGGACGTCGAAGACTTTTATGACCTCCTAAACAAAGCGTGCGATGAAAATAAGGGAACATTTAATATTATTCTTGGTGATTTTAATGCCAAAATAGGTTGCAGACAAGAAACAGACGACAGCACTATCCTGGGTAAACATGGTCTTGGAATTCGAAATGAGAGAGGTAGTCGTCTCCTGCAATTCTGTTTTGGACAAAAACTACATGTAGCTAACAGTTTCTTTTCAAAAAAGTTACAAAGACGTTGGACTTGGGCTTCACCAGATGGAAAAACACATAATGAATTTGATTTCACTCTTCCTTCGCACAAAGAAATAATCTTAGACGTCAACGTAATAAATAAAATTAAATACAGCTCAGACTACAGACCACTAAGGACTAAAATAAAATTCAATTTTAAAATTCATCGAGCCAAAATATTTTAAAAAATTACACCAAATTATTCCAAAGAAACTCTTATCAACAATTCAGATCAATTCAATATAGAACTCTCTAATTATTCTAGTACCCTACTACTAGACGAATCAGATGCAGAAACACAATATAATGCTATTTCCACTGGTATTCTCAACAACATAAAATGTATAAAAAAACAACCCAAACAGAAACATAAATTATCAACCCGAACCATAGCTTTAATAAACAATAGAACTCAAAAGAATATTGGCACAAGAGAATATAGACAAATAGACAAAAAGGTAAAAAGAAGTATTAGAAAAGACATAAGAGATCTCAACACACATCTCGTGAAAATAGCATTAGAAAAGAACTCATCACTAAGAATTTTGAAACAAGGTATCACAAAAGGCAAGTCTTGGATTAACAGTCTGACGGATGAAGACGGTAAAAAATATAATAGCAGAGAAAAAATAATGAATATTGCCACAAAATTTTACAAATCCCTTTACAACGATAACACCTTACCAGAAAATAAAAATCTAACATATGTCTGTTCGGAATCAATCCCAAAGATCACAGAACAAGAAGTCAGTAAAGCATTGCGTGATATGCCATACAATCGAAGCCCTGGAGAAGATGGCATAACCACGGAAACACTTAAAATCGGTTCACCAGTTTTACTACCATTTATAACAAATTTTTTCAACACGATTCTCAAGTCCGGTAAGGTTCCAAACTAAATGTGTCATTCTAATATAGTATTATTACATAAAAAAGGAGACAAAAGTAACATTAGCAACTATCGGCCAGTCAGTCTAATCTCCCATTTACATAAAGTATTCATCAGACCCATATTAAACCGCATCGACCATAAATTCGATAGACATCAGCCAGCAGAGCAAGCCGGATTCCGACATAACTTTTCTACTACTGACCACCTACAGACTCTTAACCAACTGCTAGAAAAATATACAGAATTTAATGAACCCCTTTATTTAGCCTTCGTAGATTTTACCAAAGCTTTCGATAGTATAAAGCATTCGGCCATATTTAAATCTCTACATAACCATGAAATAGACCCTACATACATTGAACTTCTTCAAATAATTTATAGCAATAGTACGGCTGATATTAAACTCAACACCACCGGCCCTAAGTTCGAAATTTTGAAAGGAGTTAAACAAGGTGACCCAATTTCCCCAAAATTATTTTGCTGTGTCCTTGAGGAAGTTTTCCGAAAGCTGGACGACCTATGGATAGAGAGGGGCATTGAAGTCAATAACAAAAAGCTAACTAATCTTCGCTTTGCCGACGATATTGTCCTTTTTGCTCCTACAGCCGCAGACCTTCAAACCATGCTACAAGATCTAAGCACTGCAAGCCTCAAGGTGGGACTCACAATGAACAGGTCCAAAACTCAAATAATGACCAACAGCACGAGACGAGGGTCGAAGTAGACGAGCAAAAAATACACTATGTCGACGAGTACATCTACTTGGGCCAGTTAGTTTCTTTTCATAACAGACAAGGGAAGGAAGTCGATCGACGAATCGAAAACGCCTGGAAGAGCTACTGGTCCATGAAGACGCTGATGAAGGGAGATTTACCAATCTCCCTGAAACGCAGACTCGTCGACATGTGTATTCTGCCCGTCCTAACCTACGGTGCGCAAACTTGGTCATTGACCGATTCGCAAAAGTCCCAACTCGGGGTATGCCAAAGAGCGATGGAGCGCAGTATGTTGGGAGTAAAACTTGTCGACAAAATAAGAAACACCGCACTGCGCTCCCAAACAGGTATCAAGGATGTAGGAGCCAAGGCGGCAAAACTAAAATGGGATTGGGCTGGCCACGTTAGCCGCATGCATCCCGACCGCTGGGCAAAGTTAACAACTGAATGGGTACCCGAAGACGGACGACGCAACCGTGACCGGCCAAGAAAGAGATGGCGCGACGAGCTGAAGGCATACCAACCGGGCTGGCCCACGGTGGCGCAGGAGCGAGAAAAATGGAAGACCCTGGGGGAGGCCTTTGCCCAGCAGTGGGACAGCATAGGCTAATAAAAAAAAAAGGTAGTTCGATTTACAATCGTTGCTATAAAACATGTAACTAAAGCTTCTTAAAAATATTTGAATAAGTACCCATAACCCAACGTAAACCATTTCTAAAAATAGACATGTCTCTTAGATCTCTCAGAGGCAGGCTCCCTTTAATTCAATCTACCCTTCACGTAAATGTAGGATGACATGCAGATCAATCGAATTACAAACTGTCAGAGGCTAATCTAATACCATCTCATAACTATCACACCTAAGTTGGCGATCTAATTAAGTTCTCTTAACTAATCACAACTAGGAAAAGGGCTTCCCAAAATGACGTAAAACGTTTTTAAGTCCCTCGATGTTTATATCAATACCCTGCATTTGTAGATTTTTGTAACACACAATCAAACTTAGCATAAATAAATATTACGTAATGAACCCTCTGCCCCAAATGAGATTTGGTCACTTTCACCTGGACCATTTTCCCCTAAACGCCTTACGTAATTAACGGGCACCTCGAAAGTAATACCCAAACTAATATGACACTTGATAGCCGATGTAACTGTCCCCAACTTGTAACACAAGACACTGAATCAAAGCGAATGATGTTGACCCGCGTCGGAACTAGGACACAACTTAATTAAAACTCTCTGTCCACGATATCCACAATCATTTTTAGACAATGCGAATATGCAAACAATTTACCCGGAATTGCCATGGACGCGAAGGTTTTTCCGAAAAACCGGAATCACCTAAATGGTCATTTTCCCGAAAAACTGGGACGAGCGCTACAGTAGCTTAAATCTGAATAATTGCAGAGGGATAAATTAATTATATCGTATTTGTGTATGTGTCCCGGGTGGAAAAGGGTGCGCTATAAATCATTGCTTGTCCCCAGTTTCATTGCTCTCTTTCATGGTGAGTTTTCAGGCTTTAGCATAAAAGACTTTTGAAGGTACTAGAAGGTAGTTAGAACCATAGAGTAAATAATATTATACAAAATATACTTTCCTTAGTCTATGGTAGAACCTAGTGCTACGTGTAGTGTATTGGAGTATAATACTTATGTTTTAAAGTGTGGGTCACGTTTTATTAGATAGACTCTATCTCTATCTGATAGAGCTCAAAACTATACAGGTATATTTAGCATAAAATGACTTTGTTGTCCAAAAAATATAATTTGCTATGGTGCTCCCACACCGCAGTTAGAAAATGTTTAGTAACGTTAGTAAACATTTGTTAGCAAACATTGAATCACAAATGTTAAAAATGTTTTCATGTTAGAAAATGTTTAGTAAACGTAAGTAAACAAATTATAGCAAAACAAATTATAACAAAATAAAACATAATATTGTGTTACCTTTTGTGTGTAAACATTTTATAAAGGGCGACGGGGTATGCAGTGAGCCAATACCACATTGAAATGTTATAAAATGTTAGTAGACATTAGTAAACATTTTCTTTAGTGTAGGAGCACTTATAACATGTAACAGTTCCTAACAAAATGTAACAATTGACAACATTTGTTAGTAAATGTTTTTATGCTAGAAAATGTTTACAAACATTTTCTAACGGCGGTGTGGGAGCACCACTAGATTGAGATATTATGATGTCCTATTACAAAGTGTTCAGGACTAAAAAAGAATCTGATGCGTGAAAAACATTAAGCCTCAAAGAGTAATAAATCCAACTATAAAGGCCTCGCTGGCCCAGGGAAGTACAATCCTCAACTGAGTATGCAAAGTAGGAATCGGTGAGAGCCGCTACTAATTGGAGTAAGCTACAGGATGCACTAAGCCGCTCAGGGAAACTACAGTCAATGTTTTTAATACTCTACCGCTCGCCCGATCCGGTGACCATGATTATGCGTCAAAAATTTCGGATTTATTATTGAAACGGTGGCATGGCACGAAATTAATACGTGGCATGTCGTGCTTGAAATGTACTCGATATTCTATGAGTGTCTATGATACATACTTAGAACATTATTGTTTTCTTACTAGTAGCAAATATTAGTAAGGGAAATCGCACACGTCACACTTTTTGTGTGATCGAGTCTGCGGCTTCCATACAGTCTGATGGCGCGCGCCATGCAGATTGTATGTAAGCCGCAGACTCGATCACACAAAAAGTGTGACGTGTGCGATCTCCCTAATGCTGCTAATGCCCCCTGATTATTTTCTATCTTTTATAGAATGACAGACGATTGCCAATACTATTAAGCTGCACGCTTGGCATGGTCGCCTTAGAGTTTCTTTTTTACGGTACAGTAGACATAGTGGCAAATTAACACAGGAAATCTACCAGTTTGTCCTTAAGTCTATCTACCAGTTTGTACCGACGTTCAGAGAACATTTGAAAAAATTTATTCTGAGTATTTTTTTATTTTTTTTAAAGTTTGAATTTAAAATCTCTCTGCAGTGTTTCTATTCTTTCGCAATTCTGCTGTAACCGGCCCATGCTCAGTGTAGGTAGTCGCAATGTAAAAGCATCTAATATCCCAAAGCTTTATAATATTTTTTACTTTCTTCAAATGCATGGTCACCCTAGTTGAGTATTTGTGCTGCATCGTTATTGTATCGGACTGTTGCAGCGACCTCGAGGGCAACCAGATCGAGCACATCGACATGGAAGCGTTCGTCCCTATTTCCAAACTAGAAGACCTGTGAGTATTTTATTGTATTTTATTAACTAGTTGTATATTTTTACTAAAGTCTTTTCACGTTAAGAAGATAGTGATGTCAGCAGCGAAATATTGAAACCAATTACACGCTAATTGGTCAATGGGTTAATAATTCTCTCTCTTGTAAACGCGAATGGACATATTTTAGTCATATTATATTTCGACCCCAGGCCCCAGCTAATCACAAATACATAATACTATTTAATTTATGTTCCCATAGCATTACGATTTACGTGGCGATGAAAGCAGCGATATTCAATCATTCAATTTCCAAAATTTTTAAGAAGTTTAGCATACAACATTATGTTAATCCCACCAAAAACGTTTCATGTAAAAGTTACCTCGACGACCACAAAAGGTTTGCCCTGTGATAAAGACATCAGATCTAATGTAGAGCCAAGCTTCTGAATCGACGCGGCCTAACTCTATCGACCCTAACTCCAACAAATTCTACATATCATCAGTAAGTATGTGTGGCTTTGCTATTTCGCTACCGTCGTCGTGGAAATGAGGCGAATATATTTTAGTTTCTGATCTGAAGTAAGTAACGAAACAGCGAAGCCATACATACTTACTGATATTTAGAATTTGCTGGAATTAGGATCGATAGAGTTAGGCCGCGTCGATTCAGAAGCTTGGCTCTACATTAGATCTGATGTCTTTTTCACGGGGCAAACCTTTTGTGGTCGTCGAGGTAACTTTTACATGAAATGTTTTTGGTGGGATTTCAGTCCTTTTGTAAGTTGCTTCTTGCTAGGCAGTCTTTTTAGTCTTTTTGGTGTTTTTTTTATTTTTTATTAAGAGGTTTTTAGTCCATCCCGTGTAAACTTTCATGTTCTTTTTCATAAAATTGGTAAAAGTCTCATTTTAACTTCCATTACCTACCTACCTACTTAACTTATTTTACGGCGTATAACCAAATTTCGGCGTATTTTAGATATCAATAACTTCTAAAGTATAAGAGCTATTCAATTGAGACTTTATATGCTTAATAAATCTATTGATGACATCATATCCTGAAAATATGAACTATCTACTACCAATTCTATGAAGGTTCAAAAAAACGGCGAAACACTTCGAGAAAAGGTAGGTAGTGTCCTTGCACTTCGCTTGGCTCGTCTCGGCGGGTGCAGTACCGTGCACCCAGATTAATTATGAAAGAGGTAACATTTCTACGAAAAGTCGCTTTTTCGTAAAATCCAATGAATGGTCACCAATACTGGAATCGAGTCGCTGGTAACAAATTTGTTTTTAGCAACGTGGGCAACAACGTGTTCCCGGTGCTGCCGGCGAGCGGGCTGCAGCGGCTGTTACACCTGAAGGCCCACAACAACAACAACCTGAGGCGCTTCCACCCACCGGAGCTCTTCCCTAGGATACAGGTCAGTGTGTACTTAATAAAATCGAAAGGATAAACTGGAGAGGGATTTATAAATAGGCCGTATAGGCCGCAGCCTAGGGGCGGCAGCGTCCTAGGAGGGCGGCAGCGTCCATAGGGGTCCGGCAAATTTCGTACATGGGGCGGCGGAAACAAGGTGGCCTGTACTTACAAAAAATATAAATTTAATAATATCTATGGACGCTTCATACCACGTCAGTCTGGCCCCGTGCTAAGTACCTGAAGGACTTGTGTTACGGGTACCAGACAACGGAAATATATTTAATACTTTTATACTATACATATATTTAAGATTCTTATTATATATGATACACATCCATGACCCAGGAACTTTGAAAAATTTTTGTTCCGTCGGCGGGATTCGAACCCGCGACCCCCGGCTTGAGCTACCAACAGCCCACCAACTGAGCCACAGAGGTCGTCAATATAAATTCGGCATTGGCGCATGTATGTAACGTAGGTATATTAGCTACCAATAATGTGTCGGCGTCTGGTCGCGATCTATCAATAACGCCCTGTCTGATCAGCGATAGCATACCGAAGCCGCTAAAAAAGACCCCCCAAAATTGAACATTGGGCATTTCTTCTATTTTTCCGAGCAATCTTGGAGTTGCGCATGAGGCAGCTGTGCTTTTAATGGAAGTATTATTTGGCCAAGTCACTTGATAGTGACTTGGTTAATGACATTATCGAGTTATGAAGATGTGTTGTGATACCTTGTTCATAAACTTATACAGAAAATACAGTTATCCACTTTCTCTTCCAGAGTCTAGTCCTATCGTACGCGTACCACTGCTGCGAGTTCCTGCCGCTGATGACGGAGGCCGCTGAGGACGAGGCGACGGACTCGGAGCACTTCAGCGACCTGGTGCTGTTACCGCCGGCCCACGTGGACCTCGCCGCCTGGGCTAACGCTACTGATATATGGCCACATTATTGTGAGTACTGTAATGCTGGGTTTCCATGCTTTCCAAGGCTTGACCAGCGTCCACAAGCACAAGCGTGTAAAGAGAGTATCTGGCTTGGCTTGCGTAAGCTTGTGGACGCTTGTATTTACAAGCGTGTATCTAAACGACTTCCAAATGCCAAGAAAGATTTGTGACGCTCGTGCCTTGTGGATGCTTGCCAAGCCATGGAAACGCTGCATAACGACTAATAGGGCTACTCCTCCTATCTTCTTCTGATTAATTTCGTTGCGGGTCCCAAGACAGCTTTAGTATGTCCCTGGGGCTCCCTGAGATAATATTATCAAAGGGTTTTGTGGTTGGATACCGCTGTCGATCTTGGCGACACAGGAGAAACAGTGGTGGGAATGTGTGGTGGGCCAAAGCTCGTTTAAAAAAATAATATTATAGGAGTGTCACTGACACCGTGTCAGAGTCTTGTTCATTTATGGTTTATGTATGGAGTAATTCCTCATCAATGTATCATTCTACCAACGGGTCTTACATACTGTAATAAAGTGCTCAAAGACAATTTTTTTTACCCATAATGTTATTTCGATCCCAACCGCAGGCTGTCTTTCAATAGATATTGTTTACGCCCAAAGACAGCATGCCGCTGCGATCAATTCTAGGTATGAGAATTGGGACCAGACTCAATAACTAATAAGAAGGATTATTGAGTCTGGACCAGACTCAATAACTTAAATAGTATTATGTAATATTAAGCATATTATTATGAACTCATAGTGAACGCTACTGGCGATGGTGGTTTACGTCTGGCGGGCTGGGGAGCGCCTGCTTCTGCTGAACTGAGAACCCCGAGAGTCACCTGCCTGCCACTGCCCGGTAAATACTTCCTAACTACGTCTTGAGAAGCATTAAAGGAATAGAAGGAATTACAGGCTCCTGAGTTTCATCTTTTAAATATTTAGGGCCTCTTACCACTTCCTGATAAGTGACGAATAGTTCATGGAATTGGTACATTTTGGTTTGCATCAAATGGGGTAGTTCTGATTTTTATATATGTTGTATGTAATGAGATGGTAATGACAAATATAATTTTTCAGAACATTGTAAAATTCATGAGAAACCATTAAATTTTTGATCAGTTTTCAGTTTTTGCCATTTTTTACCACCAAGGACCTGTTTAATGATAGAAGTCACTAGAAAATATTTTAAAGTAGACTAAATTTGCAACAAAATGAGAATAGTTGGGTCTCGATAAACTGAATAGTTTCAAAGATACAGCTGTTCAAATGTTTGCAAAATCTCAAAAAAAAATCAAAATTCACTATGTCGTATGTAGAAGACATGAAAATGGCTGTGGTTACTATTTAGCCGGTCAGCATCCACTTCTGCTTGTAGTGTAAGAATATTGTTCCTCTCCAGTTGCACCTTCAGCATGTTGATGAATCTAGCAATCTAGCCTTGTTCCTGACATTCAATAGGAATTAGGAACTTATCCTGAGCAACTGGAGCAGTGGTTGTCTCGTCAAAGATAACAGGGAGGACTTTGCCCCAACTCTACGGAGACGTTCAGAGCTTTAGGTGTTTTTTCTGAAGCGTCATATGGATACCCGTCGAAAACCACGATTAAAGGGACCGTGCAGAAACTATAGAGGGCGTCGTAATTCGACAGCAGCGACACGATGCGAGTAAAAGAAGTAACTTGTGAGTGACTTTGGCTTCGCATTCTCTTTGACCCCGGCTATTTTATAAGTGATTTTTTATGTTTTAGACTATAAAATGATTTAATACTCACACCCCCAAGTGGCCACATGCGAACAACAATAGATTTCCAAGAATCCGCGATCGAAGGATTAAAGTAAAAGACTAGATGACGCCCGCAACTCCGTTGCGCCAAAAATCATTTATCGCACGAGAACCGTACATTTTTCCGAGATAAAAAGTATCCTATGTCCTTTCCCGGGGCTCGAAGTAAATCCATACCAAATTTCAGCAAAATTGGTTCAGCGGTTTGGGCGTGAAGTGCTAACAGACAGACACACTTTCGCATTTATAATATTGAGTATGGATGAACAAGTACCGTAAACAAGGAACTAAAGCGTGAATAAAAATGTATTTATAAAGCTTATCTACCTAGTTATCTAAGAAAATACCTATCTGAAAAAGTAACTAGTAGCATCCATCAGCATAGAAAGAAAAAACTTGATAAATATTGCAATAAAATAATGAAGATGCAAAAATACTTATAATTATTACTGAAAATGCTTGTGGATTAATAAAATAAAACAAGTTCACTAAAATAAATGCTTTTTTTTTCAACCTTCTGCGATTCGCTCGATACCATCTTCACAACTTTTGTCTGTCACTATTGTTAACTAATTTCAGTCTGGACCTCATCAGTGCAAACACCATAGTATACTTACCTAAGTATTCTTTAAATAACACACAAAGGCTGCACTATTAATGTTTTTCCTACTTAAAGAATCATCCTTTTGAGAACCAACACTTTGACAAGATGGTTCAAGTTCAATATACTATCCTCAGTGTTGAATTCCTGGCAGGACTTCTCCAAATTATCCTACGTATATATATACGTAGGATAATTTCCTTTAATATTAAGGGAAAGGACCTAATGCTAGACACGGAACTAATAGATGACACTTACAACAAAAATACCATAAAAATAAGAATTACTCTAATTATTTCTCAACACTGTACATTTTATAAGCTTCTCAAGCTATCTGTTGATGTGAAAAAATATATTCGGGACGCCTTCGGGAACAAAATTTTAAAATGGGATCAGTTTTTGACCGACTTCCAAAAAGGAGGAGGTATCTTTTTTTATTTAGTTAGTATGTATCTTTTTTTTTTTGTATGTTCATCGATACAAACTCTGACTCAGCCGTTTGTGGTCCGATTTTCAAAATTCTTTTTGTGTTGTATAGGGTTTAACTCGAATTTGGTACCATGTTCATAAAAGTGGTGATCTGATGATGGGATCCTTGAGGAATCAAGGGGACTCCTTGAAATTTGTATGGAAACATATAGTGATTTCAATTTTTCTGAAGTATTCGAGGTAAATGCTACCAGAAAGTAAGACTTTGCATCAGGTTATACCCTGGATCCGAAGGTACCGAACAGAACTTTTGAATGCTTATAGGTACAGGTTCGGGGATTTTGGCGTTGTTTAAACAACTGAAAGCATAAGCCAACACATCAATTTGATTAATCATCATCATCACAACTATAATTATACCATGGTCATCACACTATGACCCCATTATTGGTACTTTTCGTGATATTTTGCATCGAAGCAGATGTTTTTGACGATGATTTCACTGTTTGTGGACCGATTTTCGAAATTTTCGTGTTGTTGTATAGGATATAATCTTAATTTTTGTATAACAATTACGGAAGTGGTGAGCTGATGATGGGATCTATGAGCAATCAAGGGAAATCCTTGAAATTTATCAAAACGCTCATAGTGGTTAAAATGTTGTTTCTAGTAAGTTAAACATATATTACGAATAAGAGAAATTTCATACAAAGGTGTCTCTTGGTCCAAAGGCACTGAACAGAACTCCTGAACCTTTAAAGATAAACGTTTGGAAATTGCAGCATCGCTTAGATAACTGCAAGTATTTGCCACAATTTTGCTTACAGTAACCTTATGTACTGAATAGTTAACATTCGTATTGGTTATTTACGCATAAAGCCTTATTTTGTAGACAACACTAAAAAGAGTGAAATTATTATTTTTAACAAAAAAATGAAAACCTACTTCCAAGGTAAAAACAAGTCCCAAAAGTTTCAGATATTCTGACATTACTGAACTCACTATTAAATTAGCTGGTACCGACTTCAAAATAATGAAGACTGTAGTATGTACAGAAATAGTTAAGATTTAGACAAATTCTGAAAAAGGCACTATTAAAGAGTAAGAGTTATTTAATACTTTTTAGTTCATATTACGATTGTTCTTACCTTGGAAATCGGTTTTCATTTTTTTTGTTAAAAATAATAATCGTAAATAATGTGACCGCGTCAACACGCGCTCGGCAATTTCTTAGCAAATAGGTTAAGGAAGGCGAAATTTTGCACGTAAGTTTTGAATACATTTATTTTATTTTTTGTGATTTCTATTGATTTCATTGGATTAATGGTCATGTTGTTTACACTAATTAATGTTTATTTATGATTTTTTAATCCATTTTCCATAACAATATAAAGGGTGTCTACTATAATTAGTTCTTGAAAAGGTAAAAAACCTAATAGATGACATGGATCTCATCTTTTAGTTTTGCAATACATACTTAAGTTATTTTGTAGTTTATTCTACTACTAGGAAAAAAATATGAAAAATAAAAATTAAAGGAAATATAGCTTCAGCATGGAAGAAGAATGGATAGAATCTGGAGACAACGTGGATAATATTTCTGATGCATGTAGTTATTATGATGAAGTAAATGAAATCTTTTGAAAAACGGCAAAACCTAATAATAAAATTAAAGACCTAATAATATGAAAAATGTAAAATGCAAATTTAATATTCTATGTCAACTATTAGTTCATATTGGTGTCTACTATTAGTGATGTTCGTTTTATGTGATGTCATTAGCTCTTATGGCTAAGTTTACAAAAATACCAATAATATATTGTTTTATTGATTTGTCAGAGATTAAGTATAATAGTTTTATTTTGTAAGAGTTACTGAAGACATGGAAGAAGTTATCAATCCTTTATTTTCATAAATGTATATTTTATAACATTCAAATGTTTCATGTTTCCTTATAGTGTCTGCCATTAGTGCTTTTCCCTTGTATCAATTTAGATGGAAGCCAGTTTGAATGTTTACTGAAAGAAGCAACGGTTATATAGGTTAGGTTCATATTGTGTTCATCAAAAATGAATTTACGGTTATATAATCCACAAAATTCAGTGTTTTTACGAGTCTACACATAACATTCATGGTACTTTATCTCAATAGGTACTTTTTAAATACTTACGTATGTTTTTACCGGCTTTTATCCATTTAATTCGTTTTTTAATAAGCCATGGCATTTGAATACTTTTGACAGGAAAATAGTAAAATTTAACATCGTTCGATTTGCCTTTTGTACTTATGTATTAGAACATCCGGGAATACAATGCATTTCAATTCTTGAAAATACTTAAATTTCTCAAGAAATCTTATAATTTTCCGTAGCTTGATTTGAGCTTGACAATAAAATTTTCGTATAAGTTTCGGCTTCTCGTCACTAGTGGCAGTGTCATCACTGTGCACGGTCCCTATATTATAGGAGCCGTAGTGAATTTTCAAGTATTGGACATACCTGGCACCAATTTCTCCAAAAGACACATTCCGGGGCCACATAACTTTGTGGAGCATAATATTTATTATGTCCACTATAATAAAACTCCTGTGACGACCTCAACTTCAACCGCCACATGCAAAGTTTAATATGTAGGTATAACACAGTCTTTGAATTTTGAAACTCTAATTAGCTGTGCCCGCGACTTCGTTCGCGTGGAATAGTTATTATAGGCATCATATTTTTTAGATCATTAAAGAGGAATAATTATTCCATACATATTTTTGGGCATCTTGGACCGTTTTTGCAGTGTACGCAACGGAAGCTCTCAAAGATGAATAATTTTCCCCGCTCTTTTCACCATTTTCCTCTGTTTCTTCACTCTTAAAAGTCACAGCGTGATGTTATTATAGCCTACAGCCTTCCTCGATAAATGGGCTATCTAATACCGAAATAATTTTTCAAATCGGACCAGTAGTTCCTGAGTAATCTCAGGAACTACTAGTTCCTGAGTAATCTTAGGAACCACTGGTCCGATTTGAAAAGTTCTAAAAACGCGCTAATTGCGCGTTTAAACAAACAAGCAAACAATCAGACAAACAAACAAACTCTTCAGCTTTATAATATTAGTATCAATTTTTTAAATTATTATAATGCTTATTTCATAAGTCGTATTTCATTTTGTTTACTCACCTCAGCAACTTTGAACAGCTGTACCTAGGGAACTATCAGATTTTAATAGACCAAATTGGTCTCGTTTTGTTGAAAACTTTGTCTTTTTTAATAACGTATATGAATTTATGCCGTCAAATAGATCAATAATTGACCACATTGACGAGAACTTGTAAAAACTCAAAAAAATTTTTTTTGGAAAATTTGCAAACATTTGAACAGCTGTTTTTTTTTTGTATCTTTAAAAACTATTCAGTTTATCGAGACCCAACTATTCTCATTTTGTTGCAAATTTAGTCTACTTTAAAATAATTTCTAGTGACTTCTAACATTAAACAGGTCCTTGGTGGTAAAAAATGGCAAAAACTGAAAACTGATCAAAAATTTAATGGTTTTACAATGTTCCGGAAGGATTTCGAGGTGGAAAAATTATATTTGTCATTACCACCTCATTACATACAACATATAAAAAAATCAGAACTACCCCATTTGATGCAAGTGAAGACACATTTTATTGTACGATTTCCATGGACTAGAATGGGCTATCCAACAATTAACTTGACAGATCAAGTATGGAGAATCTGTCAAAAAAGTTGTGAATACCCTATTCGGCACTTTATCAGAAAGTGGTGAAACAGGCTCTTAGCCAAGTAAAAACTTCCCATCCTGAAACCACACAGTGTATACTTCTGATTTATATAACGCTCAAAGACCGAAAACGCTCAGTGAGCGAAAAAATGGCTCACAAGTCACAACGCGTTGTGGTAATAGTGAAACGGCCACGACGCGAAATTCGCGTCGTGGCAGGCCTGTCCCACTCGCGCCTGTAGGCTGTAGGCATCGAACTGTAAGTACCCCTCTAGGGGGGCACTTCAGTAGGGACTCAGAGGCGAGCGGTGATGCGCGCGCACGAGTTTTTAGTTAGTTGATCGTTGCATGGCTGCATGCCTACCTGCGTACTTATTCATTCGCTGTCACAGAATTGATAAATTAATCTGATCACAATGGACAATAAAAAAAAGAGCAAAGAAATATTGCGCGGTGTTTAACTGTCTTAACACGGAATGTGGACCAAATTTAACTTTCTTTAAGCTCCCTAAGGACGATGAGAGTTAAGAACTTTTTTAATTGTTTTATTATTATTTATTATAGATTTAAATTTTGTACAATTTATTATAGAGTCAAATTACGATTACTTATGATTTAAATAGTTTTAAATACTAGTTGAAGTAGAATATATTAGTTGGGTTACCTTCGTAGACGTAAAATTAATGAAGGTATTACATTGTCAAAAAAACACATTAATTAATAAGGTTAGACACACTTGGGCACTATAAAATTACTCCTGCTCTACTGGCCTGGTTTCCTTAAAACCAGAGTGCTCTTGTGTATTGCGCACACACTTGGGCACTATAAAATAACTCATGCGTACCTGGCCTGGTTTTATTGAAACCAGAGTGCTCTTGTGTATTGCACACACACTTGGGCACTATGAAATGACTTCTGCTCAACTGGCCTAGTTTCATTGAACCAAAGTGCTCTTGTGTATTGCTCACACACTTGGGCACTTTAAAATTACTCCTGCGTAACGTGCTCTTGTGTATTGCGCACACACTTGGGCACTACAAAATTACTCCTGCGTAACTGGCCTAGTTTCATTGAAACCAGAGTGCTCTTGTGTATTGCGCACACACTTGGGCGCTATAAAATTACTCCTGAGTAACTAACCTGGTTTCAGAACGTGTCGTGGCCGTTTTCATTAGGGCCACAACACGGATTCGCGTCGTGGCTGTTTTTAAAAGCTCAGAACGCGTCATGGCTTTTTTCGATTACCACAACGCGTTGTGGTCGAATAGCACGTCAGCCACGACACGAATTTCGCTGTGGTATTTCTGTGATTACCAGAACGCGTCGTGGCCGTTTTCATTAGGGCCACGACGCGAATTTCGCGTCATGGCCGTTTCACTATGACCACAACGCGTTGTGAGCCATTTTTTCGCTCACTGAGCGTTTTCGGTCTTTGAGCGTAACATATACATATAAGAACTAGATAAAACCCGCAACTCCGTTGCGCGAAAACTCGTTAATCGCGCGGGAACCGTACATTTTCCGGGACAAAAAGTATCCTATGTCCTTTCCCGGGAGTCGGGACACAAAGTATCTCCATGCGAAATTTCAGCAAAATCGGTTAAAGGGCGACTAATCCAAAATTGACAATTTTATAATTAATTTTATACATAAAAATAAGCCCCGAATTGTATCATTTTTTAAACATAGATACTACATTATATTTCCGAGGATCCGACTTAGCGGAAACACGATTTCTTAAAATTTTCTCGATAGAAAAAAATTACAAAGATGCATCTAATTTTCACGAATTTCCATATATCGCTATAACCGTGCGTTACACTAGGTTAATATTTTAACACATCGTAAAAATTATATCATTGAGAAACTGATTTAGCGGATTTTTAAAATGTTGTTTTATCGAGTTATTAAGAAAAAACTAACGATATGAAAAATGGGCGTGAGTGTGAAGAGAGAAGGACGATGTTTGATTTTTTGCGTTAGTCGCCCTCTTAAGCTGTTTGGGCGTGAAGAGGTAACAGAGACACACTTTCGCATTTATAATATTAGTATGGAAGTATAGATTTTAACGGATTTTAACAATAGTTGTGTATCATAATTTATATTTATACTTTTTTTTCGACCACTGACGTTTAGGAGTTACACATCATATTAACATCGCTCCAGTTTTTAATTCAAAATTGATTAGAAAAAGTGCTGTTTGAGCAGTGAAAAGTGACTAAATACATAATTTAGTGTCTTGCAAGCTTGGACAATTGTGGACAAAGTGTTTTTCTGCGTATTTTTGAAGATTTTTGACCAAATCAAAACAAAATTTTCGACTATTTTTATTCTTGTTTTGATCATTGGAGGTAGTAAAATAAATAATATTCATAACTGCCATATGTCAAGATAGTGCCATCATAGACGTCAAATACAAGTGACAGCTGACATCCTCGGCGACTTTGACATTGTTGGTGTTGCAAGTTTAAGAAAAATATTCTCCTCCTTCTCCTCGATAAAATAAACAGTTTACAAAAATCCAACAATCATTTTATAAAATTTTTATTTTCTAAAAATGCATTGCATTAAGTGCAGCGAAGAAGCTGTTGACTACGTTACTTGTAACAACTGTTTTGGGGCTCTTCATTATGCTTGTTCCGGTATATCAGAGACAACTTACCGTAAATTAAGCAGTGAAAAAAAGGCAGCCTGGAGATGTATCCAGTGCCGCACTTCTGGACATAACATAGATCCGAAAGGTCAATTTTCGGAATTATTACAAGAAGTAAAGGCACTTCGGGCAGAATTCTCTGATATAAAGTCTGATGTAAAATGCACGTCATCTTGTGTACAGGCACTCAAAGATGGTTGGGCTAGTATGGAGACTAGATTTAGTGGTTTTGATGATAGGCTGACAGAAGTAGAAAAGAAGTTGGCCCTGATAAGTCAATTACAACAGGATCTCGATGCTGCTCAAATGACCGTCGTGCGTCTTAAACAAGAAAATGAAAACCGAGACCAACAGTCACGTATGAATAATGTGGAAATCTCTGGGGTGCCTCTGAATAAAGGCGAGAACCTTATCAGCATTCTGCACTCTATATCCAATAAGGTCGGTTTTACTATAGATCCTATGGACATAGATCACATACACCGCGTACCACGTTTTGGAAGGCCAAGCGTCACCTCCACCTCTGATGTAGCTGCGGATAATAGACCACCGGCAACAATAGTAAGGTTTATTCAGCGTATTCGCAAGGATGGCTTTCTTGCAGCAATCCGCGCTCGTCGGGGCCTTACCACCGTGGACATAGGTCTTCCGGGTCCTTCACTTAATCTGTATGTGAGCGATCATCTTACTCCCAATAGAAAACTTCTACTGAAGCGAGCCAGACAGCTAAAGAAGGACCTAAACTATTCTTACTTATGGGTTCGCGATTGTAAGATAATGATGCGAAAAAACGACAAATCAAAGGCAATTTATATATCTAAAGATACTGATCTAGATAAACTAAAATGACTGTTGCTACAAAAAAATCTTATAAGTTATTATTACCTTTCTAATATTAGTAACATTATTCAACACGATGTTATTTTTATTAATTATTTTTGATTTTACATTGCGTCTGCTACATACAATGTATTTTCCGTACTTATCTGTAAATTACTACAACATTTAACATTAATTTGTAATTATTATTACCATAAAGGTTTCTTTTTCATATTATTATTGGTTACTTTGGATAGTCAATATATTGTAATTTTTATTATTAAAAATGCTAAAACTATTTAATGGCTATTACCAAAATGTAAGGGGTTTACGAACAAAATCTCAAACATTTCTGTCTATGGTTGCTCAGAGTGAATATGACTTTATTTGCATATCTGAAAGCTGGCTTACATCTGACTTTTATGATCGAGAATATTTTGACAGTAGTTTTGTAGTTTATCGATGCGATCGTTCCGAGGCGAGCGGCGTCAATCGCGGTGGTGGTGTAGTTATTGCTGTTAGATCCGCATTGTGTCCTTTCAAACGTAATTGGCCTACACCACCCCCTGCTTTCTCGGAATGTGTTTGGGTCTCTATACCCCTAAATAACTCGAACAAATCATCATTAAACATTTGTTGCATTTATATTCCCCATGGTCCTGGTCATCGTGATGCCCTTGGCACATTTTTTGATATTACAAACCAATTAATGATAGATTATCCCAACGACATTTTTTTGGTCACGGGAGATTTCAATATTTCTGACGCAGAATGGAATTGTTCCCATAGAAATATTTCTCTCGTCCCAAATAACAATACAGTGGTACAACTTTTAAATGAATTTATGGCTTTTACAAATTTAAAACAACATAATTCCGCTAAAAATGTCAATAATCGGATTCTTGATCTTATATTCAGCAATTCAAACTGTGAAGTAACTACTTGTGATGAGCCTTTAACCTCGGAAGATGCTCATCACAAATCTTTATTAATTGACATATCTGCAGATTCTAATGATTATCTCAAAACAAATAACTCTATCGCATTTAATTTTCATATGGCAAATTTTGATAATATAAAATATGATGAACTTTCAAATATAAATTGGAATTTTTCCTTTAAGAATCTGTCCATGGAGGAATGTGTTTTCAAATTTTATAACGAGTTAAACAATATTTTTAAGAGATTTGTACCTAAGCGTGTAGTACGCTCTCCCACTAAATCATGTCCTATTTGGTATACAACTCCCTTAAAAAAATTACTTAATGAAAAAAAGAAATACCATAAACGCTGGAAGATATATAATAATCCACTAGATTTCGAAACCTTTAAAATATTAAGAAAACGTTAAAAATTGATGGAACTTGAAAATTATAAAAAATATATATCAGACTGTGAAGACACAATTAAATCCAACCCAAATCATCTATGGTCATATATAAAATCTAATTTCAATTATGGTGAGTTACCACAAAAAATGCATTATAAAAATAAATATGTCCATAATGGAAGAGATATATGTGATTTGTTTAATGAGTACTTCCATTCAGTTTTCGAACCACCTACTGTAAACCCTCAATCTTTAGACAATCTACAGCCGCCTAGTAATTCTTTATTCGACATTGGAACTATTGAGATCACTGAAGGACTAGTTAATAAACTTCTAAAATCAGTTGATTCAAAAAAAGGCGCTGGAACAGATGGTATCCATCCGATTCTCGTAAAAAAATGTTCTTCCAGTTTAACAACTCCCTTAACAATTTTATATAAAAAATCTATATCTGAAGGTTGTGTCCCGTTGGCTTGGAAAAAGGCTTGGATAACTCCAATACCCAAGGGATCCATAAGTGACGATATAGAGAAATATAGACCTATCTCAAAAACCTGTGTATTTGTAAAAATTTTAGAAGATATTGTTGCTCAACAGCTTTTTGCTGTTGCCCGTCCATTCATAACTCCGCAACAACATGGTTTCTATAAAGGTCGTGGCGTTGAGAGTAATCTTTTGTCTTTTACAGAAATCATTCGCAATGCATTTGATAAAAATTGTCAAGTCGACGCAGTGTACACTGACTTTGCGAAGGCTTTTGACAAAATTTCCCACTACACCCTATTATTAAAATTTTGGAATCTTGGTGTCCATGGTGATCTGTTTCGTTGGTTAAGTTCTTATGTTCAAAATAGATGTCAAGTTGTAGTATTAAAGGGGTTCACATCTAACTATAGACATATAACATCTGGTGTCCCACAAGGATCACATTTGGCACCCTTACTCTTTATACTATACATAAACGATTTAAGTAATGCTTTAAAAAATAGCAATTCCCTTTTATATGCCGACGATACAAAAATTTTTAGAGTTATAAAAAAATTACATGATTGCGAACTTCTTCAACATGATATAACCAATTTCGAAAATGAATGTTCTAAAAATAACCTCTTTCTTAATTCTGACAAATGCAATATAATTACTTTTAGTCTGAAACGTACCTCCAATTTTATTTAATTATAAACTTAATGGAAAATTGTTAAAAAGAACATCAGAAATTCGAGATCTTGGTGTCCTCATGGACTCCAAAATTAAATTTGTTTCACATATTAATAAAATTCTCAATAAAGCCTATAAACAAATGGGATTCATTCTACGTGTTTCTAAGCCATTTAAAAAGGAATTTACCTATAAAATATTGTATTATAGCTATGTTCGCAGTCACCTAGAGTTTGCTAGTACGGTGTGGTCTCCACAATACAAATTTCACTGTGAACGAATTGAAACACTGCAGAAAAAATTTGTTAAGTGTCTTGAATTTAGAATGGGTAACGTTTATAGTAACTATGAATTGTCAATTTCTAAATATAAAATACCTCATCTAGCCAAGCGTCGCATGGTTTCTGATGTTGTATATCTGTATAAAATAATTAATAATATTGTAGACTCACCTGAGCTGCTTAAAAATATTGAATTTCGTGTGCCCCGGAGACAAGAAATAATTGTAAGAAAAATAAACCTCTTTAGTATTCCACAATCCAGGACTTGTAATAGTAGTAACTCATTCATAAGACGTTCTTGCAATATGTATAATACCCACTTTGACGATTTGGATCTGTTTAATTGCTCTTTAAGCAAAATGAAACAAAATGTATGTGAAAAAATTGAAAACCTTGTTTTAGATTAATATGATGTGTTGTAACTTTAGTCTCTTAAAACACAATCTATACTTGCTTTCTTTTATGGAACTATAGGTTTATGTTATAAATTATGTACTTAGTCTTAAGATTATTTTGTATTGAAAAACTGTTTGTTCCTAAATAAATAAATAAATAAAAAATAATAATAATTTATGTGTAGGTCCGTTCCTGCCTTGTGTAGACCTGTTCGACTGGTGGACTTTGCGGTGCGGCGTGTGGGCGGTGTTCCTGCTCGCTCTGCTCGGCAACGGCACGGTCGTGTTCGTGCTGCTGTTCAGCCGAAGTCGGATCGATGTACCGCGGTTCCTCGTCACCAATCTTGCCGCTGCTGACTTCTGCATGGGCATTTACCTCGGTAAATATAGACATTATTAATCTCTAATTCATTAAGCTACTAGGAAAACCACGTTTCTATATTGACTATTCCTTGATATCATTTCGCAGGGTTTCTAGCTGTGGTGGATGCAGGCACACTGGGAGAGTTTCGCTCTCACGCCATCTCGTGGCAAATGTCGGGCGGGTGCCGGCTGGCGGGCTTCCTCGGCGTGCTGTCGTCGGAGCTGTCCGTGTACACGCTGGCCGTCATCACGCTGGAGCGCAACTACGCCATCACGCACGCCATGCACCTCAACAAGCGGCTGTCGCTGCGCCACGCCGCCGCCGTCATGGCCGCCGGCTGGGCGTTCTCCCTCACGGCGGCGACGCTGCCGCTGCTCGGCGTGTCCGACTACCGCAAGTTCGCCATTTGCCTGCCCTTCGAGACGGGCACACCGGTCGCGCTCGGCTACGTGGTCGCGCTGCTCGCCATCAACGGTCTCGCCTTCCTCGTGCTGCTCGGCTGCTACCTCAAGATGTACTGCGCGATCCGCGGCTCGCAGGCCTGGAACTCCAACGACTCCCGCATCGCCAAGCGGATGGCCCTCCTGGTCTTCACGGACTTCCTGTGCTGGTCCCCTATCGCGTTCTTCGCTCTCACAGCTGCTTTCGGGGTCCGGCTCGTCTCCCTCGAGGAGGCGAAGGTGTTCACCGTGTTCGTCCTCCCGCTCAACTCCTGCTGCAACCCGTTCCTGTACGCCATCCTCACGAAGCAGTTCAAGAAGGACTGCGCGCTCGTATGCAAGGCGATCGAGGAGTCGCGCGTCACGCGCGGCATCGGCCGCTGCCGCCACTCCTCCAACTTCAGCAACCGCCAGACGCCGGCCAACACGAACAGCCTCGCGGAGCGGTCGTCGCGCGGGCAGCACGGCGCCTCGTGCGCCTGCCGCCGCCTGCTGCCCGGCAGCGGCGCGCCCGCCGTCAGCACCAGCGCCGGCACCGCGCCGCCCGAGCCGGCCGGCGAACCCGGCGCCGAGCGGCTGCTGCGCTGGCTGCGCTCGTGCGGGCGGCGCGCGACCCGGGCCGGGGCGCCGCCCGTGCCCGTCGCTGGCGCCCCCGCCGCCCCGGCGGCGCGCGCCGGCTCGGTGTCGTCGTCGGTGGAGTTCTCGTCGTCGCGGTCGGACTCGTGGCGCGCGTGCGGGCGGGCGCCGCCGCCGCGCCGCGCCGCGTCGTGGCTGGTGACGCGCAAGACGTCGCAGGACTCGAACCTGTCATCGTCGCGGAACGACTCGTCGGGGTCGAACGCGACGGCGTCGACGGGCACGTGGCGCACGTCGCGGTCGGGCGGCAGCGCGGGCGGGCGGCCGCGGCTGACGCGGCAGCCGGCGGTGTGCGCGGACGAGCCGCCGGCCGCGCTGGCGCCGCGCCACCTGCACACCATCCCCTCGGCCGCGGAGCCGGACGCGCCGCCGGACGAGCCCGCGCCGGCGCCGCGCTGACCGCGCCCCATGTGTCTTATGCTCCCGTCCATTAGTGTTCGCAGCACGCCCCGCGCGCCCGGCAAGCCCCGCCAGCCCCGCCCCGCGCCCCGGTGACCCCGGTCCGGTGTTTGTGCATGATATAGTGTACTTGTGATTTTTAGACTTAAAGTTTTTGTGACATGTGGATGTTTACGTAGCGAAGAAGAGAAATAAAATTTATACGAATGGGGAGTTGGGGGTAGGAGATGTTTGGGGACGTATCGTAGGGGGGGAGGCGAGGAGCTCGCTCCTCGATTCCTCGAAATGTTGTCGCGTCCCGAAAGTATACGGTAAAGTTAAAACGTTGTTAAGACTTAAGTAGAGCCCAGCCGGCACCGCAACAGTATTCGACTATGCTATAATGTACTCTGTAATGTAATTAATTAACTGTAATTAAAAATAAGTTTAGAAGCTACGATAAATAGAAAACAATAGATTTTATACGAACAAAATTTTACATGTATGTACTTACATAACAATATTATGTCGTCAAAAATCGTTAGGAAAGATGATACTTAAAACACCATTTTATAGAACTATACTCTTGTCATCTTCTTATCGGCTAATCAAAGATTAAGACTTGTACCAATTGCAAAAATATCCGTCTATACCTACGTCAGGAATAGTATTATCATACGTAATATTACATAATAATTAATAACTAATATGAAACCTAGATAATAAATTTTAAAAGCGTGTTAATTAATTGAAACTGTATTTTTTCTACACGGGCAGACAGACTTTAGATTACTTTATGCCTACATTACAGTAACAATAGTATGTCCCAATAATCATTACTAACTCGTAATACAGTTTGTCTAAAAGATTTCATCGGAATAAACACAAGAACTAAGTGGTCAAAACGAAAGTTATACTTGTTACAAGTTTGCAGACTTAACTCACTCCCTAAACTTACATCAATTCTTGTTTGCAGCTTCAACAATAATTTACAATTTTCATAAAAGTTATGAAATGTAGTGGACATTTCACAACATTTTCAGATAACGCCATTAATAATAATACACATATTTTATGTTATTAGCAGTTTATTATGTGGCAAGTGTAAAATATACTTTAATCATAATTAAGAAATAAACGCTAGTCTTAATGTATTATAGTAAACTAATTACTTAAGCGTACAACAACAAAAGCACCTCAATTATTAAATTATCCATTAAATTACAACTTGACTTCGAAGTCCCAAAATAGAGCTAATTGATACGTAACAATAGTTTTTTCTGAATAGTGGTCATTTTAATTTAATATTCCTACAAATCATAATGTACACTAAAGCACGTCGGTTTAATACAACAGGAATAATTTAGGAAGTATAATTTTGCCTTTAGGGCTTCTAAGCACAGTAAGCCAAGCTCTACATAAAAAAATGTCTGTGTAATGTGTATTTGTTCTGTAAACTGTAATAGCTTTAAAATATCTTTAGCTGCCCGTTAAGACATCGGCCTAAGATAATAATAAAATAAGTAGTGATTGTTGTCTGTTAATAAAGTTATATTATAGATATAGTTGTATAAGGTAGATGTACAGAGCAGTGTCTATTTATTGTACATGTTCCGAGTGTGGATGAGAGTGTTATTTATTTATTTATTTCTACGCAACAATCACAATAAAAAAAGAAGCAGTATTGTTTTTTTGTCCTCCCACATTGATTACTACAGTCATTACTCATTATAGTGACATCTAGCGCCATTTTCTTGAAATAAAGCGAAGAAAACTTAGTACAATACCCGGCAATAAATATTGCACATCGACCTTTGGAAAGAGACAATCGGCTAATTTAGGTTTCATAGATCTTTGTAGCACACTGCACAGTGCACACACCTATTTGACATTATGTCAGTCGTTGTTCAAATTCAATAGAGTGCAGTCGCGTCCAGTTCAAAATATATATCTAGAGTTGTTAACATCCCTAAATTTGCTACAGCTGTAATTTTCCAAAAGAATTAAATAATACGTAAACATAATTTTAACACGCTTTTTTATTTTATTTTACCCGAACCTAAAGCCATAACTTATAGAAAATTTGGTGTATTTTATACAAAGAATAATAAAATTGTCAAAAGAAGCAAACCATAATTGTTTTAACAGCTCCTAATAAAAAACCGGACTTTTTGTATTTCGTGCGTTAGAGATAACGCTCTACAAAACCGAAATTAGCCGACTGTCACTTTCCAAAGGTCGATGTGCAATATTATCGCCGGGTACTGTACATAGTTGCATCTATACATATTATAAAACAAAGTCGCTTTTTTTCCCTCATGTCCCTTTGTTCCCTTTAATCTTTAAAACTACGCAACGGATTTTGATGATTCTTTCAGTGTTAGATAGCCCATTTATTGAGGAAGGCTATAGGCTATATTTTATCACGCTAAGAGGAGCGAAGAAATAGAGGAAAATGTGGAAAAACGTGAAAATTATTAGAAAGGGCTAACTTGATCGCGCTAATCTCAGGAACTACTGGTCCGATTTGAAAAATTATTTCAGTGTTAGATAGCCCATTTACTGAGGAAGGCTGTAGGCTGTGTTTTATCACGCTAAGACTAATAGGAGAATGTGGGAAAAACGGGGGAAGTTATTTGAAAGGGCTTATCTCGCGAACTACTGGAGCAATTTTATGTTATTTGGCACAGGTAAGAAGTAAACCACGTGAAGGATCATAGGCTATCGATTTTAATCATTTTTTCAGTGGCTAAGGTCTAAGGATATATTTTATACCTGTGCGACGCCGGGGCGGGTCGCTAGTATAGACTAAAATACTGATACTCTTGATAGAGACCATAATAATTATTGTTTATTATTTTTAACACATTTAAAATACAAGTTGTATACAAAACGAGACACATTTTAAGTTACATAATATATCTACGTTAATATCACATTTAAGCATCAACTATAAAAATATGAATACACTTAACAAGTATTATTAGTATAGCTTTAATAATAATCAAGTATCATGTAGCTTTTATTAAGGACCTAAGAAGATATTTTCACTGAATATGAAAAGCTATTTAAGCTCTACGTAGAGCTGTTGTGACGAACGTATTGTTCACTTCGACGCCTTTAGGTATATCGAACAAATTTTAACAAATATTATAATGATCAATACAAATCATAACTCATGCGTTGAGATAAAAAAAGTTTTCTTCCATTCACTGCAGAACACGTACGAAAAACGATCAAGACGGTTCGAGTATACGCGGCTCGCTTTCAGCTCGCGAGCTGCTGGACGAGTTGTCCGGCTCGTCGGGCTCCAGGAGCTTATCCCGACGAGCTCGTCTTCGGCGAAACTCCGCGAACTGCGGCGCCAGTCGTTGCGCGAAGCTCTCGTCTAAAACGTCCGGCCGTCGCTTCCTCTCGTCCGCTGCACTGGCGAGGCTGGAAACGCTCGTCGCATTCGTCGTCTCGTTTTCTATGTTCTCCTCGTCTACTTCCTGAAAATAATTTACATCTGATTAAGAGGTGCTAAACTTTTAGCATCAACAATATAAACATAGTAATTAAATTATAGTTAGGTACCAGAGAAATTGAATAATGGGTATAAAGTGATTGGAGAGGGGAGCAGAAGGCAGCTGAGTGACAGATCGCAAAATTACTAATTAATAATAATTATAATAATATTGTCTTGGCGTAATCGGACCAAATATCGTAGATCTGCCTGCCTTATGATCAATTTCTCCGATGGTCCAACCGACTGCTGTCCGTGCTAGGCATAATCTGAACTGATACCACTACCTAAATCTTCTCATGTGATTGGAAAACGAATCCACAGTTAAAGAATACAGCTATAAAACTTGATGAAGTTTTTATAACGCTGGCAATCACACGTCAACTCTGCTACTTACAGACCACTGCGTACCTTAATCTCAGCAAAGGTAACAGGCATGGTCCGGTGGCGGAGGCGCGGCTCGGTCCTGCGCCTGCGCCGGCCGCGCGTCAGCGCCGACACGGTGGGCGGGTACACGGTGTCCATACCTGTCATCGTAGACTCTTTCAACTGAGTCTGGAAATAATAAGCATCATGATCAATGTGCGTTGCATGCGTAGGATGATGAAATTACGTTTTCTACTGAAGAATCTATACTTATAAAATTACATGTCCTGACTGACTGACTGACTGACTGACTGACTGACTGACTGATTCATCATCGCTGAGCAAAAACTGTTAAAGTTACAGCCACGAAATTTGGTGAGTAGGGTTGTTTTATTAAGTAGACTCCCACTAAGGAAGGAATTTCGAAAATTTTACCCCGAAGGGGGTGAAATCGGGGTTGAAAGTTTGAATGAAAGTCCGTCATTTCTTGAGTTAGAATCAAGAAACTTTATTTTTGGGTTACTAATTAAAAATGAATGGATACGTATTTAAGCGTTTTTGGAAATTCTACCCCCAAGGGGGTGAAATTGGGGTTGAAAGTTTGAATGAAAGTCCGTCATTTCTTGAGATACAAACATGAAACTTTATTTTTTTGTGCTACCGATTAAAAATGAATGGATACGTATTTAAGCGTTTCTGGTAATTCTACCCCCAAGGGGGTGAAATTGGGGTAGAAAGATTCAATGAAAGTCCATCATTTCTTGAGTTAGAAACATGAAAGTTTTTTGACGTTTGCGTTTGACGTTTGCTTAAATAGGGTCCCGTTTTTACCCTTTGTATAAGGAACCACAAAAAGGGGAAAGCTATCCATCTTTATTATTATACTATGTTAACGCGTACGAAGTCGCGGGCAACAGCTAGTATTCTATAATATTCTTCAGTAGAAAAGGTAATTTCATCTCATTTCATCATCTCATTTTATAATTCTATAAGAATATAGTATTATTATATATTATTATAGGCATATTTATTCATATAATCATAACTATTAACTATAGATCTCTATTTTTAACCCCCGACAAAAAAGAGGGGTGTTATAAGTTTGACGTGTCTGTCTGTCTGTCTGTTTGTCTGTGTGTGTATCTGTCCGTGGCATCGTAGCATTCAAACGGGTGGACCGATTTTGATCTAGTTTTTTTTGTTTCAAAGCTGACATGATCGAGAGTGTTCTTAGCTATAGTTCATCATCATCAGCCTGCTCAGTGCTGGACAATCAGGGTTTATCTGGTTCATGTCCGTGGCATCGTAGCATCCAAACAGGTGGACCGATTTTCATCTAGTTTTTTTTGTTTGAAAGCTGACATTTTCGGGAGTGTTCTTAGCTATAGTTCATCATCATCAGCCTGCTCAGTGCTGGATAATCAGGGTTTATCTGGTTCATGTCCGTGGCATCGTAGCATCCAAACAGGTGGACCGATTTTGATCAATTTTTTTTGTTTGAAAGCTGACGTTTTCGGGAGTATTCTTAGCTATAGTTCATCATCATCAGCCTGCTCAGTGCTGGGCAATCAGGGTTTATCTGGTTCATGAAAGGCCGTTAGCAACTTGTAGTCATTTTATGGGTTTTATATTTTATTCTAGTTCGTGACATTTGTGAATATACAATATAAGTATACACATAACAATGGAAAGTTGGCCTGGTGCTGCACCATCACCTGGTAATCAATAGGATATCCATCTCCTCGCCAACTTAGAGTAGGTAGAGGTCTCGTGTTTGGGCTCATTTTAATTGCGACAACCAGTAAGAAGTAGACAAACAGTAAATATTTACACGCTGCTGCTGCAGCATCACCTGGATTCTATAGGAGCCGAGCTTCGTATGAACCCAAAGTGGAGGTTTCATGTTTGGGCTCATATTAACAGCCTCATCGAAAAGGACATTGATAGATGGTAATCATGAGAATACTTATGATTCTGTTGATAGGAATTATTCTGCACTATGGCCAACACAAGTTTAAAAAGTATGAAATAAAATTAAATTAAGAAATTTAAAAAAAACCCCGCCAAACAACTAAAAAGTAATGAAATAATATTTACTGCCTTTAAGTTCAAATAATTCCTAACTTGTGTAAAGTAATATTTTAGTCCATAATTGTTGTCAAGGTGTGTCGGGGGACCGCTAATGTAGATGTTTGATTTCATTTTTTCACAATCAATTCATAGCGAACTGAATCGAGATAGTCAACGACTTGGCGATTGTATGTTGTAGTTTACTTGGCGGTACCCCGACACACCGTGACAACAATTATGGACTAAAATATTACTTTACACAAGTTAGGAATTATTTGAACTTAAAGGCAGTAAATATTATTTCATTACTTTTTAGTTGTTTGGCGGGGGTTTTTTTAATTTCTTATTTTGTTTGCACATGCACGCTTAATCTCTATTACAATTTCACCTTCGCTCGTGGTTGACTGGAAGAAATTGCTACCTAGTAATAAGGCCGCCATTGTGACACCTATGTAATATCTTCTTGTTTATATTTGTTTGTATTTTCTCTGTACTGTGTGCACAATAAAGAATATTTGATTGATTGATTGATTGAATATAAGTACCTAATATAGTAGGGGAATAATTGTGCTTAAGATGACATAGTTAGGTAAGACGACACATCGGCAAAATTCGTTGAAATAATTGTGCTTTCTGTGAACTTGTAACGTTTTATGGAGCACCTCAGTGTGCCCCTAGTAGCCCAACTTAGTATGCCGGACAGGGACCGTACTTTACAAAGTAATAAAGGTTTTCCTAATTTTGATGAGAGAAAATTTTTCTTACACTTTTGTTTTGTGGTGAAAAAACGTATAAGGTCAGAATATTTTCTTATAACAAATTGTTATTATGGACATGGATTCTTATAGGCCACAAATATTAATAAAAGCGTGCTCTAACGTTAAGTGTTTTTTACAAAATTTAAATGTATCCTCTATTACTCATTTGGTAAGATGACATAGGGGGCGTCCACAAATTACGTGAGGTGTTTAGGGGGGGGAGGGGGTCGAGTCAAATCTCACCTAATCTCACGTTGGGGAGGTCGCGGCAAATCTCACGTAATTTTTCTCTCAACAAAATAATAGGTACTAATTTAGTATTTTGGTCCATTTCATGCAGATTGTACGTATGCTTATGATTTAATCGTAAGCGTAATCGTTATACGATTAAGATCATTCCAAATTCGTTCGAAAGAAAATCTACTGACTGTCAAACCAAACGTTTATGTAAGAAACCCACATTTTGAAAAATCTCACGTAAGATTTGGGAGGGGGAGGGGGTTGAATAAAATCTCACGAAATCTCACCAGAGGGGGAGGGGGGGTCAAAAAATTCAGAAAAACACCTCACGTAATTTGTGCCATACTAGCCATACTAGACGTCGGCTTAAGATGACATACTATAGTTACTTATGTTTCCGCTAAATCGGTAACAGAAGCATTGTATATTTTTTGATGATGATGAAGAACTTAAGAATCCTTACACCACTGACTACTAGAGGGACGATGATGCAGCCTGGATTTAGGTATTGTGTAAGACGACATACGGACATACCATCAAAGTCTTTAGTCTATGGAATCATAGTATCTCGTCTTACCATATCGATATGTCATCTTACACTCGTCGACCTGGCGTGCAATTTATGTTTTTTTTTCACAGATATGTTAAGTAGATTTTTCTAAAACTGTTTAATTTCGTTGTTTATGAATCATCTATTTATGAAAGTGAACTACTGATCTCATGTGATTTATTTTATTTTAAATATTTACCTTCAAACAAAAAGTATGTCATCTTAAGCACAATTCCCCTATGCTGTATAATTGGGAATCTAGTGTCTACCAATTTTGTATCTAAAATCTGTTAGTTAAGAGCCTATTTCTACATTAGTCTGGATCATGTTAAGCATGGAACAGCTAAGCAGCTGCTTCTACAGCTTTGCTGTGGGGTGGATTGGTTGCCCGTTTGTATAATGGAGATCAGTGAAACAAGGCATTTACGTCATAGATGTTACTGTTTTTTTTAGGGTTCCGTACCCAAAGGGTAAAAACGGAACCCTATTACTAAGACTTCGTTGTCTGTCCGTCTGTCTGTCTGTCTGTCGCCAGGCTGTATCTCAAGAACCGCTATAGCTAGACTTCTGAAATTTTCACAGATTATGTATATCTGTTGCCGATATAACAACAAATACTAAAAACAAAATAATATTAATATTTAAGGGCCCCCCTTAAATATTAATATTATTTTGTTTTTAGTATTTGTTGTTATATCGGCTTTGCTGTGGGGTGGATTGGTTGCCCGTTTGTATAATGGAGATCAGTGAAACAAGGCATTTACGTCATAGATGTTACTGTTTTTTTTTAGGGTTCCGTACCCAAAGGGTAAAAACGGAACCTTATTACTAAGACTTCGTTGTCTGTCCGTCTGTCTGTCTGTCGCCAGGCTGTATCTCAAGAACCGCTATAGCTAGACTTCTGAAATTTTCACAGATTATGTATATCTGTTGCCGATATAACAACAAATACTAAAAACAAAATAATATTAATATTTAAGGGGGGCTCCCATACAACAAACATGATTTTTTTAGCCTTTTTTGCTCGATATCAAAAATGGCAACATGTAGGCACTTGAAATTTTCACAAAGGCCTTAAATATGCGTGTTATTTAATAATTCATAATAATATTTAGATAAAATAAAAAGTTAAGGGGGGCTCCCATTCAAAAAACACATTTTTGGCCAATTTTTGCTCTATTACGGTACGGAACCCTTTGTGCGCGAGGCCGACTCGCACTTGGCCGATTTTATTTTAATATTTAACTGCTTATTCCATAGGTATTATGATATGAGCCCACTCTAAAGTTATACTACGTAATTAACTGCTATTAAAACTAGCTGACGAATAATAAAAACCAGATGCTAACTCTGCTTTCAATTTGCGTAGTGCCATACTACACTTTAGTCTGAAGGTCGTTTGAGATCTGATTCTGAGAACTCATGAGTCATTCTAACTCGAACAGTTCCCTGAATCAGATAAAAAGCGCATGTGAAAATTTTGGAGTTACTAAATGTGTTCTGTAGTAACTGGAATTTGGGATATCAGCTAACTATGTGTAGTAGGTGTATGAACTTATCACATTTTAATTTATTAAATTATTAAAGTGTGATGCCGATGCCATAATTTTAACACTAAAATTATGTCTACGTAGTCGTAACTCATAATATCTCAGATAAGCAAGAAAATATATTAAATTAAAATAAAAAGTCTGGTTCTTGTGTTACTCCCCCCTAAATATGTAGTGACATAGTTAATCTACAAGTTTTTTCAAACGTTTTCATTATACTCGTAGTACACAACTAAGTATGTGTTGCACTAAACTTACTGATAAAATTATTAAAAATATTTAAACATTTTTTAATGTGATCAACATAATAATAGGTTATAGGACCTATAATGCCTATAACCTATTATTATGTTGATCACATTAAAAAAACTGTAAATACAACCTATGAATAAGTACCAGCTTACTTTTATATATTTTTATTACTATCGTTCATGCTTTTTACTCAAAATTCTATTATCATTCTATAGAAAACCAGCCTAGTAGCTTAGCTACCGCTATGGGTTCAGCGCTACCGAGGCTCATTCAAACGGCTGCAGTTCCGTCGTTTATAGCTTTATTGTAATGATTTAAAGTTCATTAGAAAGCTGATAAAAGTAGCCAAATATTTTATAATTACCTATACTTCCATTATCCTAACGGTTACCAAGTTACATAAGAAAGAAAAATTTAGTTTTTGAAATTATGTTTTTCCGAAATATTTCCCTTGGTACTTAATTCATACTGATAGTTCTTAATAATAATAATAATAAACATTTATTCAAGAACTTTGGGCATTACACCACGCTACATTACAAAATAAAACGTTAACACATAGTTAAAATGAAGTTGACATGAAAATACCAAATGCAAGCAGTATGAAATGTAACTAGCTTAAACTAAGAATTAACAACAAACAAACAAAAAAATAAAAATAGGTAACAGGTAACAAACAGGTAAAAAAAAACTAAGTTAGCAAGAGTATCACGGGAAGGCAGGAGGTGTAAATTGTAATGCTCAAGCCACTGAAATGGAGTGCACTCAGGTAAAACGACTATGGATAAACCACAGTCCCTGATATTCTGTGGATCCAAAATGTCAGGCGCAAAACAGACCACCCAAGGCTACAGTGTTGCAATATAAAAATAAGTTATTTATAATATTTTAAACAATTATAAAATAAAACATACATAAATAATTTAATAAATAAAATGTAAGTATATATTATACTTAAAAAGAAATAAAAGCTTGAATTAAATATGGTATGCAAAGATTAGAATGAGGTAACTTATGTGACGTAAAAGCAATAATATGATAAAAGATAGTATCTATATACTATATATAACAGCGAGCGATATAAAAAAAATATTTAACCTTAACCTATCAACCCCCATAAGGACACCGGCGACCGCGACAACAATAGAATAACAATAGATTTCCAAGAATCCGCGATTGAAGGATTAAATTGAGAGCTGATCCTGCAGTAGCAATTCCTTTAGTTTACTCTTAAAATTATTTATAGAATGCAGAGCACGAAAGAGCGGTAAAAGGTTATTCCATATCTTGCTCGCCAAGTACCTAAAACTACCTCTAAATGCAGACGAGTGATGGAGAGGAGTTACTAATAGGTACGACGAACCCCTGGTGGTGAGGGTCAGCTGTTTGTCACATGCCCACTGAAGCTTACTAAACAAGTAGGATGGAGTTTTAAATTTAACCACACCGAACAGTAATGTGGCAAAATGTAACTGTCGGCGACCGTCCATCTTAAGCCATCTCAGACTGTTTATGTACGGCGTTACGTGGGCGCGGGGAGGCACATTGCAACAATATCTTGCGCATGCATTTTGCACTTTTTTAATGATGTGCTTGAAGCGAGAGAGAAGACAAGGACCGATAACAGCGTCAGCGTAATTTAAATTGGAAAGGACAAGTGATTCACACAGCGAAGCTCGTAATCTCTCTGGAATGAAATTTCTAACCTTGTACAGGAGCTTTAAACGATAAAAAGACCGGCTGACGACCTTAGTAACGTGCTTCTCAAACCTCAGTCCTTCGTCCATCAGGACGGACTTCAGTCACTCTTTCGATACTTACGTCATTATTACAAATTTTAGGCTGATTAGCAACAACTTTGTGTTCCTTCAGTCACTCTTTCGATACTTACGTCATTAATACAAATTTTAGGCTGATTAGCAACAACTTTGTGTATTTGTACTTTTGTGTCCAAAATCAGGTACTTAGTCTTAGATGGGTTAAGTATCAGGGCGTTATTTACTGACCATTTAGCTATACGTGCCAAGTCCTCATTCAACCTTCGCATAGCTTCCATAAAGTTATTCGGCTTGAAGGTAATATACAACTGTATGTCATCCGCGTATATATGGAATTTACAAAAGCGTATTTGCCTGACTATATCTGCGCAATATAATGAAAACAATAAAGGACCAATCACTGAACCCTGAGGTACACCTCTGTTAACATTACGAGGACTTGAACGTGATGACGTCCCGTTTTTATTAATAGCTTCGACTATCTGTAATCGGTTAATCAAATATGAGGCAAACCAGTCTACTACTCCAGTATCACAACCATAGTATTTCAACTTAGAAAGAAGCAAATTTATATTGAGGGTTTCAAATGCGCGTGAATAGTCCAATTGTACCAAGACCGTAACCTCTCCTGCATCCTGTGCTGTGATGACATTATCCACTACATCTATCAAGGCAGTAGTTGTACTGTGATGTTTACGAAAGCCCGACTGCAATGATGGCAATATATTGCTCTCTTCGACATAATTGCTAATCTGGCTATGTACAACCTTTTCAAGAACCTTGGATAAACACGGCAATATGCTGATTGGTCGGAGGTCTTTCAGATCAGAGACGTTGTCTTTCTTGGGGATGGGTTTAACAATAGAGAGACGCCACGACTCGGGGAAGGTGCAGGACAGGAGGGGGGTATTAATTATATGGGTCATAGCACTTAGACAACTAGGTATGCGGCACGACATCAACAACATATCAGAATTAATATTATCCACCCCCATAGCCTTAGAAGTCAACGACTTGATAATTTTTAGGACATCATCATCATTAACTATTTTAAACTTGAAGGTGGATGAACCAAAGGTATGGGAGTCGAAATAGGCTAAGACAGGCGGAGGTACAAAATTAGCACCTGGGACGTCCAAAAAATGTTTGTTAACATTATCAGGGTCAGCTAGGTTAGCAGGAAGTGTAAAATCAGACTTACGATTATGCCAGTTCAGATTATCTTTCAAATGACTCCACCACCACTTCTTCGGAATAAAATGATGCTTATTTAATAACCTTTCGTTTGACACCCTATTTAAGTAAATCGGTTTTGTAGATATTAAATAATCTGCAGAATAGAATAGGCCCGGCGGCCATCTATGTGACGTCATAGCTACCCCCTCCACACACTTAGGAAGTGACTACCGCACTTTTCGTGTTCAGGAAAATAATAATATATGCCTAATAAGTACATAACTACTAGAGATGTGCCGACTAGTCGGCGAATTGTCGGCAAAAAGCGCCGACTAATCGGCTTTTTACTTTTTTGCTATTATTGAAATTACATTAAAGAAGAACCTTGATTATTATTTAGAAAAAATATTACAATCAATCAGTGTAACACATTTTAAAATTAAATGAAGTGTTTCTGAAATTACTTGCTAGTAAAGAAATTATTTTTGTAAATATAATTTTAACAACAAATTATTGTATGTAATATTAAATAGAGATTTCATGTACATGAAATATTTAATGAAAACCCTGTGTAACCCTGTAAAACTGTATCATAGAAACAAAATAAAGTAACGTACGCGAAGTAAACATAACACGATTCGACACGTTAACATGCGGCGTGTGCGACTTACCCGCGAAACAGCAGTAAAAAAGCGTTATGGAAACTTCCGAAACCATGATCGGCTTGGCCGACTAGTCGGCCGATTAGTCGGCTTCTTTGCAGCCGACTAATCGGCTAGTCGGCTAGTCGGCCAAAGTCATGATCGGCACATCTCTAATAACTACCAATAATTCGTATGGCGGAGATGAGTTGAACGAAAATCGTTATTTGAAGACTTTTGTGCAAATGGGTCTCGTACTAGATAGTCTATCGTGGTCATCTGATTTAAACTTTAATTTCATACTTGGGTGGGTATTAGGCTACACGTAGATCATAATATATATGAATGGGATTAAAATTAAAGGGATAATGTACCTACCTAATATTTTTTGATAAACTATTTTGCAAATAATTGCTGCTAATTGCAGCAGCAACGACTACTTAATAACGACTTAATAATAAAACTTACCTAGATAAGTTGAATTATAATAATTATTATCACTGTAGTTGGACCTAGAGTTTTCCGCGTCAAATCAACCACTACTTCTTCCAAAAATACATTTACAGTGAGCTACACAGTTAAAATATTTGCACTCAATGTCCCAACGTAATCATACAAGGAGTCCACTCGGTGCGCATTTGTTGTGCGAAGTGTATTTTTTCCTGTGAATTTAGAATGTTTTGAAGTGCGGCCGCGTTTCAGTGGCGCGCTGCCAACTCCGCCCAGCCCACAGCTCAATGTAAACAAACAGTGCTAAATTAGCTATAAACAAACGTGTTGCTGCCTGCTGGTTGTTATTGGCGGTCAAGTATCTTCAGCATTTCTCGGAATCTCCATCTGTGTTTTCAAAAAAACGGAGACTTGTATTAGTTGTACGGTGTACCGTAGCATCGACACAGACTATTTTGATCAACTCTTCTTTATATTTTAGTTCCATACCAAAAGGGCAAAAACGGGACCCTATTACTATAATATATAAGACCTCGTTAATTAATGTTATGCTCGATAGTCGGTACCTCATATTATAACTCGTAACTTGTAAGTTGTAATACGTCGTACAGTCTCATTTCTCAAATCGCACCAAAGCCGTGCTTGTTGCTATTTAAAACATACAGAATCGAACCGTGAATCACATTTACGAAAGTAAAAGAAAAATAGAAAAATATCGCCACATCGTCGCTGTTCTTACTTCTTGCTAATGCTTTGGTTCTTGGCTCTTGCATGAATCTTGCTAAGTAGTAAGTACACGCCCATCGTCGCCCATAGATTGTATGCCAAAAAAAACAAATTGACATATGTCAAAATATTTGACACTTGTGTCAATTGACGTGACATTGACAGTTGACACACGAAAATAAAATAAAAATAGAGTCAAACCTGTGTTTCAAAATTCAAACACTGTGCTTTTAAAATCAACTTACAAAAATAAGCTGTTGATCTGACTTTCAAGCAAATAAAAAGCTCTTCAAAATGAGTTACATGCTAGGGCATTTACACAATGGGTGGCAAGTGGACCAAGCTATATTGTCGGAAGAAGATCGAGTTGTGGTAAGCTCATAGAAATTTCTAGCTTTCGCACAATAGATCTTATGTATCATCATATTTTATGGGTTTATACCTAGCTAGAACTTTTAATGATTGCATCAAATGGTCATTTTCTCAGGTTATAAGATTTGGACACGATTGGGACCCAACATGTATGAAAATGGATGAAGTTCTTTATAGCATTGCTGAAAAAGTGAAGAATTTTGCAGTTATCTATTTAGTGGATATTACAGAAGTTCCAGATTTCAATAAAATGTATGTATTTTTAACTTCTATTTTTTACTGAAACGAAAAGTGAAAATAGGTACTCTATAATTTAACTTGGATATGGATGTTCTGACATAAGTTATAACTCTTGATTAACCCATCAGTCGTAGCAAAACGAGACACAATAGCTTTTTCATTGTTATCGCGGCCGGATGTGGCCGCTTGGGGCTTCATGAATTAAACTGTAATTCGAACACTTTCGCATCTGTTCTTTGTTTGTGGTGCGTCTCCACCAGACCTGCATTGCAAAGAATATGTTTTTACATTTTAGAAAAATGGAATCTTTTTATTTACCTGACCTTGCTAGGAAAGGCACAGTTTAAATCCTACTGGATCTTAAAACACACTACTCGCAACACAGCACTGGTGGAAAAGCAGCCTTATTGTAACAAAAATATTTCTATCTGTTGTCATGTTTATGTTCTTACTAATAAACAGATTAAAGAATTTTCATTTGCGGAAACGTCTGGGGCCCAAAATAATCAATCTTTTTATATTTCGATAAAAATTCTGGTTTGCAACTTAAATTAATTTCTGTTCATAAAAATGAGGGCAACATCTATTGCAAATAAATATTATATATTTTTTATCAGTATCTAATCCTGATAATTGTTGCAGGTATGAATTGTATGACCCCTGCACAGTCATGTTCTTCTTCAGAAACAAACACATAATGATTGACTTGGGAACTGGTAACAATAACAAAATCAACTGGCCACTAGAAGACAAACAGGAGATGATTGATATTATTGAAACAGTCTATCGCGGAGCACGAAAAGGTAGAGGTCTTGTTGTCTCACCCAAAGACTATTCTACAAAATACAGATATTAAGGTATATTGGGCTTTTGATTTTTGGACAATTTTAATAGCTCTGGAAGACGCTAAAGTTGTTGTTTAGAGAACTAGTGTCCCGATTTCAGAGAATCAACCAAATTGAATTAATTTGATTGAGTTTTTAGAGAAATATTGTGATAAATATAATTTTAAATATAATGTACTAAAACCTTTACTTAGTATTATTACTTGTAAAATATAGTACCCCTTATTATATACAAGGTGTAACAAAACGTGGTGATAATGCTTTAGGTTATGTATGTGTTCCTGATATAGAGTTAACTGTGAAAGTAGGAGCGCTGAACGAGCAATATTTTTTTTTCGATTTGTATGCGCAAGCGCCCCAGCGTCATTAATTTTCCCATTCAAAAGTTTAAAAAAAAAAGTACTCTTAGAACGCTGCTAATTTCACAGTGAACTGTATGTGCGGGACCCATACACATCCTTAACCGATTCAATGCGGCGCACATTTTTGAAGTTATACTTCTTTAGGCGCATTATGAAAAAATGATGAGAGTGAAATTTTAAGATGCGCGCGCACCTGTGACACAAAATTAACAGTATGAAGCCGTCTGCTTAACCGCTCATTAAGTCTCGAAAAAAAGCTACCAACAAAATAGGAATTGAACCTCGATATTAGTCGCGCATGTTGGTACGCTCGTCACCTCTGATTACTGTTTTCATATTTATAATATTTATCAACATGTCTCTAGTTTATACATTCACAACACGTGTTTGAGTTTCATACAAGTGCGAATTATATATGTGCTAATAAATTACATTCAGTAGTGATTTAAATTGAATACTTTGATTGATATTACTTACTATTTGTGAATATTAGTGAAAAAAATTGTGCTTATATACTTTTTCAAGTGCTCCAATATAATTGAGGTTAACTATCCATATGTATTATTTATTGATATAAATTAAAATACTTTTATTTAATATAATTAGTGTTAAACTAAATATTATTAAATTATTAATGTTAAATACTTATTATTGGTTATTTAATATTCACAAAATAAAGAAATAAATTTAATAAAACATTTAATAAAAAGTTTGTGATAAAAATTAAAATTGAACATCAAATTATAATATTAATTTTTAATATTTGCTATTTAATGATGCCAAAGAAGTATAACTTCTCACGCGCGTACACGCACCCATTTTTTTTAAAACTTTCAGTAGTGGCGGCATAAAATTTTCTCATAACACGTTAGCCGTGTCATACGCCATAGAAGTAGGTGACACTGCTACCGTGTCACCCGCTATGTTCAAAAAGGTTTATTGTTTATCTTGGATTTTACACGTGTATTAACTTGAATTATTTAGTTGAACCCAAACCATTGATGTTAACGGAAGGTTACGTTGTTTTGAGTTAATTTCGAGTAGTTTTACAGTCTAAACCTGAAAATGGCAGGTAAGCGATTTTTTTATTCAGATGTTGCAAACCTTTTGTAGGTTTAAAAGTTAGAAAAATGAGTAATGGGGGATTCTATGAGAAAGTAAACCTTGAAGTTTTGGACCGAATTTTTTCCAAGTTATTTTTATGCTATAAATTATTATATTTCGACACAAAATACTTCGAATATCACGGTAACATAACAACTATTAGCATATTTTGATTTTTTAATTTTTTTTATATACTCGCTAACATAGACTTAGATCGAACTTTAGGTAAATATGCGAAAAATTGTTTCAATTTTATTATTATTTATCAAAGTATAAATAAGACTAAGTATTTTGTCAACATTTCAAGTGCCTATTGCCATTATTGATATCGAGCAAAAAATAGCAAAAAAAATATGTTTGTTGTATGGGAGCCACCATTAAATGTTATTTTTATTTTGTTTTTAGTATTTGTTGTTATAGCGGCAACCGAAATACACAATCTGTGAAAATTTCAGAAGTCTAGCTATAGCGGTTCTTGAGTTACAGCCTGGAGACAGACAGACCGACGGACGGACAGCCATCGAAGTCTTAGTAATAGGGTCCCCTTTTTACCCTTTGGGCACGGAACCCTAAAAAAGCTTATAAGGCGCGTATTTTGCCTAATAAGTCGTATGTGTCCCTCCCGTGACATTGTTAGTCCCACCCGTGACACCCTTTATTTAATTTTTGTAAAATATATTTTAATAATAGGGCATTGTTTTTTATTGAAATGTTACGTTCAGTTTATTGTTTCAAACAAATATTGTAATTTGCATTAAAAAGTTTAATGAGAAAGCAGAGTTTTGTTGAATATGATTCATGTGTAACAAGTATGTCCATTTTTTGTCCCACCCGTGGCAAATATTTACTGTCATTTTGATTTCATTTTACACGGTGTTATCCCCGCCTCTAATATAATTATAAAAGTTTGTTGTTATGTTAATACTTTGATGTAAACGCAAGTATTTTTCTACATTGTCGTTTAAAAAAAATCGCAAGAACTAGAAGTCTAAAATAATATAGAATAATATGGACTCCTAATATTACTTCTTTATTTTCTTAAAAGTTTACTACTAAAAAGCCCGGCCGCACATGGCTCACGTGTCATACGCCACACGTTAAAAACATATAATATTATCATTTATCACTTAGTTTTCTTACACCCTGTATAATATGTGATGATGACACAGGTACTGAAAACAACATCTCAACACCTACACCTATAAGTTATAACATTTCCATGAAACCAGTCATCATATTATTGTCTAAAACACATTTCTAATTGCAATCTCCATAAAATCGTGATATTTTGTCTTAACATTGCCACAAAGGTCAGATACTTCAGTGGAAAGGTAGGTAGAATAAAAGATAAAACAAGATACTTTGAGTGACATTTTAATCAGTCTTTAACAGACAATCAAGTAGGAAAACTGGTGTCACACAAAACACTGACACAATGTAAACTCGACTAGACTTGCGTAGGTCCTTAAAAACGAGTCTCAATGTATTACACGAAATGTTATCCAAACGAGGCCTTGGTTAAGTTACAAAAAATAAACAATAAACATAAAACTTCAGATCTCAAGAATGAAAATTTGTTGTTTTGTTATATAAATGGAAAGATCGGCGAGAGCGACGTGTGAAGTATTGACTAGCGCGCCGCCTCGCTTCCGTAAATCAGAGAAGTAACACAGTACAGGCCAATATTTGTTCGGTTTGATCATCTTTATTGCCAGATTCCTATTCTTGAAAAACGAATACTGCTCAGACATTATAAAAATCGTCGTTACAATAATTGTGTTACAAAACAACAACATTCTTGAAAAAGCGATTACAATAATAACGCAACAGCAAAAACTTGGTATCTGGCAATATAGTAGTTTAATGGGTTTGATCGTTTCCGTTGCGGGCGAGGGGGTCGTCGGCCGGAGAGCGGCGCGCGGGGGGCGTGCGGGGCGGATCGTCGGCCACGCGCCAGTCGTGCGGCGCCGGCGCCCAGATGGACGCCAGCGAGCGGAACGGGTCGAACGGCCGCGGGGGCGGCGGCGACGCGAAGCCCGGCGGCGGTCGCAGCGGGGGCGGGGCTCCCCACGCGCTCCACCCGCCGCCTGCACCACCCCACCACCCGCCTGCCACGCCACCGCACTCCTCTGAAAATATAATTCACAATGAGATTGATTCACAATTTTTCTGACAAAAATTCACAATGATCATGAAATAGATTTTCTGGATTAAAAGAAAGATAATTCAATACTAATATTCTAACTTATACAATGTGTCCCGACACCGGTGTCCGATCCTGTAATGTCATGAATCATGATCTATGGCACATTTTATCGACTAATTGGCTCTCAAATTTTTTCTCTCTCTAACGGTTGTAAAATGGCAGCCATTTTAGTTTTTCTCGGGCTTTCACTTTTTTTTTTTTTTTTACGTAGAGAAATGCTGTGACGCATTCCGCAGGGGATGGGGACTCCCACTGCGGATATGTGGGGCTCGCCGCGGGCGAAGATGGTGTGTGCCGCGGCCCTACCCACTAAAACTCTACGGTGCTCCTAGCCACCGTTTCCTGACGAAGTCGCGGGAACTGTACGACACCACAACTTCATCAGCGGACGTCTGCTTAGTGGGCTGCAGACTCCTCTCGATGGGAGCGTTTTACTCGCTCCCCAGGCCGAGCAGAGGCCCCACTGGGGGCTTGCTTCTAGGCCATTCCACTGCGTTTTGTCGCGATGCGCAGGAGCACACTGCACATCGCGACCCTCTCGGGGACTCAGTGCAATGGGCGACGGCATCCCCTTACCGCCGCCCTGAGCACCCCGGTTATGGCGGGACGTTGTTGTCGAAATTGTTGGCACGACGTCTTCGCCTTGGCCGTCTTCTGGGGTCGAGCGCCTCCCTTTCTCTTATGCGCTCGGCCTCCTCTTTGGCGGAGATAACTTCTTCGGCGAAGTCTTCCACCGCTTTCCAGTCCGGGTCGCCGCGCAGCAAGGCTCGCACCAATGCTGGCAGCGTGATGTCAGGTCCGATTGCGGCCGTCAGGGCCGCGCGTTGTCCAATCCAGGAGGGACAGGCCGTCACGGTGTGATCGGCCGTGTCCCTGTCCGCGTCACAATGGTGACAGCGTGTATTTTCCTCCCTTCCGACGATCTCACACAGGTACCGACCGAAGCACCCGTGCCCGGTCAGCACCTGCGTGAGGCGAAACGAGAGTGCTCCTGTCTTCCTGTCGAGCCATTCAACCAACCAAGTCTACGCTGACTTGTGGGTTCTCTAGCCGCTCTTTCCACATTTCAATAGCCGTCTCTCTAGCGTCATTCCTCCACCGACGTACGACGTCCGGTGGGGGGTTGCTGCCCCCCACGCGGGCTTCTGCGCAACGCCAGAAAACGTCGTCGAAGGCGCGCGCGTCTAAATCCCAAGGAATGGCTCCCGCGAGCAGGCATGCCGCATCTTTAGTTATTGTGCGGTAGCCACGGACGGCTCGGGTAGTCATCATCCTTTGTAGCCTGCCCAATGCAAGCCGGTTCTCTTGCTGTAGATGGTATGCCCAGATCGGCGCCCCATACATTACCATGGAGCGCACGACCCCCATATACAATCGCCGGCAGCTAAGGCTCGGGCCCCCGAGGTTCGGGAGCAACGAGGCCAAGGCTCCGGCGGACTTCGCTACCTTTGTCTGGAGCTTCTTGAAGTGCTCCTTAAATGTCCATCGGCTATCTAGGACGAGACCCAGATACGTCATAGATGGTGTGACGTTAATCTGGGTCCCACCGACTGTAATCGCCAATCCGGGGGGTGGAGAGTTCCTTGGCCCGTGAAAGCATATGGCTTCGGACTTCTCCAGCGCCACCTTTAGACCCAGAGCTCGGATCTTCCGTACGGTCTGAGCAACACCTGCCGTAGCAAGAATGACGGCCCCTCTGTATGTTTTTGCACGGGTGACGGTGCAGGTATCGTCAGCGTAACATACTTCTTCCAAGCCGGGTAGATTGGCGCCCGAAAGCACCGGGTCGTAACCGACGTTCCACAGGCCCGGTCCCAGGGCTGAGCTCTGTGGGACGCCGCAGTCAACTTCTTCTTGCCAGCCGTCTTGAGTCGGGAATTGCACTGAGCGTTCCGAGAGATAATCGCCGATGGTGATGCGCAAGTATCTCGGAACGCCATGCCGTCTGAGTCCGTCTTTGATGGTTGACCAGGGCAGGGAGTTGAAGGCGTTAGAAATGTCCAAGGACACAACCAACACAACCCCACCCCGGGACACCTCTTCCTCTACCATATCACGCAGTCGCGCCACCGCTCCTATTGTAGATCTCCCTGAGCGAAACCCGTATTGGTTTTCGCTCAGATTGGGGCCGACGCTCTCAAGATGTTGGGCGAGACGCGCAGCCAAGATCCTCTCTAGTATTTTGACGATCTCATCTAGGAGTACGATAGGCCGGTAGGCCGACGGCTGATCTTCGGCCCGTCCGGCTTTCCGCAACAGCACGAGTTTCCCGGTTTTCCATCGCCGCGGTACTCTACCCTGGACCAAACAGTTGGTCAAAGCGGCAAGTATCTGCGGCTCCATCTCCTTCATTGCGAGGACCCATGCTCGTCCCGGTATGCCGTCGAGGCCGGGTGCCGTATTTTTGAGGCCCATTTTATGGACCGCCTTCGCTAGTTCCGCTGATGTGACTGGCGGGATCTCTTCCCCGTCATCGGCGGTTTCCTCTTGTTGGATCGACGCTGTTGGATTGCTCTCGGCCCCAGACGGGAAGTGGGTCGTGATGATCCTGTTGCGGAGATCTGGTTGGAGGGTCTGCGTCAACGGTGGAGCAGCGGGACGGAGTTTCTGGCGCACCCATTTATAAGGTTTGCCCCAGGGATCATCCTCGAGCGTCTATAGCCACTCATCCCAGCTGTCTTTCTTCGCCTTTTGTATGGCGTCCCGAAGTTCGGCGCAGGCTGTTTTATAAACCTCGTAGAGGGTGTCCTCCTCCTGCTGGACTCTTCTGAGCCGTCTTCGGTAACGCTTATAGCGTCGTCGTGCAGCCGTGCATTCCTTCTGCAGATTGAATAGCTCGGGGCGCCACCAGTACGTCTGGCGCCGCGGCTCGAACGGGCCCACTCGTGGAATCGCAGCGTCACAAACGTTGCGCATTGCCTCGTTCAGCCATTCCGCGCACTCAGCAGGGTCGTCCGAAGGTAGTGGCGCCCAGGATGCGACAATGGCGGCCTCTTCGAGGAGGTCACGGTCTAGACGCCTCAAGGCCCATTTGGGGCCGCCGCCAGATGTGATTGTGCGGCCCAACTCCGACGCGCGTCCAGTTATGTCGAAGCGGATGAACCGATGGTCCGAGAGCGTCTCCGTTTCCTCATCTACCCGCCAGTTGGTGATGCGGCGGGCAAAATCTGAGCTTATTAGGGTCAGGTCGACGATAGACCCGCCCTGTCTTCGGACGCATGTGTTTACGGTGCCCCGGTTAGCCACTACAAGCCCTGTGGAGGCCATACAACTAGCGACCGCGCGACCCCTTGCGTCCGTTGCCGGGGAGCCCTAATGCGTTGACTTCGCATTAAAGTCTCCGGCAACGATCACCGGGCCTGATGCTCCGCCAATAAAGGTGGTCAGCCGGAGAAGGAAAGACTCGAAATCGGCCAGGGGTCTGTTGGGGGAGAAGTAAACCCCCACCACAGTGAGGGCCCCCAGCTTGGTGACTACGAATTCTCTGCCTCTCGTTGTTCTCCCGGGAGGAGGTGGAGACATTCTTGGTCCAAGAACCAGAGCGACCGTTGCATCCGCGTCCCCAATCCAATCGTTTCTAGAGAGGATGCGATACGGCTCCGACAGAAGGCTAGGTCAATCGACCACTGCGCCATTCTCTGAACCAGGATGTCCTGCGCCCGGGCGCAGTGGTTCAGATTGCCCTGCAGGAAGCGATGGGTCGCCGTTATTGGGCTTCCATCGGGGCCGCTCTGGTTTCAGCGCCCGCCGTAGTTGGTGTGGCGGACTCTTGAGACACTTGGCTCTTCTTCGAGCTCCTTTTCCTCTTCGGCGCAGGCTTGCCGCAGATTTTACTGCCGACCTATGGTCAGCCGGTTTTCCGCTTGCCTCACAAAGAGCGCAGTGTGGTGCATTCTCGCACTGCGCAGCTGAATGGTCTGGCTGGCCACAGCGGAAGCATAGCTGGCTGCGGTCGACCTCTTTCGGACAGGTCGCTCGGGTGTGTCCAGTCTCGTGGCACTTGTAACAACGCATGGGGCGTGGGGATAAAAGCACCACGTGCACCACGGTCCACCCAACGTAGATCTTGGTGCTCGGCGCCGAGACCTTGTTCGCAACTTCGACCGGGCACTTCACCCAGGCCGATCCGCGGCCATTCCGCTCACGCCGAATCACACCAACCTTTACATCTTCGGTGGCGCAACCGCCAGGTCTGGCGATGGCCTCTGCTATCTCCTCTGATGTGGCCGTGTCATCCAGCCCTGAAATGCGCAGCTCTGCACACTTTTGGGGTCTGGAGATGCGGACTTCTGTCCCGTCCATGACCTCCCTCAGTTTATTTGCGAGGACGTCCGCCTTTTCTTTGGAAGCCGTGCCGGATATCTCATACATTCGAGCTCCGGTCACGGCCTGTTTAAATTTGACAGACGGGATTTCTAGTGCGACCAGGTCAACCTGTCTCTTGGCCTTGTCCATCACTTCCTTATAGGACACTCCGCGCTGTGCCTCCCTCCCTCCCTCACCCTCCTGCAGTGTGATGACCACCGCTGCAGTCTTGGGGGCACGTAACTTTCCACCTTTCTTTCTCTCTTCTTTTTCTTGCCCACTATCTTGGGCGCAGACTCTTCCTTCTTCTGCACCTTTCTTTTTCTCTTCACTATTTCAGTCCACGCCGATGGAGAAGCGGGACCTGGCGCTGCTGGTGTTGTTGCAGCATCGAGTCTTGACTCAGCTGCCTCTACAGCGGCTGCGGACTTCTTCGTCTTCCTTTTCTTCTTTTGAGCCGGACCAGGGTTCAGAAGTGGCATCAGTGTTGACACCGCTGGTTCCGGCTCAGTCCTTTGTTGCGGTGGTTCTGCAGATGTTGGGGCAGACCCCGCGGTCTCGTTCCTTTTGTCCGCAGCAAGCGGTGGGCACAGACGCGGGGCTGGGAGAAGACGGGTCTCCAAAGCCTCTAGTCGTGCGTCCAGCCGTGCGTTAGACAGAGATACCGCCTCCCGTACCGCCCGCGCCATTATCTCTTCGATGTTGGACGGGGGGGCCGGAGAGGCAGCCTGTGGTCGCAAATTAAGGAGCTCGCGTTTAACGATCGCGAGCTCTTCTTTCAGATCCGTGACTTCTCTGGAGAGGCGTTTGTTAGCCGTCTCCAGGGCTCTTGTTTCGTCAGAGGTCGAATGACTGAGGAGGGCCGCGCATGACTCTCGAATGACGAGTGCGGCGTCTTTCAGAGCCTTTACGTAACGTCCGCTCAAGTTATTCGACGTTTTAGCCACTTTGGTGATGGAGTCCAGGCTCTCAATTATTTGGGAGCATAGTTTCGCCCTAGTGACTACGTCATCCTCTCCCGTCGTCACGTCCGATGTATAGGAGGACACCGACAGACGCTGCGAACGCATCTCGGGGAGCCTCCTCGTCTCTTCGATGAACTCTTGTTTGGCCTCCGCTTTTTCGGCTTCCTGCTGAAGGGCGAGATGCTCCTTCTTAGCCTTGGCCGTACCCACGTAGTCTCCTGTGGTGGGTGGTCTGCCCCTGCCGCGTTTGGTATTCTTTGGGGTGGCCGAGTTCTTGCCTTTGTCCGAGTCAGACTCCTCTACTTCGCGTCCTCGCCTCTTCCGGAAGCGTCTCTTCGATCTTTCTATTTCTTCTTCTCGACTGTGAGAGACTGCGGTTTCATTTCCGCTCTCTTGGTCATCCGAGGTTCCTTCTCCAGTCCCAAAGAACTTACTCTTGACGGGCATTGGTCTTGCTACCCGTGTGCCGTCTTCTAATTCAGCCAATCGCTCTAGCTGAGCGATGGGGGTCCGTATCGGAGGCCTGTGGTCGTCGGTTTTGGGGGCAGAGGGGCCCCCGGAAGTAGCCGTTAAGCCCGTTTCAGGTGCGGTTATGTGCACCGGTCTCGGATTAACGTGCGCCGTAGTCGTCGTTGCAGCCAAATCATTGAGCAAATCAGTGTCCTCATTCGTGCGAGAGTCGTCGGTTACTAAACGGGCATTGCGCCCGCCACCTAACGAATTTGTACCCACCCCGTAGTACGAAGGGCAGACCTCCACCGTGGCATCGGCGGAGGTGTGGGATTCCCCATTTCTGAGACCCACCCGGAGACCATTATCAAATTCGCGTGCTTCCATTATCAAAAGGGGTGCTCATTAGGGTTGAGCGGAACCCGTGGCCAACAACAAAATAGAGAGCGTCCTAGCGGCAAAGTCGCCCACTTGCCATGCAGCCTATTGCGGGACGGGGCGTAGGCTTGGGGGCTGTAAAGAGGCCCATCCATCATCAATCACACACACAAACAAGACAAAATTGTAGAGTGTAGAGAAGGAATAAATACAAGGAAAAAAGAGAAGAAAAGATGGTGAAAGACAGAATGAACAAATATAATATAATGAACAAAACAAGTAAGCTAATATAAAAGAGAGAAAAATAGAGAAAGACCGGCTTTCAGCCATCCTGAGTACCTCATCCCGTGTAAAAGGCGGGGTGGCGTACCCAGGCGCCCAGGGACACGAACGTGGACGGACCGGTATTGCCCCCGGGCTTTCACACTAATCTGACCAGTACTTCTCATGTAAATATCCTATGAAGATAAAAAAAGGTCTCATTTGATAGCTAAACTTGTGGACTACGCTTACACAGGCAATATGTTATCGTGGAATTAAACAGAAAAACCAAAGTCAAAGAAAAAATAATTGTGTATTTTTTAATTATTGGCTTTTTGTGAAAAATCTAGCAATTAAACTGTTTTTTTTTTTGTTTTAAAAAGATAGAGGAGGTTTTCGTCTTAAATAAATTATTTATTTCAATGCTCTAAGTCAGATAGTTTATAAGTTATAACGATTCTCTTATGAAGTAAAGGTCAGATTAGTATGAAGTCAGAGAAAAAAATTTTTTTGTTGTTCAAAAGTTGGAGAAAAAAAATTTTAACTCATGATTTATGGCATATTTTAAGTGACAAATTGGCTTTCAAATATTTTTTTTTCTCCAACTTTTGCAAAAAAAATATTTCTCTGGCTTCATACTAATCTGACCTATACTTCATAAGGAAATCGTTATAACTTCTAAACTACCTGACTTAGAGCATTGAAGTAAAGAATTTATTTAAAATTAAAAATCTCCTATGTCTTTTTAAAATAAAAAAGAACTAGTTTAATGCGCTAGATTTTTCACAAAAAGCCATTAATAAAAAATACACAATTTTTTTTTCTTAAACTTTGGTTTTTCTATGTTTAATTCCACGAAATTTATGACATATTGCCTGTGTAAGCGTAGTCCACAAGCTTATCTATCAGATGAGACATTTTTTATCTTCATAGGATATTTACATTAGAAGTTCTGGTCAGATAAGTGTGAAAGCCCGCGAAAAACTAAAATGGCTGCCATTTTAAAACCGTGAAAGAGAAAAAAAATTTGGGAGCCAATTTGTCGATAAAATGTGACATAGATCATGACATTAAAGGATCGGACACCGGTGTCGGGACACATTGTATAACTAATATTCTACTTTAAGAGCGAGCTGTCAAATTTTGCTGTGTTTTCTAATAAGTATTACGATCCCGGAAGACGATTGACTTAAATGAAAATTTAATCATTGTATATTTATCTGATATTAGCCTAACGGAAAACACGATTCACTTATTTTGATAGTCGATAGTTTTATTTTTCGAAATTATGAATATTTCTGGGCTTTTCAACAAATATCTGTTACACTTATTCAGTTACTATCATTAAATAACTTGCACTACTACAATCATACACTTTGTAAAATCATAGCTAAAGGAATTAATATCAGTATTGTATTTAGTTTTTAAGTAATCATCAAAAAACTGTTTTGGGACTTACGACCTTTACTTTCGTGCTATAATGCGGGAACCCTCGTTACGCGATATTGTTCACTACTAGCTGCGGCTCAAAGTACAATTCATGAGGGCACGATTCATGGAATCATTATATCACGATTGGAGGATAGTGGAGTATGTAGGCGGGGCTAGTGTTTAGATATTTTTGGCTGCCCGGTCTTAAAGAATGTATGAGCTAAAAACGTACCCATGAAATCTCTGGCACCGGGTATGTAGGGCGGTCGCGGCGGCTCCGGCGCGGGCGGGGGCTGCCAGGCGACTGCGTCGGCGCGGCGTTCACCGTTGAAGTAGAACAGTGACTGGTCTGCGCGATCCGCCTCCCGACGGCGGACGTCCGAACCGATGGGTGCCAGAGGCGCCCCCGCTACCACGGAACTCCATGAGGCGCCCCAACGCACGTTTCCTCTGGCCTCCGACACCTCCTCGGGCGCTTCGCCCGTATCTTCCTCGACGGGTGGCGCAGGCGGAGAGGGGGCGCGCTCTCGTCGGCGGGGCCGCTCCTTGCGCGCGTGGGGCCGCACGAGCACGCGTCTCTCGTTATCGGGTCGCCGCTCCCGCCTCGTCGTGTCGCCCGGGTCCCGACGAGCTCGCGACACCCGCGCCGCTTTCGGCGGATCGACTCGCAGCACGTCCGGTATGACTTCCGGCTCGGGAGTCGTCCCCAGCGGGCCGGACGGAGTCGCCGGCGACAGATCGCGGGGGCTCGGCTCCACATCGCCGCTGTAACATTCGTCCGCTTCCTGTTCTTCGACGGGCGTCGACGTGCTCGACACTGAATAAAACGTATGTCGTTAAAGAAATATTAAAAGGAGTTTCATCAGGTTTTTGAAAATTAGTTTTATGACAATAATTTTTACGTGTAAATTTACAGTGTCATACACTCATAACGCATAGAGATAAACTACGATAACATGCGCCCCTCCAAATTACTATTTCAATGTGTGTAGTCACATCCTTATGAAAGTGTCACTTGGGCCGTTACTGTTTATTATCTTCATACAGGTCACAGGATATTGATAGCTGCTTCCATAATTCTAATTTTTTATTATTCGCGGACGATATGAAAATCTTTAAAGTTGTTAATAATCTTTTGGATCAAATACTGCTTCATGAGGACTTGCTAATGCTGGATTTACACGGGTGACTAACGGGTCGATTTTAGTCGCGCGACAAGTCACCAGTCGAATCGCCTGTCCAACCCGAATCGCCACCCCATTTACACATTCTACAAATAAAGCCAACGGAACTAAAGAATTTCTGCAAGTGCAACACCTCATATCATTATCAGTGTATTGGCGTGTCAACTGAAAACTTTCTAAAGGAATCAAAGGCACACAAAGCGGCTTGGAAGTGTTCTGAGTGTAAGAATCCACGTACGCCTTCGCAATCAACTTACATAGACTAACAAACAGAACGAGCAATCGCTAATAGCTTAGAGGAATTGAAGGAATATTTTAATAGTAAATTAGAAGCTTCGCTCTCTCAACTACTTAAAGATATACGAAGGGATTTTACAGCGGAAAGTGCCGACACTCGAGGTAAAATTGAGGAGTTTACGAAGAGTGTCCAATTCATGTCTGCTAAATACGATCAACTTACTGAAGAACTAGGCTCAAAAACCAAAAGGATTGAAATATTGGAGGCCGAGAACAAGACTCTGAAACAAAATCTAACAGATGTTAATACTAGACTGAACCAGATTGAGCAGCAATCTCGTGAATCGAATTTGGAGATACAGTGTGTTCCAGAGCACAAGGGTGAAAACCTGAAACTTTTAATACAGCAACTTACCTCGACGGTTGGCTACTCTCTCCCTGAACAGCAGCTCCTAAATTATCACCGAGTCGCCAAAGTCAACCAGGAATCTACCCGCCCACGTTCTATAATATTCAAGTTACCCAGCCCACTCATCCGTGACAATATTATCGCAGCCGCCAAAATATTCAACAAAAACCACGTTACGGATAAACTGAACTCATCCCATCTTGGAATAATGTCATTGACGGCAGATACTCGATATTTAGGCGCGATCGTAGTTCATCTTCTTCTACTAAATCTGATCGCGGTGTGCTGATAGCTGTTTCCAACAAACTTAATCCCGTTCGCAATCTAAAATGGGAATCTATAATGAAGATATCTGGATTGTTATAAAACTCAAACAAGATAACTCGACTGTCTCGCTGTGCATTTGCGTTTTATATTTACCTCCACCCGTAACACAAAACCGCCTCGACGGTCTTATTAGCCTAGGATCCCTTCATAGAAGGACCTCCACCGAGCTGTTTACTGGATGAAAAGTATTTTATATTCAATTTCGTATGTCAACAAATTAATTGCAGGTGGGTTGCCTAAAACATTTCAGTCCAGAATAAAAAAAAATAGAAAAAAAACTAAAAACTTTTTTTTTTACATTTCGCTGGTTTGGTTAATAGACAAATTCTATACCAATCGAAAGTATGGAGCCCGTAGAGTATGAAAACGTTAGGTTGTCTATTTTTTTCCTGTCACAACTCTTGGGTAGGCAGGTAAATCGATACTACTACTAATCGGTACCGGTCTGGTTAATGCTTAACCGATTCGTTGCCACCTTCATTTTCACGAATTCTTACCACAGGCCAAGCAGTTTGTTCGATGACGCGCCATGAGCGGCATCGGCCCTGCTAAACGATGACGCCCCACGTGCGGCATTGGCCACTGGTTGTGTTTTATTCACATTCAGACTAAGGAATTGTAATTACAGTATAATAAATTATTTTTAACGTGTTTTTTAACAATCGTATGCCGCGCCTGGCGCGTCATCGGCCACACTAAATCTTTTTAAATGACGCGCTGGGTGCGGCAGTGGCCACGAATCGGTTAATGCATATTCTATGGGCTTCATACTCTCGATTGGTATGGAATTTGTCTATTAACCAAACCAGAAAAATGTAAAAAAAAAAAATTTTGTTTTTTTTTTTTATTTTTTTATTCTGGACTGAATTTTTTTAGGCAACCCACTTGCAATTAATTTGTTGACATACGTAATTGAATATAAAATACTTTTCATCCAGTAAACAGCTCGGTGAAGGTCCTTCTATGAAGGGATCCTAGGCTATATCAATCATGTCACAAATATGAACTTTAAAACTTTCGCGTTGCATTATATTTGACACTTCGGGACTTAACGCGACTTATATTCTAGTACCCGGAAATACCATGGTGAGTTTCGACGTTGAGTCACTTTTTACTAACGTTTCACTAAGGGATTGCATCGAGGTGATTAAAAACAAGCTGTGTGATCATGAGTTGCCTAAAGAATATATTGTTCTCATTGAAAACTGTTTGGACGGTAATTACCTTCTCTTCAGAGATCAGTACTACCTCCAGATCGATGGCGTTGCAATGGGTAGCCCTCTGGCACCGATAATTGCAAATATCTGGATGGAGCACTTTGAAGACCTAGCTTTAGCTACTGGACCATGTACTGTGAAGCTTTGGAAGAGGTACGTTGATGATGTTTTCTGCATCATTAATGGAGGTCAACAGGAAATAGAACAGTATATCAATCACCTTAACTCAATCCATCCAAAAATAAAATTCACCTACGAGATGGAGAAGAACAGATGCCTCGCATTTTTGGATTTGGAGATCAAGGTTAAGGAGGATGGTACATTATCCCACACTGTGTACAGAAAACCTACACACACTGACAGATCTATCACTCTACACGCATCTTCTCACCATCATCCTCGGCATCTTCAATCTGTTATATCGTCGTTAACTAACAGAGCTCATAACCTTTGTGACCCTGAACATTTACCCAAGGAGCTAACACATGTTCAGGAGGTACTTACACGGAACGGATATAACGTGTCGAGGGGATTGAGAGGACGGAAGGAGAAAACGAGGTATCCGGAGGTAAGCCGTCAAGCAGCATTTTTACCATACGTAAAAGGCGTAACGGACAAAATTGGAACAGAGCTGAGGAAATACTCCATTAAAACTGTGTATACTCCGTTACGTAAAATATCACAAGTACTACGGTCACCAAAGGATTCCTTACCTTTCCAAACACCTGGGTTTATAAAATTGATTGTAGCTGTGGTAGTTCTTACATTGGCCAAACGAAACGGACTATTGGCGAAAGAGTGAAAGAACACAGCCGCAGTGAAAAATCGGCAGACAAATAAATCCGCGGTAGCAGAACATCTGCTTGATATGGGGACTAATCATTGGATGGAGCTACACGACCCCAAAATCCTCTCTACAGATCGTCATTGCCACTCAAGAGTAATACGTGAAGCCATTGAAATTAAAAAGCACAAGAATTTCAATCGTGGGGACGGATTTAAATTATCTCCAACCTGGAATCCAATGATTAATAAGTGCAAACCGCGTGTGTCACCTTTGTCAATAAGTGTAAACCCGGATACAGTGAGTGTTGTGTGTCGCACCGAGCCTACTGACTATAAATACATTGGAACACAAATATTGGACAATTCGAGGGTAGTCGTAGATCAGACCGCCCAGTGCAAACGAAGACGCCGCTCTCCTGCAGTCCCCTCGTGACCACGGCCGAAACGTCGAGAAAAGTATGTAGTAGCATTACTACTAGAATATAAGTCGCGTTAAGTCCCGAATAATAACATGTCACAAATATCATCCAACACAAAATACCCAAAAACTCTTTAATACTCTTTGCTGGTGATTTTAATCTACCTAACGTAATATGGCAACAGAGCTCAAATTCTCTGGTCCCAGCAAGCAGCTCAAATAACCTAGTAAATATGCTCTCGGATGCGTTGTCTCTAAATAACTTGTATAATGTTAACTCAATTTATAACGACAAAGGTCGCATACTGGATTTAATATTAACAAACTCTATTAAAAGTTTTGACGTATCTAAGTGCAGTAGTCCGCTGGTTATTGAAGATGCTTATCACTAGAGACCGGATTATATGCAACATAAAAAGCTTGTTATATGCATGCAAATATGCACGAAAAATGCTTGAAATATGCACATTCACAATATGCAAATTCAAAATCCGCATACAATTAGTACTTAAATTATTTTTTGATAGGCGATAATAGAGGTACAGTAACATTATAATAGGACATTAAAATTATTTTAAAAATTTTGTAAACGTAATACAAATATTTTTCTAAATTTTCAGTGCTAAGATTGTGTCTACGATCATTTAGAATATTTTTGTAAATAGAAAAGGTTCGCTCCACATTCACTGAGGAAACTGGGCAGAATTTGAACTTGGGTGTTTTGCTAACACTTAGGTACAGTTTCTGGGAAAAGTTCGCAGCATCCCATTAATTTGTAGTTGGCGAGTGCGACGTTCTTCTGGCTTTTTCATTTTACTATCGTAACTGTCAAAACAAAAGACGCGCACGGCTACTGACTGCATTCGAAATGCAGTAAAAGTCGCAACTTTTACTCAATAACCCTTATGTTTTTGTTATTATTGTTAATTGTTATAATTTTGGTCGCATTTCGTAACGCAGAGTTAGCGAAAAATGTTGTAAATGTACCGAAAACATGCATCATAACTAGATCTTAGGTAAAATATGCTATTACGGCTGAAAATGGCTAATGCATATAATCCGGTCTCTACTTATCACACTGCCTTAAATATCACTTTAAAACTTCACTCCCAAAAACCACCTAAAATCAAAAAGTCTTCATCCTATAACTTCTCAAAAGCTAACTATAAAAAAATAAGGGACGAATTGGAAGCGACTGACTGGGATACACATTTCAACACGCATCAAACTGTCGATGAAACCATCGATGCGTTTTATAGTGTACTCGATCAAATAATACAACAGAATACCCCACAAACTCATAATGACAGTTGCAAATATCCCTTCTGGTTTAGTAGGAATTTAATAAACACGCTAAAAGAGAAGAGTAAGATGCATAAGAAATTTAAAAAGTTCTCTAACCCCAGGGATTTTCTTGTCTATGATATGTTACGCCAGAGATCCAGGTTAATGTTGCAGGAATGCCTCAACAAATTTAAAAATAGTTCAAAATATTTAATTAAAGAGAATCCGTCATATTTTTGGTCATTTATTAAATCCAATAGATCCAATAGCAACGAAATACCAGATGAAATGTATTTCAACGATAAATCTGCTCAGGGTTCTCAGGATATCAGCAACCTTTTTTCGGACTATTTTCAGTTAATGTATTCTAAAAAACAAACGCTAAAAACTACTTTGCCTGAAAAAACAACTGACTATCCACACTCATTAGCATCATGCTACATCCCAAAATCGGAAATCCTTATCTCCCTCAAAAAAATAAATGTAAACAAAGGTCCCGGTCCGGATGTGATGTGATACCTCCGATATTCCTGAAACAATGCTCAGAGCAGCTTGCCGAACCACTTTATCGTATTTTCAACAAATCCATTTCGACCGGAGTGTTTCCTGCAAAATGGAAACTCGCACACGTTACACCAATTCACAAAAATGGAGATCTAAGTGATGTAACTAATTATAGACCGGTTTCTATATTATCAGCCATGGGAAAAGTCTTTGAGAAATTGGTCCAGGTCCAGATTTATTTTTAATTTAAGTCCTTATTTGATACAAACCAACATGGCTTTCTGCCTGGAAGGTCAACTACTTCAAACCTTCTCGATTACGTTACAACGATTTACGAATCTATGGAAGACAAAGCAGAAGTACATGCCATCTACACCGATTTCTCAAAGGCTTTTGACTTGGTTGATCACGGAATCCTATTGCAAAAGCTAGCTCATGCCGGGATTTGTGGTAGCTTACTCAGATGGTGCGAGTCTTACACTTTCTCAAGAACAGGTCGCACAGCTAGTAAAAATCAGGGGCTATAATTCTGATATCAAAGTAGTGCCTTGCGGCGTTCCCCAGGGCTCACACCTAGGGCCTCTTTTCTTTCTGTTCTACGTAAACGACTTGTGTTCTGTTATTACATCCGGATACCAAATGTTCGCAGACGATCTTAAGGTATACAGAAAAATCAACGACCACCGAGATATCAGCCTTCTTCAACATGATGTAAATGCAATAAAACATTGGTGTTCTACTAACGGAATGTTGTTAAACTCATCAAAGTGCTTTCACATTAAATTTACACGTAAACGAGATCCTGTAGCTGCCACTTATTATATATCGAACGACCCGATTGCAGAGATCTCGACCATTCGGGATCTGGATGTAATGCTGGACAGCAAGTTAGATTTTCGGGATCACATTGATGGTATAATTAAAAAAGGAACACGTTTGGCTGGATTCGTAATCCGTCAAACCAAATTCTTTAATGATTGTGAGATTCCGATTATTCTTTACAACTGCTACGTTAGAGCGATTCTTGAGTATTGTTGTCAAATTTGGTGCCCATCTTATGCAGTACACATCGCTCGAATCGAAAGACTTCAGAAACAGTTTTTGTACCACATTTCATTTGCACATAATCTTTGTCAAAAATTACCTTCTTACGAGTCCCAGCTACAATATTTCAAACTTACAACATTAGAAAATAGACGACTAATTGCTGATATAGTCTACTTATCCAAACTAGTCAATGGTAAGCTAGACGCTCCTTCTCTTACGAACAAATTGCAATTTGCTGTCCCACGACCAGGTAGTCGTCTGCATAATATGAAAACTTTTAGTTTGTCCTTATCTCGGACCAATTACTGTCAGCACTCACCACTGTACCGTATGTGTTCAGCTTATAACAGAGTCAGCAATGATATAGATATATTTAGTGCATCAATTCGTTGTTTAAAATTACATCTATTGCAGAATTAGGAAATTATTATAATTATGTATACCTAATACCTATATTTTTTGTTAAAGTAATGATAGCGATGCACAGTGTGATAAAAACCTCGATTTTGTTTCACCGCGTTTTTCTTTCAAAATACTATAGTTGATAGCTATATAAACATTAGAGTAAAACTCCGAGATCGATATTCTTTGTAGTTATTTTTTTAAAGTGACAACCCTAGGTATAAAAAATCCGAATTCTTATTTTAAAAAATTTGAATTGGATATAACTTCTGACACAGAGGTTATTAGAGTGTGATTTTTAATAACATTGATAAAGGATTACTCACACTATCGTTTCATGCTTAAAACGTTTTCTAATTCGATCTAATCGCGAAATTAAAAATGAAAAACTAAAATTATTAAATAAATAAATATCTCCCTACTTGATCACAGTAGGTTAACCAAATTTGGAGAAAAAGTAAAGTATTAAGTGCTTGTTCAATTGGTATAAACAAAATTAATGTTACTTGATTAGTTTTTTTTTAAATTAATTTTTATGCAAATTTTTGACCCGGAAAAAAGCCAACTTTGACACTCTTTACAAAAATAACTACAAAGAATATCGATCTCGGAGTTTTACTCTAATGTTTATATAGCTAATAGCTATCAACTATAGTATTTTGAAAGAAAAACGCGGTGAAACAAAATCGAGGTTTTTATCACACTGTGCGATGTACTATCGACAGAGTTCTTGATCGACTAGGCACTTGATGCAGGTCGACAAGAACTCTGTCGATATTGTGGCCAATGTTAATTTAATATTATTTTTTTTAGCATGCTGTGTTCACATCAAGAAGGTCTTACACAATTGTTATATTACATAGTTTATGCAAATATTTTGTAAAATTTTAAGTGTTAGGCTAGTTTAGTGAACCTTTATAATAAAATAAAAAACTGTAAGTCTTCCTTACCAATAAAATAAAAAATAAAATAAAATTACAAAGTTTTGTTGGTCAACCGTCAACTAATCATAACTAGCCGACCGAGCAAGACAACGAACTTCAAACGTTTTGAATTTTGGGGTGGCGCGCCATGTTATCGTAGTTTTTCTCTGCGTCAGTTTACTTTTGGTTTGTATCACGCAACTACATTCCGAGATGAAAACTTACGGTTGGAAATATTAGATACGTCAGAGCCGCTAGTGGCGGCGTCGTCGCCATTCTGCTGGGGCTGAGCGGGGGGCGTCGGCGGGCGCGGGTCGGGCGGCACGGGCGGCGTGGCGGGCGCGTCGTCCTCGCTCGAGCGCGACGTGTCGTCCTCGCGCCGGAGCACCTCGCTGCGCCAACGCTCGAACGCGCGTCTCTCTGCGGCCGAGGCGGCGGGGTCGGGCGGGGGCGGCTTCCGCGCGGCGCGCCGACGGCGAGTGGGCGCCTTCTGGGCCGGCAGCGGGGCGGGGGGGCGGAGGGCCCGGAGATCGAGCGGGGCGCTCGGCCGCTCCGGCGAGCGAGCGGCCCGCGCGCGTCGCAGCAGCCGCTCGGCGTCCAGTGCGCCCGCCGCCAGCACGAGCGCCAGAGCGGCCAACGCCACTGCGACCCCGAGAGCCCGCACCGCGTTCTCCCACGGCGGCCGGGGAGCGGTCGCCGTGCACTCGGCTAGGACGCGCATCGGTATAGTCGCTCGCAGAGAATATTCGACCGGCCCTAAAAAGGAACGTTTCCAAATTAACAACAAATAAAAATATAATAAGCAGTCTCGCGCGCGAACGCGTAAGTGACGGTTACAAATCACTTTTCCGTTACAAATAGTTTAATACTAAGTGCATATATTATACCAACCTAGTACAGAACGTGTGTGTGACTTACGCGTCTAAAGAAAGCATTCAATTAATTCAAAAGTTAATTTATTCAAAATAACTGTTGTGTTACCTTAACCTCAAAATGAATTGTGCAAAGTGTAAAGACATTATCACCGATTTCGTCCTTTGTGGCAAGTGTGGCGGTCAATATCACTTTAGTTGTGCAGGAATATCCGAGTCCAGTAACCGAAAACTGGGGCAGGAGAAAAAGTCGGCCTGGAGATGTATAGCGTGCCGCGCACAAGTGCAATCCTCGGACCCCGCGAACACTGTCTCACTGGCTGACATTTTACTCGAGATTAAAAATCTACGTACCGATTTTAACACAATGAAAACCGACCTGAACGAAATTAAATCAGATATATCTAGCGCCAAACAATGTATGTTAGACCTGGATATGAAGTGGAGCGATATGCAGCAAAAATTCTTCGATATCGAAGGTAGATTGAACGGGTTCGAAGATAAATTGTCGGGTGTAACTACTTTGCAAAAGGATTTAAAGAAGGCGAACGAAATTATTTCCGCACTCGAGCAAAATAATACGCAAGACCAATTCTCCCGATTAAATATCATCGAAATTTCGGGAATACCGATTCGCAACGGAGAAAATTTATATTCAATACTAATTCACGACTTTTGCTCTGTAGTCGGATTTAACCTGTGCGAAACCGATATTGACACCGTACATCGAGTGCGCCGGCACATAACTACCGACAAACAAGCCCCGAGGCAGGATTGCTATCATCGTACGGTTAACACAACCGCTGCTGGCGGCGCGCGCTCACCGCACCATCTCCACCGCCGACCTGGGCCTGCAGGGGCCTGCCTCTGCCGTCTACATCTCTGATCATCTCACACCTACTAATAAACTTGCCCGGGAGCTAAAAGTCGAAAAAAAGTATGCCTATTTGTGGGTGAGAGACTGTAAGATCCTAGTGCGAAAGAATGATAAATCTAAAATTATACGTATCTCGAGCGAATCAGATTTGGTTAAGATTAAATGACTCCTATGTTCATTGCTGTTACAGTGCTACCTTTGCTTTTATTTTATCTTTGTATTTAAACATAGCCTAATAAAATATTATATTCTCACCACTGTCACAGAATATAATATATTAGTTGTACCAACAGAATTTCCACTAACGAAACCCGTTTAAAGAATTAACGACTCATGCTACGATACTATAAAGTTCAAACTCCGACCGCGCAGTGCTAGGTGCCTACAATTATATTTGCCTACATCTCCGCTCTCTTTCTATCGCATAACTCGTACCTTTTCTGAAGAAATAAGGTTGTCTCTTTTTAAAAATAATATTGTCTTTATATTTAATTAACTACATTTTATTTAACTCGAAATAATCTAAGATATTATGTCTTAGTACTATGTAGATTTAATGATCATAAATTCGCATGTAACTAGTTACGCGTACTTAGATTCGATAGGTACCGTATCTTAATTATTGAAACCGGTCTTATATTACCTACTTAAAGTGATTGTATAACTTAGTTACTTTTGTTTAAAACAAATGAGGTTTCGAATAGTACGCATCGCGCAATATTTCTTTGCCCTTTTCTTTTTATTGTCCATTGTGATATTAATATCAATTCTGTGACAGCGATCGAATAAGTTACGCATACGCAGGTATGCAACGAACAACTCGTGCGCGTGCGTCACCGCTCGCTTGTGAGTCCCTACTGATTTGCCACCCGCGGGTGGTACTTACAGTTCGATGCCTATTCGCGCGAGTGGGACAGGCCTGCCACTGTATTAAAATATAAGTTTACATATTTAAAACTTACTTTAGAACTGTATGATCATGTTAACTTTCAGACGTTTTTAAATAATATACGTAATGTTTACTATCCGGCCTACTCATATATAAGATATTATAATTTAGCATGTATACTTTATAATAGTACTACATCATACGCTACTCATTATCGATTTCACATAATCAAGGTATTATTGATGTTTGGGCAAGTTAAAATAATTATTTTTAATATTAATTTTAAAGGTTCTTTTAAATGTATCGAGGAAGGTATTTCTTGTCCTGGGAGATTCAATACTACGCTTTTTTATTTGACTTTTACTACTAAAAAACATTGGAGAAAAAGTTTCTTTCGTATCTCGATTTCTTCTGCTTTTGAAAATCTATATGTCAAGCATGACGACCATTTTTATCCGCTTTTGACATTAAAACGGCCCATTCACTAACCTGCATTGCAGTCCGCCGTGCAGGACTGCAACACCATTCACTATCCTGCATAAGCCGGCGGACTGCACGGCTTCTTATGCAGGATAGTGAATGGTGTTGCAGGCCTGCACGGCGGACTGCAATGCAGGATAGTGAATGGTCCCTTTGATTCTTTTTGTTTTTTATTATGGCACTTCGGCTATAAAACCATGGCCAGTGTCGAGTAAATGGCGGCAAATTCAAAATATCGATGTATAGCAACCCTGTCCATAGCCGGAATTATAGTTTTGATCTACAAACTACGAATAATAAACTTCCTTAGTTTTTATTATTCGTATTTCGTAGATCAAAACTATAATTTCGACTATAGATTGGGTAGCTACAAGTAGATTTTTTGAATTTGTCGCCATTTACTCAACACTGGCCATGGTTTTATAGCCGAAGTGCCATATTAAAAAAAAGAATCAAGAAACTAAATGTCAAAAAATATAATAATTGCCGTTGCATGGCCGTTGCTATAATGGTTGCTATGGAAAGAGTTTCTTGTCTTTGTCCACTGAAACTCAAGTCGATGGGTGGCGCCATGCTCGGGAAAAAGATATGGGAAAGAAACTGCCATTACTTTCTTCCGAAGAATCGACTGGGGAAGGCCGTGCTAGCTGTGCTGAACACTAGAGGTTTGCGCACTAAGTCCCACGCCTTTTTGTCTAACGTATTGCAGAACGACTACGATTTAATAGTTTTAACAGAGACTTGGCTCACGCCCGACTTTAATGACTGTGAATATTTCTACAACAAATATGATGTGTATCGGAGGAATTGAGCTATAGGCGACGGGCGGGGCTCCCGGGGCGGCGGCGTACTGATAGCGGTGCGGCGGGGCATGTGTGCGCGAGCCCGCGAGGACTGGTGCACTGAGAGCGGCGCGGAGGTCGTGTGGCTCAGCGTGGAGCTCCCGGCCGCGGCGCGCGCGCATACTATGCCTCGTGCTCCGCGGGCATCGAATCGAATAATGCTTCACGTTGAGCTCCGTTTAGACCAAACGAGCGAATGCTCATTCTAGTAAAGCTCTTTTGATGTAAACTAACAACGAGCATTCTTTTGTTGTTCTAGTGTGTTAGCCACGTGTTCGGCGGTAAATAGGTAGAATGCTCTAAGAATCTCGCTCGTTTGGTGTAAACGACGCAAGAGCGCTCGAGCCTAGAGCGTTCTTTCGTGTTCGGACCTGCTCGCTCTTCGAGGCGGTCTCTTCAAAGGGATTCTAGTGTTCTTGAAATATTTTACTTTTTGGCGGGTTTTTTAAACTATCGAGTATACTTCTTTTATTAAATTCGTCACCCACCAACGTCTTTTCCTTCTTTTCTTTTTCATTAATTGCGTTATAACAATAAATACAGCACTTGAAATCACAATATCGCTATTACAGTCAGACATAGTGTAGTTGTTACGTAGTTTATATACTCTTTGAGTGTAGTGTGAACCCTACTACTTATCGTTGACGAATGAGTAATGAGCATTCGCTCGTTTGGTCTAAACGGAGCTATATGATTCTCATCTGTAGAGCAAAAATTCTTATTCTTGATGTTCTTGTTGATTCGATTGGTGTAAACGATCTAAAGTATGTTGTAACGAATTATAGCTTACACTAAACGAATACGAAAGAATGTTCTTGTGCTGTTCTTGCTCTATGTTCTTTTGGTGTAAACCGGTTATTCTCCTTCAAGTATGTTGTAGCAGCTAATAAGGTAAAATTTACACAAATTGATTTGTGGTGGGGGTCTTCAGCAGTGAGCGGGTCCGCACAACTCGTCACCGAACAGTCACCAGTACTGAGCACCAGGTCCAAAATACGGTCATTGCAATTAGTACAGGCATTGTACTGAGAAAGATTGGTTAATCGCATAAAATCTGCTAGCGAAGTGGCTTTAGAGTCATTGTTCGTATTTAAACTTAACATCGAGTCGCCGTCGTGATACCAAGTCGCGTGCGAGATATTAAAATCGCCGAGTATTAAGGGGCCGGGTACCCTCGAAATTCTCATACATACGTAATTCCAAAATCATTTTCTCATACGAAAATATTTAACATGTTTGAGTTGTTTTTCAGTTTAAAATAGTAATTATCTAGGTTCCTGCACAAAAATTTACTTCAAAATATTTAAACATTAAATTTTTTTTTTTGTTTTTAATTTTTTTTAGTAAATTTAGTACTTAATATTTAAACACTAAAAAATAGAGTAAATCACTAAAAAATATATAAATAAATAGTAAATTTACTACAAAATATTTAAATACTAAAAAATATTTTTTAGAGTTTAAATATTTTGTAGTAAATTAACTATTTATTTATATATTTTTTAGTGTTTTACTCTATTTTTTAGTGTTTAAATATTTAGAAGTAAATTTTTGTGCAGAAACCTAGGTAATTACTATTTTAAACTGAAAAACAACTCAAACATGTTAAATATTTTCGTATGAGAAAATGATTTTGGAATTACGTATGTATGAGAAATTCCAAGTGTACCCGGCCTCTTAAGCACACAGACGGGCAGGGAACCGATAAACATTTGACACAATATGTTTAAGGGCTTTCTGCCGGCCGCTGCCATTTTGAAATTTATTTGTATAGCACTAAGGTCGATGTTTGCTTGCGGACTATTTTTTCTTTGCAGAGGAGTGTCCTATTTCAAGTAGTTTGTTTTTATACATCTCAACATCATTCGTCGATTTGTTTACAAAAATAGTTAGTATAGGAGTTTATCATTGAGATAAGAATAAAGTATTCGTTTATTTCTTCTGAACAAGTCACTAATTATAGTTTCGAAAGTTTATAATTGAGAAACTAATATCACATCGGACTAAATACTATATTATGATGGCTTGATAGATAAAAAATTTAACATATATTATAATGTAGTTCACACAAACATAAAATATGGATTGTATGTAAGGATATTTCATATTACATTAATTTTACAAAGAGGGTAGGCCGGGCGCCATTTTTTTTTTTTTTGCACATTGACCTGCCAACTTTTTTGCATAGATTTTTCCCGGAACTGAGGGGTTAAGGCTATGACGTTGTCACGTTCAACTATCGTCAGTAAACCGACTTTACAGACAACCGATTTTTTTAATGACTTAATGGATAAATATATGTACTCCCAAAAAAATTGTTAAGTCGAGTACGAATTTTCCCCCCTGGTTTTCTAGGTCCCTTATAAAACTAATTAGACAAAAATCCAAAATTCACAGTAGATGGAAAAAGTATAGCAATGCCTATGATTACGAATTATTCAGAGAATTACGCTCGAAAGAGAAAAAACTTCAAAAGGAATGTTATAATAACTTTATAAAATTTTCTGAGAACAAAATAAACTCATCACCTAAATATTTTTGGTCGTTCATTAAGTCTAAGTTAGGGTCTAACTCCGTACCAGCTTACATGAATCTGAATGGGGAAACTTCCACTGATCCAGATCATATCTGTGATATGTTTAACGACTATTTTAATTCGGTATTTGTAGCTTCTAACGACACCACACAGTTAGATATGAACGTTTTAAATGAGTCGTCGCCGGTTAATATATCAACTATTGAATTCTCCCAACCTACTGTATCAAAATATTTTAAGCAAGTAAATGTAAATAAAGGAGTTGGGTATGACAAAGTACACCCCATACTTATCAACAAGTTGCATAGGGAACTTTCAATACCCCTTACTTTAATCTATCGTAAGTCAATCTCGGAAGGGTGCTTTCCAGGTATCTGGAAAAAGGCTTTAGTGACACCTATCCCAAAAGGTGGTGATAAACACGACATAAAACAATACAGACCTATATCGAAACTTTCGTGTTTTTGGGAAAATTATGGAAAAGATAATTACTTCCACACTATGTACACAAATAAATCATGCACTATCTGACGAACAGCATGGTTTTCGTAAGTCACGCGGGGTTGCTACTAATTTAGTGTCTTATACAGACTTCATACTTAACGCCATGGATGCAGGATACCAAGTAGACGCCGTGTACACCGATTTCTCGAAGGCATTTGATAAAATAAATCATTCAGTTCTCATCAAAAAACTTTTGGAGCTCGGTGTTCACGGCGATCTGCTGCGATGGGTAGTCTTATGTATCCAATCGTAGTCAGGCAGTCGCGCTAAAGGGATTTCAATCTACGTTTCTAGTGAACAGGTCGGGCATTCCACAGGGGTCTATTCTGGGACCTTTTCTATTCATCCTGTACGTAAATGATATTCGAAAATGTTTCAGGAATTCTCATCACCTTCTCTACGCAGATGACACAAAAATCTATAAAATTATCAAGACAAATAATTATTAAGACAAATAATGACTGTTTTGAATTATAAAACGATCTGAATAGTCTCGACTCATATTGTGAAGCTAACCAATTATATTTAAATACCGACAAATGTCATGTTATAACTTTCACACGGAAGAGAAACCCAATCATTTTTAACTACAGGATTAGTGGTCGAACCCTTGGTCGTATGTCTTCAATACGTGATCTGGGAGTGACCCTGGATTCCAAGCTGAATTTTAATGAGCATATCGATGGGATTGTAGCTAAAGCTTACAAACAACTGGGAACAATTATTCAATTCAATATAGGTCAACCTTTTACACGCGTAGAAACGTTTAAGCTGCTGTATAATGCTTATGTTCGAAGTGTTCTTGAGTTCGCGAGTGTTGTTTGGAATCCGAATTATGTTTTTAACATCAAACGTATTGAAAGGGTCCAATTAAAATTTTTGAAAACACTAGATTTTAGGTCTGGCTCACGGTCTACTGACCATCTAGAGAGTGCAGCAAGACATAATATTCAACGATTAGACTTAAGGCGTAAATATCTAGATAGTGTGTTTCTTTTCAAAATTCTACATAGTTCCATTAATTCCTCAAATCTCTTAAGCAAAATTTATTTTAAAGTTCCGCGACCATCTTCACGTAGTATGGACACGTTTTATGTCCCGCCCTATCATACAAACTACGCGAGAAATACCTTCTTCAGGCGAGCATGTTCCTGCTACAATAGTGATCTGAATTCTCTTGATATTTTTTCAAAAAATTTAAGACAATACAAAAAAGAATTAAATGAGGTAATATTTGGTTCATAAAATACTTATTAATCTTTCAGGCCCCGCGCGAGCACCGGTGATCGCGAGAACAAAAGAATACAATGGGAATTCCTAGAACCTCCGATCGAAGGATTAATAAGTTTATTTATGTATTATCATTGTATTTGTGTATAGGTTTCTAGGATATATTTATATGTAAAGTAGTACTTATATATGTATATAAAAGTAATAATGTATTAGTTGTATTTTTTTAATGTTAATATTTTGTATTGATGTTATGGTACTTTAGGTCTATACCTTGTGCGTTTTAAGATGATATGCGTGACACATTATAATTGACAATAGTAGGGAAGTTACCTAAAAAAAATAATCGATAATTTAAAAATCTCGAATCACTTCGTAAAGGAATCGCAATCGAAATTATCGATTTCGTACTGAGGTTACCGAGTGGCGCCGGCGATTTAAGATGGCCGCCCTTTTTATCGATTTGATTTCGATTCAACGGTGGCAATCTCTATTGACATAAATTCCGTTTCATGCATCTAAAATTTTTAAATGTTTTCGTAACAATAATTTTATACTCCTATTTCACAGTTAATTTTTATAATTTTATATTAATAAGTTAGTATTTAGCAACTTTTCATTTTTATTCATTTAGAATTATAGGAAACATTTATTTTTGTAGATGGATAATATTTATTACATTTTGTTTTTTTTTTTTTTGTTTTCTTGTAAAAAAATTCCGTAGCAAGGAATATGAGAACTGTCACCCATATCATCTTAAAACGCACAAACTATAGTTGTAGTTAAAACATTTATAAATATTGGTTAAAGACTGTTTGTTACCTGAATAAATAAATAAATAAATAATATATCGCTAAAATCATATTTCAGTATATAACGCAATATTAGCAGCTACTAACCATAAAGTTAATATACCTATCGGAATAGAGAAACAAAGGCCTGAGTAAGCGAGATGTCACTATCAGTAACACTGCGTGGTAGAAAGAGAAGCGTGATTTGAGGTTGCATAGCTTTTTTTTCATCTGTTTGACAGTCTGTCTGCCCCTGAGCCGATCGTTATCAATTTGGGCTCTCAGAAAAATTGTGATTTTAAGTTAAATAATGAATAATTTTTAGAAATACTGCTCTAGAAACATGGTTAAACGTTTGTGGAATGATTGTGGATCCACACATCGAAAAAACCCGGACAAATATTCATTTCACAGGTGAATTATTCTACATCGACAGGACCTAGTTTTAAGTTTATTTTTGCCAATTCCCTACGAGTTATTGGTATTGATTTTCATAATTCACTTCTTTAAATATTTATTTATATGGAAAACATAACTTGACTAGCCATGGTGCACAATTTAAGGATATTTTGTGTAAACAATTTTCATATATTTTACACTAGGGCTGCATCAAGTTATCGATCGATCGAGTATCGATCGTATACTAATTATCTACGAATGTTGAAATGATAACATACTCATCCGTAGTTTATAATTAGTTTAAGTATATTAATATACTATCATACATAATGTATCGTTTTTAAGGGTTCGCACCCAAAGGGTAAAACGTCCTAGTAGTCGGGTCCCGCTCTACTACTAAGACTTCGTTGCCTGTCCGTCTGTCCATCCGTCCGTCTGTCTGTCTCCAGGCTGTATAACAAGAACCGCTATAGTAATAGACTTCTGAAATTTCCACATATGTAATGTCATTCTACATCCAATATGGCTGCTCATCCAAGATAGGGGAATAGTTTTAAAAAGCACTTCTGCAAGATGGGCATCAAATGAAAGGGCTCATTGAGAGTGAATTGAAAATTAATAGGGTCTAGTGAAGTCGTGTCGTGTCGTGTACTGATGTGACGTGACGTGACGTAACCTGTCGTGTCGAATCGTGTCATGACATGTCGTGTCGTATCGTGCCGGGTTTTAGAAAATGCCCGGTTGAAACCGGTCACCCTTCATGCGCGAGTCCGACTCACACTTGGCCAATTTTTCAGATTTCCTGCTGACCTGGATACCAGAAATTCATGGCTTAAAATAATTAACCGTCCAAACTGGACTCCGAAGAAAAATTCATGCATATACTTAATTATGCAGCAAGCATTTTGAAGAAAAGTCATATTTTACTTCAAAATTACAATTTTTATTATACCTATCTATGCAGTTTTATTTTATCCCATTCTGTTTTTACAATCTTACAATTATTATTCCATGATCGATATTTTGTCGAGTTACAAGATGTTTGTACATCACTGACACGCACACGTAAACATAATTGTATACACAGATGTAAATCAAATTTTGGTTAAGCTTGACAGCTCGGGATTATTTCTCTATTCCGATAGGTATATTACCTTTATGCTACTAACCGAGAGGCGTGAACGCCCGCAGCGGCGCGGTGACGCGGGCGAGCGTGTAGTCGGGCACGAAGGTGACGTGCAGGTCTGCGGCGGCGGCGGGGGGCACGACGAGCGGGGCGCACGGCCGCACGCGGAACCCGCGCCCCGCGCACGAACCGCGCGCCCCGCCCACCGCCCACCGCGTCAGCTGCACGCCCACGCGCCCCGTGTTGCGCAGCGTCAACGTGCGCTCCACCGCACCGCCCTCGCCCCAGCCACAATCTTTCACCTGCAACATTAAAGTTTCAATTTATAATGCTTTCGCATTTAAGAACGGTGGAAATTTTTGAACAGGACCTTTTTAAGGCGCGTTGAGGATTTCAAGGTCGCAAGGTCGGATCATGTAAAATAGAGTCGAAATAGTCATAATATTGTCATTACGTACGACGCCATCACGATTTTGGACAAAAGTATTACTTCTAACACTTGAACTCTGTACACACCTAAAAGTGACTTTCCGATCTTTTACGCGGCTAGCCGCGACCGACAAAAATTCGAATAAAATGCCACTTTATGACACGATAGAGTATAGACTATAGATCAGAACGGTACCTTTAGAAGTTTCACTTCTAATAAGTATACTTTGTACACACGCTATTTTTATTTTATTTTATGACTTAGGAAAATGTAAGTATAGGATGAAAATAAAAAAAAACTCAATAGCTTCCGCAACAAATTTAAACAATATTGCATTCACCTCGAACAGAAACGGTGAGGCAGCGCCGGGTCGTCGGCCCGCCAGGTCAAACGAAGGATACTCCCCGTGCCCGTATAGATCTACAGCTTCCAATACAGTTAGGTTATTTCTACAAAAAGGAGAAAAAATATGTTATAGTATATTATATCGGTGATCACTTCCCTTTTATATAATTATTTTTTTTAATTATTAAATAAGGGAGCAAGCGAGCAAACGGGTCACCTGATGGTAAGCGACTACCGTCGCCCATGGACACTCGCAACATCAGAAGAGCTGCAGGTGCGTTGCCGGCCTTTTAAAAGGGGAATACGCTCTTTTCTTGAAGGTTTGCAGGTCGTATAGGTCCGGAAATACTGCTGGTGACAGTTCGTTCCAGAGTTTTACAGCGCGCGGCAGAAAGTTACGCGAAAAACGCACTGTGGAAGACTGCCACTCATCAAGGTGATGAGGATGGTATGTTTTTCGCGTGGGACGATGTGCGATGTGAAGTTATCAACTTAAATGTAATAACTATAACTGATGCACACAGAGACAAATATCAATTATTTAACTGTAATTAAATGAAGATTTTGATAGACCCATACATTATTTGTCAAAAAAAAATCTCTGAGTGCGGCAGTAAGTCGGTTAAAAATAAACACATTACACCTCTGCGGCCCTTTACCTCAAAAGAAGCTGTGCGGTAAGCGGGTGTTGTGTGAGCGGCGTAAACAACAGCGCTAGCTCGACCTCAGCCAGCGGCGCCAGTAGGAGGGGGGGCAGCTCGTCCGCCCCCTCCACCGCCCCCTCGAGCGTCTCCGGCCCCGCCCCCTCGCGCCACACCCGAGCTCCGCCCTTCGTCACCCGCCACCCCGTCAGGTTGAACGCCTCCTTCAACCACGTGCACTTCTCCGACATACAGAATGACGTGTCACTCCGCGCCCTATAAATGTTTACTTTCAATTAAACAGACATCGAATACTTAAGTTTATACAACGTGACATTTTAGTTGTTGTTTTCCCCCAGCAGAACGATCGACCTATGTTAGTACTATCGAATCATGCAGGTTATTTTTTGAAAATTAAAAATATTTTGTATCACGTACTATGGCAACTTTATGCCGATAAGCGGCTATGACCCGGCCGAAATTTTATTATGATTTGAATAAAAAAAAACTTCACAAATTATTGTACCTACTAAGATAGAATCATTTTACTGCGGGTAAACAACCATTAAAATTTCAAGCAGTATTATTTTACTACTTTACATAATTATGCTACTTTACGCTTTAAGATCTACACTAAGCGTTACCAACACACACATTTACAAAATGAGATTACACTTTGTGACTTGATAATAGTGATGATTATACTCACAAGTCGGGCAGATCCGTGAGCGGCTGGGCGAGGCGCGCGTGAAGCAGCAGCGGTACTCGCGCGGGGTTGTAGAGCGGGACGCGCAGCGGCAGCGACGTGCGTAGTGCGCCGCGCCCCGCATCCCCCGCCCCCGCCGCCGCCAGACGCGGCCAGCGCGCACGCACCGTGCCCGACACGCGCGTCTGTACCACCTGATAGCAGTAAAACATATATTTGTATAGTTTGTTCGTTCTAATATGATATGGGTGACAGTTCTCATATTCCTTGCTACGGAATTTTTTTACAAGAAAACAAAAAAAATCAGAATATGTAATAAATTATATTCCATCTACAAAAATAAATGTTTCCTGTAATTGTAAATGAATAAAAATGAAAAGTTGCTAAATGCTAACTTATTGATATAAAATTATAAATATTAACTCTGAAATAGGAGTATAAAATTATTGTTACGAAAATATTTGAAAAATATCAGATGCATGAAACGGAACTTATGTCAATAGAGATTGACACAGTTGAATCGAAATCAAATCGATAAAAAAGGGCGGCCATCTTAAATCGCCGGCGTCACTCTGAAACATCAGTACGAAATCGATAATTTCGATTGCAATTCCTATACGGGGTGATTCGATATTTTTAAATTATTCGATTAATTTTTTTAGGTAACTTCCCTACTATTGTCAATTATAATGTGTCACGCATATCATCATAAAACGCACAAACTATAGTTACGATGCGATACAAGTTTATATTACTACCAAAACTAGGTAAGTACAAATTATCGCAACATTGGAAATGAAAAAACTTTTAAGTTTTTTACAGTTTCGAACACTAAGTGTCTAAACACACTATGCCGAAGTTCCGCGGCGGAATTTCCGCATGATTCCGCCTGCAATGTATTTTAAATTACCGATGACACACTATGCCGAAATTCCGTCGCGTCATATTATATGCGTTTGACATTGCTGACGTAATCATGCGGAATTTCCGCCGTGGAACTTCGGCATAGTGTGTTTAGACGCTAAGGGTGAAGCCAAACGAGCGTAATTTTGTGAGTCGTGGGTCGCAGAATTTCGGTTGGCAGAAATTCTGCTGCATTCAGTTTCATAGAAAATTCCTACTTCATTCACACGAGCGTAACTTTGTGAGTCATGATTAGTATGAAAAATAATTTACGCGACCGAAATTCTGCGACTCACGACTCACAAAACTACGCTCGTTTGGCTTCTGCCTAACAGCTTTTGAAACTAATAAGCCTTTTCTAGATTTATATCTCATAATTTTCAAATGGCCGTTCAAATATTATTTACTTGCACTTATGCCCGTTGCAGACGATGCGCAGTAGCTTGCGCGAGTACTAATACTAAGCATATATTTTCATCGTGTGAACACATTTTGCTTAGTGAAAGTGCGAGTGCAAGTTGCTTAGTAGCACTCGCTTTGGTCCTCGCGCAAGTGCGACTCATTTGCCCCCGCTCCGTCTACTTCACCCCCGCGCTACTTCACTACTCATCGTTTGAACACGCGTTGACCAGTACTAGCGCCAGTCCGCCCCAGTACTAGCGCCAGTTCAGTCTGTTTTTTTGTTTTATTAAGCCATTTCTAGTTTCTAGTTAACTTGGTTATTGCTTGTGAATTAAAAATGAATAATGGGAATTCAGACAAAACTATACAGTTTATACAACTGTATAACACTATAACTGCATCAGTTCCTCTGCTATCACTCCATTTAGCTCTTGAATTAGGCACTTAAAAAGTTTATTCAAAACCATACGCTTGTCCATGGTTGCCTACTATGCACTGGCACTATACAAAGCTACTTCGCGTCATCTTTTTACGTTTGAACGCTGGCGCACTGTGGTGGTGGGTACTTATTATTACTTTGACTTCCTCCTACCTCGTCGGTGTGCAGCAATAACGTGACGTTGACGGGTGGCAATGCGGCGACGTGCGCGTGCGCCGCGAGTCGCGCCCGCAACAACGCCAGGTCCGCCTGCAGCGCCGCGTCGTCGTACGCCGAGCCGCGCCGCGCCCACTCCACGCCCTCTACAATACGTGACAAAATAAATTTACAGTGAATCCAAAAAGTACGATCAGAGAAGTTGATTCCTAGGCAGAAGGGGTACCTACGTAGTTTGGTCGCGTTACGTTGGACCCAGCCGACAGATCGCAAATAACATTGAATTGACATGATCCCACCAAATGACGTTGGTCTGTCAACTGCCTCGGAATCAATTTCCTCGACGGAAAAAATTATAGTAGTATGTGTTTTGTCCCGCCCTCCGCCTCCACCACCAATCACCTAAATCAAGATTGTTTAAAACATACTTTAACAGACTTTCAAAAGGAAGCAGAAGAAATATTAAAATTGATGTGTTGTTTTGAAAATGAAAATTATCTGGGGACACGGCAGTGCCCCAGACAAGCCTACAGCAAAGGCACGGCCGTACCATACTTTTCTCGAAGCGGTTTGCGTCTATTATTATAGACGCAAACCGCTTCGAGAAAAGTAAAGTTCGAGAAAAGTAGTCTATTTTTATTGTTTACTAGCTGTCCCGGTGAACTTCGTGTCACTTTAAAACCTTTCCTGGACTTCTACGAATATTTTAAGACTAAAATCAGCACAATTTTCGAGCCAAGATTTCAGCCGTTTTCGAGTTTTAGCGCGACTACCAAATTTGAAAATCCATTTTTATATATAAGAAAGAAGATGTGCTATTTTATCTTCATAATTATTATTATGATGATAAAACACACATAAACTATAAAAATATTAAGGCCTAAAATGCACTAAAATGTATAATATCGGCTCATCTGTACCCGGTTCATCGAGATTCAATCCAGTGTAGCAGTTCGGGTGGCAGGCGCGCTCCGGCTCGTAACTCACACGTCCGATCGTGTGCAAGCCGTCCGCTTCCACCTCATCTTTGAGAGGACTGGAAATAACATTTTTATATTAATACAATTTTTGGTCCCGTATAGGCTCTTTGACTATTTATTTTTTTTGTTTCTCTAGTAAAAGTTTTTACACCAAGGACATTTTTTTAATTTTATATTATCTAATGTCAGTTCAGCACTCCTTAGAATTTTTATCTATGTTAGTATTATATTTAAGTCTATGTTAGTATCAAGGCGGCCAAGCTGAAGTGGGAGTGGGCGGGTCACGTTAGCCGCATGCATCCCGACCGCTGGGCAAGGGTCTCAACAGAGTGGGCACCCGAAGAAGGACGCCGCCGCCGAGGCCGGCCTAGAAAAAGATGGCGTGACGAGCTGGAGACATACCAGCCAGGCTGGCAATCGGTGGCGCAGGAGCGAGAACAGTGGAAGATCCTGGGGGAGGCCTTTGCCCAGCAGTGGGACACTATAGGCTAATAAAAAAAAAATGTTAGTATTATAAATTCTATAATATATTTAGCTCTATAAAAGTGTTATACATTTTCTTATTATTCTATTTTTCGACCTCTGAAGATCACGACGTAACAAAACAGCACTTATTTCAGCACACAGCACAAAAATTACCAACATTTTAAGCATCACCACTCAACTTACTCGTACACAACCGCAGGATCTGTGTCGGGTTGCCTTACTTCAGTCACTTTCATGCTCACCGACATCGTATTGTTGACCACCAAGTCCGCAGTCGAGCGTGTATACTAAAAGGATAAAATAATTCATTCAATTAAAGTAACAGTGCTCGTTCTAATGAGTACGATAGTAGAGATAGAATCGTACTAATATTATAAAGGCGAAAGTTTGTGAGTATGGATGTATGTATGGACGTTTGTTACTCTTTCACGCAAAAAAAAAAACGGTCTTATGTTAGTTTTTGAAGTGAAAACTTCTTTAGCGGCGTTGAGCACTTTTGTGGGATGGGTAAAAACTATGAAACTCGCGTCAGATTTTCGTGTTGATCGAAAAACCATAGAAAAACCGTAAGACGGTTGGAGAGTAGTGTTTTGTGTCGAACTCGAACTCGAACTCGAAAACTCGAAAACTCGAAAACTCGAAATCTCGAAAACTCGAAAACTCGAACTCGAAAACTCGAAAACCGTAAGACGGTTGGAGAGTAGTGTTTTGTGTCGAACTCGAACTCGAAAACTCGAAAACTCGAAATCTCGAAAACTCGAAAACTCGAACTCGAAAACTCGAACTCGAATTGTAAGGGTTTCGATTAATTAAAAAAAAACGATTTTTTTAAATCGATTTTCATAAAAAATGGGTTAAAAATTTAATCGATTGTAAGGGTTTCGATTAATTTAAAAAAAACGATTTTTTAATAATCGATTTTCATAAAAAATGGGTTTAAAAAATGCACAACGTTAATAATCAAGTTTTCACTCCTGCCGGCACTCCCGGAGTGCAACCCGTCTTTTTTTTATATAGTATATTAGTACGGGGTACATACTGAAAGGTAAAAACTATAATAAAAAATATTACCGGCGCGCTCGGTGGCAATCGCAGCGGAGCGACACGCAGGCGGCCGTTGCGAACACGCAGGGCTATCTGTACGGCCGAGCGCGCGTGTTCCGTGTGGAGCGCCACCTCCCCTCGCAGCTCGCCCTCGCGCGCCGGTGCCACTACGGTGAGCCACGCCTGCGCCCCGCCCCCGCCCTCTATACAGTGCGGCAGCGGGCCGGGCAGCGCCAGCGCCGCGCCCGCCAACGTCACCGCGACGCGCGTCACGCACATCACGAGAGGGGCGGGGTTGCGCACGCGCACGCCCACACGACGCGTCGTCGACGTACCTAACGTGCCGAGCTGCACCGTCTCCTCGCCTCGCTGACCCCACTCCCATTCCTTTGATAAAACTCAATGGTAAGTTATCTGTATTTCATAGATACAATTTAAATAGCCCCTTATCTAATAAAAATATTTTAACAATGCCTAACATAATATATACAATGTTTTATCCCTGTCGGTTACACCACAAAATACGTTTTATAGACAAGAACAAAACATTTAACAGCACGTATCCTTTAAGCGCAATACACACTGAGCCCGCCGGGCTGCCGACATATGTCGGCAACTTTTTGTCGGCGGTCTAGTTGGCAGCTTCACATAATACAAGTCGGAAAATTTGGTCGGCGGCATGTCGGCGGCTTGAGATGAGAAATTTATTTGGCAGTCAGTGATTGGTCAGTGATTGCCGCGTGTCTATGGGTTGTGTCGCCGGACCACTGAGTGCAGGCGTACCCAAGCCGCCAACATGTCGGCGGGTAACACGCGCGGGCGCATGTTGCCGACATCATTCTTTTCATACAGGCCGCCGGGTTGTGTCGCCGGGCTTTGTCGGCGGCCCGGCGGGCTCAGTGTGTATTGCGCTTCAAATCCTTTCGTAAGAGGGTCAGGTTATAATTGCAAACTTACAAATGTCAAATTGCCGCTGTATAATCTCAGCGGTATCAGGTAGTGTGACAGGTCGGTGTGCAGCACTAGGTGCTCGTCGAACGCGAGCTCGGGGCCGGGTTCGCCGAGCAACTGCAGCTCCAGTATCGTCACCGACCCGCCCGCCTCTATTGTTAGTGGCGTGTGATCCACTATCTATTACAAAATGTATTAAAAGTACAAAACATGAACTAGCGGCCCGGTATGTGCTTCGCTACGAATAAAGTGAAATAATAAAAAAAATGGAACTTGCTTTGTACTGACAACACTGAAAAGAGTTTCAATTCGACATTGTGCACGGCTGAAGGACTTTCTGTCCATGGTCATGAATAAATTAAAAAAAAACAATTCGACAGCAAAATGATCTGCCATATTATTTTGTTTTATTGTAAACTAGATTATGCCCGCAACTCCGTTGCGCCAAAACTCGTTTATCGCGCGGGGACCGTACAATTTTGCGGAACAAAAAGTATTTTATGTCCTTTCCCGGGACTCAAAGTATCTCCATGCCAAATTTCAGCAAAATCGGTTCAGCGGTTTGGGTGTGAAGAGGTAACATACAGACAGACAGACACACTTTCGGATTTATAATATTAGTCAATAGTCATCATCATCATCATATCAGCCTATATTCGTCCACTGCTGGACATAGGCTTCTCTCAATGAATGCCAAGATGACCGATCTCCTGCTACTCGCATTCAAAATGGACCCGCAACTAAACGGAGATCATCGTATTTATAATATATACGGACGTGACGCACACACTACAAAACAGATGCTACCTTATTCGCTGTAAAAGAAAAACGAATAGAAAAAAAACCTGTCGGTTTTCTTGTCGATAGATTAATAAGGCGTCGATATTTCAAGCAATACATTCTACTGCTTATATCAAGACGTTTGAGAAAAGTAAATATAATTATTTTTGTCAAACTAAAATGTAAAAAAAAAACAATTGTATAATCTATTACAAAATTTGTTACACAGATTTTCTACAGACATCAATAGACATTTTAGGCTTACTTTGAAATGTTCAGTCAGTTCGGGTGGAACAGTTAGCGCGTGTACCCGCAGCGGAACACGGAACTCGTTTAGCGCCGTCACGATGCGCGCGCGCCGCGCCTCCGCACCCATCGACGTCACAAACCTAAACGGACGGATATTAATAACGGAAAATATATAAAATATCGAAATAATACTAAAAGATAAATCTATTTAATTGGAACGAGGTTCCTTATCGCGCGTTGCGAAAGGGGGCTAGACGGAAAAGGTTGTAACGACACGAGTCACGACACAAAAGTGTCGGTATGTCGATATATTACAACTAGAGCAAAAATGCTATAGTTGTAAGCCGTAAGGTAACGCGTGTTTCTCTGTCTCTTTTTTTTTTTTTTTTTGAGTGTACACAGGTTTTCTGTAAGTACAGAAATAACTTCGTTCCATCCGGGTGTCCCTTGACACCTCTCAAGTTTTCTTTATGGCTAGATATGTTATGTAACAAAACATCAAAAACAAAACCCATATAAAAAATAAATCCGAAAATTGTTTGTCTCAAGCTACCTTTTCTTAAAAGTACTGTACCACATTTATTTTTATATTTAGGCAGACATAAAGTTAGAAGAAAATAAAGAATATTTAATATACTATATGATTTTTATCATGAATTAACATAATTCCACGTAGAATCTGGGAAAAATTATAATGTAGCTAAAAAACTGAGCTGTCAAACTCTGGCAGTCACGCGTCCTGAATCCGAGTCGACTGGATTCAGGTATTGCAAACATTTTGACAGGTCGCTAAATAAGGGATAAAATGCAGTAAAGTAATTCCATACGTCGTGTGAAACCATGACAGCTTTCTCATTGCTTTAAATCCTTACTCTGACATATTACTAGCTTATCGCAATAGGTAGACATATAGCTGTGAAAGAAAAAATATTAGACAGTTAACTGCCGTTCAACTATTGGTCTAAACACAAACTAGATGACGCCCGCAACTCCGTTGCGCCAAAATTCGTTTATCGCGCGGGAACAGTACATTTTTCCGGGATAAAGAGCATCCTATGTCCCGGGACTCAAAGTATCTCCATATCAAATTTCAGCAAAATCGGTTTAGCGGTTAAAGCGAGTGGGCGTGAAGAGGGTTACCTCTTCCTGTCTGTCCGTCTGTTAAGACGGACAGACAGACAGACACACTTTCGCATTTATAATATTAGTATGGATACTAACAGCAGCTGCGGCGGCGTGATGACGAGCGCGCCGGGCAGCACGCGCACGCTGTACGGAACTAGCGCGTCGCCGAGCCGCACGCAGCCCGCGCACCACGCCCCCTCCGCCTGCCCCGCCTCGCCCGACCCCGTAGCCTGCGCCCACAGAGCGCCGTCTGGAAAATACGTACGACGTGTATGTGCGCTTTTATAATTCGGGACGTCACGTTATCGTGGACGCCGGCTTCCACGATAAAACGTTGACGTTGGGTACGTTAAATGCCCTTTTGATTTTACGCACCGCGGACGTTTTGTGCGGTTCAGAAGAGTGTAGACGTCGTGATGTCCTCTAACGAGCACGTTAAAAAGTTATCGTCGACGGAAATTTAAAAGCGTCTTCATATATTTCCATACATTTTACTTCCCTAGGTTATCGTTTTACCGCGGACGTCCACGAATTACGATATTACCGTCACGTCCAAAATTATAAAAGCGCACTATAGCTTGTCCAAAGAGAGTAGACACCGAACACAAATTTTAAATTACACAAAATATTGAAAAACTTTATTAAACCAAAATATATAAATTGTGGCAGAATGATAACATTTGAAGTGTAAAAACGTTATCAGTGAGAATACGAGGCGAAAAAACCACCATTCGATACTGATTAAGATTAGAAAGTTTAGTTCAGCGTCAACTCTTTTTTGACAGACTATACAGAAAATATACATGCAAGAGGTATGAAATGCGTGATGGACATATGCTGAAATATGTATACAGAGTTACCAGCTTTATTATTCGTAGTACCAAAATGATAGTTAGAACTTTTAACATATAAAGAATATTTAACATAACTTTGTATACTATAACTGGCTTATAATACAATATTATGTATTTCAATAACTAAACATTGTTAATGTTTTAAAATTATTCATAAAATTTTTGCTTTAAGGTGGTTCGTTTCCCATACAAAAAAATAACGGGATTGGTATTGCAAAATAAATAGATGTGCATATAAATTTATGTAGTAATAGTATGAAATTAGCTAATTAATGTCGATTGTTTTTTTGTATGGGAAACGAACCACCTTAAGATAAAATAAGTTCTACCTCTAATGCTAGGTGAAGTACAGGGTGCGTCAGCCATATTTAATACTCACAATCAAGTGTGAGCCGCGCGACAGGAGTAAACTCCTGGTCGGGCTCCAGTTGTGTGCGCAACATTGTCAGCTGAGCTCCACTCGCACTTGCCCCTACAACATTTATTATCGTGATGTAAATCTGGATGCGTAATTCGCTAGGTTACAATCATGTTTGAAAGAATTCGAACCTTTACCGCCATTTTAGCGCAACCGACAGAATTTTAGACGTTTTTTTCAATTTTTTTTAAGAAGCAGCGTGCTAAAAAATTAAAAATTCACATAAATTAACGATTTTTTGACATTTAAAAATATTAATAAAATAACTTCTTATATAAAATTTGGCTTTTGTCGGATGCGGTAAAATGACGGTTAAGGCTGGATTATACATATCAAATATTACATTAAACTTTAACTAGCATACCGTTGGCACGACGCGGCTGCTGCTGGCAAGGATCGGGTGCGGGCGCCGCGCGACACGCCCCCCGCACGCCACCTTCCAATGTTATAGTCGCCGCGCCGCTGTTAGCCATCTCTATTTCAACCTGCGTAAAAATATTCGTGTGCTTATTCTATTCTTTTAATTTAAATGCGATAGTGTGTATTTCAGTCTGTCTGCCTGTTAAGATGCGCTCACACGGGCAATAATTGCAGCAATAATTGCTCGGCGACACGAATGGACCGATCTGGAGCAATTAGTGGAGCAATATGGACCAATTTCAACAAATTGCGACAATTATTTCGGCGATATTGCTTCTAATTGCTCCAGATATTTCATATCGCTCAATGTCGCAGATACGAATTGACGTATATCCGATGGGCTTGGAAATTCCAGGCCAAAATGGAAATTCCAATTGTATTGCGCAATATTGCTGCTTGTTGCCGCAAATGATGATGGGCAAAAATGTATGGGCTCTGGTATAGGGCTCAACAGGAATGAATTGTATATTTTTAGGAAGGTATACCTATGTACATTAATGACCAATAGGGCGCTTGTCAAGATTCGTTGTACTTTTTGAGTAAAGCCATGTTAAAAGTGACATCAGCGCTCATACATTTCATGCTGATAACATCACGTTACATTATAGCATGATTATTTTTAGGGTTCCGTAGTCAACAAGGATATTATAGTTTCGGTATGTCCGTCCGTCCATCCATCCGTCTGTCCATCTATCCGTCCGTCTGTCTGTCCGTCCATCCGTCCGTCTGTCTGTCCGCGGTTTTTCTGAGAGACTGTAGGACAGCTACAAAGCTGTAATTCGGCACGAATGCACATATTCATGATGCCGACTAAATGGTGTATAAGATCTTTAAAATATTTATTAAGGTAGTTCCCCTACACATCAAAGGTTTTTTTTTTAAATAATAATGCTCTTGTCTCTGATTTTAAGTTAAGGGATTTATGTGCTTAATACATTAAACAGTCTTATATGTCTACACTTATCTTCTATTTATGGTGAGCAGTATGAGGGAGGGGTTAAACTACTACTGTGAGCGTAAATCTAAGGTGTACTGTCTAAGACAAGACATCCGTAACCTTTCTAAGCGCAAATAAATCTTACCACATAGACGACAAAAACTACGTCGGTAACGCCGGCCTTGTACGTTGACTGTACATTGTTCAAAAAGTACAGTTGCTAGGGGCTGGGCGCCATATAACTTTTTTCCCTAATCACTAAGAGCTATCTAATGGTATATATTTTATCTCTGTTGAGCAATATACCAAAATGCCCATGATCCTTTCTTGATGTAGTCGTGACGTCATAGTTGACGAGTATTGACTGGAATTGAGCAATTTTAGTTGCCCGTATAAGCATACTTTTACCTCCTCACGCTCAAGCGACTGAACAGATTTAATAAAATTTGCTATAGAGATATTTCGAGAGACGGGAAAGGAGATAGGATAGTTTTTGTTGCGTAAAAATGAACTGTTCCTTGCGATAAACAAATTTCAGCGCAAGGGATTTGTGGGCGTCATCTAGTAATGAGACAAGTAGTTTTATTTTACTGTAAAAAATTCTATGAAGATTTAATTTTTATTTTAATGTTATTACCGTATACGGCGGATCTCCGGTCCCGCTAGGTCGCTGTCGCACTTGCAGCGGTCTCGCGTACTCGCCGGGCGGGGCGGCGCGCGCAGTGACGGGCAGCAGCAAGTCGCCGCCGGGCACGCCCCTAACTCGCACGTACGCAGTCAGCGGCTGCGCGGCCGGCGCGGGCGCGGCGCGGAGACGCACGAGCGCGCGCGTGGTACGCGGCGGGACGCTCCATAGCGCACGCGCGCCGCGTTCGCCGCCGCTGGGTAGAGCGAGTGAAAGCCACGCCCCCGAGGAGTACACCTCTGTCACCTGCGTTTATTTCGCGTTAAAAAATGTCGCAACTGAAATATACAATTTAAAGTAAATACACGCATGCATACATAATTAATAAATTTTAACAATTATTACAAAAAAAATATGTATTATTATTGCCATTTTTACTGCGTTTACAATAATTATGGACAAAAAAACGATATGGAAACTGTAAATAAAAATTTGTTTTGCTCCTAAAACAATCGGTGTCATGACCACTTATATGGAGCTGTTAGTTACATTAAATAACTAATAATAATAATCTTCATAACCTAAGAAGGTTTGCAGGACCTATACGACCTGCAAACCTTCAAGAAAAGAGCGTATTCCCTCTTAAAAGGCTGGCAACGCACCTGCAGCTCTTCTGATGTTGCGAGTGTCCATGGGCGACGGTAGTTGCTTATCATCAGGTGATTTGACCGTTTTGCTCGTTTGCCCCCTTATTTAATTTAAAAAAAATGTAACCTGTATGGTTGTAGCGGTGGGGTTGTGCAGTCGCAGCTCCCACTCGACGGTCGCGTTGAGCGGCACGCGCACGCCGACCAGTGGCCACACGTCGTACTCGCTAGCCACGCCCAATGCCGACACCTGGGGGGAAAATTATCCTCCTGGTGATTAGTGATTAAAGACATGATTTATAACAAGGACCGGAAATTTAGTCGCTGCTTACTCGATAGTGAGTGACAGAGACAAAATCCCGGCGATTCCACACTTATGCACACTCGCTATTGTGAACAGGTTTTATGTCTCGTTTTTAATTTTCAGTCTGTTCCTCTCTAAAACTCATAATAAATTCAATTCGTATGCGTTCAACTAATAACCGAGAACATATTATTTGAGTTATAGCTACAGAGAAAAGCAAAACATTATATGTTTGGTGGTAAATGAACTAGAATGTCCGTAGCCATAAATCAAAGTGTCAACATGCCAAGTTTGTTAAACGAAATTACCGTATATTTCTGGATTCCTAGTGACGTGTGAATGTAGAGGCGGGCGGACACCGGGCCTTCTCTACGGCCGAGGTAGACTACTGTGAACGTTGTATTGCCTTGTGGCGCCAGAGTCTGCAAGAATAATACATACATTAACAAATAGAGCTAAAGATAAGACCTTAACAGAGATGTATAATACTGTATAAATATGCCTATAATAACATGTGGTTAAATATTCATATTGTATAACATAAGCGGCGAGCCTTAATAATTTCTCTTGAGTCATAAGTCATAACTCACTAGCAACGAATCATAATGCGATTTTCCTAAACTCCATTATAATTAGTTTACACATTTTTTACACATTAGTTAGATGGAAGCTTACATTATTAATTAAGATCACAAACTTAATTTTATAAAATACCATATCAATAGTGGGAATATAAGTCAATAACCAAAAACATACTTATTGTACGTTACGTTAGGGGATTTAATTTGTGGACGCCCCCTTACGTATAACGTGTCATGAGTCATGACTTATAATTATACAACCAGTGAACTACAGTTAAACTACAGGAAGAGTAACTCCGTCAAAAAACATGCTCCAAAATACTTGTCAAAAAAGTGTACCTTAGGTTCACTTTTCATACATTTGCAATATTTAGGTGACCTTGAGCGGTATAAAAGCTGACATTACATGACAGTTCGAATGGAACCAAATTTAAAACTGTATTAGGGGAGTTACGTTTCCGTAGTTTTGTTATTCGTAGTATACAACTATAATCGAAAGATAATCGAATTTATATAAATTAATATCAAACAAGACTTTTAAAAATATCCAAAAATAACGTCTTTCTGTAGTTAATCCTTTTTAATTGGTGTAATAATTATTGGTCTCGCTGTTCGCCATCCCGCCGTGACGCACGAGGGTGCGGCGTGACGCAGGAAAAGTTCGAGCTTGACCCACCACGTCACGTCATAATTCGGACTTTTCCGCGCCCCCCGCGCCCAACTCTTCGTGATCCTCTTCTCTTCGTCACATTACATTACATGGTTACAGTAGCTTTATTTGTACAACGTAGAGACCTTATTATGATGTATATTATGATTTATGACATTATTACGTCGTGCTATTTGAAATCATCAAATATTTTAATGTCTACACTCAAATTTAAACCCAAATCATGTTTGTAGAAATTGTAGATGGACTTGACTTCCTCACGGAAACGACTGTTTTCCGAATATGTATATTTTTACATCCCTACCAAGATAAATTAATTTACATTTTTCGTAACACAGCCATATTATGTTAACGAAACACCATTCTTTAGGCGCTTTTAATTAAAGTGCATCTTAAGGGCCTTCCCTACGGAGATTTCGTAATTTACCGTATTTAAAGCCTCATAAGCTCATAATTTGAAAGCCAGAAAGTTATAATAAAAATACAGCAATACCTAATCTTCAGGATATCAATACTCCTTTCCCCGTTTTAAATTTTCTATTTTTTAACCCCCGACAAAAAGGGGGGTGTTATAAGTTTGACGTGTCTGTCTGTCTGTCTGTTTGTCTGTGTGTGTATCTGTCCGTGGCATCGTAGCATCCAAACGGGTGGACCGATTTTGATCTAGTTTTTTTTGTTTGAAAGCTGACATGATCGAGAGTGTTCTTAGCTATAGTTCATCATCATCAGCTTGCTCAGTGCTGGACAATCAGGGTTTATCTGGTTCATGTCCGTGACATCGTAGCATCCAAACAGGTGGACCGATTTTGATCTAGTTTTTTTTTTTGTTTGAAAGCTGACATGTTCGTGAGTGTTCTTAGCTATGGTTCATCATCATCAGCCTGCTCAGTGCTGGACAATCAGGGTTTATCTGGTTCATGAAAGGCCGTTAGCAACTTGTAGTCATTTGATGGGTTTTATATTTCATTCTAGTTCGTGACATTTGTGAATATACAATATAAGTATAAGTACACATAATAATGGAAAGTTGGCCTGGTGCTGCACCATCACCCGGTAATCAATAGGATATCCAACTTAGAGTAGGTAGAGGTTTCGTGTTTGGGCTTATTTTAATTGCGACAACCAGTAAGAAGTAGACGAACAGTAAATATTTACACGCTGCTGCTGCAGCTAAAGCTAAGTTCAAATAATTCCTAACTTGTGTAAAGTAATATTTTAGTCCATAATTATTGTTGTCAAGGTGTGTCGGGGGACCGCTTATGTAGATGTTTGATTTCATTTCACAATCAATTCATAGCGAACAATCTAGATAGTCAGCGACTTGGCGGTTGTATGTTGTAGTTTACTTGGCGGTCCCCCGACACACCGTGACAACAATTATGGACTTAAATATTACTTTAAATACAGCAATACCTAATCTTCAGGATATCAATATTCCTTTCCCCGTTTTAAATTTTCTATTTTTGTTTATTATAGTCATGGTATCAGCTTCCAAAGTAAAACCAATTTATTAAAATTCAAGCATACATCAGCATCTCCTTAGGATTTACAAATTACTTTTATTTGAAACACACGCCAATAGATCGACAATATCATAAACTACATATTCCCCGTTTTAATTTTTTTAGGACAATTTTGAACTAAGTTAAGTATAAAAATAGGGTTTTGGTGCGATCTCGACAACACGGCAAATGTATGGCCAAGGTCGTTTGCTCGGGGGCCGGCCTTAATTCTTGACCCGAAAAGTTGTATCAGACGAAAGGGCCATCAGCTTGCGGCAGGACATATTCGAAAATATCTGCAATTACCTTACCGCCTTACTGACCCACATACAAGACCCTAACCGGTCCGGTCGCGCACAAAAACCTCTGCCCATACTTTACCATTACGCAACAATCATTCCATTTACATCAAACGTATAAACTGTAAATAAAACAACATTGCGCAGAAAAGCAGTAAAATAAACAGGACATAACCTTGGCCTTTCACTACCTGTAATTTTAAGCAACTATACAGTATGATATGAGTATGCCCCACATTTTAAATAAATGGGCGACCGAACTTCGCCAAGTTTTTACTAAGTATTATTAATTGGCGATACGAAATAATTATAAAATATAGTATGTCTATTTAACTTATTCACTTATCATTATATATTTTACTAGCGACCCGCCCTGGCGTCGCACGGGTATAAAATATATAGCCACTGAAAAAATGATTAAAATCGATAGCCTAGATATCCTTCACGTGGTCTACTTCTTATCTGTGCCAAATAACATAAAAATTGCTCCAGTAGTTAGCGAGATAAGCCCTTTCAAATAACTTCCCCCGTTTTTTTCCACATTCTCTTAGCGTGATAAAATATAGCCTATAGCCTTCCTCAATAAATGGGCTATCTAACAATGAAATAATTTTTCAAATCAGACCAGCAGTTCCTGAGATTAGCGCGTTCAAGTTAGCCCTTTCAAATAATTTTCCCCGTTTTTTCCACATTTTCCTCTATTTCTTCGCTTCTATTAGTCTTAGCGTGTTAAAATATAGGCTATAGCCATCCTCGATAAATGGGCTATCTAACACTGACAAAATCATTTAAAATCCGTTGCGTAGTTTTAAAGATTAAAGGGAACAAAGGGTCATGAGGGAAAAAAAGCGACTTTGTTTTATAATATGTATAGATAAACAGCATAATATACTCCATAATATTGTCTCTTATCTCTTATGTACAATTTTTAGCAAGGTAATTAACACATTTGAGGAATCAATTAGCTACAAAGCTGCCTTAATGTAACCAATACCAGCTGACCAAAATAGCTTGCTTTGTAAACATGTTATACAATAGCAAATTAGTAAGCAAGTAAGGAATATTATATTAGTACAGGAAAAGTCAATCCAATATTACAGCTAAAACATTTATATTATGAAACATAACATAATATTCCTATTACATATAGCATACACAGAAATACAATGTTGACGTGAATATTATTTATTGTTAAACATTAATAACGATATGCATTCAACGAGGGACGTCCTTATCTATTTTATTGCAGCAAGTTCAAAAGGTAATAAATAATTGAGTTATGTGTGATATTAAGATATTACGTGCGATAAGCTATCAGGTTTTCGTGTGGTCAGTTCATAAACACGACGTCAGACGCAGCGCGGCGCGCGGTGCTTCCTGCGCGATAGCACACGATAAAGATAAAAGACAGGGTTGTAACAAAACACAAGAAATCAAATACAAATTAAATATTGTTTGAGAAGTATAAGGGCTTTATCACACAAGCGATATGTGGGCGAGGGCCGAGGCACCCTCGATCCACAATAATTAATAATATTATGGTCTGCCATCATGCCACATGGATTGTGGATGGATGTTTAATGTTTATCCAAAAGGCGTTTTTGTGAGATGCTGCATTTCCTTAGGCAGAACCATGGGCAGACATGCATACAGTCAGAACGAAAATAGGCTAGAAAGAGTAGATTGTTAGTATGATACTAAAGTAAGACTATAATAACATTTCTTATTAAAAAACTTAAAACAAGTATACCATATTTGCCTGTTTCATAAGTCTATTCTGGCCTTTTTTGGCCCCACTGTATGCAATATTTCACCCAGTATAAAAATATGTTAATCAAAACTGCAAACTTAACACACCACACATTAGAAACATGGCATGTTTTATGATGGCGGTTAGTAACAGAACGAGTTAGAGATAAATTGGACTTTAGAATAATATTACATAAGCACAATTTTACCTTAGATTCAAAGAAGGAAGCATGGAAATCTGGAGTTGTGCCAGCGACAGAAGCGAGATGTATTGTAGTGTTTGCAGTGTTGGTGATGGTCACACTTCGAGCATGCGGAGTAGCCAGTGCCGACTGCCCAAACTTCAGCACTGGAGGGTCCAACGACACACCTTCTATGGGTTCCCCTTCGTCTTCCGTTTCCATATTACCCACACTCTCTCCCCATACTTCTTTATCCCACTCCTAGTGATGATATAATAATTATTATAATATTTTTATTATTATTTAACTATGCATCATATATTTTTATCGATGCATAGAACTGTAAAAACTTATAATAGGGGGGTCCACAAATTACGTGAGGTGTTTAGGGACTCAACCGGATCATCTAATCTCACGTTGGGGAGAGGGGGAGGGGTCTCGGCAAATCTCACGTAATTTTTTTCTCAACAAAATAATACTATTTTGGTCCATTTTATCCAGATTGTACCTATGCTTTTAAGATTTAATCGTAAGCGTAATCATTATACAATTAAGATTATTCACAAATTCGTTCGAAAGAAAATCTACTGACTGTCAAACCAAACATTTACGTAAGAAACCCACATTTTGAAAAATCTCACGTAAGATTTATGGGGGTGAGGGTTGAATAAAATCTCACGAAATCTCACCAGGGGGGGGACGGGGGGTAAAAAATTCAAGAAAACACCTTACGTAATTTGTGGACGCCCCCATATTATGTATAAATGCAAGATCTTTTGTATACTTCTACTATCTATAAAAACAGGGACTTGCTTAGAAAACAGGTTATTTAAATAGAAAAATTCAATTTAAATCTAAATAATACGAATAATTTCATTAAGATCTGTAGCAAATCGCAATAATTAATAAAAATCAATAATTATTATTCAATTTCATAAATTAACTTATTATATTAGATCTACACTGTGTTTACAGACTCTAGGGTTATACAATATTCAGTTCTTATTCTGCCAAGTTAATTTTCTGACAAATTGGACCAGGACAATATATCATATTATTTAACTTATGTCTATATGCACAGTGTCAATAAAATATCAAACAAGTGTTACCTGAAAGGGCATTCCTTCTCTAAAGGAGTCTTGTATGGTGACATCTAAAACAAATATTAATTTGAATAAACTTCCTTAATTCCTAATATTGCATAAAACATTAGGTGATCATGTTGGACTATAGTAGTCTTATTAATCCTTAGATCGTAGATTCTTGGAAATCTATTGTTATCGCGGCCCACTTGACCACTTGGTTGGGAGTTGATAGGTTAAACTTAAAATACACTAGGACAGCAGTAAAATATAATATGTTTTTTGTTATTGTTCCTTACTCAGTAAATGTTCTGAAAATAAGATTGTTTTGATATTATGAGATTGCAGGTTCTTTGGCCACTCATAAAGATACCTTAGCTAAACTTAATTTTGTTTATACTTTGCTTACCATTTTAGCTACACTTATCAATTATTTAAAAAAAAACGGTTGTCTGTAAAGTCGGTTTACTGACGATTGTTGAACGTGACAACGTGCCTCTTTGTCGCTCGTTCCGCGCTCTCGCTTGCACTTTAAGCCATAAATGGAACGCCTCAGAGCGAGGTAACGCCGCATGAGTCATGTTTTTTCGTGCGTGCAGCCGGCTCGATCGAATTATAAGACGTTGTCACGTCAAAACTCATATCCCCGACTGTACATTTCTGCTTAGCACAATTTTCCCCGACTGTACATTTCTGCTAAACAACTCATTTCCCCGACTGTACATTTCTGCTAAACAACTCATTTCCCCGACTGTACATTTCTGCTTAGCACAATTTTCCCCGACTGTACATTTCTGCTAAGCAGCTCATTTCCCCGACTGTACATTTCTGCTAAACAACTCATTTCCCCGACTGTACATTTCTGCTTAGCACAATTTTCCCTGACTGTACATTTCTGCTAAACAACTCAAATGGAACGCCTCAGAGCGAGGTAACGCAGCATATTGTGTCATGTTTTTTCGTGCGCGCAGCCCATATCGAATTATAAGACGTTGTCACATCAAAAATATATATGGTTCAGGATATTTTGCATGACAGTTGAAAAAAGATTTTGTGTACCAATTCTTTATAAAGTAATATAGTCAAAGAGTGGTACATGGGAGTATGTTGATAACTGTAATGCTGTAATTCAGTTTAAATGCTGTGTTCCTAAGTTTTAATCCTTCGATCGCGGATTCTTGGAAATCTATTGATAATCTATTGTTGTCATGGTCACCTGTGTGGCCACGACCTTATGGGGCTTTAAACCCATTTTTTTAAATTGGGCTCTCACTTTTTTATAATGTTTCTACTGTCTACATTATTGTACCTAATTGAAATAAAAGTAACTGCCCTACTGATTTTTTCCAACTACCTACAACTTCCAGTTGTCATTGTCCTTGAATTCCTACCAAATAAAAATTAAAACTCATCTGAAATAGACCTGTGGAATGTTATCTAAATGCATTAGATATTTAGATGCAACCACAGAGTAACGCGTTATATTTACATTCTTTAACCGCCAATGCAGTGATGTGCGATTCGCCAGAAATAATCTATCCAATTAAAGGAGGAAATCTATGTACATACCCGGCCCTACTCAAAAATAATATCGCAGTTCATTCTGTGACTTACATGCATGAAATTACAGACTAATGTTATGAAGACAGGCCTTACAAAATCGTTTACGATTTCGACCTTTTGTAAGACATGAAACTGCTGTCTTGTATTATTATATTAAATAATATAAATATTGATTTTACCATGGCTTTTTCCTAGAGCTGTCAGCTTAGAATTCAGGGATAAATCCAACAAAATTAATACAAATACGTAACACCATAAAAATTTGCGACACATGACGACTGAGTTTGTAAATTAAGATTTTTTTCACATTTCCCGATTCTCAAATTCTGAGTAATATTTAATTACACGCTATACACACTTTTCATTCAAAATAATTCACAAATATTCACAAAGTCAATCAAATTCACAATCACAAGATGTGCTTTCTTGATTTAACATTTGTTTTTTTTATTTCCTTCTTTTTAATAATTTTGGAATTTGGATACGTGCAAATTGATTCAACACTAGTGTGTATATTGTCTGTGGAAGAGTAATCGTGCTCTGAAATCTGAATGGTACTTGTCCTTCTTTTCACCACAATAAAAAAAAGAAAATGTCAAATTTGAAGTTTCAAGTTTGTTTTCAAAAATCGCAATAGCACAGCTGTTTTTGTTTTGAAATTTTTATATTGTTTACATCGAAATAGCTTGATCTAAAGAAATAATTAATAACTAATAAGTTAAAAAGGATAGTCATTAGTCATGGATGAAAATGGTATGTATCTAAAAATTTAATATGGTGTGGCACATTTACTGACAATATTTTGCACAAAGGAGTTTACCTTTCATGTACCATTTTTGTATTTTTCTTAATAGTATCAAGTGATGGAGACGAAGAGATTGAAGATACTAGCAGCCTTTTGGGAGATGATGAACATGAGACAATGGATGAAAATGATGAAGGCGAAGGGCGTCAATTTGATATATCTTTAGCAGCCACACATTCAGTAAGCTACCAAGCATTAATCTTGCAAAAACATTGAACCAGTGAATTTTGCTTTTTACACAAAATTAAATCATAACCTACTTAATAAATTTAATGAAACTCAAACATTTGAAATAGACAATAAGTATTGATCCTTAAAAAATTGTATACTTATTACCTACTAATAAGTACTACTTTTTTCTATCTAATCTACTAAGATTCTCAAGAAATTATTATATAATATATCCAGTAGTTCATAAATTTTAATCTTTGCAGTATATGGGCTCAGAGCTACTGCCAGTCAGTGGACGTTCTGTGTTAGAAGCAGGCTGGGAAGGAAATGTACCAGTAACAATTCATCATGGTGTTGTGTTCCCTGGGGAGACTGTACCCATGTTGATTGGTGACCAACACGATGCTGCCATGCTAGTCCAAGTCATTGAAGAGGATAAATTATTTGGATTATTATGTCCAGAGTGAGGAAAAGAAATTAATTGGTGTTTACTTGCGTCTTGCCACGTGAATAATTATTAATAATATGATTTTTTTTGCCTAATGTTTTTTATTTTTTACAGTGACAGTGGAACTAAGATTACTGGATATGGAGTACTCTGTGAGGTATTTGAAGCAACACCAGCAATTGTATCTCTAAAAGTGAAGGCACGAGCCATTCATCGTTTTCGATTTGTGGATATGCCAAAACCTACCCAGCCAAGAATAAATTTTTACAGGTATTGTTGTTGAGTTTACTAAGATTACAGTTCTGTAAGCTTGAAACTGTCTAAATTATAATACAGAACATCTGCACGTTTACGACCATTAGTAGTTATAACTGCTAAGTTATTTACAAACTGTGTTGTTATAATATGAGTGTGATGCGATAGTTATTTTAATTTTTGTTATAGAATGCATATGGTGAAAGTTCGTGTTCTCCCGGAGTTGCAGCGCGGCGACCCGCTACACAACGCGCGCCTCGCCAGCCTGGACCCACTACGCCACTCCAAGTCAGTGCCAGTCACCAGTCACAGTGTTGCTATAGACTCTTGATTTTGAAATTCACAAATTGATCAACATTGACCTCTACATAACTCTACCATATCTACTATTTCACAAATTCCATCTTATAAATACCACAATATTTTTCGAAATTACATAATATTATTGTCTTTAATCTCTATAACTCATCCATGAAATGCTGTTACACTACTATCATGAATTGATATGCATGTAGGAGTAAAATAGCAACAGTGAACAAGTAAAATGAAACAAGTGATGTGTCAATATGGTGGTATCTAGCATTTTTCTGCATTTGCATACATTGCCTGTTGAGCAATTTATCTCTCAATAGTATGCATAGTGCAATTGAATATTGATTTAGTGAACTGCCCTTATAATGTTTTTTTTTTCTACATAGCATCGACAGCCGACTTCGCAGTATGGACGCCTCAGTTACACCATGGCCACGCTTTGTGTATCAAATATTTGACTATCAGCGAATGCGGGAAATAATCAAGGATTACTTCAAGTCAATGTCTCTGTGTAAGTAAGATTTAATCGTTTTTAGATGGTTGAAGCATAAAGCGAAGTAGACAGATTCGCGTTTGTGATTCATCAGTGAAAATGCGCGCCATTCGAATGCCTCACCGCATCTACAGGGTGTAACAAAACTAAGTGATAATACTTTAGTTTAGGGTGTGTATGGGTCCCCTATATGTATACAGTTCGCTGTGAAAGTAACAGCGCTGAAAGAGATACTCAGTTTCATCTTTGTATTGAACGCGGTCGCTTGCCCATACGAATCACAAAATTTTGCTCTTTCAGCGCTGCTACTTTCACGGTATACTCCATAGGGTGTAACAAAAGTAAGTGATAATACTTTAGGATGTGTATGTGTTCCTTGTAGAGAGTTAACTGTGAAAGTAGCAGTGCTGAAAGACCAATTTTTTTTCACTTTTGTATGGGGAAACTCGTGACGCTGGGGCGTTCGCCCTACGATACATACAAACCAGTAGTGTCGTTGCGACACGTCGTCAGCGATTGCTTCATGTCGCCTGCAGCCAACCGGCACCTATAATAATTAAGTAATAACAATGATCACAACAGGCGCAGTGCCCGAAGATCCAGTGTCGCTGTCGTTCTGGACGGCGTCCAACTTGGCGCTGTCGGCGCGCGAGCGACTCGCGCTGTTCCGGGTTGACGACGCGCTGCTGCGACTGCATATGGAGGTCCGCTTCATCACCAGGGTATGTGCTTAGGGTTACATCGCTAAATTAAGATAACTTTATAACCTCCCCTATTACTATAAAAGAGAGGTAGTAGGTAGTAGGTACATGGTTCATACAAGTCTTAGCCTGGACGATCAATTGCATTGTGCAATATCACTCTTCAAGTTTATTGAACAGTTTATTTGACAATTAGACTGAAGGCGCGCGATGTTCCATATCAACACTAGATGGTAAATAATATTACGCAATACGTGAAATTGCGCAATAAAATTGCTCGTCTAGGCCTCTACGGGCCTGCTAAGCCACAAAATAAAAATGCTTTGTAGAAAGTCAAATGTTTGAACATTACATAGTCATGTGGCCCAAAAGTTAGTATGTGTACACAGTACACACACAGTGCGTAGAATCGCCATAGACACACGTCTGTGGCGATTCTACGCACTCACTGACAAACAATTTTTTGCACACCGGCAAATGGACGGGTGGTTGACTGCTTTTTGATGCGAATAGGCTATAATAGTGATCACAACTTTTTTTTTATATAATAATTGTTTTCAGAAAAGTGTGTTATGCTGTACGTCGTGTGCGGCGGAGATAGCGCGGCGGGAGCACATATTCGCTATGTCCAGCGAGGGGGTGCACTCTAATTATACTAATTTAGGTAAGTAAAAACTATGTTAAAAGAATAAGGGCTGGTGAGCCCTTAAACACGTACTCGTATAGGTACGCAACAACGTTATAAATACTTTTATTTAGTAATCCCGTTGACCCACCCTGTTCTTAAACATTTAAATTTCGAACTGCATAGATAGAATTGAATTAGCCCGCGTGACGGTTTATGAATTCGTTCTCTGTCTGTATATATGTGAAAAGTAACACACATACAGGCAGACAGACAGACACACTTTCGCATTAATTATAATATTAGTATGGATTATCTATAGGAAAAAATATTGCCTTCTTCATGCCCTCCGCTTACGGCACGTTCAGACGTGCGCGTGTTCTGCTGTAGCGTTCGGGAAAACGCGCGCGGTTTCACAAACGCTACAGCAGTGCGTCTAGCATGCGCGTACAACGAAATATCTCACTCTCCCGAGTGTGGTTATATTGTCGATATCGACATAATGTCAAAATCATTTTTTGACATTATGTCGATAGATTTTGACGACAGATCTACACGAGAAAAAATGTATGAACACGCGCAAGTCTAAACACGCCATTATGAGCACTCACAAATCACAACATCATTCAATGACTGGCTCTAACCATGGCTGTAATATCCCTACAGGTGGCTACATGCACGACGTGGTGACTGTGTCCCGCGCGACGAACACGCAGCTGAGCGGCGCGCCTTCCGCCGAGTTCTCGTGGTTCCCGGGATATACGTGGACAATCGCCCACTGTCATACCTGCATGGCGCACGTCGGGTGGAGGTTGGTGTTTGCTCTAATACCCCTACAGGTGGCTACATGCACGACGTGGTGACGGTGTCCCGCGCGACGAACACTCAGCTGAGCGGCGCGCCGTCCGCAGAGTTCTCGTGGTTCCCGGGATATACGTGGACAATCGCCCACTGTCATACCTGCATGGCGCACGTCGGGTGGAGGTTGGTGTTTTTTTAAACAATAAAATGGATAGTAGGTTTTTGTGTGGTAGGGATGAAATACGTGATGTTTATCTAGCTATAGCTTCTTATGTCCAATTTTCGAACGTAGCCAAAGTAGGAACTAACGCTATCATATTCTAAAATGTCTCTCAAGTATAATTTTGCTTGCCGCTGGTGTTCAAGACTCCTTGATAACGTCATCCAAACGCCAAAATGATAAAACCCATTGAAAAAAGTTACTGGTCGTAAATATTGTAATATTTAATTGCAACAAATAAATCATTATGACTTACGTCATACGTTACAAGTTAATAATATCCTTTTTATTGTTTTATGTAGGTTCGATGCGCAGGAGCGTAGTTTGCGACCGCAGCGGTTTTACGGGCTGTGCCGGAACTACGTGCAGCCGCTACCGCCGCCCGACGACGCGCCGCAGTACGTGTGAAGAGTCCTTAAACCATACTTCAACCCCAATCTAATGTAACATCGGCTTATAGACGAAAACTTTGAGATCTCTAGGCGAAACTACGCTGCGCTAGCGGCGCGTACTTATTGTTCCTGAAGAAATGTGTAACGTCTGCGCCGCACGACGCACGCGCCGCGTTGTCGCGGCGTCTGCGCTGCGCGGCGCATACGTTCATCGTACGCCTACGCTGGACAAACGCTAGCGTGAAGGCAGCCTAAATCGTGATCTGGCTGGATTTGACATTTAAAATCGACCAAACTACGTAGGTCCATCGTCCACCATCTGGCTATGAATCAACTTTTCTGATAGTACAATATTTATCAATATCTTCGTGACTTACAAAATATAACGATTCCCCTTCCATTTTTGCTTTAGAGATCAACTACGATAACATGGCGCGCCCCTCCAAATGACTGTTTCAATGTGTGTAGTTGCATCCTTATGAAAGAGTTTGTATGTAGTAAATATTCAACCAATCACAGTACACGTAATATTTCAGTTATAATGTCACTTAATACCAAGATTTGTTGGTCAACTAATCATAACTAGCCGACCGCGCAAGACAACGCACTTCAAACGTTTTGACAACGCACTTCAAACGTTTTGAATTTTGGAGGGGCGCGCCATGTTATCGTAGTTGATCTCTACGAACGATCTTAAAGTTATACGAAGCCTATATAATATGTTAGTAGCGCCGTGCGCGAACAGGCGAGATCATTCGCGTTGAATCGTGATTTCGTGATTAAAGCGCATTACAGTAGAGTCTAAGAAAAGATTGTCTACTTTTAGTACATTGAAATATTTTTGTAGGAAACAAAATATTGTAAGAACTGAAATCGAAATTCAACATTATATATTATGGTATCAACAGTTTAGTAATAAGTAATTTGTGAATTCACATAGTGTTTGAATTAATTGTTACTTGTTTACTATTTGTAGATCTCTTTTTCAGACTCGTCTTTTCTTTTAATAAGAATTTTAGGATACCCTTTATTCTTCAAATGTTGAGTCAAAATTATACTTATCACCGATTTGGGACATGGCGGGGCAACATTGTAGCATCTACTATTGTCTATTTTAGCAATAATAATGTTTTTAATTGATTGAAGAATGTTTGTTTTGTGTTCCTTAAGGGATTTTACATTCATGTAAAATTGTATATCTAATTATGTGCTATTTACTCTATTCACTATACAATTTTCACTATACACTGTATAGTTTTAACTTAATGGGTACGGATTTTTTTTCTACACACTTATTGTCTTATTCACTTGCACATTTAGTGCTATCCCGTTTCCACAGGTCTGTGAAAAGACCGAAATGCAGTGGTTTCGTTCACAAGTCAAGAGACAAATAGCGTTAGCTCTTTTTCAAAATTTCGATGTGTTTTTAAAAATAACTGTAATATTTTATGATAGTACTAATTAATGTGCGTTTTATGTCCAATTAGTTTCTTCTAGTCTGTTTCAATCAACATAAACAATCATTCATCGATCTCGGCTCAGGCATTTAAATTAACATTTTTCAAAACAGAAAAATAAGTGGCACGCAAGTGAAAATGACAATTTTAACTACTTTTAGGCAAAAAAGATATTATTGAAAACATTATATTTTCATGTTATAGACTTCTTAAGTTTTATCGAATTTTAACATTACTTTTACTTTACTTACATACATGTGTAGAACTTAATAAATAAATAAAAAATGCATACTGCTTTTTATTATCATAATAATTTTCAACATCATGTCTCTCTAGTAGCTATCCGATGTATTATTTTCCTCTATGCTAGTAGCTACTAAGTATTTTATTTAATAATTAAGAGATTTGACTAACTGACCTCAGTTAGTCAAATCTCTTAATTTATTCGATGATATTATGATGATACATTGATAATAATATTATGATTGTATGATTCCATCGATCGTGGATTCTTGGAAATACATACATAATATATTGTTATTCTATTGTATCTTGCTCACCGGTGAGCTTATGGTGCTTGACGGGTTAAAATAATAGATTGAGGTAAATATATGTACAATTCGTTTTATTATTTATCAAATTAGCTAAATATAATAAAAACAACATTTAACTTACAAAGATAGGTAATTAATTTTACACTAGTTTTCTGAACACCCATTTTGAATTTATCGACTTCTCACCAATAGGATGGGGAAGTTTTCAGTTACTAAGTAGTTGTCTTCAAATATAACAGCAATATTCAGCTCAAACTCTGAAATAAAATATGAAAAAATATATATATATATAAAATCTTCAAGAACACAATTTTACAGGAATAACATCCATACTATTAAGTATTATGGATGTAAAAGTGTGCATGTCTGTTTGTCTGTATCCTATTCACACCATAAAGTTAATATACCTAGCGTATTAACTTTATGGTTCACACTTAAACCAATTTTCATGAAATTTTGTAGGCAGGTACTTTAAGTACCACGAGTAGAGCCCAAAGAGGCAGAGGTGGTGGGGCTGCGGTCGTGTATCACGCGTTTCCCGCAGTCCCACCTTCAGGAGCAGGAACACCGTTGGGGTTTTAGTGAGTAGTCCCGGGTGCGGATACTACGTCTGCCCCGGGGAGTCCCACATACCTCGGTGGTCCTCCCCAGGCCCCGGGGATGCGTAAATGCATTCCCCCCCAAAAAAAAGGTACTTTAAGTCCGGGGAAAGTCATAGGATAGTTTTTGTTGCGAAAAAATGTACGGTTCCTGCGCGATGAACGAATTTCGGCACCATAAAAAGTTGCGGGTGTCATTTAATTTCTTAACTTTCTTATATTACTTTTCTTTCCAAAGTGAACGAAAAAAAATCGCATCAATGTAATGGTGCTCCCACACCGCCGTTAGAAAATGTTTGTTTGGAAGCACTTCACATGGCTATTTGTATTTGCTATTGGCTATTTGTTGTATTTGGCAAAATTATTGACGAATACACAAACAAGCAAATATAGGCAAACACGGCCCTCCACACATGGACGTCAAATACCAAACTTTTACTTGATTTTCTTTACTTGCCTATTTGACCCCTTTGATGTGCGACAAAGGTACGGATACGTGTATTTGGTATTGGTCATATTTGTCAAATAGGCAAATAAGGCCAATATTTGTCAAACATACCCTCTACACATGGTGATTGTTTGGCGAATACATCAAATACGCAAATACAAATAGCCATGTGAAGTGCCTAAATTACATGTTATAAGTGCTCCTACACTAATAGAAAATGTTTACTTATGCTTACTAATATTTTATAACATTTAAGTCTGGTATTGGCTCACCGCACACTCCGTCGTCCTTTATAAAAGGTTTACAAACAAAAAGTAACACAATATGTTTTATTTTGTTATAATTTGTTTTGCTATAATTTGTTAACTTACGTTTACTAAACATTTTCTAACATGAAAACATTTTTAACATTTTTTAACATTAGTGATTAAATGTTTGCTAACAAATGTTTACTAACGTTACTAAACATTTTCTAACTACGGTGTGGGAGCACCATCATGATTTGTGTAAAGATATATTTGACGACCTCCGTGGCCCAATGGTTAGTGTGTGGCAATCCGGGGGTCGCGGGATCGAATCCCGCCGACGCACACTGGTCCCAAAGTAAAATAAATGGGACATTAAGAATTTTCGGATCGAAGGTCAACGGATCAGGCTGATATTTTTTTTGTAGACAGCTGATGCAATTACAAGTCACTTTTATAGATGTCGTTTTTTTCAAATATGCCGTATCTACAGAGATAAAAAATTATGATTTTTTTTTTGTATGGACGAAATCATAATTTTGTCATTTTCATCCAAGATTCAAACGTATTCAAAATAAATCATAGCATAGCTTATAGAGGGACGCTTGTCGTACATTTTTGTCATACACACTCAACTGCGATTTTTGCGCCTTTTAGAGCTACAGGCACTTTATTAATTTTTTTGGTCAGTGGATGAAGCTGATTTTTTTTGTAGCATCTGATGCAATTACAAGTAACTTTTATAGATGTCGTTTTTTCAAATATGCCTTATCTACATATAAAAAAAAAATATGAATTATTTTTTGTATGGACGAAATCATAATTTTGTCATTTTCTTCCAAGATTCAAACGTATTCAACATACATCATAGCACAGCTTATAGAAGGACTCTTGTCGTACATTTTTGTCATAGACCACTTAACTGCGATTTTTGCGCCTTTAGGAGCTACAGGTACTTTAATTTTTATTGTTTTGTATAATTCATTTTTGAGTATTTCATATGGATATTAATAAATATTGTTAAGGATAGACAATGTTTTGTTTATTGACAAGTAAAGTAACTCTTACTAGTAATGTCTTATTTATAAAAAAATCCTATTATCTTATATCTTTAAACGAGCAATTCTTGTATATATATAATTGGAATCTCGGAATCGGCTCCAACAATTTTCATGAAATTTAGTATATAGGGGGTTTCGGGAGCGATAAATCGATCTAGCTAGGAATCATTTTTAGAAAATGTCATTTTATTCGTGTTTTATCGAATACCGAGCAAAGCTCGGTCAAATAGCTAGTATACTTAAACTAAACAAATTATTAAAGTAGAAATCTCAAAACATGTACGTAGTAGGTAAATTATTTTCTGACTCATCCAGTTTGTACCTAACAAACTAATCTTATAAAATTAAGTCAATAAGGTCTAAACTCTTATACTTGTTATAAAAGAGCATTCATTATGCCAATATTACTTATAATGGCACATTATTAGGTGATTTGGCTAATATTACCTTTATTCTTATAATTTGGTTGGGTAAACGTTAATAACTCTAATTTATACGGCAACTATAAGGCTTCGAAATATGTTCATCTTATAGTGGCTAGTTACAAGGCTTTTAATATGGTCAATTATTCTTATAAAAGTAATGCACAAGGTAACTATAATGCTTTTAACTTATAGGGGCATTTAATAAGACATCTATCCAACAAACGAATGCTAACATTTTATATGACCTTAACAAGGATGAAAGCAATCCCTATTCTCTTATACAGTGATTATGAAGATATTATTCTCTTTAAGGTTACAATAAAATGCTTTACATAACTAAATTCGCCATTTTAAACGTACAAAACATTGTGTGAATATCTTGCGGAGCGGAATAATCGGCCAAGTGCGAGTCGGACCTGCGCACGATGGGTTCCGTACTTTCATAGAGGGATTCAAAACAATGGAAGAAGTTGAAAAGGAGCGATGGTTACAGAAGAAAAGTAAAAAATAAAACAATTCATTTGATAATCACGTATATTTGATAATATTTCAAACTTAAAATTAGTGCACAAAAGTGAGCTAAAGTATCCTTATAAAGAGGTTTCTTTCAGCCAACCCAACTACAGTGGAAAAAAATCATTTTTATATAAAATATACGGGAATAACACTAGCTAGGTGCGATTTTTTTAGTGTTAAAGGAACTATATGTAAAATGGCGATGCATAATAAACAATTGATGCCGTTCTAAAGTCTTTACTCTCGTAGACTCCTTATAGACGATGTGTGAATCCTGTTGTTCTTTTAAAAGCACTGTACTTAACTTGACTAAATAATTAATGACGTTTTTAGCACAAAAACAGCTTAAATTCAATACCAAAACACACAGCGTATCACATTTTATCATGCATTTAAATTCCCATACACTTTTCACTATAAACGAGCACTAAATCAGGTAAATAAACTATACATAAAATGACTTATCGTTTACTTGACAGTAAAATGGCTGACGTTTCTATTTCTTCTCCAAGCTGTTGCGAAAATGTAAATCACTTGTGACGGCAAAAAGGGGTAACGGATTTTAAGAGCCTTTGATTTTCCGCATTGAGTTTAAACTCCTTGTATCGGACAATAATATAACACGTATAAGGGTGATCGCCCGTATTAACGCTTTCCATATGTTTCTTATAAGTTGAAGTACCTTGTTCTTTGAAATTATATAACACGTATAAGGAAAAAAGCGGACAATATAGCAACTATAAGGAGGGTATAAGGTTATTATCTTTATAAATTGTGCCCAAATGCACCCTTATTAGCGATAATACGACTCCTATAAGAATATTATTTTTGGCTATATAAGCCACAACAAGAGCAATTTTTGTTAGTTGGGTAAACATTGTTTGGTAATGACTCATTGCCTAATTACCTCTATACTTGGAAAATTATGATTTCATCCATACAAAAAAATAATTCATATTTTTTTATCTGTAGATAAGGCATACTTGAAAAAAACGACATCTATAAAAGTTACTTGTAATTGCATCAGATGCTACAAAAAAGTCAGCTTCATCCACTGACCAAAAAAAATTAATAAAGTGCCTGTAGCTCTAAAAGGCGCAAAAATGGCAGTTGAGTGTGTATGACAAAAATGTACGACAAGAGTCCCTCTATAAGCTATGCTATGATTTATTTTGAATACGTTTGAATCTTGGATGAAAATGACAAAATTATGATTTCGTCCATACAAAAAAAAGTTCATTATTTTTTATCTCCGTAGATACGGCTTATTTGAAAAAAAACGACATCTATAAAAGTGACTTGTAATTGTATCAGCTGTCTACAAAAAAAATATCAGCCTGATCCGTTGACCTTCGATCGGAAAATTCTTAATGTCCCATTTATTTTACTTTGGGACCAGTGTGCGACGGAACAAAAAGTTTTTCAATGTTTCTGGGTCATGGATGTATATTAAATATGTGTATGATATAATAAAAATCTTAAATATTATATTATGTATAAGTAGTATAAAAGTATTAAATATATTTCCGTTGTCTGGTACCTGTAACACAAGTCCTTCAGGTACTTAGCACGGGGCCAGACTGACGTGGTGTGAAGCGTCCATAGATATTATTATTATTATTATATTTACGCGACCGAAATTCTGCGACTCGCGACTCACGAGTCACGACTCACAAAATTACGCTCGTTTGGCTTCACCCTAACTGTGAATACGCATCGCATCTCATGGAAATGTAATCTTTGTTATGAGTTTTGCTGTAGATATTTGCGACCTAAAATAGAGCTATAAGGAGTGCAACTATTTGGAAGTACCCACCTATCTTGAAATTTGCGGCAGCAGTGGTGGGGCAGGTGAACAGTCGCGGTAGCACCATGTACAGCGGTAGTGTGGCACCGCGCCGCACGTCTCCCTCACCAACTTGAATATTTTGAATCTCAGTTGCTGGAGGAATAAAAGTAGAAAAACAAATTTAAAAATTGTGTTCATTTTACCTGCATTTTTTCATAGAAATTATAGCGGCAGAAATAGTTTTATTGAACATTTACAAAGAGTTCAACACTTATGAAAACTATTCTACCTATTATTATTACAATAAGACCGACTTCGGGCTGCGAGAGGATAGTACGTGTTACAGATAGAATGGCGCGAACGCAACTCCCTCGTGTCGGCTGACGCAATACCCCGACGCGGGCGCCTAACATGCGCGCGCAACTGAGAATAATACTCGGCGCAGATTGGTCAATCGTAAGCACGCCGCGGCGGTTTCCTCTCCCGGCTCGATCGGCGGATCGGTATATGTGAGGGGGTGCGAGACGGAGCGGGGGGCACTTGTCTAGCGCTTCGCGCTATAAGCGCATCACAGACGGTGAAGATAATATAAAATATATATTATCTTAGAGCATATTTTAGAATATCGCTCACCATAGAAATCCTATGAACCATCACACACGACGAAGTTAATTTATATTTTATATTTTGTATCTTAAGATACCGAGCGATATGGAAATATATATTTCATATCTTAATATTTTATCTTAAGATACGAAATATATATTTCGTATCTTAATATGTTATCTTAAGATGCGAAATATATCTTTATGAATAGGTACAGGGTGTTTTTGTGTAGAGCAGCGGGCTCATCAGTGATCGGACGCACTAGTGGACGCAGTATTGCCAGTGCTGTATGTTAGAAAGTTACATACCTACTCTCATTCGAAAAGTAACATTTTGAGGGAAAAAGTAACATTTCGGATAATTTTAAATAAAATTGATTTATAATTTATTGCTTTATTATTATTATTGCTTAAAAAGCTCATGAATCCAAATGAATGTTTCTCTTGAATTTCTAAAATACTCCTGAAACTTCTTCGTTGACAGATATTGATAAAGGTTAAATTCGCCGCAGGTTTTTCTCTTTTTTATGTAAGGCTCTATCCAAATGTTTCTCCTTTTGGAATGTGCTACTACAATCTGCATTTCACATTCTATATCAGAATCATCGCCTGAAGAGCTGTCTAACAAATCAAGAAGTAAGGCAGTATCAGTTATTAGTTATCAGTTATCACTCATAGTCAATCACCCTGTATATAGAACTCTAACAAGGAATACGTGTGGCACCAACGCAGACTCGTAAGGAAATGAACAGATTTTTAATATTATCGTATCTTAGCCGTGTGTGATAGCTTAAGATACTATAATATTTTATATTTGGGCATCTTAAGATAAAATATTATATTATCTTCACCGTGTGTGATGCGCTATAGCCTCCCCGTCCAAGTCACAAGCACGACCCGTCTGTGACTTGGCCGGACGACCACGGCGGCGCTGATGTACAACGACAGTGGATGAACCCACATATGGAGTGAGGGCGCTGACATGGTACTTGCCTCGAACAACTCCGTTCGCATCCTCGACAATAAATGATGTGGGACTCACAATATGAGAGACACGATAGGGACCTTCCCGTTTTGGGGCAAATTTACTGGTAAACCCCTTGGCTGCATTGCTCATCAGATGGGCATCCACGAGGACCAGGTCCCCTTCTGCAAACGAAGGACTGTCTCGTCGCTTACTATCACCACTGGCCTTTCGAATATCTTGTTGCTCTTCAACCCGGTGCTTAACATCAAGCAAAATCCGCGCACTCTTTCAGGTAAGGCGTAATCTGGGGAACGAAATTTTGTTGGGACACAATTGCTCGAAGGTGCAGTGTGTACGGTTATAGGTGAGCGCATCTCCCGAGCAAAGGTAAGGTACGCAGCAGTCTGACCCGTTCCTTGGTTATGGGCACTATTGAGTGCAAAACGAACCATCGGTAGTACAGTCGGCCACTGACGATGTTCTGGTCCTACCAGGATACCAAGTAACTGTTTCAGCTCTCGATTCTTACGTTTCGCCGGGTTTGCTTCCGGATGATACACAGGAATTAGGGACTGTTGGACTCCAAGCACAAACATAGCCTTTTGCATTACTGCAGAGACAAACTGGCTACCATTATCCGAGATAACTCGACGAGGTAAACCGTAACGCAGGAAGACTTCTTCTATTAGGACCTTTGCACACGACTCAGCTGTCGCATCACATAGTGCAAATAGCTCAACCCATCGACTCGCCGTATCTTCAATGAGAAAAACCCACTTTTCTCCACCTTCGGCTTCTGGAAGAGGTCCGAAAAGATCCATTGCAAGCACTTCGAATCGCTGCTGAAGTACGGGTGTCTGAAGCAGACCAGCAGGTTTTAAATTCATCGCTTTGTACTTTTGGCACAAGTCACAGGATTTAAGGTATTGAGCTACATATGTCCTCATGTTTTTGAAATAATATTTTTCTTTAATTTTGCGCAACGTACCCTCCAAACCTAGGTGTCCAGCAGTGGGCGCATCATGGAGTTCTCTCATGAGCTCTGCCTTCAAAGACTCTGGGACCACAAGCTGGGGTTCCTCGGACACTCCGTCCGGATCACATCGATATAAGACACCTTGTTCAATATAACAGCCCCGGTCAGTCCAGCGTACAGCTGCTGCAGGGTCATCCGAATTTTCAAAATCTTCTATAATTTTGCTCACCTCAGAATCATTCATTTGAGCCTTTCGAATGTCTTCTGGACTACATTGAGGCAAATCGACGACTACGGGACAAATACTGCTAGATCCAGTAGTAGATTCTTCACGAATGCTGTCGTTTTTAGCGGGAGAAACACGATACGGCGGACTAGCGTCAGACGCCGCATCTCCCGTATCTATACTATGTACGGCAAAATCGCTCGGTCCTCCCCCTGGAGTAAAAATATCCTCATGGATATTCAGAAGGTCGGACCGACGTTCCCTTTCGTCCAGACAAAGATGGGATCCCTCGCCCTCGCGAAGACTCACAGACGAACAGGTAGGGGACCGTAAAGGCTTGTTTTCAAAAATAATCGACTCCGGTGACCTATCGTGTCTCACATACCATACACCACGATCGAAGTCTAATACCATACCAATGTCCTCTATAAAATTCATACCTAACAGGCTTTCGGTTGCATCCGGCAACATAATAAAATCGACCGCTCGCGCTACGCCTCGCACCGTTACATTAACATGCGCTATTTCAACATTTTGCGCAGAAATCCGACCGTCCGCATACTTTAATTCAGTAAATACATTCTGGAACTGACAACCATGCTTAAATAAGTGGGCTCTTAGACTAACACTTCCTACGGAATGTTTAGCTCCAGTGTCTACTATTAAATTACCGAATTCACCACAGATTTGTACACGCAACACAGGACGCACACGCGAATCTATATTAGCGCAACTCGCGGACACTGATTGAAATGAGCTCTTAGACGGCGCGGGCGGCGCGCTCGATTTTTTCTCCATTTGGACAGTTCGAGCGTATGAATCCGGGTGTCCCACACCCGAAACACGTAACCGCAGGGGAACGCGCAGCTCCTTCAACTGGACCATCTCTAATCTTTGCCTGCTTGGCAATTCGCTGACAATCCTCCTTGAGGTGGCCGTACTGCTTACAGTACTTGCATTGAGGCCGAAACTTCCTCGTAGTTATACTAGGCTCCACCTGAGCCGTTGCCGAAGAATAAGTCGCGGGTTTCGTATCTACATTGACACGCGGCCTACTCTCGTCTATAATATCTTCGACACGCCGCGCTTGAGCCAATAACTCGGCGAAACTATTAAAGCTAGCACGCGGGACTTTCTCTCTAATTCGACGGTGCATCAATCCATACGCCATATCCAGCTGTACCGTTTCCGTCAGTGTAAACTGCGGGAGCTGGGCGAAATGTGCTCGAACGTGACAAATAAACAAATCTGTAGACTCGTCTACACGTTGCTCTCGTTCAAAAATTTTCCTATAAAGTTTGTGAGGAGGCAAGCGAGGTCCAAAAGTTTGCTTTAGAGCCTCTAGAGCAGCTTGCCATGACGGCGTAGTGTCCTTGACTCCTTGCCACCAAGTAGCTGCCAATCCCGTCAGCAGCATCGATAACCCACGTAGGGCATTGTGGTCGTCAATACGGAGACACTCTTTATAAGTTTCCACAGAATCAATAAACGCCTCAACGTTACTGTTATTCTCTCCGTTAAAACGAGCCGTGCACTTGGCGAAATTGCCAGTAGAAATTGGTACTTACAGGCTCGCTGCGACTCAACCTGTCTATGAGTAGTAGAAGTTGATCCGTCGTCATGGTGACCGGGGCCGCTGCAGCACCACCAGCTGGCTGCAGGTCCTCCGCGGGCACCTGGGCGGCGTCAGCGCCGGCAGCGCATGGAGACGTGTCCGCCGAAACCGGCGGCGGCGTCGGCGTCCCGTCCGTAGACGATTCGAGGACAGCCGACGAACTCGCTTGTTTTGCATGGGCTGATCTGGTGTTCATCTTGATAAGTCACCACGTACGCGGAACCGAACCCAAATAAAATCTTATAGTCCACTCAGCACCGAGTCTTACGTAATTTATGGACGACCCCTTACGTATTCGGTATTCAAAAGTCACTAATTTCACTATTATTATTATATCCGTTCGCGAAACAAAGTAACACAGCAAACCTACTGTTTACTCGCGGGGAATGCAGAGCGAAATGTTTTTACACTATAATTATTATTAGCGCGCGAAACCAAAGCTAACACAGCAAGTCGGCACACGCGCGGCTGTTTAGTCGCGGAATATGTTATACCAGAACATAGATATTCTAGAAAAGTCTATTAACATTTAACACTCGTATTGTTATTACTTAAGTTCGCGAAAACAAACTAACACAGTTGTTGAGATGCACACTGTTAGTTCGCGAAGAATACCGGTAACAAACTTAGGTATTCTAGAAAAGTCTATGTACACACACTGTACACCCGTTGTACACACGTAGGTATTTATTGTTTTTAACTTCTTACAGAACGCGGAACGAAACCGAACAGAAACTATGGGTAGGTACCTAACCACACCCACTGATCAGTTCGCGTAAAAGTTAAAAACCCGAAACCGTCTTAGGTCTTCCGAAAGTCACTATTTCACACGTAGTGTCACAGTTCGCGGATCACAATTAAAAAGAAACTATTCAGGTAGCCACACCTACTGTTTGCTCGCGTAGAAAAACCGTTACACTATTAAGTCTGTCCGGAAACCTAGGTCTAAAACTTTTCGTAACTTTTCGGCCAAACGTTTGGCTGCCAGTTATAGCGGCAGAAATAGTTTTATTGAACATTTACAAAGAGTTCAACACTTATGAAAACTATTCTACCTATTATTATTACAATAAGACCGACTTCGGGCTGCGAGAGGATAGTACGTGTTACAGATAGAATGGCGCGAACGCAACTCCCTCGTGTCGGCTGACGCAATACCCCGACGCGGGCGCCTAACATGCGCGCGCAACTGAGAATAATACTCGGCGCGGATTGGTCAATCGTAAGCACGCCGCGGCGGTTTCCTCTCCCGGCTCGATCGGCGGATCGGTATATGTGAGGGGGTGCGAGACGGAGCGGGGGGCACTTGTCTAGCGCTTCGCGCTATAAAATTACAATAATGCATGGTAATAAGTAACAACACATTTTTGCGTTACCGTCTAAAGTTCTAAATCTTTCCCTGTATCCCATTCCATAGTGTTGGGATTAAATTTAAAACTAAGTCAGGCTATTGCATAGATAATGTACTAGCATTAACCAATAACCAATAGTATTAATGCTAATAAATCAGTAAAATATATTCAAAAGAGAAAATATGAATCTTACAGAAAATTTCATAAACTTTTATTACCGTCTTTAGAGTAGCCTTCTGCACAACCACAAGTTTCTACACGAACTAGCTGCAACTCGATAGATTTGATGCCCACTGAACACTCATCTACACGCAACTAAAATGCATAGTTTAAAAGATTTACATACAATTTTACATGGATAAAATTTATTCAATTTCCAACTAAACTTTAAGGCAGTGTCAAGTGTTATCTTCATAAGTCTGTTAAGTGAATTACGAGTCTCGAATACCAATATTGTAATATTTTATCTCACCTTTCCTGTGAGTGGTTTTTCAAGTGGACACACAATAGAATCCAGCTCTGCGTAAATATGAAATGCTGGCATCCTACTGCCTCCGCCATTAGCACCACCTCGTACTGTCGTGGGGTTGATTTCACAGCGTACAGGTTTTATTGGTGCACTGTCTTGCTAAAAACAAAAAAGGATAATTTTATTATATCAATTGTTTAAAATATTTAATATGTATATCAATCAATAATATACAATAGAAATATAGAATAGAAACTTACATGTTTATACTGCACAAAAAATTGACAAGTGGTATTCAGGGGTTTGTTCAGAAATGACCTCTTCATGCAACACTTGAGGTTGTACATCACATTGACAAACACCCCATGGTAAGTTTCCAGCAACGCTAGACCACTTGCATTGGGCCGGCTCACCAGTGGGATTTCAAAAGGTATTTCTGTAACACCGGCTGGAATTTTCCCTGCTGGAGCCAGTTCTAGTGTTGTATTTATAAGTGTGATAGGCTAAAACATATATTCGATATAAATAATTTAACACATATAAATAATATGTCGTACAGTTTATGTATTTAAAGTTAGCAAATGAATAACTTTCTACTAAGAATTATGATAAAATAAAATTAATATAAAGTTGTCCAACTATAATGAGTGAAAAATATGATTTATTGATAATTATGAGTAATTACTACCTTTATGCTGTTTGAAAATGCTTCAAATATGCCAATCGTTTTAGTGCTTAGCTGTAAGTTAACAGATCCCTCCATAGTAAGTGTAAGCCCTTCATGCCGGACGTCTGCTGAACTATCGACCACAACAACACCTGCTATTGTTTCCTAAAATAGTCATAATTATTAAATCCACTTTAATTTTACAGTTAAATTGCTACTGATAAACAGTAAAACATGTAAACATTGAACTTACACCTTCATGATAAATTTTACTAGCTCTTTTAAGATTGATATTCAAAGTAACAGACATTTTAACAATTCTTAAATATGTTGCAGGATTAGTTATCTTTTTATTGTAAAACTTTATGTAGTGTTCCTAAGTGAAAATAAAATAAATAAAATCCATTTGTTCTACTAGCCGATTCTTCTTCTTCTTTTTAATGGCTGACTCGGTGAGTTGCCAGTATCAGAGTTTTTTGAAAAGACTTTGCTCTATACTGTAGTGAAGGTCTGGTGAAGTAACAAGGGTACGGTTACAAAAAGAATTGCATATTTACAGGAGTTGATTCACCTAAAATAAAACAAACACAATTGTTAGTAAAAACGTCACAATCTAATATTGTTATCACGAATATATGCACATAAAATTTCAATAAAAGGGGTATTTACATAGGATAAAACCGATTTAAAATTGATAGGGCGAGGAATGGAATTGGGAAGACAGTCATATAAGGACGATTGGTTTCTAGGACAAGAAAAGAAGATGTGATCTAAGGTACCCTCATCTAGACCACACTCGCACAGAGAGAGAGAGAGAGAGATCCTTGACCCTAATTTTAGCAAGGAACACTGGTGAGCAGCAATGACCAAGTCTAACACGGCAGATTGTTGAGCATATTGGTTTGCTACACTGTGAATATCTAAAAAACCATGGTCTTACTGGTACTACTACTACTACTTTAAATATCATGGTAGTGCTTGCCTTTGATGGTACTTGAGCCGTCCCATAGTGTATTCCATTTGCTAGAAAGCTGAGATTTTGCAAGTGGAATTAAATCCTGACAATAGAGTTGGTATTGACTGTGTCCACCTGATGTTATGGCAGCTTTAGCATATGCATCCACACTCTCATTACCAGTAATTCCACTGTGACCAGATATCCATGCTAATACAACATGGATACTGCGGACACGGCACCTAAGGAGAAGCTGTCTTATCTTAAGGATTAAAGGAAATCTAGACTTAGAGCGGAACTGGTTAGCGGATATACCCTCCAAAACGCACCTGGAGTCCGAAAGTATAAGCGATTTACTAAGATCGTGAGACTCAATAAATGAGATGGCCTCATATATAGCGAGGGCCTCCCCTGTAAATACAGAGGAGTTAGGAAGCAATTTAAAATTTAGAATCACATTTACTCTCGGAATCCAGACAGCTGCACCCACACAACCATCCACCGAAATTCTAGATGCATCCGTAAAGATAAGCATCCAATCCCTATAGTGCTCATGTATAATCTGATTAAATTGAGTATTTGCTAGAGGGGAACCTTTATCAATAGGGAAATTAAGGATGATGTTGGGAGTGAATGTCAGTGCTTCGTAAGGGGTGGAAAATAGAGGGTTGAGTCTGCACTGGACAATAGGACAAGGAAGTTGGGTTATCTTATGGTAACTGATCAGGAGACAAGGGAGATCTTTATGTCGCCAATAAGCAGATGTAGAAGTCAATTGGGATAATTTGTGTAGCTTGCCTAATAGTGGGTGTGAGGAGTTCTGAAATGCCTTAAATAAAAACCTATCCGCAAGATACTGTCGTCGAATGTTAAGAGGCGGATCAACACATTCAACTTGTAGGGCGTTGATTGGAGAAGATTTCATTGCCCCAACTATGATCCTAAGAGATTTTGCCTGAATTTTGTCCAGATCTTTTAATGGAACCTTATGACAAGGTTCCAATAAAAAGGATCCATAATCCATATGGCTGCGGATAAGAGCATTGTAAAGCAATTTTTGGGTATAAGGGTGAGAGCCCCACCATACACCACTAACCGATCTTAAAACATTAATATTTTTCTCGCATTTTTTGACAATATGCCTAATATGGTAAGCGCCAGTTAGCCTGGAATCGAGGTAGACTCCAAGAAACTTGACATTATCTCTAACTGAGAAAACTTGTTCATTATGCTGAATGTTAACAACAGGCGTAATTTTAGACCGAGAAAAAACTACCACAGAACTCTTCAGAACTGAAATATTGAGGCCATGTCGGTCCATCCACTCCATGAGGTATCTAATTGCAGTGTTAAGGCGTTCGGTACATACTAAAATATCCTTAGAGGCAATGTACAATGTCAAATCATCAGCATACTGAGAGATCTCACAAAAACTACTGACGGAAAGATCTAAATCAAAGGTATAAATGTCGTAAAGGAGAGGACTAAGAGGTTTGCCTTGAGGGAGACCTTTATAAACAATAAGAGGAGGGAGGGTTAAATTTTGGGTGGATACGGTAACAAAACGACAGGAAAGGGAATTGATTATGTAATTGATCATCTTCACTGGGACTCTCAGATGATGCAGTTTCTGCCTGAGAACCGGAAGAAGAACGTTGTCATATGCCGATGAAATGTCAAGAAACACACCTACCACATGTTCGCCTTTCGAAAAGGCAATGCGCACGTCAGTCACGAAAGACCCGAGACCGTCCATAGTGCTAAAGCCTTTCCGAAAACCGGACTGTGTTTTGGATAGTATACCATTGTTCTCCATAAACCACTCCAATCTATTCTTGATCATATGATCCAAAATTTTGCCCAAGGTGATAGAGAGAGCGATAGGTCTATAATTAGACGGATCACCACAAAGTTTTCCCGGCTTGAGCAGCGGCAAAATAATCTGTGTTCGCCATTCCTCCGGGGGATGGGATTAAAACCTTTAGGCACACACCTTGGGTAATGGGGCCACTGTTTACTATAAATGAGTACGGTAATCCATCACTGCCAGGAGCGGTATCCTTTAATGAATTTAAGACCAATTGAAATTCCTCGGGAGAAAAGGGACCATCTAAGTAACCTGTAGAAGGACCAGAAGAAACATAATTGTGACACTCGTCAAAAGTTGGCACAGATGGAGGTGCTACCCTTTGAGAAAAAGCATATATCCACTCAGATGTGTCATTGGACGGATGGTAATCACTCACCAATGAACCACGGAATCTTTTGATGTTCTTCCAGACTAGCAAAGGACGAGATGATGGTGAAAGACTTGAGGCAAAACTGACGCCAACCATTTTTTTCTTATCGGACAATAAGAGTCTAACCTCAGCTGCTACTTTTTTATAATTTAAGTAGTTTTCTAAGGTCATAGCCCTAGAAAACAGTCTTTCTGCGTCCTTGCGGCGCTTACAAGCCCCAGTGCACTCGGAGTCCCACCAGGGAGGAGACAAAATTCTCCGATCTCCTGTGGATTTAAGTGGAATGCACCTATCCGCAGCCAAAAGGACATTTTTTAAATTTTGATAAACAGAGAGAGTGTCATTGTTCTCGGAGGGTAACAGAAGGGTAATTTCAGAATCTGTCACATCAGCGAATTGGGACCAATCCGCATTAGCTGTTTTATATTTAAGCCGAGGAGGAGACGATGGTAATGTCGGTCTAGTCTGTCTGTGAATGATTGTAATTAGGATTGGGAAATGATCACTACCATAAGAGTTGGGAATGACTGTCCAGGTACATGAAGGAGCGAGGGGGGTGAGCATAATGATAGATCCACCACACTCCTCGGGTTCTGCAGAGGAGAGACCCGACGCGTTGGGGTTCCATCATTAAGGACTACTAGGTTATTACTATCAAATATATCAATCAGGATGGGGGAATTTAGATCATTGGAATGGGAGCCCCAAGATGTATTGTGGGTGTTAAAACCACCCAACACACCCAAGGGGGAAGGAACTGAGGAGAAAATATAGGACAGTTCTGAAAAAATTGTTGGGTTGGGGTGGGGGACATACACAGACATATAAATAACACCTAAGACACGTACAGCTACAATATTAAAATTACTACTATGTACAGGGAGGTTATATACAGAATATGTACAATGGCTGGAGACCATAATGGCTGCTCCAGCCTTGCCATCAGACCTGTCGTCCCGGAAACAGGCATACCCAGGGACTCGAAAACGAGACCCCGGCGCCAGCCATGTTTCCTGGACGGCAAGAATTGACGGCTTATGTAAATTAATTAAACTGCAAAGGTCTGGTTTTTTATTCCTGATGCTCCGGCTGTTCCACTGTATCACAGTGTGAGCCATTATTGGGCAACAGTTTAACGAGGTGGGTCAGGTTGGAAAGAGTTTTGTTCAGTAGGGAGTCGCCAAATCTAGAAATGAGATCAATAAAGAAGTAAGATAAATTGTCCACCATATTGTCATTATGAGAAACGGGAGCCTTTTCGCTGGGAGAGGGATACGCACATCCATTAGGAGACTGAATATCTGGTTGTTCAATTAAATTTCTATGTGCCTCATGGTCATACCCAGGGGACATAGGAGCAATGGGACAGCGGGGAATAAATACAGTCTTCCTATAGGATGTGGTAGTGGGAGAATTTGTCAGTCTGTCAGTTTGTCTGTCAGTCTGTCTATAATTCTGTCTAGAAATGTTTACATTTGCAGAAGGAGAAGTCCTAGCAGAATCGGCAAAGGATCGTCTCACACGGGGGAATCTAGCTGACGCCTCCATGTATGAGATACTTTCCAGACTCATTACAAACTTTATTTCTTTTTGCCTGATATATTCAGGGCAAGAAACATCATTTGCTGCATGCGGACCACTACAGTGCATGCAATTAAAAGATGATGCAGTGCATGTTGCTCCTTCGTGTTTATGTGAACACTTATAGCAACGGGGTTCAGACCTACACTGTGCCTTAACATGACCAAATCGGCAACATTTGTTACACTGTATAGTGGGTAATTTGTATGTCTCAACCGGTAGTGAGTTGTAGTAACAGTAGACATGGGAAGGTAATTTTTGTCCTGTGATTGTAAGAACCACAGAATGGGTAGGTAGCCAAACAGGGGAGTTTTGCTCATTCATAGACTTGCGACTCAACCTACGTGCTCTAACCACTTTACCATTACCTGATGGAACTTGCATATTCTCTACTAACTCCTCCATAGACCAATCTACCGGGACATTGCGGACAATACCCATACGGGATACCCTATAAGATGGTATTATTGCAACGTATCCTGCACTAGATAAGGCAGGCAAATCGATGAAAGAGTTAGCATGATCTGGAGATTTAAACTCAATTGAGACGCGATTACGGCCTATCTTCTTAATTCCATCCATTTTAATATTCTGTACATCATTTTTAAATACAAACTGCCCAAACTGAATGGGATTAAGGACAGGACCCCTTTCGGTCTCGGGTTTCGTGACGTGGACAATATAAGGCGCAGCATCATCGGCATTGTATACCATCTTGTTCGCAAAATCCGGATTTACATAGTGCAACTGAATCGAAGGCACCGAATGTGTACTATTTGTTGCCTTTTTTGCTGAAGGCTCAATATTGTCTTGATTACTTCGCTTCCTACTATTTACATCACCCCCTCCAGGGTCCGGAAGATCAGTGTCTATCTCCATGTTATTTACAAACTATACAACCGGCTTAACCTAAAAACAACACACCTTACAAATACTACGTACTTACGACAAGGACAACACAAATTATAACACCAAACACCAGATAAGTCTAAGATAAATCAACCGAAATAGAAAAAACTTGATCAGATGATATAAAAACACCTCCAAAACTAAATAACAAAAAGGACGGCACTCAACCAAAGAGCAAAGTCTACTATCTCAGTATATACACTGTATTATCTATGGTCTACTAGCCGATTGAAAACAAAAACAATGAAATATGAATTCTTTCTTTTTCTTCTTTTTTGGCAACTTGACACAAAGCATGTGTATGTTGTGCCACAGACAAGGTAAAAAGGTAAGGAATATGGCGGGAAAACCGTATTCCTCCTATTATAATTTTCATCATCGTTTTCATGTATCGTCAGGTCTAAAGTCTAGTCAAAGTCTAAGTAAAAGTCAATACAGTCACAGGAGTCAAGTCGGTCGATTCAGTAAAGTGGTAGACGCTTTACTGAAACTTTCGATGGAGTTTTGGAGGGAACACAAAATAGCACGTTTCTGGATATTACATCACTTTCCTACACTTGTGCATGAACACGAATATCTATCTAATGGTTAATATTCTACCAATATTACACATTAAAAACCCAGCTAACACAATTTTAGGAAAATAATACAAAAACACAACAGCACTCTTTCACATGCCCGCCAAAACTCTTCAAGCAAATTTTTTTTTTCTTCTTTTTTGGCAACTTGACACAAAGGATGTGTATGTTGTGCCACAGACAAGGTAAAAAGGTAAGGAATATGGCGGGAAAACCATATTCCTCCTATTATAATTTTCATCATCGTTTTCATGTATCGTCAGGTCTAAAGTCTAGTCAAAGTCTAAGTAAAAGTCAATACAGTCACAGGAGTCAAGTCGGTCGATTCAGTAAAGTGGTAGACGCTTTACTGAAACTTTCGATGGAGTTTTGGAGGGAACACAAAATAGCACGTTTCTGGATATAACATCACTTTCCTACACTTGTGCATGAACACGAATATCTAATGGTTAATATTCTACCAATATTACACATTAAAAACCCAGCTAACACAATTATTTTAGGAAAATAATACAAAAACACAACAGCACTCTTTCACATGCCCGCCAAAACTCCTCTTCAAGCAAATTTCTTTCTTTCTTTCTTTTTCTTCTTTTTTGGCAACTTGACACAAAGGATGTGTATGATGTGCCACAGACAAGGTAAAAAGGTAAGGAATATGGCGGGAAAACCATATTCCTCCTATTATAATTTTCATCATCGTTTTCATGTATCGTCAGGTCTAAAGTCTAGTCAAAGTCTAAGTAAAAGTCAATACAGTCACAGGAGTCAAGTCGGTCGATTCAGTAAAGTGGTAGACGCTTTACTGAAACTTTCGATGGAGTTTTGGAGGGAACACAAAATAGCATGTTTCTGGATATTACATCACTTTCCTACACTTGTGCATGAACACGAATATCTAATGGTTAATATTCTACCAATATTACACATTAAAAACCCAGCTAACACAATTTTAGGAAAATAATACAAAAACACAACAGCACTCTTTCACATGCCCGCCAAAACTCCTTCAAGCAAATTCTTTCTTTCTTTCTTTCTTTCTTTTTCTTCTTTTTTGGCAACTTGACACAAAGGATGTGTATGTTGTGCCACAGACAAGGTAAAAAGGTAAGGAATATGGCGGGAAAACCGTATTCCTCCTATTATAATTTTCATCATCGTTTTCATGTATCGTCAGGTCTAAAGTCTAGTCAAAGTCTAAGTAAAAGTCAATACAGTCACAGGAGTCAAGTCGGTCGATTCAGTAAAGTGGTAGACGCTTTACTGAAACTTTCGATGGAGTTTTGGAGGGAACACAAAATAGCACGTTTCTGGATATTACATCACTTTCCTACACTTGTACATGAACACGAATATCTAATGGTTAATATTCTACCAATATTACACATTAAAAACCCAACTAACACAATTTTAGGAAAATAATACAAAAACACAACAGCACTCTTTCACATGCCCGCCAAAACTCCTTCAAGCAAATTTTTTTTTTTCTTCTTTTTTGGCAACTTGACACAAAGGATGTGTATGTTGTGCCACAGACAAGGTAAAAAGGTAAGGAATATGGCGGGAAAACCATATTCCTCGCCAATGTCAGAGTGCGTTGACGAAAAATCTGCCTTATGAGTAGGTTTTATGAAAAAACAAGGGTACGGTGAATCACAAACGTGTACGGTGTCTGTTGACAATTCCATAACCTAGAACAAACACAAACGTATATATGATATAAATATACATAAAGTTTTCACAAAGGGAGTATTTACAAAGGATAGGACAGATTTGAAATCGGTAGGGCGAGGGATTGTAGGAGGAAGGATATCATACAATGAGGATTGGTTCTTTGGACAGGAAAAGAAAATTTGGTCTAAAGTGCCCTCGTCTATGCCACACTCACATAGGGAACTGTCTCTAACCCTAATTTTGGCTAAGAAAACAGGTGAACAACAGTGACCCAGTCTGATTCGGCAAACTGTTGAGCAAACTGTTTTACTTGCATCTTTAAATTTAAAAAACCACGGTTTTATGGGGATACTATTTTGGATTTCAAAATAGTATTTACCCTTATCTACACTGGTTCTTTACCACTCATAATGCCAATTAGTGTACAAGTCTTTTTTGGCTAGAGGAATTAAGTCCTGGCAATAAACCTTATAGTGACTAGTTGTACCTGTTGTTATAGCGGCCTTAGCATATGCATCTACACTCTCATTGCCAGTTATTCCACTATGTCCTGGTATCCAAGCCAGAGCAACTTGGATATCTTGTATGTAATACCTAAGGAGAAGCTGTCTTATTTTTAAGACTAAAAGAAATCTGCTCTTGGAGCAAAACTGATTAGAGTTAATGGCCTCCAGGGCGCTTCTTGAATCCGAGAGTATAATGGATTTGTTAAGGTGGTGTGATTCAACAAATGATAGTGCCTCCATGATGGCTAAGGTTTCTCCTGTAAATACGGATGAATTTGGAGGTAACTTAAAATTTAGAAGTACATTAACTCTCGGGATCCATACCGCCACTCCAACACAGCTGTCCTCCAAGAGTTTAGATGCGTCCGTAAAAATAAGCAGCCAGTCCCTAAAGTGCTCATTAATAATTTGATTGAACTGAGTATTAGCAAAGACAGAGCCCTTAGCAATTGGAAAATTTAGAAGCACTTTTGGATGGAGGGTAAGTGCATTATAGGGAGTGGAAAAAATAGGGTTAAGTCTAGACTGGAAAATAGGGCAAGGTAAACGGGTGAGTTTATGGTAGCTAATCAGGAGGCAAGGAGGATCCTTATGCAACCAGTAGCTTGAAGAGCTAACTAATTGCGAAAGGGTGTGAAGTTTACCAAGAAGTGCATGGGATGTGTTTTGGAATAACTTAAACACAAATCTGTCTGACAGGTACTGCCTTCTCAAGCTAAGCGGGGGATCCCCACATTCAACTAGTAGAGCATTAATAGGTGTAGATCTCATTACTCCAATTATAATTCTCAGAGATTTACTCTGAATTTTGTCAAGAGTCTTAAGCGAACCTTTACTGTATGGCTCTAAAAGAAAGGAACCATAGTCTAGGTGGCTATGGACTAAGGCATTGTACATAAGCTTCTGCGTGCAAGGATGTGAACCCCACCAGACACCTGAGAGAGAACGTAAGATGTTAATTCTTTTCGCATTTTTGTGCTATGTGATTGATGTGGTGTACACCTGTCAACCTAGAGTCTAAGTATACATCTAAAAATTTTACATTATCCTTTACCGGAAAACTTTGCTCGCCTGGGCCGATATTGAGATCTGGTATGGTTCTGGAACGAGAAAACACAACAACAGAGCTTTTGGCGATAGAGATGGACAATGTCTATCCATCCAATCGGTAAGATAGCTAATGGCAGAGTTGAGACGTGCGGAATATTCCGCAATATCTTTTGAAGCTATGTACAAGGCCCAATCATCTGCGTACTGGAGGAACTCACAAAAACTATAGACTACGAGGTCAACGTCATTGGTGTAAATAGTGTAAAGCTTAGGACTGAGGACGTTACCTTGAGGGAGGCCTTGATAGATAGGAGGTAATTGGGAATTTTGGGTAGAGATGACTACAGAACGGGGAGTAAGGGAGTTACAGATATAATTTGTCATTCTTGTCGAGCCGCTCAGCTGAAGCAATTTTTGCCTGAGCAGTGGAAGTCTAACATTATCGTACGCAGATGATACGTCCAAGAACACCGCCACCACATGTTCCATTTTCGAAAAGGCGATGCGGATATCGGTTACAAGTGTTGCAACACTGTCCATGGTGCTAAAGCCTTTTCGAAAACCGAACTGTGTTTTAGATACCACACCCCGACTCTCCATTAACCACTCCAATCTGTTCTTGATTAAATGCTCCAGAATTTTTCCTAAGGTAGCAGATAGAGCAATAGGTCTGTAACTGTTTGGATCATTAGTAGGTTTTCCCGGTTTAATAAAAGGCAAGATTATCTGTGAACGCCAATCATCTGGTGGAACTTCCAACTCGTAGATGTCATTCAAAATCTTGAGACACAGATGTTGTGTGTCTGGTCCACTGTTGACAATAAAGGAATATGGAATTCCATCAGCACCAGGAGCGGTATCCTTTAATGAACCTAAAACTAATCGGAATTCCTCCAGAGAAAATGGCGAGTCCAGCCAGTTTGTAGTTGATCCTAATGAGGAACAAACGCTAAGTTCTTCGAAAGTTGGAGCCGTCGGAGGAGCCAACTTTCGCGAAAATGCGTCAATCCATTCGGAAGGATCATTGGACTGACGGTAATCGCTTTCCGAAAGTAATCCACGGAATTTCTTTATGTTTTTCCAGACTATTGAGGGTTTAGACGCAGGCGACAGACTTAAACAGAATTGTCGCCAGCCTTCTCTCTTTTTTTCAGAAAATAATTTGGAAACCTCGGCCGAAATTTTTTTGTAATTAAGAAAATTTGTCATGTAGAGCCTTTCAGCATCCTTACGTCGCCTACAAGCCGATGTACAATCCTCATCCCACCACGGAGGTGATGGTCTATGAGATGTTGTGCTCTTAAGTGGTATAGAACTCTCTGCCGCGCTCAAGAGTATGTGGTTTAAATTTTGATACTGAATGTGAGGATCATTTGTGTTTAAGTTTAGGATAAGGTTGGTTTCAGAGTCTGTGGCTATGGCGAATTCCGCCCAATTTGCTTTTTGGACTTTATATTTTAGTCTGGGAGGATTAGGAGCTATTGTCTGTCTGGTCGAGTAAGTTATTATAATACTAATAGGAAAATGATCGCTACCATAGGAACTTGACAGGACAGACCATGAACACAAAGAAGCAATAGCCGGTGAGCACAATGAGAGATCCACCACACTCCTAGGGTTTTGCAAAGGCGAGACCCTACGAGTGGGAGATCCATTATTAAGCACCACCAGGTTATTGTCATCTAAGATATCCATGAAGAGGGATGAATTGGAATCATTGAAATAGGATCCCCAGGATGTGTGGTGAATATTAAAGTCACCTAATACAACCCGAGGGAGAGATATAGAGGAAAGGATGTCTGCGAGTTCAGAGAGGATTGAAGGGCTAGGAGAAGGAATATACACTGATATATATATATACAGTATTTACAATACGGACAGCCACAATATTAAACAAACTACTATGTACAGGTAGGGACAACACTGAATATGTACATTGGCTGGAGACCAGAATGGCTACTCCAGCCTTGCTATCTGCTCTGTCGTCCCGGAAACATGAGTAGCCGGGGATACGAAAACGTGAACCAGGCTTTAACCATGTTTCCTGGACGGCAATGAGCAATGGCTTAAAAGTATTAACTAAATTACAAATTTCCTGTTTTTTGTTCCTAATGCTCCGACAATTCCACTGGATCATCGGGAGCTGATCCATTATTGAGGACTGAGTTAAGGAGCTGGGTCAGGTTTGTACGAGTTTTGTTCGGTAGTCCGGAGTCACCAAATCGGGAGATTATATGGATGAGGGTGTTGACAAGGGAGTCAATAAAGTTGTCGTTCGGAGAGACGTCAGTACTGGAAGGATATGCACGCCCATTCGGTGACTGAGAAGCGGGTTCATTGATGATATTTCTGTGAGCCTGGTGATCATAACCAGGGATCACAGGGGTAGATGTACGGCGGGGAGTGTACACAGTTTTCCTGTATGAGGTTGTGACAGGAGATTTTGGTTGTGATCTGGATTGGAGTGAGGGATAAGCAGTGGATATAGAGGTAGGAGAGGTCTTGGCGGAGTCAGCAAAAGAGCGTCTCACATGGGGAAATCGAGCCGAAGCTTCCATGTATGGAATACTCTCCTGCGACATAACAAGTTTAATTTCTTTTTGTCGAGCATGTTCGGGGCAGGATGGGCTATTAGCGTATGTGATCCTGAACAAAACAAGCAGGTTGGATTTGTTGCCACACAAGTGTCTACCTCATGCGACTGACCACATTTGTAACACCGGGGATTTGATCGGCACTGGGCTTTAATGTGCCCGAAACGACAACACTTATTGCACTGTATGACTGGGAGTAGGTAGGTTTGAACGGGCAATGAGGTAAAATAACAGTAAACACGGGGTGGGAGTTTTTGTCCTGCAAAAGTCAGGACAACTGATTGGGTTGGGATCCATGAAGTTTGTTGGTCGTTAGGATTCTTCCGACTTAGTCTCCGGGCCTTCAAAACTTCTCCATAGCCTGATGGGGTTTTTAAGTTTTCAACTAGTTCTTCCATGGACCAATTTACGGGAACGTCACGAACTATACCTATGCGGTTAATACTGAACAATGGGATTGAAGCAGTATACCCCACACTTGAAATTATTGATAGGTTTAAAAAGGAGTTAGCATTTTCCGCAGAGTCGAATTCAACCGAAATCCTATTGCGACCTATCTTTTTAACATTACTAACATTATTCTTATATAAAAATTGGCCAAATTCCATAGGTCTCAATGGTGGTCCATTTTCCGATTCTGGTTTCGACACATGTACAACAAAAGGTGCGACATCGTTAGTGGAGTAAAGCTTTTTGTTCTCAAAGTCGGGACATACGTAATTCATTTGGATGGAAGGTATGGAGTGAGAGTTATCCGTCATCCTTTTAGGAGATGTATTTGTACTATCGGGATTATCCCGTTTTCTAGAATTAGAAGTCTCACATACCATATCTTCAGGATTATTAGGACTCTCACCACCCGGGTCGGGCGGTTCCGCGTCCATGGCGGCTACCCTAGGTTATTTACACGATTAAAAACTACAATAAACAACACTTACACCAAGACAATCACAATATTAGACAAACACAATTTTAGAACTTCAACAGGTCGAAAAAACACTATAACAAATTGAAAAATACACTAGAAAAACAAAAATATGAAATAACACTTGTTTATGCACTCAACCGAAAAAGCAGAGTCCTAATTTTATGTCATAGAGTATTGATACAACAAAGGGTTAAATGTCAAAAGAGTGTTGCTATTGCTAAAAAAAGTTTCGCCTCCTAGACATTCTTGACGCACTATAAATGTCAAAAGGAGTTTTGCCGGGAATGTAAAAGGGTGCTGTTGTGTTTTTATATTATTTTCCTAAAATTGTGTTAACTGGGTTTTTAGTGTGTAATAATATTGGCAGAATATTAACCATTAGATATTCGTGTTCATGCACAAGTGTAGGAAAGTGATGTAATATCCAGAAACGTGCTATTTTGTGTTCCCTCCAAAACTCCATCGAAAGTTTCAGTAAAGCGTCTACCACTTTACTGAATCGACCGACTTGACTCCTTGACTGTATTGACTTTTACTTAGACTTTGACTAGACTTTAGACCTGACGATACATGAAAACGATGATGAAAATTATAATAGGAGGAATATGGTTTTCCCGCCATATTCCTTACCTCTTTACCTTGTCTGTGGCACAACATACACATCCTTTGTGTCAAGTTGCCAAAAAAAGAAGAAAAAGAAAGAATGTCAAAAGTGACAAAAAGTTTTCTTTTGCTTGCAGTGTACTGGCGGCCATAGAGATTTTTTTTTTGGTTTGATTCGTCCCATTCAGGACAGGCAAAGGGAACAAAGCCCATACAGCCATGTCTTTTGTAGTACTATTGTCTTAAGTCCTTTTTATTTAACAGGCCGAAGCCTTGTCTTCTTTTATTTTCCCAATATTTTCCTCATAATTATTTTTTATTTTATTTATAAGGCCAAAGCCATGTCTTTTGTTCAAGTATATTTCTTGTCAATTAATCTTGTCTTTTTTCATTTCAATGTCGATAAAGAGATAAAGAACCACTGAGAACTGAGATTTTTTTAAATTGCATTGCCATAAACAAAATTTCCAATTTTGTTCTGAATGTTGTCTACCTTGTTATTTTGACAGGAACGATTAATGGAAATGACAGTTGTGTGTAAATGTCCGATCGTAGCGGGTGAATCTGAAATTGTGCTTCTCAATTTTACGATTTTTTTTATTTATTTTGTTTACCCGATAATATTATTACAACTGTGTCATTTGGTTATACTGAGTTGTAATTCGATATAATGAATGTGTTTTAAGTGTTGCAAAATATAATTCGTTTAATTTGGTGATGCCGACAGTAGGTTCGCTCCGAATGGATCGATATCGTTGACTTTCTGTTTGATTCTTTATTAATCAGAAAAGCTTGTGTGTAAAGATGGAAAAGTCAGCACGGCCACGGACGGCTCTTAATGAGTGTGTCAAGGTGGTAGTGCGCTGCAGACCATTGTCGGAAAAAGAAAAGAAGGAAGGCTACGATGAGGTGAGTTATCAGGAGCTTTGTTCATATCGGTGCTAGGGCTGCGCAGTCCAGGTGCGTCAATCTAAATCGTCGACTGGTCTATCACGAAATATTTCTAGATACAACACACCTCGGATTAAAAGCGTTTGTTGCTAGAAAATATATAAATACGCAAGCCTTATCCCGATCGGTTTTGACAAGAAGTGATAAGGGTCTATCGTTTATGTTTGTGAAAAATATTTCGTAAACATACTTATTTGCACCGTTAAAAGACCATGTTAGTATTTTAAGATCTCTATTCTCTAGAATTATAATATGACACGCGGCTTTTCGATGTGTTCCCATGTAAATAGTTTCAGTCTCTTGCTAGAAATATCGATTTCTGCAAATTTTGTATAGTAATGAACTTATTTCACAATATTTTTATAAAGGGACAAAAATTATATGACTTAAATGTGTTTAATATGTCTGAAACAGAAGTGTATTTAAATGAATGTATTTTTAGTTACAGTTTAAAATTTTTGAAGAAAAATAGTACCAATATATTTTTAGTGCCATATGCATCTGTCACAGCTTAAACTTAATCATTTTTGTATATCTGCTTCATTATAAATCCATAAATAAACAAATTTTAAATTACATAATAATAGAGCTCTGTTATTTTGCAACTTATGGGAATTCCTCTGTGAGTATCAAAATAATCCTTTAGACAAATAAACACTTTGCCACAAAATAAATACTAATTTGTCCTTATGTCAACTATTTCCTGTATTAATAGATACATTAAATGGAATATTTTAATTAGTGTCCGACCGAAACTGATTTTTCAGCCGAAACCGAAACCGAAGTTTTAACTTCATAAAACATATTTAAGTCGTGTCAGTGTAGTGTCATGACAGACAGTGTCATGACAAAAACATAGACGAAAAAATTGTTAAGATGACAGTTTTCATAGATGCGTTTGGTTAGCTTATTTGTCGTTTCTTGCTATTTTGTTACTAAAACAACGTGACAAGGCTCCAAGATGATAAAAATAAAAATAATCGCGTGACGTAACGTTAACTTAGATTAATTAATCGCGATTAAAAGAAGAATGTAAAATCTATTTGAAACAAAACGAGATTTACGTCGCCATATAAACGCGTTCATTGTTCAATGAGAACGAAACGAAAACAATAAAACGAAATTTTATTAAAACGAAAATAAAACGAAATTTAGGTGTGATTGGTGAAATTCCCCTTAATGTATTATAACGAAGGATTACCATATGAAACAAGAGCAGAAGTTATTTCAAGTCATTTTATTTAGGTGCGATTTCACCTAAGAAATAGAATGCGCTTAGTGTATACTAAATCGGTTCTAAACATATAAACGCGTTTATAGCACGAAATTGCATTTCACTAACATAACATTCACAGCACATCCGAGTTTTATCTTCAGAACGTCCAATGTTGTACTGTGGTTGTATGGTTAAACTTCATAAAAGCCGTTAAAGTCCTGTCAGTGTAGTGTCATGGCGAATCGAAAATCATATAATCACGAAAAAACGGATGCGTTTGGGTAGTTTATGTATCGTTTCTTATTTTTTTTGTTGATAAAATAACGTAACTAGACTCCAAAATGATAAAACAATGTAAAATCATCGCGTGACATCACATAAACTTAGTTTTATTAATCGTGATTAAGAGATGATTATAAAATCCATTTGAAACAAAGCGAGATTTACATCCCCGTAGGAACGCGTTTAATGAGAACCAAGTTTTATAAAACGAAGTTGTGTGATTGGTGAAATCCTCCCTTAGACATTAACGATGTACTACTGAAAACACAATCAATTGCAGTATATTATTTTTATGGGAAACATGGACGCGACCGCGGTCGAAGTTCAAAACGAAATTACTAAGCAAACTTGCAGTTGACGTCACTTTTTTTTACTCCAGAAGGCGTTTTGCCACTAAACCTGAAAAATATACTGAGGGCCGCAAGAGTGAAGCATACGGGGAAGTGGGCTAAATAAGATTCTAGCAGGGTAGGAACGGTCTAAGAGATTACGTGTCCATAGTTAAAAGTTAATTTTAAATATTTAAATAAAACGCGTGGTAAAAGGGAGTGAGGCGAGATGATTTACTAGATAAATCTCGCAAGGTATATCCTAATATATCCTATAATCGTGAGATCAACAAAGAGTCAAACAAAATTCTTCAGTAAAATATAAAGTTCACACACAATATAATCAATTTATCATAGCATTTACTAAATCGTTTGTTTGGGAAACATTGTTAAAATAGCACGTAATTTGCCAATAGCATATTAAAAAAGCCTGCGTTTGTCGTAGAAATAAAATTCAATAATATAATTTCGATAAAAATAAGTTTAGACATTTTAATAAAAATAAAACAAAGTGCTAATTTTTGATTTGGGACTAATCTGGAACACAATATAATCTCAAAACACGATTAAATAGATGGTGGCGAACTGAGCCGGGTCTCGCTGGCAAGCGTGCACGAGTTAACTACGAAGCTTACCGAACGACGCATGAGTTTCGGCGGGGCCGAAAGTTTCGGCTATATTTTGGCCGAAACCGAAACTAAGGCCGAAACTAGATTTTTTGGCCGAAACTGGCCGAAACCGAAACCGAAAGTTCGGTCGGTCACTAATTTTAATTCATGGTAATGAGATTCTTTGCAAATTTATTTACATAAAGTTTTTGCTGAATAGGGATAATGTGATGCAGGTCCAGCGTAGATTGTATTTAATTATATCAGTAATTACGAGGGCTGCTATTTATGTATCCGGAACTGGCCACTTACAAGAACAATATTTAAAAAGTAATTACAACATTTGAAAATAGAACTCTTTGGTTGAAGAATACATTTTGTTTCATGTGACTGTCAATTATTTTTCCATTGTGGCGTCATTTTGAAAATTGCGTGTCTTCATTTGCTATGGATTTAACGCGTGAACATTTTCGTGCAATGATTTACTACGATTTTCGGCGTGGGCTAAATCAACAACAGTGCTTTATTCAACTCACCGCAACTTTTGGAGATGAAGCACCATCAAAAACCACTGTTTATCACTGGTACAGTGAGTTTAATCGTGGGCGGTCTATGCTCACGGATGAAAATAAAGAAGGTCGCCCAAAAACAGCTGTTGTCCCACAAAATATAGATGCTGTGCGGGAACTAATAATGCGTGATCGTCATGTTACATCGATATGTAACATGACGATCACGCATTATTAGTGACTGTGAGATAGAGGCGTCCTTAGGCATAAGTATGACGAGCATACATAAGATATTACACGAACATTTGGCTGTAAAAAAAATATGTTCGCGTTGGATTCCGCACAACTTGACAATCGATCAAAAACGGGCTCGTGTCGATTGGTGCAAAAAAATGATAAAAAAATACAACCGTGGTACGTCAAAAGCCGTTTATAATATCTACACAGGTGATGAATCTTGGATCTATGCATATGACCCCGAAACTAAACAACAGTCAACGGTGTGGGTGTTCCAAGATGAGCCGAAACCAACAAAAGTTACTCGTGCAAAAAGTACTTTGAAGCAAATGGTCGCCTGTTTTTTTGGAATTAATGGACATGTGGCTACAGTGCCATTAGAGAATCGTAAAACGGTTAATTCTGAATGGTATACGACCATTTGTTTACCAGAAATCTTTGAAGAAATAAGAAAGGACAACCGACAACGCAGAATCATATTACATCACGACAATGCTAGCTGTCACACCTCAGCTGAAACAACTCAGTTTTTGGAGGGTCAAAAGATCGAATTGACTGGTCATCCGCCGTACAGCCCTGATTTGGCACCTAACGATTTCTTTTTATTTCCATACGCGAAGAACAAATTACGTGGTCAACGTTTTTCGAGCCGCGAAGAGGCTGTTGATGCGTTCAAAATGCACGTTTTGGAGATACCTCAATCAGAATGGAAAAAGTGCTATGAAAATTGGTTCCAGCGTATGCAAAAGTGTGTCGATCATCGCGGCGAATATTTTGAAAAGCAATAAAACCATATTAAATGATATATGTTTGTTTCTTTTTTTAATTCCGGATACATAAATAGCAGCCCTCGTAATAAGTCATTCATTACATGTGATTACATTAAGAAATAAAAGCTGTTTATTTGACTTTATAATTTTACTACATGGTTTTTATGTTTGTTATTATTGTTAGTAAGAAACTCAGGTAAATATTAATCTAATGAGTTATGAGACATAAAATTTAGGGTTAAGGTGGCTTTCCGATCCTAATTCCTAAGTAATTTTGTGACATAATATCCTATTGCCTAATTTCATAATGTACAGGAAACCTTCAAACTTGTGAAGATTTGAAGAGCTGGATCTTGCAGAAGATACTTGTAAAGTTTAGCTAGAAAACACTTTTCGAGTATCTGTTTGTATGTCTGTAGATCTTGACGTAAACTAGGAATTAGGGGATCAATTTTCGTACCTTTTCTCTCGGTTCAGTTTACCTGCTGGGGTCCATTTCTCATACCTCGAATGTCGCAACGATCTAAGCCTGTCTCACTCGCGCCTGTGACAACATTAAGAGTCCGTATACGAAATTTTGCCGATGAATTACGAAATTGCAAAGGTTCGCTACAGAAATATTATTAGGTTTTTTCCCCTTATTAGACTTAAAAATATATATATTAATTATTATATTTAAAATATATTTAAGCGCGGAAAGCCGACTCGAGCCTTGCGGCGAGTAATATAATGTGAGATTTAGGTTGTTTTGAATCGTGTTTTTTGGCACAATTTGTTTTTTTTTCTTTTTTCTCGAATTAAAAAGTAATTCCAACATTTTATAGACGACTTTCTCAACAGTACATTGTATTTTTTTCATACCGTTAAGACGTCAATACAATCCGTAAACAGGTGATATTCTAAACCTTTTACAGCAAAAATCACAAAACTGTCGCGGGTTTGAGTTGGATTATTTAAAAATACTTTAAAAAATGTAGCTCCAACATTAGATTATAATTGAAATGATCATATTTTAACTGTTAAATCACGTCTGTAAAATCAGCGAAATCGGCAAATTTCGTATACGGACTCTTAAGGCGACGCCTTGATAATTTGGCTGCAGCGATGTCGATTTTTCTCAGCAATGACATAGGGCCGGGAGTGCCGGGACACAAAAACACGGCACGACGTCGTACGGCGCCGTGCCGTGGGAATCCACACCACCAACCACGGCACAGCGTCGTACGCCGTCGTACGACGTCGTGCCGTAGAAACTCATCTTGAATTTCTACGTGAGTTTCTACGGCACGACGTCGTACGACGCCGTACGTTTTTATGTCCCGGCCCTAAGGCTAAGAAATTAAAGTTCATTGTCAGTATTCATCATGTCTTTGTCTTTGATTTACCCATAGCATAACACGATTGGTCAACTTTTATAACACAGAATAATCAATCAAAAAGACCACACCTTAGGGAGATCGCACTCGTCACACTTTTTGTGTGATCGAGTCTGCGGCTTCCATACAATCTGCATGGCGCGCGCCATCAGACTGTATGGAAGCCGCAGACTCGATCACACAAAAAGTGTGACGTGTGCGATCTCCCCTAAGATGACGCCGCGTTAAAGTAAAAAACCGTGTTGGATATTATGTTTTTGATTGCTTGTTTTCTATGAGAGGCATCCGGGCTCTCATAGAAAACAAGCAATGGAACAGCAAAAAATGGAAGGGGCGTAGCGAGAAAATGGTTTTGGTCGCGTAATTTAAAAACCATAAATACGTTTCATATAAGAAGTTTCTTTTTGATTGATTATTTTGTGTTATAAAAGTTGACCAATCGTGTTATGCTATGGGTAATTCAAAGACATGATGAATACTGACAATGAACTTTAATTTCTTAGCTTAAGTCATTGCTGAGAAAAATCGATATCGCTACAGCCAAATTATCAAGACGTCGCCTTAACGTATGTGCGCGCGAGCGGCGAGTGAAGCGACACAGCCTGAGGGCTGAGTGTGAAGCGACATTCAAATTAAAATCAGTCTCTAACTTATTCATTCAGTCTAACAACCGAAATGAGATTCGAAGTACGAGAATGAAAACAAGAGGAGAAGACAGAAGCAACGTCGGAACTCGGAAGAGCCGTAAGAGCTTTGCCACGAGAATCGAAATGTAGCGAAATTGTTTAGCTCAGTTTGTGGCAAATTCATTAAAACCACCATTGTAGCTTGTGTCTATTTTATAAAATAAACTATAATTTACTTTTTATCTATTCCAGTTAGTAAGGCCTACTGCCTCCGCCGATAGCGGGCGAGATGATTGATTTCTTTGTGCACAACTTTTTTGCTATTCTCTGGAAATTGTATGCTCCACGTAAATAGATTCGAAACTTATAATAGGTGTTCTTTTTTGTCTATTATAGCTTTCTTGCCTGCATCGCGATGTTTTGAAAACATCGCGATCGGCAAATAAAAAAGATCTCCCGGGTCGTTATTCTATACAATGAACAATACAATGAAAAACATCTATAGGACGTTTGCCTAATTTTCTGAAAACAGTAATCCAGATGGTCACACAGCTGTACAAGTTGTCCATATGCAGCATGAAGCTCGTTGTCCGTATATGACCTGGCTGGGTCACGTAACTTTAACAACCTCGGAATCACGACTAATCCGAAATACTGCTCATAGCCCGGTCGAAGGACAAAGAGAAATTAAAACATCAAATTCTTGATGTCACTGGAGACGAACATTCCTTTTTCCTGCGCGAAGTTCTGATATTTTACTAAGTTCTAAAGACTGGTCGCTAAATAGAGAGGAATTTGGGCATTGACCTCCTGACTCTCACCATGATTATTTTGCGAGAGCACAAAAATATAGTGTCACCTCAAATCGTATTAGGTACTTACATACATACACGTTATGTAATAACTGCACCTAAACTACGTGCTATTTACTATAAATCACTATCAGAGGTGGCATACATTTCCGAGTACTAGTTTCGTTGTCTGGTTATTCAATATTTACATTGCTCCTGTCTGCGTAAATAAGCAGGTACTACGTCGATTCATTTTTGAATTAATTATAATAAAGTTTCTAGATTATAGGCATAGTAGGTATTGTTATAGGAAACCTGATCGTTGGCAGTCATCCTTGTCTTGACACCTTGAATTTTGAATAGGTACTACGACGCGATTTACGAATGCCAACAAGATTTTCTATAGATGGAAAGTGTCAATATTTACCATACGTTATCTTAAAATTTAAATCGATTAAAATTTTAATCGCTCTTAAAGCCACACCAGCATGTAACGCACTTCTCACGCTCAATAAACAAGAACGTATTCCTTCGATTATGAAAATCGCCTCTAATTACTAAGACTTAAACAGAATGAATTGGTTTTCTAAATGGGCAGAGGAAGGAAATAGTTAACTTTAACAATGAAGCGCTAGGTGAATCTATCTTTAATCTTTATGGATGTTATCCTGCACGGGGATCATTTAATTGTATGATAATACACACACACACACACACACACACATATATATATATATATATATATATATTCGCTACTCAATCTAAGATACGTTTATTTACTTTACGAACTACCTACCTACTTAATTTCCATTATTGAAACACAGAATACATAATTAGTACCTTACGGTAATTGAATCAAGAATCAGCAAGCTCGAAGTACAACAGCGGATACTTTTTTTTAAACACTGGCCTAACCTCCCTCTCCCTCTTTATTAAACTGCAACTGCCGACATTCCAAGCCCAAAAAAAAATTAAATCTATCAAGATAATAATACCTAAGGTTTTTCTTTAGAAAATTGACATAGTGCATAAAGATGTCAGTGAGCTTTGTCTCGTGCCGTGTATTCTTTAGCTGAGTTGTGTCTGGTAAATACATTAGTCTGGGGACAATATGCGAAGAGTAACAATTGGTCCGGGGAGCATTGAACTGGGAGACACTGCGCTCCACATGCTAAAGACTTGCTCAATAGGGGGGACAATATGCGGGCACATGACTTTTCGTCCTACTTTTTTTGCTTTACTACAATTTCCTATGATATTTATGTCCTAGTAATAAGAACCACCCCGATCGGATGTATCAAAGAATATCCTTTTGAAAGTAGCTTACAACCCTACATTCTAGTCTAGGCGTAAAACAGTGAACACCATAACAATAAGAAATACCTTTGATTGCCGAAATCAGTCCTGACTCCTGACTCCTGATATAATTAATTATGTAACATAAGGACCTAAAGCTTTTGTGTGCGTTTTATTTATGTTGTGGCGTGTCTTAGGTGAAGAAGGCGAAGGAGCAGAAATGGTTCGAGCGCCTCTCCACGTCTGCGAAGTCGCCGGCTGACAGTAAGAGTAACGGCCCCTTACAGGTGTGAAGCTGGAAGTGACATGGCCGCACTAACTGGGCGAGGGACGCTTGTAAACATTGACCTTTCTGAACAAAACTATTTCACTCTGCGTTTCAATTTTGGACCAAAATTTAAGGTTTTCTTATTTTTAAAGACGTTTCCTGGAACAATAATCAGTAATCACATTGGCATTTAGTTTGAGAGACCAACATATTTCACTTTTGGAACCAAAGTTGTCGAGGTTTCCGTAACTTTAAAGATGTTGCCTAGATTCTCCAACTACAAACACAGCTACAAACCAAATATTTTTTTAAAATCTAAATTCCAATGATTGGTTCATTGGAACCCCAAAAATGCTCAAAAAACTGTTCCTGCGATTGAAATTTACAAGTTTCGTTTCTTTCAGTGTGCAAAATTACAACGAAATGTGTTGAGGACAGCGGCCTCGCTCCCGAAAAACGTATAGTGAGTGCATATAAACTAATTAAAGTGAAATGTGAGAAATAGACTCAGTGCAAATCAGTGTTTTTACAAATAGACTTTAAAAAGTGAATTACGTTAAATCTGTGGCTCCCTAAGAGATAAAATATAGTTAATTTAATAAGTTAATAAGTTATCTAATAAATACAGGAAAAATTAGTTGTGTAACATATGTAGTTTGGAAAATATTAAGAAAATTGTGTGTAAAAATGTGCAAATTCTATTAACTTTTATGTTTACTTAGCTATATTTGCGTTAAAATATAAGTGGTGATACTTAGATTAAGGTACATATTGTGGAACGATGAATAAATAATCTCCCGAAACGCGTTTTAATTACCTGGCTCACGGAAAATGGGGAAAATAGGGGAAAAATAGCCGTCTCCGATAGCAAAAGTGAGATAGAAAACATGCGATTCGGAGCGGCTTACTATATGGCATTCGCCCGAGCCAGGTAAGCGAGGTGCGTTTCGGTAGCAATGTTCTCCTCGACTCTCGTGTGTTTTATTTACGCCCCCGCTCTGCAAGATTACCGGTGTAGCCTCAGTCTTCGAGTCCGATCTGAGCCAGCGGCGAAAACCTATGGGCGAATACAGTCTCGAACAAAATGGTTCCAAGTAGGGATGCCATCACCTAAATTGCCGTCGCCGGTCAGGCACAACAAAATTCCCGGACGTTTGGCCGAAATGTGGCTATTTCCCCGGACACCTCTTGAACAGTATTTACCATTACTTCTTGCCAATTTTTGCTTTTCCAACAAGAATTTGTAAAAATCTGATTAACTCAGGTCCAGATTTTACCCGGACACTTTTCAAAAACTCGGCCGGACGCTCCCCGGACGCCCTTCAAACTAGGACAAATCCGGGGAAATCCGGACGCATGGCAACTCTAGTTCCAAGCGTTACTGGATGTGCAATTCCTTATTTAGATGAACGAATACTTCGTATGCAAATTACTAATCTCACCCTGAACGGTTTAGTGACACAAGATAAGTGGAATAATTGTTCAGTCAGGTCATTGTCTCGCTACATCGGATTAGTCATCGCTTTCAGAAGTTTTCATTATTCACTGATGTGATGTGATGACTGAGATGAGATGAGAGTGAATGATGAGCCATTATAGCAGCTACGGTGGTGGTGTAGTTGTACTATATTAACTACATGATTCATAAGGGAATTAATGATGCCCACTTAACTAAAACGCTTCTCACTCACGTAGGGAATTGATGGAAAAATATCTATTGTGCTATTTAAATAGTCTATCTACACTGTACATATTATACTTTTCGGCCTGAATTACACCTACCAAGTAGAGTGGCGAGACAGTGGCTGAGAGCCAATTTCATTGGCCCAGAGCACCGAGTGCTCGGCCGAGAGCCTCGCCACTCGCCAGAGAGAGAGGCTCGCCAAGAGTGGCGAGCCTCTCTCTCTGACTAGGAAGGTGTGACCAAGGCATAAGTGTCAGAAAATCAGAGTGAAGAATGTGTTCACCAACGATATTTTTCTGATAGGAATGAGATTCTACTAGCTCATTTTTTTTTTTGGAAACCATCGTACCAATACTAAAAACAACATAGCGTGTCCTTAATTGAATAATATGTAACATTCGATAAATTATGAATAGTGATATACCTAATCAAAGAGTGAAATGTGTTTTGATATCTTTGCATCACTTTCGCGTTTAGATAACCTTAACGATAGCTGATATTATTATCATAGATTTCGGTGGCATTGAATTATCGGCAGTGCAAAATGCGACTAATAAATAACATACTTAGACTATTTTATTTTAGGTTTAATGGTGTTGGTATATTAATTAATGTGTTGAATATTATGTAAAAAAAACTTACCTTAGATATCATAGGTCATTTTTTCAGGAGCTGACTTATTACCGAATCCTACTTGCTGTCCGAATATTCGTTTTAATTTTGATGCAAGACTAAATTAACTTCTCAACAGTTCCACTCTTTAAAATCCGTTTAATTCTATTAGGGCCCTTAAAAAGTCCCTTAGGAAACATCATTTTTTTTAATTTGAAACAATAATATTAATTCATTGGTTTCTTGTAGGTGGTGAAAGTTTGGCCAGATCGAGGGGCGATCCAGGTATACAATCCTAAGGGCCAGGACAAGCTGTTCACATACGATGCCGCCTACGACTGCACGGCTGACACACAGACTATCTACGATGAAATGGTAAGACATTAAAACCTTGTCTTTTTACTCCTGCTACATTATGCTGCTATTAAAAAAGAAGAAAAAAACATTTAATAAAAAAAAAGTGGCAGCGGTGGGATCCATAATTAATTATTTCAATATTTTATACTATAGAAAGAAGCTCTAGTTGTAATAAGAATATGTAATAAACCGATTATGTACGCCCACTTGTTATAATATAGGAAGAGATCTGAAAAATAACTTGCGATGTGCGAATTATTCACACTTCGGCCATGACATTTCTAGGCTGAGAGCATCAAATTAGATAATTCTCTTCCTTTTAGTCGTAGCTTTTGAAATTTTATTTGTACACTATTTACATCTGCATAAAATATCACACAGAATGGTCCTAAATTTAACAATGATCAATATCTAAGTAGCTAGGTCAAAAATAGAACTGACGAAAATCGCATGAGTATTCTCTGAAACTAAAAACAGTTTATAATTCAGCTGCCAAATGTAAAGACTAAAAATATTTTAAATTATTTAAATTGAAAACATTCATCACCTACTAACAAAATTATGTTCTTATAATGACAAAAACGTGTGATAATTTATTACATTATGTAGATTTGCCATGACTAAACCTTAACATAACAGATGAAGAGCACATTAAAATGCATTTTTGGAGATTGCTTAGACATCACATATTATTTTCTGACTGTAAGATCGAAATTTGACTTTACGAAGCCTTATCAAACGGCAAACGGCTTCCTACGCGGATCACTCCGTCATTCCTGAATCTGCATCAAAGCCAATTCTCTGTTGAGTCAGCAAGTGGGCGGCAGGTAGAAATATGGGTATGAAAATATTTTGGCAATGTAATAATCGCGGAAGTGACAATGTTTCTGAAATACAACTAGGTTATGCCGGGTACTAAAATATGGCTAGAAGAGAGGATATAAATTGTGAAATTCATTAAAATATTAATTTTCGCAACTTTAATGCATGATAGATTGAAGTTGTTCTATGTTTTCACAAAGATGTAAACTTCATCTCAAAGAAATAATATAAAAAGTATTTCCAATATACACACAATACGAATTGTAATAAATATAATTGTTCATACGCCCAGGTCTTATATTTAGACATTATTCAGCCTTGTAAAAATACACAAGAAGTGAGTATTGATTCTAAACTACTGAAGTAATACGAAGGTCAGACGGTTAAGTATTCAATCGATTACATTTGCCACTTAATTTTTTATGAAGCACTTAACTACGTGTAGCATACTGCATAATATTAACTTAACCTGATTTTGTTTAAGTAAGTAGGTACTCACTGTCGAGGTAAATGTTGTGAAAAACATCGATTTTAATTCAATAGATGATACAATATTAAATGGCGTACTTGTTCCAAAAACAATTTTACTTTCAGTAGATCACACTGAGGTTTTACTACAAGACAATGCTATTGTAAGAATCGTAAACATTATTTTACGAAGCGAACTAATAACACGATTCACGAGTAGGTCAATAATATTACGTGCAATATAATGCAGTCACGAAACATTAAAAACGTTCCAAGTTTATCAATGAAATTGTAGAATCTAGTAGTTTTATTCCAAGTCAAATATCTAATGAATAAGAAACTACTACAACTAACTGCAACTTTGAGACTGCACTTACTTGAAGATTTTGATTCGAATTTCAATAGAAACAAAACAGTTTAAAATACAGAGTGTATTTTTTTATTTCTTTTAGATTTGGTGCCCTAATCATAGTCTAGTTAGTAAACGGCTGACGATTCAGATGATAAACATAGAAAAACGAATTCAGGAAGAACAAAACTGTAATGTCAATTATTTAAATTTATGTAACCTATATAAATAAGACTGAAATGTCTGATTTGAGTTGCTGGTGAACATGGATATCCAATAAGAAATACAAAATGAGACGATAAATGAATCTGATCACGGAGCAAGACAAAAAACATGTTAATATTAGCAATAAAAACTGGTATAATTAATGCAAATGCAAAACGTGCGATGCCACTAAGTAAACGAACATTAGAAGCACAGGTTCCAGATATTATTATGTGTTTTGTGACTCATGTTTATGATTTACACTGGGACATGTTTTGCAGTGCTCGGTCCAAGAAAAACAATATTTCCATGTCATATTATTGCCTTTTGTTCGTTCAATGCTATGGTCGCGCTGAATGAGTTGACGATTGGGTTATAACTTATAACTTATTAACAATGTATCGAACGTGGTCACTTCCTAAGCAATAAAGTTTCCACCATGAAGTTTATATAATGGCAAACGCGATAAAAGTCGATTCAACATTCCTACAGTGCAAGTTGCAAGCACTTTACTGATTGAATACCGATGTTTTCAACTGGGTTTTACTTCATTGACCGACTTCCAAAAAGGAGGAGGTAATATGTTCGGCTGTATGTAACTTTTTTTTGTTGTATGTTCCACGATTACTCAGCCGTTTGTGGTCCGATTTTCAAAATTCTTTTTGTGTTGTATAGGGTTTAACTCGAATTTGGTACCATATTCACAAAAGTGGTGATCTGATGATGGGATCCTTAAGGAATCGAGGGGACTTCTTGAAATTTGTATGGAAACATATAGTGATTTCGATTTTTTCTGAAGCATTCGAGGTAAATGCTACCAAAAAGTAAGACTTCGCACCAGGTTATACCCTGGATCCGAAGGTACCGAGCAGAACTTTTGAATGCTTATAGGTACAGGTTCGGGGATTTCGGCGTTGTTTAAGCAACTGAAAGAATAAGCTAATACATCAATTTGATTAATCATCATCATCACAACCATCATTATACCATGGGTCATCACACTATGACCCAATTATTGGTACTTTTCGTGATATTTTGCATCGAAGCAGACGTTTTTGATAATGATTTCGCTGTTTGTGGACCGATTTTCAAAATTCTCGTGTTGTTGTATAGGATATAATCTTAATTTTGTATAACAATTACGAAAGTGGTAAGCTGATGATGGGATCTATGAGCAATCGAGGAAAATCCTTGAATTTTATCAAAACACTCATAGTGGTTAAAATGTTGTTTCTAGTAAGTTAAACATATGTTACGAATAAGAGAAATTTTATACGAAGGTGTCTCTTGGTCCAAAGGCACTGAACAGAACTCCTGAATCTTTAAAGATAAAAGTATGGAAATTGCAGCATTAGATAACTGCAAGCATTTACCACAATTTCGCTTACAGTGACATAATGTGAATAGTTAACATTCGTATTGGTTATTTACGCATAAATCCTAATTTTGTAGATACTTAACTAAAAAGAGTAAAATTATTATTTTTAACAAAAAATTAAAACCGACTTCCAAGGTAAAAACAATAGTAATATGAACTAAAAAGTATTAAATAACTCTTACCCTTTAATAGTGCCTTTTTCAGAATTCGTCTAAATCTCAACTATTTGTGTACTGTATAGGTACTACAATCTTCATTACTTTGAAGTCGGTACCAGTCCCAAAAGTTTCAGATAATCTGACATTACTGAACTCACGATTAAATTAGCTGGTACCGACTTCAAAATAATGAAGATTGTAGTATACAGTACAGAAATAGTTGAGATTTAGACGAATTCTGAAAAAGGCACTATTAAAGGGTAAGAGTTATTTAATACTTTTTAGTTCATATTTCTATTGTTTTTACCTTGGAAGTCGGTTTTAATTTTTTGTTCAAAATAATAATTTTCCATTTCCATTCTGTTTGCATCATAATATTCGATTTGAAAGTATTAGATTTAAGCTCTTTTCCTGAATTTCTTTGTCGAAGTGGTTTTAAAACTTTACTCAAAGCAATCTTTCAAGGCATGATAATATCTAATATACAACTACTACAACATCATGGTCATTAATAATTATGGTTTCCTCATCATAATCGTATGTGATTCCACTGTTCTAGTGAGACAGTGAGTCAAGGTTGTGCGCACACGCAGAGCTTTGTTGACGTCACCCGCGCGTGCCATCTCCCCGATTTAGCGAGTAATCGCGTCAACTGGATGTTTGCATTTCTATTTCCCTTCACGACAAATCATATTATGCCTTGTTCACAACCATTTAAACTTCAGCTACATCTAGAATGCAATTGGGAATTTCTGTAATAGTGCTGGCTGTTCTTCGATTTCATGTCTGAAGTGGGGTAAATTATAATGGAAACTCGAAGTGAATCCTGGTTGTGGAATGATTTAAAAGGGTTCTTGAAACTTAAAATGGTAATACCATGTATATTGAAACCCAGGCCATAATAATAAACATGACATGGAATGATGAATACTGAGGGGCTAAATTATTATGCCTTTGCGTGCATAAACTAGGCCAGCGTCTCCCTAGTCCTGAGTACTCCTGAGTGTATCCAGGTCAATTGCGTCATCAGGTTGATGAGGACTTGAAATATTTATGTACATTCTGTAGCCGCAACCTTTTCAGGTGGTTGGGTACAGTTTATTAAAATTAACAATACAATTATCACAATGACCTCGCAAAATAACGACCATGTTGTCCGGTATTTGGATGTTCATAAGAACCCAAAACGTTTAAATTTTGAATAAACGTGGATTTAAAATTCAAGAAGATATAGAAGTAACAAATCTTATTATTAAACCTCGATTTTATCTTGATTTAATTTATGCCTTGATTCTTAACTTACAAAATATTATGTTTGTAGGTAAGTTGCAACTTGTAGCTACAGTAGTCGTGCGTGTTCGTGCATATTTTATAAATGAAAACATTTTAGCCATTGCATATGTTAGTTAAATTATGAAGATTAATACAGACTTACACTTCATCCATACAAAGTACCTAATTATGAAAATAATCAAAATGCAATAAAATGTTTTATAGGAGCAAAATTTACCTATACGGGCTCTTAAAATTATAATAGTTTTTAAAGTTTAAACCTTGCCCTGGTTTAGGATTATCGTATTAAAACATCGGGCATATAAAACATGGCTGAAGTTTCAACTCTCAACTCTATTATGGAATTTCCTCTACATAATTCAACAATTTTGTGAAATAGATTAAAATATTGATCATTGTTATTGCCATGGAGGCATCATAATATTCTTCTTAAAGTATGGGACTATTTTATATTGATGTCTTCTGATTTAGATCTAGAGGAGCAATTTTATCATGCACCTGACTAACTATCCAATTGTTTATTTCTAGGTCCGTCCGCTGGTCGCTTCCGTCCTGGACGGGTTCAATGGATGTGTGTTTGCCTACGGGCAAACCGGCACAGGCAAAACCCACACTATGGAGGGTTCCAATGAGCACGAGGGAATCATACCACGTGCCTTCCGCCACATATGGGCCCACATAGAGAACAACGCCTCGCCAGATGTCACCCACCTGGTTTCCTGCTCCTACGTGGAGTTGTACTTAGAAGATGTAAGGGATCTCCTCTCCAAAGACTGCAAAAAACTTACTATTAGAGGACAGGTGCGTACTTTAAAGCTTTTTTTTTTAATACTATTAAGTTTTGATTTATCGCATTATGAGTTTCTTCCTCACCTATCACTATAAGCAGGTACATATGCATAATATTATCTGCACATAACGTTCTGATAACAAATCAATGACTTTAGTAAATGATAACAAATATACACAAAGATATTATTTAAAGTAGTACATGATAGTACGAAAGTCTAGTTGACGAACAAGATTTTGAACTACATTATGATCATTCGACATTCGTACAAGATGTTTTTGTTTGCACAAAATGCAAATGTCACGAATATTAAATATACCCTGCAGATATAGTTTCTAGTTTGCTGTAGTTTACAAATATGCGTTTAATTTTGTTTGTACATAGTACTTTACTATTACTATGCTTATGCTACTTTCATAGATTGTTTCTAATTGGCTTTTCCATCATTCAAAACTAAAACTTCGTCGCGATGACGTGACACACAACAATTAAGTTAATTTGGCAGTTTGGCTCTATTCCAGACGCGTGGGATCCTTGATGAATATTGATCCGAGTATTGTTACGTTCATTCATAAAATATAACTAGTATAGCGCGTTAACGCAATACGTGTAATGACGTCACTGAAGATCGATTGTATTGGCTTTGTAATGCAGATTTGATAGAAGCAAGTGAAATAAAGTCATAAGTCATAACGTGAAAATTTAACTCCCGAAGTATGGCTATTGCTCTTATCCTTTTCGTGAAGATTTTCTTTTTAGTTTCTTTTTTATAATATTACAACAAAAGCAAATCCTTGAGCCACAAAATTTATTTCATTAATCCCATTTATCAGAATTATCTTTATATTTATTTATCTTTATCGATTACTTTATTACGCAAATGATATTATGTGGATTGTGTGTTATTTAATATCTGCTTCGTCCTTTGTCCCTTGTACAGTGTAGATACTCTTTAAATTCCTGTTCATTTAAAAATGTTATTTTTCAAATCTTAAGATTTTTATACCTTTGTTTATGTTGATTTGTTGACGGAATATTATTTTTTTTTTCATTTTCAGAGGTGGTCATAATTGTAGTATTTGATAGACCTCGAAAAACGAAATTCAATATGAAGGTCAATTCAAAGCCTAACATTGGCCTACATCCAAATCTACCCACATTGCTGGCAATCCAATATTTTCCTTATTTTAGGAACGGAATGGGACCTAAATTTTTTCGTTAAAATTAGCAGAGATGAAAGAAAATTAAATATTAATATTACGACTTCATTTTACTGCCTTTGATTTTGCTTCTATGCCTTCTTAAGCCTGCTGCAGCTGTGATAAATCGATATACTTAGTCGTTATGTATTACGCTAGTATGGAAGCCTCTTCTATTCATAGTCCGACGTTCCTTGAGCATAGCGGTTGTTCTGAATCATCTGAATTGTTGTTTTATGTTTTATCGTGTGTAATTGAAGGCTATGAATGGATTGTTTATTAATGACTATCGCTACAACATCAGCTGAAGCCTCGTGTGGTATCCAATGCCAGTCATTAATAATTAAAATGACATCTTCAGTGAGAGTCATAGTGGTTAGTATGGATGACCTTTTCACAAGATCAATAAAAGATACATTTTGATGGTGTTCAACAGAGAATCAGCATTCAGAATATATTCAAAGTCAATTTAGTGTTGTCAGCAATAGTGAGTAATCAGACCATCACATGAATTCACAATATGCTACCAAGGCTAAAAGCTGAATAGAAAAAGTAGTGTACAGACTACCTATTATGGTTATTGTACTTCTAATGACTTTACTATTATGTTTTGTTTGTTGGTCAATGAAAATGATGACCTTAGACTTAGTTTTGCAACAGAACAAAAAGATTTGCTACGATTATTGCAGATAATGTGGTTTTAAAAACATAATAAAAGTGATATTATTCTTGACCCAATAAATACACAACTAAAAATTAGTAAACTCTAGATTAGCAAGCTTGGCAATAATTGTTGATAGTCGTCTACACTCTACAGAAAATAACAATAATCAAAGAGCCTACACTTAATAAAGCCAAACATTCGTATTTCGTATGTTTCATCTCATATTCTGTTAACGCAAAAACTATTTTATAACATGAATTACATAGTATGGTATTTAATTGCGAACAGTATTATTAATAAATAATGCATCATTAACATTATAATGCTAGTTGGTACTAATTACAAAAACAGGTGAATCAGTGCAAACAACGTGCACAGCACCGAGACGCCAAACGACGCGACGTAGCGACTACATTGAGTCGTGACTCGCGCCTGGCGAGTGGCGACTGGCGTCTAGGCTAGGCTTTATCTCTTTGTTTATCTACTTCCGCTTGTGTACAAGCTAGAATCTCTTGTCCCCTCTGAAAGTCCTCTAGAATATGTTCAAATCTTATTTTTTGATGGTAGCTAATGTTAATTAACTAATAAGTAATAACCCATTGATGCTCAGGTTGCACCTATTGAGTTTTTTAAATTTTAGTAATAATATTATGATCCTTAGTTTGTGGTGGAACAGCATTTTATTCAATTATCATTTATTTATTTACAACAAGTTTTTATTACACATCCTAGACTGAACATGTTTGATGGTCAAATATAGGTAGTCACTCTGACATTTTTAATGCAAATTAAAAAGTGGTTCGTCAAATTAATCGACATTTAAAAATGTTTTTGTGTCTATGAATAAATAATATTAAGTAGTTCAATTTGTAATAATTTTATGAAATCTTTTCGGTCACTCAAGTATTTAGGTAGACGATTCTATAGAGATTAGAGGAAAACCAACGTATCTGTATCCACAAACATTTCCTTACACCACGTAGAAATTGAGTCATATCTTTTTTTTTCAGGAATTAAACGGGTTCTATATACCGGAGATGACGTCTGTAGTCTGTAAATCGGCTGCCGAGATGGTTCGAGCTATGCGGGCAGGCAACCGCAACAGAGCTTCCGGCAGAACAGACATGAACGAGCATTCCTCCAGAAGTCATGCTGTTTTCCTGGTAACTGTGGAGACAGCCCACCGAGCTACCAATAGGATAAGGTGAGTTTTGCATAACGCCGTCCAAAGTAATAGGAGCCCAGAAAAACGCAAAAAAAAATAACGCAAGAATAAAGCATCAGGAATCAGCAATATGTGGGGGGATTATAAAGCTTTTGGTGTCGATCATTGATCTAGCCGTGAAAATTTTACCTTTGAGTTAATTGATCCAAATTGTAGCCCGCGCTCGTCTCGAAAAGTGAATTCATCACACTGATGTCATCAAATCATGTTCAGGGTTGCCCGTATAATCAGGTACAAATTTTGTTTATATGCAAATTGTGACCTCTTTTTAACAGACTTCTGTTGAAAAAAATTAAACAATACTTATTTTTAAAAGAACCCTAAAAATAATGAAACAGATAGGCTAGGTACAGGTAAACGCAAGAATGACATTTTACTTAAAATATTGCGTCTTGCATAATATAAATATTGATTTGCAACTAATAATAAAGAAATTATAATAATATTTACGCAGAAACGAAGTAACGTAATAACCTCCGAAGCCAATTCACGCACATGTATGGTTTCTTTTTATAATAGCAGCAATGCCTAGGCACAGACACCTATTGCTGTTTCTATCGAATTAAAAACAGGTCACCGGAGAGGTGAACAACTGAATAATGATAATCCTTTTATAAAAATTGTAGGTTTTTTTTTAAAGGTAAATAATTTTAAGTGAACCTGTGAAACTGTGATATTTATAGATGGGTAAACGCCCGGGCCAATTGGCATTTTTGGCGTTTATAGTTTACAGTAGAACCCGTTTAAGACGATCACGCTTAATACGATTTCCCGCATAATACGCCATTTTGCATGAGTCCCTGCAACTTGAGACATGTTTTCATACATTCTTTTAACGCTTAATACGATCGTCATCCCGTTTAATACGCCCTAACAGCCAACACATATTACCTCTTACCTTATCGCCACGGCATTGTGTACCGTCAAATCAGTGAATTAGACGTTGATAGTTGATACGTGGATGGCAAGTGGCAACACTTCCCGAATTGTTGCAAAATTACGAACCGCGAGTCATTTTTAACGCAGACGAATTTGGTTTATTTTTAAATTGATGCCAGAAAAATCCTATGTTTTTAAGGGAGAGACTTGTCATGGTGGCAAAACAAATAAAGAGAAACTGACTGTCCTGGCCTGTGCCAATTCTGACGGGTCAGAAAAGTTACGTTTGCTGATGATTGGTAAGGCGAAAAATTCACGTTGTTTCAAAAACGTAAAATCGCTTCCTGTAACATGTGTATTATGATGCACAATCTCGTGTTTCATCGATTGGTTAAAAGTTCTCGATCATCACTTCCAGATTAAAATATGTAGACGCATAATTATCTTCATTGATAGGAACACCTACATCCGAAAAAACATAATAAATATTAATACATACGTATGTAGTAGGTTCGTTTTTTTTATTTCTCTATATCCCGCATAATACGTTTTCCCGCTTAAAACGCGTTTTTGGTTGAGTCCCTGTGAAATCGTCTTAAACGGGTTTTACTGTATGTATAGAACTATAGATAGGATAATGCCCAGGCATTAGGCAGATAAGAATATTTATGGGTATTTTCCTCATCTCTGGGTGGTACTTAGTTATTAGCCTAATAACTGAAAAATTGCAATATTTTCGTCCAGCTTTAATGAGTCCATCCTTGTGGAATCATCTTTTTAAGTGGTGACGCACTGCTCAGTCCATATCGAAGACAATGTGGTATCGTGGTTCTCTCTTACAAAACGTGTCCACTTGCTCAATCGGTTCTATAATTGGTTCTTTTATAATTTTTTGTGGTGACCAAAATGCGGCCATCGACCGTAACGTGCGTCCAAAGTGATTACTGTTTCAGGTAAAGTGTTTTTATCAATGCACTTCTACAAATTTGTGAGGTGCAAAACTATTTATGTATTCTTGTGTAAGAAGTGTGAGGTACAGTATAATGCTGCAGGTACAGTACCTACCCAGAATTATATGTACATACTAGCTGTCCCGGCAAACATTGTTTTGCCATTTAAAATATTTCTACTTCATCAGTTGATACAAATTCTTACCCCCTCTTTTGTCCCCTAAGAGGGGTGGGGCGAAAAATTGTAAACACCAGATGTTAAGTTGGAAAAAACAGTTAATAATATGTCAAAGTAAGTCTATTAAAGAAAAAAGTTTGATACAAAATCTGACCCCCTGTTTGGTTCCCTTAGAGAGGTGGGGTGGGGGGATTTTTAGTCACCAAATGTTGAGTCGGAAGAAGACAAATATATCTGTGAAAACCGTATGCAAATCGGATCAGTAGTTTTCGTGTTAAAGCAAAAGTCTTATACAAAATCTGACCCCCTATTTCGTCCCTTTAGAGGTGTGGGGGGAAATTTTTTTATACACCAGATGTTAAGTTGGAAGAAGGCAAATATATCTGCGAAAACCGCATTCAAATCGGATCAGTAGTTTTCGTCTGATAGTGGAACAAACATACAGACAGACAGACAAAAAACTAACTACATTTTTGGCTTCTATAGCGATGTAGTGACACCCCCCGCTTATTATTTTTTGAATATCTTTAATGTACAGAATTTTCATTTCTACAGTTTTATTATAATGTATAGATAGCGGTCGCCCGCGGCTCCGCCCGCGTGGATGTCGGTTACCGCTGCAAAAAGCCTACCCAGGAAAGACACGGTCAGCAAAATGATTCCCAGGTCAATTCACAGAAACATCGACTACGCAGTCATTTTCCGCAGGCTGCACAGATTGTCTTTCTGTGGATGTTAAAGTTGTTAATGATGAGAATATTTAAATGTAATCTATACTATCTATACTAATATTATAAATGCGAAAGTATCTCTGTCTGTCTGTCTGTCTGTCTGTCTGTCTGTCTCGCTTTCACGCCAAAACTACTGAACCGATTGTAATGAAATTTTGTACACAGATAGTCTAAAGCCTGAGAAAGGACATAGGCTACTTTTTAACAGGAAAAAGGGGTTATAAGGGGGTGAAAATGCGTAAATTTGTTCAAATAAAGTTAGTTCCAAAAATTCATAACAGATGGCGCTAAGAGTCGCCTACATCTCGCTATCGCTTGCTCATAAGTCTTTCTATAGGTTGTGGCACCATATTGAGTTAGGTTTTTCGTTTCGATTCTTTCGATTGTTATACACGTTATTAAATAACTCACTACTCAGTACTTTATCTATGCAGTGACGTAACCTTAAACCTACCAATGATAAATAGTTTATGGGTAAAGCTAATTAGTTGTGTAATGGAGGCTTATTACTAAATAAGCATTAAATTTGGTATAAATAAAGTTTTCTTTATTAAAAAAATGAAATATTATGTGCACACTGCACAGCTGTTTTTGGATATTTTGAGGACACCAATTTTGTTGACACCGCGCGCTATAAACTGAAGTCCACGCGGACGAAGTCGCGGGCAACAGCTAGTTAATAATAAGTTTTTACCTCTGACGGTAGTCCCAGAGTGCAACCCGTTGTTTTAGGATAGATAACTAAAGCGATTATTGTTGAGCTTTTCTATAAACAACATTAATTGACGTTAAGTTATTTTCAGGTAACAAAATAATAAATATACTGATGGTCGGGATCCCCGACTCGTGATAGAGCAAAACATTCTTTTCATAAATCTATTCCTACTGATTTGAATGTCCCTGGGATTTTTACATAATATTTATCGTTAGTGCAAAATATTTTTTTACAGGAAATTGGAGCCTTTTGAAAGGTATAGGCAAATCAGTAGGGATCATTGGTATTCTTGGTATATGAGCCAATTCACCAGCTGCAGGGCCGGTCATAATCTTCGCTACTGTGCACCCCGCCTTGGTAGCGCCCACTTCGAAACGGGCGTAAATCGCAATTTTTAATTTCGCCATAACTTCTAAACCAAACGTCCAATTTTAACCATTCAAAGACCAAATATTATCTACATAAACTGTACTTAGTGATGAAATAATTCATTTTGATAAAGATTAATAGCATCAGTAAAATAAATGGGTTTAAATGTAGTCCAAAAAAATCAAGATTTTTAAATAAAATAATGGTTGTTGTACCTCACTTGACATAGATAGGTATAGTGTGTCGCGGACTTTTTTGTAGATATTTAAAAGATCTACATTTACTTAGAACATTGTATGGTTCTATCTTTTATAGTTTAGGTAGCGTACGCAAAATAACTAAATTTTCTGGTTGATTTTTTTCACCTTGTGTCAGAAAAACCCCAATATCTTACGGAACCCTACATTTTCCGAAATAAAATGTAGCCTATGTTACTCGTAAATAATGTAGCTTTCGAATGGTGAAAGAATTTTTTAAATCGGTCCAGTAGTTTTTGAGCTTATTCATTACAATTAAACAAACAAACAAACAAACAAAGTTTACCTCTTAATAATATTAGTATAGATACCTACACGTGAGCAGACTTTTTAGAAACAGTCGTTTTGGAATCTGTTTTTGCAATATTCTATAATTTCTGTATGCTTCTTTCATCTTTGCCACTTTAACAAGTACGTTTCTAAGCCTTTAAGGAGGACTGATTAAGGTCATCAAAGCATTTAAAAATTGATTAGATTCTCTTTTTCTAATACATACTAAAAACATCATACATCCTATTTGAGTAAAAAACTTAATAGCTGGTCATTAGGACCACAAAATTAAGATGTGCTTAGCAGACTCATTATTACCTAGTTTAAAGACAAAAACAAATAATTATAGATGGTAAACATAAGAATATTGGCAAAGTACCCTAATAGTTTTCCATTTATATGTATATATAATGCATCATATAAATTAAATAAAACAGCAATAAAATTAAACGCTTATGGTAAGGACTATAAATTGAAACTTAACATAGGAGATCTAATAAACTTATTTGTGATTAAATATATTATGATCATGTGACTTTGTAACACCTATTCGGTGGTTTTGTATGACTCACATCAATCATTACCAGCTGTACTTTATTATGGCTCTCTGACCTCAATTCCTCACGCGGCTACAGGACATTTAAGGTATTATCCCATCGATAACTAGACTAAGGTTAGCCATGTGATCCATGTGAGCCATCTAAAGAATCTTACACACTTTTTTAAAAAATCTGACGATAATGGTGTTAGTAATTATATTTGTTTGTCATTATTTTTATGTAAGGTCGAGAGTTACTTTTTATGCAAAACTGGGACAGCCATTAAGACCATTTCGCATAAATGTGGAACAGTCAATAAATGCTTTTGTTATTGTTCAACTGAGCAAGAAGGTAGGGATGGAAAGTTCTGGTTTTCAGGCGTAATCAGGAAGATTAGCCAAGCGTGAACTGAAGGTTGCTCGCGCAGCCTTCACGAAATTCATAATACGAGACGAAGAAAAAGTTCAAATATAAAAACCTACGACAGACGTCAGTTTCTAATGTAATGATGAGTCACTCATAATTACATGCGTGGCAATGAAAAATCACAATTCAAATAAAGAAAATACCACATGCGATATATTAATTAAGAATAACACGAAAATGATTGGCAATGTTATAAAGGAAAATCTAAAGGGACTAGTGTGGCAGACATATTAAGATAAAGCATCATCGATAGTTCTCTACAACTTATAAGTAAGTAAGTGTAATTAAAGTAAATCCAATTAAAAATATGTAGTGTAATTGTTACTAACAACCTGTTTTCGGATAGGTCAGTACAATTAGTGGAAATAATTTAGATCTCTTGGGCACGAAACAGAACTGTTACGTAAGTAGGCTTGCTCTTCAAGTGCGGACACATTTTATTTTATTCGTCTCACACCGTTGCCCAGTGATAAATAAAAAAAAAAACAATGGAAAGTGTTGCACGTGAATCACGAAAAACAACTCGGATGTATCTGTAATTGCTTATTGCATTACATTGCGTTCGCGATCTGTATCTTCTTTTTGTCCAACACCGAATAAGAATTATTGCGATTTATTTGGATGACTTTAAAATGTACAAGCCGCTTTAACTATATTTTTCTTTAACTTGGAAGTTCTATCGTCTTCCTCTTAAGATCCTATAGATCTTTGGCGTAGTAACATATTGTTCTTGTTCCGGAAATCTACCTGCCCTTGCTTGAGAACCAGCTGGTTGTTTTTGCGACTCCATAGTATTAGCACAGCCTTAGACACTTATTATGACTTGTCACTTCCTACGCGTTTTGCGTCAAACACCGTACTTATAATTACTATCGGAGCCTCCACAAGGACTACGTTACGCATACGACAATCGTCAATGACTTCAACGCTTTACTATCAGTGTGGGACTCACCCACATCTTATATCAAATGTTCACTCACTTCCATATGTGGTATTGTCGGTTTAATAGCCTGAATTTGGTAATGTGCTCTTAAAAACTACGTACAGTCAAGAGTGAAGTCGAAATTGGGGGCGCCATATTATATTATATAAGGTGCTTTAGAGGATATTATTAGGTTTTCAAGTCAGGTAACGTGACTTATTAGACAGTCAGGAGTCAGGACTCCTAAGTAATATTGTAACAGGATTTAGGGCGGCACGTAAACTAGTCTCTAGCAGTCTAGCCTCTATCCCACCCTGAGTAGTAGTAGTAATTCCTCAATTTTAAGGAGTAATCTGAAAACTGGAGTTATAACTTTGTTATTATATAACGCGAACGTACTGTTTATTTGCAATTATTGAGCCATGACATGCAAGGTCAGTAAATATCAAAAGTGTGAATATTAACACATTGTTGATTTTCATTTCCTCAATCGGTCGATTGTTTGCTATAACGTACGAGGGCTATGCTATTATGCTATTTATGTATCCGGGATTAAAAAAAGAAACAAACATATATCATTTAATATGGTTTTATTGCTTTTCAAAATATTCGCCGCGATGATCGACACACTTTTGCATACGCTGGAACCAATTTTCATAGCACTTTTTCCATTCTGATTGAGGTATCTCCAAAACGTGCATTTTGAACGCATCAACAGCCTCTTCGCGGCTCGAAAAACGTTGACCACGTAATTTGTTCTTCGCGTATGGAAATAAAAAGAAATCGTTAGGTGCCAAATCAGGGCTGTACGGCGGATGACCAGTCAATTCGATCTTTTGACCCTCCAAAAACTGAGTTGTTTCAGCTGAGGTGTGACAGCTAGCATTGTCGTGATGTAATATGATTCTGCGTTGTCGGTTGTCCTTTCTTATTTCTTCAAAGACTTCTGGTAAACAAATGGTCGTATACCATTCAGAATTAACCGTTTTACGATTCTCTGATGGCACTTTAGCCACATGTCCATTAATTCCAAAAAAACAGGCGACCATTTGCTTCAAAGTACTTTTTGCACGAGTAACTTTTGTTGGTTTCGGCTCATCTTGGAACACCCACACCGTTGACTGTTGTTTAGTTTCGGGGTCATATGCATAGATCCAAGATTTATCACCTGTGTAGATATTATAGACGGCTTTTGACGTACCACGGTTGTATTTTTTTATAATTTTTTTGCACCAATCGACACGAGCCCGTTTTTGATCGATTGTCAAGTTGTGCGGAATCCAACGCGAACATATTTTTTTTACAGCCAAATGTTCGTGTAATATCTTATGTATGCTCGTCATACTTATGCCTAAGGACGCCTCTATCTCGCGATATGTAACATGACGATCACGCATTATTAGTTCCCGCACAGCATCTATATTTTGTGGGACAACAGCTGTTTTTGGGCGACCTTCTTTATTTTCATCCGTGAGCATAGACTGCCCACGATTAAACTCACTGTACCAGTGATAAACAGTGGTTTTTGATGGTGCTTCATCTCCAAAAGTTGCGGTGAGTTGAATAAAGCACTGTTGTTGATTTAGCCCACGCCGAAAATCGTAGTAAATCATTGCACGAAAATGTTCACGCGTTAAATCCATGGCAAATGAAGACACGCAATTTTCAAAATGACGCCACAATGGAAAAATAATTGACAGTCACATGAAACAAAATGTATTCTTCAACCAAAGAGTTCTATTTTCAAATGTTGTAATTACTTTTTAAATATTGTTCTTGTAAGTGGCCAGTTCCGGATACATTAATAGCAGCCCTCGTACCTATTTGTCTATTTGAGCTCGTGTCTCAATATTTGTGTTTGTTTCAAGCTTTACTTTGCCTTGGTCATGAAGCCCATATAAAGCCGAAGGTCTAGATGATATCCGACTTAACATTGTTGTAAAAACATGACGAATTCAGTCATTGTATTTATGAGAGTAGGCGTGCTTTAGCTAGGGATAAAGTACAGGTATAAGATGTTTGTAGTTGATACTTGATAGCAAATTGTACATATATTTTACATTGAAGAGTCAAGGTATCGAAAAGCAAAAGCCAATGGAAATGCAATATTGAATAGATGTTGTTAAATTTTTCTTAGGCAACCTCTTAAGAAATGTTTTATGAAGATTTCAATGCCAGTTCAGCCACTTTGTACAATGTATGGTAGCCTAAATATAAGTTTACGATTCATAACCTACATAACATCGATTCTTGTGTAGAAATAGTTTGTCCAGAAATCTTTAGTGCGTAATGTGTTTACAAAACAATAACAGTTTACGTAATACACCGTAAGATTCAAGAATCAAGATGTAAAACATGATTGTGATGCTTCAAGTGCCTAATAGCATAATGATCTTTTAAATGAAATAATACTACTATAATATGATGTATAATTAGGCTTATATCTTCAGTCTGGTTTTGATAACATCGCTAATTAGGATTAGAATGTTTATGTAGTTTCATAATCTAGGTGATTCACTATTTGTCTACATGCACTGGAGGCGCGATGACCATTTCTTGTACCTACGTGTGTAATGCGTTATGCTCTAAATATTCAATTTGCTAGAATTGCGTATAGGATGGGCCAATGATCGGACTCGACTCATTGCCCGTTTCCGACAGGACTTTGTAGGGTCCTCGGTAACTGTGTATATTGATCCTAATACTCATTTCCGTTGTAACAATATGTTTATGTAAATAGTGGTTAAGCAACCGACTAAGTTCAAGTTACGTTAACTCTTTAGTAATTTTTAGTTCAAGCCTTGAACTTCAAGGTTTCTTTTTACTGCTTTTTGGGAGGGATAATGTTGGGGATTATCTTTCTACCTATTACAGCCTAGCTAGACCTAAAATCTAGCTTACAAAAAATTATATAAATTAATTAAAAATCAAAAAACCCGACTGCAAAAAATGTTAACTAAAAAGAACGAAACAAGACCTAATTCTGCCGGAGGCATCGAATCCATGTTTTAATTGATACGACTCTTGCTTACGAATTTCATGCCAGGATAAATAGAAGGTTACATAGAAAAATGTTGAAGAAGAAAGTGGATAATAAAATGCAGTCGGAGGCATGTCGCACCAAGTTTAACATAAATTCATAAATCATAAAATATTATGCCTCCGACTGCATTTTATTATCCACTTTCTTCTTCTACATTTTTCTATGTAACCTTCTATTTATCCTGACATGAAATTCGTAAGCAAGAGTCGTATCAATTAAAACATGGATTCGATGCCTCCGGCAGAATTAGGTCTTGTTTCGTTCTTTTTAGTTAACATTTTTTGCAGTCGGGTTTTTTGATTTTTAATTAATTTATTTTATTTGCGACTTTTTAGTTGTAGTCATCTAACCATTTCGACAATCAATCTAATAAAAAATTGAAAAACTACCGTGCTGATATAACCATATATCGTAGGTACACTTAGAAAAGTGTACCTACAATACGTTATAATAGGTACATAGGTTTGGTACTGTTTCAATGTATGTTTCTAGTTTTAAGTACCAAATCATTGTTTTTTTAATACTTTGTCATTGAATTTTCATCTTGTTTCAGTAATGTCAGAAATTTTTAATTAATACTGTATTGGATAAATCCATGCAGGCGGATTTTTTTTTTCTTATTTTACCGGTGAGCTCTGCAAAAAGCATATCCAGAAAAGACTCGGTCAGCAAAATGATTCCCAGGTCAATTCACAGACTCCGACACTAACATCGACGACGCAGTCATTATACGCAGGCTGCACCCTGCACAGATTGTCTTCCTCCCGCACGCGCAAGTCCGCCTTGGTGACGCCAACTATCGTAATATTTTAATTTCGCCATAATTTCAAAACCAAATGTCCAATTTTATTAATTCAAAGACCAAATATTATCTACATACACTGTACTTAGTAATGGAATAATTTATTTTGATAAGGATTAAAAGAATGAGTAAAATAAACGCGTTTAAATGTAGTCCAAAAAAATTTCAAGATTTTTAAATAAAAAAATGGTTATTGTGCCTCACTCGACATAGATAGGTATAGTGTGTCGCGGACTTTTTTGTATATATTTGTAAGTTCTACAATTACTTTGAATTTTATGGTTCTATCTTTTATAGTTTAGGCAGCGTACGTAAAATAAGTAACTTTTGTGGTTGATTTTTTACACCTTGCGTCCGAAGAACCCAAATATCTTACGGTACCCTATTTTTTCCAAAATAAAATTCAGCCTATGATCAGCAAAAATAATGTAGAATTCTAATGGTAAAAGAATTTTTCAAATCGGTCCAGTAGTTTCGGAGCCAAACAAACAAAAATCAAAACTTTCCTCTTTATTAATATTAGTGTAGATTTATTGTTCTATTTAATATTAAAACTGCAAGTTATATACATATTTAGAATCAGTGTTTAAAATCCTTTATTTTGATACCCCACTCGATATGCTTGGTAGAATTTTTATTTTTTTTTACCTCACAATATGGCGTCAAACATCTGCCATTTTGTTTTTTTTTAATGTCACCTATCTAAGAACACATTAAGACAAATCTAACGATACCTCAAATGTGAAAATCCGTTTAGCCGTTCTGGAGATACGAGGTAATAAAGAATATTACATACTTACATAGAAGATACGCGCTAAACACATAACCCTCCTGGCAGTCGGGTAACATAGAAGATACGCGCTAAACACATAACCCTCCTGGCAGTCGGGTAAAAAGACTTCTTGTATCCAACGACACGTCGAGTAGGATTCCTACCGTGTAATCCTTCTGTCATTTCAGCCTTCAGGCTTCAGGTATCATTTTAGTATGTTGTACGTAGCAGATTACATTCCTAATGTGTCAAACTTTTAATTTTTAGGGTAGGCAAACTGAACTTAGTGGACTTGGCGGGCAGCGAGAGGCAACGCAAGACTGGCGCGTCGGCGGACCGGCTGCGGGAGGCGTCGCGCATCAACCAGGCTCTCTCGTCTCTGGGCAACGTCATCTCGGCGCTGGCGGAGAACAGCCCCCATGTTCCGTACAGGTATTAATACCTTTATCATCATCATTCATCATCTAGTGCCCTCTTCATATCGAAGTTCGGCGGCCAGCAGGTTAAATTTCTTCCGGTCCTGGGCTTAATACCTCATAGTATCTGCTATTGCCAACGACAGCTTAGCTGTGCTGTGGAAGTTTTGCTTTCGATTATAATGACTACTAAGTACGCGGTCGCGGAACACGTAAAAACTCGTTCGACAGGATGTAACAAAACTAAGCGATAAGTGATAACACTTTAGAGTTTAGGGTGTGTATGGGTCCCCTATATGTATAGAGTTTGCCTTGAAAGTATCAGCGCTGAAAGAGTACTAACGTTTTTTTTCCAACTTTGTATGAAAATTTTCTTGACGCTGGGTGTTTACCCACAGAAATCATAAAAAATTTTTGCTCTTTCGGCGCTGTTACTTTCACAGTGGACTCTACATAAGGGACGAATATTATTATCACTTAGTTTTGTTACACCTTGTATAAGAGACGAGAGCGTAGTATTTTTGTTCGGGTAAGGATATATTAAAAAGATTTTAAAACAAGATTTCAATTTTTATGATTTTTTTTTTAAACGGAATGGCAAAATTCGCATTAGTAGATGGAGACCAAAAAGATAACATGAACAAAATGTTGTTACATTATGTTAGTAAAAATTCTGTACATTGTATCATGCATGTTTTAGAAATGATGGATTAAAATTTTAGCATACTAGATAGGATATAAATATTTATTCTGCATGCAAGGTTGATATTTCAATATTTATAGAAAAATAAGTTTCTCAGTGGGAACATAATATTTTGCAATAGATACACAATTAATTGCACTTTCTACATTTGAATGAAGAAATTACAATAAAATTTACTGGTTGAAATTGGAATTAAACTTACTTAAACAGTAGTAGGTATGTAGGAGTTGCAAAACTTACTCGGAGCGTGCGAAGTGGGTGGAGGGGACAAAGAAAGCGATTGCCGCGCTTGCCGCGGCAAAAATATGCAACCAATAGTGCTCAGATAGTAGTCAAACAAACTTGTCAATCTTGTTTTTAAATTTTTAGAAATTGGTCTTAATTGTTTTTGTATCGTAGACTGCAAAAATAACAGCAAAATATAGATAGTACAAATTTAATGTTTTTCCTAAATTCACTAGGAAATTAAATCAGATATCAGCTCTAAAAATGAAAAAGTATGTGATTCGATATAACCTAAAATTGCATTATCAGTTAAGTCAATTTTTAACCGACTTCCAAAAAGGAGGAGGTTATATGTTCGGCTGTGGATATTATTTTTTTTTATTTGTGTATGTTCAACGATTACTCCGCCGTATATGAACCGATTTTCAAAATTTTTCTTTTGTTGTATAGGGTTCAACTCCAATTTGGTACCATGTTCACAAAAGTGGTGACCTGATGATGGGATCCATGAGTAATCGAGGGAACTCCTCAAAATTTATATGGAAACATATAGTGATTTTGGTTTTATGTGAAGGATCCAAGGTATATGCTACCAAAAAGTAAGATTTTACACCAAAGCATGCTATGGTTCCGAAGATACTAAGAGAACTCCGGATTCCTTATAGATACAAGTTTGGGACTTTTGGCGATGATTTAAGAACTGAAAGCATATGCTACTATGCAAATTACATTCATCATCATCATCATCATCATAATTATCACTACCATCACACGATGCATCGTTATGAGTTATGACCCTATTATTGGTACTTTTCATAGTCTCGATCGTCGAGTGATTTTGAAAATTATATTAATGTTGTTACAAAGTAAATGATTTAAACTTGGTGTTGCGGTTACCAAGTTGGCAATTTTATCATAGGATCTATGAGGTACATAGGAAAAAATTTTTTTGAAAACTGCCTGAGTATAGTAGTTGTGATAGTTTCATATCTAAATCCTATATATCTACAACTGACAGCTTATATGTTTACCGGTAAATAACTAAAAAGAGTGAAATTATTATTTTTAACAAAAAATTAAAACCGACTTCCAAGGTAAAAACAATAAGTAATAATATGAACTAAAAAGTATTAAATAACTCTTACTCTTTAATAGTGCCTCTTTCAGAATTCGTCTAAATCTCAACTATTTGTGTACATACTCGTACTATAGTCTTCATTACTTTGAAGTCGGTACCAGTCCCAAAAGTTTCATACTTATATTCTAACATTGACTGATTAACTCACAATTAAATTAGCTGGTACCGACTTCAAAATAATGAAGACTATAGTATGTACAGAAATAGTTGAGATTTAGACGAATTCTGAAAGAGGCACTATTAAAGAGTAAGAATTATTTAATACTTTTTAGTTCATATTATTACTTATTGTTTTTACCTTGGAAGTCGGTTTTAATTTTTTGTTAAAAATAATAATATTTGAGTTGATTTTATAACGAGTTTTTGAGTACCTAACTATTGTTTTAGTGTTGATGGATCACCATGATGGTCTCCAAAACCCGACGACATAACTTGCAGTGATAGTTTCATAGAATATTTCATTTAAATGTAAAGTATCAGGTGGAAGAAATAGTGACTCACAAATGACGATAAACCAGATACTACATCTGGTTTAACTGATCTTTTAGAAGCTGGAGATAGAGTTTTGAATGAAAAAGGTTTTTCAAGTAAGCAAGTTTTAGATGAAAGGTGTAAAAAAGTTAAAATTATTATGCCCCCATTTTGAGCAAAACAAAACGAGTACCTACTCTCAAGAGGAAACCGAAAGGACTTATGATATTGCTCGAGTAAGAATCCATATTGAAAGCAATGATTTTAGAAACTCATTGATTGAAAGTGTACCCATCAGTCGTGGCAAAACGAGACACAATAGCTTTTTCATTGTTATCGCGGCCGGATGTGGCCGCTTGGGGCTTCATGAATTAATGCAAAGACTCAGAAACGTGAAAATTTGAAAAATGTTTGATTTTCTTCAAGAGTATAATTAATGTTGTAAAAAATAAATAAAAACAAGATTTTTAAAAACATAACATTTATTTTTTTCAAGTACCTATTGCTCGTATTTTTGTTACTGATTAAAGCAGCAATATGTTTGCACTTGCCGCTCTGGTTAAAACGCAGCTGCATTTTACTCCAGCAACAATCATTATTATCTATCTGTAAGAATGAATAATAATGTTCAGACTTGCTTTATCCAAATGTTTAGTAATTAGTTACGTTTTTTGGTCGGTTGAGTACTTACGTTTGAACTTGTTTTATAAGGTGCTAAAGTAACCGATGTTCGGCGAATTATATTGGCTCGTATTAAATAACATTGCCATTAGTTCTTAGCTCTTCTACATCCCTTACATGTCCTGCTAACACCAATTTATTTCCTTTTAGCATAGATTGGGCCTTGAAACTTATTGAGTGTTTTACACTCTAAAAACCAGTTTTTTATGATTATATTCATTTTCCACAAGTAGTTTTTAACTAAATATTATAGCAAATAAAATATATTTAGAACAATTCTAAATATATTTTATTTGCTATACTTAATATTTACAAAATAAACAAACTCTTGTTTTTTATTTTTTGACACGCCCCTGAAACTTCGTTTGAAATATGTCACTACTGACGTGCACGTTCCGAATAGAGCGCCTTCACATTACGTCGCAAGCAGTGCGGCAGCAGCGCTGCAGCCGCGCGACTTCTTAGATACAAAAGAGTCGCGCGGCTGCCGCACTACTCGCGACTTAATGTGAAGGCAGCCATATATAGGTTAAATAAACGAATTGCAACGTGTCACCTCACAGGTTATATGTTGCCATACTGCCAATCACTTCAACGAATCAAAATGCCAACGAAACTATTAGCGGTTTAAGTCGTTGAATGTAAAAAATGCAATTGAATATAGTTAATATATTATAATTTATAACAAATATAGTCGCTCACTGGTGGAACATAGGAATTGCAATAAATCAAGTCACTGGTTGAACGTTGGAATTGCAATGAATCAAGTCACTGGTTGAACGTTGGAATTGCAATTAATGAAGTCACTGGTTGAACGTTGGAATTGCAATGAATCAAGTCACTGGTTGAATGTTTGAATTGCAATAAATCAAGTCAGTTGTTGAACGTTGGAATTGCAATGAATGAAGTCACTGGTTGAATGTTTGAATTACAATAAAATAATCAAGCCAGTGGTTAAATGTTGGCTTTGCAACGATTCAAGTAACTGGTTTAATGTTGGCATTGGAATGAATCAAGACATTGGTTGAACGTTGGCATTGCAATTTGCAATGAATCTATAGTCACTGGTTGAAAGTACAAATTGCAACGTGTTAACTCACTGATTGAATATTCAGAGTGTAAATATTTTACGACTTTTTTAATGTGTTATATATTTTGTTAAGCGGCACTAACACTCGGAATACGTCACATGTCGAAAAGATATCGCCACGCCCATCATCACACAATGTTAGATTTAGGTAAATCGTATTTCACTGAAATGCTTTATATATTCTGTACGACTAGAAATGTATATATCGGAATGGGCGAGTATTTAGTGTAAATAACTAATTATGGATTATGGATAGTATTTCAAATTAAAGTTTTACCTACATCTTGGCTTTAAGTGTATAGCAGCTTTACTAGTATGTAAGTAAGTTTAAAAGAAAGATGTTCAGAATCAAATAAACAAATCTTAATGCCCTCGTGTATGTAGTTATCATAATTATTCGTTTATTATATTTTTTACTGTGATGTGTACAGAAGCATTTATAGAACACAAAAGCAACGTTTTCGGCACGCTTTTTGGTTTTTGGTTTTTATTATTTTTATTATGATATCATCAATTTTATTAATAATTTTATTCAAATAATGATTGGTCAAAAAAATTATGATACAGATTTGACCTCAATGATATTTTCTTTTCAGAGATTCAAAGCTTACGAGGATCCTCCAGGATTCGTTGGGCGGTAACAGCAAGACGATTATGATTGCTAACATCGGCCCAGCTTCATACAACTACGATGAAACTATTACGACCCTTCGATACGCCCATCGAGCTAAGGGTAAGCTATTTTTTATAGAATACCGTGACTATATTATACTTCTTTTATTTATAAAAGAAAGGCGTTGGAGCGAGACAGATGGAAGACCTTGGAGGAGATCTTTGCCCAGCAGTGGGATAGTATAGGCTCGTAAAAAAATAAAAAGGTGACGTCTTGTACGAATGAATATGGCTCGACTAAATTAGCCCTTATTTCCACAGCAATTAAGAACAAGCCGGTGCGGAACGAAGACCCGAAGGACGCGAAACTTCGGGAATACCAGGCGGAGATCGAGCGACTGCGGACTCTCATCGAGCGACGCAAGGCGGTCGAGCGCAAGAAACGTACGCCCAAGCCCGCTAAAGCACCGCGATCCGCCTCCAACGGTTTGTCTATGACTTACTTCCGAATTTAAATATTGGAATTTGGAACATTTTGTTTTTAATTAACACAGGCACTAAATTAATTTGCCAGGTAAAGAAAAGCTGACTTGTCATTATGTTTATGAAACATAGTAGGTACTAGGTATTATTTTGGTATTATATTTCATTTGTTGTGAATAAGTAAAACCTCATTAACTAAGACGTGCCATATTTCATACGCTATTTAACGTACTAGTAGAAAGTAATTAGCGTATAATCATTCTTAGTAGTAATTTGCATTGCAGAGGAGGAAACGGAGAGTATAGAAAATGAACATTTACTAGCGGAATCAACCATAGAACAGGAGAAAACTAAAACAGAGGAACTCGAGACTCAAATCAAGGCTCTAGAAGAGAGATTAGTTCAAGGAGGCGGAGGCAAAGATCTAATTAATAACCTCAACGAAAGCCAAATAATTCTAGAACAAAGAAATCTCGAAATCGCCGAAAGAAAAAAGAGGGAAGTGGAAATGCAACAGAAGATAGATTTAGAGGAGGAAACGACTGCTATTGTAACTAATACCTTCACTACACTTCAACAAGAAGTTGATCATAAAACGCAGAGGTAAGTGTTATTAGTGTGTCTAAAGTCGCAAAATAACGCTGTAATTAATTAGATTACTGCCTTATTACTTAATAATTGAACAAATTAATTAGAGTTAATCGTTGCTCCGAATTTTGGCACCTTAGAATTTAATTATTCTAAAAAAAATCTATATTTTTAATCTGGCCAGCTAAAATAAAAACTAAACAAATTCAAATTTCGAACCAGATTAAAAAAGTGCCTAGCGAAGTACGCGTGCCTGCGCGAGGAGATGGTGGAGCAGCGCGAGGCGCACGACGCGGAACGGCGCGAGCACGAGGCGCTGCAGGCGGCGCTGCTGGCCGAGCTGCGCCGCCGCCTGCTGCTCGCCGACGGCTTCGTGCCCGAGGCCGGCCGCGCCACCGTGCTGCGCCTGCGGTACAACGACGACAGCGACACCTGGGAGCTGCCCGAGCACAGGTAACAGCTGGAACTTGAACGAGGCGCTGCAGGCGGCGCTGCTGGCCGAGCTGCGCCGCCGCCTGCTGCTCGCCGACGGCTTCGTGCCCGAGGCCGGCCGCGCCACCGTGCTGCGCCTGCGGTACAACGACGACAGCGACACCTGGGAGCTGCCCGAGCACAGGTAACAGCTGGAACTTGAACGAGGCGCTGCAGGCGGCGCTGCTGGCCGAGCTGCGCCGCCGCCTGCTGCTCGCCGACGGCTTCGTGCCCGAGGCCGGCCGCGCCACCGTGCTGCGCCTGCGGTACAACGACGACAGCGACACCTGGGAGCTGCCCGAGCACAGGTAACAGCTGGAACTTGAACGAGGCGCTGCAGGCGGCGCTGCTGGCCGAGCTGCGCCGCCGCCTGCTGCTTGTGTTGCCAATACGAAAATTGGTTATTTTATGTCTTGAGCTGTCACCTCGTTTTATTATTAATTTTATAGTTTTTTTAGTTCTCAATAATTGTCATGTCGCTGATGCTTAGGCTGCGTTCATATTCACCAATCCTAACTAGCCAATAAACATTCAATAGAAAAAAAAGTGCGTCAGCTCCGACGCACGACTGGAGTTTACTCCTTAAGTACGAGTATAGCAATATAAATACATCGACACTGATAGAAACAAACAAGACCAATAACATATAGTATATAGGTATAGTCGCCTATACAGCATACCATATGTACGTCTTAATCATAAAGTTAATATACCTATCGGAATATAATTTTTCGTTACTTGTTAGTAGGTTTTTCCCCTCGGATTTTTCTCATACCGGGCGCCTTATATATGAAAATCGATTCTTAAGGAGTAAACTCCAATAAAAATTGATGCCGATGACGTCACTCTTATATTGGTGCCTACAATTACAAAAATTCGCAATGCTTTTTGAGTTGTCAAGGCCAGTTCTTGCGGCGCTTGATCCTTTGAACGTTTTATCGTACTATCGTAATCTAATGATCAAAATACTTTATCGTTTCCAGTGGCGCCGAAGTCCTCCGCACGCGGCCCGTAGCGAGCGGCGCGCGGCGGCCGATGTGCACGCTCGCGTTAGAGGCGACGTCGGGGCGGCGGCGCTGCGACAACGTGCTCGCGCTGCGGCCCGCGCCGCTCCCGCCCACCGTCGCCCGCTACCCGCCCCCCGCCCCACCCGCACCACCCGCACCACCCGCACCGAGAACGCAGCCGCAGGTATTAGTTTAGCAAAGTTTGTTAGTGCATAGTAAAACTCCTGACAAAAGACCTGGAAAGAAAAGAATATTTCCAAAGTTACAAAATAAATTACTCAAGTTGCTAATTAACTACACTGTAATATCTTTGAGTAAAGATATTACAGTGTAGTTAATTAGAAACTTGAGTAATCTATAATAAAATAGATTTTTTGTATTGCTTTCTTTTCGTAGTAATTTGATTAAATTAATAATATTACGTACAATTCAATTCCAGCCCGTAGAGGTGGTGCCCAAGAAGGAGGCGATATTGGAGCGCGGACGCAGCGCGCGGCCCCGCCCACCGTCCGCGCACCCGCGACTCGGCACCGCTGGCGTGCGGTAGAGCGGACGAACACTCTCAGTACTTAGCTAGGTACGGCGAAATCAAAACATTTAGGGCCTGTTTCACAACCACTTCCTGATAAGTGCTGGATAGGCTATCGACAACTTATCAGACAGATGAAATGTGGAGCATCTGTCAAATAAGTTGTGGATAGTCTATCCGGAACTTAACATCAGAGTGGTGAAGCAGGCCCGTATCAGATTTGACATTGGTTTTGATCCGGTCAGAAATTGGCAGGTGGAAAAAATTACAGCTGTCAAAAATTATTACAAATATGGCGTACTTGGTACTGTACGCTAGGTACAGTCAACTAGACATGTTCAAGTCTATACTACGCTGAGTATTACAGTCGACTTGCGCTGTAAAAAGTGGGTACAGTCAACAGAAAATTCATAATATGGACCGAGTGTACTTTTATGCGTAAGCTAAAGTCACGATATCGACTCGAAGAAAGCTAAAACATGCCGAGTCAGTCCCTTTAAAGTAATAATTAAAATAGTCAAACTAGTAATTATACCTTCTTTAGTGCTAATAAGTAATTTAATAGTGCTCTGTCGTTCATGGATTTTTTGCTGACTGTAGGTTGTATCTATAGCTATAGAGGAGCCGACTGTACAAAACTCTGTGTCGTCCGCCTGTTATGTACCCGCCAGTGCATTTTAATTATTCATTTGCTTTGACTGGTCAAAGCTAATAAAATGGACGTACAATATGTATGTCAATATTAATACTCAAGCGAGACGAATGACTTTTAGTAATATTGCTAATTGCTATGTATGTAGGTCAAATAACATAAAAATCTTCACTGTGGGTAAATTCAAAACTCCTGAAATCAATGTAAAATTTTATTGGGCTATATTAATTAATCACCAAATGAAATTGATGGAGTGATTCTTGCCATACCTGCAAGCCTTCTTATATTCATTGATATTCTTTAATTTTACCAGTGAACTTAAATTCTCACACATGCCTTACTTAAGGAGTAAATTACCTACGTTTTTCTAACTAAAAATATTTATTAAATATCTATAGCATTATAATAATTAATTAATAATAAAACGAAAAATAATACTTGAATGCAAAAATACGGTGTAATTCGACACAGAATTGATGAACGTTTTGCGATATTTTTATATGGATGAATGATGCGTTCGCGATTTTTAGCGCTTGGCAACGTTGCTTTGCTCACCGATTATTTTATAAAAGCCACAATATTTTTAAAAATTTAAGTAAACACCATTATGCCATAGGGAAATAACCGAAACAGCCAGTAAACAACTACTGGTTCCATGGAGAATTACACATTTGTAACAATTAATGTAAGAGATCATTAAATATAATAATGTTAGACAAAAAATTAAAAATAAAGCAACAAAAAAGAAACCTAGTTCATTAAACGCGACGCTAAAATGATGAATAGTCACAATCACGGTGAACTTTAAGATATAAATTGGCTCACTTAATATTATCACTCGATTTTTTATCTTCGTGCAATTAATTTTTAAACGTTTATCATAAAATACAACGTTCGATGTTTAGTAAATAACGCAATGTTCATAGGTATTAGATTATATTTATGCCCAAAAGTATTTCAATTATTAACTTTAAATGATGTAGTTTATTTAACCAACATTAATCGTAATGAATGATCTCATTTAACTTATTAAAAATCTGCTTATCAAAAATAAAAAGAGGCACAGATGATCTCGAAATATTGTCATATACAATACAGGTGTCGCTGTTGCTCCAAACTTTGCTATCCTAATTTTGACACATCGTCGAACAATGACAGCTCGTGGTCGCAGGCAAAAAACAAGTAAGGCTGTGCGCCCACGGGAGACAAAAATGTCGCCGCGACCTTTTTTGTCGTATAAATTATATTTCCACAGTATTTATTTGAAAGACAATACAAATTTCAGTAATGGCGCAGCTCTATTTGCGGTTTGAGACATTTATCAAAGAATATTTTATCAACTGGGATTAATCCGCATTTTACGGTCTCTTTTGTTTTCTAAGCCAGTTAGTCCTCTGACTGTGAGTGCTCTATTATTATGATTTTCTAGCCGAATTTTAGTTCTATTCTTATTTGGTTGTATCTTTTTGTATATTTTATGGTTGTTTTTAGGAAATTTTATTCCGGCTTCGATTAATATTTTTTGAAGCTTGTGATATTAGATAGTTTGTTATATATTGTACAGCGGTTATGATTATAATGGAATGTGCGTTAAGTAGTAAAGACAACAGCATTTTGTAATCGATATATTTATTTTGTATGTTCAAATGTGTTACCAAAGAAACGATTCATTCCAGATTCGCGTGAGAACCGATCATGTTCCTGTATTGTTATAAAGAATGTTATTCCCGATGGTCTAGTCAATGGTTCTTATACAAAGTATGTAAATAATGTTTTATTGTAGTTATTTATATATTATAATATGCTCGCACAATACTGAGTAAGTAACTCTTACACCCTTACTAAAAATAGCCTTCGCACAAAAACAAGCGGCTTTTTCAATGTAATAGACGAGGAAAAAACACAGTATAGCGTATCCATTGTGTAACTATTTTTGTTAGTAAGGGGTAAGAGTATCATACATTACCTACGGTTATTGTAATATTTCGCTCAGAAGCTTTTTTATTTGGCAAAAATCCATGAACCGCTATTATTCGTGTAATAGTTTTTGAGCGTAAATATATACAGTAAATTCGTGATGTATGCTAAAAAGTAGTTATTACGAAAGTGTTATGTTGGCATTTTAAATATTAATTTTTAACAAAATTGTTATTTGCCAGCCAAGACTCATTTGTTGTATTTTATCTTCGAAATAGATAAATAATGTAGTTTAATTTTATTAACATGAATTATGATTTGGTTGTCCGTTATGTAACATAATCATGTGATAAACGAAATCCGCTAGTCAGCCGTGCCGCATACACGCTTATTCAATAATAAATGAATAATTTTAACTGTTTTTTTTATTTTTTAACACCCCAACTTCAAAGCTCCTTACGGTATAGTTCTTTAAAGTGTAAAGAACTATGCCCCTTTCTGAGGTTAATTCGTCGTTAGGCTATGTATTAATTGATTTGCTAACTGCTAATCTCCTGACAACAGCTGGTTTCTGACCATAAAAATTACTAGATAAATAAAGTTCAATTTTTATGACCGATTATGAATTCTATAACTTGTAGTAGACTTCCGATAGATGTCGCTAAGAAAGATATTAACTCTTCAGCTTCAAAGCATTGTCACGAAGTTATAAATAATTTAACTAATTATAGCGCCATCTATATTCTATATGTATAAAAATGGATGGATTGGGCTAATTTTAGTCTTAAAATATTCATAGAAGTCCAGGGAAGGTTTTAGGGCCGATTGACACCGGAACGGCAGCGGCGCGAAGAGCACTTTTAGTGTGAAATAATTTTAAACTTTATTTACATACTTATAACTACTAGTATCGCTTGATAACTTCAAAAAGGGCTCGAGGCGCCGCTGGCGGCCGCGCGGCGCCGCGCGTCCGTCGGCGGAAAGTGCTCGAGGCGCCGCGCGGCGCCTCGAGGTGCCGCTCGCTCCTTGCGTTGGCTCCCCCCGCCGCATGCGCTAGTTTTCTGTGTTCTAGCGACAGGATACGACGTTGTGTCAGAAATTATATTAATTAAACGAAAATATCGTATTGCAAACAAAAAATGAAAACTGAGGAGAAACCAAATGTAGAATCTAAACTGAAAGGCACGCATGCTCTGGAGGTGGCGCGCGGCCGCCAGCGGCCACGAGCGTCCACAAGCGGCCGCGAGCGTCCGCCCGCGGCGACGCGAGCCGCCTCTGCCGGCCTCGCCGCGCCTCTGCCACAGATTACAAGTATATATTTGGCCTCTGCCGACCGCTGCCGGCCGCTGCCATTCCGGTGTGAATCGGCCCTTAAAGTGACACGAAGTTCACCGGGACAGCTAGTAAATTATAATAAATTTATAATAGGGACCGTGCAGAAACTATAGAGGGCGTCGTAATTCGACAGCAGCGACACGATGCGAGTAATAGAAGTAACTTGTGAGTGACTTTGGCTTCGCATTCTCTTTGTCCCCGGCTAGTTTATAAGTGATTATTTATGTTTTAGACTATAAAATGATTTAATACTTACACTCCCAAGTGGCCACATGCGGCCGCGAGAACAACAATAGATTTCCAAGAATCCGCGATCGAAGGATTAAAGTAAAAGACTAGATGACGCCCGCAACTCCGTTGCGCCAAAAATCATTTATCGCGCGAGAACCGTACATTTTCCCGGGATAAAAAGTATCCTATGTCCTTTCTCGGGGCTCAAAGTAAATCCATACCAAATTTCAGCAAAATTGGCGTAAAGTGCCAACAGACAGACACACTTTCGCATTTATAATAAGTATGGATGGGTTTCTAGTTTCTACCCGTAAAAAAAGATCGAAAGCGTGAATAAAAATATATAAAGCTTATCTAGTTAACTAAGAAAATATCTGAAAAAGTAATTAGTAGCATCCATCAGCATAAAAAGTAAATATTGCAATAAAATAATGAAGATGCAAAAAATACTTATAATTACTGAAAATGCTTGTGGATTATAAAATAAAACAAGTTCACTAAAATAAATGCTTTTATTTCATCAACCTTTTGCGATTAGATTGATTCCATCTCCACACATCTCCACAACTTTTGTCTGTCACTATTTTTTACTAATTTCAGTCTGGTCCTCATCAGTGCAAACAAATAACAAACAAAGACTGCACTATTAATCTTTTTCCTACTTGAAGAATCATCCTTTTGAGAACCAACACTTCAATGACAAGATGGTTAAAGTTCAACACTATCCTCAGTGTTGAATTCCTGGCAGGACTTCTCCAAGTTATCCTTACTTTTGATGCAACTTTATGCCAATTAAATGAGCGGTGCGGTGAGGTATGTTACATATCAATTTAGATGGAAGCCAGTTTGGATGTTTACTGAAAGAACGGTTATAGGTTAGGTTCATATTGTGTTCATCAAAAATGAATTTACGGTTATAATCTACAAAATTCAGTGTTTTTACGAGTCTACACATAACATTCATGGAACTTTTTAAATAGTTACGTATGTTTTTACCGGCTTTTATCCATTTCTTTCGTTTTTCAATAAGCCAAGGCATGTGAATAAGCAGAAAAATTGTAAAACTTAAATATCTTTACATCGTTCGATTTGCTTTCATTTTTCTTGTACAGGTGGACGAAATTTCCGAACAAAAAAAATTGGGTTCCAAATTTAAACGTAGCTATTAAATATAATCGCATAATCTGTACAATTTTTAAGCACGGTCGACTGTGATTGGCTGATAAAAAAGACCATAGAGAATATAAACTACATGAGAAAAAAGAGGAAGAAGAAGTTTAAAACTCAAAGTTCGAATTTCATTTTGTGAAAATTATTTATTACAAAAATACAAAAATTGTAAATTAAGTGGATTAATTATTGAAAAACGAAAGGTAAGCCATTGTAAAATGTAAACGTAACCGTAAATTGATAAATTGAAGCAAAACATAACGATATCATACCATGTTCTAATACAAAGTATGTCGTAGTACTCGTATTATATTGCATATTTGTACAATAATTTACAACTTAAACTATATTAATATGAAAAAGATAGATTATTATTTCATAGAAAATATTATAATGTATATCAGTATTCAGTTAATTTGGAAAATGATGAAATGTGCAATGGAAATGTGTATCATATTGTGTATATTGTTTTTAATCGACTTCCAAAAAACGAGGAGGTTATACGTTCGGCTGTGGATATATATTTTTTTTATTGTAACAATACATAAGGTTATTAACTATACTTAATAATTTATGTAAACTGTATGGAAATGTAGTAAATTAAAAATGTTTCATTAATTTCAGATTTTTAGGTCCCTATACAGCTAGTTTGCAACATTTTAGTCTGCAAGCAATAGCTGTTACCTCGATCGCGGATTCTAGGAAATCTTTTGTTCTCACGGTCGCATGCGACCGCTTGGGACCGAAAGCAGCAAAGAGATTCAAAGCAAGGAGATTTTAGGAGAAGGAAGGTATGCGATTATGAGTGGTGCGGCCACCAAGGAAAAATCCTCTGATCAAGTGAGGTGGTATGCAGCTGGCCTGAGCCCGCGCGATAGATTTCAGCTGTCGTATACAGGGTGTAAGAGAACAAAGTGTGTATGTATAAAGGTGCGGTCCACTGGATCGGAATCGGAGCGTAGGTACGCAGTGGACGGATTTGTTGCTTTTTATGTATGGTACTGACTACTATGAACTGCACTAGAAGTACTGGAACGTCATTCTGCGCCTGACAAGTATATGACGACACGACGTGCCGTCCGCACCGTACGTCCCTATTCCGACCTGGTGGACGCGCAGCTTTAATCCCCTCCCTGTATAGAGTTTACTGTATAAGCCAAGTAGTTAGTAGAGTAGCATAGACAGCTATTCTATTATATTTATAAATAAAATACATAAAACTGTACTGTAATATTATAATATTTAATAATAGAAATCAACAAAAGCTTGTGGATTAAATCTGTTTTATTGTTTTATTTACCTTCTTAGCCTATTTATTAAGTTATGTACAATAATTTTTATTGAAATAAAACATTTATTTGAGCTCATTTATTTTTTATTTTTATTTTTTTTTAATTTATGGTATGTTTAGAGTGAAAGGTTTTGCACTTAAAAATTTTAACTTCAGTTTCAAATTAAAAAAATAACGGATGTTTATTTTTTTTCTTCTAAGTCCGACCTCTTGTTACGTAGTATACAGTTTACATCCTCTTTGTTTCTTGTATGTATTAGAACATCTGGGAACACAACAATGCATTTCAATTCTTGAAAATACTCTTTCTCAAGAAATCTTTTTTTTTTCTTTTTTGGCAACTTGACACAAAGGATGTGTATGTTGTGCCACAGACAAGGTAAAAAGGTAAGGTATATGGCGGGAAAACCATATTCCTCCTATTATAATTTTCATCATCGTTTTCATGTATCGTCAGGTCTAAAGTCTAGTCAAAGTCTAAGTAAAAGTCAATACAGTCACAGGAGTCAAGTCGGTCGATTCAGTAAAGTGGTAGACGCTTTACTGAAACTTTCGATGGAGTTTTGGAGGGAACACAAAATAGCACGTTTCTGGATATTACATCACTTTCCTACACTTGTGAATGAACACGAATATCTAATGGTTAATATTCTACCAATATTACACATTAAAAACCCAGCTAACACAATTTTAGGAAAATAATACAAAAACACAACAGCACTCTTTCACATGCCCGCCAAAACCCTCAAGAAATTTTATAATTTTCCGTAGCTTGACTTGAGCTTGACAATAAAATTTTCGCATAAGTTTCGGCTTCTCGTCACTAGTGGCAGTGTCATCGCTGTGCACGGTCCCTTTTATTTTGTAGGGAGGAGCTAGGGAGGAGTCTATGTAAAATGACTATGAAAATGGAAAAATGAATGGAGAAGGTTAAAAAACCTTTACTCTTAAATTCTTCATCACCGGAGGACATAGAAGAATCTATTGTCGTAAGTCAAGAAACACAAGCACAACTTACAAGTTATCCGCTCGCACTTGCCGTGTGCCTGAGCCGTAGACCGTAGAGCGTAGACCATACGCAAGCGTAGTAGGTTCAATATTTCATTTTCTTATCAAGATTCATGATAATAATATTAATCCTTCGATCGGAGGTTCTAGGAATTCCCATTGTATTCTTTTGTTCTCGCGATCACCGGTGCTCGCGCGGGGCCTGAAAGATTAATAGAAACTTTAAGCATGAACACATAATAATTATTAGTATGGTAAAATTGTTTGTACATGGTACAAAACATATAATAATAATTTTATTATCTATACTAATATTATAAATGCGAAAGTATCTCTGTCTGCCTGTCTGTCTGTCTCGCTTTCACGCCAAAACTACTACTGAACCGATTGTAATGAAATGTTGTACACAGATAGTCTAAAGCCTGAGAAAGGACATAGGCTACTTTTTAACTGGAAAAAGGGGTTGTAAGGGGGTGAAAATGCGTAAATTTGTTCAAATTAAGTTAGTTCCAAAAAATCATAATAGATGGCGCCGTGCGTCTCCTACATCGCACAAGCGCTTCTCAAAAGTGTTTAGAGGTGGTAAGGATGAAGGAGTCTTTTCCGTTTTTTGATGTATAATGAAGAGTTGTTTTTCGACTTCGACCCTATGTTCGACCCCACTCCCCAGTTTAACCCCCTACGCAAAAATAGGGACGTTTGTGTGACGTGATGTGACGTGCCTTTCTGTCTCATGTCTGTAAAGTCTCCCGCAAACGATCAAACATCAAACCGTCAAACACGTCAAAACACGTAGTAAATCCAAATTTACTTCAAACGCGTCAAACACGTAGTTTATATGGTGTTTGACGTGTTTGATGTTTGATAGTTTGCGGGGCACTTAAAGTGTACTGTGTAAACATTGAAGTCTGAAGTAAGCGTACCGCGAAAGCACCTCTGTCGTGCAAATTTTGCAATTTGCAGTAATGTAGCCTACATGGTTCAACGGGAACTATAGGTCTACCAGAATCTGATGGCAAAAAGTGAGAAAATAAATTGACTCTAGCAATACCGGGGTAATAGGAATAAAACATTTTCATCCTTTTTTATTCCTTTAGCGGCTTATTTTGTGTGTGAAACATGCAAATATATAAATTTATCCAATGATCAAGGATATTTTTTGAAAATCTGCGGTCAAAAATTGCCATCAGAGTCTGGTAGACCTATACGTTATACCTACTATATAATAATATTATATAGTAGGTAGTTCCCGTCATAGAGTAACTTCATATATTATATTAAGTTACTCTATGACGGGAACTACCGCACGCTATAAGCTGAAGTCCACGCGGACGGAGTCGCGGGCAACAGCTAGTTATTTTATATTTATCGATTTAAAACGTAAACTTAGGGTATGCGCGCACGGGTAACTGTTGCTCGGCGATTTATTTGTCTCTTGATCAAGTCTAGGAGCTAGTATGGAAGTGCGCGCACGTAGCGACGCAACTCTGCGCAACTTTTTCGTTGCCCAGAGCCCGCGACGCAACTGTCTCCTTCCCTATTGGTTTCTATGCAAGTGCACGCACGGGCAACAAAAAAGTCGCCGACCGGCTAGTTGCCACTCACAGAGTACTTTATTTACCACTCGACCGTCGCAGCGTGAGTTTGTGTGGGCGTAAGCTGCAGTGTACGGACGGATACGCGCGCGCATTCTATGTTCCGAGATGCCAAGTAAAATGCCGGTCATTGATAATAGTAGACTAATTGAAGAAGTAGAAAGCAGACCATTACTGTATAATAAAAAAAAATAAAAGAATACTCAGACGTAAATGCCAAATCACAGTTCATCGAAACTTTCGACACTCATTCTAAAGTAACGGAAAAATTTTTTTGGGTACCTATACTCTCAATTTCATAAACATAGTATCAAATTTCCTGAGAGTCAGCCAGTAAAAATTTAAAATTTAATAAAAAAAATTAAACACACTTAAACGGCCCATTCACTATCCTGCATTGCAGTCCTGCTGCAGTCTGCCGTGCAGGCCTGCAACACCATTCACTATCCTGCATAAGCCGGCGGACTGCACGCAGGATAGTGAATGGTGTTGCAGGCCTGCACGGCGGACTGCAGCAGGACTGCAATGAAGGATAGTGAATGGGCCTGTTTCACCACTTCCTGATAAAGTGCCTGATAGGCTATACACAACTTTTTGACGTGACAACGTCTTATAATTCGATGGAGCCGGCTGCACGCACGAAAAAACATGACTCATGCGGCGTTACCTCGCTCTGAGGCGTTCCATTTAAGGCTTGAAGTGCAAGCGAGAGCGCGGAACGAGCGACAAAGAGGCACGTTGTTTGACAGATTCTCCATACTTTGTCAGGTGTCTAGTTAAGTTGTGGATAGAATATCCGGCACTTATCAGGAAGTGGTGAAACAGGCCCTTAACATAATAAAATAAAATAAAAAACATAGCAATAAGATCGAAATATTATTTTCATTTGTAATTTTTTTTGTTAAATTTCGACAGCAACTGCTCATCAACCTCTAGAATCTAGATTATAGCATGGTTTTGCACCAATCAGTTACTTTGTATGCAAAAGACCTTCAATGGTGTCTGTATTTAGCTTGTTGCGTTGTTGAAGTTTTCCAAATTAATCAAAATAATCATATTTACAAAATTCTGTAATTCTGTATAAATATCTGTATCCAGTATTAATTATCGGTATGACTCGCCAAAAATCTGTATAAATACGGAGAAATCTGTATATATGGCAACACTGGTTTAGAAAAAACTGAAAAAAATGTTGCTGTCGCTCTCGTGCGCGCACCCCGGCGACATGGCGATAATTTTTTCGAAAGAGACAAATAAATCGCCGAGCAACTAAGTTGCCCGTGCGCAGTGCTGCCAGACCGTGGCCACTTGCCCACGCCATGGGCAATTTTAGGATTATTTTGGAAAAAGGGCAAAAAGGGCGGAAAGGTCTTGGAACCGGTAAAATATGGGCAATTTTGAAAACAAATAATAATACATTTTCTTTATTGAAACTAAATTACAATAATAATAACATTGTCATATTATAGTAACTATACTATCATACTATATCATAATATGGCACCCTGAAATTAAAATAATTACGTAACTTAACATTAGTGAGAGAAGTATCTAATCATAAATCAACTCATTATAAAATATATGATATTATAAATTATTATTACTTTGCATAAATATGTTTGTTGTTTTTTGAGATGATCCTCAGTGACCTCATATTGGTAACAAGCTATCTTTTTTTGCCGCATAGCAGTGCGCACCACGCAGATAGAGTCCAACGTGTCGCTCCCTCGGCGGCAGCGTTGGAATGGGGGAGCGTCATGACGAGTCTGGCTACCTACAAAATAAAATTATATATTGTTAGAATCCTTAAATAATAACCTTCTTATTGACCATGCGCCTTAGACCGGAAATAAAATTTAAAAAAGTACCGACCTTAACAAGATTTGGGAACTTGGTATTTCCCTGATAATCCTGAATGGTGCTCACTTCATACCAAAACTCTTCAGGCTCCATTTCTCATTCATTCTTTCTTTTAAAGGTGGGATTTTTCGAAAACTTGTTCTAGAGTCAATGACTAGTAGATTGGACGGTACTAGACTAGTCATTGGAAAAAGCACAAAAACACCATATTTAATAGTTAATGGAATCAGGCGTTACTTTGCGGAAATCCATAGCTTAAAATTTAGTTTGTTATTATTTTTAGCAATATTCCGCGAAATAAACTTCCACCTTTAAGTAAATGAGTGAGTGTACGCATAGGCATGCGTACAGCACCTCCCTCCTCCCACACTGCCTATGCGTACACTCGCATGCAAGAACTTGCAAACACCACCACCACACAAGCAATAATGTTGGCAAATCCGTGCAAGGCCCCTCACCACCATGCAGGTTGAAAACCTCGACGCGCGTTTCGCTCCAACACCGGAGCATCCTCAGGATGTGGACTCTACGAACAACGTCCGTCAAGTGCCACCACCGGCCAAAACACCGCCTTTTATACCCTATCGAGCCCCGCTACTACCCCCACTACCCTCACCAGTACCCCCGAACATATTAATAAGCGGTGACGTAGTCAAGCAAGTTTGGTCATTCAACAATGCAAATCTGTTATTTTTCTTTTCTTTTATGATCTCTAATTGTTCCAACACGCTCAGCGGAAAGCCTTTATCGCATTTATGTAAAACTTTATAGGAATGGCCATCGGGCACGGTATGATTACTATCTAAAAGATGTTTAGCAAAATGTGACTTATCAGGATGACCATTCCTATAAGCCGCGATATGTTCTTTATACCGAGTCCCAAAGCTGCGTCCAGTTTGACCCACATATACACTATCGCATTCAGGACAATCGATCTTATAGACACCGGACTGATATTTTTCATCAATCCGGTCTTTGTTATGACATAAATGATGTTTTAAAGTATTATTTGTCCTGAATGCGACATGCATATCGTTGTTTTTCATTATTTTGGATAAGCGTGCAGATACCTTTCCCATGTAGGTCAAACTGGACTTATATCTAACTACCTCCTTATCAATAGGACCTGCGTAGAAAAACTTAACCAGTTCTTTCTTGTTTTTATTTTTCAAAATATTATTAATAATTTTTGGACTATATCCGTTGGATATCGCAATTTGGAAAATGATATTAAGCTCATTTTGATAATTTTCTTTACTAATTATAAAAATTTAATAATAATCTATGAATGTAACTATGAAAGGCCGCAAGTTTGTGTTGCCAAGAATGACATGACGATGCATGAATAGTAGTATTAGTATATGTCGGCTTGCGAAAGATTCCAAAACTGTGTTTATTATTAACTCTAGTAATAGACAAATCGAGAAAATTTAGGGTGTTATTATCTTCACATTCTAATTTGAATTTAATTTTAATATGTTTTTTATTTAGTTCTTTAACAAATACGTCCAGTTGTCTCTGTGTACCCTTCCAACAAAGAAAACAATCATCTACGTATCTAAAGTAATATAAAATACTTTTATTAACGACGATATTTCTTTGTTCAAAATCGTCCATAAATATTTCGGCCATCAAAGGACTTAAAGGTGAACCCATAGCTAGACCGTCGTCTTGAACAAAGAATTCGCCGTTAAATCGAAAGTAGTTTTGTTCCATGCAGGTTTTAGTAAGAGTAAGCAATTCATTACTTTCACCAGGAGGTAAACGTTTTTCTAATGCATTCCTTAAAATACCCAATGTTTCCTTACGTGGAACATTAGTGAATAAACTATCGACATCAAGTGAAACTAATTTGCAACGAGGTGGCAAAGTCACATCTTTAATTTTGTTGACTAATTGTAGACTATTTTTTATGGCATAAGGTGGCCGAAATGAGAGCTTTTCTTTTATTATGAAATTAAGTGACTTTGCCGGCTCGTATGCTGGTGCACCTATGTATGAGACAACTGGACGCATGGGAATATCAGTTTTGTGAATCTTTGGCAAGCCGTACAGTGATGGTGCGCGAGGATTCATTGGGATGAGTTTTTTCTTTGATGATTCAGTTTGAAAGAAATATTGATTATTATTAATTACTAATTTAAGCTTAGCTAAAAACTTGTTTGTTGGGTCAGAAGGAACCCTTAGAAATTGTTCACCCTGAATCACGTCATTAACTCTGTCCAAATAATCGTCGCGCTCCATCACTACTACTGTGTTACCCTTATCCGCTTTCGATATTACTAAGTTATTATTATCTATTGTTTGTTTTAATGACCTCAAAGCCACTCTTTCGGGGTTGAAAGAGGAACCGGAAGGAGTACCTTTGATTTCGTTGGCTAGTAGGCCCTTAACCATGTTATCTTTCTTATTAACTACGGCAGTTATTTCCGAATCCACCGCAAGCATTTCCAAAGCATTCTGATTAATATTAGGAGTAATATTATATTTAAGACCCTTTTCCAAAAGTGTCATCTCATCCTTGGCAAATTGTACGCTAGTTAAGTTTTTGACGCGAGGGTGGAAGGAAAAAGGTTCAGACCTGGATTCTGCATGTGATTGGACAATCCTGTTTTTATTTACCAAAGTCTGAAGCTTTTTCTTTTGACTTAAATATTTAGCGTGCACTTCAATTGCTGCGAAATGGCGTGCCTTTTCATCTAAGAACTAAGAACCAACACGCACAGCCGAGCCTCCAATATTGCTATCAAAAAAGCCGAGACTATCTGGCTTAACGAAGAGACACGTCATTGGTTTACCGTTAGGGATAATTTAAAATAACATCTCAAAGTTCTTTATACCGAGATCTCTTTTAAATTACATAATATTGAATTCGATCGCTTAGATGAAAAGGCACGCCATTTCGCAGCAATCGAAGTGCACGCTAAATATTTAAGTCAAAAGAAAAAGCTTCAGACTTTGGTAAATAAAAACAGGATTGTCCAATCACATACAGAATCCAGGTCTGAACCTTTTTCCTTCCACCCTCGCGTCAAAAACTTAACTAGCGTACAATTTGCCAAGGATGAGATGACACTTTTGTGACACACAGAATGCTTTGGAAATGCTTGCGGTGGATTCGGAAATAACTGCCGTAGTTAATAAGAAAGATAACATGGTTAAGGGCCTACTAGCCAACGAAATCAAAGGTACTCCTTCCGGTTCCTCTTTCAACCCCGAAAGAGTGGCTTTGAGGTCATTAAAACAAACAATAGATAATAATAACTTAGTAATATCGAAAGCGGATAAGGGTAACACAGTAGTAGTGATGGAGCGCGACGATTATTTGGACAGAGTTAATGACGTGATTCAGGGTGAACAATTTCTAAGGGTTCCTTCTGACCCAACAAACAAGTTTTTAGCTAAGCTTAAATTAGTAATTAATAATAATCAATATTTCTTTCAAACTGAATCATCAAAGAAAAAACTCATCCCAATGAATCCTCGCGCACCATCACTGTACGGCTTGCCAAAGATTCACAAAACTGATATTCCCATGCGTCCAGTTGTCTCATACATAGGTGCACCAGCATACGAGCTGGCAAAGTCACTTAATTTCATAATAAAAGAAAAGCTCTCATTTCGGCCACCTTATGCCATAAAAAATAGTCTACAATTAGTCAACAAAATTAAAGATGTGACTTTGCCACCTCGTTGCAAATTAGTTTCACTTGATGTCGATAGTTTATTCACTAATGTTCCACGTAAGGAAACATTGGGTATTTTAAGGAATGCATTAGAAAAACGTTTACCTCCTGGTGAAAGTAATGAATTGCTTACTCTTACTAAAACCTGCATGGAACAAAACTACTTTCGATTTAACGGCGAATTCTTTGTTCAAGACGACGGTCTAGCTATGGGTTCACCTTTAAGTCCTTTGATGGCCGAAATATTTATGGACGATTTTGAACAAAGAAATATCGTCGTTAATAAAAGTATTTTATATTACTTTAGATACGTAGATGATTGTTTTCTTTGTTGGAAGGGTACACAGAGACAACTGGACGTATTTGTTAAAGAACTAAATAAAAAACATATTAAAATTAAATTCAAATTAGAATGTGAAGATAATAACACCCTAAATTTTCTCGATTTGTCTATTACTAGAGTTAATAATAAACACAGTTTTGGAATCTTTCGCAAGCCGACATATACTAATACTACTATTCATGCATCGTCATGTCATTCTTGGCAACACAAACTTGCGGCCTTTCATAGTTACATTCATAGATTATTATTACATTTTTATAATTAGTAAAGAAAATTATCAAAATGAGCTTAATATCATTTTCCAAATTGCGATATCCAACGGATATAGTCCAAAAATTATTAATAATATTTTGAAAAATAAAAACAAGAAAGAACTGGTTAAGTTTTTCTACGCAGGTCCTATTGATAAGGAGGTAGTTAGATATAAGTCCAGTTTGACCTACATGGGAAAGGTATCTGCACGCTTATCCAAAATAATGAAAAACAACGATATGCATGTCGCATTCAGGACAAATAATACTTTAAAACATCATTTATGTCATAACAAAGACCGGATTGATGAAAAATATCAGTCCGGTGTCTATAAGATCGATTGTCCTGAATGCGATAGTGTATATGTGGGTCAAACTGGACGCAGCTTTGGGACTCGGTATAAAGAACATATCGCGGCTTATAGGAATGGTCATCCTGATAAGTCACATTTTGCTAAACATCTTTTAGATAGTAATCATACCGTGCCCGATGGCCATTCCTATAAAGTTTTACATAAATGCGATAAAGGCTTTCGGCTGAGCGTGTTGGAACAATTAGAGATCATAAAAGAAAAGAAAAATAACAGATTTGCATTGTTGAATGACCAAACTTGCTTGACTACGTCACCGCTTATTAATATGTTCGGGGGTACTGGTGAGGGTAGTGGGGGTTGTAGCGGGGCTCGATAGGGTATAAAAGGCGGTGTTTTGGCCGGTGGTGGCACTTGACGGACGTTGTTCGTAGAGTCCACATCCTGAGGATGCTCCGGTGTTGGAGCGAAACGCGCGTCGAGGTTTTCAACCTGCATGGTGGTGAGGGGCCTTGCACGGATTTGCCAACATTATTGCTTGTGTGGTGGTGGTGTTTGCAAGTTCTTGCATGCGAGTGTACGCATAGGCAGTGTGGGAGGAGGGAGGTGCTGTACGCATGCCTATGCGTACACTCACTCATTCACTTAAAGGTGGAAGTTTATTTCGCGGAATATTGCTAAAAATAATAACAAACTAAATTTTAAAACACCATATTTATTAATGTTGCTTTAAAAACTGACTGTTTTTAAAGTAAAAGAACGGCTAATTTTAAAGTAAAACTGGTAGTTTTTAAAGCAACCTTAATAAATAATTCTAGTGATTTGGACTAGTACTGTCCAATCACTAGTCATGTTCACCCTATGTACTTATGTATATATGGGCGATTTTTTGTCGGAAAGGGCAATTTTAACAACCTGCGTGGGCAAATGTTTTGATCACGTCTGGCAACACTGCCCGTGCGCGCATACACTTACTCAATTGACATAATTGACATATCGAATAATCGATTTTTGTGTTCGATGAACACATCAGGGTGACCATATGTGGCAGGTTCCTGCCATTTTGGCAAGATTGGCGTCTTGTTCTAGCCTATGGCATAATAGGTTGACGTTTTAAAAACTTGGCAGGTTTTGGCAGAATTGGGGTATGAAAAATAAATTTTATTATTGCATCTCAAATTTCCGACAATGGCAACCCTGGATACTTTACGGGGGATTTCCCTGTACTTGTTATGTTCGTGTGTGTATGTTCGTGTATTCTGTGTGTGTGTAATCTTGAGTTTGTGGCAGGGCTTCATAACGTTATCGAACAACAGAAAAAATATCGTTACGTACCGTTATTTTCATAATGGTAGCCAGATAACGTTATTGTTTTAACGATATCTAGTAAAATAACGTTATATTTACCGTTATTATTATAACGATATTTTTTCGTTATGTATAAACGAACAAATATCGTTATAATAAAGTAAGGCAGGATCTGTAATTTAAATATGGTCACCCTCAACACATATCGAATATGATACATCACTATGACTTTAACTGCCGTTTCATTCAAAAGTTCGGTTGCTTTGTTTTCGTAAAAATGTAAAAATTTTACTACAAATTATAATCAATATTACGTAAAATGTCCGAAAAACTAAAGGAATATCAAGTTCTTGACGTTTTCTCTGGTGGTACGTTCTATAAAGTAAGGCACAAGGTCACTAACAACATATTTGCGTGGAAGGCGTTTAATTGTTCCGCGTATTCTGATGAAAAAATTCAAAACGCTGTTAATGAAGTGAAAACGATAAGTAAACTTCTATCTAGAAGTTTCCTGAGATACTACGACACAATCCTTCACGACCCTACGAAGACTCTGTATGTCGTTCTGGAGTACATATCGTGGCAAAGTGTACAGGATCTAATAACCGTCTGCAAGTCTACCGATAAGTATTTCAACGAAAATTTCATTTGGTACCTTTTACTGAACGTAGCCCGAGCTTGTAAAATTGTGGAGAACAACAATTTCATAGCCCTAAGGAAATGCCTAAGAGCCGAAAGTATATTCGTCGATCATAACTGTGACGTGCGCATAAATTGTTTCGAGCTGTGTTTGGAAGAAAATGGTTCGGAAAGTCTCATGCATCATTTGGGAGCACTCCTTCACATGATCTGCTACCTACCAGGCGCCTGCGACGATAAAATTAAGCAATTCAGATACAGTACTGATCTTGTGGATGTCATCAGCTTTTTGAGGGATGAGAAGAATATTGGCATCAAGTCTGATGTGATTGTTTATCATCCTACAGTGCTAGCCAATACAGATGGAAACTCTAGGCCTACAACATTTTCTGACATTCTGTTGTCCGCAGACTACAAAGACTCAAGCTTTGAAGCCAACAAATGTGACTCTGAGAAAGCAGTAGAGCTATGTAATAGAATTGAGCCTATGCCAAGGTCGAGCATATTCGATAGTCCTATTTACTGCAACGTTATCTCCAAGAAACCATATGAAGAGGACATCGAAGAATCAAAATCAGAGAGAAATTCTTTATCACCCACTATTGCTGCATTGGCCTTAGAATTGCCAGGATTTGTGCCTAGAAGTAGGAAACCAATATCTCAAGCTCTGTGCCATTATGGGGGTCCTAAGCAAATTTCTGAGGAAACACTGAGTCATCAGTGGATGACTCGCATGATTGCTCTTAGACAAAGAGAGGAGTCACTGAATCAACGAGAAAGGGAGCTCATTGCAAAGGAGATTGTAAACAGTCCAACTACAAAGTTGGTCCCTCACAATGACTCTCTGGAAGAAGAGTGTTGCAGTAGCAATGGAATAACTTTGCCAGAAGTTATAACCCGAGCGAGTGAAGTTCAAAATAATTGGGTGTCAAGAAGAAGGCAGAGAAAATCAAGCTCAGTAAGACTTAAAGGCAGAAGAAAGAGCTATGCTTACGAGGACTTGGACAGCTCCCTATCTGCAGATACAGGTGACAGCAGCATGATTATAACTGCTACAAAGTTTACAAAAGACAACATGCCCAGAAGAAATATTTTTCCTGAGACTAGTACTAAGAAAGTTCACTTTACTTCTACAAATCCATTTGCTGAAAGTGATGATAGTGTTACATTAACATTTTATGAATTAGAAAACAATGTAGAAGAAAAAACACTTCCAAAAAGTACTGATTCTAGAGACATTAATAAGTTCAAGTATTTAGACACAGAAAAAATAAATTCGGAGAAGAGAAGTGCAAAAAACTGGGCTCATTCATCGCCTTCAAAGCAAGCTAAGATATCAGGTAAAGCTTTTACAGATATAACAAATAAGAATATGAGAAAAACTCCATCCAAATCAAGTTTAACATCTAAAACTTCTAAGACATCTTGTCCTAGCGAGTGGAGTATTGACTCGGGCAGAGCAAGTGGTATTTCTAATCAGTCTTGTGGTAGTTTAGCATCAAAACAGCCGCTTGCTCAGAGACCAAAAGCTCCACCTGAAATCAAGAAAACTAAAAGCCGAAAATCACTTTTGCCATTCAAAACTCCTTTTAAGTTTAGATCTACTTCTACTAAAGTTTAAAGATAATTATATGCATGTGTAATTTATTTTACACTTCTTACTTTGTTGCCATGCATAGCAATTAAGATTTTTTAATATTGGTACTAGCTATAAGTTTGGTTGTGGATTTACCTTGGTAATTTCTATTTAATCCAATACTGGATTTTTTCTGTAAGTTTATAGTATAATATAGAATATAAGTAAATAACGGACATGAACCCACCTTAACTCCTAGATTTTAAAAATTAGATTATATTGTCTAAGATATTAACATTTTTTTTTAATTTAAAAGAGTGTATAGAATCTTTTCATTCTTTTTTCGTGTTACATTATTTTATGTTACAAGATAAATCTTGTTATTTAATCCATTTTAGTCTTTTTGTCTTCCAGAGAATTGAATCGATAGTAGTACACATTTTATAACACAATTAAAAGTATATCTTATATTGTAAAATAATTACAATAGAATAAAGAATATGATCTCTTGAGCTTGAACATATTATTATAAACTTTATCATATATTTTAATTTTAGTTATAAGTTTTGTGGCTATAAGTTTTCCTGTTCACCATGCTTATAATTTAGAAATAATAATCATGAATTACAATAAAATATGAGATTTAAAATTTTTGATGCCACAATTTTTTACAAATGTTTAATTTCCTGTGTTTTAAAGTGTAATAAAATAAAATTGAGTAACAATAAAGTTTATTCAATTAAATTATGTTTTTATTTGCCTTACACATGTATGTATGTACAAGGATTATCACAAAAATATTGATGCATTATTTCTTCTTGTTGAGAGCTTTATCAGCGCCTTCCAAAAATTTCTTGGGCAGCCCATACTTCTCTATTAAAAGTTTTGCAATAAAATGAGTCTGAAACAATAATAAACAATTTAATCAATCTTTTATCAGGTAAAACACTATTTAACCCATCAATCATCCCCAAGCGGCCGGCTGCAACTTGGGGATTGATGGGCCATTGAAAATCTATTGTGTCTGCGATACCCACGATGGAGGTGTCAATACTTTTAAATTGTAATATTTCAAAGTTTTGTAGTCCTTGTGACCAAAATATGTAACATCTTTTTACTAGCAATTTTGTCTTTTCTTTCTTGATTGTAGTAGTGCAGCCAGCTAAATAGACTAGGGGAGTATTAGCTGGCTGCACTAAACTACACCATATTTTTTCTAATTTATATTTAGACCAATTAAATCAATATTTATAATAATTGGTCTAACTATAAACAAGGTTTGGTGTGGGCAGTTACAATGCTAGCAATTTAAAAATTACTTTTAGTGTAGGAAACGAACCAATCCTTTGTATGGGGACCCAGGAATAATTCCTCAGTCGATGAAAGTTTGCTGGGTTATAGAATAGTATGAGCCAATATTATCATATAAAAAAAAAAAAAAAAAACATTAGGAAGTCAGTTATTTATACCTAAAAGTACAAATCTGTGTATATATCGAACGCCATAATTTCTCAGTCTAAATTTATTTTACCAAATGATTTATTTATACAAGTATGTGATCCTTATAAAAATCCAAAACTTTTTTCAATGTTAATTCTTTTTTCTAACCTCATTTTCCCAGCAAAATTTGTCACTATTATTTTTTTTCGCATATGACTTAAGAATGTCATTTGGCGTCATGAGTAAGAAAATCCAAAAAAAAAAAACCGTGCCAATAAAAAAATATTAAAAATGTATAAAAAACTTAATATGCAAAATTTCTCAGCATTATTTCTTTTCAAACTATGTTATGTAGTCAAATATACACACAAATACAAAATATCCAAAAGAAATACCATCCAGAACACCGAAATTTTAGAAGCGAAGCTATGTATCTATCCCGTGTTTACGCAATAATGTACCGTCTTGCTTTACTAGTTAGGTGCAGATTAGCGTCATCGTGCATATAGTACGACCTTGACCGCGTGACCCGCACGGTCTAGGGACGTCGCGGTCGGTGTGTGCATACATTTTACATTTTTATTTTCTTTGTGCGTACGTAGACAACACAAAACTAATTGAGATAGATAATATATAATATATTTTTATCTTCGCTAAAAATTAAAAGTTATAGGTACTTACACGTAAGTATCTAAATACATAACATAATATTATGTAGAATAATAATTAATTAATAAAACTTATTTACCTCAGTGTTAATAAGCAATTATTTTTATTATTAATTATGTTTACGAATTGTACAGTTGCTTGAAAAACACCATAAATTATAAACTATCGGCTATGGCAGGGTCGGATTAAGTCTGAGCTCCTCAAGATAATAATTTATTATTATAATTATTAATTAATTAAGTACATTATTTATTTATAAAAATATAAAATGAAATATTTGGTGGATTTGTTACATTAGGAAATCAAGACGTATTTTTATTTAGGACATATTAAGGCTGTCCCCTGAGCAAACGACCTTGACCATGGCATACATTTGTCGCGTTGCCGAGATCGCACCAAAACCCTATTTTTTACTTAACTTACTTCAATATTGACCTAAAAAAAATTCTAACGGTAATTAAGTAATAAGTGAAATTGTCAATCTATTGGCGAGTGTTTTAAAATAAACTTAATTTGTAAATAAATACTTGGGAGATGCTGAATGTATGTTTGAATTTTAATTTTAATTATGCTGAAGATTATTGCTGTATATTTATTATAATTTTGTAGCTTTCAAATTATGATTTAACCATCCTTTTCTCAAAGCAATTCGGACTCTTTTTGACCCCCTAAAACTTCGTTGTGGATAAAACAATAAGCTTGAATTTTCAGTTGCTAAGCAAGCGTTGTATAAACACGGAATACTTAAGTATTTAAAAATATTTCATTCAATTTGAACCAGAAGGTTAAAATTGAATGAAATTTACTGAAACTTTACTTTGAAATTTACTGATTTTTTTTATTGAAACTGAAAATAATAAGGTTTTTACGGATGGGAAATTATTTCCCTTTGCCTGTTCATGACTAACCAAGATGGGGAATTATTTCCCTTTGCCCGATTACGAAAGAAATGTATAAATAAATATACTAGTTAGTTGATCTGACTCTACTTTTGAATTTATTTTCCTTAAATAAAAAATTTTGCACAAAATTGTTTAAGTTAAAACGAGCTTATGTATCAGTATGCGAATAAAGCATCCAATAAACAATAAAATACCTAATCTTTAGGAGGTGTTTTAAAAAAAAACATTAATCAGACAAATGAAACTGTTTGAAACACTCCTGCGGACATAATGCCATTTTGCATTTTTTTAAAGGCATTATCTAAAACAATTGATAATAAAAATTTAAAATAAACTAAAATGATTGACAAATCTTAAAAGTTGACAAAAATAAATCCCCATTTTTTATATATAGTGACGCTAAATGGAGTTGCTAATGGACAATGAGAACTATTTCCCCACTTGCAAGTATGTATTTCAAATGAATCAAAACCACATAAACACTACGTTTTTGCACTGAAAATCATAACAAAGCTACAAATAATATAATAAATAAGTACATAACAAATCAAATATCTACTTATAAGAATCTTTTTTGAAGAAACTTTGCAGATTTATGTCTCCACTATGTGAAAATTGCGCAATTTTTTCAAAACTGACATTTATTTGATTCTTACATTGACACTAGACACTTGAAAGGGCTGGGTTGCTAGTAAGATAATGTTGTACTTATCTTAGATTCTATTTGTGAAAAGAAAAAACCATATAAGGTTGCCATTTCAAAGATATTCGGAATTTTAGATAGATTGAGAAATGAGAGGGTGGGAAAATACTTCCCTGTATCCGATTAAGGGTTAAGAACTGAAACTTGTTAAACGTTCTTAATTTTGTCACTTACCCACTGTCTGACTGACTGACTGATTTCTGTCCAGTTTTCGAGATACACTTAACATCGTGACTAAATTTGTAATCCCATACAAATGTAGATTATAAAGTTACATATTTTGCAGATTATGATCTTAATCAGATTATGATTCTTAAATCATTGTACCCGTATCATCGATATCTCCGGTATATCATCGGTAGATATCTAGCTGTTAGTGCTTTGGGTCTTAATCACGGGAAAACCTAAACATTTCATAATAATTTCTGTCCAGTTTCCTAGATACACTAACTTCGTGAATAACTTTGTGATCCCATATAAATGTATAGGATTACAAAGTTACATTTGCAGTTTATGAATCATTGTTGATTGTACCAGTACCATCGATATCTCGGGTATATCATCGGTAGATAGATATCTAGTTAATGCTTAGTGTCTTAAGAGCGGGCTGTGCAATTTTGCTGTGTTTTCTAATAAGTATTACGATCTCGGAAGACGATTGACTCAAATGAAATTGAGATTTATTTAATCATTGTATATTTATCTGATATTTAGCTAACGGAAAACACGATTCACTTATTTTGACTCGATACTTGATAGTTTTATTTTTCGAAATTATGAATCTTTTTGGGCTTTTAAGCCTAGTAAACGAATGCTCGAAATGGGGGTGTGCTTGGAAAAGTCGAAAGCAGAAATTATGACTTCGCCACTTTGTTTGGACTAGTTAGGAGATAAACATACTAAAAGTCCTGACCCCTCCGAGGTGCGCCGGAGGGAAGGGGGGGGGGGGGGGGGGGGGGGAAGAAGGACCCATTTTTTGGTTTTTAGACTAATTTACGAAAACGGTGCTTCGTACGAAATTTTATTGTAGTACATAAGAAAAGCTAATAAAATTCTCTACAACTTTGTCCTTTACACTTTGTATCTATCTCCAATCGTTGCCTAGCTATGAGCTTCTAAAATTGGTCGATTTTCAAATACACTTATTACACACATCAATACGACCTAAAGATATTTGAATTTTCTGAAATATCAGGAATTTTTGAAGACAGTAAATGGATAAATAATAGCTTATTTTATGGTCTTTAATAAAACTTAAAAAACTTTTCTGGATTTTTTGTCTTTATGAAAAATCATTGATTTTTCAATGGCCATAGAACTTTCGTATGTAACCAACAAATCATTATTTCGTTTTATAAAACTGAAAATTTCATTCTAATGAGAAAAAATCTTCAACATTTTTATTGCCAATGGTCAAATTAATAATAATGAATCCTAATCTATGGTTAGTGCAGACTATTTTCACCTAAAAATATATTTTTTGAGTCTTTCTGCGGTATGAGGCTCAAAATTCTTTGTAATTGCAAGTAATCATTTTTCCTGCTATCTAAGTTACTAAAAAATCTTTTAAATGCCTGTTCTAGTCACAATAGACTGAATTTATGCCAGAACAGCCTGTAGACCAGTTCAAAACCAGAATAATTTGGTTAAATCAGCTAAAAATTAAGCCGATGTCATCAGTCTCTAGAAACCGACCAAACCGTGCTGAAGGGTTCCCACTTAGACGGTCCATATGATATCAAAACATTTTGTTTTCCAGCATCCCGATCTGGAAAATGCGGAAGGTTGATTTTTAATGAGTTTGGGATTTATAATTTCTGCTTTCGACATTTCCAACCAGAATCATTCGTTTGCTAGGTTTGTAGTAGTGCAAGTTATATTTTTAACAAATATAACTTGCACTACTACAATCACACACTTTATAAAATAATGGATAAAGGCAATATTAGTATTGTATTTCATTTTTAAATAATCATCATAAACAGTTTTAGGACATACGACCTTTACTTTCGTGCTTATAATTCGGGAACCGTTGTTACGCGATATTGTTCACTATTAGCTGCAGCGCAAAGCACAATTCTCGGGAGAACGATTCTATTATTTATATACAAATTAACTTACATATAACGAGCGCGATAAATAAAAGATATTAAATTACTAGTCTGATGACGTCACATCCAAATCGGAAGTACCGCAAAAATGTTTTCGTCAGTATAAATTAAAATATATAAAATCATATTTTCAAATCGACTTTATTTATCAATCATAAGCTTTTATTTGATGATAAGGGTGAAATACGGTTTCCTAGGCCAAGTTCTACTAGAAATATGCATTTGTGCAATGAAATTAAATATAGGTCAAGTAGCCTATTGCGATTTGCAACGGATATAGTCCCGAAATTATTTAAATATAGATATAGTTCCAAAATTATAAAAAATATATTAATAAATAATAATATTTTGAAAAATAATACCAAGAAAGAACTGGTGAAGTTTTTGCACGCAGGTCTTATTGACAAGAAGGTAGTTAGATATAAGTCCAGTTTGACCTACATGGGAGAGGTATCTGCACGCTTATCCAAAATAATGAAAAACAACGATATGCATGTCGCATTCAGGACAAATAATACTTTAAAAGATCATTCGTGTCACAATAAAGACCGGATTGATAAAAAATATCAGTCTGGTGTCTATAAGATGATGATGATGATGATGTTATTTGCTTTAAGTAATTAAAATTTTCGTAGATTTCCCTTTTTTAACATATTTTATGATTAGTATTAATTTATTAATTATTGTTAACAAAAATTTATTAATATATTGCCTAAAATTTTAAATAATTTTACTGATATGGCCCATTTGATCTTGTTTTGAAATTGTGTTTGTATTTTCTAATTTTATTTTATTTATACTGCTCTTAGTTAAGATTTAAATGTATTCTCGTAGTTTTAAGTTATTTATTATTATGAAATTTCTAGCTTGTTATTACTGTTATAATTAACTGGTAATGTAATTTTAATTTTATTTAATTCATAATCATATTTTATCGATTTAATTGTGTTTTGATAAGAAATCAATACTGTATCTGTAGAGCTATAATCGTGAATGCTGTGTCGCTTGTTAAGGTGCAGATTACTATTATTGTGTTTAACAAGGTTTTAATGTATGTACTGTTTGGTGTCCTTAATTTAAGTAAATAAATAAATATAGGATCGATTATCCTAAAATATGCGATAGTGTACTCGTGTACGTTGGTCAAACTGAACGCAGCTTAGAGACTCGGTTTAAAGAAAATATTATCGCGGCTTATAGAAATGGTCATCCTGACAATACTTAGTCACATTTTGATAATCCATAAACATCTTTTAGATAATAAACTAACCCAACCATATTTTGCCGCGACTTAAGACCTTCCCCCTACGAAAATTTCGTAATTTACCGTTTTTAGAGCCTTATTATTAACTCATAATTTGAAAGCTACAAAATTATTATAAAAATACAGCAATAATCTTCAGTACCTATATGAACGTTCCTTTCATAGTTATTAATTTCCTATTTTTGGTTTTTATACTCATGATATCAGCTTTCAAAGTAATACCAATTTATTTAAATTCAAGCATACATTCAGTATCTCTCTAGTATTTACATAATATTACGATTATTTGAAACACACGTCAATAGATAGACAATTTCATTAGGTACATATTTGACGTTTGAATTTTTTTTAGGTCAATTTGGAACTAAGACATGTAAAAAAATAGGTTTTTGGCTCGGCACCGCGGCAAATGTATGGTCAAGGTCGTTTCCACAGAGGATGGCCTTAAGTGTAAAATTAAGGTTTTTAGATTTAGGGCTGTAAGGTTAGAAACTTGGTTCTACATGAGATTACTACCTTTTGACACCACGAACTATAATATTATGTACTCGTCTTGGCAACATTTTTACATGAAAATGTTTTTGGTAAGGTCTAGTTTTTTCTTTTACAAATATTATGATTTGATAATATTTTCGTTTATGTATGCTTTTCTGCAAGAGACGTGTACGAGTAACTCTTCTTTTTCAAGTATAAGCTCTATTAATACGTCGTTTCATTTTATGCTGCACTTTTTTATGTTTTCCACTCCTTTTTAGGGTTCCGTACCCAAAGAGTAAAAACTGCCCGTCTGTCTGTCTCCAGGCTCTATAACAGCAAATACTAGTTTAAGCAAAATATTTAAGGGGGCTCCCATACAAGAAACGTGATTTTTTTGCTCGTAACTCGTAAGATTCAATAATGGCAAAATCCTTAATAATTATATTTGTACTTTAAAATTAAGTTATAATAAAATTAAAATAAAATAAATATGTAGGGAATCTCATACAAAAAACACATTATTTGCCTACTTTCGCTCTATAACGGTACAGAACCCTTCGTGCGCGAGTCCGACTCGCACTTGGCCGATTTATTTTTCTTTACTGTCACTTTTTAAGCCATTGAGGCTTTGTTGCACATAATGCAACGTTCCATAACGAGCAACAACCAGACGGTAACGTGTGTTAGTGTCAAACAAACAACCGCAGCGAAAAAAAAATCCTAAATATATTACAACAACAATTTACTTATTAGCCACGAATGAATAGCGCGCGGGGTGGCGGGCGGCGCGGCGGGCGGCCTGTACCTCCCGCCCGCGCCCCGCGCATACACCTCGCTCGCTCTCGATTGCTATATTCAAATCTGTCTATGTAAAATGTTTTTAGTTTTTAATACGCTTGATGATTTTTTTGGATATTTTTCTAGTTGAAAAGAAAGTTGACAGTGTACTTAAATCAATAAATAAAACAGACAGAAATTTTGCCCTGTTAGTAAAAAGGCAATTTTTAAAAATAGTATAAATACATGGTTTATGTTTTGGATTTTCATTTTGTGGTTATAAAACTTCAATATAATGTCATTCCCGTAAAAAAGTTCGACAGAGCAATTTTGGCTTCCAAGCCACGCCAAAAAAACATATTTTATTAAATTTTGGGTGTTTCTGCTGGGATAATTTTTTGGATATTTCATACATTGTTTCTATACGTTCCATGCATATGTCCAGTGACAAAAAATTCGACGGAGCATTTTTGCTACAAAATATATTAATTAATTACGAATTTAGGTAAAAATGCCTAACTTCTATTATTATTATTTTTTGGATATTTATACAAAACTTTTAATTCATTGATACTTTACCATGCTATAAAGTTTTTTCTGACTGAGGAATTACTCCGAGGTTCACTTGGTTCGTTTCCTACACTATTATTTAAGTACTTCATCTGTTCATTCATTTGCTTCTATAACAAAATTGAAATAAAAAAAATTTAAACCTGGTCTTCGGGTTCTTACCTGGTCGCCTTGCAACAGTAGCTGGTCAGCCTTAGCGCCCGGGCTGCGCGTGACGCCGCAGGACGCCGCTGCGCCGTGCTGACACGCCTGCGCCAACTCCAACAGGTTGTAACCAAACGCCTCCAGATTTGATACCAGTGTCACCTGCGAGTTGGAGATGATGATTTTATATTCAAAAGGGCGATACATAATAATAACCATACTAGTATTACTATGTATCGTGTCTGTTATTTCTTCAGTCTAGGCGTAACCTAAATCGCTAAACCGATTTTGATGAAATTTGGTTTAAATATACTTTGAGCCTCTACGTAAAAAGACACAGGATAGTTTTTATTCCGAAAACTGTTCCGTACATTTTTCGGAATATAAACTATCCTGTATCCTTTTGCATAGGGGCTCAAAGTATATATTCCTACGTGATAAAATAATTTCAGCGCAATAAGTTGCGGGCAACATCTATGATGTAGTTTATTTATCTATGTGCCTTTCTGTCTACCTTTTTATTCCCACTGCGTGTGGCCACTTGCATCTTGATGGGCTCGAGCTTGGACTTGATGAGTTTGTGGGTGCCGTCAGAGAACACCATATCCGTGCTGGGGGTCATGCGACCGAGCACCCCCGTCATAATTTCGTCCCATTTTAGCACCTCCTGGCAATTTATCAAACTTTAAATCGTCTTTTTATACGATTTACTGGTGCATGACTAATGCTGCTTAAATATGCTAAGATAGGCAGAAAAATAATGATACTTGTAGTATACTGTACACACCAGACATAGCAGGTTTAATTAATGGTTTTGGACGTGTAACATAGTATATTTTGATGGTGAATATTGATCCTCCACTGGATTTAACACATTAATAAACATATTTATTAAAGTAAAACATTCACAACCAACAATAGCATGTGACAGTGCGCAGTATAACAATATTTCTAATTATTTTGGACAGTAGTAATTTTCATATACTCTTATTGAACCGAAAGAAATAAAGAAAAAACTATTTGACTGTACCTGAGGCCGCTTACCCGCCGCCTGCGCCAGCGTATCGTCCAATACAACGGCGCCGCGCCGCTCGGGTGCGGTCAACTCGCGCGCGCGCACGTACTCCACTAGTGTCGCACGCACCTCGCTCGCCGATAGCGCTGTCCCTTTCCTGCAATGCCAATTACGGTTGTAAGGGATTTGATAGTAATATGTAGGGATGGGTAAGGCAGTAAAAACTGAGTCAGAGTAAAAACTCAAACTCAGTAAATACTGAGTATTTACTTTATTGTATGAGTATTTACTCATTGGACACAGTAAAAACGTTTTATTCAATATTTTAGGTTCTAATTACACTTAAACAAATCAAGAACATTACAGAATAATAAAAAATACTTATAATTTAATAGATTTATAATTTTAAGTAAAATTAAGACAATGTAGACCAGAGCTGATACCTTAAAAAATAATAAAAAGTGAAAAAGAATAATAGTAGGATGAATCCCATTAGAAAAGGAGGAGAATGAAATAAAAATTAAGGGAAAAATAATTTACGGGCGATCTGAGTTCGGGAAGGGTGTGGGGGTGGGTTTTTAAGGGTAAAAAACGATTTATCTCGATTTCCGGCAAAACTAAAAGTCCTATGGAAAAAAGTTAAATGGCAAAGTTGTAGGTAAGTAATAGAAAGATCTAAAACTTTTGTAGTTACGCTTTTTCCACATAACCTTAAAATGTATGTGAAAAATTCAAAAAAACAATTTTTTGGTTTTTTATTAATATCTTTCAAAAAAAAATTTTTTTTCACGAAATTCGGTGAAAACTTACCTTTTTTGTACCAAATACGCTGTAATTTATTTGATAAGAAATATATTCTATTTTTTTCACCTTATTTCGAAATTATATCGAAAAAATACCCTAATTTTCAATCGAAAATTCACCCGTCAAAATATCAGCTGTTTTAAAAAAATGGTATGCTTTCTATTCGTTGAAATCTCTACTTTCCAATGGTATAAAAAAAATATATATATATATATATATATATATATATATATATATATATATATATATATATATATATATATATATATATATATATATATATATATATATATATATATATATATATATATATATATATATATATATATATATATATATATATATATATATATATATATAACTATAGTACATCTTCTCAGAAAATGCAAAAAAGCCCGAAGGGGGTGAAATAGGGGTTGAAAGTTTGAATAAAAGTCAGTCAATTCTTAAGTTAGGAACATGAAAGTTTATTTTTATTTTTTGGGCTACTGATTGAAAATGAATGGATACGTATTTAAGCGTTTCTGGAAATTCTACCCCCAAGGGGGTGAAATAGGGGTTGATAGTTTAAACGAAAGTCCGTTATTTCTTAAGTTAGAAACATGAAAGTTTATTTTTGGCTGCTAATTAAAAATAATTGGATACGCATTTAAGTGCTTTTGGAAATTCTACACCCAAGGGGGTGAAATTGTGGTTCAAAGTTTCAATTAAAGTCATATTTATATATAATGAGATTTTTTATGACAGAAATGTAATTATAACTAAGTAAATCAACTTTTTAATTACAACAAATTGCAGCAATCACATTTTTCAATGAAATTAATAAATAATTTTCAAATTTGAGTTTTTTTCGATTTTTTGCATTTTCTGAAAAGATTTACTATAGTATAATATATATATTTTTTCACCATTGGAAAGTAGAGATTTCAACGAATAGAAAGCATACCAATTTTTTAAAAAAAGCTGATATTTTGACGGGTGAATTTTCGATTGAAAATCAGGGTATTTTTTCGATACAAATTCGAAATAAGGTGAAAAAAATAATATTTCTTATCAAATAAATTACAGCGTATTTGGTACATAAAAAGGTAAGTTTTCACCGAATTTAGTGAAAATTTTTTTGAAAGATATTAATAAAAAACCAAAAACATGTTTTTTTTTTAATTTTTCACATAAATTTTAAGGTTATGTGAAAAGGCTACAAAAGTTTTAGATTTTTTTCTTACCTACAACTTTGCCATTTGACTTTATTTCATTGGAATATTAGTTTTGCCGGAAATCGAGATAAACCGTTTTTCCCCCTTAAGACCTCAGATCGCCCGTAAATTATTTTTCCCTTAATTTTTATAATATTCTCCTCCTTTTCTAATGGGTTTCATCCTACCATTTTTTTTTGTCTTGGTCTAATTTAGTTTCATGTTGAAGGTTGTCAATATGTCGATCCTTCGCTTCTCTTAATTTCTTCATAGCACCAAAAACTTTGAAAAGTACCAATAATAGGGTCGAACGGGACGATACATGGTTCTTTAATGGTTTATGGTAGTGATTGGCGATGATGATGATGAATGTAATTTTGCGTAGTAGCATATGCTTTCCGTTCTTAAAACAAAGTCGAAACTCCCAAACTTGTATCAATAAAGAGTCAGAAGTTCTCTCAGCACCTTCCAAACCATAGTATACCCGGTGCAAAATCTTACTTGTTGGTAGCATATGCTTAGAATACTGCTCACGAAACCGAAGTCATCACATGTTTCCATGTAAATTTTGAGGAGTTCCCTCGATTTCTTATGGATCCCTTCATCACTTTTATGAATACGGTATCAAATTGGGATGATAACCTTTACACCAAAAGAAAAATTTTGAAAATCGGTTCACAAACACATTGAACATAAAAAACGAACATAACACCTCGTCCATTTTGAAAGTCGGTTAAAATTGTAGCCTGTGTTATTCTGATGTATTTAAAGCTATATTAATGTAGAGTTTCATTAAAATCCGTTCAGTAGTTTTTGCGTGAAAGAGTAACAAACATCCATACATCCAAACTTTCGCCTTTATAATATTATTAGTAGGATATGTATGTAACAGCTACCTATGACATTTTTTATAATACCGACACTGTAAAAATCGTCTACCTAAATACCAAAATTAGGTAGACTATCATCAAAATTAGGTATTCTATAGCTGAGGTACCTAATTTTTGTTACTGAGTCCAAAAAATATTAAAAGAAAATTTTGCATTCAGTAAATTATATAATTTTACTAGCGACCCGCCCCGGCGTCGCACGGGTATACAATATATAGCCACTGAAAAAATGATTAAAATCGATAGCCTATGATCCTTCACGTGGTCTACTTATCTGTGCCAAATAACATAAAAATTGCTCCAGTAGTTCGCGAGATAAGCCTTTCAAATAATTTCTCCCGTTTTTTCCACATTCTCCTATTAGTCTTAGCGTGATAAAATATAGCCTTCCTCAATAAACGGGCTATCTAACACTGAGAGAATTTTTCAAATCGGACCAGTAGTTACTGAGATTAGCGCGTTCAAGTTAGCCCTTTCAAATAATTTTCCCCGTTTTTTTTCACATTTTTCCCTATTTCTTCGCTCCTATTAGTCTTAGCGTGATAAAAAATAGCCTATAGCCTTTCTCGATAAATGGGCTATCTAACACTGAAAGAATCATCAAAATCCGTTGCGTAGTTTTAAAGATTTAAGGGAACAAAGGGACATGAGGGACAAAAAAGCGACTTTGTTTTATAATATGTATAGATACCAATAATGGTCAAAGTTTTTAATAAAATAAATATTAAAATGAAGGACATGCCAAAATGGCTGTTGTATTATTTTTTTGAAATTCCCCATATACGCCCGTGGGGAGAACTGCCGCGGCTTTCGTAGCTTTATATTATAATATTATAGGCACGCTCCCGTCGCGCCGCGCCGCAGCGGCCTGCCGGTATCGCCGCAAACGTTACGTCCCGCAATTTTTAAATCTGTAATATCTTCGAAACTATTCATTTAAATCATATGCTGTAAAGGGCCATATAGATCTATATTAAATCAACAATGTATCTAAAGTGTTTAATTGAATAAGGATTAATACTGTATTGGTTAAAATCGCTTCGAAAATTAGCCATTATCTGTCGTAAAAAGTAAATGACAAAAAATGTTATATTGGGATATCCATATGAGATAGACATATACCATCGCGGAGTTTTCTGTAGACGTTTTCGTTGTGTACAATACTTAGTACATTATTTTGATAAATCTCGTATGGTTCGGCCTGCGTTTGCAATGTAAGCGGAAAAAAATGAAATTATTTACGACATCACATTAGAAACCCCAATAATAACAGTATTTCGCCACTATTTAATGAATGTTATTATACTCTATAACCTTCCTCTTGAATCACTTTATTTATTAAAGTAAACCGCATCAAAATCCGTTGTGTAGTTCGGAAATCGGACCAGTAGTTCCTGAGATTAGCGCGTTCAAGTTAGGCCTTTCAAATAATTTTCCCCGTTTTTTCCACATTTTCCTCTATTTCTTCGCTCCTATTAGTCTTAACGTGATAAAATATAGCCTATAACCATCCTCGATAAATGGGCTATCTAACACTGAAAGAATCATCAAAATCCGTTACGTAGTTTTAAAGATTAAAGGGAACAAAGGGACATGAGGGGGAAAAAAGTGACTTTGTTTTATAATAAGTATAGATTTTCATTTAAATACTGCTTATACTTAAAAAGAACATACCTTATACTTAAAATATAATACAAATAAATAATAAATAAAGAAAAACCTTAAATAATTCAATTGTGGTTAGTAAAACTTAAATACTCAGTTAAAAGTAAATACTGAGTGTCTAAATTCATTTTTACTGAGTATTTACTCTGGTCTGAGTAAATACTCAGTAGCTTACCCATCCCTGGTAATATGGTCGACTGACGAGACCGATTATTACAGATAAACATGTAGCTAGCATGTTAAATTATTAATAATTATTTATAATAGAGGCCAGAATGATATTGTGTACATACGCGGTACATACTAGCGCGTTGTGACTATTGAAGATCCAGTAGGAGTGGTAGGTTAGGTAATGAAAGTACTTTACAAAAGATTAGACCACAATCTTTCAATGAACTAGCTTCTGATGAAGAAGATGCTATATCCTCCATATCCTCAAACATAAAACATAAAAATGAAGACGTGAGTGGAAGAACCACATAAGTAACAGTTTAAAAAAATGCCGTTTTTTTTTGCATAAATGTAGGCTTTAGCGCCGGAAAAATTATTTGAAATAAAAAAAATGGATTTTATGTGTAGCCATATACAGTATTATGATGAAGTGGATAAGTTACAAGTTTTGTTATAATTATGGGTTTAATTATAACAAACTTAATTATGAGTGATTGTCCTTAAGTGATAAAATATTAGTTATGTCTAACGTGACCATACGTCCCGCTTTGGGCGGGACAGTCCCGCTTTCAGGCAGTCTGTCCCGCTGTCCCCCGCGAGGTCGAAATTGTCCCGCTTTCGCAAACAGACCAAACGACAATTGAAAAGCATTTTTATGTTTGAAATGTCCCTGCAATGCCTGGAAGTTACGCTCTCCCATACAACAATTAATGTGATTATCTATACTAATCTATACTATCTATACTAATATTATAAAGCGGAAGAGTTTGTTAGTTAGTTTGTTTGTTTGTTTGAACGCGCTAATCTCAGGAACTACTGGTCCGATTTGAAAAATTCTTTCAGTGTTAGATAGCCCAGTTATCTAGGAAGGCTATAGGCTATATTTTATCACGCTAAGACTAAGAGGAGCGACGAAATAGAGGAAAATGTGGAAAAAACGGGGGAAATTATTTGAAAGGGCTTATTTGAACGCGCTAATCTCAGGAACTACTGGTCCGATTTCAAAAATTATTTCAGTGTTAGATAGCTCAGTTATCAAGAAAGGCTATAGTTTATATTTTATCACGCTAAGACTAATAGGAGCAAAGAAATAGAGGAAAATGTGAAAAAAAACGGGGGAAATTATTTGAAAGAGCTTATCTCACGAACTACTAGACTCTAGAGCATTTTTTCTGTTATTAATTGGATCAGATAATAAGTAGACTACGTGAAGGATCATAGGCTTTTTTTGTGGACTAATTTTTCTGTGAAATATCTTATTTACGCGGGCGAAGCTGCGCGGAACGTCTAGTAATATCATAAAGCGGAAGAGTTTGTTAGTTTGTTTGTTTGAACGCGCTAATCTCAGGAACCACTGGTCCGATTTAAAAAATTCTTTCAGCGTTAGATAGTCCATTTATCGAGGAAGGCTATAAGCTATATTTTATCACGATACTAATAGGAGCGAAGAAATAGAGGAAAATGTTGAAAAAACGGGAGGAAATTATTTGAAAGGGCTTATTTGAACACGCTAATCTAAGGAACTACTGGTTCGATTTGAAAAATTCTTTTAATGTTAGTTAATCCATTTATCGAGAAAGGCTATAGGCTCTATTTTATTACGCTACGACTAATAGGAGCGAAGAAATAGAGGAAAATGTGGAAAAAACGGGGGAAATTATTTGAAAGGACTTATCTCATGAACTACTGGAGCAATTTTTCTGTTATTTGGCACAGATAAGAAGTAGACCACGTAAAGGATCATAGGCTATTCTTTGTGGACTAATTTGTCTGTGAAATATCTAATTAACGCGGGCGAAGCCGCGCGGAACGTCTAGTTCTGCCATATTTTGCTCGATATCAATAATGGTAGACCGTAGATATAACAGATAGGCACTTGAAATATTCACAAAAATAGTATTTACCTCTATACTGTAATAAAATGAAAATAGCATTAATTATTATGTGGGGGGGTTATTCCGTAGATGTCCCGCTCTGACAAAAAAAATAAATGGTCACGTTAGTTATGTCACATCTTTAAATATGGAAGTTATTTCTATACATGTTCAATGTTCATAATATTAAACCTGCCGATGTAATCGATACCACGTCATTGGTATCGATAACCTATACTTATTATAAAACAAAGTCGCTTTTATTTCCCTCATGTCCCTTTGTTCCCTTTAATCTTTAAAACTACGCAATGGATTTTGATGATTCTTTCAGTGTTAGATAGCCCATTTATCGAGGAAGGCTATAGGCTATATTTTATAACGCTAAGACTAATAGGAGCGAAGAAATAGAGGAAAATGTGGAAAAAACGGGGAAAATTATTTCAAAGGGCTAACTTGAACGCGGTAATCTCAAGAACTACTGGTCCGATTTGAAAAATTATTTCAGTGTTAGATTTTTTGAGGAAGGCTTACAGGTTATATTTTATCACGCTAAGACTGATAGGAGAATGTGGAAAAAACGGAGGAAATTATTTTAATGGGCTTATTTCGCGAACCACCTACTGGAGCAATTTTTATGTTATTTGGCACAGATAAGAAGTAGACCACGTGAAGGATCATAGGCTATCGATTTTAATCATTTTTTCAGTGGCTATATATTTTATACCCGTGCGACGCCGGGGCGGGTCGCTAGTAGAGTATAATTTCAATTAATTTATTCTTTATCCAATCTAATACCGTTTGGGCGCACTAATTACAAGGCGACAACGGGTGCGGTATGAGGTAGGGGGCGGCGGGGTGAGGTAAGCGATCGGCCGGGGCGCGCCTCAAATGCGTAATGCATCCACATTTTTTAGTAGTTTAGCGGATAAGTACGGGGCTTGATATTTTTGTTTTTTTGTTCCAAAGTTGTAGTAACAAAAAAAGCTGGTAAGTATTTTTTATTTTTGACAACTATTACGTATGTTGATTGATTGTACTGGTGAAAAAATAATCCTGTATATTCAGGGCCTGTTTCAACATTTCCTGATAAGTGCCGAATAGGCTATCCACCAAATAACTTGACAAATAAAGTATGGAGAATCTGTGAAAAAGCTGCGAATAGCCTATTCGGCACTTTATCAGAAAGTAGTGAAACAGGCCCTAAAATATTATTTTAAGCTAACTTTGAATCAGTACCTGTGTGGAGCCAGAGCGGCGGTGACAGCAGCGGTGACGCAGTACAGCTCGCGAATGACGGGCGGGCTGGCGGGCGCGTGCGCGACTGTTGTCGGCGCAGGCGCAATTCGCGGCGCGCGGTGCGCACGCACGAACGGGTGGGCGGGGTTTAGTTTGACGAGCGCGTCCACGCCCTTCTCTATTTCGCGAGTCTCCACTAGACCTTCCTTAAAACATTTTTGTTCATATGAATATTAGCTGACTTTATTTTGCCAAATATGCAATAACGGGTATTTTGGGCGACACGAGAATTTTGTATGCCAATGTTACAGAACCGGTTCGAATTTTATTTTTTAATGACACCAGTAGGCATGACATGTTCAAACCAAATTAAGCAACATTTCGTTCCAATTAGATGTTGCCTTTTGGAAAAACATTCGTACAGAAACATTTTCTGTGTTATTTTAAATTATCCTTACCCTTTGCATGGCTTCCAGGAATTTTCCCATCTTCTTATAACTAGATTTTTTGACATCAAGGGTGTGATTTTCAGGACATAATGGCATTAAATAGTTTCTGAAATGTTGAATAACAATCACATTCTAAACAATTATGTATTTCAAGAGTATTTTGATCAAAAAGACAAGACCAAGATATTAAAAGAAGAATAATTGACCAAGCTGAAGAATCTACATTGAGAACCTTCCCCCTATGTTATAAGAAATCCTCCGTGTATAATGATGTTAAAGATATATAAAGTTATATGTTTTGTCCTCCTCACATTATAATAATTTTTGTTTTATACTAAGTGTGGATCAACATTTTTTTCTAAGAAAGTTTTTATAATATTCTTATTAGACATCTAGTAGTAATGGGACAAAGATATAAACTTACTTATAAAACAAGTTAGTCTTGAGAGGCAGTTCAATTTTTATGGCTTGATGCTTAAGGAAAGAGAGTAGGCACCATCTCAGAAGTCCATCCATGTCACTAGGTATACCATCATCTTCATTGTCAGAGCATTCTGAAATGATTTTTTATAAGATAAAAAGCAGAAACAACAGAATATACTTTACAGCAGAGGGCCTTTTTCTCTCCACACTTAAATCACTGATTTGTTTAAGATTTATATCTTTCATCTCTCAATTAATCTCAATTAATCATTAATCATAAATTATAATCATGCTGCTAAGTGCTAACAGACAAAGAGAGTTTATAATTTTTATGCTGGCAACTTCCTTCCTAACAATGAAAAGTGCTAGTAGCAACATTTGATGATTTGTTAGTTTACAATAGCTAAAACCAATAATGAAAAACTCAAAGCAGATACTCGTATTATGTTAATACCGCGCGCGTTGTGAAGCTTCAAATACCATACCATCCTCATCACCTCTATGAGTGGCAGTCTTCCACAGTGCGTTTTTCGCGAAACTTCTGCCGCGCACTGTAAAACTCTGGAACGAACTGTCACCAGCAGTATTTCCGGACCTATACGACCTGCAAACCTTCAAGAAAAGAGCGTATTCCCTCTTAAAAGGCCGGCAACGCACCTGCAGCTCTTCTGATGTTGCGAGTGTCCATGGGCGACTGTAGTTGCTTACCATCAGGAGACCCGTTTGCTCGTTTGCCCCCTTATTTAATAAAAAAAAAATAAAAAAAAATACGGCCCAATTGGGTCGTCTGTTATTTAGTCTGCATCGAGCGCAGTCACGAACGTGCCGCGTCTTGTCTTACCTAAATAAATTGAAAATGACGTCGTGCGTGTTTCGAAAATGTACCAATTATGACTCAAAAGAAAACAACAAAACACATGGAAACTCTTACCACATGTCTTGATTGCAAATAAATACCTTGATTATTTGCATTTTCAATTATTTTTTCGAACAATCTGGAAAAATCGAATTTTCGTCATAGCTCAGGCGAAGAAAAAGACAGTGATACGATTCGACGTTTAAAAATAGAACTGTCTCTTTTAAGTAAATGGTTTTTCGTATCTTTTGTTTCACTTATCTGTCAAATTTGTTAATGTTTGCAATTTTGAATTTGAAAATTGTTCAGAAGAGATTTAAGCCGGAAAAAAGTATAGACGTAACAGATCTGTATAAGTAGAATATCATTGGCTAAAACCTTACCAGTAGCAACAGTTTCATTGAGATCCATATCTTTGTCGACATCATTCTTTTCCTGTTCATCCTCCTCCTGAGATTTCTGGTCATCAATAATCTGGGGCTCGTTAACTACAGGTACTGGGGGGTTTTCTTTCACTAAGCTCGGCCATTCCTCTTTGATAGGTTGGATATTTAACTGCATAAGAAAGAGTAACATTAAAGGTAATATTTTTGATGTTAATTTATTTTACTACTTTGAAAGATTTTTTTTACCTGTGCTAGATTTTCAGTCATAATATTGGTGTCATCAGAGAATATGGGTGGAGCAAGTTTTGGCCTTTCCAGTTTATTAAATTTAACATCCTTACATAGCATATCCCCAAACACATGAATTGTTTCTAAACACACACCCCTGGAATTTTATTTTAAAATGTTTTAAATGAAGTTAACACCTCCATCATGGGTACCACAGACACAATAGATTTTCAATTGTTATGCGGCAGCCGGCTGCCGCTTGGGGATTGATGGCTTAGTTACAAAATTGTCAACATCTATTTAATGGTAAAACAGGTCCTGGTAAGTTTATACAAATAGTGAAACTCAAACTTACATGGGCAGTCTGGCCAAGTCAGTAGAAGATACGGCTGCTTTACCAACAAGCCCCGCTGCAAAATTATCACCTGTGCACACCGCTAGTATAGCACCCCCGTTAAAACGCTTGCCTTTGAGAGAATCTGAAACTACCCCTGGTGCATATAATGGAGCTCCTCCTTGAATCTGAAAAATATAAATTTATTCACTTTTTTTTGGTAAAATGTGTTTTGCTAAGTTTAAATGTGTACAAAAAAACAACAAGACCAACATAGTAAAATCACAATTGATAAAAAGTTTTAAGTTTGAGTAATGATGTTGTTATAATAATATCTTCGACATAATTTTAAAAGCATACACAGTACAAGGTTTACCTTGCTCAGCACTGGTGTATGTATGGCAATAGTTGGCACAAGGTCTGGTACTTTCCACATGGCACATACTGTTGGTACAAGACTATCCTCAAGTTCAATGATCATAGGGGTTCCATCTACAACGTACACGCCTACTGTATCGCCGGAATGAAGAATCAATTTCATGCAGCTTGTGTTCGATTTTACAGAAACTATTTCTTTGACTTTTTCGTCTGATGTGCCAGGAAAGCATGTTTGAATGCGTTGTGCAAGATGTTTCCTGTATGAAAATAAGTTCATTTAATTTATAAATAAAAAATAAACTGCGAAAATGTTGAAGAAAAAGTAACCATACTTTTCAGAATTTTTTAAAGTATTATTTGACTTTAACTTGTAAGGTTTAGCAAACATGATGATTTTTGTTATTAAGTTATAGTCACAATTAAATAATTAATTTAGCTGTATATTAATTAATATCATATTTTAATAATTTAAGCGGTATTTAGCAAAAAAATTCTGAATTTACGAGACATCAGACAGGTGATGTATTTACCACAGATTACAAGTATATATATATATATATATATTTATTTTTTAAATTTATTCGTGACCATGGATACAAGTCCTTCAGCCGTAAAAATAAATAAATTATAAAATTAATTAGAATACATAACATTAGAAACATATAACGTTACAACTTACAAGACATTACATAAGTATTTAGTGAGTAACAAAATATTTAAATACTTAAATTAAACAAACTTATGACATTTATAAATACGAATGAGACATGAGTCATGACATTTCAAATATAAACTAAAAAAAAAAAACAATTAGGTACATAAATTTAACAAACATAACCTAGAAATTAGAGCTCTAAATTTCTTATCAGGTACTAAATTTTTCCTATAGTATTTACAATATACTTATAAATAGGGTGAAAGTAAATAGTGTTTCTTAATAGATCTTGACTGAGGCGGGGGACACTTAAAGAGTTCTGTTCAGCTATTTCTTTGATCATGTCAACAAATATAGATCTCTGTATGGAAAAGACTGGACACTTAAAAAGCATGTGATCGATGTCTGCGTTTTCTTCAGAGCAATGTGTACAGTTACTATTATTTACTATGTTCATTCTGCTGAGATGTGAGGGAATTAGGCAATGTCCAAAGCGCAAACGATTAATACTAGTCACAAACTTTCTATCCACATAACCAAGCCTACTGTACCATGGTGATATCGGTAAGTCTCTTTGTATTTCCGAATACCATTTTCCTTTAGTTTCTGTTATTTTCTTCCAATATTCTATCCATAAACTTTTTACTGAGCTTTTAATTTGTGGGTAGAAATCCGTGAATGGGACTTTAAAAGTTCCTGATATGTCCACATCATGTTCCCTACGAGTCACTTGGTCAACAATTTCATTGCCTAATATGCCACTGTGGGAGGGAACCCACACTAATTCTATATTCTTTTCAATCAATTTTCTAAAAAAATATCTTATTCTAAATATAATATAATTTTGTTTATAACACAAACTTTGGTTACAAATAGAATTTAGTACACTTTTTGAATCACTAATAATTAAAATATTTACATTAACCCATCAGTCGTGGCAAAACGAGACACAATAGCTTTTTCATTGTTATCGTGGCCGGATGTGGCCGCTTGGGGCTTCATGAATTAATTACATTAGTATAAACATATGTCAAAGCAGCTAATATTGCCCAAGCCTTTGCTGTGAAAATACTGCAACTTTGTGGCATTTTAAAACATTTGCTCAGTTTAATTTGTGGGTCATAGTATGCAGCTTTAACTTCATCACTTTTGGAACCATCTGTATATATTGTGTAAAAATCTCTTTTATCCTGTAAAAATTGCACAAAGTCAAATTTATTTGTAACGGAGTTTAAATGACACTTAATAGTAAAATAGTTAATTGTAATCTCATAAGGATACTGATAAATTGGCCACTTATTACTCGTATACATATTTTTAGCACATTTTTTTGTTTAAAACATAATTGTTGGTATTTCAGGTAAAGAAGCAGAAATGAGATCATTACATGTAATAATTGGTGAAGCTGACCCTACAATTTCTACAGGATGCAACAATTGGTTCACTATAAAATTGTTATCAAAGGTTTAAAAAAAATTGTTTAAGACAAAATCTCTCAGCCAATTGTAAACGGCGCAGAGACAATGGAGGTATACAATTTTCTATTTCCATAGACACAATAAGGGTAGTGCGCATGGCACCACTTATTATTCTTAAACCCATATTCTGTATAACATCTAATTTCCTTAGTAATATTATATTTGCATTCATATAAGCTAATGAACTATAATCAAAATGACTTCTGACTATGCTTTTGTACAACATGTTAAGAGTTTTTGGGTCTGAACCCCAAAATGTTCCTGCCAAACTTCTCATTACATTTTACATGCTTCTCATAGCATTCTGGCATACATAGTTTATATGTTTATCAAATTTAAGTTTATTATCAATAATAACTCCTAAAAATCTGTGTTGATTCACAACGGGAATTCTGTCATTATTATAAGTTATATTTACAGACTGTGCAGGTACATCTTTACTAAATATTAACACCGAACTTTTTTCTGAACTAATTTCTAATTTTAAAATATCCTTGTAATAATTTTGTAATTGAGCTAATGCCCTATTTATGAGAATGATAGCTGTATTTAAGTTTTTATTTACACAGTACAAAAGCAAGTCATCAGCAAATTGCAAAACTTTTACTCCAAGTATATTTACAAATTTAAGTATTTGAGATGTATAAAAGTTATATAGAGATGGTGATGTCGTAGCACCTTGCATTGTGCCTTTATTGGCCTTTGGTGGCCCATGCAATTTATTATTGAATTTGACATAGACTTTTCTGTCATGTAAAAATTTGTATACCCATTTTAAAGTTTTTACCGGAAATCCTAGTTCTTGTAAAACTTTTATTAACACTTCAATGTTAACACTATCAAAAGCAGCTTTTACATCTAAAAATACACACACAGCACTACAGTGACTTAGTTTTGCCTTTTTTAAATCCTCTATAAATGATACAAAGCTTCCAGAACAACTTTTTCCTTTCCTAAATCCGAATTGAATATCCGGTAAAAAGTTTTGTGATTCAGCAAAGTAATCTAATCTTAGTTTTAACATGTTTTCAAAGAGCTTACCTAAACATGATGATAGGGAAATGGGCCTGTAGGAAGTTGGATTACCAGCAGGTTTATTTGGTTTTAAAATAGGAATGACACATTGAGTTTTCCATGACTCTGGTATTACTAAACTATCCCATAATCTATTATAAATATTTAAAAGTATTTCTATGGCATTAGGGTGTAGTTTCTTAATTAAAATATATGGTATACTATCCAAGCCTGGTGTTGTGTCTTTTCTACTTTTTAAAGATATGTACAATTCGCTTAGTGTAAATGGCTTATTAATCCTTCGATCGGAGGTTCTAGGAATTCCCATTGTATTCTTTTGTTCTCGCGATCACCGGTGCTCGCGCGGGGCCTGAAAGATTAAGAAATGAATTACTTTCATCTTCAACGGCTTGATCAAAAATAGTTTTTAAATTACTTTCATTTATCTGAGACTGATCTGTGATTTTATTCAAAAAGGATGGTACCCAATTATCATTTAAATACCTATTATGGGAGGTACCTATTCTCCTAAACCTTTTAATGTATCCCCATATTCTAGATACTGGTGTCATTCTATTAAAACTACTACACAAGTCATGCCATGATTTAACCCTTTCCTCCCTTAATATTCTTTTCTTTTGAGCATCTAACTTTTTATAAGTAATAAAATTGTCAATACTGGGTGAAGATCGATAATTTATTAAAGCTTCCTTGGACTTTCGAACTGCATCTTCACATTTTTGGTTCCACCAAGGAGCTGGTTTTCTCAATGGCTTAGAAATTGGCTTTATATTTTGTTTTGGTACTGTTACTGATCTTAGATTACTTAAGATACTGACAAAACTATTGTATAACTGAAGTGGTTCTAAATTATTATTATCTACATTTAATTCTGAAAAATATGTCTCTGATAACTTAAAATATTTATTCCAATCTGTTTTACTGTAAATATATTTTTCTTCCACAGGACTGGCTGTACATTAATAGTTACCTGAGTTGGATAGTGGTAGCTGCCCATTGGATCACTGTGGACAAGCCATTCGCAAAGAGGAGCTAAAGAAGGACTAACAAGAGTTAAATCAATTGCAGATGGATTTCTATTTGGTGCCTGAACTGTTGTGACACTGCCATCGTTCAATATACACATGTCAAATTCATCTATGATGTTAAACAAACTGTTACCTCTGTTATTGTTTGAGTGGCATCCGAATAAAATGTGGTGTGCGTTAAAGTCTCCCATGATGAGACATGGCTTAGGAGTTTCAAGTAATACTTTTTTTAATTTATTTGTATCAAACCTGTTATTAGGTGGGCAGTACACACATAAAATGTGTATTGTTCCTATTGTAGTTTCTAATGATATACAAATATTTTGAATACTTTCGTAAAAAGTTATATTTACAATTTTATATTTGAGGTTTTGTTTAATGAGTATACCTACTCCATTATGTGAATTTAATGAATCTTTACGTATGAAATTATAAGGTGTAAAATCTGGAATTATACTTGAACTCCTAAGCCATGTCTCATTTAACATACATATGTCTATATTGTGATCAAAAAGAAATGTTTTTAATAAGGCTCTTTTATTCTGCAAGCTTTGTATATTAAATTGTGCTATATTTAAATATGTATCCATTATGTGATTAAATTAGATAATAGTATATCTTTAATTCTTTTATTCGTGACTGGAGTATTGTTATTACCGAGGATTACAAGAGACTTAACTAAGGCATTCATTATAATGTCATTATTCAAAATTTGTTCTATATCGAAATTTGTTTTAGTGTTACCAACAGTATTTACATTAATAGGTTTAGAAATAGCTGGAAAAGATTTAGGGTCAGTGAGCAATGGAACACTACTCACCACAGTGGCATAGCTACGGTTAACATTCTGATATTTGGACTTCTTTTCCTGCATTTTTTCTGTTTCACTGGACAGTCTCGTGAGATGGCCAAATGATTTCCGCTACAGTTGAGGCATGCAATTTCTTCTACATCACATTCTTTGTATGAGTGCCATCCAGCACATGAGGAGCACATTTGCTCTCCTCGGCAAACTTTGGCAGAGTGGTTGAACTTGAGGCATTTGAAGCATTGCAATAATGGTGGTATGTATAAATGTACTGGATACCTGAACATTTGTATGTAGGCGTATTGAGGTAAAATTGTACCAGCGAAGGTAACTGCTATTGTACCCAATGGAGTAAGTTTCCCTTCAACTTTCTTAAAAAATCTTTTAATTGAAATCACTTCTGTGTCGCATGCAATGTTTTTGTATATAACTTCATTGGACAGATCCTTAGGCACATATTTTATAACACCAGTAATTTCCGACTGGTGGGCCGGTACAAAGGCTTTCAGTTTATTTTTTGTTAAAAAATGATCCATTTTTAAGAAGTTATTCGCAGGAGCGGGCTTCTTAAAGGTGACACCAACTTTATGAGCGTTAACTCTATGAACTCCTATGATGCCCTTAACATTTTCCGTGAATAATTTGGTCAAATTTTTCATTGTTTATCGATTCTACATACACAATGCAATCGCTACTATAGTTCTCCGGGAATTGCCTTTTATAATTTGTTTTTGTAAACATTCTATAATCCACTGTACAGCTATCGATATCATCCAATTTTCTTTTCTTAGAAGTATCTGCGGGGGCCGGACCCCCGTCGCTATCTACACTCATCTTATTTTTAAATTATTTAACACTATTGAAAAAGTACTATTTACAACTATATTACAGTAATATTACTGGAAAATTAATTTTTATAAAGCAGAGAAAATTTTGAACACCCGCTCTTTTCGACTTCCCGCCAAAAGTCTATATATTGTATTTACTACCAGGGTGACCATATTTAAATTACAGATCCTGCCTTACTTTGGTCAAAAAACTGCCAAATCCTGCCAAAGCCTGTACTAAAACATGCCAAATACTGCCAACTTTTTTTACTGTGTTGTTTTAAAGTAAGAAAAGTAAAAATCTAGTAAAAATACACATATTTATTGCAATTTTTTATTAGATTAAACCATTGAGAGAGACTGTAGGAGAGAGCCTTATATCGGTGTATATGAGTGAAAAGCGTGTCAAGTTAGGTCCGACCTGCCAGCGACGAGGCCTGGCAGGCGGCGGTCTCTTTCTGCGAATTTGTTATATCGCAGAAAGAGGCCACGGAGCGGGACAGAGAGAACGATCCCACCTCTCTGCCGCTCCGCCGGCGTAGGACGGGAGTGCGGAGGCGTCGCTACGCGAACCTCCTAACCCTCGTCTAACGGGGCTCCGGGAGAGGATGGGAACCTCCCCGGCTTAGCCAGCCCCGGCGCCGAGGGGAACGCTTTAGTATGCCTAAGCGTTCCCTTACTTTTGGTGGAAGTCCGCTCCCAGGTAGACCGGCCGGTCGTGGAGGGAGTCCCGTGTTTGTTAGATCCGGGATATACGGCTGAAGGCGAACCGCAGGTGGTTTTAGTGAGTAGGAGTCTCACATACCCCCGGGGTACCCAACCCGGGGCACCCATGATGGGTTTCCCCTGCGACATCAAAAAAAAAAAAAAAAGGTCCGACCTGCTCGGTCACAACAAAGGAGTCGGTCTGCATATTTCATGTAATAAAAGTGTTAATAAAGGTTTTTAGTGAAAATAAGCACAAAATGGCCACGCGATGATGGGCTAAGACTCTATCAGCTATATACTATAATATAAAACTTAATTATAGTATATAGATAGAGGAATAAAGCCACCACCAGGGAGTTGTTAGTGCCACCACCAATAAAACTATCACCCACGATACCACACAAGATGTTGTCAATGAAATTATGATCAATAATTAGACTCACAAGCCAAGCATCAAGCAATTACTATGACTGTTAATTGATAAATGATAATATCGACCACAAGGCACAAACTCAAGATTACACACACACAGAATACACGAACATACACACACGAACATAACAAGTACAGTTAAATCCCCCGTAAAGTATCCAGGGTTGCCATTGTCGGAAATTTGAGATGCAATAATAAAATTTATTTTTCATACCCCAATTCTGCCAAAACCTGCCAAGTTTTTAAAACGTCAACCTATCATGCCATAGGCTAGAACAAGAAGCTTTGTTCTTTTCTTTTGATAGTTCTCACTCGCTCGCTTGTAAAACACAGAGTTGCCAAAGCGTTTTATATTTTCCCTATTAACAAAATCAATTTTAGTTTTTAATCCTAAAATACGTCCCATATACACGATTAAAAAAACCTTACAATTAAATAAATAATAATTCAAGGGTGGTTTTTGGTTGCATAACATCAAAAGCAAAAAGAAAAATAAACTTATGATTTTTTTTATTCACATTACTCCCATTTTATAATGTTAGTATTTTTTAATGGCAACACAAGCAAATGTCAGAACGTATACAAAACATTATGGCTGCCGGTTGTTGACAGCGTCTCTGTTCGATTTTTTACAAGATAAATAAAGCATAATATTTTTATACAAAATACAATGAGTTGTGTAGTTCGAGGTTGTAAAAGTGTATGGTATCCAAATTGTGGTGTGAAATTTCACGGGTAAGTTAATTAAATGAAATATTTTTTACATTTCGCTAGGGTGACCATTAGCTATACTTTGGATTGGATTGTCCTCGTAGTTCGTACATATAACTGCAAAATATGATTTATTACCCGAAAAAGGTGTTATGGACAAAAGTTTTGCATATTAGGCTAGGATGACTATTTGGAGTTTGGATTGGATTGTCCTTGTATTTTAATGTTTTTTTTAAATACTTTACTTAGCATTTTACATTTATAGCACCTATTTTACGTTACAGGTTCCCTAGTGACCCTGACCTGAGGCAAGCTTGGTTATCTAAAATACCATTAAAATCAAATTATTATAATACTGCCAGAATTTGTAGCCTACACTTTCGATCTGAAGACTATGATGTCAATAGACCTGGCCGTTTATTGAAATCTGCTATACCAAAGATATGTGGGTGTTGCGAAACATTGGTAAGTTCTAATAGTGAATTACCTTACTAAATACTAGAGGTATCTTGCGGCTTCCTTGTGGCAAAATTAGGTTTTACCGTTTCCCATGGGAACTATGTATTTAGACACAGTAAAAAGTAACCTATGTCCTTTCTCAACATCTTATCTATGTTTATGCCAAATTTCATAAAAATCGGTTCAGTTGTAAAGCATGCATGCAACAGACAGAAAGACACACAGACGATGAAGATAGTACATTAGTATGAATAAAGAAATGAGATTACTTCAGGTAACTAATCATTTAAAGTTGTGTCTTCCTCTTCTTAATATCACTTATTTTTTTCAGGAATGTCTTAATATTCCTTCAAGCTCACAAGAAACTCCGTGCGCTAAAGCGTCAGCAATGCCGATACTTGAAAAATATGTAAGTAAGCATTAAAATTTTATGGTTGACTTTGAGACTTGGATTATCGTTTACATTTTCATCTCACATTGCTACCTCTTTCAGCTCGATGAAAATGAACCACCTAAAAAGAAACAAATTGTGGAAGTGCAAGAAGCTATCATTTTACCTGTTTGCTCCAATCCGCCAGCTGGTATATGTTCTCAAGCCATGAAAACTGTAAGTTATCATATTTTATCAGAAAGCTAATATCTAGTATAGCTTATAGGCACAACATTTTTCCCAGTATGCAGAATGCACCAATTCTTGTATTGATTTGGTTTTTATGTTTATTGGTTAGTGATTTTTTCTCGGCTTAAAATATTTGTAGTATTATTTTGGAGGAATTTACTAAAGTAAAATAAGCATACATTCTATCAACGTTGCTTCACTTCACCCTAATAGTACGGGAGCCCTAGAACAATTTTTTTGTGATTACTAACGAGGTAATTTTTTGTGAGTAGCTACATTTTGATAAGACGAACAACATGTTTTTTATTTTCGAAAAATCTCGAAAGTGGTAGCTAACAGAGATAGAAAGGATTTCATACTTTGGCTTGATGGTCCTAAAATATGGATTGTTCTATTTGTAGGACAAGGTTACTCTTAAATTATATAACTATTAACCTACCAATTGTAATACTCTTGAGTAAAATAATTTTCATAAACTGATATTATGTGACCATTTCCGGTATCGATGTAAATTATTTAAAATGATTTTAAAATTAATTAATATTATTATAATTTGTATTAAAATATATAATATTTTATAAGGTATTAAGAATATTTTAAAAACAAATTGTTTGTAATATAATGATTTTCTTGGACAGGAAACTGCTCTCCTATTGGTCAGATATTTTTAACCAATAAGAAACGACCGCCATTTTAGGTGGTCGAAGTAGAGGGGAAAATAGAGGGAGAGCAGAGTCCTTCTCAAGAGATTCATTCTGGGTTGTGCTTTGGTACAGTGAAGTGATTCTAATAAAATAAGTGTGTGTTCATCTTGTTGTTTTATTAAAGAATATAACAAGTTATAATGGAAGAAGTTAACAATTTTCAGAAGCGGGACGATAACACGTAAGTAACGTTTTTATAATAATTATAAGCCTGTTTTCATATTTTTTTTATAAAAATATATTAAATTAACCGTTTAAATTCAAATATCTTATGCCAACGTTTTATAATATTTTTAGCATTATTTGGTCATCTATAATGATGGATAAATGTTCAAAGTTAATTAAATAATTTGTGGTTGTTATTATTATTATAAATGCAACATAATTACATTATGCCTTTACCGTCACGTCTAAAATTTGTTATTATAAATGTTCATATAAATTCTTTATTCGCGATGTATCAACAAACAAGGTTTAATTAGTGACAAATGTAAATTTACGAGTTACGACTAAAATGAAACGATAAATATAGCAAATCATTGTTTTAATTGTTGATTAAAAAAAAAATGTTATTTTAAAATGTAGACACTTGTACATCTATTTACTTGAGCAGTTTATGTCGGCATAAATTTCCCATTTCAGGTCTCGCTACACGGCTACAAGGCAAAGTTCTGGGCGTGCATCAAATGTACGTCATGATGATAGAGGGCGAGAGCTACGCACTCCTTATAGAGATAGTGTTGGCCGTCGAGCTGCACATTCAACTTCGAGATACAGCCGTTCTTCCAGGCGCAGTCGAAGCCCTATATTACCGTGTGCAAGGAGCGTATCACCCGCAGAAGGACGCCGAGAACGGAGCCGCAGTCGAGAATTTTCAAGACGAGATGCAGTCTACCGCACGTCTTCACGACCGAAGAGCAGGGCATCACGTTCAAGTCATGTTCGGGACCGCAGCCGGAGCCGCAGTCCCCCTCGACAGCGGCCTCGTCAGGAAGATCGACACCGGTCTCGTCGAGATGATCGTGGTGCGAGCACTGATGGAGCGCGTGAGCTGTTTTCACAATTTACTAATTTTATGAGGGATATTAGTAGTAGTAATTTAAGCTCCAAAGAAAACTTTACCAATATTAATGTTATTCCTGAATTCAATCCATCCATGAAAAATCAGACCGTCGATACTTGGCTGACTAAAGTTAATGAATGTTCAATACTTTACGGCTGGACTGATAGGCAAATTATTCACTACGCTCTTCCAAAGTTGACGGGAGTAGCGAAGAAATGGTACGAAGGATTACAGTCGGTTTTATTCACGTGGTCTGAATGGCAAGATAAGTTGCGTTCAGCTTTTCCTGCGACAGAAAATTACGGACAAATGCTGTTCGAAATGCTTAATAGGAGAGCTAAGTTTGGGGAGTCATTAGAGGATTATTTCTATGAAAAGGTTTCTTTAATTAATCGTTTTGATATTAGTGGTAAAAGAGCGGTTGAATGTATACTACATGGCATCGATGATAGATCTGTTCGTGCAGGCGCTGAAGCAGCACAGTATAATGATCCAGATAAATTATTAGCTTACTTAAGAAATGTTAAAATGTATAAAGTTGATAGATTTCATAATAAAAAGGTTACAAATACAAATCCTAATCAATATATCAATTTAAAAAAGAATGCGACTAATACTAAATCTGCGTTGCGTTGCTATAATTGCAAGGAGGAGGGACATCCTGTATCTAAATGCTCTAAGCCTATTAAAAGGTGTTCGAAGTGTTCTGTTATAGGGCATGAAGATACAGAATGTTACCGTAATAAACTTCCAGAAAAAAAATATTATGACTATTAATGAGAGCAATAAAATTGCAATTGATAAATATGTACAAACTGTTTCGGTTAACGGAGTAGATCGTTTAGGACTTATTGATTTAGGAAGTGAATTAACACTTATCAAAGAGACTGACGCAAATGAAATTTTCATAGAATGGAATAAATTTGATAATAGATCCATGGTAGGGTTTGGTTAGGTTAGGTTAGGGCACAATTGTAAATTCTTTGGGATCTTGTGTAGCAAAATTGAAAATCCAAAACGTAGAGGCTTTTGTTTTGTGTGTAATTGTGCCGGATGATCTTTTGAAATATTCATTATTAATTGGTCAATCTTTCAGCGAACAAAAACATGTTCGAATGGTAAAAACTGATAAGGAGCTTCTAGTATTGGATATTCATGATTGCCAAAACATTAATATAAGACGTTTAGAATTAAAAGTGATGGATGATATTTCGTTATCACAGACTAATCTTTGTCGTGTCCAATGTGGATCAGATTATGATGGCTCTATTTATGTACGTGGCAGTTACAGAGATCAACCTAATCGCGAGTATCTCGTTGAAGAAGGTGTTTATGCATTACAAAAAGGGGAAGGAGCTATCCTAATTTCTTCACTTTCAAATAAACCAATACGATTCAATAAAGATGAACTAATTGCTAGAGCAGATACTGTTTTAGATTCTTTCCAGTCATTTCAAATAAATAGAGTAGAACGAAGCGAATACACCCCTTTTAAATTAGAACAATTGACCATAGGAGACATACCTGATAGTGACAAATTAACTCTTCTAAATTTAATAAATAAATATAGAGATTGCTTTGCTGCAAATTTAAACGAGCTGGGGTGTACTGATATAGAACATATGACAATTAATTTAAATAATGAAGAACCCGTAGTTTACAGACCGTATAGACTTTCTCAGAAGGAACGACAAGAAGTACAGGAAATGGTAGATGACCTTTGTGAAAGTGGAGTAATTAGAGAGTCGAATTCCCCTTATGCTAGCCCCATTATTGTTATAAAGAAAAAGACTGGTGATAAAAGATTATGCGTTGATTATCGATTATTAAATAAGAAAACAATAAAACAACATTATCCTTTACCACATATGGAGGATCAAATGAATAGATTAGCCGGAAATAAGTATTATACAACTTTAGATTTGGCTAGTGGGTACTACCAAATTCCGTTAAGTGAAGAGTCTAAACCAAAAACTGCTTTTATTACTCCCGATGGCCAGTGGGAGTTTAACAGAATGCCCTTTGGTTTGGCCAACGCGCCAGCTGTATTTCAAAGAACTGTTAATAAAGCATTAGGGTCATTAAGATTTAATACAGCTGTAGCGTATATGGACGATATTTTAGTGCCTTCAGTAACTATTAATGATGGTTTAATTAAACTTGAAAAAAATTTTCAAAAATTTCGTGAAGCTAAATTAACATTAAAATTATCAAAATGTTACTTTTTCAAGACATCTGTAGATTTTTTAGGTTTAGAAGTTACATCTAATGGTATAAGGCCGGGCAAAAAGAAAATTGAGGCTGTTGAAAATTTTCCAGTACCAAAAGATGTTCACAATATTAAACAATTTATCGGTTTGGCTAGTTTTTTTAGAAAATTTATAAAAAATTTTGCTGTAATTGCTCGACCGCTGACCAAATTAACAAAAAATAATCATCCTTGGATTTGGGGTGGTGAACAACAGCAAGCTTTCGATGAATTAAAATCAAAATTAGTGACCCGTCCAGTTTTGGCCTTATATGATCCAAATTTTACAACTGAATTGCATACTGATGCTAGTAAATGGGGAGTTGGTGGAATCTTATTACAAAAACAACCTAATGGTGACCTTAAGCCCGTAGCTTACTACAGTAGGCAGACATCCCCAGAGGAACAACACTTTTCAGCTTATGAATTGGAAACGTTAGCTGTAGTAGCTTCACTTGAAAAATTTAGATCTTATTTAAAGGGTATGCCATTCTCAATATTAACCGACTGCAATTCTTTAAGAGCAACTTTTCTAAAACGCGATATGATTCCTCGAGTTGCTCGGTGGTGGAGTATTATACAAGAATACGATTGTGATATAGTTTACAAATCTGGCAAAAATATGAGCCATGTAGACGCTTTAAGTAGAAACCCAATTTCCCCGGGTTTCGAAGAAATAGAATTTCCATCTGTACTTAATATTACTAGTGATTGGTTAAAAACAGTTCAATTAGGTGACAATGAAATAAAACGTATAAAAGATATTTTATTGGATTCGGATGCTAGTAATATGGTAGAAGTTAAAAAGAATTACGTTTTTAAAAATGGTAATATTTATAGAAATACTGAAAATGGACTTAAATGGCTTGTACCTAAGGGAGTACGATGGCAAATCTTAAAATATTATCACGATGATATTGGTCATTTTTCTTTTGATAAGACTTATGAAAAAGTTTCTACAGATTATTGGTTTCCTAAAATGCGCAAATTTATTAAAAAATATGTACAGTCCTGTTTAGAATGTGCTCATAGTAAAGTCCCTTTAGGAAAGAAATCTGGTTATTTACACTCCATAGAAAAAATATCTATACCCTTCCATACACTTCACGCAGACCATTTGGGTCCTTTCAATCAAAGTAAAAGCAAAAACAAATATATTTTGGTGATTATAGACGCTTTTAGTAAATTTATATCTCTCAAAGCTGTTAAAAGCACAAAAGCTTCGACTACAATTAAAGTTTTAAGGGAATATTTTGCAACGTTTGGTTTGCCAACGAGACTTATAACAGATAGGTATTCTACATTTACTGGGAAAAAGATAAAAAACTTTTTTACAAATTTAGGAATAAAACATAATATAATGAATGCAGTTGCCACTCCACGTGCAAACGGGCAAGTGGAAAGGTACAATCGTACAATTTTAGATGCTTTAACTTCAATGAATCCATGATTCATGCGATGAAAATCTATGGGACGAAAAGGTCTTAGATGTACAATGGGGTTTAAATAATACAGTCAATAAAGGTTTAGGACGCACTCCAACCGAGGTGCTGTTTGGAAAAAAATTGAGTGGAATATCGGATGGATTACTAAAATCAGTGGTTGATGATCCTAAAGAATATGATTCAAATAATTTAAAAGCAATAAGAGATGAAGTAAGTGAACATATTCAAAAGGATCAACAACGACAGAGGACTCTATTTAATAAAAGTCGTTGTAAACCCAGAAAATTTTATGAAGGAGATCTTGTTAGGGTTGAGAGGTCCGTTGTTTGTCCAGGAAAGAGCAAAAAAATTGTACAGAAATGTTTTGGTCCATATCGAATCGTAAAAGAATTAGAAAATGATCGGTTTGTAGTAGAAGATACTCCTATAACAAAAAAAAAAGGGTAAAGCAACTTACAAAGGTATATATCCAGTAGGGCGTATACATCCATGGTTAAATTTTAAAAGATTTGAAGATACAGATGATAATTTAAGTGATACAAGTTGTGATAGTATATGCGATGAAGATAATGAAAGCAATGTTGTTGATGCTGAATAAACTAATATTTTTATCTTGACAGTTACAGCAACTTGCAATGTAGATTTAATATAAAATGATCGTATCGAGTTAATCTCTTAAAGAATTGAAAAAAAGGGTTATTATGATTATACTTTACAATTATTATTATTTTATGTATTAAATGTGATTATTGATGTAAAATGTTTTGTTTTCTAGAAAATTTTATTGTGATTTAAATAAGTAAATATAAAAGCAAGTTATATATGATTGGAAGGATATTCTTAACTTGGAATTTAAATGGAAGGATGAAAGGATTGTTCAAAATGTTAATTATTTAAGAGTCTGGTTTAGTATTGAAATTAACATGAATTCATATTTAGCTTAGTATGGTCTAGTATTGAAATTAAAATGAAGTCATATTTAGCTTAGTATGGTCTAGTATTGAAACTAAAAAGAATTCATATTTAGCTTAGTATGGTCTAGTATTGGTATGAAAATAAATTTATATTTAGCTTAGTATGGTATAGTATTGAAAGAATGAAATTAAATAGTTTAGTATAGTCTAGTACAGTGGTTTAAATGAAATTTAGATAGCTTAGTATGGTCTAGTATGGGTGCTTTGAATTACATAAAATGGTATTATAATTGGAAATATTGAATTGTCAATGTAATTTGAAATGAAATAATATGTATTGTTTAATATATTTTAGTTGTTGTTGGGTCATATTATTAAAATTGTAATTATTTTAATTTTTTCTTTTATTTAATTAGTCACGGGGACGTGACTATTAGTCAGGATGGACGAATTGTAATACTCTTGAGTAAAATAATTTTCATAAACTGATATTATGTGACCATTTCCGGTATCGATGTAAATTATTTAAAATGATTTTAAAATTAATTAATATTATTATAATTTGTATTAAAATATATAATATTTTATAAGGTATTAAGAATATTTTAAAAACAAATTGTTTGTAATATAATGATTTTCTTGGACAGGAAACTGCTCTCCTATTGGTCAGATATTTTTAACCAATAAGAAACGACCGCCATTTTAGGTGGTCGAAGTAGAGGGGAAAATAGAGGGAGAGCAGAGTCCTTCTCAAGAGATTCATTCTGGGTTGTGCTTTGGTACAGTGAAGAGATTCTAATAAAATAAGTGTGTGTTCATCTTGTTGTTTTATTAAAGAATATAACAAGTTATAATGGAAGAAGTTAACACAATATACAAAAAATTAGCTGGTTAGGGTTCTGTTTTAGGGTTCTGTAGTCAACAAAACTTTTGTAATTATAAAAACTAATAAAATAATCAAGTGCATCTCTATCTATTTCTTATACTTAGTCATTGTTTATTGTTATAAAATCAATATAAAAATTAACTTTCTAGTACAATTCCTACAGTGTATAATATTATAGTTTTTTGTTTACAGGTTCTCAAGGATCAACCTGTACTAAAAGATTTCAGCAGTCAAGCTAACATAAAAACACGTAGTGAAGTAGTGCTAAAAAAGAAAAATAAGGTTCTTCAACAGAAAGTTAATAGAAAGGCAAAGAAAATTGAAAATATGAAAGAATTAATAAAAGTTGTCAAAAATTATACTTCACAATCAGAAATTGAAAATATATTGCAAGGTAATTATGCAAATATATGTAAAAAATTCCATACTAGTAAAAAAAGACAGGTCACATATTATAGTGATGAAGTGAAATCATTTTCCTTAACTTTGCATTTTTACTGTCCGAAGGCTTATAATTACCTGAGAAGCATAATTTCTTTGCCACATGAATCAACATTATGGCGGGCGATTTCAAGTTTTAATTGTTCTGTTGGTTTTCTGTCAGAAGTAATTGAATATTTAAAATCAGAACTACCAAATAAGCCCTATTTAAAAAATGTGGCCATGGTTTTTGATTCGATGGCCTTAAAAAGAGATATTTGTTACTGTAATAAATTAGGAAAAACATTTGACTATGTTGACCTTGGTGACATTGTCGTTGATGATCCTGAACAGCTTGCATCGGAAGCCTTAGTTTTTCAAATGGTATCATATTCAAATTATTTTAAATGCCCTATTGGTTACTTTTTTACTCCAAGTTCTTTGAACGCCGAATTGCTGGGACAATTGATAAATACTGCAATAATCTTACTGAGCGAAGCAGGAATTACTGTAAGGTCACTAACGTGTGATGGCGCCAAATGCAATATAAAGGCATGCGAGTGTCTTGGTAGCTCATTTGAGGAAGGTAACATTAAATCCTACTTTCTTCATCCAAATGGAGTAACTAACGTTTATTGCCTTTTAGATCCGGCCCACATGATTAAACTGGCTCGAAACGTTTTTGCAGAAAAAGGCTTAGAATCACCAAACGGAAAAATTTCTTTTCAATATGTACAGAAATTGCATATGATGCAACAAGAAGAGGGTCTTAAGCTCTCTAATAAATTAACAGGAGCTCATGTCGCTTACCAAAACAAAAAAATGAATGTCCGTTTAGCTTGCCAAGTACTAAGCTCATCCGTTGCTGATGCAATTGAGTTCCTTTGCAATAGTGGGAATCCCAAATTCCAAGACAGTTCTGCGACTGTCGAATTTATCCGTATTTTAGATCGATTATTTGATAGCATGAATAGCCGATCTCCCTATGGCACTTATTTAAAGTCGCCATTAACAATACACAACCGCGATGTCTGGCAAACGTTTTTTGACGAAGCTGAGATTTATTTAAATAATCTTAAAATAGGAGACCAGCCATTAATGAAGCATACCCGCAAAACGTTCTGTTTGGGGTTCCTTGTGAACATGATTTCTTTCAAATTATTGTTTAATGATCTGACAACATTAGAAGAGAACCCGCTAAAATACTTACTAACTTTCAAATGTTCACAAGACAATAGAACCGTTTTCCCCCCGAAGGGTAGAAAACGTATATTTAGGTTTCAGCCGTAGCTTGAACCACTTGAGATTACGCTTTATGAATTTGGTACTCACTCAATGCAATCGTGTCGTACTTCTCTGTCCTCCCTCTATAGCTATCTCTTTCTCGCAGTGCAGCGCCGTGGAGACCGGGGCGCTAGCGCCCCGCTCCTCAGTACGATTGAGGGCGCCGGCAAGGAGCCTGAAACTGTGGTTCAAGCTACGGCTGAAACCTAAATATACGTTTTCTACCCTTCGGGGGGGAAAACGGTTCTATTTAGGTGTTCGAGCCTACGCTTGAACCACTTGAGAAGTGTTTGTATTCTGCTGGCGCTGCAAATGCGTACTGTGACTGGGTATTATTGAGTGCATGATAAGAGAAACAATCAGTTACTTAGACAAAACATTTATTAATAGGTTATCACAGCGTAATTGAATTAGTCTTTAGCAAAATAACAACATAAATCCTCTAATAATAATAATAATAAAACAATATTATATCCTCTGTATATAACTAAAATAAACATAATTAAACTTATTTTATTAATAAGTAATACTGTGATTCATTCTTATAACGTATAAAAGGCATCGTTTAGGACTCTTGTGATGGGAGTGCTATTAATACTACCTCCATTCGGGGGCATCTCTCGAAAATAGTGATTAAAGAATGTGTTTTTCGATCTCCAATTTCCTCTTTTTAGAATTTCGTCAATGTCGTATCTATTGTTCACCCAGTTTTCTGATGCGACTACAGCCCTAAAGCTGCCTGCTGAAGCAGAAATACCAGCTTCACGAAAAAGTGTGCGAATCCATCCAGCAATAACGCTACGCGATGCTTCTTTCGCACCACCCCTAGTAGTTATAAACAAACTATTCAGGTCTTTGTTATGACGTCGTCTTTCATGAGAGGCTGAAATACATTTTCTAATCCATGATACAAGATTAAGACGATCTTCGACACCGCTGTCCTTAAGAACCCATCCGGATTGCCTGTAGGTGCTGGAGTCGGTTTTAGAACCGAATTTCGGCCAAAGAATAATTTCGTCTTGATTATCAATGAACGAGCCTTCATCCAAGCTCAGTAATGTGAGGTGTATTCTTCTTCCTGAAGCTAATAGGAGAAGGACACAGGTGTGTCTGTTAATTTGGAATAGGCTATTTTCGTTCACGGAATAGGCTTGAAGGAACTCTAGTAGATCATTAATCTTCCATGGTATAGGTTTTTTTACCGGAGGGTTTTTGGAGAAAACTGCCTTCAGTGCATGTTTTACTATATGGCTTGAGGTAAGATAATCTGTACGTTGCGGGTTAGCTAGAGTAGTTACTATGGATTTATGTAATGCTATTGTGCGCGGCGCAAGTTTTGCGTCGTTATAAAGGTGACAGATGTATTTCGCTAAATCTACTGGACTAGGATCGTTGACAGATATATTATTGCGACGAGACCACCTTTGCCAGCGGGACCAAGCAGGTTTGTATGTTTTTACTGTAGATTTCCTCCAAGACGTCTCAAGAAGTTTTAAGTCTGTTTCTGACCAGTTTTTCAGGTGCTTGGCCCAGCCCGTACTTTCCAAACCAATAAATTTAGGTTCTCTACCTGTGGCGGTGGCTGATTTGTTTGGAGATCTATCAAGTTCGATCGTAGGTTTGGTATTGGAAGCGGTGGGCAAAGGGCTCTCCTCTGTAGTTCGGCTTCCCAGAACGTTTTGTTCCAACTCGGCGCCACTATGAGGAAGAGACCTCTTGAGGTGTTCAGATGACGCAGGACTCGCGGTATTAACGAAGGTGGAGGGAATATCCAAGCCAGTTTGAATACCCACTTCCTGCTGAAGGCGTCCGTAAACAGGCTGTGCGTATCTTTCGCGTCCTCGCTGACGTACACTGGTACCACCGCAGATCTCTTTGAAGCAAATAAGTCGATTACGGGGATGCCTAGCTTCTGAAATATCCATGTCGTTATTTGGGTGCTGAGGTGCCATTCTGGGAGTTTCTTTTCCCTTGAGAGGCTGTCTGCCAGCCCGTTGTAAATTCCTGGTATGTAGCGGGCAGTTAGGTGACAACGTTGGCTGTGACAGAGTTCCAGGATCTTCATCGAGGTGTTCGTTAACCTTAGGGATCGGGTTCCTCCTTGCTTCATGATGTAGGCTACAGTAGTCCTGTTGTCTGTCTGCAGCATTATGGTCTTGTCTTTTATGTTTGGAAGGATCTGTAAGACAACTTCGTATAACGTGTAGAGTTCCTTTTGGTTGCTGTGCCAGCTCTTCTGGGTTACCGTCCAGGTGCCCCAGAACTTCTTGCCATTTACTACTGCACCCCAACCTTTGTCGGAAGCATCTGTCGTTATAAATATTGATGGCTCTGGTATGAATATAGGCGAGTTTTTCTGGACATTCATCTTCCACCAGAGCAGTTCTTGTAGGACACGTGGTGACATCGAAAATCGCAGGTGCGGTTTTGAGACTGGCAACTGGCTCGATTCCCGTTGCATAGCTCGACTGTGGAGACGACCTAGAGGTACCACGAATGACGCGAAGTTTAGTTTCCCCAATATTACTTTCGCATCGTGCCAACTCCAACGTTGCTTTCTTGTCAGTTGTTCTAGGTGACCTAAGAGATGAACGACCTTGTCTTCCGATAATGATTTTCGGTTGAGTTTTGTGTCCCACGTGATTCCGAGATATTCTAACTTTGTTGATGGAATCTTTGACGATTTTTCTTGATTTACTTGCCATCCTAATTTTTGTAAGTAAGTGATGACGTATTTGGCTTGACTTTGAAGTATATCCGGGTCTTTGTGGATAAGAAGAAAGTCGTCCAAATATACGAGAACTGTTATGCCCTGCCCCCTTAGCGTGTGGGCGATCCAATTCGTGACTTTGGCGAAGGCTGCCGGAGCGCTTGCTAACCCAAATGGAAGACAAGTCATTTGATAAGCCTTTCCTTGAAAGCTTAACGACAGGAACCGGCGGTGACTGGGAGCAACGGGCAGATGAAAATAGGCTTGCGATATATCTAGTTTCATCATGTAGCTGTTCTGGTCCAGGAAAGTTGGAATTTTCATATGGTTTAGTAGGCGAAATTTGGGCGCTAGAACGAACCTGTTTAAACCCTTCAGATTGAATATGGGACGAAAAGAACCATCTGTTTTCTTTCGAAGAAACATTTCGGAGAGATAACCACTTTGATAATGGCTTTCTTGAAGCGCGTTCGAATGTAAGAGTTCCTGAATTTGTTTTTCCATGGCGGGCGAGAACCTGGTTCGAAAGCGAAAGAGATTTTTTCGCGAGAATGCCTGAATTGGCGGCTTTGATACAAATGGGATTCTGTAACCCGTTACAAAACTTTGGATTAGTTTCGGTGCTCCTTTCCAGTGCTTTGCAAAGTTCCGTAAGCGCCCTGCCTTGAAAGAGTCATTTTCTTTTAACGTCTTCCCAGCGTTTTTGTGCCTGTTGCGAACGTTGTGGTTGAGACTGTCTATGTGATTGAACTCTATGTTGAGGTTGTTTGGTTCTAGTGCGAAGTGCTCCGTTACCGCTTCTCGGGTGGGTGTAATGGCGATTGTTACCCTTTGGTGGCTGTTGCGTGCGTGTACTTTTTTGTCTATCTCCTGTCTGAAATCTAGCTGATTTTTTTCTGTCGTAGTACGGAAAAAACTTTCGTATATCACTGTTAGAGCAGTCTCTTACGGCTTTGGACAAAGCTTCATCGGCAAATAGGTGCGTTTCAGAGGGAGGTATCCCATGAAGAATTTCATTTAGAACCCTATTTTGTACCTTAAAGGCTGCTCGTCTCTGCTCTATAACTTCCGCTCTTCGACCACAGACATATTGCAAGAGAGCGTCAGATTTCTTTCTGAACTTCGAATCTGTAGTTAAAAAGTCGGTGCCGATCTTAGTTTTCATTTCCTGGGGCAGCTGATCTAACAATTCTTGAAAATTTTTCCGTTGCTGAAGGAGTCCGTGTGTAATAGCGCCTAGTGTCGAGTCAAACTTCTCTAGCATAGAAGCCGATTTCCATGTTGGTGATACGCTAGCTAACATGTTATTTACTTTAAGAGCGCAAAAAGCAGGCGAAGCTTGGAACTGTTTTTGTGTCTCCGCGTATCTGACGTTTCGCCATTCCTCTTGTCCAAATCTTTGGCATTGAATTCCTTGTTGTAGGAAATCTGGATCCGTTGTGGCCATCTTGGATTCCGCCAAAGTAGTATTTGGGCTGAAGTTAAAAAAGTCATTATTAGGTGATTGCAAAGTGGCAAGTTCTCTTTGAGCATTCGCTATTTTTGTCCTTAATTCTGACTCTTTTGTTGAAACGTTGTCGACAAGTCCAGGTGAAGTATTGTAAGTATGTTGCGACGGTTCCAAGTCTTCTGCGACGGAATGTGTACTGTCGGGCAAGGATTCAAATGATGCATCTAGATCAGGAGGATTCGTATTATTATTATCGTTTGATGCCATGTTGCATAAGATCTTTTCTATATTGTCATTTTGTTTGTTCTGGGTTTGTATGAGGCGGTTAAACATTTCCATTTGTTGGTTTAGCACTGCTACCAGCAGGTGGTCGCTGCTACCTTGACCCCGAGAACCGTTGCATTGTCTAGGTGGAGTATCTTCAATCTCCCTGTCTTTCTCATGGTGTCGGTCCTTCCCGCTTGAGTCTTTGAGGTTGCAGGATTTGGAAGTAGATGGTACAGGTGATGGGCTTTTTGGTGTCTGTTGGTCTTGTTGAAGTTCGGATGAAGCCCTACTACGATTTGTGAGTTTACTTCTGATAGTCCGAACGGCTTCGACGAAGGCATAGTAATATTGACCTGAGCCGTGAATTTTCACCATAATATTATGCGGTGAATGAACTAAAGCACGTCCAAGGGGCCAGCGTAGAATTTTTGTCCTGATGCTCCTGTATTTCCTCTCGGAGAGCGAAGACGATTCAGGCGCGAAAGCTCGCCCCAGGTCTACAGTCGGGATAGCAAATCTCAACTTACTTTCGATTTTGGGTGACACTTCGTCTCCGAATAGGTCGTGATACGAGAGGTCGCAGACCTCCCATGATCGCCAGTCGTTCGGAAAATTTTCGTCGACTATATTTACTACATTCTTGAATGCCTCCTCGTCACCAGTTGGGCAAGGTCTTGTGGCTAGTTCGCCCATTGTTGTTATACTGGCCATAATCTGAAATTAATTTGGCGATACTAAATTAAAGCAGTCCCAAATATAGAGCATACGAGTAGTATCGCGACGCTCTAGGCATACGACGTAGTGTCGCATGAACGAAAACCTACGCAATAGTGTCACGTCGCATTAGCCATGCGACGTAGTGTCGCGTCGCTCGAAACATACGACATAGTGTCGGGCAATATTAGGCATGCGACGTAGTGTCGCGTCGTATAAAAACATACGACATAATGTCAGCCTTGTTAGGCATACGACGTAGTGTCGCGTCGCCCAAGACACACGACAAAATTTCATATGACGCGTCGTGTTAGGCATACGACGTAGTGTCGTCTTAAGTGCGGCGTCGTCTCATTGATACGACGTGCCGCTCTAACACGGCAGAGAGGTAATCAACCTTCAGGTTCAGGGTGTGAACCAGTCGTCGCTGGGCCATGGGGCGCCGAGCGGTAAGTAGTTTTAGATTTGCCAGGTATAACAAATTGGTACTTACGGAGAAATTTCTCTTACGAGCGTTATACACGTGCGTCTGGTGAGAGATTCAAAAGCGTACTGAGGAGCGGGGCGCTAGCGCCCCGGTCTCCACGGCGCTGCACTGCGAGAAAGAGATAGCTATAGAGGGAGGACAGAGAAGTACGACACGATTGCATTGAGTGAGTACCAAATTCATAAAGCGTAATCTCAAGTGGTTCAAGCGTAGGCTCGAACACCTAAATCTAGATTTTTTTTTTCGTGCATACGTGCTAGAGGGAGGACTCAAGACAATCCGAGCCCGCTAGAGTTCCGATATATTTTAAGAAAATTATTGTATCGCAACTCGGTACGACCCAGTATAAGAGCAAATTGTATAGATGATACATTTAATACCAACCATGTCATGGAATTTCGAAGCAAAACCAGATCATTAATTGAAAGTCAAACTCAGGAACACAGTACTGATGAAAGAGACATTTTTTCCGAAATGATAAATTCTTTAGAAAATTATCTATGCAGCGCCTATGAAGATAATGTGCTTTATTATATAACGGGCTTTATAATTCAAAAGATTAAAAAAAAAATTGCGAGTTTTGTCATGCTGTGCTCACAACTGAAAATAAAAAAAGTGATCATGACTATGCCCTGAATATAAATAAGTATTCAGCATTCACAACATTTGTCAACCGGGGTAAATTATGTTTTGCTTCGGATGCTGCATTTATGATCGTGAAATATGTTAATACATTATTTAAAAAAAAACTGTATCTATGTCACTGTTGTCAGTCGTTAACATTACAGGCAAATTGGTAATGGCTACACTACAAAAATTCCAACCCCAAGTACAAGAAATATTTGTTCCTAAGCACCCTGTCACAGACGTATGTCTGGATTTACATGAAACTGAGGTTATAAAATATATAGCAAATAGTTTCTTAAAAATAAGATTGTCATCCTATTTAAAAAATGACATACAAAAGAAATTAGACGATCTCAGGACTAAACGCCAAAAACTGCATAAAACAATTTTATTTTCACATGTATAATTACTGTTAGGGATTCTTGCTCATAAGCTTCTTGCTGTTGTGTATAGTTATAGTATCCTATGATTGTAAATGTGTGGTTTTTAATCTATTTTTAATAAAACATTTGCATATTATTTAGTTTTTTTTATATATTGACTAGCTGTTGCCCGCGACTTCGTCCGCGTTGTTGACGCGGATTAGTATAATGACAAAGATGGATAGTCCGCAAACAAATATGAAAAAAGTAAAATATAACCTCCTCCTTTTTGGAAGTCGGTTAAAACTTTGGTTACCCTAAAGAAAAGGGATAGCACATAACAATGACGTCATCCAAGGACATATTTTTCATTTTCAATCTATTGTTCACTATGAAACCTCCATTAAGCGCATCACACACGGTGAAGATAATATAATATTTTATCTTAAGATGCCCAAATATAAAATATTATAGTATCTTAAGCTATCACACACGGCTAAGATACGATAATATTAAAAATCTGTTCATTTCCTTACGAGTCTGCGTTGGTGCCACACGTATTCCTTGTTAGAGTTCTATATACAGGGTGATTGACTATGAGTGATAACTGATACTGCCTTACTTCTTGATTTGTTAGACAACTCCTCAGACGATGATTCTAATATAGAATGTGAAATGCAGATTGCAGTAGCACATTCCAAAAGGAGAAACATTTGGATAGAGCCTCACTTGAAAAAGAGAAAAACCTGCGGCGAATTTAACCTTTATCAATATATTCTGTCAACGAAGAAGTTTCAGGAGTATTTCAGAAATTCAAGAGAAACATTCATTTCGATTCATGAGCTTTTTAAGCTAGCAATAAATTATAAGTCAATTTTTTTTAATTATCCGAAATGTTACTTTTTCCCTCAAAATGTTACTTTTCGAATGAGACTTGAGAGTTTGTAACTTTCTAACATACAGCACTGGCAACACTGCATCCACTAGTGCGTCCGATCACCGATGAGCCCGCTGCCCGACACAAAAGCATCCTGTATTCATAAAGATGTATATATTTCGCATCTTAAGATAACATATTAAGATACGAAATATATATTTCGTATCTTAAGATAACATCTTAAGATACGAAATATATATTTCCATATCGCTCGGTATCTTAAGATACAAAATATAAAATATAAATTAACTTCGTCGTGTGTGATGGTTCATAGGATTTGTATGTTGAGCGATATTCTAAAATATGCTCTAAGATAATTTATATTTTATATTATCTTCACCGTCTGTGATGCGCATTAGGGTGTAAGCTTCTTGGGCTAGAACAAGACGCCAATCCTGCCAAAATGGCAGGAACCTGCCACATATGGTCACCCTGTTTACTACTGATGTCAACTGTCGTCTGTCAAGTGTCAAATGTCAATGTCTACGTCAAATCAATGTCATACACAATTTGACAGATGTGTTTTTTAAAAGGGAGTGCCTCCGCTGCCGGCGTCGGCTCCCAAAAATATCAGATATGCTAAGGGGAGTGCCTCCGCTGCCGGCGCCGGTTGCTGAAATGGCTGCCGGCGCCGTTTTCCGAACTCCGAAGTTTACCGAAGTTTGCCGAATAGGCTGCCGGCGCCTATTCGGCAAACATCGCTTGTCATGGAGGCACTTCACATGGCTATTTGTATTTGCTATTGGCTATTTGTTGTATTTGACAACATTATTGACGAACACGCAAACAAGCAAATAAAGGCAAATACGACCGTCCACACATAGACGTCAAATACCAAACTTTTACTTGATTTTCTTTACTTGCCTATTTGACTCCTTTGATGTGCGTCAAAAACCGACAAAGGTACGAATACGTGTATTTGGTATTGGTCATATTTGTCAAATAGGCAAATAAGGCCAATATATGTCAAACATACCGTCTACACATGGTGATTGTTTGGCGAATACATCAAATACGCAAATACAAATAGCCAAGTGAAGTGCCTCCATAAAATAAAAGAATTTAATGATCAAAAACATCAGTCTTGAGCTAAAGGACTATGAAAAGTACAAATAATAAGGTCTTCAATTTGAATCCTTCGATCGGGGATTCTTGGAAATGCTTGGAATATTCTATTGTTGTCGCGATCACCGGTGCTCGTATGGGGCTTGAATCGACTTGATGGGTTAATGGTGGTGATGATGATGCTGATAAATGTGATCTGCATAGTAGCATAATACAATATCTTTGCTTCTTTAAACAACGCTGAAACTCTTTAACATGTATTAAAGAATCTGAAATTCTGTTCAGTACCTTCGGAAGTATACCACGGGGTTTATAACTGTAGCTGTGGTGCAAAATCTTACTTTTTGGTAGCTGAAAAAAGGTAGCTAAGGTAAAGCTAAGCTAAGAAAATGCATCACAAAAAACTAAAATATCCATAGCCGAACAAATAGGTACTTACTTAAAAAATCCTAGATCCTGGAACCTTATTAACAATCCCTATAACTTTAATTGAGCGGCGAAAGTAACGGTAAAAACGCGTAGTTCGGGTTTCGCGTGAATTGCCGCAATCTGCCACGTGAACTAAAAATATATTTTAACTGATTAAATATTAATATAATGAAATGAAATAAATTGGGTTCTAAGTAGACATATCAATAAACAATAATCCGTCAACAAAAATAAATTATCACAAACTGTTTAATTGTTATGCTTTTGTTAATTTGTTAGTAGTCACCATTTTAATGTTAACATAAAAACGCTGATTATTTCAAAACAATAAATCTAGAAATTTTTATTATTCTTTTGAGCTAATCTTAAAAGGGCTTAGAAGAGATATACGTTGAGAAACTTCAACAATTTTGATTTTTCACTTTTTTATGAACAATCAAAGGCATTCATGAATTTTTCATGTAAATAAAGCAATTAGGGTTTTTTCATCAATAAAAATTATTATTTAAATTTTATTAGTTAAAAATAAAAACAAATATATTGTTATCTGGCTTCTAACAATAACAAAACAAAATAGTAACAATAATTGGATATAAAAATACCGTAATTGCTTTTTTTACATTACTAATTTTGGAATGCCTTTGAATGTTAACAAAAAAGTGAAAAATAAAAATATTTGATTTTTTTCAACGGGGATCTCTTATAAGGCCTTTTAAGATTAGCTCAAAAGAATAATAAAAAAATCTGGATTTCTTGTTTTGAAATAATCAGCGTTTTCTGTTAACATTAAAATGGTGACTATTAACAAATTAAGAAAAGCATAATAATTAAACAAATTGTGATAATTTATTTTTGTTAGCGGATTATTGTTAAGTGATATGTCTACTTAGTACCCAAATTTTTTTATTCCTTAATATTAATATTTTACCACTTAAAGTATTTTTTAGTTCACGTAGCAGATTGCGGCAAATCACGCGAAACCCGAACCACGCGTTTTTACCGTTATTTTCGCCGCTCAATTAAAGTTATAAGGATTATTGATAAGGTTCCAGGATCTAGGATTTTTTTAGGAAATTTCCTGCTCTTTAAGGGTATATTTTCAAATTTTGATTATCTCAAATAGTTTTCGGAATATTAAAAAAAAACCAAACCCTTATTTTTACGTTTACTTATTTGTTTATAGCTTTTGCATTTTTTTTCAGCCCCTCTTGGAATTTTGATAGAATGTTCTAAATGGTATTCCGAATCGAATGAGACCAAAATCATAATTTTCGGTGCATAAGATCAGGTTTTGACGAAAATGGCACTTGTTAACTAGAGTAGTTCTTGTATAATGGAGGTCAGTGGCCCCATCACACATTTTGACGTGATAACGTCTTATAATTCGATATGGGCTGCGCGCCCGAAAAACATGACAGTTCATGCGGCGTTACCTCGCTGACAGCTCTGAGGCGTTCCATTTACACTCTCAAGTCTCTCAACAACCGTAAGGCCCACCTGGGCCGTGCTCTTTGTTTCGATTATATTACGTATTTCGATGACTTAGAGAATACATTTGTATGAAGAAGTTTGGTTAGTTATGACCTTTGATACATTGACCACACTTTGAATGAAAAATAAATAAACAATCTGTGAGCTATTAGTATTATTTCGGCTATTCAAAATTGTGCTCTATTTCCTACGTGTCAAGGTATGACTTAACCCATCAGTCGTGGCAAAACGAGACACAATAGCTTTATCATTGTTATCTCGGCCGGATGTGGCCGCTTGGGGCTTCATGAATTAATATATGAAGAATAAAGTATTCGTTTATTTCTTCTGAACAAGTCACTAATTATAGTTTAGAAAGTTTATAATTGAGAAACTAATATCACATCGGACTAAATACTATAATATTATGATGGCTTGATAGATAGAAAATTTAACATATATTATAATGTAGTTCACACAAACATAAAATATGGATTGTATGTAAGGATATTACATTAATTTTACAAAGAGGGTAGGCCGGGCGCCATTTTTTTTGCACACTGACCTGCCAACTTTTTTGCATAGACTTTTCCCGGAACTGAGGGGTTAAGGCTATGACGTTGTCACGCTCAAGTATCGTCAGTAAACCGTCTTTACAGACAACCGATTTTTTTTACAATGATACTAGCTGACCCGGCAACATTGTTTTACCATAGGTATTGATTATATTTTCTAGTATCAATAAATAACTGTATTTTAAAAAGATAAAACCGATTTCAAAATTGTACGTCATTGAGAATTAAAACTTCCTAGTTCCTATCTCCAAAACTACTGAACCGATTTTGATGAAACCTACACTATTCCCTAAGTTGAACAATACCTAGTACTTACAAATAAAAAAAGAATCACTTAAATCGGACTCGCAGTTCCGGAGATATTCGTGCACAAACATAAAAACATACATACATACACACATACATATACTTTTGAAATTTGGCACATTTGTTCAGAAGCTATTATAGATTAGGGAGTGCCTCCGTTGCTGGCGCCGGTTGCCGAAATAGCTGCCGGCGCCGGTTGCTGAAATGGCTGCCGGCGCCGTTTTCCGAACTCTGAAGTTTGCCGAAGTCACGCGATGTTTGCCGAATAGGCTGCCGGCGCCTATTCGGCAAACATCGCTTGTCAAATGACAGAATAATCAAAGAGGATGTAAACTGTATACTACGTAACAAGAGGTCGGACTTAGAAGAAAAAAAATAAACATCCGTTATTTTTTTAATTTGCAACTGAAGTTAAAATTTTTAAGTGCAAAACCTTTCACTCTAAACATACCATAAATTAAAAAAAATAAAAATAAAAAAGAAATGAGCTCAAATAAATGTTTTATTTCAATAAAAATTATTGTACATAACTTAATATATATATAATAATAGGCTAAGAAGGTAAATAAAACAATAAAACAGATTTAATCCACAAGCTTTTGTTGATTTCTATTATTAAATATTATAATATTACAGAACAGTTTTATGTATTTTATTTATAAATATAATAGAATAGCTGTCTATGCTACTCTACTAACTACTTGGCTTATACAGTAAACTCTATACAGGGAGGGGATTAAAGCTGCGCGTCCGGTCGGAATCGGGACGTACGGTGCGGACGGCACGTCGTGTCGTCATATACTTGTCAGGCGCAGAATGACGTTCCAGTACTTCTAGTGCAGTTCATAGTAGTCAGTACCATACATAAAAAGCAACAAATCCGTCCACTGCGTACCTACGCTCCGATTCCGATCCAGTGGACCGCACCTTTATACATACACACTTTGTTTTCTTACACCCTGTATACGACAGCTGAAATCTATCGCGCGGGCTCAGGCCAGCTGCATACCACCTCACTTGATCAGAGGATTTTTCCTTGGTGGCCGTATCACTCATAATCGCATACCTTCCTTCTCCTAAAATCTCCTTGCTTTGAATTTCTTTGTTGCTTTCGGTCCCAAGCGGTCGCATGCGACCGCGAGAACAAAAGATTTCCTAGAATCCGCGATCGAGGTAACAGCTATTGCTTGCAGACTAAAATGTTGCAAACTAGCTGTATAGGGACCTAAAAATCTGAAATTAATGAAACATTTTTCATTTACTACATTTCCATACAGTTTACATAAATTATTAAGTATAGTTAATAACCTTATGTATTGTTACAATAAAAAAATATATATCCACAGCCGAACGTATAACCTCCTCGTTTTTTGGAAGTCGATTAAAAACAATATACACAATATGATACACATTTCCATTGCACATTTCATCATTTTCCAAATTAACTGCATACTGATATACATTATAATATTTTCTATGAAATAATAATCTATCTTTTTCATATTAATATAGTTTAAGTTGTAAATTATTGTACAAATATGCAATATAATACTACGACATACTTTGTATTAGAACATGGTATGATATGGTTATGTTTTGCTTCAATTTATCAATTTACGAGTACGGTTACGTTTACATTTTACAATGGCTCGTTTTTCAATAATTAATCCACTTAATTTACAATTTTTGTATTTTTGTAATAAATAATTTTCACAAAATGAAATTCGAACTTTGTGTTTTAAACTTCTTCTTCCTCTTTTTTCTCATGTAGTTTATATTCTCTATGGTCTTTTTTATCAGCCAATCACAGTCGACCGTGCTTAAAAATTGTACAGATTATGCGATTATATTTAGTAGCTACGTTTAAATTTGGAACCCAATTTTTTTGTTCGGAAATTTCGTCCACCTGAGAATAATGATCAAAAACATCAGTCAAAGTACAAATAATAAGGTCATAAGTAGTCATATTGTAAGGATGCATATTTGAATCCTCCGATCGGGGATTCTTGGAAATGCCATTGTATTCTATTGTTGTCGCGATCACCGGTGCTCGTATGGGGCTTGAATCTTGATGGGTTAATGGTGGTGATGATGATGCTGATAAATGTGATCTGCATAGTAGCATAATACAATATCTTTGCTTCTTTAAACAACGCTGAAACTCTCTACATGTATAAGGAATCTGAAGTTCTGTTCAGTACCTTCGGAAGTATACCACGGGGTTTATAACTGTAGCTGTGGTGCAAAATCTTACTTTGTGGTAGCTGAAAAAAGGTAGCTAAGGTGAAGCTAAGCTAAGAAAATGCATCACAAAAAACTAAAATATCCACAGCCGAACAAATAGGTACCTAACCTTCACCTTTTGAAGTCGGTAAAGTCGATTCATATTTGAGACAAAGATATTTTAATTTGAGATTAAAATTATTTCTTTTTAAAATTTGTGTATCGGCACTGGAACCTAGCGCTTTACGCATTATCACCGGCTCCCATCTTGAGCGCCAGCGGCGGCAGCCGTTGTTTTATATCTCGGCTGCCGGCAGTATACTTACCGCCAGTTTCCATTACTGATATTTTTGGGAGCCGGCGCCGGCAGCGGAGGCACTCCCTACTTTTTATTTTTTTCAAGAAGGTATAAAGTAGGTAAGGGAAAAGCACTAATCAGACACTTTAAGGAAACATGAAACATTTGAATGTTATAAAATATATATTTATGAAAATAAAGGATTGATATTTGATAACTTCTTCCATGTCTGCAGTAACTCTTACAAAATAAAACTATTATAATTATTCTCTGACAAATCAATTTAAAAATATATTATTGGTCTTTTTGTAAACTTTGTCATAAGAGCTAATAGATGACATCACAAAAAACGAACATCACTAATAGTAGACACCAATATGAACTAATAGTTGACATAGAACATTACATTACATTTTACATTTTTCCTATTATTAGGTCTTTATTTACTTCATCATAGTAACTACATGCAACAGAAATATTATCCACGTTGTCTCCAGATTCTATTCCTTCTTCTTCCATGCTGAAACTATCTTTCCTTTTATTTTTATTTTTCATATTTTTTTCCTAGCAAATTTATTTTCAGTCTTTAGTCTCCATGCTTCTTTTGCCTCTTCCTTTTTTCTTCTTTCTTTTCTCAGCTCTCCTTTTTCTTCTTTTTACTGCTAAAAAACTAAAGCAATCGATTTTTAGATCAGTACAAGGTCTAATATTAGACACCATGTCCATTTTTAGGTACAGTAGTTCTAAGTTCTTAGTTTGTTAATAGAATTATATTTTCAGAGAAAAGTGATGATTTTTGCAGGAGAATACAGTACAAAATAACTTTAGTATGTATTGCAAAACTCAAAGATGAGATCCATGTCATCTATTAGGTTTTTTACATTTTCAAGAACTAATAGTAGACACCCTGTATATTGTTAGGGAAAATGGATAAAAAATCATAAATAAACATGAATCAGTGTATACAACATGACCAATGAAATCAATAGAAATTATAAAAAATCAAATAAATGTATTCAAAACTTACGTGCAAAATTTCGCCTTCCTTAACCTATTTGCTAAGAAATTGCCGAGCGCGTGTTGACGCGGTCACATTATTTACGAAAACTGATCCCATTTTAAAATTTTGTTCGCGAAGGCGTCCCTAATATATTTTTTCAATTCAACAGATAGCTTGAGAAGCTTATAAAATATACTAGTCTGAGTAACAAGTGCCATTTTCCTCAAAACCTGATCTAACGCACCGAAAATTATGATTTTGGTCTTATTCGATTCGGAATAGCATCTAGAACATTCTATCAAAATTCCAAGAGGGGCTGAAAAAAAATGCAAAAGTTATAAACAATTAAGTAAACATAAAAAAACCGACCAAGTGCGAGTTGGACTCGCCTATGAAGGGTTCCGCAGCAGCAATAAGAATTATTTCTATGAAATTATAAGGTTTTTGATTTATTTTAATATTTCATTTTTGATATAATGAAAGTTAAATTAAGGTTTATCATTTATGACGTATCAAAAAAACTACTGGCTACATCTCGTTCAAACCAATTTTCGTTGGTAGTTTTTATAGTAATGTACATCATATATTTTTTTTCGAATTATCATACCCCTACTTTAGAAGTTAGAGGGGGGGGGGACACACACATTTTGCCACTTTGGAAGAGTCTCTCTCGCAAACTATTCAGGTTAGAAAAAAATGATATTAAAAACCTCAATATGATTTTTGAAGACCTATCCGTAGATACCCCACACGCATAGGCCAGATGAAAAAAAAAATTTTTGTTTCAGTTGTACCTATGGGGACCCCTGAAATTTTTAATAATTTTTCCATTTTTGTATCAAAATCTTAATGCGGTTCACAGACTACATCTACTTACCAAGTTTCAATAGTATAGCTCTTATAATTTCGGAGAAAAGTGGCTGTGACATACGGACAGACAGACAGACAGACAGACATGATGAATCTATAAGGGTTCCGTTTTTTGCCATTTTGGCTACGGAACCCTAAAAGAAGGGTTTAGTTTTTTTTATATTTCGAAAACTATTTGAGACAACCAAAATTTGAAAATAGATCCTTACAGAACAGGAAATTTCCTAAAAAAAATCCTAGATCCTAGAACCTTGTCAACAATCCTTATAACTTTAATTGAGCGACGAAAGTAACGGTAAAAATACTCTGGTTAACAAGTGCCATTTTCGTCAAAACCTGATCTCATGCACCGAAAATTATGATTTTGGTCTCATTCGATTCGGAATACCATCTAGAACATTCTATCAAAATTCCAAGAGGGGCTGAAAAAAATGCAAAAGTTATAAACAATTAAGTAAACATAAAAAGAAGGGTTTGGTTTTTTCAAAAGGCCATAAAAGAGATCCCCGTTGAAAAAATTCAAAATTTTTCATTTTTCACTTTTTTATTAACATTCAAAGTCACTCCAAAATTATTCATGTAAATAAAGCAATTACGGTACTTTTATATCCAATTATTGTTACTATTTTGTTTTGTTATTGTTAGAAGCCAGATAACAATGTAATTTTTTTTATTTATAACTAATAAAATTTAAATAATCATTTTTATTGATGAAAAAACCCTAATTGCTATATTTACATAAAAATTTCATGAATGCCTTTGATTGTTCATAAAAAATTGAAAAATCAAAATTAGTGAATTTTTCCAACGGATATCTCTTCTAAGCCCTTTTAAGATTAGCTCAAAAGAATAATAAAAAATTCTAGATTTCTTGTTTTGAAATAATCAGCGTTTTTATGTTAACATTAAAATGGTGACTATTAACAAATTAACAAAAGCATTACAATTAAACAAATTGTGATAATTTATTTTTGTTGACGGATTAATGTTGATTGATATGTCTACTTAGTACCCAATTTTTTTTTATTTCTTTATATTAATATTTAATCAGTTAAAATATATTTTTAGTTCACGTGGCAGATTGCGGCAATTCACGCGAAACCCGAACTACGCGTTTTTACCGTTACTTTCGCCGCTCAATTAAAGTTATAGGGATTGTTGATAAGGTTCCAGGATCTAGGATTTTTTTAGGAAATTTCCTGCTCATTAAGGATCTATTTTCAAATTTTGATTATCTCAAATAGTTTTCGAAATATTAAAAAAAAAAACCAAAGCCTTCTTTTTATGTTTACTTAATTGTTTATAACTTTTGCATTTTTTTTCAGCCCCTCTTGTAATTTTGATAGAATGTTCTAGATGCTATTCCGAATCGAATGTGACCAAAATCATAATTTTCGGTGAATGAGATCAGGTTTTGAGGAAAATGGCACTTGTTAATCAGACTATATGCTGGACTTATGATACCCAACTGGTTTTTGTGCCTATTTGAAGTGGAATCAGCGCCCCCAATGCGAGGGAAGAACTTGCAAATGGCCGCTTAATCGCTATTGGTTGTAGAAACTAGTATTAGTTCCAAGTACTCCCACTACTGCTATCAGCGCCAATATGGCGACTTTCAAACGTCATTTTCACGTCAGATTTATTTCTTTTCCCCCGCATTGGGGGCGCTGATTTCCAAGTACTCCCACTACTGCTATCAGCGCCAATATGGCGAATTTCAAATGTCATTTTTACGTCAGATTTATTTCTTTTCCCCCGCATTGGGGGCGCTAATTCCGCTTCAAATAGGCACAAAAAATAGCTGTCATTTCGAAGGGTATCACAAGTCCAGCGTACTTGCAATGGAGGTCAGTGGATGGGGCGCTGCTGGTAAAGGAGAACTGTCATAAATGGCGTTTTTGTAGAGTCAGAACTCAGACGTCAGAGTTCAGAGTGGCGGCGTTCCGCGTTAGTTCCTTTTTTCGCCAAGTTCATTTAAGCCTTGTCGCACTTTACTGCTATATTTTAAAAAGGGAGTGCCTCTGCTGCCGGCGCCGGCTCCCAAAAATATCAGTAATGGGAACCGGCGGTAAGTATACTGTCGGCAGCCGAGATATGAAATATCGGCTGCCGGCGCTGGCACTCAAAATGGGAGCCGGTGATAATGCGTAAAGCGCTAGGTTCCAGTGCCGATACACAAATTTTAAAAAGAAATAATTAAAATCTCAAATATATTCGCCTTTACCGACTTCAAAAGGTGAAGGTTAGGTACCTATTTGTTCGGGCTGTGGATATTTCAGTTTTTTGTTATGCATTTTCTTAGCTTAGCTTTACCTTAGCTACCTTTTTTCAGCTACCAAAAAGTAAGATTTAGCACCACAGCTACAGTTATAAACCCCGTGGTATATACTTCCGAAGGTACTGAACAGAACTTCAGATTCCTTATACATGTAGAGAGTTTCAGCGTTGTTTAAAGAAGCAAAGATATTGTATTACGCTACTATGCAGATCACATTTATCAGCATCATCATCACCACCATTAACCCATCAAGATTCAAGCCCCATACGAGCACCGGTGATCGCGACAACAATAAAATACAATAGCATTTCCAAGAATCCCCGATCGAAGGATTCAAATATGCATCCTTACAATATGACTATTTATGACCTTATTATTTGTACTTTTCATAGTCCTTTAGCTCAAGACTGATGTTTTTGATCATTATTATGTTATTTGACAAGCGATGTTTGCCGAATAGGCGCCGGCAGCCTATTCGGCAAACATCGCGTGACTTCGGCAAACTTCGGAGTTCGGGAAACGGCGCCGGCAGCCATTTCGGCAACCGGCGCCCGCAGCGGAGGCACTCCCTATGCTAAGTACTGACATACGGTTTTGCTCGATGGTTTTACTCCAAATCGAGTAATAAATTTTACTGTGTGGACCGCAAAACTGACAGCTCGAAGGCTCGCATCGAGCCGCTCGAAGGATTGATGGAACCGGATCGAGCCGGATTGATGTAATTTTATATATCGATAGAATAAAACTATCGAGCAATGCCGAATGTGTGGACGAAAGCCCAAGCCGCGGGTTTTGCTCGACGTGATTGCTCGATCGAGCAAAACCGTATGTGAGTACTTAGCATAATGGGAACCGGCGGTAAGTATACTGCCGGCAGCCGAGATATAAAATAACGGCTGCCGGCGCTGGCACTCAAAATGGGAGCCTGCGATAATGCGTAAAGCGCTAGGTTCCAGTGCCGATACACAAATTTTAAAAAGGAATAATTATAATCTCAAATATATTCGACTTTACCAACAAAGAGAATAAAAAAATAAGGACTTTTACTCTGTCTACGAAGAGAATACAATCACTAGGTACGTGTTTACTGACTTCAAAAGGTGAAGGTTAGGTAAGTACCTATTTGTTCGGCTGTGGATATTTTAGTTTTTTGTGATGCATTTTCTTAGCTTAGCTTTACCTTAGCTACCTTTTTCAGCTACCAAAAAGTAAGATTTTGCACCACAGCTACAGTTATAAACCCCGTGGTATACTTCCGAAGGTACCTACTGAACAGAATTTCAGATTCTTTAATACATGTTAAAGAGTTTCAGCGTTGTTTAAAGAAGCAAAGATATTGTATTATGCTAGTATGCAGATCACATTTATCAGCATCATCATCACCACCATTAAGTCGATTCAAGCCCCATACGAGCACCGGTGATCGCGACAACAATAGAATATTCCAAGCATTTCCAAGAATCCCCGATCGAAGGATTCAAATATGAAATATGCATCCTTATATGACTATTGATGACCTTATTATTTGTACTTTTCATAGTCCTTTAGCTCAAGACTGATGTTTTTGATCATTAAATTCTTTTATTTAATGGAGGCACTTCACTTGGCTATTTGTATTTGCGTATTTGATGTATTCGCCAAACAATCACCATGTGTAGACGGTATGTTTGACATATATTGCCTTACCTTATTTGCCTATTTGACAAATATGACCAATACCAAATACACGTATTCGTACCTTTGTCGGTTTTTGACGCACATCAAAGGAGTCAAATAGGCAAGTAAAGAAAATCAAGTAAAAGTTTGGTATTTGACGTCTATGTGTGGACGGTCGTATTTGCCTTTTTTGTAGGGGAGACGTGGGTCTTGCACCACAATTCGAAAACACTCGCGTTTATACTTCAGAAACTGTGTTTATTTACGTTTCCACATGAGTTAAATACTTAAAACTAAATAAAATAAAACGGGAGACGCAAGTCAACCCGCCATAGCCCACGCGTTCCCCGTACACTGTCTTACGAAACTCTCGCGTCGCCATCTAGCGAAAAAAACTAAAGGTACCGCGGTGGCGGACGAACTTGCCTTCCCGAGGCAGTAGTTTGCGGCAACGGAAATATAGGTGGCGCTACAACCTCCCCCTCCAAGTCACAAGACCGCCCCGGTCGTGACTTGGGTCTCCCCCTGGTCTTAGCGACAATGGGGTTCCTGGAGTCCCCGACGTACGCGGTGAGTTGGCTGATATGGTACTTGCCTTTAACCGCGTTTTCAGCATCCACGACCTCGTAAGTGGTCGGCGAGAGCATGCGGCTAATCTTAAACGAACCTATACGACGCGGAGCGAACTTCTTCGTCACGCCTCTTGCTGCTTGGCTGAGGGCGTGATTGGTGACCCACACAAGGTCCTCCTCCTGAAAAAGAGAGTCTTTCTCTTCTGCTCCGATCGGCAACCTCTTTGCGAAGATCTTGCTGATGCTCATGTCTCCAACGAACCTCCTGCAGGTTGTCTACAAAGTTCTTGAGATGAGGGGTGATCTGGGGTACAAAATTTTCCTGCTTGACAATAGCACGTACGTCATTGAGCACGTGAATAGGTGACCGAAGCTCCCGAGCGAAATTCAAATAGGCGGCTTTATGACCAGTGCCTTGATTAAAGGCCGTATTAAGCGCAAATCTCACCGCAGGAAGAGTCTTAGGCCAGTCTTGATGACTACTATTGACTAGAATCGCCAACATAGCTTTCATGTCGCGATTCTTGCGCTCTGCGGGGTTCGCCTCTAGGTGATACACCGGAATAAGGGCTTGGTCAATCCCTAAGGCCAACATGGTCTTCTGCATGACCGCGGAAACAAATTGAGTGCCGTTATCACTCACGACACGTCTGGGTAACCCGTAACGCAAGAAAAATTCCTCAATCAGGACCTTTGCGCATTTCTCAGAGGTAGCTTCGCCAAGGGCGAAAAGCTCTACCCACCTCGTGGCAGTGTCTTCTATCAAGAAAATCCATTTTTCACCTTGACTCCCCTCTGGTAAGGGCCCGAATAAGTCCATGGCCAAAACTTCGAAAGGCTGATGCATGGCCGGTGTCTGTAATAAACCGGCTGGCTTTAAATTACTAGGCTTGAAAGCCACTTGAAAGTACGTCACCCAATATCTCAAGTCATGTGATTTGTGTCAACAAATCACATGACTTGAGATATTGGGTGACGTACTGACGCATCTGGGGAAAATAATATCTCTCCTTGATCTTATTCAGAGTGCGTTCGACACCGAGGTGTCCAGCTGTAGGGGCGTCACCAAGCGGAAAGCGGAATCACCAACTGAGGCTCCTCAGTCTCGCTATCAGAATCGACACGGAAAAGAACACCCTGGGACACGTAGTACCCTCTATCTGTCCATCGTTTATAATCGTGATCATCTTCGAAGTCCTTTAAAATTTTCTGAGTCTCCGGATCTTCGAGCTGTGCAGCGCGGATCTCAGCGGGTCCACGGTGAGGTAAGTCGATTGAAATAGGACATAAATCACACGATTCTTCTATTTCAGGGGCATCTGGGATCACAGCCGTATCGATGTGATGTACTGTCATTGGGGTCGGCGCTCCCCCCGGCAAAAAGATATCTTCTTTACCTTCGAGCACTGATGAGAGGACCTTCCTTTCAGGAGCAGTCAATAACGTTCCCTCATTCTCGCGGAGCCCCGCGGGAGAACAAACAAGAGAAGTGACTTCACCCTCGAAAACTAAAGAAAAGTAAGTACAACCTTGATTTACCGCCTTTAAAGTGATTTGACTTAAAGTCGAGTACCATACCAGCGTCGCGTATAAAATTCATACCCAGGAGAGAGTCTGTAGCGCCAGGTATAATTCTACATCGACAACAGCAGATTTAACATTATTGTTACAAATAGAGCCGTCAGCTAATATTAGGTCAACATTGACATCCTTAAAGTTAACATTGTTTTTTACTAACAAATCTTTCATAGATTCACTCGCGATAGAGATTTTTGCGGCGGTATCCACGAGAACACAACCACTAGCACCAAAAATCTTGATCTTCACTTTAGGTAGCGCATGCGCTTCTATTGGCGCTGTGCCGACTGCGGAAACCGAGAGCGACTGGAAAGAAGTCGATATCGTAGGCAGCTCATCCCTCTTCTTGCAGTTCGGACAGTTAGAGCGTATAACACCAGGAGTGCCACACCCGAAACATACAGGCGGCGGCCTTGCCTCTGTTCTCGATTCACCTGGATCTGTCATTACATTGCGTGGTTGTAGCTTATGACAAACATCCTTCTCATGACCAAACTTCTTGCAGTATCCGCAACGGGGTCTGGCTTTGGGAGTATAGCTACCACTCGAAGTACTAGGTGCAGACGGCAAAATCGCATCAGGAACCAGCGCGGCGGGATGCGGAACTACCACAGCTGGGGTAGACGAAGCAGAGTAAGCAGAGAAACGCACTTGTGTTCGCGTGCGACTTTCCTCTAGGAGATCTTCTACAGAACGAGCCTTTTCTAGTAGCTCGGCGAACGAAGAGAAACTGGCTCGAGACACTGTCTCACGCAGTCGTCGATGGAGTAAGCCGTATATCATATCCAGCTGAACAGGGTTTTCAGGTAATGTGTTAGGTGGCAGCTGTGCAATCAAGGCTCTTGCCCTACACACGAAAATATCTGTTTTCTCATCGGTGTGCTCTTTACTAAAAAGTTCGCGATAAATCTTATGTGGCGGGAGGCGGGGACCAAATGTCTGCTGCAGGAGCTGAATGGCGTCAGGCCAAGTCGACATGGAATGTTTAACGCCTTGCCACCATGTGCCAGCCATCACTGTCAATAACATAGGGAGACCACGAAGCGCTATGATTCATCCATGGTGACACATTCTTTATAGACCTCTATGGCGTCTATGAAAGCGATGACGTCGGTGCCTTGAGCTCCGTCAAATCTTCCAGAACATCTCGCGAAGTTGCTCTGGCTCCCCATCACACTGGCAGTGGACGGCGGCGGGCCAGGTACACGCAGAGCAGCAATTAGTTGTTGTAGATGCTGATCCGTCATAGTAAAAGATGTGGAAGTCGCGCCCACAGGCGGCGACACCGTCGATGTACTCGAGTGCGGCGTTAACATCTGTGAGTGTGCACCTTGCACCGGGGGGGACACAGGATGTTGAGTCACGGGTGGTGTCGCAACACCACCACGGGCAGCTTCGGCGTCAGCAGACGCCGCGGCAGAAAGCTGTCCAAGACTACTCGCGAGAGTACTTCTCGTTAACACCATCTTGACAAATTACTATACGGCAGTCTAATAAGAGGCTCTATGCGTTAAACTTCAAAGTCCACAATAATAAAGTTCACGTAAGAAATAAAACATAACACAATAGTATTCATTACGCAAATAAATGTTCAGAAAAAAACTTAACAACATAAGTCACTAGTGTGTCCATACCCTTATAATATGAAATAAGTCCACATTTAATATTGTCCAAAACCCAGGAATGGGCAATGGCACAAAATAAAAACGAAAGTTCTACTTCCCTCTGAGAAGCAACGAATAACTTCAACACTACTCGAAGTGCGCCCACCGACAGCCATAGGTAGGTGTCCAACACCTAAGCGTCGCGTCGCACAGTGGAAAATTTGGGTCCGTATCGGATCAAAAATCTGTAACTTCAAGGTTTTTCATCGTATTGTATTAAGATTTGGCACATGTATAGAGTGATATACAAAGATTTAAAAAATATTCATTTTTTGTATTTTTTTTCAATGTATACATATTTATTTTAGGTTAAAGAAAAGAAAAGAGAAAAAAAGTAATACGAGTAGTTGTAATATTATGTTTATTTTTTATAAATAAGTACTAATATGAGTAAAATTAAGAAAACTTAAACAATTACTTATCACACGAGCATAATAAAATACATAAAATTATAAAATCGTATAGTACCTATCTATACCTCACACCAAACTAATTGATCTCAGATTAGATAAATCTTATAATATTATTGGTTTTATTTACTAGGTTTTAGTTACTTATAACACACACACTTTCCACATAGTCGAGTAAACTTTTTTCTTTTCGCTCTCAGAGTTTCTTAGCTCTTCAACAAGATGAGCCTCTGCATACTCACCTAAGGCCCGCAGTCCTTGCAAAAATGCGTTACAAATGTGCTCAAACCCATATTCTTCTAGTAAAAGAGTGTTTTTCCTTTTCTTTGTTGATTCTGAGGAGTCTCTATAAGCAATGCACGGTCTTCCTCGTTCACCAGAAGTTGATGGCAGTGAATGTGCTTCAGACTCCGGAAACTGTACTGAATATCCTGACTCCAGCCAGCTTGTATTATTCCGAATAAATTCGTCCTTTTTCCGTGATGCTTGAGCCCAGCGCTTCAAGAAGGCATTAGGCAGAATATGTCTTTGAATGTCACCAATTACAAAACACAAGTTGTTTTCAGAAACATTTAATGTTTGCTGTAAAACTATGGACAACGATTTCAAGGTTCTGCCACGCTCGATAACGGGAATGATGAAATCGCCCTTAGTACAGTTGAAAGTTGACATTTTAATGGAAATAACCAATTTAAATAAGTGTCACAGGTCACTTAATATGAAATACACGCTGAAGTGTGCATTTTGAAGATATTTGCTTCCCCTTATATACTGTTTTTTTAGATATGAAATACGTACTAATATGAATGTTTAAATGCATATTTACTCACGCAGGACGAGTGCAAAATAGATGATAAGCTATTGCTATTAAAATATTGTGATTAAATTGTTTTTGTAAACTATGTCAGCAGTAACCGTAAAAGATACCGAATTATCTACTCCGATCTCTATCACATTTTTTCCCATAACTTCCAGGACCGCAAACTTCCGTAGTTGATTTTTTTAATTTTTCATTTATGAGTAGTTAGGCTATCAAATAACACATAAAGTTGCGCGTCGGGAGACGTCGGTAAATGTGAAAACCTTCGACGAAAAAAAAGAAAAGTGAAAAATAGGGTATGTCAATTTTTAAGTACTTACTCAAAAATAAAAAGTATATTAAAAAAAGTTAATAGCTCATTATTAAGAACATAAAATATCCTTTTTAAAAATGTATAAAACCGCATGCATGTGCTAAATACTTTTTTCACAATATTCATTTGAATTATGTGTATGCGAACATTTGAATGAGCCATCCGCTACTTCAACTTACTTCAACCTATGAAAAAAATATATTTATGCAGTTTTAGTGCAAAAAAATGTCTGATTAGGATTATTTGGTTATTAGAGTATAGAATGCAATAAAGATTTCATTCAAAATGTGATATTTTTAAAAACCATTTATGATATGCTCTTGTTCTACCATTTTCCATAGTGCGTCGCGTCGGCGGCGGCCGGGCGGCCGGGCGGCGAGGCAGCAAAGTAGGTACAAAGCGTCTCGGCGACCACAACAAGGCGCCGACAACACTCGATGCAAGTTGCAAGTTGTAACGTAGATGAATACGTCGTAATAATAGTCACTACACTATAATCGAGTTAGTAATCTCACTTATGTAGGTACAAGTCATTCACACTAAACTTACTTTTAAAAGTTTTATGCAATCGAGAATGTTCCCGTAAATGTTCAAACAAAATATAAACACAAAACTAGTCCTTGCAATCACAAAATTGTCTAGATTATTAACAGTTTCTTACACTAACGATTATCGAAAAGCACTTGTTTTCGAGTTCGATTTTCGAGTCGAGTTCCAATAGTAACGACAAAATGTTTGAAAAATTGTTCATTGCAAAATTGTAAATTATATTGGTTTCAATTCACATAACTATAAAGAATTGGCATAATATATATTACAGTAATTACAGTTCCCAAAAGTCTAGATTTTAGCACAGACACAGTTCAACTGAGTTCGAAACTCTTCTAAAGGCAGCATTCGGATCTGGGCAGCCGCGACCCGGCAGTGGCGACCAGCTGCCGCGACCCATTGTCGCTGCTGTGCAGCGCTGCTAGAAGCTTACGGATAGCAGCGTCCGTGACCCGGGCAGCGACTGCCACGTGCAGTAGTCAAACAGCACTCAGTGTGAACGCTTGTGCATTCCAGTCGTGTATAAAATATTCACTATGTCTGACTATTTAAATATACGAAAGCGAGAACTCGTGAAGAGACTGATAGAAGACGAAGAAGAGGATGATGAAATAATGTTGATCTTGCTATCATCAAAGAGGAATAACATCGATTCATTATATACGTCCAGAATTGATGAAGGCACCTATCAAATCCTGATAAAACGGCACTTAAATGTAAAGGAAAAGAAATTCAGGGGTTACTGTAGACTAAATAAAACTCAATTTCAATTTGTACTTAGTTTAATCAACGAATAGTATAAACGAAAACTTGAGTGTTTTGTGATGGAATTACAGTTCTAAATTAGGTACCGAACACAAGAAAAGAACCGAAAACAGAGTCTAAAGCACTACGCGGGCACACAAAGTTCTAGGATTTTGTCGCTAGAAGTGAGATTTCGGCAAGCTTAGGTAACCTATAGGAGTAGGTACGCTTCACAACCAGGAGGAAAACAAAGTTCTTAGAACACTCCACGTGAAAAAAGCTTGTAGACACAGTTCTTATCACGGTAACACAGTAAATAGTTCACTGGATTGCACTGTAAAAGTTTTTCCACTTTTGTTTCAAACGGAAAAAACCGGTTTGTCCTTGAATGTCCGGCCAAACGTTGGGCAGCCAAATTGTAGGGGAGACGTGGGTCTTGCACCACAATTCGAAAACACTCGCGTTTATACTTCAGAAACTGTGTTTATTTACGTTTCCACATGAGTTAAATACTTAAAACTAAATAAAATAAAACGGGAGACGCAAGTCAACCCGCCATGGCCCACGCGTTCCCCGTATGTTACAAATTGGCACAATAGATATTTTAGAGGATTTATTTATTAATGTCAATTGTCGAAAAAGTTACTATTAGAACAAAATGGGAATAACAAGAAAAATGTGTGAGAAACGACGTGTCTGAATGTAATATTGGTTTTGAACCTGAAATAAATAAGAATAATTATTATATATTGTGTTTATTCTCAACATAAAGTGGCGACCGTGAGGAAAAACAATATTATAAAGAAATACGATAAATGACTGAGAATTACCTTATCGATGTAGAAAAAGAAGAGATCTCAGGTACGAATTACGACGTATTTTAACAGGCACGAAAATAAGTCGGTAAAAATTATTATAGAAGATGCCGATTTACAGTTTCTCCAAGCAAAAGCTAAGCATTGAGTTGAGTTGGAGACCTAGACATTTCGAGAAACAAACTAATTTCTAAAAAAAATGTGTTGGCAGAGAGACGAATTGGTTACCAGAAAAATTTGAAAAATTTTGGATTTCAGATCAATTTTTAAAGGTTTTCGAAAGAATTATCCACATTCCGGGGGTGTTTCTGTAGGGGGAACGAAATTTTTGTTTATTTTTTCAATTGGATGCACCGTTTCTGAGATACAAGCCAATTTTGAAAAAAAAAAATTATGTTTTTTTGTTTGTATGTATCTTGCTATAGGAATATACCTGCATAAACTATAAAAAGCCAAGAAACAAAAAAACATATATATATATATTTTTTTTTTCAAAATTGGCTTGTATCTCAGAAACGGTGCATCCAATCGAAAAAATAAACGAAAATTTCATTCCCCCTACTGAAACACCCCCGGAATGTGGGTATTGTCTTTCGAAAGCCTTTAAAAATGGACCTGAAATACAAGATTTTTCAAATTTTTCTGGTAACCGATTCGTCTCTCTGCCAACACATTTTTTTTAGAAATTAGTTTGTTTCTCGAAATGTCTAGGTCTCCAACTCAAAACGTAATGAAATTATGTATCTTGCTATAGGAATATACTTGCTTAAACTATAAAAAGCCAAGAAACAAAAAAAAACATAAAAAAAAAATATTTTTTTCAAAATTGGCTTGTATCTCAGAAACGGTACATCCAATTGAAAAAATAAACAAAAATTTCGTCCCCCCTACTGAAACACCTCCGGAATGTGGGTAATTCTTTCGAAAACCTTTAAAAATGGACCTGAAATCCAAAATTTTTCAAATTTTTCTGGTAACCAATTCGTCTCTCTGCCAACACATTTTTTTAGAAATTAGTTTGTATCTCGAAATGTCTAGTGTTTCCAACTCAAAACGTAATGAAAATTATGTATCTTGCTATAGGAATATACCTGCTTAAACTATAAAAAGCCAAGAAACAAAAAAACATAAATTTTTTTTTTTCAAAATTGGCTAGTATCACAGAAACGGTGCATCCAATCGAAAAAAAAAACGAAAATTTCGTTCCCCCTACTGAAACACCCTCGGAATGTGGATATTGTCTTTCGAAAACCTTTAAAAATGGACCTGAAATCCAAAATTTTTCAAATTTTTCTGGTAACCAATTCGTCTCTCTGCTAACACACTTTTTTTAGAAATTAGTTTGTATCTCGAAATGTCTAGTGTCTCCAACTCAAAACGTAATGAAAATTATGTATCTTGCTATAGGAATATACCTGCTTAAACTATAAAAAGCCAAGAAACAAAAAAACAAAATTTTTTTTTTTTCAAAATTGGCTTGTATCTCAGAAACGGTGCATCCAATCGAAAAAATAAACGAAAATTTCGTTCCCCCTACTAAAACATCCCCGGAATGTGGGTATTGTCTTTCGAAAACCTTTAAAAATGGACCTGAAATCCAAAATTTTTCAAATTTTTCCGGTAACCAATTCGTCTCTCTGCCAACACATTTTTTTAGAAATTAGTTTGTATCTCGAAATGTCTAGTGTCTCTAACTCAAAACGTAGTGAAAATTATGTATCTTGCTATAGGAATATACCTGCATAAACTATAAAAAGCCAAGAAACAAAAAAACATAATTTTTTTTTTCAAAATTGGCTTGTATCTTAGAAACGGTGCATCCAATTGAAAAAATAAACAAAAATTTCGTTCCCCCTACAGAAACACCCCCGGAATGTGGATAATTCTTTCGAAAACCTTTAAAAATTGATCTGAAATCCAAAATTTTTCAAATTTTTCTGGTAACCAATTCGTCTCTCTGCCAACACATTTTTTTAGAAATTAGTTTGTATCTCGAAATGTCTAGTGTTTCCAACTCAAAACGTAATGAAAATTATGTATCTTGCTATAGGAATATACCTGCTTAAACTATAAAAAGCCAAGAAACAAAAAAACATAAAATTTTTTTTTCAAAATTGGCTAGTATCACAGAAACGGTGCATCCAATCGAAAAAAAAAACGAAAATTTCGTTCCCCCTACTGAAACACCCTCGGAATGTGGATATTGTCTTTCGAAAACCTTTAAAAATGGACCTGAAATCCAAAATTTTTCAAATTTTTCTGGTAACCAATTCGTCTCTCTGCTAACACACTTTTTTTAGAAATTAGTTTGTATCTCGAAATGTCTAGTGTCTCCAACTCAAAACGTAATGAAAATTATGTATCTTGCTATAGGAATATACCTGCTTAAACTATAAAAAGCCAAGAAACAAAAAAACAAAATTTTTTTTTTTTCAAAATTGGCTTGTATCTCAGAAACGGTGCATCCAATCGAAAAAATAAACGAAAATTTCGTTCCCCCTACTAAAACATCCCCGGAATGTGGGTATTGTCTTTCGAAAACCTTTAAAAATGGACCTGAAATCCAAAATTTTTCAAATTTTTCCGGTAACCAATTCGTCTCTCTGCCAACACATTTTTTTAGAAATTAGTTTGTATCTCGAAATGTCTAGTGTCTCTAACTCAAAACGTAGTGAAAATTATGTATCTTGCTATAGGAATATACCTGCATAAACTATAAAAAGCCAAGAAACAAAAAAACATAATTTTTTTTTTTTCAAAATTGGCTTGTATCTCAGAAACGGTGCATCCAATTGAAAAAATAAACAAAAATTTCGTTCCCCCTACAGAAACACCCCCGGAATGTGGATAATTCTTTCGAAAACCTTTAAAAATTGATCTGAAATCCAAATTTTTTCAAATTTTTCTGGTAACCAATTCGTCTCTCTGCCAACACATTTTTTTTAGAAATTAGTTTGTTTCTCGAAATGTCTAGATCTCCAACTCAAAACGTAATGAAAATTATGTATCTTGCTATAGGAATATACTTGCTTAAAGTATAAAAAGCCAAGAAACAAAAAAACATAAAATTTTTTTTTTTCAATATTGGCTTGTATCTCAGAAACGGTGCATGCAATCGAAAAAATAAACGAAAATTTCGTTCCCCCTACTGAAACACCCCCGGAATGTGGGTATTGTCTTTCGAAGGCCTTTAAAAATGGACCTGAAATACAAAATTTTTCAAATTTTTCTGGTAATCAATTCGTCTCTCTGCCAACATATTTTTTTTAGAAATGAGTTTGTATCTCGAAATGTCTAGTGTCTCCAACTCAAAACTTAATGAAAATTATGTATCTTGCTACAGGAATATATCTGCTTAAACTATAAAAAGCCAAGAAACAAAAAAACATAATTTTTTTTTTTCAAAATTGGCTTGTATCTCAGAAACGGTGCATCCAATCGAAAAAATAAACGAAAATTTCGTTCCCCCTACTGAAACACCCCCGGAATGTGAGTATTGTCTTTCGAAAGCCTTTAAAAATGGACCTGAAATACAAAATTTTTCAAATTTTTCTGGTAACCGATTCGTCTCTCTGCCAACACATTTTTTTTAGAAATTAGTTTGTTTCTCGAAATGTCTAGTGTCTCCAACTCAAAACGTAAAAACATGATCTTTGATCTTTAATAACTCCGAAAGTATTGATTTGTTCAAAAAACTTTTTATAACAAATTTTGCTTAGAATTTGTGTGTCTATTGATTCCTGGGGCTATTTTTATTAAAAAAAATTCACCCCCCAAGAAGGGTTGGCATCCACCCCCAGGGAAAAAGCGCAAGTTGGCACTATGGCACTTTTGTTTCTTAGGGTATCTTCCACCTACTTACCAATTTTCATGAAAATCGATGGAGGTTCAACGAAATCGGAGGTGAAAACCTTTAAGATCTATTTGAATAATACTTTTAAGATCTATTTGAATAATACTTTTTAAAGCCTTTGGTTTAAAAAAAATAGGGTTAAATTGTCCCGGTTTCATGGTTCTCGCAGTAAAAGTTAGGCTTTAAACGTCTCTATCTTCGTTATTTTTCATCCTATAAAAATCAAAGAAAATCAAAAGATTTCTTAAAAAATGCATACAAATTTCGTACTTTATAATTTTTACGAAGGTTCAATATTTTTGAAGTTATGTTCAAAACAAAATGATATTTAGGAAAATTTGTATAATTTCAATTTTACTAAATCATTCTGTTTTTAAAAACTAAGCATTCTAAACCAAGAAAAAATTTTGAGGTCATTACTTATGCTAAAATAAAGAAAAGTCTTTGGGGATAACCATAAATTTGAATTATTGTAGAAATGGTCAACGATTTATTTTCGATTTTTCCTAAACAATTTGAAAGTGTCATCTTATTTTTATCATAACTTGTTCAATTTTGATGCTTTTAACTTTTTACAATGCTTATTAGAAAGGTATTTTTAAGAACTTTAAAAAGTTATAAGGAAGTACATGTCATAAACTGCATCGGTTTACCGTTATATTTTAAAATTGAATGCTTAGACTTAGGTACTCGCCGAAAGAAAATATAAATACAATCACCTACAGCTCACTTTGAATATTCTATAGGAAGGCATCTTAGAGTAGATATTAGTTTGTTTTTCTATTCACTATTGGCTTTAATTTTGGTAATTACACATTTTTCGTAAAAACCTATAGTTTCTTAGTTATTTATGAAAAACCGCTTTAAGACAAGTATTTTCCTCACGTAAAAACATGATCTTTGATCTTTAATAACTCCGAAAGTATTGATTTATTCAAAAAACTTTATATAACAAATTTTGCTTAGAATTTGTGTGTTTATTGATTCCTGGGGTTATTTTTATTAAAAAAAATTCACCCCCCAAGAAGGGTTGGCATCCACCCCCAGGGAAAAAGCGCAAGTTAGCACTATGGCACTTTTGTTTCTTAGGGTATCCTCCACCTACTTACCAATTTTCATGAAAATCGATGGAGGTTCAACGAAATCGGAGGTGAAAACCTTCACTGCCTCCACTAATTACCGATTTTCAACTTGGTACATATTACTAGTAGTATAACAGTAGATACCGTGCCGAGTGCCGACAGAAAGCCGCAATCGACTGTCGACTGCAGCACCGGCAATAAGGTCCCTTTTATATTATACTTTAAGATATATTTTAACCTATAAAAATCGTTTTTAAAACCTGTGTCTTTGTCATATCAAAATTTAGAGTCTGTTTATGGTCATGTGGGTCAAGTATGCGCAGCGTCTAAGTGTGCGCATAGTAAATATCTCGAATTATTATTTTTTAACAAAAAATTAAAACCGACTTCCAAGGTAAAAACAAAAGTAATACTTAATCTTAACCTAAAAAGAATCAAATAATTCTTATTCCTTATTATAGTGGCGTCTTCAGACTTCGCCTAAACCTCAACTATTTCTGTACTCAATCTTCATGCTTTTGAAGTCGGTACCAGCCCGGAAAAGTTCTGAGATCCTTTACGCTAAGGTAAGCTGGTACCGACTTCAAAAGCATTAAGATTGAGTACAGAAATAGTTGAGGTTTAGGCGAAGTCTGAAGACGCCACTATAATAAGGAATAGGAATTATTTGATTCTTTTTAGATTAAGATTAAGTATTACTTTTGTTTTTACCTTGGAAGTCTAATTAATAATTTTACCCTTTTTAGTACATAATATGAGACGACAAGGCAATAATATTATATAGCTTGTTGTCTTAGAGTTGTACATATTACTAGCGGTCGCCTGCGGCTCTGCCCGCGTGGATGTCGGTTACGGCTGCAAAAAGCCTACCCAGGAAAGACTCGGTCAGCAAAATAATTCCTAGGTCAATTCACAGACTCCGACACTGACATCGACGACGCGGACGCTGTCATTATCCGCAAGCGCATCCCGCTTGGTGACGCCCACTATCGTAATATTTTAATTTCGCCATAATTTCAAAACCAAACGTCCGATTTTAATCATTCAAAGACCAAATTTTATCTACATAAACTGTACTTAGTGATGAAATAATTTATTTTGATAAGGATTAATGGCATAAGTAAAATAAACGCGTTTAAATGTTGTCCAAAAAAATTCAAGATTTTTAAATAAAAAAATGGTTATTGTGCCTCACTCAACATAGATAAGTATAGTGTGTCGCGGACTTTTTTGTAGATATTTATAAGATCTACAATATTTAGAACATTTTATGGTTCTACCTTTTTTAGTTTCGGCAGCGTACGCAAAATAAGTAACTTTTCTGGTTGATTTTTTCACCTGGCGTCCGAAAAACCCAAATATCTTACGAAACCCTATTTTGTCCAAAATAAAATTTAGCCTATGTTCAGGACAAATAATGTAGGATTTGCTTGGAGTAGTTCAAACAAAGCCAAAATCTTCAAACTTGTATCTATAAGGATTCAAAAGTTCTGTTGGGTACCTTCAGAACCAGGATATATCCTGGTGCCTGGTGGTGCGGTAATTGAAATCACCATATGTTTCCATATAAATTTCAAGGAGTCCCCTCGATTCCTCATGGATCCCATCATCAGGTCACCACTTTTGTGAACATGGTACCAACCTCGGATTTAACCCTGTACAACAACAAAAGAATCATGAAAATCGGTCCAGAAACGGCGAAGTTATGGTTGAACATACAAAAAAAAAAAAAAATATATATATATATATATATATATATATATATATATATATATATATATATATATATATATATATATATATATATATATATATATATATATATATATATATATATATATATATATATATATATATATATATATATATATATATATATATATATATATATATATATATATATATATATATATATATATATAAACAGACGAACATATAACCTCCTCCTTTTTGGAAGTCGGTTAAAAATATATGACGCTAAGGAACGGCAACCCCCCTCTTCAATAACCCACAGGACGCCCTCCGAAGCGCTCGTATCCCAGCGGCTGCGCGCGCGCCATTTTGGAATGATAGATAAATGAAGATTTTTGCTCAAATATTTACGATATTTTGTTAATTTTGATGCGTAATCTTTTGAAGTCATGTACCTATTTTTTTTCTAAATAAGCTTTTTGCCAGAGTAGACAGAATTATATATGTAGTTATGTCTATTGTGTTTTTGCTATAGAGTGCAACATAATATCAAGTTTGTTATTTGCCAGTGTTTAGGATATTCTGATGATGCAGGAATTAACGATATTCGTATAACCCTGTTCCTATGCTTTGGGTTAAGTGTGCGCAGAATCCTTTTCCCTTATGTGGCGAACAGTGTTCTGAACCACCGAATGAAGATTGGATTGAATGAAGCCTTTGTGGAGTCTGGTGGCAAAAACAGTGCACCAGCTCCGCACACGGTACTTTTTTTTGTACTACAATTTACATGTACCTATACCGAAGTAACTAAATATTTCTAAGTGAAAATTATTGTTTTCATATTTTGTACTTTAAGTAACTGTAAGTAATTACAAATTAAAATTAAAAAATAATATTCTTTATGTTCTAAAATATGTATATATTGTTGTTGCGTACACTTACCCAAAGTGCTGCGTACACATAGCTCGATACAGGGGTAAAAGTGCGCAAATGGAAAGGTTATTGTTTTCTAAACTTTCTTAAAATATAAGCTATTGAAAAATACTATTGTTGTGTTTATGTTGGTGACAAATAAACAGTCTTACAAATGAACACAGTTTTATTTCATTGTACTAATAATATTTGAGTTTTTAAAGCATCAAAGTTTAAATGCGCACACTTGACCCACATGATCTATTAATATATAGAGGAAAATAATATGGAGCAAAACATGAACGTAGAAAAAAAGGCGGACGGAGTCTTGTTATATACAAAACTGTGTCTTCACTTTTCTTCAGAGTCGGCCACGCACACATTCTAACGCCTGTCAAATGGTATGGACTAGCGCAAGAATGTGTGCGTGCGGACCGTGTACATACAGCCAGCTGGCCGACTCTGAACGACACAGTTTTGTGTATGGTGGGACTCCGTCCGCCTTTTTTATACGTCCATGGAGCAAAAAAAGAAAAAATGATTTTTTTCGACACTACTTTAAAGGCGATTATCTCGGAAACTAAACTAGAACCGACAACAAGGTCCCTTTTCCCAGATAACGTCACATTTTAAAATATGACTCACACTGACACACAAAAAGCCGCGCATGCGTAGTTGAAAAATGAAACGTACACGGCTAGTTTTCTACACAATATTAAAACGTAGTGATTATATTCTCTTTGCACAATATCTCAATGTTTTCTACAGTTTTTTTTTTTCTAGCTTAATATCTAGTACCTACATATTTTCTTATGTCATTGATCTAGGCTATGTTCCGAAATTGTACTGCGACCACTGCAGAGTGTGACGTCATTTTAGTATACTGCAAAGCCGTTCCTTTATACTTAGTATACTGTTGGTATACTGGTTACTATTTAAAACGGAACGCAATCCAGTATACTACGAGTATCAGCCGCATTTTTGACAGCTCGTATTGAACATTATCAACACAGTCTATTAAGGTTAATTTTTGCAATTGTTAGCGGACAATGATATTGTATGTTACTATTTTAGAAACTCATTGTTAGCGGACGTCAATGGACAAGCTACATAATATTATATTTATTTTATTTTAATCTGTATATTTAGTTAGTCACTATATTATTTAAGTTTAATTAGTGATAATTATATTTTGAATAGTAATAAGTGAGGTAATTGATTTTGACAAATAGTTAGTTATAAATGGACAGGATGATTATTTACTTCCGTTATAACTTCCTCTTCTCATATTTAAGTAAATAATTATCTTAAATATGAGAAGTACGTTAATTAATATTTAGAATTATACGAGTATACCTACTTATTCTTAGCCATTCTTAATTTTTAATGTATTCTATAATGATTTTACTATATTTGAATTGTCAACGGAAGTTCGTTTCTTTTGTGTAAAATGGTATAAAAGCCAGCCATACTCGTATTGCATTGATGGGGGCATTCTGTAAATAGCTTTGAAACGTGTAAGGTGAAACTCTGCTCGAATAAATACCGCCCAATGTATAATATTCAAGACTTTTACTACTCCCTAATATTTCAGAAGTGGGATTATTTCAAAAATGTCCGGTCCTTATGCTACGGGACTTGGCAAAAGGAGAAGAACGCCCAGACTTGCCCTGACTCTCGACGATTGACAGCGAAGAAAGTGTTTTTTTTTTCTTTTCGAACATAAACAACAGTGATTGTGATAGTGAACCAGTGATAAAACGACGCAGAATTACTCGAGCTGATGCAGAAGTGATACCAAAGTTTGAACCAGAAAACGACGCTTGTAATGTAAGCTACATGGCTGCATAAAATCGACCAGCTAGGAGGTTTACAGATGAAACAGTATAACCGATTGACAATTCATCGAGCAACTGCGGTTACGTGGGTCCGCTACGAAAAAACTGCCTCGAAGCTTTTCAACGCCTCGGTCATACGACGGTTAACTGCTGGTTCGCGAATACAGCAGGAACAACTCGGCAACCGCAGAATTCAACACAAGTAAGTAACACTTTTTATACTTCAAGTAATATCTTAGTAAATAATATTTACAAAAAAAAAATTGTGTGGGTAGGAGCCAATGAACAAGAATAATGAAAATGAAATCTAAAGTTTTTACCTTCTAATACTATATTGAAGGGTTTTGGAGATAAAATAGATCAAGCCATAATTATAGAGACTGTAAAACAACTACCAAGTGACATAGACTTAATTATTGGACAATCAATGATCAACCAGCCTGGTATTAGTTACTACAGCTAATTCTGCCACTTTTACTGCGACTTTAATTTGTTTGACAGTTACAAACACCTGACAAATATAAGTGATAGGTATAAGTATAATGTTTTGCTGAAGCGTGATACAATTTTACCTAAAAATAGTTGCTATAATATTGATGTATTTGTAGATATCGATTCCAATGGGAAAAATTCAATGGAACAAATCCAGTTTATGTGCTATATAATTCCTGAATCTATACTAATATTATAAAGAGGTAAACTTTGTTTGTTTGTTTGTTTAATTGTAATGAATAGGCTCAAAAACTACTGGACCGATTTAAAAAATTCTTTCACCATTCGAAAGCTACATTATTTACGAGTAACATAGGCTACATTTTATTTCGGAAAATGTAGGGTTCCGTAAGATATTTGGGTTCTTCTGACACAAGGTGAAAAAAATCAACCAGAAAATTTACTTATTTTGCGTACGCTGCCTAAACTATAAAAGATAGAACCATACAATGTTCTAAGTAAATGTAGATCTTTTAAATATCTACAAAAAAGTCCGTGACACACTATACCTATATATGTCAAGTGAGGTACAACAACCATTATTTTATTTAAAAATCTTGATTTTTTTTGGACTACATTTAAACGCATTTATTTTACTCATGCCATTAATCTTTATCAAAATGAATTATTTCATCACTAAGTACAGTTTATATAGATAATATTTGGTCTTTGAATGATTATAATTGGATGTTTGGTTTAGAAGTTATGGCGAAATTAAAAATTGCGATTTACGCCCGTTTCGAAGTGGGCGCTAACAAGGCGGGGGTGCACAGTAGCGAAGATTATGACCGGCCCTGCAGCTGGTGAATTGGCTCATATACCAAGAATACCAATGATCCCTACTGATTTGCCTATACCCTTCAAAAGGCTCCAATTTCCTGTAAAAAATTATTTTGCACTAACGATAAATTAATATTATGTAAATCCCAGGGCCAAACATTCAAATTAGTAGGAATAGATTTATGAAAAGAATGTTTTGCTCTATCACGAGTCGGGGATCCCGACCATCAGTATATTTTGTTATCTGAAAATAACTTAACGTCAATTAATGTTGTTTATAGAAAAGCTCTACAATAATCGCTTTAGTTATCTATCCTAAAACAACGGGTTGCACTCCGGGACTACCGTCAGAGGTGAAAACTTATTATTATTAATTACATTTAAATATTCTCATCATTAACAACTTTAACATCCACAGAAAGACAATCTGTGCAGCCTCCTCCCCCCGCGGCCTCCGTACGGTTAACATCGTCTGACGTGCGCTCCGGGATTAAAAATTATTGTCGGTGGTTTTAAATCGGTAAATTCGTGCTGAGTGTGTGTAATTAGCTAGGTAACGGTGTAATCTACGTGTACTGTAAGTTTTTTAACACATTTGCTCGTACTTTATTGGATTTAACTCGGTAAGTAAATTTCTTTGTTCACTTTTATCAGTAGGGAATTGTAGGTAGGTAAAATATTGTGTGTGTCGGTACCGCTCGCGCGGCGCCGGCCGGCCTTGCGATCAGCTGACTGTGATTATTAAGCTAAACTTTTGTTTCATTCTAATTTAAATTAAATAAGTGTAATTGGTACATTCAAATTTTATATTAACTCACAATGTCGAGCCAAAATAATATGCCGCCAGATAAAGATACAAACCCGTTTAATAGAAGCGATAAAACTCCTCGTTCTCCGACATTCTCGTCCGGTAAACGTTTGTTGTCGGAATTATCTCCTTCCTCCTTGTCACCTGTGGAGAAGCGTCACCAACCCACTAGGGACGAGCCTCTGCTGTCCTCCGTTACGTCATTATTAGACACAAGCCGCGCATCTGACGATGCTTGCAATTATTACGAGCTCGTCCGCGAAGCTAGCTCGTACTTAGCCAAAATAAACGAGTTCGCAAACGACACCGTGTCTCGCCGTAATAATTTTGCCAACAAGTCCGATATTATGAGTATGACTCAAAAAATAACTACGATCGTCTCACTTCTCGCCATAAAGAACTCCTCCTTGGAAACCAAGGTCGCTAATATGGAACGCGAATTGTTAGCTGCCAAAACTAATCCCGTCGTACAAACAGTTGCCGCCGCGCCTTCTACCTCCTACTCGGACGCGCTTAAACTAAGACTTGCGAAGTCAGTGCCGCCAGTCGAGACCCGAAAACCGCTTCCCTGCGTTATTGCCTATCCGACACAAGAAAAATCGGGGGAATTAAAATCATCGTCGGAGACAAAACAAGCTCTGATGAAAGTCATCAACCCGGCCGACGGTTTTCAATTTCACGGCGTCAAAAAAACAGCTAATTCGGGTGTGATCTTGCGACTAACTAGCGAGTCGCAAGTTAATAAACTTAAATCCGTGGAAGCGCTTAAATCGGCCGGTCTGCGACTTGAGTCGCCTAAAGGACGTAACCCACGTATTCTCATAAAAGATGTACCGCAACATATTATGACGGATGATAATTTCCTTCTCGCACTTTTTAATCAAAATATTAATGGCGAAATGAATATGTCTCAAGAACAATTTTTGCGTTCAACAAAAATAGTAAGACGTCGTAATTTAAATAAAGATTACAACAACAGGAAATGGATAGGTATCGAATTAGACCCCGCTGTGCGTAAACACCTGATCAATTCAAAAGAAAAACTGTTTATCGATTGGGCGATGTGTCGCTTCGTGGACGACGTTGAGCTGGTCCGCTGCGGCAACTGCCAACAGTTTGGGCACGTCGCTAAATTCTGTCGCGATCCTAATCCTTGCTGCTATCACTGTGCCGAAAAACACAGCTCGTTGTCGTGCCCCAACAAAGATAAAGAAAATTTTAAGCCAGTTTGTGGTAGTTGCCAACGTTATAAAAAACCTTCCGACCACCCCACGGGCTCCCCAGACTGTCCAACATATAAAAGCAAAATGGAGCAACTTATTTTAACTACTAGGTTTTATTATATTATATTATTATATTATGGTCGCGTGCTTGTTATTATGGAGGTTTAACTGTCCTATATTTAAACTACTGGATAGTTTAAATATAGGACAGTTAAACCTCCATAATAACAAGCACGCGACTTTAGAATTAGAAAAGTTAGTTTCTGACCACAATTTAGACTTAGTACTTGTTCAAGAACAATATCAACTCGCGTCGTTTCGGTCGAAAATGATACAAATTAATATCGTAGCTCGCGCGGGTATATACACACCTCAGTTTGGATTTTCAGTCACGGCCTTAACTAACCTTTCGACGTCGCATTGTGCGGTAGCCGAGGTATCGTGTCCTCAGTTTAGACTATACGTTGTAAGCTGCTACTTTCAGTACGCGGATACCGTAGGCCCACATTTACATCAACTCCGCCGCGTATTACAATCTCTCGCGGGTGATAAAATTATTATTGGCGCCGACGTCAATGCATCCTCGCCCTTATGGCACGGCCAGCTTAGGTACACTGACCGCGACCGTCGTACCGCTGTAGAAGACTTTATTGCGGAGTTTAACCTCCAAATTCACAACACCCCCGATGCACCACCTACCTATAGTAGCCCAACGGGCGAATCGTCGATTGACGTCACGCTATCCAGCGCGTACGTCTAGATTAGGCATTGGCGTGTCCTACCTGATGCGTCATGTAGTGATCACCGCTTATTGGTGTACGAGTTTTCTCGTGCGGTCCCGAGTGATACCGTAGTCAATTCTAATGACTATAAATACAACGTAAAGAACGGCGATTGGAATTTATTCCGCTCCCTCATTACCGCTCATGCCGGAGACTTCACTCGGCCGGATTTAAACGTCGATGAGTGCGCGAAAATTATGACAAACACATTTGTTTACTGTGCCGATGTAGCCTTGGGTCGTAGACCTCTTAAAAAAGATCACAACTGTAAATGGTGGAACAGTAACCTTCTTAATCTTCGTCGGGAATTTAGAAGGGCCAGGCGCAAAATCAATAATCTTCGTAAGTCTGGCCACGATCGTTCGAATTATAATTACATAATTAGTTTGAATAACTTACGCATTTCAAGGTCACGCTATCGCGCCGCCGTTACGTTAGCGAAAAATAATATGTTGAAGAATGCCGCGAATAGACTGGATAAAGAGGGCCCCTGGTCCTCTTTATACCACGAGCTTAAACCCGGTAGTAGTAATGAGCCAAGCTTTTTCTCAAATATTAAAATTAACAACTCTTACACTTGTAGCTTAGACGAAACGGCGAAGGCATATCTAAACGTTCTCATCCCAGACGACGAGCCCTCCTTGGATGATGAACACCACCGCGACATTAGGAGTAGAATGCTAGACCCCATACATACAGCGGCCTCAGATTAACCAACTACGGAGGAGTTTAGTAAAATAGTAAACCTTTTGCCTATGAAAAAATCTGCGGGCGAGGATAAAATATCGAATATTATGATAAAACAAGCGTGCTTAGCGGCTAGTTCATCGATTCTACATGTTTACAACAGATGTATCGCAGAAGGTATATTTCCAAAAATTTGGCGCACCGGTTGCTTAAAATTAATACCTAAAGCGGGAAACAAACCTCCTGACGACCCAAAATCTTACCGTCCGATAACGTTACTGCCTTGCTTAGGTAAATTACTAGAACGTCTCATCGTACCTCGCCTGCTACCCGGTGGCCCTAAATTTCATAGTCATCAGTTCGGTTTCACCGCCGGGAAATCGACTGTTGACGCGGCTATGGAAGTTAGAAAAATAGTAAATCTTTCGGAATCTAAATACGTGGTCGCCATTTCATTAGATATCTCCGGCGCGTTCGATCATGCTTGGTGGCCGATGTTATTATTAAAACTAAAAAATCGAGGTTGCTACTCTAATATTTATGCCATAATACGTTCTTATTTTTTTAACGGTCAAACTAAGCTTCGACTTGGCCATTGTACACACGCCAAAGATTTAACATGCGGCTGCCCTCAGGGCTCTGTTATCTCGCCAAAACTGTGGAATTTCGGATTTGATGATTTATTAAGTCTTCCCCTACAACCGCTGTGCGTACTAGTTGGCTACGCCGATGACGGTTTTCTCATCGTTCATGCAAATTCACGTTCCGAAATTGAATCTAAAGCCAATGATAGTCTTAATTTAATATCGAGCTGGGGTAAACGTAATCGCCTGAAATTCGCCGCGCATAAAACTTACCAAATTCTTTTAAAAGGGTCCCTTATATCTTCCCCTAGCATTAAACTTGACAATATTAACATTAAACGCAAACAGTCACTCTGTTATCTTGGTTTTTACTTGGAAAATAAATTTACATTTTTAGAACATATAATTCAAACCGGTGAGACAGCGAAGCGCAATTTTTACTCCTTTACCAAAATATTTACGTCGACATGGGGACTTTCCTTCAAAACCCTAAAATTAATTTACACTGCTACTTACCTAGGCAGCATTTGCTACGGAGCCCCCGTGTGGGCCGACAGAGCAACAATCGGCGCGGCTCGTCGCAAGTTGCTACAAAGCCAACGTCTTGCTCTTATATTCTTATGCAAAGCTTACAGGACCACAAGCACCGAAGCCTTACCTGTGTTAGCCGGAGTTTTACCCGTTGACCTTGAGATTCAGCGTCGTGCGACAATGTACTATCATAAAAAAAACATTGACAACCCGTTCTTTTTAAGCGCTCGCGATAAAATTAAAATAGCAAGACTGATTGAACCTTTAGAAAACTCTGTGCAAAGCCTAATCTCCGAATGGCAGTCACGATGGGACTGTTCCACCAAAGGGCGACACCTTTATAATTTTTTCCCTAATATTCGTGAACGGCTATCCAAACATTGGATGGATATTGATCACTGCGTTTCTCAATTCCTGACCGGTCATGGAAATTTTAAGGCCAAACTTTACGGATTTAAACTAGTAGCATCACCCATGTGCGAGTGCTCGACCGAAGGCAACATGTTTGAACAAACCGCGCATCATGTTCTCTGGGAGTGCAGTCTCTGGCAGGACGAAAGACCTACTATGCTAAACAACCTATTCTGTACATCTGGAGTAGCATACTACGGTGATCTCGTGGACAGCGCTAGGAACTTCCGTGCCTTCAAGCGTTTTTGCCACAATTATTATTGGCAACAGTCAAACACAATAAACTCCAATATTAACTTAGCTTTAGCTTAGGAGTCACAATTATTAACCTTATTTCCGTGGTGCTCCCCCTTAAGTTCTTTGACTTTCGGTCATTGCAACTTTGTGCTGTCTCCCGCTTTTATGGGGAGGGAAATTGGAATCTTCCTACTCCTCCTATTTTCTTCTGATTAATTTCGTTGCGGGTCCCAAGACAGTATTAGCATGTCCCTCGGGCTCCCTGAGATCATATCAAAGGGTTTTCGTGGTTGGATGCCGCTGTCGATCCTGGCGACACAGGAGATACAGTGGTGGGAATGTGTGGTGGGCCAAATCTGTGCAGCCTGCGGAAAATGACTGCGTCGTCGATGTTTCTGTGAATTGACCTGGGAATCATTTTGTTGACCTTTGTCTTTCCTGGGTAGCCTACCCAGGAAAGACTCCGGGACTACCGTCAGAGGTGAAAACTTATTATTATTAATTACATTTAAATATTCTCATCATTAACAACTTTAACATCCACAGAAAGACAATCTGTGCAGCCTGCGGAAAATGACTGCGTCGTCGATGTTTCTGTGAATTGACCTGGGAATCATTTTGTTGACCTTTGTCTTTCCTGGGTAGGCTTTTTGCAGCGGTAACCGACATCCACGCGGGCGGAGCCGCGGGCGGCCGCTATCTATACATTATAATAAAACTGTAGAAATGAAAATTCTATACATTAAAGATATTAAAAAAATAATAAGCGGGGGGTGTCACTACATCGCTATAGAAGCCAAAAATGTAGTTAGTTTTTTGTCTGTCTGTCTGTCTGTATCTTTGTTCCACTATCACACGAAAACTACTGATCCGATTTGAATGCGGTTTTCGCAGATATATTTGCCTTCTTCCAACTTAACATCTGGTGTATAAAAATTTTCCCCCCACACCTTTAAAGGGACGAAAGAGGGGGTCAGATTTTGTATAAGACTTTTGCTTTAACACGAAAACTACTGACCCGATTTGCATACGGTTTTCACAGATATATTTGTCTTCTTCCGACTCAACATTTGGTGTCTAAAAATCTTCGCACCCCACCCCTCTAAGGGAACCAAAGAGGGGGTCAGATTTTGTATCAAACTTTTTTCTTTAATGGACTTACTTTGACATATTATTAACTGTTTTTTCTAACTTAACATCTGGTGTATACAGTTTTTCGCCCCATCCCTCTTAGGGGACAAAAGAGGGGGTAAGAATTTGTATCAACTGATGAAGTAGAAATATTTTAAATGGCAAAACAACGTTTGCCAGGACAGCTAGTTTGTTATATAATTCCTGGAGGAGCTGTTAGTGTTTAGGGTCATTTAAAGGCTAAATATTGGTGAAATTGAAATAACTTGGCCTGCACATACGTTAATTGCCCGGGCTGAAATTGTTAATATTATCGACTCGAATACCTCTACTGAAAATATGACTTTATCGATTGAATCACAAATGGCATTGAATCGGGAATTAGAGGGTTTAGGTAAGGTAGATATTGGTGAAAGTTTAGATAAAAAAAATGATGATATTAGATAGATATAAACATTTATTCACTAGGGATATAAAAGATTTAGGGTACACAGATTTATTACAAATGAAAATAAAAACAACTGATAAAGTCGTCGTACTTTGTAAGACTTATAGGATATATCTTAAAAAGAAAATGCAATAGTTGATGAAAAGGTTAACGATCTTTTGGAAACAGGTATCATTTATCACTCTATGTCTGAATATGCTAGTCCAGTGATTTTAGATAAAAGGAAGGGTGGAGATTACAGGCTGTGCATTGATTACCGAAATTTAAATTCACAGACACTCAAAGATCAAAGACCAAGTATCAAAATTGTGTGGCTGTGATCTCCAGATTAATACGAATGCTAGTAAACTATGTTTAAGGGGTATATTAATACAAAAACAGCAGGACGGCACATTTAAACTTATAGCCTAATTTAGTAGTCACATCCAAAGAACGGTTTTACTACAGTTACGAGTTAAAACATTAGCCGTTGTGGAATCTTTAAAGCGTTTCCGTATTTTTATAATACGTATCCCTGTAAAAGTTGTAACGATTGTGCAGCGTTATGCACAACCCTTAGCAAAAAAAAAAAGATCTTGTTCCTCGTATTGCTCGATGGTGGCTTAGCATACAAGATTATGACCTGCAAATTGAGTATCGTTCAGGGAATAGAATGAGACATGTAGACACTCTTAGTAGGAATCCCGGTTATGAAACAGTATACGTCATTGAGGAAACTGATCGGTTACTAACATTTGGATAATAATTTACAAAATATTATTTCTCAGTTAAAGGGGCATACGAACAACTCTGATATAGTTAATAATTATGTCGTTAAAGAGGATAAACTGTTCCAAAAAACTCTAAATGGAAAACGATTTGCTGTTTCCAAATTGGCAAAATATAACTTAATGCAGAAATTATATTATGACCGCCAGCTGACATGAATGACACCCTGGCTTCGACAACAGTTTTGGTTTCCTAAAATGACCCGATATAATAAGGAAATTCATCAATTCTTGCCTTCAATGTATTTACGGTAAGGGTAATAATTATGGAAAACCTGAAGGAGAAAAATTTACATCTTATAGAAAAGTACCTGTACCTATGCACACCCTTCATGCCGATAACTTAGGATCATTTGTTAAGACTAGGAATGGCACAATTTGTTTTTGCTAAGCCCGACAAAAACTCTAGTTCCATAAAAACCATAAAGTACTTAAAATATATTATTTTCCAGTTTACAAACCCAGTCCGCATAATAGCATAGAGGCAAAGCATTTCCTAGACGATACCTTAACTAATTTACAGAAGACATGCAATTAAAATATGTCCTTAATGCTATATTGCTAGTCCCAGATCAAATGGCCCATTGGAAAAAAGTAAATGGTACCATTATTGATGGAATGAACACTGCCTGAAAATGAAACTGTTTTGGATGATAAATTAATGGATATAGTATGGGGTATAAATAATACACCTAATTCTACTACTTCCTTCCTTTCATTTAAACTTATGTTTAGCCATGATAACTCTAAATTACCAGCTATTCCATCCAGTGGTCCTAGTGACCGTACTTCGCAACGACAGGCATTAACTGAAAGAAGGGCAACAGCAAAACTACTAATTGATAGAAATTATATAATTGTTATGAAAAATAGATTAGACAAAACTCACAAGAAATGTAGGAAAAATTCGTAGTTTAGTTAGGAAAAGTTCGTAGTGGAAATGGTAAACCCCAATGCCAAAGTGACCCAAAAATTGGAAAATAAAAAGTTTTCAGCTGTAGTAAGGGGTTGAGGTATTAAGGCCTTATAAATCAGCAACTTCTGATACTGACAGTTTGTAGCAGTACCTACAAAGTACCTACACGTTCGTTCGTCGATTGAAACAAAGAAAACAACACGCTCCGAAAGGAGCGCCCGCCGTCTTTGTATACGTTCGTCATGGAAGATTGAAACACAGAAGAAAATCGTTCTGCAAAGAACGTACGTTCGAAATGACGAGAGAAACCGTCCGTGTATATTAAGTGCATTTGCACCGGACACGAAACAGCCCTAAAAAGGACTTTTTCTAATAAGAGTTCTTCACAACACAACACTAACGCATCGAGGCTACGTCGAGCGAGGGATATTCGCAGCATAGCTACGATCTTCATGGCGTTTGCAGAGCTTCACAAAATGGCGGCACAACTACTCGCGACGGCGCGGCAGCGAGCGACCGGGAGACGACGTCGGTATGACGAGCGCGGGCTCACTGAACTCGCGGACCGCGGGAGCCCATATTTATACTCACGCGATACCAGCGCCACGTATCGCGGGACGGCCAGTTTCGCACACGTATAATTTTCCAATCTTGTAAATATTTCCTATTCAATTTTTTTCTCTTTCTTGTTTTGTAAATATTTTTATCCCTTTCTAGATTTCTCTTTCTAATGTTGTTTTAACTTTCTGTACATTTTCTAGTAATAATAATTATGATAATTTTTTGTATATAAGCAGCACAAATCTCTCAATAAACCACTCCAGTTCACCACAGTAAATCGAGTTTTACTCTTTACTCCTCCGACCTCTAGTGAACTCTTAGAGAGACCAACCGGTCCTCTAAACTGGTGACCCCGTGAACAACAAGCACCTGCAAGAAGAAAACTATGCTCTGGAAATCTCTGCTCGACGACGCTGCACCACGAAACGCTGCCCGACGAAACGCTGCCCGGCGAAACGCTGCTCGGACGAAACGCTGCACCACGAAACGCTGCTCAACGACGCTACACCTCGAATCGCTGCACCACCAGCTCTCCACACCATGGAACACAGAGGCGAATCCCTGCCCGAAACCTCGGCACTCACCAGCAACCCGGCACCATCATCAGCATCATCACAGGAGATCTCCGGCATCGCACTTTCGAATACCGCCTTTCTGGAGGGACAAACCCAGGCTCTGGTTTGTCACGTTCGAGGCAACCACCAGCAGTCTGCAGAAGAACCAAAGTCAGCTCTCGCAGATGGTCATCGCTCGTCTAGAAAAGGAGGATATCGAACAGATCGCCGACCTGCTGTACAACCCGCCAGAGACGAACGAGTACCAAGCACTGAAGGACCGGCTCATTTCCGCATATGAGGAATCTGACAGCCGGCAGTTTCAACAGCTGCTGTCAGACATGGAATTGGGAGACCAGAAACCATCACAGTTACTCAGAAGTATGCGAAACCTGGCTCGCAACAAGGTCCCCGATTCCACCCTACAGCTCATGTGGGCCAATCTCCTCCCGACAAGTGTTCGCTCCGTTCTGGCCGTCAGTGAAACGTTCCAGACGAAGACCACACTCGACGAGCAAGCTGCGCTGGCCGACAAAATAATGGAGCAGTCACATGTAAATAATGTACATAGCATCTCTGCATCCAGTCATCGTGTAAATAGCCCTTCATCACCATCATCAAACATCGAGTGCCTTCTCATCGAAGAAATACGAAAACTCTCCCTAGAGGTCGCCGAGTTGAAAAAACAACAATACAACGGCAACAATAATTATCGAAGAAATTATAATCAACGCTCAAGGTCAAGACACAGATCATCGTCAAGATTCCGGCAACGATCAATTTCGCGTCCACGGTCTGCATCACCATCACCGTTCTGCTATTACCACAGCAAATTCGGAAAAGAAGCAAGAAAATGTACACAACCGTGTACAGTCAACGTTCAAAAGTCCAGTAGCATCGTAACGACTATATTCGTTTGCCGGTACAGTGCATATTTATGTGTGCGCCATGTTACCGTGTACACACTTAAATGTCGTACAGTATCAATACAAGAAAGTTGCGTGTAGTGGATGAAAGACAAAGATAACATATATTATGTTTGTCTTCTTCATTCATTCTTCTTCATTTATTGCACTGCACTGTGTCAGTAAATGCAAAAATTTCACTAGACACGTAAGATAGTTCGTAGCTCCATCGGTAAATAGTTAGCCTCACATCATAGCTAGGACGAAAAATGGTCACGGTTCAAATCTCAGATTATCATATTATTTTAAAGTTTTCATACTGTTTTTATTATCTCAGCATTTTTGAAAACTTAATGAAATGACTATTTTGAAAGTTTTATTTAATAAGAATAATATTAAATTATAACATAGTGATAAGATAATATTAAATGTAAAAGTATTTTAGTTAGATAATTATATATTATAATAAAACACTTTAAAAAAAAAAAAAATTTTATTTCAATGACATAACAATTATTATTGAACAATTGAATTGATTGACGGATGACGGTAAAATCTTTGATTCATAGGTCTATCAATATAATAATACCTATATCTATAACATCATTTTTAATTTAATAATATAAATAATTATTCTTTATATTTTGTGTAACCTCCATTATTTTCGATACAACTAAGAAGACGTCTGCGCATGGAAGCCACAATATTCTTACAGATATCTGTTCCACGTAAATCCTCCCACAACTGCATGCAATGAGATTTGAGCAGCTCCGGACATCTATCATCGCGTGCTCGCCATCTTTGCACCATTAAACCCCATATATTTTCAATCGGGTTTAAGTCTGGGGATCGTCTGGCCACGGAATAACTTTAATATTAGAATGTTCACTGAACCAATTGCGAACTATGGAGGCTCGGTGAATTGGACAATTGTCATGCACAAAACTTATTTCGCTATCACCATACACATTTCGCACAATAGGTAACATAATGTCCTCTAGCACTTCTACATAATTTGCACTGTTGGCTCGCGTAGGTATAAATTCAAGTTCACCCGGCCCTTGAGCACTAATCCATCCCCACATGTTCACACTTATTCTGCCAGATTCAGTGTTTGACACCACGTTATTTTCACACCAACGGGTGTTATCTTTACGCCATAAATGTAGTCTTCCTTTTTGAGAGGATTTAAAAGTCTTCTCATCGGAAAAAATTGTTGTTTCCCAATCAAAATCTAAATACTCTCGTGCAAAGCGTAGCCGTTCGTTTTTATGCCTTTGAGTCAAAAACGGTTTTTTCGCCGGCTTTCGGTGGTGTAATCCCTCGTCATGAAGTGCACGACGAACGGTGACCAATGACGTGTTAAATTCATCGGCAAAACGACTTGTCGGTATGAAACCACATGTTTCATACTCCGCTGCCATATAACGCCGCTGAGTCTGGTTAATAAGAAGTGGTCTTCCACTTCGTTTACGACTCTGCAAGCCACCTTCTTCCTCGTATCTTTTCACCCATCGACTTACAGTATTTCTCTAAAAAAAAAGAATAAATTGTAAAAGACTATTTTAACCAATCAAAAAATACACATCACACTAATAATATAATTAATTACTACTTACTGAGAAGCCAGTTTCGTTAGAAATTTGAGAAATATTCAGGCCATTCGAATATAGGGCCACAATTTTAGCTCTTGCTTCAATAGTAATATTTGCTTGCATATTGGATAAATTGTATCGCAACAGTAAGAACACAAACACTCATAGCTGAGTTCACCAACCAACAACATTTTAATATTTTGTTATCTTCAAGCAATCGTTCCATTTTATTTTAAATCTACCCTCACATTCTTTGCTGTGACTAGAATGTTACGTTTCTAACTAAACGTTACTGTGCTTTTAGTTAGAAACGTATTTTTTATTCTACATAGTTGTATCAACATTCATAATCATAATAATTTATAATTAATATTTCTCAAAAATTGTTTTACGTAAAAACGACGCAGACTCAATACGGGTCGGATTCGATCCTGCAACTTAGCTGATGCAGATGATCTTAGAATAAACACACGCACTTACTTAACCACTATGCCACGGCAGTGCTCACATGTTGAGACGAAATTGACGATATGAATATACAGCCAAACAAAGTGTATGTGTGTGTGTGAATTGTCTTTATAGAAAAAGGTCACAAGTAACGTTAAGTGTTGACGCTATAGCTGCGTGCGATTGCTACTGGACTTTTGAACGTAACTGTACATTCAACAACCCGGAAAACTAGACAGAACGTTGGCAGTGGCGGAACCCGGCGTTCACAACAAACAATACCGCCTATTCGTCGCGGACAAGACTACGAAGCTCACTTTTTTGGTAAACACGGGTGCCAATATATCCGTCATACCGAAAAAGAAAGGAATTCATCTCCAGCCGCTACCTTTTCAACTCTACGCCGCCAACAACACCGTCATACCTACATACGGCGAGAAGACTTTAGAACTTAACCTCGGACTTCGCCGACCGTACAAATGGAAGTTCATCGTCGCAGCAGTATTAAAAACCAATCCTCGGTGCCGACTTCCTGCAACACCACGAACTTATTGTCGACCTGAAAAATAGAAGACTCATCGACGGGAGAACAAGTCTGCACATCAACGCACCTGGACGCTACACGGACGTACCTACTGACCGTAGTGTCGACAGCACGCAGTCGTATCACGACATACTCGTAGACTTCCCCGGCATCACGAGATTGACAGCAATGAATATTACACCGAAACACAGCGTCGAACATTACATCGAAACGTCTGGGCCACCACTACACTGTCGCGCCCGACCACTACAACCGCATCGCTACAACCAAGTGAAAAAAGAATTCGAGAATATGATGCAGCAAGGTCTCTGTCGTCCCAGCAAGAGCGCCTGGTCTTCTCCCCTTCACGTCGTACCAAAGAAGAACGGCGACATAAGGGTGTGCGGCGACTACCGACGACTCAACGCAGTAACGAAGCCCGACCGCTACACCGTACCACGACTTCGTGATTTCACTTCCCAACTCGCCGGAAAAACTATCTTCTCGACGATCGACTTGAACCGAGCCTTCCAACAATTACCAGTCCATAAAGAAGATATAGAGAAGACAGCAATTATCACACCATTCGGATTATTCGAGTTCCCGAGAATGTGTCCCGGCCTTAGAAACGCAGGCCAGACATTTCAACGTTTCATACACGAAATACTGCAAGGATACGATTTCGCGTTTTCCTTCATCAACGACTTGTTAATAGCATCCAGCAGCGAAGAAGAAAATCGCCAACATCTACGGTGTGTTCTTCAATGCCTAGAAGAAAACGGGATCACAATCAACCCAGCCAAATGTGTACTCGGCAAGCAAGAAGTTAAATTCCTCGGCTTCAGCGTAAACAGCGACGGAATCAAGCCGCCACAAGATAAATTACAAGCCATCGAAGATTTCCCGCTACCGAAGAATATAGAAGAGTTACGTCGTTTTCTCGGCATGCTAAACTTCTACCGAGACAGCATTCCGAACGCCGTTACAATTCAAGCCCCGCTACACGCATACCTACACAATGCGAAAAAGCGAGACAAGACACCGATCGAGTGGAACGAGACATCAAAAGAAGCATTTACGGCTTGCAAAAATAGCATCAAAAACGCTGTTTTGCTTGCCCACCCGAATCACAAAGCACCGATCGCTATTTTCTCCGACGCCTCGGACACCGCACTGGGAGCTGTAATACAACAATACTACAATAAAAAATGGCAACCACTCGGCTACTTCTCGAAGAAATTTACTACAGCGCAAACGAAGTACAGCACCTACGATCGCGAACTTCAAGCTATCTACATGTCAGTAAAATACTTCAGAAAAATATTCGAAGGCCGAGAACTCATTATATTCACCGACCACAAGCCATTGACATTCGCCCTACACAAGAAAACATCGACATCGGAAACTCCGAGAAGAACTCGACAACTACTTTTCATCTCCGAGTTCACGCACGACATTCGTCATATCAGCGGAAAAGATAATGTCGTCGCAGACACATTCAGCCGCATAGAAACAATCAACACGCCGTCAGCTGTAAACTACGATGAGTTATCTCGCGCGCAAGAGCGAGATAGTACGCTACCTACACTGTACGATCAAGAAAACTTAAGTTTTAAAACAACAACGCTACCTAACTCCGATATCAAGATTGTATGCGAAACATCAACAAAATACGTTCGCCCGTACATTCCGCAAGATTTTCGACACGCCATTTTCGACTCTATTCACAACATAAGTCATCCTGGAACAAGAGCATCAAGAAAACTCATCGCGCAAAAATTCTTCTGGCCGTCAATGAACTCCAACATTAGTGAATGGACAAAAACCTGCATACAATGTCAGCGAAGCAAAATACAGCGACATACATCGAGCGCCGTGTCAACTTTTCCACAAGTCGATAGATTTCACCATACGCACATCGACATAATCGGACCGCTAAGTACAACAGCGAGTGGTCATAGATACCTACTTACCATGATCGATCGCTCGACAAAATGGCCTGAAGCTGTACCGCTCACCGAGATCACCACCGAAACCGTCGCAAGAACATTCTACGAACAATGGATAGCAAGATTCGGGTGTCCTACTACAATAACAACCGATCAAGGACGCCAGTTCGAGAGTCAGCTGTTCGTCAACTTAACACGTTGTATGGGAATCGATAAAACCCGTACAACGCCGTATCACCCGCAATCAAACGGGATGATTGAACGCTGGCATCGAAGTCTCAAGAATTCACTGAAAACAAGACTCATCAATAGTAATACATTGTGGATCGACGAGCTACCTACAGTTTTACTCGGACTACGCGCCGCAATACGAGAGGACACCGGAGTCAGCGCCGCCGAATTAACCTACGGCCGTAACCTACGCTTACCGGCCGACTCCTTCGAAACAACATCATCATCGAACCTAGATCATACCTACATCGAGCAACTCAGAAAAACATCGATTCTCTCAAGCCAAAAAACAATGTACATCGCCACGGTAATCAACGCAACATCTTCATACATCGTGATCTACTTACGTGCAAATACGTATTTCTACGAATAGACGCCGTTCGAAAACCACTTCAAAGTCCGTATGATGGGCCGTACAAAGTTCTTCGACGAGAAGAAAAATACTACGTGATACAACTACCCAATCGCACAGCAACAGTATCCATCGATCGTTTAAAACCCGCCTACATACTAAGTGAAGATTACCTCGGCGAGTCAACGAGCAATGTACAACAGTCACCGGTAATTACCAACTTACCTAATACCAATGTACCTGTTACCTTACCTTCACATACCAATAATTTACCTCAAAATACCTCATTACCTTTACCCGTTACCTCATTACCTTTACCTATTACCTCACAACCATTACCAAGTGCATCACCGATCAAGCAGAAGACACCAGCAAGTCCAGCACAGAAGACAACAAGAACGGGCCGTGCCGTCAGACTGCCGGTGCGCTTCGCTTGAGGGGGAGCACTGTAGCAGTACCTACAAAGTACGTACACGTTCGTTCGTCGATTGAAACAAAGAAAACAACACGCTCCGAAAGGAGCGCCCGCCGTCTTTGTATACGTTCGTCATGGAAGATTGAAACACAGAAGAAAATCGTTCTGCAAAGAACGTACGTTCGAAATGACGAGAGAAACCGTCCGTGTATATTAAGTGCATTTGCACCGGACACGAAACAGCCCTGAAAAGGACTTTTTCTAATAAGAGTTCTTCACAACACAACACTAACGCATCGAGGCTACGTCGAGCGAGGGATATTCGCAGCATAGCTACGATCTTCATGGCGTTTGCAGAGCTTCACAAAATGGCGGCACAACTACTCGCGACGGCGCGGCAGCGAGCGACCGGGAGACGACGTCGGTATGACGAGCGCGGGCTCACTGAACTCGCGGACCGCGGGAGCCCATATTTATACTCACGCGATACCAGCGCCACGTATCGTGGGACGGCCAGTTTCGCGCACGTATAATTTTCCAATCTTGTAAATATTTCCTATTCAATTTTTTTCTCTTTCTTGTTTTGTAAATATTTTTATCCCTTTCTAGATTTCTCTTTCTAATGTTGTTAGCCAATAAGAATTAATCTTTTAACTTTCTGTACATTTTCTAGTAATAATAATTATGATAATTTTTTGTATATAAGCAGCACAAATCTCTCAATAACCCACTCCATAGGCTTAATCGGCTGAACGAGCAGGTCGGTCAAGCGCTTCACGACCTGAAGGCGGCAGACTGGACCCAGCGTATCCAGGAGGCAGGCGAGGATTGGCCGTCCCTCCACCGTTTCTGCGGTACCCTTACCAAAACCTCCCCCCCAGTGAGACCTCTCCTGCACCCGGACGGCAATCCACGTTACCGAGCCGAGGACAGGGCAGAGATACACGCCGACCACCTCGAACGCCAATTCTCTCCACTACCGACCACCGCAACGGACCACGCCCGTGCTGTCCTTAGACAGCTCTTCTCACCCCTCCAGGCCCCCCAACATTTAGTTTTTCCCCGAGAGAGGTACAAAAGGTACTCTCTCGGCTTAAGCCTCGTAAGGCTCCCGGGGTGGACGGTATTCCCAATTCCGCCCTGCGCCATCTCCCTTTTAGAACAGTGGCCGCCCTGACCCGGCTTTACAACGGGATAGTAAGGACCGGCCACTTTCCCCCCGCCTGGAAAAAGGGGATCATTATAACAATTCCCAAGCCCCATAAGGACCTCAAACGGGCCGAGGGCTACCGGCCCATAACTCTTCTCCCCACACTCTCCAAGACCTTTGAGGTCCTTTTCAAGAAGTATTTGTCACCCTACCTTCCTCCTCGAGGTGATCAGTTCGGATTTCGTTCCGGACTGAGCACTACCCTCCAGCTAGTGCGCGTGGTTAACCACCTTTCCGTTGCGGCCAACAAGAAGGAGTCCACGGTCGCAGTATTTTTAGATATGGAGAAGGCGTTCGACAGCGTGTGGCACGACGGCCTTCTTTGTAAACTCATCCGAGCCGCATCTTTCCTTTCCATCCGGACCTTTCAAGTCCGTGTCGACGGGGTTCTCTCTACAGAGCGCCCCATCACCGCAGGTGTTCCCCAAGGGGGCTGTATCTCCCCGGACCTGTACAATCACTATGGGAGTGATGTACCCAAGGATCCGGCAACCCAGGCGGCGCTTTACGCTGATGACACCGCGTTTTTCGCCTCCTCGCTGACACCTGACCACGCAGCCATCAAGATACAAAGGACGCTGGATCTCCTCCCCGACTGGCTGAGTAAGTGGAGACTGTCTGTCAATGCAGGCAAGTCCCAGGCGCTCGCCGTCACCAGGAGATTGGGCTATCCGGCGCCTTTGAAGATCGGGGATGTGGAAATACCCTGGGGTAGGACTGCCAAATACCTGGGTGTCCTCATCGACCGACGTCTCTCCATGGCAGCCCAGTGCCAAGCAGCGGTAGCAGGAGCCAAGGCAGCAGTAGCCCAGCTGCACTCGGCCTACTCGTCACCACAGATCCCTCTGAACATGCGCATTGCGCTATATAAAACCTATGTTCGCAGCCGCCTCACGTACGCAGCCCCAGCGTGGCACCACCTACTCTCTGACCCGCAGAAGCGGAAGTTACAGAGAGTACAGAACAAGGTGCTACGCCGAATCGCCGGAGCGCCGTGGTACGTGAGGAACGAGACCATATCGAGAGATCTGCGCGTGGAGAGCGTCGAGGCGTTCGTCGCGCGACTCTCCAAAAACCTTTTCGCGCGAGCGGACGCCTCGCGCCTGTCCGAGCTGGCTGACCTGGCGCCGTGGCATGCACGGCCGCCGGACAGACACCGGCTTCCCCGTGATGCTGTCCCTGAGGACATCGCGGACACCCCGCCTCCCCACCAACGAAGAGGAGGAGACTGCACCGCGGCACCCAGCCGCGGTGCCCACTAACACCGTGGGATCGTTCTCCCCCCCTCCTTTTTATTTTTCTTTTCCGCCTGGGGCCTGACGGTCGTGACAGCCTGATGTCGTAACCGTCGACCCCTTGGCGCCACTTCCACCCGTCCGCCAATAATAAAAAAGGCCGGGGTTCGGAAGCCCTCCCCCCTTTTTCCCAATTTTCCTTTAACTTTCCCCCCGTCCGCCAATAATAAAAAAGGCCGGGGAGGAAGTAGTTTCCCCTCACCGTATTTCCCAGGTCGCTTGGTCCGCAGGCGTGGTAGTATGGTGCGTGCGGGAGTGGACTCATTCACGTTCCCCTGGTTCCGGCCCGGGGCCCGCATGCACCATTGTTAACCTGCTGCGTCTGATGCTCGATTGTGGCCTGGTCAGGCGTGTAAGGTCGGTCTTTTTTCCATGGTTTTCCCCGCGTTATGCCGCGGGGGTTTTCCCTAAAACGGTATTCATGTATCACTGTATTTTCCCATGTAGAGGGGCAAAGCCCCTGACCATGGTTTCCCACCCGGGGCCCCTAGCGGGCTCTGGTGTGTGGGAAGATTGACGTCAAAATAACCCACTCCAGTTCACCACAGTAAATCGAGTTTTACTCTTTACTCCTCCGACCTCTAGTGAACTCTTAGAGAGACCAACCGGTCCTCTAAAAGTTCATCTAGCGATGCTGAGGTAGACACGGTGATCTAATTGATTGATTAGAAAGTTATTTTTAATATAATTTTTGTATAATATAGCTAATAAGATTAGGGATAGTAATTTATACAGTATCATGTGTACAGAAACAAATTTTATTGATCGAATAGGTACATACAAATTTAATAACTATTTTATTATTATCACACTTTAGCTTTTCTACTTCTTTATGTTCGGTCGAACATAAGAGAAAAATTAAAAACTGTACTTTTTATACAAAAATGCTATATCCTAGATACTTTTACAATATTAATAATTTGGAACTATGAGCGTCCACGGCGGTTGTAGGTATAGGAGTGGGGCTCGCGGCGGACCTCGTACCGCGCCGCGAATGTTCCCGTACGTGTGAGTGGGACGGAAGAGTGCCGACGTGCGACGGCCGCGCTCGACGATTGTGTAGGTATTCGCAGCTAAGGCGCGAACACTATATTCTTCACAATTGATAATATTAACCCATCAGTCGTGGCAAAACGAGACACAATAGCTTTTTCATTGTTATCGCGGCCGGATGTGGCCGCTTGGGGCTTCATGAATTAATAAGAAACTGGTCGCGAAGCTGCACCTAAAAGAAAAAAATATATATTACATAATTTAAGTCTCTGTGGCCTACTCATTAACAATATAACAACTCAATGTATAATTCAAGACTTTTACTGCTCTCTAATAAATATTATCTATAGGATGGCTGTGTGATCCAATCCTAAAACCAACGCAATAATATTATCTTTAGGATGGCTGTGTGATCAAATCCTAAAATCAACATAATAATAATATTATCTATAGGATGGCTGTGGGATCCTATCCATAGTAATATTATTATCTATAGGATGGCTGTGTGATCAAATCCAAAGTAATATTATTATCTATATAGGATGGCTGTGTGATCAAATCCATAGTAATATTATTATCTATATAGGATTTCTGTGTGATCAAATCCTAAAATCAACACAATAATAATATTATCTATTGGATGGCTGTGTGATCACATCCTAAAAATCAACAATAATATTATCTATATAGTCGTCTGTGTAACCAAAAAGTCTATGTTACCTACTTATTAACAATATAAGTCTGTGTGACTGGTGTCTATGTGACTGGCGTCTATGTGACTGGCGTCTATGTGACTGGCGTCTATGTGACTGGCGTCTATGTGACTGGCGTCTATGTGACTGGCGTCCATGTGACTGGCGTCTATGTGACTGGCGTCCATGTGACTGGCGTCTATGTAACTGGCGTCCATGTGACCCATGTTTACATGACTCATGTTTACGTGACCGATGTCTATATGGCCGATGTCTATGTGACCGATGTCTATGTGACCGATGTCTATGCGACCGATGTCTATGCGACCGATGTCTATGCGACCGATGTCTATGCGACCGATGTCTATGCGACCGATGTCTATGCGACCGATGTCTATGCGACCGATGTCTATGTGACCGGTGTCTATGAGACCGGTGTCTATGTGACTGATATCTATGTGACCTATTAATAAGTCTGTGTGACCTTACAAATATTCTAAAATTTAGCTAAATTTAATTACTACAATACAATTACTATACAAGTCTGCGTGACAAAATATTATATTACTGATAACAATCAATACAACAAAAATCAAAATGCATAAATTACATAAATGCATATAATGGCTTCAGAAATGCCATGTGTTGGCTAGGTGGAGATGAGATGTGAATTGTGATACTACAAGATTTCTCTGACATCAATGCATACCTGTATTACTTTTTTTTCTTTTTTGTTTACAAAATACTGTTCCGATGTCTTCATCTGTTTCAGACCACTGGCAGTGCTGGCACTGGTACAGCACAGGGTAGCTAAACCATGGGAACGTCGTGGGACACTCCTAATGCAGGATGGCCGAGTGTTAGCGGATGTCAATGGACAAGCTACATAATATTATATTTATTTTATTTTAATCTGTATATTAAGTTAGTCACTATATTATTTAAGTTTAATTAGTGATAATTACTGATAATTATATTTTGAATAGTAATAAGTAAGGTAATTGATTTTGACAAATAGTTAGTTATAAATGGACAGGATGATTATTTACTTCCGTTATAACTTCCTCTTCTCATATTTAAGTAAATAATTATCTTAAATATGAGAAGTACATTAATTAATATTTAGAATTATACGAGTATACCTACTTATTCTTAGCCATTCTTAATTTTTAATGTATTCTATAATGATTTTACTATATTTGAATTGTCAACGGAAGTTCGTTTCTTTTGTGTAAAATGGTATAAAAGCCAGCCATATTGCATTGATGGGGGCATTCTGTAAATAACTTAGAAACGTGTAAGGTGAAAGTCTGCTCGAATAAATACCGCCCAATGTATAATTATTCAAGACTTTTACTACTCCCTAATACAATTCTTCCAGTGTTTTATTATTATTAATCCAAATTAATTACAGAAATTTATAACTTTGGGATTTAAACTGTAGGTATTGTTTTAAAACGTTAGACACTCGAGTGGTTTTGACACTTGACAGTTGACTTTTGACAGTTGACTGATCACGTGATCAAAGTACTGCGAGTGCCTTACCTCGAAAACGCCAGTACTCACAGTACAATATGGCGACGATTGATGACGTCATATATTTCAATAGGGTACTGCGGCAGTGTACTGCAACTCCATTACGGAACGATTTTTCTACAGTGATAGCACTGTGCAGTGGTCGCAGTACATATTAGGAACACAGCCTTAAACTCCATTACGGAACAATTTTTTCTACAGTGATAGCACTGTACAGTGGTCGCAGTAGATTTAGGAACACAGCCCTAGACAGCTCAGCTCTGTGATTGGTCCTGTGATGTGGTTGGCAGCACTGCTATCGTGTCAAATAGGCATACTATCATGACACATGACAGCTATATCGTGACATATGACAGCAGTTTGACACGACAGACCCATAAGGGCGAAGCCAAACGAGCGTAATTTTGGCTATGTTCCGATAAATACTGCGACCACTGCAGAGTGTGACGTCATTTTAGTATATTGCGAAGCCGTTCCTTTATAGTTAGTATAATGGTTACTATTTAAAACGGAACGCAATCCAGTATACATCAGCCGCATTTTTGACAGCTCGTATTGAACATTTTCAACACAGTCTAATAAGGTTAATTTTTGCAATTCTTCCAGTGTTTTATTATTATTAATCCAAATTAATTACAGAAATTTATAAATTTGGGATTAAACTGTAGGTATTGTTTTAAAACGTTTGACACTCGAGTGGTTTTGACACTTGACAGTTGACTTTTGACAGTTGACTGATCACGTGATCAAAGTACTGCGAGTGCCTTACCTCGAAAACGCCAGTGCTCACAGTACAATATGGCGACGATTGATGACGTCATAATATATTTCATTAGGGTACTGCGGCAGTGTACTGCAACTCCTTAACGGAACGATTTTTTTTACAGTGATAGCACTGTGCAGTGGTCGCAGTATATAACGGAGCATAGCCTTTGTGAGTCGTGAGTGTGAGCCGCAGAATTTTTTGACGTGACAACGTCTTATAATTCGATATGGGCTGCGCGCACGAAAAAACATGACGCAATATGCGGCGTTACCTCGCTCTGAGGCGTTCCATTTGAGTTGTTTAGCAGAAATGTACAGTCGGAGAAAATTGTGCTTAGCAGAAATGTACAGTCGGGGATTTCTCTCTCAACTCAACTCATTTGAGTTGTTTAGCAGAAATGTACAGTCGGGGAAAATTGTGCTAAGCAGAAATGTACAGTCGGGGAAATGAGTTGCTTAGCAGAAATGTACAGTCGGGGAAAATTGTGCTAAGCAGAAATGTACAGTCGGGGAAATGAGTTGTTTAGCAGAAATGTACAGTCGGGGAAAATTGTGCTAGGCAGAAATGTACAGTCGGGGAAATGAGTTGCTTAGCAGAAATGTACAGTCGGCGAAATGAGTTGTTTAGCAGAAATGTGCAGTCGGGGAAAATTGTGCTAAGCAGAAATGTACAGTCGGGGAAATGAGTTGTTTAGCAGAAATGTACAGTCGGGGAAATGAGTTGTTTAGTAGAAATGTACAGTCGGGGAAAATTGTGCTAAGCAGAAATGTACAGTCGGGGAAATGAGTTTTGACGTGACAACGTCTTATAATTCGATGGAGCCGGCTGCACGCACGAAAAAACATGACTCATGCGGCGTTACCTCGCTCTGAGGCGTTCCATTTAAGGCTTGAAGTGCAAGCGAGAGCGCGGAACGAGCGACAAAGAGGCACGTTGTCACGTTCAACTATCGTCAGTAAACCGACTTTACAGACAACCGTTTTTTCATACAAATGACAACTCATTTTGAGTCGCCGTGTGAATCAAAATAATATATGACTTTTGTATAAAACTGAATGCAGCAGAATTCTGCCCGGCAGAAATTCTGCGACTCACAAATTACGCTCGTTTGGCTTCGCCCTAAGGGCGTATTTTCATTAGTCGTCTCGTACGGTATCCAGCATGCGGGGAGTCTACAACTAATGACGCATTGTCATTGGTCGTGGCATGCGTTTCAGAAATCTCCCGCACCCCGCATGCGGGCGCTATCGACCAGTGAAAATACGCCATAAGGCTACATAGCGGCACCTGGTGGCAAATATAATTTCAAATATTTTCAATTTTCATTTGACTCCACATTTTGACATTTTGACCTTGGAGTCCTGTCAAGAAAGTCATGACAGGCGGGAATTTTTTTAAGTGAAATTAAAAATATGAGAACTTTATTAATTCGAGATAAAAATGTCACAATATTTAAAATGTAATAACTAATAAGCGTTCTCTGTGAAAATACAAAGAAAAAAATACACCAAGCGTGATTATAGACCAGCACGAGTCGGCGCATGAGTACCGAAAACTATTCTACCTCAATTTTTTTATGCGATCCTCTTCAAATTGCCCTCCTGATGATATAAATGCATGTTGCCATGGTGCAACTCGGTGCCATATTGTTTAAACAAACATTGTTTAAACAATTGCAAGGAATTGTTATTTTTCAACCGGACAATTTTTTTTATATTCTTTATTGGTCCTAATAAAAAAGGTGGTCCTGGTAAAAAAGGTCCTATGACTTTTTACGATAAAGTTAATATTTTTAAAGATGTGAATTTTTAAAGGTTCGAAAAATCTCAAATTTGAGTACATTCGACCCATGAAAAATATATTTAAAAAAATAATAATGTCTAAGTAATATATATTTTTAAATTCTCTATATAATAGTTAATAATATCGTTAGTAGATATTTAAAAAAAAAATCATAGCTTATATCTTTTTTTATCTTAGCAAGAGTAGACAAAAAATTGTGTTTTTTTGTATGGGAGCCCCCCTTAAACATTTACTTTATTTTAATTTTATTATTAATTATTAAATCTATACTTATAAAATTACATGTCCTGACTGACTGACTGACTGACTGACTGACTGACTGATTCATCATCGCTGAGCAAAAACTGTTAAAGTTACAGCCACGAAATTTGGTGAGTAGGGTTGTTTTATAAAGTAGACACCCACTAAGGAAGGACTTTCGAAAATTTTACCCCGAAGGGGGTGAAATAGGGGTTGAAAGTTTAAATGAAAGTCCGTCATTTCTCAAGTTAGGAACATGAAAGTTTTTTTTGGACTGCTGATTAAAAATGAATGGATAGGTATTTAAGCGTTTTTGGAAATTCTACCCCCAAGGGGGTGAAATTGGGGTTGAAAGTTTGAATGAAAGTCCGTCATTTCTTGAGTTAGAAACATGAAACTTTATTTTTGTGCTACTGATTAAAAATGAATGGATACGTATTTAAGCGTTTCTGGTAATTCTACCCCCAAGAGGGTGAAATTGGGGTTGAAAGATTCAATGAAAGTCCATCATTTCTTGAGTAAGAAACATGAAAGTTTTTTTAACGTTTGCGTTTGACGTTTGCTTAAATAGGGTCCCGTTTTTACCCTTTGTATAAGGAACCACAAAAAGGGGAAAGCTATCCATCTTTGTTATTATACTATGTTAACGCGTACGAAGTCGCGGGCAACAGCTAGTTAAATTTTCAAGTGCCTAGCTGTTACTATTATTGATTACGAGCAAAAAAGGCCTAAAAAATCCCGTTTCTTGTATGGGAGCCCCCTTAAATATTATACTTTATTTTATTTTTAGTATTTGTTGTTATAGCGGCAACAGATATACACAATCTGTGAAAAATTCAGAAGTCTAGCTATAGCGGTTTTTGAGATACTGTCTGTCCGTTTGTCTGTATGTTTCCAGGCTGTATCTCAAAAACCGCTATAGCTAGCTACTTCTGAAATTTTCACAGGTTGTGTATATCTGTTGCCGCTATAAGAACAAATACTATAAATAAAATAAGTTATAATTTAATTCCCATACAAGAAACGTGATTTTTTTGGCCTTTTTTGCTCGTAATCAATAATGGTAACAGCAATTAAATTCAATAATGGTAAAATATTAAAAAAGATAATAATTTTTTAAAAATTAATATCTTTAAAAATATTAACTTTATCGTAAAAAGTAATAGGACCTTTTTTATTGGTATTTCAATAAAGAATACAAAAAAAAATTGTCCGGTTAAAAAATAACAATTCCTTGCAATTGTTTAAGCAATGTTTTTTAAACAATATGGCACTGGGTTGCACCATGGCAACATGCATTTATATCATCAGGAGGGCAATTTGAAGAGGATCGCATAAAAAAATTGAGGTGGAATAGTTTCCGGTACTCATGCGCCGACTCGTGCTGCTCTATTAGTGGAAATCTTACGTTTAGAAAATTTTCCCGCCTGTCATGACTTTCTTGACAGACATAGATTAGAGAACGAATCTTTGGCTTTTGTTAAGAATGGCAGCACTGCATGTCAGTGTCAGTGTTTTGTGATTTGTCAATCACACGTCAAAACTCAAATGTCAATCCCTCCCCCTGTGTCGTGAAATCGTTCCGTGTCCGGCGTCCTTTATATTAATTTTAACTGAAACATTCAATTACTGTTCATTGTAACTGTTAAAAAGAATTCTTATGCGTTTAAAATAACTGATTGAATTTAATCATTCACACAATGTCTGCTGATAACATAGAAAAATTGTACCAGAATTATGGTATTCTGGCCGAAGCTAAAGATAAAATCGCCGAGGTATTCTAACCTTATTATTATTGATCACATTGTATTCATTTCATGTATGTAAATAAAGTGTTTTTCGATGTTCTAGTTAAATCATAATTCATATTCCTTCCTTTTTAGCATGAAAAAGAATACTTGGAAATATTAGCAGCTGTGAAAGGATCTGACAAGGAAAAGCGTCTAGCATCGCAGTTCATTGCGAAATTTTTTAATAGTTTCCCAAATCTAACGGAGCAGGCTATAGAAGCCCAGTTCGATCTATGTGAGGATGACGATGTTGCTGTAAGTACTTTTTATAATTTAGTACTTTCTGTAAGTTAACAAATTTAGTGTGTATCATTTTTTAAGTGAGAAAGTAGTCAAATCTGTAGGTACCCCAATTATCAGGGTACTGCACAACTTTATAATAGTCCAGATCTTATACAATGCTCAGTGGCAAATATTATGTTTAGATACATCACAGGACTGATGTTTGGACTTTGGACAACAAATGCAATAGAATTATATATAATATTATATTATACAGCCGTCTTTCCCAAAGTAGGCGATCATGCCCCCTTGTAGACGCTGAAGGTCTAAAGGGTGTGGGACCCAGAAAAAAGTGGGGGCATTGTGTAGAAGCTTGGGGGGTGATTTATTTCATCTGGATCTATTTTAAATTAAAACAATGGGGTGCTAAAACATAATTTGTTTGCAAAGTGGGCGGTAAACAAAATAAGTTTGGGAACCCCTGTTATACGGGGTGTAACAAATCTAAGTGATAAAACTGATGTGTACCCACTCCCCTGTATATCGACGGTGGAAATTTCAAATGTCGTTAGGGACATTTTGTCGTAAGTACACTTAATATACCATCCGATAGCATTTTTTCTCTATCAATCTGTATATTTAAAATTTTGATATCTCTTCAAATATAGGAGATATAGCATAATTCACTTTGTCGTAACATACAACAAAAAATTAACAATTATGCCATAAGGGTCATGACCTTGATAATACTATTTTTTTGGCGTCGTAAGTCTTTGTAACTGTGAGAGATATGTGTTGTAGCAGCCAATCTAAACTAATATAGCCCCTTACGACATATTTTAAAAGGTATTTTTTTTTCTTACTATTAATCATGAAGTCCTTTACGACACTAAGTTCAGAAAATAAATCTTAAACATCAGCTGATGAACTTTGTCGTAAGTAACGACCTAGGCTATAATAATTATTGCAACATGTTACTTACGACAGCCAATAGACACTTGAAATATTCACAAAATTTTTAATTATACATATATATTTTTTTTCATAATTTATAATAAAAGTAACATAAAATAAATATTTAAAAGGGGTTTCCACACAAAAAACTTTATTTTTGCCTATTTTTGCTCGGCCCTACTCGCACTTGACCGATTTTTTTAATTTTTCCTGAGATTACACACAATTAACGAAGTGAATTCCTTCCTTCTAAATTTCTATCCTTCATAAATTTCAGCCTTCTAGGTCATCTAGAAGTGGGTTAGAATTTTAATCTATAGATTAATCAGTCAGTCGCCAAATTTGTCACGTTTATGTGAAATAGTTTCTGAATTATGAGAGGGTCAAAAGTGACTGCAAATGGTTCGTGTAATATTACACACGGTACTGCTCGCCAGTACTGTTTTACTTGAACTTGGCTTGGCATTCTACCGCTGTCTTCTAGATGTCAAATATTAAATAAAAGAAAAATCTACTCCCTAAATTTATATTTACTCCCTATACTCCCTATATTTTCTAAATTCCTAATAAAAGGAAAAGGAAAGGGGAAGGGAAGAGAAGAGGAAAGAAAAATTACGTGAGTTCACAAGAGCATGCTCAACATCCGGATAGTGTAGTAGTTCCTATGAAACCTCTGTACGAAATAAAACTACTAATTTCAACTACAAAATATACAGATTTAAAACGATTGTTATACTCAAACGATTCCAAAACCGATTCATGCTGAATTCCTTAACCTTCGTCATTTATTATTTTATTCCTATTTAAGCGAACATCTTCATCATAGTTTAGCTTCAATGTTTAGTTTCAGTTCAATCAGCCGAAAATCTAAGATTCATACAAACTTTCATCCCCTATTCTATCTCCGTAGGGGTGGAATTTATCAAAATCCTTTATTTGGGGATGCTTACGTCATAGTAACTTTATGCATCATACTGTATGCAAAGTCTCAGCCCGATCAGTTTAAAATTATTAATGTTTCATAAAAACTTTCATCCCCTTTTTTATCCCCTTGGGGGTAGAATTGATCAAAATCCTTTCTTAGCCAATTAAGAGGCCGGGTACACTTGGAATTTCTCATACATACGTATTCCAAAATCATTTTCTCATACGAAAATATTTAACATGTTTGAGTTGTTTTTCAGTTTAAAATAGTAATTACCTAGGTTCCTGCACAAAATTTACTTCAAAATATTTAAACACAAAAATTTTTTTTTTGCTTTAAAATTTTTTTTAGTAAATTTACTACTAAATATTTAAACACTAAAAAATAGAGTAAAACACTAAAAAATATATAAATAAATAGTTAATTTACTACAAAATATTTAAACTCTAAAAAATATTTTTTAGTATTTAAATATTTTGTAGTAAATTTACTATTTATTTATATATTTTTAGTGTTTTACTCTATTTTTTAGTGTTTAAATATTAAGTACAAAATTTACTAAAAAAAAATTTAAAACAAAAATTTTTTTTTAATGTTTAAATATTTTGAAGTAAATTTTTGTGCAGGAACCTAGATAATTACTATTTTAAACTGAAAAACAACTCAAACATGTTAAATATTTTCGTATGAGAAAATAATTTTGGAATTACGTATGTATGAGAATTTCGAGGGTACCCGGCCCCTTAAGGAGAGCCCTCCTTAATCCGCTAAGAAAGGATTTTGATACAACAAACGTGATTTTTTTAAATTTTTTTACTCGTAGGTAATCCATAATGGCAACATGTAGGCACTTGAAGTAAACACAAAAATCCTTAATTATGTTCGTTATTTAATAGTAATAAAATAAATAATTGATGGGGGCTCTCCTACAAAAAACACTATTTTTTCGTTTTCTAACCGTACGGAATCCTTTGTCATTCTTGGAATACTCTAAAAATCGGTTAGGTGCGAGTCAGACTCGCACTTGGCCGATTTTTAGAGTATTTCAAGAACCCAGCTATTACATACCAAATGAATTATAGTTAAATTAGGAAGCTCATGAAAATTTTACCCCAGCCAACTCATATTTTGTAGTTATTTTATAATTAAAATTTAGTATTTCGCAATCTCCTATGATGTAATTTCAATGAAAACAATTATGTTCTTGGAAGTTACTTCATTATCTTGATTATTAAGTATGCTTTACAACATTAAAATGCCAGATGATTCAGACTATTCGGTGGTTACAACAAAATACTTCAAAAAGGGCCACGTGTAAGGGATGTTTGTTCTAAAATTCCCGTGTGTAAGGGACATCATCTCCTAAACTATTGCGTTTTTCTAGGATTACTTGACTTATAGCTGTAAATGATGTAATTCGAAACAGAAATTATTTTAATAGGTTGTAAAATGAAAGAGTTATGCCAGTTTGAAAGTAAGAAAAATGTTTTTTTTTGCTCTCCTGTAAAGTCAGGGTTTGTCCCTTACGACATTTGAAATTTCCACCGTCGATATAGTTTACTGTGAAAGTGAAAGTGCAACACAAAAGACTACACATTAGTCAAAATGGGTGGCTTGGCCATTTTATTATTTGTCATACTATGGGCTTTGAACTTAATATAATATTATTTTCTGTTGTACTTAATAACTTTTATATTTACCGTAACAAAATGGCCAGGCCACTGATTTTGACTAATGTGTAAAGTTTTTAGATTCTTCTTGTGCGTCTGACACAATATATCAAGTATTTAGCCACGACTTAAGTATAAAATTAAGGTTTTTTAATTTAGGGCTGAGTGTGTAAGGTTAGAAACTTGGCTCTACATGAGATCTCACTACTTTTTGACACTACAAACTATAAAATCTCGTCTTGGCAACATTTTTACATGAAAATGATTTTAGTGGGATACTCCTTTGTATATTTTATTATATTGTACCTGGCGAAAAATGGCGGTAGCGATCATTGACTCCCTGTCAAAAACTTGTAATTTTCTATAGTTTTTGACAGGGAGTCAATGACCGCTACCACTGAGTACAGTATAGTACCATAAATGCGCTAAGCAAAAATGTACTTTCAGAGAAGTTGATTCATAGGCAGTTGGGGGTTCTACGTAATTTGGTTGCACTATGTCAAACCCAACTATCGGATCATGAGATTCACGGCTAATACTAAATTGACATAATCCAACCAACTGACGTTCTCTCAACTGCCTATGAATCAATTTGATGGTATATAACATCAAGCTTAAAGCAATAAATTATTTTCATTTTTCAGATCCGTAAGCAGGCTATAAAAGATCTACCAACTATGTGCAAGAATAACAAAGAGCATACAAATAGAATAGCAGATATTTTGGCGCAACTCCTGCAATCCGAGGATTCTACTGAGATCAATGTTGTCAATAATTCTTTGTTAGCTATTCTCAAAACTGACCCAAAAGGAACATTAGTGGGATTGTTTTCTCAAATTCAGCAAAGTACAGATAGCGAGGTCCCCAATGAAATTGTTAGGGAGAGATGTATTAAGTTTTTGGCCAGTAAAGTAAAACAGCTGGGTAGAGACATAATTGACAAAGAATGTGAAGATCTTATTGTATCAGAAGGGAAGAAAATTTTACAGGTATATGTATATTTTTTTCATTTCCAAGTGTTTTGAAAGTAAATGTGTATTGTATATTTATTTTACAGTATTTATTAATTTTTTGTAGCAGTGCAGCTGCATTGTGTTAATTATAAAAATAGTATAGAAATAGGTCCATAAAATAAACAAGATAAAATCACCTCAAGCACTTTCATCACCTTTATATAAAAACAAATTATTTTGATTTTAAATAATTCATAACTATCATTTTCTCCAAGGACTCTGTTGCTGAAGAATTAGAGCATGTTATGGATTTGTTAATGTGGTCTAAGCTGGGTAAGACTCCTGCCGGAAGGAAAGAGTTGACTCAACTTATCGGAGCCCTGGCTTTCACTCCTGGGGATTGGCATCCTGAGGATCCTGAATATGTCGACAGACTTTTGCAGTGTACTCAACATGCATTGCCATTATTTACGGTAATAAGCTATTATATTATTTTTGATCAAAAAAATAGTATTTTAAAAAGATAAAACCGTCTTCAAAATTGTACGTAATTGCTCCCTATCTCAAAAAACTACCAAACCAATTTTGATGAAATTTCCAGTATTCCCTAAATTGAACAATACCTAAAAAAGAATCACTTATATCGAACTTGTAGTTCTGGAGATATGCAAACACACATACACTTTTGAAAGGCACATTTGTTCAAACGTTGATATAGACTAACATATATGAAAACTGGGCAGTTCTGGAAATATTACATATGTATGGGTTGAATTGATAACCTTCTTTTTTTGAAGTCGGTTAAAAGAAACAAAATTCGTATAAAAATAATCATTAATAATTATTGTTTCAGGCACAAGTAGATTCTACACAATTTGTGAACATATTCTGTGAACATGTCTTACCAAAGTGGGATGACATAACTGAACAAGCCGGTGCTAGTGATGTAAAGCTAGAACTCCTCAAAACATTTGCTGAAATAACAGAACATTGTGGAGAGCTTGAAAACACTCAGGATAAAATAAAAACTGTCTATGACGTCTTGATGGTTAGCTATACAAAATTTCTTGAATTACTAAATAAATGCTTACTAAAATTGAATTATTCACTAATATCTCATTGTGTCTACAGAAATATTTACCAGAAGCTCCAATAGAAAATGAGGAAGAAAATGTGAAAAAAACTGAAGAAAGCGAAGAGAAACCAGCAGAAGAAACAAAATCTTCACCACCAACACCATCACTACAGTTTTCTCATGTAGAGTGTGCCCTGTTTGCACTACATTCCTTATGCCGTAAAGCCCCAGAAGCATTAGGCGCAGATGCTGACCGACTTAAAGCTCTTCGTTTACGACTGCAATACACTGCACGCTTAACTCAGGGCTATATAAAGAAGCTCAAAGAGGTCACTCAGGTAAATATAATTAATCATTATGGCCTCTGCGCTATACTTTTGTATTGTCAATTTAATACCATTATTTTAAGTTTTCTAACAGACATGTTATTTGTTACATAATCATTGCTATTTTTTAAGGACAAGAAAAATGAAAATTCAGAAGAAAACAAACTGAAGATTGCAGCATTGAAAACCACTTCAAATATCAACACCCTCATCAGAGACATTTTTAGGACTCCACCCAGCTTTAAAAGCAAAGTTCAACTATCATTCCAAACAAAGAAAGCTGAAAAAGAGGTAAGTTCAAATTATATTGCTGTTTCTGTAATTGTAAAAAAAAAGAGTGAATAAATGACTCAAAAGGACAAAAATTAACTCCCGGTTTTTAAAAAATATTTTTTTAATCAGAAATTATTTATTTTCCAGATTACAGCTTCCAGTGACCAACCAAGTAAGGATACATCTGGATCAAAGCGACACAGGCCAATAACTTTTGACAATGGCTCTCAAAATGAGTCACCTGAAAAACGTGCTCGTAGTGGGGACAGAAACCTTAAAATGTATACTCCACCTTCTGGGAAATATAGCTCAAGATTAAACAATGCTGGTGGAAGATTTTCTGGGCCTAACTCTGGCAGGGGTAGAGGAGGTTATGGAAGGAGAGACTTCCGAAACAGTGGTGGCCAATACAGACGACGACACAACTATTAAATGGCTACCTTTTTCTATTAAGACTTGCTCTCCTCCTCAACTCATAGAACATTTGTAAAGAAAAGCGAAATTACAAGTCGCGTTTAAACATAGAAGACAGTGTAATAGTTGACAAGAGAAGTTCTAACTTGGGGTACTTTTGTGTCTTAAAATAGTTGTGTGTTAAAGTGACCCTGGAATGGATCATTGGAGAAGTATGAATGTTTAGTTTTTTTGTTGACAGTTTTTATTTCTGCTGCATTGGAGTCTTATAGTTTTTGGGTCGGTTGGTCTTTTTCAGGATAACATGTACACCAAACACCCAATTTCCTGAGGACTCAGTGTAAGTATTTATATATTTAACCATTTGTTCCTCGGAAGTTTTGCTGAGAATGGAGCTCACATTAGCAGTAATAGTCTTCATTATTGTAGTAGAAATATAATGTTGATACATGGTGCAACAAATGCATGCGGTAAGTGGGACTGATCGAGTTCTTCCTCTGCATAAGCTTGTAAGTATTTAACAAATATTTTACTCTGATAACAGTCGGAACTGACTACACAGGGCATTGTGTAAGTTTATCACAAGTGATTTAGAATATGATATAGCACATTAGAACCCAGAAATCCTGACAGCAATGTTGTGAGTATTTTTATAAAGTAGTACCTACTTCCCTTAGTTTGCAACAGAAATTCAGGGACTCCTGCGTGATGATTGTCTGCTCAGTGGTCAGTTTTTTTTTTTTTATTTCAGAGACTTAGCAGACATCATAAGAGTTGGAATATCTTCACAATAAATAATCTTGATTTATGAAAAATGTTTTATTTCTTTTCCTCTTTTTAAAACTACCTTAACTTTTATTGAACATAATTTATTTCACAAAACTAAACTAGTACATACAATCAGCCCCGGATCTAGGGGGGGGGCAAGCCGGGGCCTGTGCCCCGGGCGGCAAATTCAGGGGGCGGCCAAATTCACACTTCACAGACCAATGGACAACTCATCATATTTTATTTAACTTTGACCACGGAATAAATAATAAGTAGGTAGCAATTTCATGGCCATATCAACTTGACCGATACCTGAGCGCGGAGTGAGACGTGCTGCACCGTGCACGAACATTATTCGCGAGGAGCGTAGGCATAGTTCGAAATACGCGCCTGGCTCCTGCTCACCTGCATATATGCATACCTATTTATTTTTATTTTAAACCCTACCCTGTTAAATAATATATATCCCATATTGATAGCTGAAATTATATGGATGATAAAGGTGAAAATTAACATAAGTAGGTAGGCGGGGCGGCATTTTTCAGTTTTTGCCCTGCCTAAAAAAAAATTGAAGATCCGGGGCTGCATACAATATACATATTCTATTTATTTTTTCTTTTGATTAAAAAACTGCTACTCTTATCTCATATTGTCAACTACATTACACATAATTCGGTCTAAGTCATAGCATGGATCTTGATTTTGACTGTCATTTGGACCACAGTCCATCTGTTCTAGAATTTCTGCAGGCACTTTGAAGTTTGTTTCCAAATCGTTTTGGTCTGGCAAGCTTTGAAGAGCATTCTGAAGTATATCCTGAACTTTGTCTAGATGTTTCTGGAATCTGAAAGAGTTTTGGTGCTGAGTTAAAGCTTAAATGAAATACTACAGCATAATCTATACTTATAAAATTACATGTCCTGACTGACTGACTGACTGACTGACTGACTGACTGACTGACTGATTCATCATCACTGAGCAAAAACTGTTAAAGTTACAGCCACGAAATTTGGTGAGTAGGGTTGTTTTATTAAGTAGACACCCACTAAGGAAGGAATTTCGAAAATTTTACCCCGAAGGGGGTGAAATAGGGGTTGAAAGTTTGAATGAAAGTCCGTCATTTCTTGAGTTAGAAACATGAAACTTTATTTTTGGGTTACTGATTAAAAATGAATGGATACGTATTTAAGCGTTTTTGGAAATTCTACCCCCAAGGGGATGAAATTGGGGTTGAAAGTTTGAATGAAATGTTTGTTATTATATACTATGTTAAGGCGGACGAAGTCGCGGGCAACAGCTAGTATTTAAATAAAATTATATTCTCTAACTACTGTGGGCCAATATTATGAACAAAAATTGTCCATGAATGACATCAATAATTATAATTGTTCTTACAATAGCTGAGGAACTGGCAAACAAAACCGAATTAGTCCACGAGAAAAAGATTACAGTGGCTTAAAAACTTACTACTACTGAACTAATCCAGTGTTGTTTGAAAATGCACTTTTTAAAGCCTTTTTAACCAGTTTTGATTGAAAATATTAACAGGGATTGACACAGATGGGTCAAGAGAAGATGGTTTGAAAAAAAAAAATACTTTCGCGCTCTGGTGGACTTGACCAGTTTTGTTCGCCAGCTCCTCAGCTGATAGCAGTTGTGAAATCATAGTTACTTATATCGGCCCAACATGAAGAGGGGGCCTGAAGGTGGGAAGTACATGTCGATCATAGACAAATAGTCAAATACTTACCTCATTGCAGTTTCAACTCTTTGCCGTTTTTGTAATTCCATCATAACTCTCAACGTTTCCCTGGCTTGGTGTGGTCTAAATTCATTTAGAAGATGATGAATGTGAATAAATAGTAAACTTAAATCTTCAACTTTTTCTGCTCTTTTGGGAGAGTCTGGGCAGTGAACTAATAAGTCTAATAAATCCAAGAAATTTACTAGCAGTGAATGGTTCAGCTTTTTCAATTCTCTTCTTCTATCAAAGTGCATAGGATACAAACGTCGAAATCCTTGGCTTTCTAGTGATCTTATAATTGTGTCATCAGCGTTGAATGTGTGTCCAAACATAGAATAAGAATCGTGTATTGGACGTGGTGGCAGAGGCGCTCTGTTTCTTCGTACATTTTCATCAGTGTAAAAATTTATATACTGCACAGGTGGCAGCGGCAAGGAACTAACTTGAGCAGTTTCTGAAGACATCATAAGATTTGACGAAAACTTTTACACCAACATAAGAAGTAGAGTTTCTCATTAATTCAATAAAGGGATCCAATCAACAGCTCCCTTTCTTTTCTATAATTATTATTTTCATAGGAACACAAACATGACCGACGTCCGACGCCACAAACACAGCTTCCACAAATTTTGACAATGACAATTGATGACATTTGACAATTCTTTCTTTTTCTTCTTTTTTGGCAACTTGACACAAAGGATGTGTATGTTGTGCCACAGACAAGGTAAAAAGGTAAGGAATATGGCGGGAAAACCATATTCCTCCTATTATAATTTTCATCATCGTTTTCATGTATCGTCAGGTCTAAAGTCTAAGTAAAAATCAATACAGTCACAGGAGTCAAGTCGGTCGATTCAGTAAAGTGATAGACGCTTTACTGAAACTTTCGATGGAGTTTTGGAGGGAACACAAAATAGCACGTTTCTGGATATTATATCACTTTCCTACACTTGTGCATGAACACGAATATCTAATGGTTAATATTCTACCAATATTACACATTAAAAACCCAGCTAACACAATTTTAGGAAAATAATACAAAAGCACAACAGCACTCTTTCACATGCCCGCCAAAACTCATTTGACAATTATTGTCAATTTCACTCAGGGTCATTTTTTTTTATTTATTCTGGACTATGGATACAGGTCCTTCAGTCGAATACATTATAATAGTTTATGGTAAATGATTAGTAGATTGGACAGTACCAGTCATTGAAAAAGTACAAAAACACAATATTTATTAATGTGGCTTTAAAAATGTCCTGTTTTTAAAGTAAAAGAACGCCTGTTTTTAAAGAAAAACAGTCAGTTTTTAAAGCAACATTAATAATTAATATGGTGTTTTTGTGCTTTTTGTCCAATCTACTAGTCAATTACCCTAATTAACTTATTATAGTACTTACATCAATGATGTTTTAATAAAGATGGCGTATGTTCATACAAATTGGTCCTCAGATTTTGTTCCTAAACGACATATACGTACTTACCTCTGTCATATTTATATAGGTTACCTAGGTTACAACAGAATGCGACAGATAATACGTAACGAATGATATAGAAAATGATAGCTATATGTTTTGAGATGGTTTTGAGTTGCACTAGACAGGCGCATCGGCACGCATGCGCGACAAAGATCAAGAGAACAGAACAGAAGAGACATTTAATAAAACTAATTGTTTGTTCGATTATTTTTTATTAATCTATTTTTATTATTATAAGTAATAAAATCGTAAGAAGTGTATATTGAATATTTTTTTTAATAATACCTGGACCGTGATCAACAATCGATATCGAACCCAAAAATACTTATAGTTTTTAGAATGTTTGTCTGTTTGTCTGTATGTATGTCCGGGCTAGACTCGTAACGTACTGGTACTGCATGCCTTTTTTTTTAAATATAAAACTAAATAGGAAACTAAATAAACATTGGGTGAAGCGAAACATAAACTTGGGCATATCTATCAAAGTGACCAGTTTGTAAAACCACAATTTTTCGTCGGTGAACAAACATGAACGACACGTTTCACATTTTAAACGTTCGCAAAGTTTTTTGGACACCTATTTTTTGTAGGCATCCAGTTATGCTCACCCCTTTCTGCCCGTACTTTGTCGACCTATTTATGGCTTCCTAGATGACGCCCGCAACTCCGTTGCGCCCAAACTCGTTTATCGCGCGGGAACCGTACATTTTTCCGGGATAAAAAGTATCCTATGTCCTTTCCCGGGACTCAAAGTATTACCATACCAAATTTCAGCAAAATCGGTTCAGCGGTTGGGGCATTTTTTTTTTTTGATATAAGGGGGCAAACGAGCAAACGGGGATTGGGCCTCCGGTAAACTCACTCACTCGGCGAAACACAGCGCAAGCGCTGTTTCACGCCGGTTTTCTGTGAGAACGTTTCCGGTCAAGCGAGCCCATTCGTGCCGAAGCATGGCTCTCCCACGCATGAAGAGGTAACAGACAGACAGACAGACAGACACACTTTCGCATTTATAATATTAGTATGGATGAGCTCTTCACTCGGAAACCTGCTAATCATCAGTGCGAGCGAAGTGAGCTCTAGTATATCCAAGTACACTTTACGAAAAAAACTATTACGCCTAATGATTTGTGTTTTAACATAATATTAAAGTAATTTTCATATTTTATATACAGGGTGCAATAACACCTTCCTGCCAAATTTTGATATAATGTCCTTGTTAAAAATAAAAATACACGTATTTTTTCTTTTATAATCACTCAGTACTAAAATGTTGAATTTCTCAACAAATGTTATGTAGATGTGTTATCATAGGTCATTCAAGGTTTGGTTACTAAATATAAAAAAAAACTGCCTTATAGATTAACACCACACAGAAAAACGACGCGAGACCTCACAAAGCTCAGCTTTTAGCTAGTAATATTTACATGGCTACTTATTTATAAAGGCATACTGCTGTTATAATGTAAAAGAAGCAAACACTCATATCCAAATAATATTCAAATTACGTTTAAGGTGGTTTAAGACTGGAGTTTGAAACTAGCAGTCAGCGGGGCGGGAGCGGCGCGGCGCGTGGCTATATATTATTGTATAGATTTATGTATATTATGGACAGGCCCCGAAAACCGAGCGGCACGTGGCGTACTACACAGCTTATCCATTTTTTTAATTTATAAAATTAGTATTTGGCTAAGGCTAGAAAGTTAAAAAGGCGCTCGCATGTTTGAAATTAAAAAATATTAAAACGAAAACATGTTTACAATATTATGCAATTGTTAGTTTATGCCTACGTTTTGATACCTACGTAATCGCTTCTGAATACTTCAATTGATTATTCTATGGCACGCGACTATCTGTCCTTATCTCGCTACAGTTGTCGTACGTATATAGAGAATACTTTTTCAGTATATAATAAAGCATTAAATAATTTTTCAAAAATTTTGGAAAATATTCACTTTTAATGTAAATTACTAGGTGTTTTCATGTAATTCCGTGTGGTACGGAACTTTTTCCTCCTTTTTTACCTTTGTATTATAATTTTTGCATTTTCTGAATACACGATTTGGCATTTTTAATCAAAAACGTCACTCGTCGTCACTCGCTCGCTGCCAACATGCAACTAATTCGTAAAGACACTAATTAGGTTGATTTGCCTGCCCCAGATTCTACGCGCTAGTGCGATATCTACCTTTTTTATGATATTATATCATAGACTTACATAATATTTAGAATACAATCATAGAATTACTTGAATATATTACGTATAACTGGAATGCTCACTTGCAATTCAGCAAGCAATCTTCTTGAGTGTCGAAATGAACCTTATAATCAAGAAAATAAAGTATTTTTTTAATAACCAATAATATATTATACTCTGGGAAACATCAAACATGGAATTACTACCAGAATCTGATGGCAATTTTTGACAGCAGATTTTCAAAAAATATCCTTGATCATTGGATAAATTTCTATATTTGCATGCTTAACACACAGAATTAGCGCGAAAAGAATAAAAAAGGATCAAAATATTTTATTCCAAGTACCCCGGTATTGCTAGAGTCAATTTATTTTACCACTTTTTGCCATCAGATTCTGGTAGACCTATAGTTATAAGCATGAACGTAGAAAAAAAGGCGGACGGAGTCTTGTCATATACAAAACTGTGTCTTCACTTTTCTTCAGAGTCGGCCATGCACACATTCTGACGCCTGTCAAATGGTATGGACTAGCGCAAGAATGTGTGCGTGCGGACCGTGTACCTACATACAGCCAACTGGCCGACTCTGAACGACACAGTTTTGTGTATGGTGGGACTCCATCCGCCTTTTTTTATACGTCCATGGTTATAAGTACGTAGTATATATTAGGGAGCATACCCATACTACGTGACCTACTTTTTAAGATTTTTTGACTCCCCCCCTCCCCTTGGTGACCACGCGTAGTATATGCCAAGACACCCCCCCCCCCCTTCAATTGTTCACGTGGTATTGACAAGAATAATTTTTAATCATTTTGTAAGTAGATAGCAAATGAAAATAATTTGACTCATATTTGTGCTTATTAAGTTATTTATTACAAAAGACTCTTTGCATGTTTATAATAATTATAAATTAAATTACTACGGAATTAAATATAGGAATAAAAATAACGATCACCAAAAATACTTTGATACCCGATAGTTTGCCAAAAAGAAATACTTGACACCAATATTTAAGATATACATACTATACAAGGTGTTACAAAACTAAGTGATAATACTTTAGGATGTATAAGTGTTCCTTATAGTGAGTTTACTGTGAAAGTAGCAGCGCTGAATGAGCAAATTTTTTTTCACTTTTGTATGGGCAAGCGCCCCAGTGTAACGAGTTTCTCCATACAAAAGTGAAAAAAAAAATTGGTCTTTCAGCGAAGCTACTTTCACAGTGAACTCTATGTAAGGAACACATACACACCCTAAAGTATTATCTCTTAGATTTATCTATACATATAAAACTCAAAGGTGACTAACTGACATAGTGATCTATAAACGCACAGCCCAAACCACTAGACGGATCGGGCTGAAATGTAGCATGCAGGTAGATGCTATGACGTAGGTGTTCGCTAAGAAAGAATTTTGATAAAATCCTACCCCAAGGGGTTAAAATAGCGGATGAAAGTTTGAATATAATAATACTTCTTAACGCGAGCGAAGCCGCGGGCAAAAGCTCGTGTATAATATACAGGATTATTTCTACACCAGTACAGTAAATCAACATACGTAATAGTTGTCAAAAATAAAAAATACTAGCGATTTTTGTTACTACCCCTTTGGAACAAAAAAACAAAAATATCAAGCCCCGGACTTATCCGCTAAACTACTAAAAAATGTGGATGCATTACGCATTTGAGGCGCGCCTGGCCGATCGCTTACCTCACCCCGCCGCCCCCTACTTCATACCGCACCCGTTGTCGCCTTGTAATTAGTGCGCCCAAGCGGTATTAGATTGGATTAAAAAATATTTTTTTTATTTGTGAAATATACTCTATTATCGATACCAATGACGTGGTAAAATTTATTGTACTGGTGAAAAAAAATCCTGTATAATAGTCTAAAATTACAATAGAACAATCAGAGAAATTAATTTCTAGACAGATGGCGGACCTAAGTAATTTGGTCGTTTTTAAAGCTTTATGGTTTAAAGTTAAACCCAATCGACAGATCACAATTAACATTGAATTGACACGATCCTACCACATGACGTTGGTTTGTCAACTACCTAGGAATCAATTTCCTCGATGGTACATACTAGCTATTTTAGTCACGACTGTAGTTCAAATTATTGTAATCGAATACCAAATATAGTAAATGATTATCAAGCTTGACAGCTTCACCAAAGTTCAAAATGCCTGACAAGTGACAACAGTGCCTGTTTTTTTAATGGCTGTTGGCTATAAATAATAAAATAACCATAATAAATGCCAGTGTCAAGTATTAAATGGCGAGAAAAAAAAATCGTACCTATGACGTTTCTCTCGGCAAAATTGACTACGTGACAAAACTCTAGACCCCCTCCCTCCCTCTTGTGACCGAGCGTAGTATTTTGAAGACCCCCCCCCCCCCTAAATGGGTCACGTAGTATGGGTATGTTCCCTTAATTCCATGAATACCACTGATCTCTAATATACAAGTACGCTGGATCGATGATACCCACTTTTTTGTGCCTATTTGAAGCGGAATCAACTCCCCCATTATCAGGGATAGGAACCAAATTTGACGTAACCATTGGTAACTATACTACGTAACAAGAGGTCGGACTTAGAAGAAAAAAAATAAACATCCGTTATTTTTTTAATCTGAAACTGAAGTTAAAATTTTTAAGTGCAAAACCTTTCACTCTAAACATGGCAAAAATTTTAAAAAATAAAAATAAAAAAGAAATGAGCTCAAATAAATGTTTTATTTCAATAAAAAATATTGTACATAACTTAATAAATAGGGTAATAAGGTAAATTAACCAATAAAACAGATTTAATCCACAAGCTTTTGTTAATTTTTATTATTAAAATTATAATATTACAGTACAGTTTTATGTATTTTATTTATTGACATATACTTTATCTATGCTACCTTGGGTCGTTGCCATAGCACCGAACTTATTTACTTCAGACTTCAATAAATATTCTTATAATAAAAGTACTACGTTACAAAATGCATTTCAATTACACAACATAGTTGGCGACGAGGATGACTGCGAACTTAAAGAATTGGAAGAGGATCCGCGCCTCTGTATGCGCACAATTTTCGAGGTGGGTATCATACATAAATACACTACATGAGGATCTTGATTACGCAGAGACTCATGTTAGACTACAACGCCTACACGAAGACTTCCAATTACTTCGAGAAGTACAACAGAACATAATATGTGAAATACCTGATGAAGAATTAGATGATGAAATTGAATAACACACGACATTGAGGAGGAATTCATATCTATCAAACTAAAACTCCTTGATATGCAACGACGAGCTGAAAATAATTCTCAAACTACACGAAGATTTCAATTACATACTGAGAATAAACCTACACGCTGCAATACATCAGAAGAATATTCAATCAAAGAAAAAGTACAGTCCACTAAATATTTTGAGGATCCAGTTACAGTTTACCCCGAGAATAACGCTGATGGCATCATACATAAGCCATTAACAGTTACACCTACGGAGCCGAACACACAGAGCGAAATCTTACTAGAAGAAAATGATATGAATACACGATGCGAATACGATTCCTCTGATAGACTACAATATACTACATTGAAGCAAGAAAAAGATTCAAACGACACTCGGAAAAGAAAATATATAGAACGGAACTACAACAAAATACTACCTATTATGCAAGGAGGATCAAAAAATACTATCTCCTATACTATGATTAGATTCAAATACGATATAAATCTGATATATTCCAAAGAAATAGAAAACAAGTTCAAGATACGTAAGCATAAATGGAAAGAAAAGGATACCAACCTAACTAGTTTACGTCGCCTGGGCCTACAATACTACCTGGTCCTTACTGATGCTGTAGATACCAACCTATTTTACGTCGCCTGAGCCTACAACACTACCAGGTCCATTACTGATGCTGTAGCAGTTTGCTGTATGAAGTAACCTACAGCAGCTCTTGCCTACGCAAGGCATTCTGGAATAGCGGGGGAGAGCTGACATATACTTTATCAATGCTACCTTGGGTCGTTGCCATAGCACCGAACTTATTTACTTCAGACTTCAATAAATTATCTTTACAATAAAGCACTACAAATACAAATGGTATTCTAATTACACAACATTTATAAATATAATAGAATAGCTGTCTATGCTACTCTACTTACTACTTGATTGGCTTATACAGTAAACTCTATATAGGGAGGGGATTAAAGCTGCGCGTCCACCAGGTCGGAATCGGGACGTACGGTGCGGACGGCACGTCGTGTCGTCATATACTTGTCAGGCGCAGAATGACGTTCCAGTACTTCTAGTGCAGTTCATAGTAGTCAGTACCATACATACAAAGCAACAAATCCGTCCACTGCGTACCTACGCTCCGATTCCGATCCAGTGGACCGCACCTTTATACATACACACTTTGTTTTCTTACACCCTGTATACGACAGCTGAAATCTATCGCGTGGGCTCAGGCCAGCTGCATACCACCTCACTTGATCAGAGGATTTTTCCTTGGTGGCCGTACCACTCATAATCCCATACCTTCCTTCTCCTAAAATCTCCTTGCTTTGAATCTCTTTGCTGCTTTTGTTCCCAAGCGGTCGCATGCGACCGCGAGAACAAAAGATTTCCTAGAATCCGCGATCGAGGTAACAGCTATTGCTTGCAGACTAAAATATTGCAAACTAGCTGTATAGGGACCTAAAAATCTGAAATTAATGAAACATTTTTCATTTACTACATTTCCATACAGTTTACATAAATTATTAAGTATAGTTAATAACCTAATGTATTGTTACAATAAAACAATACAATACACATGATACACATTTCATCACTATCCAAATTAACTGCATACTGATATACATTATAATAATTTCTATGAAATAATAATCTATCTTTTTCATATTAATATAGTTTAAGTTGTGAATTATTGTACAATTAAGCAAATAATACTACGACATACTTTGTATTAGAACATGGTATGATACCGTTATGTTTTGCTTCAATTTATCAATTTACGGTTACTTTTACATTTTACAATGGCTTACCTTTCGTTTTTCAATAAACAATCCATTTAATTTACAATGTTTGTACTTTTGTAATAAATAATTTTCACAAAATGAAATTCGAACTTTGAGTTTTAAGCTTCTTCTTCCTCTTTTTCTCATGTAGTTTATATTCTTTATGGTTTTTTTTATCAGCCAATCACTGTCGACCGTGCTTAAAAATTGTACAGATTATGCGATTATATCTAGTAGCTACGTTTAAATTTGGAACCCAATTTTTTTTTTGTTCGGAACTTTCGTCCACCTGGTTTTCGTGATTTTAAAGTGTTTTAAAAGGTTTTACGCGATTAAGTATAAATAAGTGGTGGTAGTTCATAGTTAAACTATGAAAGAGTGTATGTTATGTAAAACGCGGTACAAAAAGGGATGTGGGATTACATTTCACAAGTACGTGATTTTAACAGCTAATTTCTACGATATTAAACTTTTATTGATGATAGGGTACGGGCACCAGTAGTCAGCCTTTTAGTGGAAAGCGCAAGTTTAAATATGGATAGAAAATTGATTAAAATAGGAATCAAAAACCTTTTGTACTCATTTAAGATAATTTTTCTTAATAAGTATTGAAAATAAAGTATTTTTCAAAATAAGCCACATTTCCACAGTACTCATCCGTCACAACCCAGTTCTCGGCCACATAGCTACCAGTAGTCAGCCTCTCCTTAGATAGGCCTCGAAAGAGACCTATGGAACTGAAACGTGACTGAAACAAATAAACAATGCAAAAAACTAAGAAATAACTTGGTAGGTAGGTGCTTCATAAATAAATGAATAAATTAAGCATCGTAAGTTACTGATGGCTGAACACTGGGTATACCCAGTGAGGTATGGTGAGGTATACCTCACCAGTACTCAGCCGTGGTTCGACCGTATCTAGTTAGGCGGCCGACTACTGGTTTTTATATGGAATTATGTATGACCAGCACTCAGCCGGGGGTGGCCGAACACTAGATAACGTACAAGAAACGCATACCCAGTAGTCAGCCACCTCATTATTTAAATAACTATAAAGAAACTGTTCTATAACTCATTTGATTTAGACGTAAAAAATGTAATAACAATATATTTTAATAAAACATGACACAAAAGTTAATAAGAAATCACAATAACTCACCTTTTTGTCGGGCACTTCCCACTAAGAAAATTTTGGCGCGCACGCCGCATCTTGGCTCGACTAGTGACAACGTCGAATTGGAATCTGATTACCATTTCTTGCAGCCACTTAGCGTCATTGTGACGTTCTGAACTGACCAATAAGAAGGCCAAGCTTTTTTTAAAAGTAACTTGATTGGTTAATTAGCAATAGAACGCTATTTCTATAGGTTTTTAGCTGGAAAAGGCTGACTACTGGTGTGGGGCTGACTACTGGCGGCCTTACCCTATCTAAGGCACTTAAAAATGTGGCACTAATCTTATTATACCGTATTCACCACATATTTACCTTTGTTTTACCGATTTTTGATAAACAATAAAATTCAATAGTGCTGGAGTTTTCTGTCGATAAAACTTATCGATATCTATAATAATTGTATTGAAATCTCCAATAACCGATTTTTATTATCAAATACATATTATGCTCTTAAAATAATTGACAGGTTTCCGTCTGACGAAGGAAAGAAGGACCGTCCGTCTGAGAAAGGAAGACTGGAATAATATGGTTGAAAAAAATTGAAAAGCCTGGTTGGCGTCCGAAAATTGCTACTACCGCTTGCCGTTACTATTTGAAGTGTACAAACGTTCTCAGTGAAAATTAGTGTCCGACCGAAACTGATTTTTCAGCCGAAACCGAAACCGAAACCGAACTTTCGGCCTTACTCTTAGTTTCGGCCGAAACCGAAACCGAAACCGAAACTTAGTAAAACATTCAAAACTACGATTATTTACTGAATTACAACTTTTATGACTATTTACTAAATTACAACTTTTTAAACTAAAGAAAAATTAGTACCACATTGAATTTTTTACTTTTTACGACATTTCTTAAAATAAATATTATTGATCTTAGACTCGAATATGTTCCCTATAATCTTTTTTTGTATTATATTTCGTTTTTTTATACGATTCCAAGTAGGTGCGATTTCACCAAAGAAATTGAACGCGCTTAGCGCACACTAAACCAGTTCTAAACTTATAAACACGTTTATAACACTCAATTGCATTTCACCAACATAAACTAAACTCGTTCACAGCAAATCCGATTTTTATCTTCTGAATGCCCAATATTCAGGTTTTAACTTCATAAAACACATTTAAGTCCTGTCAGTGTAGTGTCATGATAGATCGAAAAACATAGACGAAAAAATTGCTTAGATGACAGTTTTCACAGATGCGTTTGGTTAGATTTATCGTTTTTGGCTATTTTGTTACTAAAACAACATGACAAGGCTCCAAGATGATAAAAATGTACCTATAAAAATCATCGCGTGACATAACGTAAACTTAGATTCATTAATCGCGATTAAAAGAAGATTGTAAAATCCATTTGAAATAAAACGAGATTTACGTCGCCATATAAACGTAGGTATTCATTGTTCAATAAGAACTTAGTTTAATAAAACGAAATTTAAGTGTGATTGGTGAAATTCCCCTTAATGTATTATAAGTTATAACGAAGGATTAACCTTAGAAACAAGAGCAGAAGTTATTTCAAGTCATTTAGCATAACTAGACTTCAAAATGATAAAACAATGTAAAATCTTTAATTTATTAATCGTGATTAAGAGAAGATGATGAAATCCGTAGGAACGCGTTTAATGAGAAATAATTTTTATAAAACGAAGTTGTGTGATTGGTGAAATCCTCCCTTAGACATTAACGACGTACTACTGAAAACACAATCAATTGCAGTTATATTATTTTTATGGGAAACATGGACACGACCGCGGTCGAAGTTCAAAACGAAGTTACTAAGCAAACTTGCAGTTGACGTCACATTTTTTTTGCTTCAGAAGGCGTTTTGCCACTAAACCTGAAAAATATACTGAGGGCCGCAAGAGTGAAGCTTACTATACGGGGAAGTGGGCTAGATAAGATTCTAGCAGGGTAGGAACGGTCTAAGAGATTGTGTGTCCATAGTTAAAAGTTAATTTTAAATATTTAAATAAAACGCGTGGTAAAAGGAAAAGAGTGAGGCGAGATGATTTACTAGATAAATCTCGCAAGATATATCCTAATATATCCTACAATCTCACAGTCAATCAAAATTCTTAGGTAAATAAAGTTTACACACAATGTGATCAATTTATCATAGCATTTACTAAATCGTTTGTTTGGGAAACATTGTTAAAATAGCACGTAATTTGCCTAATAAAAATTTAATAGTTATGTATATTAAATAAGCCTGCGTTTGTCGTATAAATAAAATTGAACAACATAATTTCGATAAAAATAAGTTTAGACAATTTAATGAAAATAAAACGAAGTGCTAATTTTTGATTTGGGACTAATCTGGAACACATAATCTCAAAACACGATTCAAATTTAAATAGATGGTGGCGAACTGAGCCGGGGCCTCGCTGGCAAGCAAGCACGAGCTAACTGCGAAGTTTACCGAACGACGCATGAGTTTCGGCGGGGCCGAAAGTTTCGGCTATATTTTGGCCGAAACCGAAACTAAGGCCGAAACTAGATTTTTTGGCCGAAACTGGCCGAAACCGAAAGTTCGGTCGGTCACTAGTGAAAATACAAGGCGCAAAAACTACCATTTGATCGTGATTATGTTTGGAAAATTTATTTCAGCGTCTACTCTTTCTTGATAGACTGTAACTGTGTAACGGTAACTAATAAAATATAATGTTAAAGTATCGCACATATATATTTTTATTATTTATAAATACCTTACCTACTCCACCCCAATAAAAAATGTATTTAAACGTTCCATATTCATAAATGGATGGATTGGATAATGTCCAATTAGTTAATTTCCCTCGCACTTCTGCAATCAGCGCCAAAATAGCGAAAATCAAATGAGACAAAGTAAATCGATAAAAATTGGCTTGCTATATCCATAAATAAATAGGGAACTTTTATATTATTACTAGACGTTCCGCGAGGCTTCTCCCACCTAAATATCTAATTTCACAGACAAATTGGTCCACAAAAAATAGCCTATATAATCCTTCACGTTATACATTCCCCCGCTTTTTCCACATTTTCCTCTATTTCTTAGCTTCTATTAGTCTCAGCGTTATAAAATATTATATAAAATGGGCTATCTAACACTGAAATCATTGTTCAAATTGGACCAGCAGTTTTGAACTTAGATTAGAGCGTTCAAACAAACAAACTCTTCCGCTTTATAATATTATATGATGAGATTAGTTAGGGTCTAATCACACAGAACACTTATTCAGCTTTGTTCAGCTTTAATACGATACACTTTAGCACTACTTTGATAATATTAGAAATGTTAGAAATGAAATTAGAAAATACAATACAACAAAGTTTTTGTTAGAAGCTTATCTTCAGTTTTGTTTTTAGTTTTTCGTAGTGCTAACTGGTAAAAATAAATGGATTATAGATAGGTACTGCTACTTCACGTTATTTACGTATGAAATCGTTGTTAATTTAGTACGCCTATCTAAATTACGGAGAGGAAGTCTGTAATCTTTAATACAAATATGTGGCGTTTGTATTATTCAATTTAATAATTTTGTCCTAATGGTCGACATTAACTGAATCTGGATACATTTCATCGATAATAGAAAAGACAGTTGTACATCACTAGTATTAGTTCCAAATACTCCCACTACTGCTATCAGCGCCAATATGGCGACATGATGGCGACTTTCAAACGTCATTTTTACGTCAACTTTAGTTCCTATCCCTGATAATGGGGGAGCTGATTCCGCTTCAAATAGGCACAAAAAATAGCTGTCATTTCAAAGGGTATCATTAGTCCAGCATATGGAGGGTATATGAAAGGAGCAATATCTTATATGGGGGATATTTGAAAAAGTGTCCAGCTGTACGCAGTAAATAACAGTTGAAAATTCCTCCACGAGTGGCGCTAGCTGCATCCGAAGGGTATGGAATGAATGATGAAGTGTAGGAATTAATGTAGCCGTTGGTGACAAAATATAAATTATTACTGGAATATAAATTATTACTAGAATTACTGGGTTAATACCAATATATTTTGAAATATATAACCTAAAATAGCTGAAATAAAAGTTGCTAAATGATTTAATTGTTGCTACTGTAGCGCCACCTAATTAACATTTTTAATACCTAATTTAACGCATTTCAGTGGACACTTTTTACATAGATACAGAGATATTCCTCCTTTCATATACCCTCCATAGTCCAGCGTACTTGTATAATGGAGGGAGGGATGGGGATTCTTGCCGAAAAAGATCGATTTTTAAATCGATTCGAGTCGTGACCTGATGAATCGATCCACAAAAAATCGAGGTCTAAAAGATCGATTTCCGAAAAATCGATCTTTTTTCAAATTAGTTTTTACAGTGTAAGTATATATGAAATTTATAAAAAACAAGACAAATGTTATAATTAACGATCTTTGAATAAGTAAAATCAGGGAATCCGATAATAACAATTATTTTATTTACCTTATCAAAGTATCAGTTAAGGAGCTTGTTCAAGAAACGGACGATTTTCAAGATTTAAAAGGGACAGGAGACATAAAAATATTATAGTAATTTAAATTCTGAAAAAAATATATGTGTAATAGTTAAGGATCTAACATGTTGGAATTCATATCCCATTACACAATATCATGAACTTCACTCGATAGAAAAAAATCCCAAAGTTACCTCTTCTTTTAACGAAATTGCCATACTTTGTCCAAATTATTTGGAATTTGTAGATAATTTTTGAAATGATTTAAAGACAAACAATATATCTAGCGGTTATCGTTTACTTGACTCGATTTAATTGATGTATAAAATAACGACGATCAAAAAACTATAAAATTGCAGGCGCAAAGTGTGCTGAATGAAAGCACCAGCCGAGCCTTTGCGCCTCCAATTTTATAGTTTTTTGATCGTCGTCATTTTATACATCAATTAAATCGAGTTAAAGGTCCCTACCTTAAACTATGGAATTAAATACGAAATTTAAAATCAAATTTAATCAAATCAAATCATCTTTATTTCGGGCATCGGAGGCCCATATAACAAATACCTTAAATGTAACATACATAATATTAATAATATAATAAATACCTTAAAAACTAACATACATATTTTATATTCACTTATAAACTAACACTGTCACTTATTGTTGCCGGCGACGTGACTCGAGGCTTCGTTCCGGAGTCTCACCCGGAACCTCCGGCAAACTACATCCATCGGCCAGAACTCCGGCGCCTCGAAAGTCGACAGAAGATTCGTCGGTACTCTCACCACAAAGGAGCTAAAGTTAACCTTGTGGCGAGATTGCAGACGCTCGACCTTCAGGCGCAGTGTCGTCTTCTTCTGGATGTAGTCCACGACGTCCTCGACCTCCATGGACCAGTTTAAGACTCGAGTTTAAAGTGCCCCGCAAACGATCAAACATCAAACACGTCAAACAGCATATAAACTACGTGTTTGACGCGTTTAAAGAAAATTTGGATTTACTACGTGTTTTGACGTGTTTGACGGTTTGATGTTTGATCGTTTGCGGGAGACTTTAAGTCTAACGATCAAACATCAAACCGTCAAACACGTCAAAACACGTAGTAAATCCAAATTTTCTTCAAACGCGTCAAACACGTCAAACACGTAGTTTATATGGTGTTTGACGTGTTTGATGTTTGATCGTTTGCGGGGCACTTAAAACTCGAGGATTATTTATTTTGCTTCAAAAAATTGCAATTTGAAAATTGCAATGTCAATCATGTTGCGGCCGCACATGCGTAGTAATTCGTGCTTGAGACGATACCATTGGTCATTGGACGATCTGCGTGTATCGTCCAATGGTATCATCTCATAGCACGAAGCTTCGTGACGATAGACGAATCGCGGCCCACGGCATCACATTTCTCAGCACAGATACAGAATACAGATACAAAAAAAAGATATACAGACGAACATAGGGTAAATGACTAGTAGATTGGATAGTACTAGTCATTGGAAAAAACACAAAAACACCATATTTATTAATGTTGCTTTAAAAACTGACTGTTTTTCTTTAAAAACAGGCGTTCTTTGACTTTAAAAACAGGACATTTTTCACCGGTACGGATGCAAAAATCGGTTGTCTGTAAAGTCGGTTTACTGACGATAGTTGAACGTGACAACGGCTATGTTCCTAAATGTACTGCGACCACTGCAGATTGTGACGTCATTTTAGTATACTGCGAAGCCGTTCCTTTATAGTTAGTATACTGTCGGTATACTGGATACTATTTAAAACGGAACGCAATCCAGTATACTATCAGCCGCATTTTTGACAGCTCGTATTGAACATTTTCAACACAGTCTAATAAGGTTAATTTTTGCAATTCTTCCAGTGTTTTATTATTATTAATCCAAATTAATTACAGAAATTTATAACTTTGGGAATAAACTGTAGGTATTATTATAAAACGTTAGACACTCGAGTGGTTTTGACACTTGACAGTTGACTTTTGACAGTTGACTGATCACGTGATCAAAGTACTGCGAGTGCCTTACCTCGAAAACGCCAGTACTCACAGTACAATATGGCGACGATTGATGACGTCATATATTTCACTAGGGTACTGCGGCAGTGTACTGCAACTCCATTACGGAACGATTTTTCTACAGTGATAGCACTGTGCAGTGGTCGCAGTACATATTAGGAACACAGCTTACGTCATAGCCTTAACCCCTCAGTTCCGGGAAAAATCAATGAATAAGGAAACATATGGAAGTGACATAACTACAAAAAAGTGTGGCCGGCGCCATATTGCCAGGAACTAAACATGGCGGTCTATAGTGATGGGACACTCGGTTGATATTTGTCGAGGATATCGATAAACTAAGATGTTTTAAGTGAGCGTCCTGTTATATCATGTGAGCAATACACCAATAAAGTAAGCAACTTCAAAATTCAAATTTGGAAGTTGCTCACAAAAAAAACTAAGTATAAGTATTTGCCTATTTTGTTTCTAGTATTATTACATAGAGACAAAATAATCAAATATAGTTTTTTTTTTTATTGGAGCCCACTTAATTTTAATAATACTATTTAATTTATTTTAAGTTTATTAATTATTATTTAAGTTGCCATTATTGATATCGGGCAAAAATTGCCAAAAAATCGGACAAGTGCGAGTTGCACTCGCGCACGAAGGGCTTACAGTTTATTTTAATGTTACCATCAATTCTTATTAAAGTATGTATACAACTGAGTATTTTGTGAACATTTCAAGTGCCTACCTTTTGCCATTATTGATATCAAGCAAGAAATACAAAAAAAAAATCACGTTTGTTTTGGGGCTCCCTTAAATATTTAATTTATTTTGTTTTTAGTATTTTTTGCTATAGCGGGAATAGATATACACAATCTGTGGACATTTCAGAAGTCTAGCTATAATGCTTAATGAGATAGAGCTTGGAGACAGACAGACAGACAGACAGTCATCGAAGTCAGTAATAGGGTCCCGTTTTACTCTTTGGGCACTGAACTTTTCTTTATATCTTTACAATAATAGCTCATCTGTCAAGCGCCCAAAATGGGCGCCTTGCCCTAAAACTATTCAAAAGTTTTTTCGAAAAACGAACTGTCAAAACTGACAGTTCGTGACAGATGAAAGGATAAAGTTATAATGAATGTGGAGATAAATAAAAGATAAATATAAAAAAATTACAAATTTATTTAAAATAAAAATAGAATACCTAGTCAGCGGTAGAACGAGAACATGGAATCGAACCTAGCTTAAGTCACTTTCTTAGCCTCGGAATCTAACGGGTATTTGGGCGCACTTCACTTAATTTAGGACACTTTACAACGCGCAGGATCCGCACATGCTTCCCGAAATTTTCATTGTTTATCAAATTTCTCTCCTGCAAATCTTTTATAATATTTTTAGCTATTTTTTTCTTTTGCCCGCGAACTTTTTCATTCCATGTCCTTATTTTTCGTTTATGACTGTCACTCTTTTGTCAACTTCTTGATTTGAGTTCGTTTCTGTAAACAAGATTCTTATGAATTAGTTTTATTCTATTTTCCTACAACAGAACCTAGGAGGTTATGAAATGTGGATTAAAATTTATAGAATACATACCTACCAAATTTAAAACCTTATTTGCTAAAGGAGTTTTCTCTGGAATATTTTCTTCTTGTTTTATTTCTTTCTGTAATCAGATTCACCTTGACCGGTACTTGGCTGAAAAGTTATAACTTATAAATAATAATTAACATCAAACACTATAGTACAGCGATGCTTTAAATAAACTGCTATAAGTATCACTTCTAATTTGGGTTATAGAAGAGAAGAGAGTAAAATTATTATTAGAATGAAAACAAAGTGACAATTGAAATGACATTGATTTTGTTATGATTATGTGTTGTCAAACAGATAACGAGGCGGATTAAGGTTAAAATATTTCAAATATATGATCAGATTCTTCACCTTATATTTTTTGAATTCGATAAAAAAGTACATCACTAAACGTCAAATCTACTAATTTCTATGTTGATTAAATATCTAAAATCCAGCCATGTTATATTCTATTCTATCACAAATCTTATTTATTGTCTAATTATTAACTAAATTAGCACATTTGAAGTCAAGCCATCAGTAAAATGCACTCCTTTCTTGTCCTTATCATAGATCAGACATCATCCACTCGTCTTTCAACGTACAGGCTATTAAACTCTGGAATGCTCTTCCTCGAGAAATCAGGCTAACCAAAACCAGGGACACATTTAAGCGCAAAGTTCGTGAGTTTTATTTGAAGCAATTGGCAGTAAAGTATTAAATAATTATAATCTATGATAGTTTTTATGTATTATCATTATTATTATTTTATAAATATATATTACAATATACATTAATTAATTATATATATGTGCTAGTATTTTTTTTTAAATTAAGTATATAAAGTATGACATTTTATGTATTTTGTATTTTAATTAGGTATATATTATAATAATATTTATACATATTTTATAGTATAATAGTACAGTAGTATCGCTCTATTATGTAAAATATTTGCTCATGAGTTTAGTTATAGGTATTTAGATTGCTTTTCATTTATCTATTTTTTTTTTTTTATCCTTTCGCACTATTGGCACCTACACAATTTTGTTTCTGGACACCTAAAGGTTGGCTGCTAGAGAATGCCACCTGGCATTAAGTCCGCCTATGTACCAACATTGTGCAAAAAGCATAAATAAATAAAATAACAAACATTTTAGTAAAAATATAAACATACTGATCCAAGGACAAACTTTTCTGGTTTTCCTTTTATCTTGAGCCACATTCAACAACACTGCACTTAGGCATTAAGTCTTTTCTTGTCCGTAATCACTACACACAAGAATACAGAAATATCCATGAAATTTCCAATAATCATCTATTTCAATTTAATAATACGACACTTTGACAGTTTATGTACCTCGGAGAACCGGAACATAAAATAGCGGACCGGCCACAGTATTTTTATTTGGTATAGACCTTTATGCCGAGTCCACTCTATAAAAGTATGGGAAAAATCTATGCAAAAAAGTTGGGAGGTCAATGTACATTGTACAAAGAGGATGTACGTAACAAGAGGTCGGACTTAGAAGAAAAAAAAAATAAACATCCGTTATTTTTTTTTATTTGAAACTGAAGTTAAAATTTTTAAGTGCAAAACCTTTCACTCTAAACATACCAAAAAATTTAAAAAATAAAAATAAAAAAGAAATGAGCTCAAATAAATGTTTTATTTCAATAAAAAATATTGTACATAACTTAATACATAGGGTAATAAGGTAAATTAACCAATAAAACAGATTTAATCCACAAGCTTTTGTTAATTTCTATTATTAAATATTATAATATTACAGTACAGTTTTATGTATTTTATTTATAAATATAATAGAATAGCTGTCTATGCTACTCTACTAACTACTTGATTGGCTTATACAGTAAACTCTATATAGGGAGGGGATTAAAGCTGCGCGTCCACCAGGTCGGAATCGGGACGTACGGTGCGGACGGCACGTCGTGTCGTCATATACTTGTCAGGCGCAGAATGACGTTCCAGTACTTCTAGTGCAGTTCATAGTAGTCAGTACCATACATACAAAGCAACAAATCCGTCCACTGCATACCTACGCTCCGATTCTGATCCAGTGGACCGCACCTTTATACATACACACTTTGTTTTCTTACACCCTGTATACGACAGCTGAAATCTATCGCGTAGGCTCAGGCCAGCTGCATACCACCTCACTTGATCAGAGGATTTTTCCTTGGTGGCCGTACCACTCATAATCCCATACCTTCCTTCTCCTAAAATCTCCTTGCTTTGAATCTCTTTGCTGCTTTTGTTCCCAAGCGATCGCATGCGACCGCTAGAGCAAAAGATTTCCTACAATCCGCGATCGAGGTAACAGCTATTGCTTGCAGACTAAAATGTTGCAAACTAGCTGTATAGGGACCTAAAAATCTGAAATTAATGAAACATTTTTCATTTACTACATTTCCATACAGTTTACATAAATTATTAAGTATGGTTAATAACCTAATGTATTGTTACAATAAAACAATATACACCTGATACACATTTCATTATTTTCCAAATTAACTGCATACTGATATACATTATAATAATTTCTATGAAATAATAATCTATCTTTTTCATATTAATATAGTTTAAGTTGTAAATTATTGTACAATTAAGCAAATAATACTACGACATACTTTGTATTAGAACATGGTATGATATCGTTATGTTTTGCTTCAATTTATCAATTTACGGTTACATTAACATTTTACAATGGCTTACCTTTCGTTTTTCAATAATTAATCCACTTAATTTACAATTTTTGAATTTTGTAATAAATAATTTTCACAAAATGAAATTCGAACTTTGAGTTTTAAACTTCTTCTTTCTCTTTTTTCTCATGTAGTTTATATTCTCTATGGTCTTTTTTATCAGCCAATCACAGTCGACCCTGCTTAAAAATTGTACAGATTATGCGATTATATCTAGTAGCTACGTTTAAATTTGGAACCCAATTTTTTTTTGTTCGGAACTTTCGTCTGTTACGTAGTATACAGTTTACATCCTCTTTGGGTCAATGTGCAAAAAAAATGGCGCCCGGCCTACCCTTTTTGTAAAATTAATGTAATATCCTTACATACAATCCATATTTTATGTTTGTGTGAACTACATTATAATATATGTTAAATTTTCTATCTATCAAGCCATCATAATATAGTATTTAGTCCGATGTGATATTAGTTTCTCAATTATAAACTTTTGAAACTATAATTAGTGACTTGTTCAGAAGAAATAAACGAATACTTTATTCTTCATATATTAAGATTTAAGTCATACCTTGACACGTAGGAAATAGAGCACAATTTTGAATAGCCGAAATAATACTAATAGCTCACAGATTGTTTATTTATTTTTCATTCAGAGTGTGGTCAATGTATCAAAGGTCATAACTAACCAAACTTCTTTATACAAAAGTATTCTCTAAGTCATCGAAATACGAAATATAATCGAAACAAATAGCGCGGCCCAGGTGGGCCTTACGGTTGTTGAGAGACTTGAGTGTAAATGGAACGCCTCAAAGCTGTCAGCGAGGTAACGCCGCATGAACTGTCATGTTTTTCGGGCGCGCACCCCATATCGAATTATAAAGACGTTATCACGTCAAAAATGGCAACTCGGCAAAATAAAGGAATTATTATTTGATATTTCTCGATGGCTGTATGGGCAACGCTCCCTTTGCCTGTCCCGACCAAAGAAAATATAATCCACAGATTAAGGATAGGTAGATGGCTCCTTAGCTCGCCAGCGCGTGGTCATTTTATGCTTGTGTGCAATTGCTGTAGTGTGCGTGTAGGGATGGGCGATCTGCTTGTATATATCGATAAAAATGTAAAATTAGACTACAGCTAGACCAATAATCGACCATAATTTTATGTTATAGATTTTTATTAAACATCAAAAAAAGGAGGTTATCAATTCGACCCGCATATTCAATTTAGGTTAAAATGTGATAATTAAATTAGAAGTCGCTTTCAATTTGGTGAAAAGATATTATTTTATATTTATTTAAGTATATATGTAATTACACAAATAGTTAAAAATATAATAATTATGTATACTTACTCCATAAGCCACGAAGGCTTGATCGGAGTGTAATATCAATAAAATCAACAGTTTTTTATAAAAAACAACAGAAGATCAAATACACTTTATTATATGTACTTAACTATTATACAACAATTTTGTAAAATAACATTTTTTATGTATTATCGGAGAAATAAAGACGTTAAAGATGCGTTAAAGCATTGAATACTGGTGACGAGACACATATAATAATATAATGTGTCAATGTGTGTGTGTATAATATTACACACATATTAAAAATTATAAATTAAGGGGCCGGGTGCCATCGAAATTATCATACATACGTAATACCAAAATCATTTTCTCATGCGAAAATATTTAACATATTGTGTGAGTTATTTTTCAGCTTAACCTAGGTGCCTGCACAAAAATTTACTACAAAATATTTAAACACTAAAAAATATTTTTTAGTGTTTAAATATTTTGTAATAAATTTACTTCTGACTATTTTAAGCTGAAAACTAACTCAAACATGTTTTATATTTTCGTATGAGAAAATGATTATGGTATTATGTATGTATGAGAATTTCGATGGCACCCGGCCTCTTAAATGAAAAATATTCAAACACTGAAAACAGTTGACAACATCTCCTTAACGGGGAGGTCTCCTGAAGGTGGCTGAAGGTGGTAGTGATAAGGGGGGGATTTTCCTCACTTAAACCATCCCTCCTCACTCCATCTCACCACCAGAATACTCGGTTATAATCTAAAATTAAAAATAATATTATCTTCATTATAGGTCTCTCAGTCACCACCATATTGAACTGTTCTTTAGGAGCATTCCAATAACCTAAAAAAATAGTTGGTTTAGTGTCATTAAATGTACTTAATACTATAAAACATGTATGTACATATTATATATAATATGTGTTGAGGACAGCGGCCTCGCTCCCGAGAAACGTATAGTGAGTGCATATAAACTAATTAAAGTGAAATGTGAGAAATAGACTCAGTGCAAATCAGTGTTTTTACAAATATACTTTAAAAAGTGAATTACGTTAAATCTGTGGCTCCCTGAGAGATAAAATATAGTTAATTTAATAAGTTAATAAGTTATCTAATAAATACAGGAAAAATTAGTTGTGTAACATATGTAGTTTGGAAAATATTAAGAAAACTGTGTGTAAAAATGTGTAAATTCTATTAACTTTTATGTTTACTTAGCTATAATTACGTTAAAATATAAGTGGTGATACTTAGATTAAGGTACATATTGTGGAACGATGAATAAATAATCTCCCGAAACGCGTTTTAATTACCTGGCTCACGGGAAATGGGGAAAATAGGGGAAAAATAGCCGTCTCCGATAGCAAAAGTGAGACAGAAAACATGCGAATCGGAGCGGCTTACTATATGGCATTCGCCCGAGCCAGGTAAGTGAGGTGCGTTTCGGGAGCAATGTTCTCCTCGACTCTCGTGTGTTTTATTTACGCCCCCGCTCTGCAAGGTGTAGCCTCGGTCTTCGAGTCCGATCTGAGCCAGCGGCGAAAACCTATGGGCGAATACAGTCTCGAACAATATGCTTTATGTAACTTTTCCATACTTAATCATGCATGCATCAAGCATGGCCCATCAAGCCCCAAGTGGAACCTAGGTGCCGCATAACAACTGAATATCTATTGTGTCTGGAATTCGATGTTCGAGGTATTAAATTTATTTTATTAAATGATTATGACTTTAGCCTTATTAAAATTTTACATTTTATTAAAAAAAGAGTAACGCCAGGATAAAATTTCAAAAAGTATATCCAAGTAACGATTTGAGTACTTACAGGGGGGAGGTGTGAGAGCTGTTGATCATTTTACTCTCCGTTAGAACTTTTTTATTTCAATAAAATCATTTTTTCAAATTTACGTTTGAAATGATAATCCCAATATTGTGATGCCTTCATGAGGGAGTAAGGATTAAAAACTTGCATGGAACTTGCGTCTAAATATTTCTGTTCGTCGTCTATTTTGAAGTATTTTCAAATCCTGAAAAAAAAAGTGTGTCAGCTCCGACGCACGACTGGAGTTTACTCCTTATGTACGAGTATAGCAATATAAATACATCGACACTGATAGAAACTAACAAGCCCAATAACATATAGTATATAGGTAATAGGTATAGTCGCCTATACAGCATACCATATGTACGTCTTAATCATAAAGTTAATATACCTATCGGAATATAATATTATATAATAATATTAAAAAAACTCCAAAAAAATATAAATTATTATATAATAATATAATAATATAATAATATAATTATATAATAATATAATATAATATTCCGATAGGTATATTACCTTTATGGTCTTAATACACTCACAGCCAAATTAGAAAGTTGCGAACTAAAGGTGCGCACCAAAAACGTGACACGATTTTTCGTTACTTGTTAGTAGGTTTTACCCCTCGGATTTTTCTCATACCGGGCGCCTTATATATTAAAATCGATTCTTAAGGAGTAAACTCCAAAAAATATAAGTATATAATAATATAATTATATAATAATAGAATTATATAATAATAGAATATAATATTCCGATAGGTATATTACCTTTATGGTCTTAATACACTCACAGCCAAATTAGAAAGTTGCGCACCAATAACGTGACACGATTTTTCGTTACTTGTTAGTAGGTTTTACCCCTCGGATTTTTCTCATACCGGGCGCCTTATATATGAAAATCGATTCTTAAAGCCGGCTGTGCACTCTTCAGCGAGGCGGCCCGAGTGCGAGAGTGTAAATGGGTGCGCTCGCCTCGTCTCGCCTGTCTCGGACCCTCTCGGTCCGTTGTCGGTATTTTGTGCCCGAGACAAAGGGTCTCGCGAGGAAAACGAGCGCACTACTGTACACTCTCGCGTCTTTCAGTACTAGTCCCGCCGTTGGACAGTGTAGAACAGAAAAATAACAATAATAAACGTCATTATTAGTCATTATCTGTGAGAAATAAAATTAATTAAGATTATAAATCTTTGGATTACAATGATATCTTTCGATGCATGGTGAATGGTGAATGGTCGTTTTCGTCCATCTTCTCTGAGTTCTTAACTGCGATTGAACTAAGCGAGAATGTACATGATCGGACTCGGGCAAGGGGCTCTCGCACGAGACTCTCGCCCGAGAGCTCTCGGCGAGAGTGTACAGCGGGCATAAGGAGTAAACTCCAAAAAATCATTTAGTCCATGACAATATTTTTATCGATAAACTATACTTCAAGTAAAGTGCATCCTTAAAGTACACGTAAAAAGTTATGCAATATTTGTAGCCAAATTATTACTTGATGTGACATTTTTATCACTAATGCCATAAATAACATGATTGAGGGATTATTAGACTTGTAAATTTTCTTTTTAGCTTATAAAAATACCGATTGATAAGCCCAAAAAACGTTGTTGAAAGCTTACGTATGTTATGTTAAATCCACGTGTTTGAGGCATTCCTTGGCAGTTTTTATGGTTTATTATATAGCGGAACCACAAAACCCAACAAGATATTGCATTTAAGTAACGTTCACTAAACACTTTTATTAGCACTTTTTAAACATGAAGTATTGCAGACCGACTCCTTTGTTATGTCCTATTGGGTAGGACATACGTAGTATCCCCTTAGTAGTCTGAGGGTAGGACATAACCATTGAGATACTATACACTAGGAGAGAGCCTTAAATCGGTGTATAAGCGTCAAAAGCGTGTAATGTTATGTCCTACTTACTCGGACATAACAAGGAGTCGGTCTGCATATTTCATGTAATAAAAGTGTTAATAAAGGTTTTTAGTGAACATTTTATGTTAGATATTGTTGAGTTTTGTGGTTCTGCTAAATAATAAAGCATAAGAATGGTCAAAGAATGCCTCAAACACGTGGATTTAACATTAAATACGTAAGTTTTGAACAACGTTTTTTGGGCTTTTCAATCGGTATTTTTGTAAGCTAAAAAGATGATTTATAGGTTTAATAATCCCTTATTCGTGTTATATAAGGCATTAGTGCTAAAAATGTCACATCAATTAATAATTTGTCTACAAAAATTGCATAGCTTTTTACGTGTGTTTACGGATTCTCATTACTTGAACTATAGTTTATCGATATCATGAACTAAATGACTTTCTTTTCTGTATAATAATGTGCTTCGAAATGATCGACAAAAAGAAATATTTAAGAAAATAAACGCACACTACTTGTATGAAAATAAGCACAAAATGGCCACGCGATGACGGGCTAAGGTTACATCTATATTTATATATTCTTAATCTGTGGACATAACATTACAAACTTTTGACGTTTATACACCGATATGAGCTTTCTCTTTCACTCAACTTACTGCATCGTTAGTTAGAAAGAGTAACATTATCAACTGTCAAAATATGAGGTTACCTTCAATAGTATGTACCTCATTGATATAATCACTACCGACAATGGAATTAATATATACTACGTAGTGTCAGTGTGGCGAGTGCCGATTAATCGGCAATCGCCACAACCTTCGGCCGAAGCCGAAGCCGAAGGTTTATAATCTTAAGGGGCCGGGTACCCTTGGAATTTCTCATACAAACGTAATTCCAAAATCATTTTCTCATAGGAAAATATTTAACATGTTTGAGTTATTTTTCAGTTTAAGATAGTAATTACCTAGGTTCCTACACAAAAATTTACTTCAAAATATTTAAACAAAATTTTTTTTTTTGTTTTAAATTTTTTTTAGTAAATTTACTACTAAATATTTAAACACTAAAAAATAGAGTAAAACACTAAAAAATATATAAATAAATAGTAAATTTACTACAAAATATTTAAGTACTAAAAATATTTTTAGAGTATAAATATTTTGTAGTAAATTTACTATTTATTTATATATTTTTTAGTGTTTTACTCTATTTTTTAGTGTTTAAATATTTAGTAGTAAATTTACTTTAAAAAAAATTTCAAACATAAAAAAAATTTTTTGTTTAAATATTTTGAAGTAAATTTTTGTGTAGGAACCTAGGTATCTTATACTGAAAAATAACTCAAACATGTTAAATATTTTCGTATGAGAAAATGATTTTGGAATTACGTTTGTATGAGAAATTCCAAGGGTACCCGGCCTCTTAATCGCTCGACTCTCAGTAATTAATTTTTAACCGACTTCAAAAAAAGGAGGTTATCAATTCGAAGCGTATGTTTGTAATATTTCCAGAACTGTCCAATTTTCGTATATGTTAGTCTGTAATCTGTATCAGCGTCTGAACAAATGTGACAAATTACTAGTGTATGTATGTTTTTATGTTTGTGTTCGCATATCTCTGGAACTACCATTCCGATTTCAGTTATTCTTTTTTTGTTGTACTAGGTACTGTTCAACTTAGGGAATAGTGCAAGTTTCAACAAAATCGGTTCAGTAGTTTTGGAGATACGGAGTTTTAATTCTCAATTACGTATAATTTTGAAGTCGGTTTTATCTTTTTAAATACAGTTATGTTCAATATTGTCTACAAGCTACAATTAATATTAAAATTAAGTATTTCAAAACTTCAATATTGAAGGTTTACCTCTATATTGACTGTCTCATAGAGAAGTTGATTTAGAGATGGTAATAAAAGTTTGTGATTTCGTGATTTATTTATTACTTAACAATTTGTGGACTACAAATAATTAATTAAGTTTAAGGAATGACTCAAATGTGTAGTTCGAAAACGGATGAGAATTCGGAAAAAGTGTATAGAATCAAAATTATAGAGAATTTAATAAGTTTTTTTCCATCGTACAATGTTTTTTGCTATAACGCATCGTTTTTTAATTATTAGCCAAAAACCAAAAATTGAGACTTTTGGCACTCTCCCCTCACTCCGGCTCACCTCCTAGACTTCAGGACTTTTAGGACCGTATTTTTGGTCAGTACTTAAGATGCGACCCGGTCTCAAGACGCGGTTCGGCTCTGTGATTGGTCCAAATATTGACAGCCAACCAATCACAGAGCCTGAACCGTGTCTTGAGACCGAGATGCATCTTGAGTACTGATCAAAAATACGGGCCTTAGTATGTTTTATCCTTAAGAGGCCGGGTACACTTGGAATTTCTCATACATACGTAATTCCAAAATCATTTTCTCATACGAAAATATTTAACATGTTTGAGTTGTTTTTCAGTTTAAAATAGTAATTACCTAGGTTCCTGCACAAAATTTTACTTCAAAATATTTAAACACTAAAAAATAGAGTAAAACACTAAAAAATATATAAATAAATAGTTAATTTACTACAAAATATTTAAACTCTAAAAAATATTTTTTAGTTTTTATATATTTTGTAGTAAATTTACTATTTATTTTTATATTTTTTAGTGTTTTACTCTATTTTTTTAGTTTTTAAATATTAAGTACTAAATTTACTAAAAAAAAAATTAAAACAAAAAAAAATTTTAATGTTTAAATATTTTGAAGTAAATTTTTGTGCAGGAACCTAGATAATTACTATTTTAAACTGACAAAACAACTCAAACATGTTAAATATTTTCGTATGAGAAAATGATTTTGGAATTACGTATGTATGAGAATTTCGAGGGTACCCGGCCCCTTAAGCACCCTGAATAAGTTCCAGCAGAAATCTCTTAGGTTCCCGCTCACGCATTCTACAACTACTTTATTGACTGACCTTATTGTAAAAAAATAATAATTTCTTTATTATTTCACAAATAAAATAATAATTAGACCAATCAATCAGTCTTTGTTTTACTCGACTAGACCGAAACTAGACTAATAAATAAAATAAACAAACACTAACTTTTTAATAAATAATTAAATGATTTATTAAGATGTTAGTGTTTGTTTATTGTATTTGACAGTGACTCCCAGCGGCCTCTGCATACACGACCGCGGTCCGTCGCTCTTTCACGACTCACTCAGTCTTTCGTAACAGTTCGTTCAATTTCGACGGTTGCTCGGACCTTCGGCAAAGCTTCGGCTTCGGCCGGGTTTTAGGCCGAAGCCGAAGGTTTCGCCGAAGGTGGTTTTTTTGGCCGAAGGCGGCCGAAGCCGAAGCTTCGGTCGGACACTAATACTACATATAACAGGAATGCTCACTTGCTATCTTCTTGAGTGTCAAAATGAACCTTATTTTAAAGAGGTTAAAGTATTTTTTAATAACTAATATTTACTCTGGGAAGTGTGCCCACGTGAGACAAACTTTTTCTTGGTGTGTCTTTTTCGTACAATTGCCATGTAAAATATTTTAAGTTTAACGGTAGTAAATTCAAGAACAGTTCTTTCGCAGCAAAGACAAATATTTTGTTTATGAATATCACGTGCTATATGTTTGTACTTGTATACTAATAAAAATATTGAATGCAAAAGTTTGTAGGTCCAGATATATCCAAATGTTATGTTTCACATTTAAAAATTATGGCAAGTAGTTTTATTACATTTACACTAGGCAACACTTGGAAAATGGTATAAAGCACCACAAACGTCAAACGACAAAAACAATATGGCGTTTTCTTTGTTTTCGTATGGAGTTATTATTAATGCTTTCCAAGCTTAAAAATAGTGTATTGGATTGTAAAATTGTTAAAAATGTATTAGCTGTGATGGCTGTGTGAAAGAATCGTACCCTGACTGGATTATCTATTCACAGGTAAGTTTGACATTCAGTATGAACTAGGGTGACCACGTATTTTGAACTTTACGTTTTTGTTTTGTTATTGTTATTACCTAATTATGTACTAAATTTACACTAATTGTTGTGTCACTAAATACTTTGGAAATTCACTATTTGCATGTACCTCTGCATCAAAAAGCATGTAGAAGCTTTAATGAGTATTCTTTACTACGCCAAACAAAACCAAATAGTTTAATAGTATAATAGAAAATGGTATTTAATATAATATAAATTTTATATTTCCAGTTTGCCTTCAGATTTAGAGCTAAAGAAAAAGTGGTTAGAGGTGATACCCGGGAACTTACGTCAAAGCTCTGTAGTTTGTTCACTTCATTTCTAACCTGAAGATTATCGAACAGAACATCGGAAAAGATTGAAACCTTTGACTCCTTCTATCTTTCCAAAGGTAATTTAAAAATATTTGAAATAAGCAACATTGTATCCTAATAAAAAGTTACTGAACAGCAATTTGTAACAATACCTACTTATTTTTATGTAATTGCATTACAGATTTTTCCCGAAAATAAAATTAAAGTGTTAAGCAGAATACGCTTCAATACTTTAGAAAACACACAACCTGGATCTTCTAAAAGTTCTCCAAGGAAGAAAATAAATAAAAATTTACGTAAATACACAAACATCTAGGTACTTTGCTTGCAAGTTGCAACCCCAAGAAAAATAAAGCGTGAGTTAAAAAATCTTAAACAGAAAATCTAAAGAAGAGATTTAAAAATTAAAAATAATGTATTATGTTTTAAAATTAAATATGCTATTTACTGTGTTTTATTATTTTTCACCTTTATTTATGAAATTGCCTTTTTCCAAAGAAAATTAAAAATTAATAATTGTATAGTTCAAAGTAAATAAAGCATATATTTCTGCTTCATATTAATGTTATTTAATTTCAATAGTCGTATTTTCATTTCAAATCGTTCAAAGTTGGCGGTAGCGGTTGTTGACCTTACTAGTCTAGTTACTAAGTGGAAAATGCCTTCACTGTATTTTGTTAACTTTAACCAAAAATTTTACTCTTAAAGAGACACAGGCTATTATAGATTGAAAGAAAAACCTATGGCCTATAATGGGTAACTCTTATAATGATAATTTCCAACTTTTTATAAGTTCGAAGTGTAACTTCATATTCAGTTCACATCGAGTTAAGCAAAACACAATATAACCCCAACTAGAAACATATTTTGTCACTTTATTGTCCATCGTGGTTTGTATAGAAAACTAGGAAGTATGAAAAAAATTGACAGAGGGTTATTGACCGCTACCCTACGAATAATAAAAACTTCATTATTCGTAGCTGCTATCGCCGAGATTAACCGATAGGACAATTATAGGCCACAGACTACTTAGGGATACTACATTATAGGCACTGCATTGCACTTGCATTATAATTGAGTGTCCTACAGATAGGCCATAGCAATATATAATAATAATCTGTGGGCCATAGGAATGGTTACACTAGTTAGAGAGAGACGGATCAAGGTTTATGACCTCTCACTCGGCACGTGCTTAGATGCACAGTGAGCTTTCCAGTTATACGTAGTATATATTAATTCCATGCTACCGACCGGGACGAATTAAAAAAAATATATATATTATTTCTCGAGTCTTGAATTAGCAAAAGCGATAATATAACAAATTAATTACTAATTTTTTAAGTAAATTGTGTAGATTCTTACTCGTTTGTTACATAAAAAATAAATAATTGCTTGTACAGTTTTGTGCGATGACTATCAGGTAAAAGTACCTATTGACATCGACCATCGTTGCATAAAAATACAATTTTATTTATTTTAAAGAATAATCTTATTACTTACTGCTGTGAGAATATTTAGAAAACATTAGCAAATAAATATTGTATTTTATATCCATTTTATATTTTTGTTTCATAAAAAAAGTACAATGTTTTTGTAGATAAACAATTAAACATCAACATGTATGTTTGCTTGGCTACTCTATAATTTCTACAATTTAGGTTTTAGGATGGCTAGTGCTGATGAAGATGAGGTGATACGTGAAGCTTTTATGGTGAAGCGGTCTCAAAACAAGAAAATTTTCACTCCAGTAAATTATAAGGAGCGTTGGGTTGTGCTCACTAAAAAAGCTCTAATTTACTATGAAACAGATGGAAATGTAAGTATTTTTTTGAAAATAATACATAATATTATATTAAAAGTCTAAAAAGCCTTAAAAAGGTCTCTTTTTACCATTTAATTTTTTTTTCTAAAAGTGAACATGATATTAAGGGTACGATAATTACATTATTAATTATTATGTCAGCCACATACTTAATAATTTAACCACATTCTATTTATCATATTATTTCAAATCATTAATAACGTTTTTATTTAGAAATAATTGTAATAATTATTAATCATAAATCAACTATTTTTTATATAATTAACGCTGTCAAGGATTTCCAGTAAATCCACTGCATAAATGAGGTAAGTGGTTCATAAATTAAGGTTAGGTAATGTGGGAGCTCTTGTGTGTTATGGTAAATTGACTATTTATCAACAAACTAGATGTTCCGCACGGCTTGGTCGCGTAATTTAGGAATGTTACGGAAACCGTAAATTTTTTCGCAAAAAAAGAAACCTATGTCCTTTCACGTGGTCAAGTGCGCCAATGCTTCATGTGCGCCAAATAACATAAAAATTGCTCCAGTAGTTTCTTAAGATAATAAGCAATTTTAAATAACTTCTTCCGTTTTTTCCACATTTTCGTCTATTTCTTCGCTCCTATTAGTCTTAGCGTGATAAAATATAGCCTATAGCCTTCTTCGATAAATGGGCTATCTAACACTGAAAGATTTTCTAAATCGGACCAGTAGTTCCTGAGATTAGCGTGTTCAAATAAGCCCTTTCAAACAACTTACCCCTTTTTTTCATTGCTCTTCCACTTTATAATATTAGTATAGACAGAAAACTTGCAAATACTAAGGCTGCGTTTCCACTGAAGCGGAGCGGAGCTTAGCAGTGCCCAATTGACCAATCACTATGCTCGAAATCTTCGCTGTCATTCCGCTGGAATAGCACGATTGGTCAATTCAGGCACCGCTAAGCTCCGCTCCGCTCCACTTCAGTGAAAACGCAGCCTAATACTCATATGACGTCTCTACTCTCTACTATAAATGGACTAATTAAACTGTAGAGATTGTGACCTAATTCTAGTGCCTACAAAATAGGATGTATACAGTGAACTTAAAACTACAGGAAGAGTAACTCCGTCAAAAAAAGTGCACCAAAAGGCTACAAAATGTGACCCGAATACATGTATACTTTATGCATGTGTTCGGTACACATTTTTCGTGTATATATACACGAGTCACATTCAACCAGTTGACATTATAATTATTGTCAAACTCATTTTACAATTTGTTTACTTACTTTTTACGTCGTTTTTTACAAAATTTTCGTTGTTAAAATGCCTAAATGCCCTGTGAAATGGTGTAGAAGTCATACAGATACGACTTTTAATACAGGAATAACCTTTCAAGTTTCATCAGTAAGTGAATTTTTTTAAATTATGCTTAGGTAAAGTTCTTGTATTTTTTCTGACCCAAAAACATGCCCAAAAAGATGGTTCATTTAAGTTGGATGCCAGGGTATTTGCGTAAAATTAAGCTGGTCTCTTTGTGTTTGTCTTATTAAGTTTACATGTTATTGTAAAAATGCAATAATCAAAAAATAATATAATTACAAAATTTTTACAAAGTCGCCGTGGACAGTGTTATGCAAGATGTAACAATTTAATCATAATTCATAAACGAGGGTCTGACTGACATCAGTATAGAGTATCTTATTTTTATAATGCCGTTCGTACTTCGTTTAGTAAGAAACGAACCGAATTGGATGCCGAGCCAGATTATGTAGCATACACTTTAATAGTCATGATATATTTTGTATGAGTAATGACCGAAAATTAAAGAGATTACGAAAATCTGCATTTGCACCGTAAGTTTTTTATTTCAATTCTGTAATAATTCTGTAATAATTTAGCACATAGATTTTTGTAATCTGAAAACGTCTTGTCTAGGTGCTCTGGATAGTTTTAAATTCGTCCGAGTCGTACAAGGTTTGTTCAAAATTATTATATATTATTATTATCGATGACTTAAGGATCAGAGGAAAATGTTTGATTTTAAAATAATAATTATGTACTCCTTTCTTCGTGATAGTAGATATGTTTGGTGTATACTGCATAATGCCATCCGCTTTTGACAATTATTGTCCACGGCTTTGTTTCATAACTGTGACAGTGACAATAACCGCGCAGGCTGTGGTCCAGCGCGCAATATTATGATACGTTACCTGGAAAACGACCTTGGCGAGAATCTGAATTGTCATATTTTAGTGTTCGAAAAGGAGCCAAATTTAAAACGGTTGAAGTATGGAAGTTACGTTTCCTGTAGTTTTGTTATTCGTAGGATGTATATAAGATCAAGATTGGTTTCCATGAGATCTCATTTTTTACAGTGCAAGCAGTCTTAAGTCAGGCCTAAGCGGCCTCAAATGTGTCATGAAAATGACTCTGTTAAAGAAAATGACTGTGTTAAAATTTCATGCCTTTGTAAAACTTAGTTCTGAACCAATACTATATTACAGTATATTATACTACATATTATAGCTCCAAAACTAAAATATATTTTTGACCCACTTTTGACTTTTTACTTCATGCAGGCGTCTTTCTTTGACTGTGTAGGACCATTGGGCTATAAACCAATGAAAGACAGACTGACAATTTGTCTATATTATGGAGCACATGGTACCCCCGCTACCATATTATGTGCAATGCACACGGGCGCCATCCTCTAGGGGCGCCAAATCGTCATCTTTAGGGGCGCCAAAACCAAGGATCCAAAAAATTTGCCTAAAGGGGCGCCAAAATCCTTTTGTGGCACACAGGCGCCTGTTGCCCTTACTGGGGCCCTGGTGGAGCACTCAACAAAAAAATTTCAAGCTAGCCATTGTCCACGGGTCTGGGGGCATGGTAGTGCCCCCGCCAAGTCGAGCAAAAAAGCGGCACGGCCGTACCATCCTTATCTCGAAGTGATTCAGGCTCTTTTTAACCCCCGACCAAAAAGAGGGGTGTTATAAGTTTGACGTGTCTGTCTGTGTGTCTGTCTGTGGCATCGTAGCATCCAAACGGGTGGACCGATTTTGATCTAGTTTTTTTTGTTTGAAAGCTGACATAACCGAGAGTGTTCTTAGCTATAGTTCATCATCATCAGCCTGCTCATTGCTGAAATATCACGGTTTATCTGGTTCGTGTTAGGACAATTAGCAACTTGCAGTCGTTTGATGGGTTTTATATTTTGCATTCTGGTTGGTGACACTTATGAATAGGTATATACCTACACATTATTGGAAAGTTGACTTGGTGCTGCAGCATCACCCCTGGTAATCAATAGGATACCCAACTCCTCACCAACTTAGAGCAGAGGTTTCGTGTTTGGGCTCATTTTAATTGCGACAACCAGTAAGACGTAGACAAACAGTAAATATTTGCATGCTGCTGCTGCAGCATCACCTGGATTCTATAGGAGCCGAGCTCCGTATGAACCCAAAGTGGAGGTTTTATGTTTGGGCTCATATTGACGGCCTCATCCAAGAAGACATATTTTATAGATGGTATTCATTGGGATATGATCCAGTTGATAGGAATTATTCTGCACAAGTTTAAAAAGCATAAAATAAAATTAAATTAAGAAATTTAAAAAAAACCCCGCCAAAAAACTTTAAAAAGTAATGAAATAATATTTACTGACTTTAATTTTAAATAATTCCTAAGAGTAAAGTAATATTTTAGTCCATAAATGTTGTCAAGGTGTGTCGGGGGACCGCTAATGAAGATGTTAGATTTCACATAACATTATAGTTTAAGGGTCAGCTTACAGCGACCCGAATCGAGAGAATCAGCGACTATTATGGCGATACAAAATGCAAAAGTCACTGTTGTGGTAGTTTACTTGGCGGTCCCCCGACACACCGTGACAACATTTATGGACTAAAATATTACTTTACTCTTAGGAATTATTTAAACTTAAAGTCAGTAAATATTATTTCATTACTTTTTAAAGTTTTTTGGCGGGGTTTTTTTTTAATTTCTTAATTTAATTTTTTGACGGAGGGCAAAGTCGATCTATTTATTTAAAACGTAAAATATTTTTAATATCGATACGTAATGAGACTAATAACTTAAGACAGATGGTCCCTTAAGTAGGGATCTCACAACTTTTTACAGTATGCCCGCTGTACACTCTCGCCGAGAGCTCTCGGGCGAGAGTCTCGTGCGAGAGCCCCTTGCCCGAGTGCGATCATGTACATTCTCGCTTAGTTCAATCGCAGTTAAGAACTCAGAGACGATGGACGAAAACGACCATTCACCATTCACCATGCATCGAAAGATATCATTGTAATCCAAAGATTTATAATCATATCTAATTTTATTTCTCACAGATAATGACTAGTAATGACGTTTATTATTGTTATTTTTCTGTTCTACACTGTCCAACTGCGGGACTAGTACTGAAAGACGCGAGAGTGTACAGTAGTGCGCTCGTTTTCCCCGCGAGACCCTTTGTCTCGGGCGCAAAATACCGACAAAGGACCGAGAGGGTCCGAGACAGGCGAGACGAGGCGAGCGCACCCATTTACACTCTCGCACTCGGGCCGCCTCGCTGTGTCTCGGCGAGAGTGTACAGCCGGCTGTAGAAAAAGTGTGCCGCGAGACTTGGTTTTTATAGGATGTTTTTGATGGCATTAAGGTTTACCCATGGGCCGTGACATCAGGTATATGACAGGATTGAAAATATCATGCATCAAATCATGATATTTTCCTTCCTGTCATATTATGTCTAACACCCTATTTAGCTCCTAGGTAGATCGAAAATCCTGTATTATTTTCAGAATTTTGAATTTTTATAGCCTTATAAGTTAAAATATGATAATATCATAGATAATAATATTATGGCTTTCTATTAGTAAAACATTTTTAAAGTCAGTTCAGTACATCCAGACATTACCTTCCATGACATCACAAACTCACAAAACTTTACTTCTTTATAATATTAAATAGCAGAGTGGGTCAAACTTTACAATTGAAATGAAAATTAATGTGCAATTAAGACCGGGCTGCCAAAAATATCAAAACACGCTAGCCCCGCCTACATACCCCGCTATCCTCCAATCGTGATATAATGATTCCATGAATCGTGCCCGCATGAATTATATTTTGAGCCGCAGCTAGTAGTGAACAATATCGCGTAACAAGGGTTCCCGCATTATAGCACGAAAGTAAAGGTCGTAAGTCCCGAAACAGTTTTTTGATGATTACTTAAAAACTAAATACAATACTAATATTTCCTTTAGCTATGATTTTATAAAGTGTATGATTGTAGTAGTGCAACTTATTTAATGATAGTAACTGAATAAGTGTAACAGATATTTGTTGAAAAGCCCAGAAATATTCATAATTTCGAAAAATAAAACTATCGAGTCAAAATAAGTGAATCGTGTTTTCCGTTAGGCTAGTACAGGGGTCGGCAGACCGCGGCTCGCGAGCCGCATGCGGCTCTTCCATAGGATTAATATGGCTCTTCTTTCACTCACTGCCTAAGCCCTAACTGTATAACTGTACCGCTTTAACATAAATAAAACACCTAAACAATATGAAACAACTGAATTATTCTCCGTCAACTTGCGCGCTCGCCCTCTGTTACTGTAAAACAATTACCTAAAATAGAGCAAATCCTGTTTGATACATGGAATAGCCTTCCTGCAACATATGAAACGACAAAAAACTAGCATTTGCTATTATATATTCTTTATTCTGCTCTACATATTCATGTGAGCAAACATTTTCATCTATGAATCAGATTAAAATTAGTAAATTAAGGAGCAAACAGTCATGCCTGAAATTAAACGAGTAATTATACTTGCCAGACATAGGCAAGCTTTCGAAAGCAATGCAAAGACACCGTTCCAATTAAAACTCAAATATTATATAATTAATGAGAGTAGTGTTATTTTCATAAACGTCTTTAATTATTTTTTTTTACATTTCTTAAAACTGTAAATGTAGCTTTGTAGTGTGAAGCAAATTTGACTCTAATTATTATTATTAGACTTATAAAATTTATGAAGCGGCTCTTTGAAGGTATGGGAAAATCTACAAACTTGATATTTGGCTCATCTGGTAAGTCTGCCGGACCCCTGGTAGTCGTGTGCGTACAAGACAAAAAAACGAGGAATACGGCTTTTGATGAACCAAAGATTTCCTTTGGTAGGATTGATCTTTATATCCCTAAGATGGGTTTACGATGTGGAGCCACCTGAATATTTCATGCAGGTGGGGGAGAGGGGAGTTTTTAGCTTTAACAAGGTATGAGGTCAATAACTGCGTGTGATTTAGGTATATAGGCGAGTTTGGTATCATTTTTGATTGAATCGAATGTTTAAATGCCAGTTTTTGATAAAATATAGTAAAAATTATACATATTTAGATAAAATATAGTAAAAATAAAATATAATAAAAAATTTAGAATATATGATTTTCAACCAACGAAAACGCTGTTGACAGGGCATAATTAATATAAGGAGGCTGATAGCCGCATTATTCTGCATGCCAAAGACATGGTGATGAATGGAGTAATAAACATATTAATATTACTAGACGTACTGCGCGGCTTCGTCCGCGTAAATCTGAAATTTCACGAAAACCGTATATTTTTCACAAATTTATAACCCATATCTCACATAGTCTACTATATATTCGTGTCAAATAACATAAAAATTGCTCCAGTAGTCTGTGAGATATTTGCCCTTTCAAATAATTTTCCCCGTTTTTTTACATTTTCCTCTGTATCTTTGCTCTTATTGGTCTTAGCGTGATAAAATATAGCTTATAGCCTTACTCGATAAATAGGCTATCAAACACTGAAAGATTTTTTCAAATCGGACCAGTAGTTCTTGAGATTAGCGCGTTCAAACAAACAAACTAACAAACAAACTCTTCAGCTTTATTTTCACATATTCCTCTGTATCTTTGCTCCTATTGATCTTAGCGTGATAAATATAGGCTTTAGCCTTCCTCGATAAATAGGCTATCAAACACTGAAAGATTCTTTTAAATCGGATGAGTAGCTCCTGAGATTAGCGCGTTCAAACAAACAAACTCTTCAGCTTTATAATATTACTAGACGTTCCGTGCTGCTTCGCCCGCGTAAATTAGATATAATTCACAGAAAAATTTGTCCACAGTAAATAGCCTATGATTCTTCACGTTCCTACTTTTTATCTGTGCCAAATAACAGAAAAATTGCTGAAAAAATCGTGATATAAGCCCTTTCAAATAATTTCCTCCGTTTTTTTCACATTTTCCTCTATTTCTTCGCTTATATTAGTCTTAGCGTAATAAAATTTAGCCTATAGCCTTCCTCAATAAATGGGCTATCTAACACTGAAAGAATTTTTCAAATCGGACCAGTAATTACTGACTCATACTAAGATTAGCGCGTTTAAATAATGCTTCTTCTTCTTCTTCTTTTTACGTTGTTTAACATCTTTATCGTGCAAATATGAGTCCTAAAATGAATTTAGCATTCTTAAGTCATAGTCATAATACCGAACTTGGAATAGTACCATAATTAATGCCTCTATACAGATTGAGACTCTATTTTCCTCCAGAGCAGAAGCTGCTAAAATTAAAAAAAAAACTAACATCAAAAATCGCGGTGGCTCCACATCTTAAATCCATCCTTGGACCATAAGGACCAATCCTACCAAAGGAAATCTTTGGTTCATTAATAGCCGTATAATTCACCGTACACACGCAACTATGGGCTAGTATCAGATAAATATACAATGATTAAATAAATCTCAATTTCATTTAAGTCAATCGTCTTCTGGGATCGTAATACTTATTAGAAAACACAGCAAAATTTGACAGCTCGCTCTTAATCAATAACAAGCATTGAAGCCTATTTTTTCACCTGCTCTGTCAGCTACAAGACTGAGATTTAGGGAATAAAAATTAACATAATATTTTATTTTGATCAATATTGAGCAAGCAAAGTGTGCCAGTTTATTTTAAATCTTTTAATACTTATTATTATCTTCAACAGTTTCGGATTTTGTTTACTATGGCAGTTAAAAAAAAGACGGGTTGCACTCCGGGAGTGCCGGCAGAAGTGAAAACTTGATTATTAACGTTGTGCATTATTTTTTTAACCCATTTTTTATGAAAATCGATTAAAAAAAATGAAAAAAATAACAATAAAAAAAAGAATTAAAAAAAATAATAAAAAAATAAACGATCGTTTTAATTAATTAATCGAAACCCTTACAATCGATTAAATTTTTAACCCATTTTTTATAAAAATCGATTTTTAAAAAATCGATTTTTTTAATTAATCGAAACCCTTACAATCGATTAAAAAATATCGACAATCGAAAAAAAAACAATCGATTGTTCGATTAATCGATTTCGATGTTACAACACTACTCTCCAACCGTCCTACGTTTTTTCCTTGGTTTTTCGATCAGCATGAGAATCTGACGCGATTTTCACAGTTTTTACCCATCCCACAAAAGTGCTCAACGCAGCTAAAGAAGTTTTCACTTCAAAAATATTCTGTTATTATTTGAAATCAAGTAGGAAAATTAATTTGTATTTAAGTTGTAATATGCACATAATTAGGATTAGAGGAAAATATTTCCATCGAAGTGTTAATGGTTATATTTTGTTGATTTCTATGATCATTAACTTCTCAGAAACATGTTTTTCTTGCATTAGTCCGATTTTTGCTGCGGCTGTTACTTTGATATCGTAAAGGAAAAAAACAACATAATTACATTAAACATAAACGTACATCTATATATATAAAAGAAAGTTGTGTTAGTTACACCACTTATAACTCAAGAACGGATGAACCGATTTGGCTGAAAATTGGTGTATATATTGGGATACATTTTGTCCCGGAAAAATATACGGTTACTGCACAATATACTTTAATGATTTGCGCGTAAACTATTCAATCGATTTTGATGAATTTTGGTATGGAGATACTTTGAGTCTCGGGAAAGGACAAGGGATACTTTTTGTCCCGGAAAATGTACGGTTCCCGCACAATAAACTTTTATGATTTTCGCCTAAACTATTCAGTCTATTTTTATGAAATTTGGTATGGAGATACTTTGAGTCTCGGGAAAGGACAAGGGATACTTTTGGTCCCGGAAAATGTACGGTTTCCGCACAATAAACTTTTATGATTTTCGCCTAAACTATTCAGTCTATTTTTATGAAATTTGGTATGGAGATACTTTGAGTCTCGGAAAAGGGATACTTTTGGTCCCGGAAAATGTACGCTTTCCGCACAATAAACTTTTATGATTTTTGCCTAAACTATTCAATCTATATTGATGAAATTTGGTATGGAGATACATTGAGTCTCGGGAAAGGACAAGAGATACTTTTTGTCCCGGAAAATGTACGGTTCCCGCACAATAAACTTTTATGATTTTCGCCTAAACTATTGAGTCTATTTTTATGAAATTTGGTATGGAGATACTTTGGGTCTCGGGAAAGGACAAGGGATACTTTTGGTCCCGGAAAATGTACGGTTTCCGCACAATAAACTTTTATGATTTTCGCCTGAACTATTCAGTCTATTTTTATGAAATTTGGTATGGAGATACTTTGAGTCTCGGAAAGTACAAGGGATACTTTTTGTCCCGGAAAATATACGGTTCCTGCACAATAAACTTTTATAATTTTTGCCTAAACTATTCAATCTATTTTGATGAATTATCCTTTCCTCCTTTTATAATTATCCTTGTCCTTTCCCGAGACTCAAAGTATGGAGATACTTTGAGTCTCGGGAAAGGACAAGGGATACTTTTTGTCCCGGAAAATGTACGGTTCCTGCACAATAAACTTTTATGATTTTCGCTTAAACTATTTAATCTATTTTGATGAAATTTGGCAAGAAGATATTAATTTTAATCAATTTATTTTCTTAATTATACCAATTCGAATTAAATAATAATCATCGTTAAGACAGGACAACGTCTGTCGGGTCAGCTAGTAATATATATGTCGTAGTCATTTGGTTTAATCTGCGATTCGATTGAATGACTAGCGTATTCATTGAATGATTCCATTCAATTGAATGACTAAAGGACAACTCGTCAAGACGTTGACTGTAACGTTTAACGTTTTGACTAAAAGTCATATTATAGCGAAGTCGTTAAATGGGATGCTATATTTTTTTTCAAGTAGCCGTTGACGGGGCAGTCCACCACGCTTTCATATTATTTTATTAGTTATTACAAATAAAGTACTTACTTTAAAGTAAATGTAATCGATAAAATATCAACACAGTGCTATCAGCTGTGCAAGCTGTTTGACGCCATATTTGTTTTAGTGACTAGTAGCGCCGCCGTAGGAAGAAAATGAAATACGTTCAATTACCTGACTGATTTTATGTCCGCTATCTTCAAAACGCTATGCTACAAATAGCTAACTAGTTGAACGTTGAGGGACGATCGTTCAATCGACGTTCGGCCGAGTCATTCAATTGAATGGAGTCATTCAATGAATACGCTAGTCATTCAATCGAATCGCAGATTGAACCAGATGACTGCGACATATATAAATACACGTTTAATGTCATAAAAATGACTATCCTTTAAACAAAATATTAATACCACAATATTTATACCGCAAGTCGCATTCGGAATCACTGGAGCAGTGTTTATGTCATTTTTCTCAGATTTAATCCTTCGATCGTGGATTCTTGGAAATGCTATTGTATTCTATTGTTGTCGCGATCACCGGTGCTCGTATGGGGCTTGAAGGAATAGTCTATAGAGCAGGTAATAATACTACGGGAGTCGGGAAAGGGCAGGGACCGTACAGTATGATGAAAAAAAAAAACAAATACTTACCTTTTAAAACCATAAATTCAAGTTGTGGATTTTTTCATACAAAAAATTACACTGCTTAGATAACAAATAAGGAATGGCAACCCTTCGCGACCCTAAATGAACTTGACCGCCTTCCTGACGAGTGAAGTACTTTTTACTTTGAACGCTTACCGTAGAAGGTCAAGAACGATCAAGAAAATCATGATAAAAATAAATTCATTTTTAAGAAACAGATTTTTTTTAAGTAACCTCGTAAGAAAGAAGGGTTTGGCCCTTCTTTGACGAAAGAAAGAAGGTCCAAACGGTCTTTGCACTTCTTCACATTTGGCAATATTGGAGGATTGCCACTATGATCTCTATGAAATCTCTAGGAGACGGGACCGAATCGCATGTAATGCCCATCTTGAGCCAATGTGGATGCTCAAAACCGGCGTAATAGACATAGCCGCCGGTGTTGTATCCAAGAAGCCGGGGATTTCAATTTTTTTAGTTCTCTATCGCAAATCCTCGTGAGTCGGGGCCAAAAGAATTTTGTGGCTAAATAAAGCAAAATAACTTCTTTAAAATTGTCAATTCCTTAAATGTTGGCAATATTAGTGTTGTGAAACGATTAGCGCGTTTTGCGTTTCGTATCCCGGTTCAAAAGCATATTCCCGGTTGATGTTGGGGGGTGGAGGCACGCATGCGCGACTTGGGCGTGTCTGCCCTCTGATACGCACCCGGCAGCAGTCTGGGACCGCGATCCTGCCTCTCACCGTCCTCCGCTTCCGATCGGTAATTTTTTTAATTATTTAGCGACAATTCAATATATCACATAAGCATAGAGCTTCGCAACCTTCCCGTGTTCGCTCCGTGCATTACCTACGCGGCTTGTTAATTGATACGTTGTAAATCAACCACCTACGCAGAATCTTTGGTAGCTCCACCGAAAATGGTCTCCAACTTTTGTGATTCATTAAACTGTCGTGATTTTATTGTGTTAATTTTGAAATTTTGTCGACTTAGAAGGCGGCATATATTAATTGTTTATAAAATATATAGTATTTGACCAGAAAATTCCTACTCGCGTGATAGTTAATCGACAATCTTAAAAAATCCTTTTTTTTCTGTAAAGTCTCGATAGTTGCTTAATTATTTGCGCTTATATTTTTTAAAATAATTTCTTTTGCCACTTATTTTAGTAGCAAAAGAAATTTTATGTTTTATCTGAGCGTTAATTAATATCTAATAACTACACTGTATAGAATCAAAAGAAATGTTTCAGTTACATAGATGCTTACTTTAAATAATTTTAAACTATAGGAGAATAGTACGTAATTTAATTAAATAGTATGGAAGACGGGGTTAAAAGTTGAATGCAGAATGCAGCAGCTTCAAGTCAGAATTTGATTTTTAAAATATCCCGATTAAAGTGTTACCAATTGTCACGCCGTTAATGTAAATAAAAGAGCCCAGCAATAACTAAGTTCCGACCCTCCAGAGTGACACCCTCCGTGTAAAATATGCACAGTCATGTCACATGTGTCGCTTACAGTCCCCACGAGCAATCTTAATAAAACACCCTCAGTGGTGCACTTACTGCTTGCTTTGTAAAGCTTTTGATGCCTCAATAAACTATGAGGTTTCCTTTGCGCAAAATTTAGCGTTTTTTTAAGAAACCGGTGTAAAAATTAAGTAACCACAAAATAAAGTAAATCGATATTCGAAAAATTGAGCTATGTTGTTAACTTTAAAAACGCTGCACGTTTAATTTTATTTATAACTGGCCGTTAATTAAAGCCATAAAACCAATGAAAACGCTCGAAAAGCCAGTGTTAAATGCACAGTTCATTTTCATTTGGTGCGGCTTTCACAGGCAGAGTGAGCCGATAACGAGATTACCGGTTGTTGAAACTGGAGTGCCGCCTATACTTCCCGCTGGAATAGAACCTTTCATTCTTGTTTGAAATATCTTCATTTTGATGCTATTATCTGCCTTCTTTAAATTTCGATTTAGGTCATTATTTTCACTCTTTTTTGGCAACCCAGGGCCGGAAAATATTTGACTCCCTTGCATCTATCTCGCCTGTAGGCTGAAACTACTTCAAATATCTACTATAATATGTAGACCAAAGAACTATGTTGAGCAAAAGAACTAATAAATATTTTTGGTAATTTTAAGGAGTCCCAGAAATTATATTTTGTCACCTCCGGGCGGAAAGCGTCAACTTTCTTCCCGCTGCGCTTACCGGTGTTGCCGTTTTCCGCCTCCGTCGATGAGAAAAATAGTATACGCACCACGGGCAGTAAATAAGAAAGCCTCAGATCACATGTTTGTTGACATTACAAATGTGATCTGAGACATTTCTTATTTTCCTGCCCTAGACGTAATGTACTATTTCTTTAATTACCGACTAAAAAAATTATAACTGTTTCGACCGGCGCATGGTCCAAAGAATATTTTGTGCGACGTATTAAAAAATTCATATACAGGAGAGGCAGACGAGCCGTTGTGAAAGTTTTACCTGGAAAATGTTATTAGGGCGACCTACATACGTTTCAGTAGGACATTTTTCCTTTTGGAACTGGGTTTCTATTTTAACCCTCCGTGTACTAGGTGACTAATCTCACCATGCTGTACTAGGTGGGGTGTGACATACCCCAACAATAAAAGGCAGTTAAATCCAAAAAATTGTTCCTAGTGATTGTAAATTAATAAGTAATATATATAAATATCTAATAATGAATTGGCTTAGGTAAAATAAATTCAATTTTACATTATAAAATACATTTTATAAGCAAAAGTACAAAAACTTGACTTTTTCTTCAAACTATAAACTATGAAATTTTTTCTTCAGTACAAAAATCAAATGGCAACTATTACAATCAAATTCTTCTTATTTCTAAGACTATAGTATATCTGGTTTTAACCTATTTATAATATCAATTTAAAATACACAATATGAAATAGATCTTGGGCACATAAGTTTCCGTAATATTGACAGTTATTTAGACACAAAAATTTGTATGTAAAATACATAATATGGACATAATATATTTTTTGCAAATGTGCCCAGTATTTATATATATCAGTATAGGTCATATCCGGTATCACTGATTTGATCTTCATTACTTTACATTCTTGTTCGGAATAATTATAATAATAATAATAATATCTATGGACGCTTCACACCATGTCAGTCTGGCCCCGTGCTAAGTACCTGAAGGACTTGTGTTACAGGTACCAGACAACGGAAATATATTTAATACTTTTATACTATACATATATTTAAGATTTTTATTATATCATACACATATTTAATACACATCCATGACCCAGGAACATTGAAAAACTTTTTGTTCCGTCGGCGGGATTCGAACCCGCGACCCCCGGCTTGAGTTGCCACACACTCTAACCATTGAGCCACGGAGGTCGTCATATAATTCATTAGCTCAGTGTCACAATTATCATCTTTTTCAGTTAGTGCTCGTAAAATATATTTTTTTCGATAACCGAGACTTTTTTAGCAAAACTTATACCAGAAAATAATATTTCATCAAGTTAATCACAAAATTAAACATATAAATAAAAAAAAAGTACTAGGTGGGGTATGTGATACCCAGACGCACTTTAAGCACATATTACAGAATTGGTGATAGACATAGGACTGAATATTTGGTAAGAATTAAAGCAGCAACGTCTCATTTGCAGCTATTGAGGAAACCAACTCGCATACTTTTTTCGTCTAAAAATGCTATCAATTTTTTTAGCGCTGTGGTATGTCATACCCCACCTCGTACACGGAGGGTTAATGAAACTTTACATACTATTTTTCTTCCTTTTTACTGTGAATTGTGATTTGTGATAGCTTTGCTCTCGTTAGCAAGTCCTTTGTTAAAGGATAAGGCCATTTTAAAGACTTACTTAGGGACCTCAATACTTGGCAAAAATGTAAGCTGTATAATATTCGAATCACAGAAAAAGTTTGGAAAAAGGAGTGTGAGTTCATTTGTCGTTCATCAAAGAAATATTCAATGAAATATTTTCTTATAAACCAAGTTTTTTGTGTACTTAATCTAACTTTATAAGTCGAGTCCCTCATATTTATTTGAGTATTTGAGTTGGGGTTATTTGAGTTAACCACTAACTTGAATCTCTGTTAACATAAGCTAGGTTTAGTAAGCCGTAGTTGCGGTGGGTTGATCGTGCCCGTAACTTTGCCTAAGCGGTGAGTGGAGCACCATGGGGTTTTAGTGGGTAGTTCCTCGAAGAGTCCCACATACCCCGGCCGATGTCCCCAATCCGCCGGGGATGCGTAATGCATTTCCCCATGTAAAAAAAAAAAAGGTTTAGTAAGCCGTGTGACGATTTGTCTAAACTCTAAACTCTAATCGTATAAAATACCGTACTTAAAAGTGATAATGTAGCCTGGGTACGTTCCCTTACATAAGAGTTTGCGTCTTCAAGTCTCTAGCAGTCCATTTATTACTGAGTTACAACTTACAAGCCTACCTCTAACGTTACTGCCTAGTCATATGGTTAAAATTAATGTTTCTGTTACAAAGATAATACAGAACTTTTACTACTAACAGTAGTATAACAATGCTAACGGAATCAATTCTTTACAGAAGAGAAAAGAACGCGGAAGGATACCGACGAACGCCATACATACTGTGGAGCAGGCTCAAGGAGAATTGACGAAACAGATAGCTGACATCGACAACGACAAGAGCCGCGCCTACAGGTACCCCTTTCAGGTAAACCGCTATCTATGACACATCGCTCGGGATCGAGAATGCTTGTCGTTTAGGGAGATCGCAGACGACAGACTTTTGTACGATCAAAGTTTGCGGCTTCCATACATTCCGCATGGCGCGCGCCATCACATTGTATGGAAGCCGCAGACTTTGATCGCACAAAAGTCTGTCGTCTGCGATCTCCCTTATTTTTACTAGCCGGCCGCGTGACCCATGTCAGTCAGTGGTAATAATTAATTAATACCACATATTACACTTAGGGCCTGTCTCACCACTTTCTGATAAAGTGCCGAATAGGCTAGTCACAACTTTTTTGACAGATTCTCCATACTCTTTTTTTTCTTCAGGAAGTGGTGAAACAGCCCCTAAGGGCCTGTTTCACCACTTCCTGATAAGTGCTGAATAGGCTATCCATAACTAAACTTGACAGATAGAGTATGGAGCATCTGTCAAATAAGTTGTGGATAGCATATCCGCCACTTTATCAGGAAGTGGTGAAACAGGCCCTTATACAGGGTGTAACAAAAATAAGTGATAATACTTTAGGGTGTATACGTGTTCCTTGTAGAGAGTTCACTGTGATAGTAGCAGCGCTGAAAGACCAAAATTTTTTTAAACTTTTGTATGGGGAAACTGGTGACGCTCGGGCCCTTGCCCATACAAAAGTGAAAAAAAAATTTCGTCTTTCAGAGCTGCTACTTTCACAGTGAACTCTCTACAAGGAACACGTACACACACTAAACTCACTAAACTCTAAAGTATTATCACTTATTTTTGTTTCACACTGTACAAGTTATACACAATCAATCAAATCATTTTGTCTGTTAGAACCCTAGCTGTATTGAGTGGGTCTATCTGTTTGTTACGTCTTCACGTTAAAACCCGTAAACCAAGTTTGAAGAAGAACTTTGAGTTTTAGAAAATATATTTTAGAACTTTAGTAAAACCGTTGAAACTATTTTGAAGAAAGGTAGTATAGTACGGGAGCCCTAGAACAAATTTTTTTGTGATTACTAACAAGCTAATTTTTTGTGAGTAGCTACATTTCGATAAGACGAACAACATTTTTATTTTCGAAAAATCTCGAAAGTGGTAGCTAACAGAGATAGAAACGATGTCATACTTTGACTTGATGGTCCTAAAATATGGATTGTTGTATTTGTAGGACAAGGTTACTCTTAAATTATGTAACTATTAACCTACCAATACATAAAAAATCTGCTGGTTAGGGTTCCGTTTTAGGGTACAGTAGTCAACCAAGTTTTTTTTTTTAATTACAGAACCCTAAAACCTAACCTATAAAATCCTTTCTATCTCTGTTAACTACCACTTTCGAGATTTTTCGAAAATAAAAATGTTGTTCGTCTTATCAAAATGTAGCTACTCACAAAAAATTAGCTTGTTAGTACATAATCACAAAAAAATTTGTTCTAGGGCTCCCTCACTATAGAGTTTTGAGTTCTGGGAAAAAATAGATAGCAGCTGGAAGGATAGAGATTATATTATAGCTTCAAATGAACGCTTCCTGACTCCGGTGCGGCGAGATAAACGAATATCCGTAGACTAATAAATTTGCGGGCAACAACCAGTAATATATAACATTATGGCTAACAACGAACAACTATGTACTCTAACGAAGATCCAATTAAACAGATTACAGAATCAAAGTTAGATCCCAACTTTCTAGTTCAATTAAACTTTTAATGAAAGAAAAACACAAAACGTAATCCAATTAGCAAGTAACTCAAAATATGTCAGTTGCACGTATAACTTGCGTATTAACCACAATAATTCACAAAAAAAGTCTGCCTGTTTTGATAGACCCACTGATATTATGTACTCTACGAGGGCTGCTATTTATGTATCCGGAATTAAAAAAAGAAACAAACATATATCATTTAATATGGTTTTATTGCTATTCAAAATATTCGCCGCGATGATCGACATACTTTTGCATACGCTGGAACCAATTTTCATAGCACTTTTTCCATTCTGATTGAGGTATCTCCAAAACGTGCATTTTGAACGCATCAACAGCCTCTTCGCGGCTCGAAAAACGTTGACCACGTAATTTGTTCTTCGCGTATGGAAATAAAAAGAAATCGTTAGGTGCCAAATCAGGGCTGTACGGCGGATGACCAGTCAATTCGATCTTTTGACCCTCCAAAAACTGAGTTGTTTCAGCTGAGGTGTGACAGCTAGCATTGTCGTGATGTAATATGATTCTGCGTTGTCGGTTGTCCTTTCTTATTTCTTCAAAGACTTCTAGTAAACAAATGGTCGTATACCATTCAGAATTAACCGTTTTACGATTCTCTAATGGCACTGTAGCCACATGTCCATTAATTCCAAAAAAACAGGCGACCATTTGCTTCAAAGTACTTTTTGCACGAGTAACTTTTGTTGGTTTCGGCTCATCTTGGAACACCCACACCGTTGACTGTTGTTTAGTTTCGGGGTCATATGCATAGATCCAAGATTCATCACCTGTGTAGATATTATAAACGGCTTTTGACGTACCACGGTTGTATTTTTTTATCATTTTTTTGCACCAATCGACACGAGCCCGTTTTTGATCGATTGTCAAGTTGTGCGGAATCCAACGCGAACAAATTTTTTTTACAGCCAAATGTTCGTGTAATATCTTATGTATGCTCGTCATACTTATGCCTAAGGACGCCTCTATCTCGCGATATGTAACATGACGATCACGCATTATTAGTTCCCGCACAGCATCTATATTTTGTGGGACAACAGCTGTTTTTGGGCGACCTTCTTTATTTTCATCCGTGAGCATAGACCGCCCACGATTAAACTCACTGTACCAGTGATAAACAGTGGTTTTTGATGGTGCTTCATCTCCAAAAGTTGCGGTGAGTTGAATAAAGCACTGTTGTTGATTTAGCCCACGCCGAAAATCGTAGTAAATCATTGCACGAAAATGTTCACGCGTTAAATCCATGGCAAATGAAGACACGCAATTTTCAAAATGACGCCACAATGGAAAAATAATTGACAGTCACATGAAACAAAATGTATTCTTCAACCAAAGAGTTCTATTTTCAAATGTTGTAATTACTTTTTAAATATTGTTCTTGTAAGTGGCCAGTTCCGGATACATAAATAGCAGCCCTCGTAATAAGGCAATGGTCGGATGACGTATGATACCACCAAAATGAGGCGCGAATTGGCAAATGGCAATGCATAAAAGCATAAAAATTAAATTACCTATCGCTATAATTCATCATCGCGTCGCTCTCGCATCTCATCTCGTCTCTTTTCAGGGCGCTGAGCCAAAGACGAATCTAATGATCTCAAATCCCATAACAATAATCTGGGGGCACGGCAGTGCCCCAGCCAAGCTTTTTAGCAAAGGCACGGCCGTACGATACTTTTCTCGAAGCGGTTCGCGGCTATTTCACACCCCCTTTATCTTCGATGTTAACAAAGCTAGAGATTTAGAATTTCGGTCACTAGGAGCAAGTATTAAGACTAGCTTAACCTCCATTTGACGTTTCCAAAATTAGTCGAAAAAGAGAAACTTCCTTATGACATAAAAGCCCGCAGTCGAGTAAAGGCACGTTTGATTCATACATTATGTTGTACAGGTGGGGTACACGGAACAGAACACAGACTACACATTGTACCTCTCGGCCCGGGAGCAGAGCGAAAGACTGACCTGGATAAACGACATCCGGACCGGTGAGTACAATACGCCGAGTCGAGAGAATGGGGGAAAGGCTATATGCGAATGACTCATCACTCATCAGTTTCTTCGTATCAGCATTTCTACATGTTAACATTTATAAGGCCGCTTGCTTTACGTAACATACAATATGGCTATTACATCAATGTGCTGGAAGACACAAAGTTGCATTTTTTGGTTCCTTAGTTTTGGCGCCCGTAAAGATGGCGATTTGGCGCCCCTAGAGGAAGGCGCCCGTGTGCATTGCACACATTGCACATATGGTAGCGGCGGCCCTGGTTACAGCGTCTATAATAATCTATTGTAGAATTGTCACGAGCATGAAATAATAAAGATTTCTAATTAGTGATATCTGACAGCTGTTTGACACAACAAAGGCTGTGGCCTGTGGCGCTCGCTCTACCGCGACCTCACAACGGAAAAGCATTGCTATAGTTTTCTCCACTTCCGTCATTAGGTGACGCTTCGAGTAATTTCTGCTCCTACCCTTTTTTACGTAAAAGTAATGTGTAAAACTCGCTGCGGCCAGAGAGATGACCTAAATAAACGCAGCCCTATCCACTAAGGGCCTGTTTCACCACTTTCTGATAAAGTGCCGAATAGGCTATTCACAACTTTTTTGACAGATTCTCCATACTTCATCTGTCAAGTTAAGTGGTGGATAGACTATTCGGCACTTATCAGGAAGTGGTGAAACAGGCCATAAAACTCGGTGGTAGGTACTGCGAATTGTATTATGTATCGGCAGCGTTAGGAAAGATCCATGGGAGTAAGTGGGCCTTCACTTACGCTGTATGTATGTTTCATCAGACGTAAATCTTACATGTAAATTTTTTACAGTGTGCATATCGAACCCTCGTCGCGCACGCTACCACCCGGGCGTGTGGTCGCGCCGCTGGGCGTGCTGCGACGCCGAGCGCCGCGCGGCGCCGGGCTGCGCGCTCGCCGCCGTCTGGCCGCTTCCCGAGCCCGACCTCGAGCTCATACTGCGGGAGCAAGCTCCCAATAACAACGTCTTGGGTGAGTACAACTGAGGAACACTCTGGTTTCAGCCGTACATTCATGTGACGTATTTCTCGTCCGCTGCGCCGCTACTGGCTGCGAAAGTTGAGGAAAGCGTTAAGGCTAAGTAGATAAAGAAGATAAAAAATCGATGATGCCTTGATCACACCCACCGAGTAGAGTGGCAAGACAATGCAAACAGACAAATTGATTGGCAGTGCTTTCTGCCAATCAAGTTGTCTGTGTCTCGCCACTGACTCGCCCCGCTCCTCGGCAGGTGGTAGGTGTAATCAAGGACTTAGGTACTAAATCGTACTGTTACTGCACTGTGACATAGCTGGGATAAATAATTTTAACACAATCAGTAAAACGAGCATTTTTCTACTTAATGCGTTGCTAGTTGCTACTTCCAAGTGACCTGTAAGTTCAAACGTTCAGAACAATTTTGTGCTATCTTTTCTTTAGCATGAAACTTTCAAATAAAGATTCAGGTTAATGTTTGCTATTTAACAAAGTAGCCGTATATAATATTATTTTAATGTTATATTTAGAATAATCATGATAAGCGCGTAATGCGGATATACGTTCTGTGTCGTGCACACGGGGCAGCTTCCGTCTAGTCAGACTTATCTATCCATCCATATTGTTAAAATAAAAATAATAAAAGGTTTGCAGTGATGGTGGCCGGTTTCACTGAAACCAGGCCAGCTATACAAAAAAAAAAATCAAAAATCAAAATCAAAATATTTTATTTCCAAATAGGTTAACAAAGTTAACACTTTTAGAACGTCGTGTCTACATGAGGCCTACCACCGGTTCGGGAACTAACCCGGCGAGAAGAACCGGCGTAAGAAACTCGCGCGGGTCCACCTTTTACCAAAAAGGTGGAAAATAACAAAGGTAGCTTAAGCTAATTTACACTAAGTATGTAAGTAAAGTAAGTGAAAATGTGGTACATTTATATAGAAGTGACCTATGGTCTGTCAGCTAATTTTTCCCAAGGTGTGCTATCATTGAGAAAATCAGTAACCTTATAATAAGCCTTAGCACACAAACGTTCTTTAACAACTTTTTTAAATTTATTGATTGAAAGATTTTGAACGTTTTCTGGGATTTTATTGAATAGGCGTATACATTGACCTTTGAAAGATTTTCTTACTTTGCTCAGCCTGGTTATAGGTATATCTAGCTTGTGCAGTTGCAACATACAGTTTTTTTATATAGTGTTGAAGTATTTGCGCAGTACATATGGAGGTTCTTTCACACTAGTAACATATTATTGGGTCGCACAAACCGATACCATCGGCACGTAGCAGGGGATCAGCCGCAGCCCGCAGGCCGCGGCACCAACTTTTTAACCGACTTTCAAAAAGGAGGAGGTTATATTATGTATATTCGGCTGTGGATTTTTTTTAATCTCTCCGACGTCGCATATAATATTATCATCAGCAATCATCTTGCATGGTCCAAACTGAATATACGCAAAATTTTTGTTTCCTTCAACGCGGGAATCAAAACAAGAACAGGACCACGGAGGTCCATGTTATGAAATTATTGTTTTACTAGGTTGAGCTTTGTTTAATAAAAAATCTGAAGAAAAGGTTGAGTGTGATTAATTATTTTCCTGTCGCGGTGTTCATTTTCAAACTCTTCAGAAACGGCTGGACAGATTTTGATGACAAAATAACGTATTTACAACGTTTTCGGGGTCAGCTAGTATTTTCAAATATTGTTTCTAACAATCGTTCGGTTTCAAGCCTTTGTTTGTTTCCGGCGCTTCCGATTTCGGCTTTGACACATTTAATCGGAAGTCGAAAGTCGGCTCAAAGTTTTTGTCGTGACAAGGTCGATCGGTGCTCTATTTTAATATAACATGCTGAGTCGATTACAACATGGGTTTTGTTTACTAAGTAAATAAAAAAAATAAGGGCCTGTTTCACCACTTCCTGATAAAGTGCCTGATAGCTTAGGCCTTAAAATATGGGCCTGTTTCACCACTTCCTGATAAAGTGCCTGATAGCTTAGGCCTAAGAATATTAATAACAGTAGTATGTTAGTAGGTAATACTCTAAGGCCTGATAGTGAAACAGGCCCACCACTTCCAGATAAGTGCCGAATAGGCTATCCACCACTTAACTTGACAGATGAAGTATGGAGAATCTGTCAAAAAAGTTGTGAATAGCCTATCCGGCACTTTATCAGGAAGTGGTGAAACAGGCCCTTAGTGATTTAAAAATATCTGTAGAATAATGTCCATATCAGTGGCACGCGGCGTTGTGATAGATTTGTTTTATGCCGGAAAACTGTGGGTGACAGACACATTGTAGTGACGCAAACGACGCATTACCGATTATACACGCGTCGTCAAAACGGATCGCTCGCCATATCAGACTATACCGTTACGATACTAATTATGTTTGTTGAGTTAGAGAAAATTTGGTGAACTTTGTAGAGTTGTATTTTTCTTGGGTTCTTGGAAAATAATGTTGTTAGCCGAAAGCCAAGTTTACTTACAAGATTTTATTAGAAATTGAAGCTGATATAGAAAAACTTTCTAGAATATTCCCCGAATAATCGATAGAGTAGGATTTTCTCTAGGCTGTTTCTGAGTCACGTGGGTCGGGGGTCCACCCATCTCAGGTGATCCATTACCCCAGACTGCCGGCTGTGTCATTACTTAGTCTCGGCTGACGCATGTCCCAATTTTTTGTCTCGCAGCTACTTACTTTCATTTTTGAAAGTGAAACGGTATACTTTTTCGAACAATGCTTACTATTCAGATTTCAGACTTATAACTCATAAGTTTAATCCAAAAGTATTATGTTCACTAATTAAAATAACTAGAATTGCCCAACATAATAGAGTCGAAAAGACAACCTGCTGAGTTAATTTTCACATGAATGAAATCTTATTTAAAATAATAATTAGTAATATTCTTAGTATTTTTCTTTATAATTTACCATAAAGCTTAACAAAAAGCATGTTATATGTTGTTAAATGTTAGAAACGACGTATATCTGTCCCTATCTAGCAAGGTGCAGTTAGTTTTGAGCGAAAGAGACAGCGCTAACTGAGCTCCTACGGCAAATGTAGGCCGTGTATGACCATCTCTTACTGGTTTGTAAGTCGTTGTTCACCATGACACTATAAAAATATCTGCCTCTATATTTGAGCCTCTGGTGTATGTAATAAATTGTGACTTATCAATATATTGTGCCTTTATATCTTTAACATTACTACTGCAGTCTGCACTTATTTATTTGGAGCGCAATCTTTATGTATTGCGATACCACTACTAAATACTATTATAATAAAATAATTATTAATTACTGAAGGATCCAACTTTTCAACTATGTTCTTTTTACTTTTTCCGTAGGAAATAATAAAGAGTATACTCTAGTGAGTCCTAGACCTCTTACGGCTTAGGCCCTTACCAAAATATTTACTCCACTAGCGACCCGCCCCGGCGTCGCACGGCGCATGGGTATAAAATATATAGCCACTGAAAATATGATTAAAATCGATAGCCTATGATCCTTCACGTGGTCTACTTCTTATCTGTGCCAAATAACATAAAAATTGCTCCAGTAGTTCGCGAGATAAGCCCTTTCAAATAATTTCCCCCGTTTTTTCCACATTTTCCTATTAGTCTTAGCATGATAAAATATAGCCTATAGCGTTCCTCAATAAATGGGCTATCTAACACTGAAATAATTTTTCAAATCGGATCAGTAGTTCCTGAGATTAGCGCGTTCAAATTAGCCTTTTCAAATAATTTCCCCGTTTTTTCCACATTTTCCTCTATTTCTTCGCTCCTATTAGTCTTAGCGTGATAAAATATAGCCTATAACCTTCCTCGATAAATGGGTTATCTAGGACTGAAAGAACCATCAAAATCCGTTGCCTAGTTTTAAATATTAAAGGTAACAAAGGGACATGAGGGAAAAAAAAGTGACTTTGTTTTATAATATGTATAGATGCTTTTGTTACGTTGCCGTCCTTGTCTAATGCTTTGAAAATGTTACTTGTGACTTGACAGGCAATGACAGCCCGACAGACAGACATGGAATAACAGTAAGCGCTGTATATAGTACATTATGCACCTAGGGCAGGAAAATAAGAAATGTCTCATCGACGGAGGCGGAAAACGACAACATCGATAAGCGCAGCGGGAAGAAAGTTGACGTTTTCCGCCCGGAGGTGAGAAAAATACTTTTATTAATAAGGCTTTATAATTGTAAGAGAAGAGTCATTACATAGCTTCAGTCCATTGCATATTCATGAGATCAGGGATAAAAACTCGAATAAGAATAAAGAGAAAACTTGATAAAGCTGGATCATAATTGTAGAACAAGAGCTTAAAGCTCCGATAACTCGGCTCTCCGCTTACAGAGTCGAGAGACACTCTTCGCAGTACTTGCTCCTGAAAAACGTTTTCATAATAGAGCCTTGTGCTTAAAGTTAAAAAGTAAGAGCTTTCCTTCAAAGTTTCCTTTGTAGCAAAATTTTATTTTCAACAACTTTTTTCAGATATTACTGTTTTTCCAAGAGTGTTTGCGTAGTAGGTAAATTAGAGTCTATTTATGCGTCTCAACTACCAAGTGAATATTGACTTCAATAGTTACGGGCAAACTCTACTTAGAATTACTTGTTTGCATAGAATTCGATGAATGTTAAACAGTTGTTTGTAAATAAACTAGGTCTTCGATTAGTTGTATCGCTAAAGTTTGTTAGCTTAGCGAGCTTACTGCTTAGTCCATAAACGGCGGAATATATTGTTCAATATGGGCCCTCGGCGTATTGTGTGCCACTCTTTACCGCGGTGCATTGACACGCGCGGGCGACGGGCACGGGCGGCAGTGTGCTGCGAGCGCCGCGGACATCCGGTCGCCTTCCATGTTGCAGGCCAAGTCCGAAGACGAGCCAATGGTTACCAAAAAGAAGTCGAAAATAGCGTGTCTGTCGCTATCGTCCTTCCTACCGGCGTTAGAGGGTACGGCATTTAGTGTGACCTTTTTTTTCCTGTGGCCTCGGAGCCACCAGTTTTAGTTTGCGTTCACTTATTTCGCTGCACTTCACTTTCTTGTCGCGGTCAGGTGTATGTTCTGTGTTTTTAAGTTGTTACGGTGTTTTTTGGTACGGAAATTAAGTTTATACGTTCACAGTGTTGGATTACACGAATTTTATTCGACGAACATAAGGTAGGAGTTTGAGAATATTCATAAACGTGAAAAGTAAATGTGGGTATCGTCGCAACTCGCAACGTTTTGTAAGTATTAAAAGGTCATGCCGATTACTGTGATGTCTGCTTGTAATGTAGAGTATATTATCCTAAAAAGATGAACTGAACCTTTCTTTTGCTAAAATAAGCTGCATGAAGACTTTAGGTGTTTCAACTTTTATATGAAGTTAACATGAAGACATCGTGGGCTATTTAATTTAACCACAAAACGATTCATCACGTCTTGTCAAGTACGAATAAAAACAATTAACTTCTGGACAAGCAGGACGAATGATAGAGCCTTGTACACTTTGATTATATTAATAATACTGGATGGTACATAATTAAGGCAAAAACGAGTCATGATTTTGTTCAAAACATAGTTTTTGTTATGACCTTTAAATTTTAAACATCAGTCTTTTAAGTTAATTACTTATTTATTACAAACATTAAGTACCTAACTAAGATTTTTTTTAGTATTAAGAAAAGTAAAATAAAAATATATTAATATTCTCACATTTTTCGGCTTTAACTCAAGAGAAAGGTGTTTTAAATTAGTTAATACGGTATGTAGAGCTATGATATATAATGCTAATTTATTGTTTTAAGGAAACCTTCCTCTCTTTTGCAGTAACTTAATTATTAATTAATAACTGCTAACTTAGTATGGAAGAGTGTGTTGGTACTCACCTTTTAAGTTTATAAGATTTAATTGTTAGAGCTAACAATTATACTAGGAACTATAGCTCTATATAGTTAGTTTTGTCTACTATTTTATCTACTATCATACCATTTTTAGCCCTATATTCAATAGGGCTAAAAATTGTAGAGCAAACTTCTTATAAGAAAATTTCTATTTTCACTACTAATGCTCAGACCAAATAAAAATAAGGACATAAAGTTGTGAAAACATAGCAAGGGGTACCTACTGAATAATATTGCTTCCTGATAAATGCCGGATAGGCTATCCACCACTTAACTTGACACATATAGAGTATGGAAAATCTGTCAAAAAAGTTGTGGATAGCTTACCCGGCACTTTATCAGGAAGTGGTGAAACAGTAATTATGCAAAAAAATACTTAAATTAATAACAAAATCAAAGAAGTATTTCGCCAAATAACAATCAACTTAAACCGACAAAATAACTTCCATAAACTATTTTGTAACACATAACGGTTTTCTTTACTTTCATTTTCACACGGCGAGCCTACGCGGTTCAATAAATATAGGTTTAATTTATTCTCAGTTTGTGTGCAGTACTAAACTACTAATATTATTTTACGAGTTACCATAGTGGACCGCCACAACTTGCTTATTCAATGCCTAGGCATTACAGCAACCCTCACATGTTTGGTGGTAAAGTTAGTGAGTTTTTGAGGCCTTTTTGATGCCCCTTCCTTTTGAGAGATATTGCCAGATTCGCTTTTTTATGAAATAAGGGGGCAAACGAGCAAACGGGTCACCTGATGGAAAGCAACTTCCGTCGCCCATGGACACTCGCAGCATCAGAAGAGCTGCAGGTGCGTTGCCGGCCTTTTAAGAGGGAATAGGGTAATGGGGAGGGTAGGGATGGGAAGGGAAGGGAATAGGGGAGGGTAGGGAAGGGAATAGGGTAGGGGATTGGGCCTCCGGTAAACTCACTCGGCGAAACACAGCGCAGGCGCTGTTTCACGCCGGTTTTCTGTGAGAACGTGGTATTTCTCCGTTCGAACCGGCCCATTCGTGCCGAAGCATGGCTCTCCCAACTCTGGATTGATCGCCCTTAAACTCACGTAATGTTGGAATGCGTGGATTGCAGCCAATCCATGTAGAATGCTGGGTATGGCCAGGTTAATTTTTCCTGGTAAATCATTGTATGCTTCGAATCGTATTTCTTCCGCTTCCTGTTAATTGGTAAGCGACATACGCGCATTTTGTTGACAACTTGCAATATTAATTGTTAAGGATAAGTGCCCCTGAAGTTATATTCAATGGAATTTAAGACATACTTAAACTGCATAAATTAAATCTACGTTGAATAACGCATATGCAATATCTTGTTACTATTTCGTTTGTGTAACATTATAAATAGCCAATAGGTGGTCTGTAGACTCCTAGACACAAGGCAATGTGTTCACACTCCAACTAAGTTAAAACACTGAACTATAATAATTTAAAAGCACAGAACTTGGCACCTATTTACATATATATTTTTTTCGGTAGAGTCCGATGCATGCTATGTTTGTTATTGAGTACTATTATTGAACTCGGCTATTATTTTACATTTATGTTTCTAACAGGACTTGGTAATGAAGAATAACTCGACTTGAAGATTATTTAAGTAAATTGGAAGGAAAAAAATATATTTCAAGTTATCAGAATTCAGAACCCATAAGACGTAACTTAAAATCTGTTGTTTTTATTTCGCATAAAAAGAAGACGCGTTGATATATCCATCTCGCTCGTGGGAAGTGCTACTTTCTTTTTGATGCCCACATGCATTAGCGCATCGAGGTTATGTACTACAGACGAATTATGATTTAAGGGGAGTTTCAAAAAATACTACAACAGACAAAAATCGGCCAAAAATAATAACTTTCACATAAGGCGGTTTTACGATTTTAGTTATAATAGTATATTACTAAATTTATCAAATATCATATTTTTTTGTGACTAATAGACTATTTACTAGTAAAAAATTCAAAAATATGTGAGTTAGTATGAAATTTGTGTCCGTTTTGTTACCATAATCAAGTTGAATAGAAATAAAACTATAATATATTTTGAGACTCTTACGTATTTATTGAAATAATACAGTTCTTTTACGTTATTTACATAAAAAATTAAGACACTGCACATTTTAAAACAGATAAGAAAATCCAATTTTTATTTCGGGTTCCAAAACTACATCCATTTTTATAGTCCTTTCTCAAAAATTGAGCTGTTTAAAATCTGAATGCAATTAAAAACGCTTAATATTAATTGTTTTAGCTAAGACAGGAGACATATCTCATAAGATAGAAATTTACGTCAAAATCTTAAAAGTACCTTAAATAAATTCAGGGACAGTAACAAAACCGACAGTAACAAAATTTTAAGGCATAGTGTACACAAGACTTAGAATTCAATATTATATTAAAATTAGCAATTATTTTTTCTTGACTCCACTCGTCTATTCTAGCTTCTGCCTCAGCTGGATTCAGTTCCGATATGTTTTTCTTTTTTTATTTAATCTTCATAAAATTTTCCTTAATTTACTCTGGATTTTAATTTTTTAACCTCTTCCTATACCTATTTGTAAAACAAAAATTTTAAACAAACTATCAGCTATCTTTTACTTTACAAAAATTGTATTTAATTGAAACTTCTTAGATAATTTATCACCATGCAAATCCACAGTGTATGACTAGCTTTGTGCTTTTGGTTTTGTTACTTTGCCGGTCCGTCTATATGTTACCCTGTAAGCAGTAACAAAACCGAAGTAACATTATGCGTCTACCTTACACTTATAGACATGTAAAACTTTTTCTGTTTCACGCTGAATCAAACTACACACACTTACTTTTAGTTCAGAAATCAGTCTATCTTTACAACATATTATGTTACAAATAAAGATAGTAAAAAGTATCAAACAGTCGTAACAAACCTGACTATCAATTTTGGTCCATTCCAACTGATTACACATTTCTTTGCACCACCGAAAAAATTACTCAGCCAAGCCGTATTAAAATGGCCCATCGTACTGAATATTAGTTTCGCCGTAAACAGAACACAAAAAATATATTTTAGTAGAATGTTATCATGAAAAAATTATGGTAACAAAACTGGAATGTCCGCAAATAGCATATTCCGGGGACAACAGATAACTGCAAAATTAAATGGATTAAAGTAGTCTTACGCTTTAAATTGAGCCTTAAAAGTAAAGAACATGGTTCATTTAACCAAAAAAACAATTGAATGTGTCAAGTATTTCCAGAAAATTTTAATTCAATTCAGTCTGAAGTTTTAAATTGTTACTGGGGACACTGGAAAAAGAGGGGCTTGATAAATTATATCACCATAATTTCTTTTTTCTTTCTATTTGAATTAAGTTTTTAATTATCCAAAATAAAGTACAAATAGACAATCTTTCAGTTACTTTATAAATAAATACCAATAATTGTCAAAGTTTTTAATAAAATAAATATTAAAATGGAGGACATGCCAAAATGGCTGTTGTATTATTTTTTTTGAAACTTAAATGCTTTACGCAACTTTTCCGTGCACTCGAAGTGTAATTAACCATCTTTTATGTCTCTCATAAAGTTTTATACTTAATATGTACGTTACTTTTTTATTTCTCAAAACATATCTTTTTTGGTTTTAACTACAGCAATCTGCAATAATCACGGTACTTAAATGTTTTATGCTTATAAAAAGGCATTTAATGCGGTTTTTACTAAAATTCTAGTTAAATCTATGATTACTGTATGATATTATTTTGATTGATAAAGTAAGTAAGGGAAAAGACCTAATGGCAGACACTTTAAGGAAACATGAAACATTTGAATGTTATAAAACATATAATTTATGAATATAAAGGATTGATAACTTCTTCCATGTCTTCAGTAACTCTTACAAGATAAAACTATTATAATTATTCTCTGACAAATCAATTAAAAAATATGTTTTTGTAAACTTAGTCATAAGTACTAATAGATGACATTACAAAAAACGAACATCACTAATAGTAGACACCAATATGAACTAATAGTTGACATAGAACATTACATTACATTTTACATTTTTCCTATTATTAGGTCTTTATTTGCCATTTTTCAAAAGATTTCATTTACTTCATCATAGCAACTACATGCATCAGAAATATTATCCACGTTGTCTCCAGATTCTATTCATTCTTCTTCCATGCTGAAACTATCTTTCCTTTTATTTTTCATATTTTTAAAGTGAAAACTTCTTTAGCGGCGTTGAGCACTTAATTTGTGGGATGGGTAAAAACTGTGAAACTCGCCTCAGATTCTCGTGCTGATCGAAAAACGAATAGTGATGATATTTGCAGTAGAATAAAGTACAAAAAAACTTTAGTATGTATTGCAAAACTAAAAGATGAGATCCATCTGTATAGCTTTCCTCCGTATACTTCCATAATAGGTGTCTGGAGTGCTGAAAATTAAAAACTAAAATGAGATAAAACATTCAAAACAAAAAACATTAACTAAATAAGGACTGATAATTGTAATTTAGGTTAAGTACCTGCATTGTGTGCACCACGTGTAAGGCCCAAAAGGTATTTTGATGAAGCTATTAGCTATAATTGGATGTACTAAGGGAGCTAAAAATAGAACAAAACACTGATAAGATTAGAAAAACCTAGGACATAAGTATAACCCAGAACAATGTGATTTTTAAATTATAATTAATGTATTAAATACCTTAATAATTGTGTACACCTGATATACTTTAAAAAAAAAAACGAAGATTTGCATTCGAAGAGAATAATGTTACCAAATTCAGTATACATATTGGGAGATTATTAAGTTTTTACGAATCACGTGCTTGTGATACCACACAATGCCACGTAGGTAATATGCGCCATATTATTTTATAACCTCCATTGTAAAGTTGACACATGGTTGACACTTGACACTGAATTTTAGCTTCTCCTCCTTTGTTTTGTTATATATATTTTTTTAAGTTATAATAGTATGTTAAAATATGTATTAAGATCTTTTCAAATTATTAGTAGTTACTTAAGGCACGTTTGCATGTTGATTAGAATAAGATTTAAAGAAAATGTTTTGAACTAGACAATATTTCCACGCCAATGAGGCAAAAATTTTGATACCTTACATAAAATATATTAAGAACCATTGTTAAACAAATTTCCTGGAAATAAAGACTATTCTATTCTATTCATGTCATCTATTAGGCTTTTTACATTTTCAAGAACTAATAGTAGACACCCTTTATATTGTTAGGGAAAATGGAGAAAAGATCATAAATAAACATTAATTAGTGTAAACAACATGACCATTAATCCAATGAAATCAATAGAAATTACAAAAAATCTAATAAATGTATTCAAAACTTACGTGCAAAATTTCGCCTTCCTTAACCTATTTGCTAAGAAATTGCCGAGCGCGTGTTGACGCGGTCACATCATTTACGAAAACTGATCCCATTTTAAATTTTGTTCCCGAAGGCGCCCCTAATATATTTTTTCACATCAACAGATAGCATAAGAAGCTTATAAAATTTACAGTGTTGAGAAATAATTAGAGTAATTCTTATTTTTATGACATTTTTGTCGTAAGTGTCATCTATTAGTTCAGTGTCTAGCATTAGGTCCTTTCCCTTACTTAAGTAAAAAAGGAGAATATATTTTTTAAAGTTTTTTTTTACACTTTTTCTTTTTTTTTTCATCCTACTGCCTAAAAAAATATTATTACAAATACATTTTTAGGCAGTGCAATTCAATGTCTGTTGTTTTAGTCAGTTGTAGACATTCCAATACTTTTATTACTTCGAGGATTTGTAAATAAGGAGTAATTCCAATCATAATTTTAATAAAAACTATTTCTTGCAATTATAATACTTTTAAACAAACAACGGTAAGTACCTTAAATCTAACTATAATATTTTAAATGCAGCCCAGAGGAAACCCGTAAATTAGGAAATTGCTTATGCTCGTTTGGTACTACAGTTATATTCCAATATATAAATTACTATGTCACAGTAGAATGTCAGAATATAGCTCAGGATTATATTTCATAGGACCAGTGCGTGTAAAGTTGACCAGTAGCTTAAATTCATAACACCGAAATCAGTGGTCAGTGAGCGCATAGAGTCCGACCGAGTGTCTACACACTACAGTGACACTACTTTATACTTTTAATAAAAGTTTCCAGGTAGGAAGGCAAAGCCTTGATTGTTTAAGGGCTTATTTTAATTAGATTAAAAAATAATAATATTGTGAACAATTTTTAAGCAAGTAATCAAATTACGTGCAAACTGTTTCTATACGTAAATTACTTATTATTGGTATGTAATTTATTTTTTCTTGTCTATGATACCGTACATTTTTTATTTATTTTTGCCTTAAGTGAGTGTGAAAACAAATAATAGTAAATACATATTTGTAACAAAAGTATTCTATGGAAATTATTCTATGTATTTACTAAAGGCCTTAAAGACTTTTAAATACAAACGTTATTCTAAAGTTATTTGTTAATATTCAAAACATAAAATATAGAATTCATCTACTATTGCCGGAACTGTTCTGAATCTAAAACTCAACATTAAATCAGGGTTAAGTATTGACACGTTTTATAACTTTTTTTTGTGTCCGAAACCTTTTTCAATCGAATAGATTTAAACAATAAAACTCAAGGTTTATAAGGCTTTTTACGTTCGGTGCATAGTGATTGTTTATTTTAACTCTTTGTTTGCCTCATATTAAAAAATGTTGTCCAATTTCTTGACTAACAAAATGCACAAAGTTGGAAAAATGTGACAGATGTTTGAGAAGAATATGCTTCGCATTATGTTTAGGGATTGAAATCTATTCAATGCTTGAAATAATTTTAAGATGACTGATTATTAGATAAGAGTATGTAACGTAACTTGGTTATTATTAAATGAGGTGATAAAAAATAACATGGTATAATTTACAAGTAATACAAGCCGTAATATTTTTCACGTTAAAAATTGTCTTTATAGTAAAATGTGCAGAGTGCTTTCGAAACCTGAAGTATATTTAGCTATCACCATAAAACAAGCGTTCAGTAGCGTAGGATTTTTTTGGAGGAAATTTTAATGACTTTTTTCTTTTCTTTACAGCAGTAGTCACTATGCCAGGGGGAGGTGCGCCCCCCGGCACGCCTTCAGCTAAGCTAAAGGTAGGTCAAAGTAAACTTCACTATAGTATAATATGCCTAAAAAGATATGCCTGACATATTAAAATTAATGTTTCTTCATGCCTGACATATTAAAATTAATGTTCATTCGTTGTTTAAAGCTGCCTCACGAAAATTTATCGTTTTCTTTAACGTATTAGTTGGCGAAGGAATGAAATTGAAATTATCATCACAAGAAGGTAGTTTTCATCGATTTAATGTCGATTCAACAATGTCAATTTTATCTACTGACGTTCCCTTCCAAGTATCTAAGATGTCTGAAGTATTATTATTTATTAAAGTTTCATTAATAGCTATAGAAAATATATTTTCTTCTTAATAGCATATCAAGTCACGCATATCTTCTTAGAACGCATAAAGTTTATTATTGAAATCTAAATGACGCCCAATAAACGATGAGTTTTGTTTTTGTCGCCAGTATAACTAACCATCAATATTCCGTCAATCATATTATGATGAAATGATAAACCGACACCCGTTACTTTCAGGAGAAACCAAGGATAAAAGTTGTGGTCGCGCTCTACCCGTTCAAAGCGATCGAGGCTGGCGACTTGTCACTAGAGAAGGTATAACGTTACATATCTCCTTACATACATTCCCTTTTACATTGCACTCACCTTATACATTATATGCGAGGCGTATTATGTCGATTGTTGTGGCACAAAGTGTCCTTAAACTGCCTCACTCGACTGTCCCTAGTACCAAAGAACGATAATATTTTTTGGTCTCGACTGTTCGGTTTGACATGTTTTTGACTGCAGTTGACATGTCTGCTTTTTATAATTTACAAAATTGGCATCAGTTTTTCGCGTGTTAAGATTTTTCTGTCAAAGTGTATTAAGTTATCACTTATCATTTATCAATTATCATGTTCGAACGTAAGGATCCTTACGTTCGAAATGTTGACACGATCAATTTATCTATCTTTGTTATGTAGCTTAACTACATCAAAAAAGTACTAAAAGATCGTAAAATATGGTCAGCTTAACATGACCTTATTTATGTTCTTACATAGCTTAATTGTTACAATAATAAAGTATAAAATATTTTAAAGCCAATAAAATATAATATTTTAGAGCCAATAAAAAATTAAATGTCTTTAATTTTGTACTGAAATTGTTTCAAGCGTTTTTATTTTTTTTATTTTACTGAAAATAACAGGTAATTTAAGTATTTTTAATACCTATTCTTTTTCAGGGTGCGGAATATGAAGTAATAGATGATTCTCAGGAACATTGGTGGAAAGTCAAAGATGAACACGGGTAAGTTTTATTAAGTCAGAAGTTAACTAAAAATCTGTAAAATAACAGTAATAATATGATAATCATAGTTTATCAGTACTTATTAGTCATTGAAGAAGTATGATTTACATAAAGTTATTATAATTTTAATCCTGCTTTGTTCATGCCAATCATTTTGTGTTTTACAAGATGGTATTTTTTATTTTATTTCTAATATACTTTTTATTAAAACGATATTGTACGTTAAAACTTATAACTGAAAATAATGATAATAATATCAACGTATTTTGTAATAATTTCAGGTCAGTGGGCTACATTCCTAGTAATTATGTGAAGGAGAAGGAAACTATAGGATTGCAGAAATATGAGTAAGTCACCATATAAACCTTCCGGCCAAATTTCAATGTACTTATTGATCCTTGTTAATTAAAAATAAAAGTACAGGAATTTTTCTTTGTGCGCGAGCGCGTCTTTTGACTTTTCCCCCTTTACTAAAAATATCTACCCTGTTTATACAAGTTAGAATTAAAGTAGCTTGACCAACGACCAAATAACTTAAGTTTGCTATCTGCGTATGAATGAAAGTCTCTGATAGTTATACAGTGTTGTTTATTGTGATTGTCCAGATGGTACGTGGGTGAGATGTCGCGGCAGCGCGCCGAGTCGCTTCTCAAGCAGGAGGACAAGGAGGGCTGCTTCGTCGTACGCAACTCCTCCACCAAGGGCATGTACACACTGTCTTTGTTCACTAAAGTGTGAGTAAACATGTTGTTAAGTGCTGTACTAGATAGTCTTAAGCTTAGAACAAACCTACGCGTCAGTGACGCAACTTGACGCTCCGTCACTGACGCGTAGGTTAAGCCTCAGCTTAAGTTACGAGCATTCCCCCTTCTCCCTAATTCCATAATTCCATACTTTGGGTTTGTTTCATCACTTCCTGATAGGTGCCGGACAGGCTATCCACCACTTAACTTGACAGATAGAGTATGGAGATCTGTCAAAAAAGTTGTGGATAGCCTATCCGGCACTTTATCAGAAAGTGGTGAAACAAGCCCTTAATATTATAAACGCGTCTGTCCTGCTGTCTGTATGTTAGTCTGTTACCTCTTCACCCCTAAACCGCTGAATCGATTTTGCTGGAATGAGGTATGGATATACTTTGAGTCCCGGGGAAGGACATAGGATACAACGGGGTTTTGGGCGTCATCTAGTCTTTTATATTTTATTAAAAATGTTATTTATAGTTGAGAGCGGGCTGTGCAATTTTGCTGTGTTTTCTAATAAGTATTACGACCCCGGAAGACGATTGACTTAAATGAAATTGAGATTTATTTAAGGTGAATGGTAAAGCAAAATGCGTTTTAGACGTCTTTTTGGCGATGTTTTACAGCTGAATTACAGATCGGGAAATACAGAAGTTTTGTGTAATTAGAAAGTGTTTCTTGAAATATATTGTCATGAACGATATTTTTGGTGATCTTTATTCAGTTATCAGAAAATATATTTTTAAAGTGCTTTAACTCGCGTAAGATGTATATTTTAGGATGGGGTTTTTTTTTTGGTTTAGCTAATCCGTTTATAATGAATCTTTGCATACATGTTTCTTTATTTTTTATCTTGTTGATCGAGAACCATTTGTGATAAACAGTATTGCAAAATAGAAGTTATATCATCAAACTCTTTAGTGCCTACTGTAAATCAAACTCCACTAGTAAATGTCGTAAAGCATTTGCTCATAAAATTTAACAGGCGTAAATCAGTTACGGAATGCGTCGTTGTCAGCTCGAGATATGTACAACGCAGCGCGGCGTTGCCGTTCCGCGCACACGTCACAAGCAGTGCGTGCTCTTCTTTTGATTAGTCTCACTGCTCACATTTGACAATTTACCGGCTATAAGTTTTAACAGTTTGCACTTTGCGCGCGTAATTGTACTGTGTACATGTTGTGTGATTACGTTCGATATTGAAACAAAGTGAAAAATATATTATTTCTTCTTTTGGTGAGCTGTGAAACAAGGTGAAAACATGGGTAATAAAAGTATTCCGAAACAAAGTAACAAACGATCATTCAAGATGCTGAATAAAAGAAGATCTCGTCTTGCATATCAGGCAAAAAAAGCAAAACAAGCCAAACCAAATTATATTGAAAAGTAAGTATCTACCTACTTTCTAGATATAATATTATAGTGCTCCCAGACGGTAATTCAGCATGACATGCATCTATGATCTATCATGATCTACGTGACAGTATATCCCTCGATCGTGGAAATAACGAGACACAATAGATTTTTATTGTTATCGCGGTCGCATGCGACCGCTTGGGGCTTGTTGAATGTTGCATGACATGTCGATTGCGAAACGAACATGCGTGCATGTAATGCAGTTCAATGTACAGCACGTAGTTTGCATGTCATTCACATCAATCAATACAATAAACGATCATGCGTCCATGGCAGCACGTAACGCATGTAATGCTGAATTATCGTCTATTTTGTACCTAATATCACATAACCTTTATCATTGTATGTGATTAGTGAGTACATTACAAGCTTTCACTACACTTGACGTACTATAGTTACAGCACAATTCGCTAATAAATTGCTAGCATGCAAATTTTCATTTCTCATAATCAACCCATCAAGCCCCACCTGTGACTGCGACAACGATTGAATACAATAGCATTTCCAAAATACCCGATCGAAGGATTTAAAAAGAAAAAAAAACAGTATTATATATATACTAACAGTGGACAAAATAACAGTAGTTACCAGAATAAAATAACAAAAGTATCTAATTTAAATGGTTTAATTCTAAGTGTCATATTAGTAAATATAATAATAAAATGTTATTATCATGGTATTGCAAGCTTTCACTATGGTCAATAAACTATATTTTGTACATTACATTTCGAGCAAATAAAGATATTATGATTATGTACAACCATGTGCGGAATCTTAGGATCTTTTGAGGGACTTTCTACGGTCCCATAGACTTGAAATTAGGTATGAAGCTGTATTCCTGGTGACAATAGGTTCTATCAGGAGTTGGTATTGAGTCAATAGGGGAAACTGAGGACACTTGATCCCCCACTTTGATTTTATGATCTCACGTGTACTGTATTTCTTGAGAAATAGGTATAACATGTGTTTAGAGTTTAGACTAAATGATGCATTATTATTATTATAAACGATGCATAATTTAACCAAGCACTAACTGTGTATTGGTAATTAGGATTAAACTATATTTGTAAAATTTATTGGAATAAAACTGGTGAAACAGGTTTACACCAAGTGTCCCGTATGTCAGGGAGGAATGATCCTCCTAGTTGGATGACTTGATCCGGGGCGGATCTAGTCTCCCATAGTATTGGAGACATTATTATTATTATTATTATAGCTAATCAAATATCTTACATAATTAAACTGTTTCTTTTGCAAATACATACTTTTTTGTAATAAATAAAAGCCTATAAATACTTATCAAAATGAGTTTGCGCCTCCATAGAATCTAAAAAGACATGTCACTTTAAAATGTGAAATAGTTGACACATCCAACTGTGAATAAAAGTTTGCTTGTACCATAGACAGAAAGTGTTGCTAGAATTAATAAGCATTGCTTTGGTAGAATTTCCGTAAATTGGGTGTACCGTGTGTCCCACAGGGATCTAGTGTCCCCAGTTTCCCCTACCTACTTTCAAGTCTATGGGACCGCGAAAAGTCCCTCAAAAGATCCAAGATTCTGCCGTACAGAAAACATAATAATATTATGATCATGTGATGTCTATTATTTATCGGACATTGTCATTGTAATGTAAATTGTTACGTAAATGTATAGCATACAGAATAGTTTATCACAGAGACTTCACACAATTATTTTTTACTGTTACACTATTATACCTACATAACTATAGGATGTTTAAAAAAATTTTGCTATACATGGAGATAATATGCCATAGCTTCAGGGAAGGTTCAGTATTGATAAAGGAAACCGTAAAAATTAAAAAAAATAATTTTAACGAATTTTTTAGGGTTCTGTAGTCAACAAGGAACCCTTATAATTTCGGTCTGTTCGTCTGTCTGTCTGTCCGCGGTTTTGCTCAAAGACTATAGGACTTACAAAGCTGTAATTTGGCATTAAGACCGAGCTCCCTTTTTTGCTGGGTTTTCTAATAAGTATTACGATCCCGGAAGACGATTGACACAAATGAAATTGAGATTTATTTAATCATTGTATATTTATCTGATACTTGCCTAACGGAAAACGCGATTCACTTATTTTGACTCTATAGTTTTATTTTTCGAAATATGATTTTTTCTGGGCTTTTCAACAAATATCTGTTACACTTATTGAGTTACTATCATTCAATAACTTGCACTACTACAATCACACACTATATGAAAGATTAACTAAAGGAAATATTAGTATTGTATTTAATTTTTAAGTAATCAATAATCATCAAAAACATTTTTGGGACTAGCGAAATTTACTTTCGTGCTATAATGCGCCGGACCGTTGCTACGCGATATTGTTCATTATTAGCTACAGCGCAAAATACATTTCATGCGGGCACGATTCATGAAATCATTGTATCTGATTGGACGATAGCCGTGTGTGTAGGCGGCGCTAGCGTTTTGACAGCAGGCTCTTAATGCACAGATTAATGATGCCGACAAAATGGTACATTAACGGCCGTATGAATAAAAACTTAGCGAGGGTTTTAACTACGTTTTTACTATGTTAAAAGCTATTTTAAACCCTCGCTATGTTCTTATTTTATACGACCGTTAATCTTTAAAAAAATATTTTTATGGTACCTTCCCTACACATCAAGCGGGGATGAATATTTTTTTTCGCGTCCACCTCATCGTGTGGTTTATATTTTTTTTATTTCGTTTTTTTTTTAAGAATTTTTAGTTTTATTTTTTAATATACCTTCATGTGTATACGCATCAGACAATGCATTGATTTTCAAATTGTTTTTATTAACAAAATTTTTATTTTTGTAATCCTGTAGGATCCAAGGTAGGATAGTTGAAATTGATGCAACCGAAGGACAAAATTTAGAAGAGTCATTACATCAGATTAATGATAACACGGATTCAAATGTCCAGTAAGAAATATTATTATTATCTTTTAACGTAAATATTAATTATTGATTATATTAAAAACAAAAAGCCAGACTGGAGGGAGTAGTAGTGTTTTTTTTTGGTCAGCAAAATATTGCCTCCGACTGCGTGTAATGTAAAGTAATTCTTGTTTTTGCCTTTTCAGTTCATTCAGTCGGGTTCTTTGTTTTTATAATAATAATTTTATTTTAACATACATTACTTACTGTTTTTACAGGGACAAACACAATACTGGAGAAAATATATTTGCTGGCCTTGAATGTGAATTTGAGAAAACATCAAAAAACACAGAGTGTGGTGCCCAGTAAGACACATTATTATTATTAGTTTAACTATTTTACTATACAGGATGTTAAAAAATTGTCAGCCATATTAGGGTAACTACAAGTAGGTAGGTAGGTAAAATTATTAAAATTTAAACATAAAAACTAATTTAATCAATTTTAATACTAAACTATTATTGTGATAATTTTCATTTTTTATTTTGAGAATTTGCTTTTATTTTTTACGGGTTAATTTATCGATTCTGAACCTACCCTGAAGCTATGGCTCGCAATTTTCAACGCCCTCTACATTGATAAGCCGAGTGTTTTTAGTATAAAACAAAATTTATTTTTTCCAGAGGCACAAATAAATTTGGAAGAAGAATAATAAATATGTATCAATTTTTTAAACAACTTCAAGAAATATCATCTCATGGTCCTCTTGATTGCGGTTTAAAGTCAATGGAAATAGTTTCAGAAACACGCATGGGCTTCACTTCTAAATTCAACATAAAATGCAAAATGTGTGATTTATCTTTTTTAATATATAACGATAACCCAGTTGATGATATGGATCTTAATACCGCTGCAGTGGCGGGTACAGTGGCTATTGGGTGTGGATACAGCCAGCTAACCGAAATAACTGCTTCTTTGGGAATACCTCCTATGAATAAACAGTTGTTTTCTGCAAAACTGGAAGTTGTTCATAAAAAATGGGAAGATGAATTACTAAAATCAATGACAGAAGCTGGTGAAGAAGAGCGTCGTTTAGCCATTGAGGAGGGTAGGCTTAATTGTAATGGAATCCCAGTAATAGATGTTATAGCGGACGGGTGCTACGCGAAACGATCTTATAGAAAAAATTATTCGTCTCTTTCGGGTGCAGCTGCTATATTAGGAAAAAGAACGAATAAAATTCTTTATATGGCAGTAAGAAATAAATATTGCTGTATTTGTGCCCTAGCTCAGAATAAGGGTAAAGAGGCAAAAGATCACACGTGCTACAAAAATTATTCTGGTAAGTAACTTAGTCTTATTTACTAGCTTTTTTCTTTGACACCTAGTACCCTTTATTTCCCTAACTGTTTTCTATGTATCTGACCGAGGTATAAGTAACGGTTATCCCTTTTTTATGATTAATAACAAAACAAAACGAATTTAAGTTTTTTTCTTTTAGGAGCGTCTACAGGAATGGAGTCTGAAATCTTGGTGGAAGGGTTTAAAAAAAGTATTGAAATGCACAATATAATATATGGACGTTTAATATCGGACGGGGACGCCAACACGTATTCAAAAATACTCCAATCTAGACCTTATGAAAATTATACCGTTGAAAAAGTAGAATGCCGGAATCATTTACTAAGAAATTTTTGTAATAAATTTTCAGCACTAAGTACAGACACAAAGTATTCTCTTAAATATAGAAAAACTATTACGAAATCACGAATATTAGGCACCAGAAAAGTAATTACCGAAGCCATCCAACAATACAAGAATACAAATAATATTACGGGTCTTTATCAAGATATTATAACTGCACCAGATCATGCATTCGGACGCCACGACAAATGTATAGAATATTTTTGTACCAAAGGTGAAGAAGAGGCAATAGATAAGGAAATTTTTTCTAACAGCATTTGGTTGAAAATTAAGCAAATTATAGCTCAACTCGCAGCCCATGCAAGAAGCTTAATCTTGGATGTAGACAGCAACTCCGTAGAGAGATATCATAGCTTGGTAGCTAAATTTGTAGGAGGCAAGCGCATAAACTTTAGCCGCAGATTCCAGTACCAAATGCGATGTAATGTAGCAGCTGTGTCATTCAATACTCAAAAACCTTTATCCGTTCTGCATAAATCAATTGTTGGAAAAAGTCCAAGCAACGAAATTAAAAGGAACGAAGAAAAACGAATGAAAAGTCGGAATCTGACTCAGAAATATTTGAGAAAAAAGAGGAGACTGTTTCAGACCCAAGATGGAAAAAACTATGGGGAAAATTGCTCAAAACCGGATATGGCTGAAGATATGCTGGAGGATTCAAAAAGAGTATTTTTACAGAATTTAGAGAGAAATGCCGAGGAAAGACAGAGAATTGCCAGAGAAACTGTGTTGCAGAGTGGGAGTTCAGAGTGGTTAGAGCTGCGTCGCAACCTCTTAACTGCCTCTAACTTTGGTAGGGTTGTAAAAAGGCGCCTTGACATTAGTTGTCAAAATATGGTCAAGGATATTCTTTACAAAAAATCAATTGAACATGTGGCGTCTATTAAACATGGTCGACAATATGAAAAAGTTGCCCTACAGCAGCTAGCGGAGGAGGCAAATGTCAAAATAGAGCCATGTGGCTTATATATAGACCCGGAAATCCAATATTTTGGAGCAACCCCAGATGGCACTGTAGATGACGACACTATAGTAGAAATAAAGTGCCCAAAATGTTGTTACAATGTTGGTGTAGAAAAAGCCATAAATGATAAAAAATTAACGTTTTATATAAAAACCAAAGACGGGTTACAAATTAATAAAAACCACGCATGGTTCTACCAAATACAGGGTCAGCTTCATGTAACTAGAAGCAAAAAATGCATTTTTGGTATATGGTCTGGCAAAAACTTTCCAGTTAAAACGGAAATAATCTATCGTGATGAGGTATTCTGGAAAACAAAAATGGAGAAAAAGCTGAAAGACTTCTATATGGATTGCATACTGCCAGAATTAGTGGATCCTAGATATCCGAGAAAAATACCTATTAGGGACCCACAGTATATAACAGAGGCTGTTACCAGAAAAAATGAAAAAAAGTCAGAAAAAATAAAATTAGTCCCCCACCATTCAAGCCAACAAGCCCCATTGCCCAAAAGGAAAAAAAAATTACTTAATAATTCTCAAATTTACTCGAATACCTGTCCTGTCCAATATCCGGAAGTCCAATATTTTGGAGCAACCCCAGATGCACCTCTTAAAATTATCTGCATGATTTTGTAGACATTCATCTCCGCGTCGAAGATTGGATCCATCGCTATTACGAGCAACTTGAGCGTCAAGGAGAAGATAGAAAACGTTCTGTGATGTCTCGTGCAACTTGCTGTCCGTTATCACCGGATACTCCGTGACATTTAGTGAAGTTGGGGTAATGGTGTACTGCCACGGTAAGCCCGTGATGTCCGGTAAGAGCGTAAATAACTTGTTTACTCTGGAATTCAAGGTACGTATAAACTTGAATAAACGTTCTGGAAGTCTGCAAGTCTGTCTCTAAGAGGCAAGTTTCAGTAGCAGCCTCGTCGACAGAAGCCGAATATATATATGGCTCTGTATGAAGCTGTTAAAGAGGCTTTGTGGTTAAGGACTTTAGCTACTAGTATTATTATTGAAATTAAAGAACCTATATCTTAATATAGAAGTATGAAGATAATAATGGATGTATTAGTATCGCTAATGATCCATCGAGTGACAAGAGATCCAAACATATTGACATTATCACTTCTCCCGAGAACAATGTGAGAATAAGACAATAACTTTGAAATGTACTTCAACAGATAACCAGATCGCGAACATGCTGACCAAGCCGCTGCCAGCAGCCAGGTTCCTCGACCTGGGGGACACGAACGTGAAAGATTTTTTTTTTTATATTTCAATAAATACTTAGTATTAATTAATTATTATTTAGTGATCTGGTGAGGTTTTTCTGGGGTTTTCCTCATCCTTGCAACGAATGTTGGATCAATTTGTATATCCCCAGATTTTAAGGTTAAAGTGCACGGAAGGTTCGTCAATTAGGTATTACTCAATGTAAATTTTAAATCAAAACGTTTTTTGTTGACTCTGCAGGTCAGTTTATATTACTATTAAATATTGTACACTACTCTCCTTTCCTCCTTGGAGTGAAGACGTGCCTTACCGAATGCGCTTAGCCAAAATAAAGCGTAATATGAAAGTGAATTTCTTTTATTTCATCTATCCACGACCTCACAGTCCAAGTCAATAAGACATAGCCCCTGTTTCACCACTTCCTGATAAGTGCCGAATAGGCTATCCACCGCTTAACTTGACAGACGAAGTATGGAGAATCTGTCAAAAAAGTTGTGAATAGCCTATTCGACACTTTATCAGAAAGTGGTGAAACAGGCGCTAACAATAATAAATAAATAATTTAAAATATACTTTTTTTTAACAGCCTGTTATAAATAATTTCCTTGTGTAAGAAGTATTAAGTATTTTAAAAAACTAAAAATTTATTTTTTTTTATTATTTTTAATAAGTTTTAAATCAATGTTTAGTAGTATTTGCATTTTTGTATAAATTTTAACTTAGCTAGATAGATTTATCGCCCCTGAAACCTCCCCCACTCCAAATATCATGAAAATCGTTTGAGCCGTATTCACGATTCGAGATACGTATAATACGGGACATACATAAAATACGGGTTAAAAGGGGATAAAATAAAAAAAGTATTCTATGAACATATTTATTTAATTTAATAAATTCGAAAAACAAAACAAGTAGTCTCTGTTTATTATTACTCTGCCCACCTCTGCAAAATAAATTGCTAAATGCTACATCTAGCGGAAATATTATGTAGTACCGTAGCTTGACAACCCACACCTATTACTGCTACATTGATTCATAAACAGATGGCGCTCCGCGTCAAACCTAGGTACATATTATCACTAATCTGTGCGTCAAACGTCCAAGGTCATTTGCTTAGATATTCGTCTTAATCATTGTATATTTATCTGATATTTAGCTAACGGAAAACACGATTCACTTATTTTGACTCGATAGTTTTTTTTTTCCCAATTATGAATCTTTTTGGGCATTTCAACAAATATCTGTTACACTTATTGAGTTACTATCATTAAATAACTTGCACTACTACAATCACACACTTTATGAAATAATAGCTAAAGTAAATATTAGTATTGTATTTAGTTTTTAAGTAATCATCAAAAAACAGTTTTGGGACTTACGACCTTTATTTTCGTGCTATAATGCGGGAACCGTTGTTACGCGATATTGTTCACTATTAGCTGCAGCCTAAAACACATTGCCCGGGAGCACGATTCATGAAATTATTGTATCACGATTGGAGCGTTGTGTGTAGGCGGGGCTAGCGTTTTGACAGTAGGCCCTTAAATGAATGGAAAAAAAGTTAACAAAGCTTAATAAGCCAGAGGCAAGGAGGACTGGAGTACACACATCTTTTTTTTTATCGCTGCGCTTTCTGACAAGCGGAATCCTAAAACTCGGATTCCGCTTGTCAGAAAGCGCAGCGATGGTTCCGTCGGTAGTCAATAATAGTCAAAACTGTCAAAACTTATCTGTATATTCTCATGCTCATATCTCCTCGTATGTTGCAGGAATCACCCTCAAACGAAACACTACCACATAAAGCAGAACACGCGCGGCGAGTTTTACCTGTCGGACAAGCACTGCTGCGCCAGCATCCCCGAGCTCATCAACTACCACAAACACAACAGCGGCGGGCTGTGCTCGCGGCTCAAGGCCACGCCCTGCGACCGCCCCGCCCCGCCCACCGCCGGACTCTCACACGGTATACTTACAATTACGTCTCTATATCAAACTATATAAATAGTTTGTGCGCTGTAGCATCGTGCGGTTGACATTGACATTACATAACATAGTATGATTTGACATGTTTCAAAAATATTCTGGCTACTTTAAGGCTGCCTTCACACTAGCGTTTGTCCAGCGTAGGCGTTCGATGAACGTATGCGCAGCACAGACGCCGCGACAACGCGGTACGTTCGTCGCATTGTCACCGCTTCTCTACTGGAACAATCAGTACGCTGCGCTAGCGCCGCGTGTGCGCGACGTATACGCCGCGTTACTGCGGTATCATGTACAATCATGTTGTTGAACTCATTTTACGTCGTATTACTTCGGGCGCTTGTCTACGAATGAAAGAATCAATCCGTGCCCAGGGGTGCATTACATGACACACGCGGCGCTAGGGCAGCGTACTGATTGTTCCAGTAGAGAAGCAGCGACAACGCGACGTACGCGCCGCGTTGTCGCAGCGTCTGCGCTGCGCGTTCGATGAACGTATGTTCATCGAATGCCTACGCTGGACAAACGCTAGTGTGAAGGCAGCCTAAATTCAAGAGCCAACTTTCAAGTTACTGAACCGTATAGTACAGCGCTACTTGATCTATTTTCATACGGGTCACAAAACCAAAATTATTTTGGGGTAAAAAAGATTCACGTGGCACACTCTGTTACCCTTTTGACTACATATCTGTGAATAAATGATCTTGCTTCTTGATTCACTGATAAAGTCCAGGCGGGTCGCATGTTGAGTAATAGCTGGTATAGCACTCTTACATAATTAAATGTCTTCCTGGGTCTCAAGTCACAATATCAGAATATATTCAGAATATGTAATGGTATTCTCAGACAAATGGGAGATCGACCCGGGCGAGTTGGTCCTGCTGGAGGAGCTCGGCGCGGGCCAGTTCGGCGTGGTGCGGCGCGGGCGGCTGCGCGGCCGGATCGACACCGCCGTCAAGATGATGAAGGAGGGCACCATGTCGGAGGACGACTTCATAGACGAGGCCAAAGTCATGATGTGAGTGACTCCACGAAGGCTTCCTACAGACGAACGGCACGCATCGACGGCACACGTTGACGAGTTTTGTGTTTTGTGAAAATTAATTATTTTTATATAAATAATTTTATTAGATGTCATAACATTATAAATACGACCAGTGAACCAGCCAATGAAAATCCCACCGTTCGCGCAAACTTATATGTCCATAGTTTTAGATTATGATAGTCTAACCCACATTTTTTTCATCCATATACTTTGAGTTTGTCTTTTGACTTCCTTTTACCACGCTTTTATAAGCTCGGGCTGTATGTATGTAACTGAATCTTTGAGCACGATTTTTACCTATCTCCAGTAGTCTAATTAATTCGAAACTTTGGCATACGTATGAGCCAGTGACAATGCAATAATTTGTTAAAATTTTTGAAATCAAAAATATTTTAAAAGAAGCGTTCTTTTTAGTTTTTTTTAAACTGTGAATATCACTGTGTTTTCCAGGAACCTAAAGCACGATAATCTAGTGCAACTGTACGGAGTGTGCTCCAAACACCGGCCGATCTACATAGTGACAGAGTACATGCGGCACGGCTCCCTTTTCAACTACCTGCGACGCACCGCGCCCGACCAGCTCGGCCCGGCCGTGCTGTTAGATATGTGCATACAGGTGAAAGATCGTTATTAACTTAGACTGTAGGTACTATCAGAGAAGTTCCATAGGCTGATGGACCTACGTAGATTGGTTGCGTTATGTCAAATCCAGCCTACAGATCAAAACTAACATTATACTAACTATATTTCACATAGTCTGACCAAGTGACGTAGGCCCGTCAACTGCCTATGAATCAATTTCTTCGATGGTACAATAATATTAGGCTACTTGACCTATATTCAATTTCATTGAACAAATGCATATTTCTAGTAGAACTTGGCCTAGGAAACCGTATTTCACCCTTATCATCAAATAAAAGCTTATGATTGATAAATAAAGTCGATTTGAAAATATGATTTTATGAAAATATGATTTGTACTGACGAAAACGCTTTTGTGGTACTTCCGATTTGGATGTGACGTCATCAGACTCGTAATTTAATATCTTTTATTTATCGTTCGTTATATGTAAGTTTATTTGTACATAAATAATAAGAAGAGGGCTAGAAAGATTTGTAAAATATATTTTCTTGAATAATTCAAATAAAACATTAGTTTTATATATATCTCCATTTATTGTAGACGGGAAATTAAATGACCAAAACTTTTCTCCATAAGTTTTCAACATTACAAATGATTTCTAATTTCTTATTTAATTCTTTTATAATTTTTGGGCAATTTTTTTCATTTAGTGCCACATAAAAAAATCTTCAATAAAGAGAGTTTAAAATACAAATCGTATGACGTCACACTATGGCGGACAGTGTTTTCGGCGCCATTCAAAGGGCATATTTTTCAATCAACATTTTTATGGGTATCTACTGTGTAAAATATTAAAATATTAGTTTTTTTTGTAAAAATGAATGATTAAGAAGCGATTAGCATGAAGAAAAAAGTAGGTCAAGTAGCCTATTAGGTGATTGCTTTTAATTTCGGTTGTGGAGCAGATATAAGCACAAAATAATTATTACCCATCTCTACTTGTGTCTTAGCCGGCCCTAGACGATCAATTGTATTGTCAATATCACGCTTCAATTCTATTGAACAGTTTATTTGACAATAAGATTGAAGGCGTGCGATAGTCAATATCAACCCTAGACGGTCAATAATATTACGCAATACGTGATATTAAATTGCTCGTCCAGCTTACACTCGCTTATCTCTTTCCCACAGGTGCGCGATAAAAGCGCGAAAGCAACATTATTGTTTGCCAGCAAAATTTTACACAGTGAAAACAGTATTCAGATGACTAAATCACATTTGTTTTACATATAAATAACGTATAATAATCCAATGATTATAATGTTTATAATAAAACCAACTTAATATTTCAGGTGTGTAGAGGAATGGCGTATTTAGAAAAACATAACTACATACATCGAGATTTAGCTGCTAGAAATTGTTTGGTTGGCGATGCACTAGTCGTAAAGGTAAATATTTTAATGTACTATTTGAGTTAATTGATCTAAATTTAAGGTTTCTTTGATTTGCTAATAACATAAATAGTGTGGAACTTTTACTTTTAGGTCCAATTTTACCAACGTCTATTAGTGTTAACAGCTTGTTAAAATGTCATGACTTTTCTTTCATTCATATTTCATAATATGAAAAACAAAAGAGGTAACGTAATACTAATAATTTGAGCAATAACTTCAACAGTCGTTGGTGAAATTGGGCCTTAAACTTAATCGCAAGTAATAAGGTCGAAAAGTGAAACCCCTCGTTAAGTTTCTAAATATGCGTCGTCAAAAAATTTAAACGTATGTTTCTTTTAGGTCGCAGACTTTGGTTTAGCACGATACGTTCTAGATGACCAATACACGAGTTCGGGAGGTACAAAATTTCCCATCAAATGGGCGCCGCCCGAAGTCCTCAACTACACGCGGTTCTCGTCCAAATCCGATGTCTGGGCTTTCGGTACGTACGTCTCATACTCTCGTAGTACTATTAGTGTCTAAACATACTAGGCCGAAAATACGCGGCCGAAGTTCGGCATGACGACGCTTGCAATGCGCTACGCATACAATAGAACGCGACCTGATTTCGGCATGGTGTGTCATCAGCAATTTAAAATACATTGCAGGCGTAATCATGCCGAACTTCGGCATTACCGGCACCGTACGCGCTGCAATATAGAATTCGTTGTATGAAATGACGTCACGAAATGCGGCTCGTACGGTGCGGACATATTCATCCGCACCGTAAGCGCCGCATTTCCTAACGTCATTTCAGCACGGTGCTGACAAATGTGCAATCAGATTAATAGTTTATAGGGGCGAAGCTCCAGGGGTGATGCTGGTGGTCTCCGCCAGAAATAAAAAGACTTCTTCGATGAGAATAGACTGTATTGTTAGGTACTATGATACGAGGTATAGCCGCGGTGGGTGCGTCGCGTAGGCCGGTGGTCCGATGAAGTGAAAGGGCGCGGCTGCGACGCGCTCCACGCTGGCCGCGGGTGTCGCAGGGAGGCGCGCGGGGGGTGCACGCTGAAGGCAGGCGCGCGGGGGCTACCGGTTTGGCCGCCAGCGCCGCGCGGCCCGATGAGACGCAGGAACATATTCCCCCGGGAACATGTTAATGAAGAGGAAGTGGCACGATGTTGTAGGCACGAGTTATGATGCCAGTCTGCCACTTGGTGCGTTGCTGCAGAAGAGATATGTATTCATTAGAGTAGCCTGTAGCGCTGCCAAAAATGTTGACGTAGCTTTTCGATGCGGTCGAAGCGTTGGAGGCGATGTATGTTGTCTTCGGTGAGTCGAGGTCGGATTATCGAACTCTGAGCTCGCCCGAGGAGGAAATGGGAAGGAGTAATAAAAGAAAGATCAGAAGGATCTGATGATAAAGGCGTTAGGGGTCTGGAATATAAAATAGCCTCTATCTGAATCAGACATGTCGACAACTCCTCATTATGTTAAGTGAGTAAGACTTAGGACTCTATGTAGGAAATGTTTTGTAGATTTAACTGCCGCTTCCCATATCCCACCAAAATGTGGGGAATAGGCAGGAATGAATTTAAATTGTATGTCCTGATTTGCAAGATCAGACTCTATTTGTTTAGAATAAACCTGTATGAAGCGTGTAAGCTCGTTAAAAGCTCCCACAAATGTTGTGCCGTTGTCGGAGTACACGCGCTGAGGTTTGCCCCTTCTGCTAATGAACCGGCTGAAGGCCGTAAGAAAGGCCTCTTTAGTCAAATCGGATACTAGCTCCAGGTGCACGGCTCTGACTGCAAAGCACATAAAAACACAAAATATATAAGATTTAGTTAACCTACAACCCCTACCTTTACGGTCGGCTATAAGCACTGGCTGCGGGAAACTCTACCTATCAGTAGGTAAATTACCCTAGGAATCTGTATAATATGCTGCGCTTTGAAGCGAGTGCAACGTACATAGGACCTTACTACATGCTTCGCAAGATTTTTACCTGCTAGAGGCCAGTAATTAAGTAATTAAGCCAAAGGAAGATCTTCCGACCGAGCGAGGTGGTATGCCCGGTCAGGCCGAAGCCCACTTGATACATTTCAGCTGTCGTATATATACCGACGCGCTCAGAAAACTTTGATAGCGCGATGCAGGAATGTTAGGCGAATTGTGGGTACCGCCACAACGTACATGTGCCAACAATAGTTGCGGCCCTCCATGATAAAGTGCTTTATGCTCTTTTTCGAATATAATTTTAGTTAAGTGACGTTTACTGCATTTAATTTAGTTAAGTGGTGTTTGACATTGTAGTCATAATTAGAATTTTCTAAACGACCGCCTACGCGAATTAAATTCTGTGAATCTATAAAGGGTGAGAGACTTATTAAGCGATTCTTTTTATGTAAAGTTTGTTTTGCTTTAAGAGTAATGTACTCTTCAGGGAACATTTCCTGTTGAGCAATGTTTAGTGTTACATTTTGCGATGATTGTATTTCTTTATACGTTAAATATGATGATTTTCTTAATTTATTTTTGCATTAAAAAATAAATCTTTGTATATAAGCTACAATTCTGATTAATTTAGTATAAGATGATGTTTTATGAATTAGGCTAGAAATTAGATAAGGTTGTGTAATAATTTTAAGTTTGTATTATTTTCGACGTGTTCGTCTGTATGTAAAGCTGTTTCTGAAAATAAATTATTTTGTAAATTAGGAAAACTGGGAAATTGCATTTTATTCTGATTAACGAAAGCAATGAGCTGATGTAATCAGCCTTCGCCCCCGGGAAGCTAAATATGTCGGGGTGGACTTGGAAGGTACATAACTCCAGGTCTGGCCAGTCGTAAAATTTAGAGTGATAGATTTGCATACCTCCTGAAAGAGTCGCGTCCCTAATAATGCACCACACAACTCCAAACACGGTATAGTTGTAGGTTTCAGTGCCGCGACCTTGCTTTGGAGGCTAAGGCGAAACACTTAAGTGCCCATAACTGCTAAAGAAGTAAGTTTAGTAATCTTAAGGTTAGACAAATTTAAATGTGCTGTGAAAAATAAATTATATGAATTATAATCCCAGTAATAACCATTGACATAAGAAACGTATTTAAACCAAGTGTTTTAATAAGACATGTGTCACTTGAATTTAATTATTTGTCTGCATCTAACGAAAGAAAGATAAATTAATATGATTAAAAATAATAGACTTCAATACTTCTGGACTATATGACTGATTTTTACGTAAGTGAAGATATAATAATATGATAGAGTGGCAATGACGCCTCTATTGAAATTTAAATATTCTAGCATAAAATTTGAATACCTATTCTTAAATATAGGTTTACGCTCAAATTTACGCTCTAAAGAGAGAAATTGAGATTTGGCCATCGCGTAAGAGTCACCTAAGCACTCTGGAGAGTCCTTTAATGGTATAGTGACGACGAATTGGCCACTGTCATTACGACGTATTGTTGTGTGAAACAGTTTTTCGCAAGTCTTTTCTTCTAAAGAAAAAGAGCTACTAGACTGTACTGAATCAAGCTCCCAGAAACGAGATAGCTGTTCAGTTACCTCATGGGAAAAATGACAAGAATTATTCGAAGCTTTAGTCGAAGAATTTTTACGTCCATGAGGCAAAGATACGCAGCCCGATATGAGCCAACCAAATTTAGAAGATTGTAATCTAGGTTGATTTTTACCTAAATTAATTGTGTGGGAACATAAGACGTCCCAAAATATTTCAGCGCCTACAAGAATGTCGACGGCTGATGGTACGTAAAATTTAGGGTCTGCTAATTTAAGACCTGGCGGGATATTAATTAAGTTTTTATCCACGTAAGACCCAGGCAGTGAGTGTGTTATGTATGGTAAAATGAAACAAGTTAAGTTCACCCTATAACCACCAAAACAAGATTGCACAGTAAGAGTACAACTTTCTGAAGTTTTAGAAATCTGACCATTGATACCTGAGACTGTGGAGGTAGTACCTTCCTTTGACAGGCCAAGCTTCTCACAAAAATCTCGGGTGATAAGGTTGGACGTGCTGCCGTTATCCAACAAGAGCCTGACAGGATGTAGCTTCCCGTTGACGTCCGCCGCATTCGCCAAAGCTGTGGATAGCAGTACGATTTTCTGATTAGACATGTCAGATGTGTCTGTATTAGTTGATAAAACAATATTGTTTGAAGACTGATTTTCAGGATCCCTATGTAAGAGGGTATTATGCTTAAGTGTGCAATATTTGCAATGTGAAAGCTTGCATCGCTTATCAGTATGACCTGGTCGTAGGCAATTCATACACACATTGCTTTCTGATGCCTTTTTGATACGTGAATCGACATCTAAATTTCTGAAAGATTGACATGAAAATAAGTAATGATTTTGTGAACACATGACACAAGAAATTTTGTTATTAGAAGAGTAAGAATTATTATTATTAGTATTATTAGAATTAGTTTTAAATGTTGTATTAGTAGCAAGATAATTTTTATTTTTATTTTCCTGTAAATATTTATTTGTATTAAGTATGTGTAAGTTTTGTGTTTGTATTACAATTATTTATTGATTCGATTAAATCTGCTCGATAAGATAAAAATTTAATAAAATCTTTTAGATTTGGATATTGATTTAAGTTATTTTTAAATTCCTCCCATTCACGATGGGTGATTACATCTAATTTTTTGGACATAATAAAAATGACCAAAATATCCCACTGTGAGGTAGGCTGTCCTAATGTGTCGAGCGCCCTTAAGTTTTTATTAGTTACATCAATCATGTTACGTAATGAAGCACTAGATTCTTTAGGCATTAATTCAAAATTGAATAAGGCTTGAATATGATTGTTTATAAGCAGCCTTTCGTTATTATACCTATCTGTTAATAATTGCCAAGCTATAGCGTAATTATCGGCTTTGAAATCTATACTTTTAGTAACTAATGCTGCGCTGCCTTTAAGAGTAGCACGCAAATAATGAAATTTATTTATGTCCTGTATACTACTATTATTATGTATAAGGGAAATATACGTATCTCGGAACTCGAGCCAGTGCTGATAGTCGCCGTTGAAGTGAGGCAAGTCGATCTTGGGTAAGCGCACAAAATCGTGCTTGCAACCAGAGCCGTGAAGATTGTCGCTAGCGGAGGCCGCAGAGACGAGGGCCGGTGAGGTGGGACGTGGAGGCTCGAGCAGTGATCGTGCGAAGCCCATCTGCGCGTAGTACAACGACTCGAACTGTTCTCGCTCAGCATATGCCTCGCTCGTGTTCTCCGACAACAACTCCAACTCCGTCTGTAACGTATCGAAATCATTATATAGCGTTTCCATAGCACTAACTCGGCACTGTAGCTCAGATAGTTGAAAGGGGGTAAGATCAGAAGTAGGTAATAATTTTATAAAGTTGGCAAAATAAGTTAGCTTAGCTTTGTAGCCACCACGCCTCTTGACGAGTTCCCTTAATTTAGCTTCAGACATAATGAAAGCTTAACGCAAAATAAGAGACTGAAGCGCAAGAAAGACAAGGGAAAAAAATGAAAATAATTGAAAAAGGAAAAAAAAAGTAACGTCCAAAGGCGTAACGATAAATACAAAATATTATTTGCAAGATATAGGTTACTATGCAATTAGTAAGTAGGTTAAATAACCTTTTCAGATAAGATAAGGGAAAGAATATTGAATTTAATAAATATTAATGGAGAACAATTGAACAATAGCGAGCACGTGCTCGATGAATGGGCAGTGAATTCGAATGTAGTAAAAAATAGTATTTTTTAGATTCTTTCTGAAAATATGATTTATGATGTTGATCATGCATGCCTGACTCTGATAAGATTTTATTTTAATTCCTGGAAATGGCAAGAAATAAGACAGGAAAAAAAAAAAGAAAAAGAGGAACGGGCTCACTCAGAACGACTCCTTTGTCCCCAACCACGTGGAATGCTCCATGCGGCGCGGTCGGCGCATGCGCATGAATCCTGTTGAGGCGCGTCGGTCCAAAGTCCGGTCCAAATTCTTCGCTTCGCAGCAAATAAGACGGCGTATCCCTCTTCTTGCGAAGGCCTACTGGATGGGCGCGACTTCTTTGTCCTCAGCCACGTGGAATGCTTCATGCGGCGCGATCGGCGCATGCGCATGAATCCCGTCGAGGCGTGTCCGTCCAAAATCCAGTCCAATTCTTGCGCTTCGCAGCAAAATAGACGGCGTACGAAGGACCACTGTTGGGGCGAAGCTCTAGGGGTGATGCTGGTGGTCTCCGCCAGAAATAAAAGACGTCTTCGATGAAAAATAGACTGTATTGATAGGTTCTATGATACGAGGTATAGCCGCGGTGCGCGCGTCGCGTAGGCCGGTGGTCCGATGAAGTGAAAGGGCGCGGCTGCGACGCGCTCCACGCTGGCCGCGGGTGTCGCAGGGAGGCGCGCGGGGGGTGCACGCTGAAGGCAGGCGCGCGGGGGCTACCGGTTTGGCCGCCAGCGCCGCGCGGCCCGATGAGACGCAGGAACAAGTTAAATACAGTAAGTCCCTGTTTCACCACTTCCTGATAAAGTGCCGGATAGGCTATCCACAACTTATTTGACAGATTCTCCATACTTTTATCTGTCAAGTTAAGTGGTGGACAGCCTATCCCGCACTTATCAGCAAGTGGTGAAACAGGCCCTTACTGTTGTATGTCCGTCTTCTGGCTCATTAAATTTAACATAACAGGAACGACTAATAAGACGTAATAAGGCTATCGTATTAAATAAGTGTTATTGAATTTTTTGTGTTTAATCTTTTAGGTGTGCTAATGTGGGAAGTGTTCACGTGTGGGAAGGTGCCGTACGGCCGCATGAAAAATTCCGAAGTCGTAGAGATGGTTCAGAGAGGACAGGTGCTGGAAAAACCAAAAGGCTGTTTAAACGAAATATATAATGTAAGTAAAATTCTAGTTACGTGTCTGTCTATCTGTGTGTTTGTGTCTATTTGTCTGTGCGTGGGATCGTAGCATCCAAACGGGTAGTCAATCAAAATTTTTTGTTTAAAAGAATACAAATGACATAATTGGGGAGTGTATCAGCAGTATTTCATCAGCAGTATGCTCACTGTTTGGGGGCTCACAACACAAGTTTGTCGTTTATCTAGTTAGTTTTTTTTTTTTTATATTCTTTATTTACTTTTATTATTAGTAAGGGGTTTATTGTAATATCTAATAAGAACTTTAAGACCGGGTGAACGTTACTTGCCTCCAATTATAAACCTTTCCTACACTTCCACGTATATTTCAACACTAAAATTAGCTAAATCATTTTTGCCGTTGTCGAGTTTTAGCGAGACTAAGGACCTATTTCACCAGTTCCTGATAAGTGCTGGATAGGCTACCCACCACATAACTTGACAGATAAAGTATGGAGAATCTTAACATTTAGTATGTTATTATTTTTAGCAATATTCCGCGAAATAAACCCCTACTTGTAAGTAAATGAGTGAGTGTAGGCATAGGCATGCGTACAGCTGTAAACGAGTAAATGAGTGCTGTACGCATGCCTATGCGTACACTCACTCATTTACTTACAATTTGGGGCTTATTTCGCGGAATATTGCTCAAAATAATAACATAGTAAATTTTAATATTAATAATTAATAAATTTTAAGCTATGGTTTTCCGCAAAGTAACGCCTGATTCTATTAACTATGGAGAATCTGTCAAAAAAGTTGTGGATAGCCTATCCGGCACTAATCAGGAAGTGGTGAAACAGACCCTAAATGAATTTTTCAGGTGATGAAGGCGTGCTGGCGGCACCTGCCGGAGGAGCGGCCGGCGTTCCGCGCGCTGCGGGAGGAGCTGTCCGCGGTGGCGGCGGCCGTGCTGGCGGACTGACTGCGCCTGTTGCTCGCCCTGCTCCGCCCCGCGCCCCCGCCAGCCGCCACGCTGCCCCGCGCCCGCCGCGCACCCCGCACACCCCTCGCCTCCCCGCTCTGATCTCCCGCTGCCTCGTCGGATCTTCGCTGACTGACCGCGAATCGCGATAGAGCGAGATGAATAGCGTAATGCTGCTGAACATGAGAGTGAGACGGTAGATCTGTCGCTTTTTCGTGCTAGTGACGTGGTAATCTGTCAAATGATTTCGCTGCTATGACATCGACCGCCAAGAAAGCGATATAGCTAGATGGAATGTGAAGCATTACCCCGGCCGCACAATATCCGAAATTTCTGATCAGACAAATTCGTACGCCCGCTGGAACGCACTATGTTCATACATTTTGATGTAGACCCCGCATACTATCAGATTCTGACGTATCAAAATGTATGAGCGGGGCGGGTCCGATTTTTTCTGATCAGAAATTCTGATAATGTGCGGCCGGGCTTATCGTTTGAAGTGTGAGGCAGCAGAATTTTCTGTTTGTTTGATTGCGGGTGGCGTCGGTGTGCTAACGGCGTTTATGACAGGAATACGGTACAAGATGTTATTTGACGTCTTCCCAGCTACCCCGGTACAGGCGATAACTGGCATTATTATGCATTTTCTCGGAACGCCCCATAGCAGTCATGATCCTTGATTAAAGGTGAGACCAATTTCTTGAGATCTCTGTTCTTTTCGTGTAAAAATTCGTGCGTGAGTTTGTCGTTTCTGCGGTAAGTTACTCCACGTAATTTAATGTTACTTCAAGATAATGTGGCCCCACCTTTTATTGTACAAAATTGTGTTGATGTGAAATGAAAGGTTTACTACTTCAACATTACCGATCAACTTAATAATATATTTCTGCTTCAAAACCAATTAACGGTCCACAAATTGGCAACAAGACCATAAGGCTACCTGTGATATTGCATTTCAAAACAATAACATTTTATGTGTTAAATGTGCTAATTATTTCTTACGAATCACAAATACACCTTAGATCGATCTAAATAATAAAAGGAAACGGATGCAATTTTTTTTTTACATAGATATAGTCAGTAATTGTCGATCATTTTGTGCTCCTGGTGTTTTGGGTATAAAGAGAATGGTTGATAAATGATAATATGAAATACGTGAATGGTTTGTAAAATATGTTTTGTACGACTTTTTAAACAATGCTCACAACGTGTTTATAGGTATAAATTTAACGTAATTTAAAACACGCGCTACAGCCGTACTTGGCGTCTTTTTGTACGATTGACACGATGGATGATAAAATAATATTTTTGTAATCTCAAGCTCAGCTAGTCATTTCAAACTGAGTTTAAATTACGTAACAACGAATTCACTCGGACCATTCCATTTTTGTACGATACATCGGAAGAAATCCAACACCGCATGGCAATACTAGGATCTCAAAGCAATTTTGCTTGAACCAGCCTTTAGTAATTGGAGTAACTGAATGGAAAACCAGTATTTTTGTATGTGGACATAGTACAACCTTTAGGGCCCATAGGCGGGAGTCGTAGGTCACTAGATATTCATAGTATTGGGTAATGTCAATTCAGAAGGAACCATATCAGTTTATTTATAGTTCTCTATAATGGATTAGGTGCTGTAAGATTCCATTAGCTGACTTAGGGCTCATCTAACACCTTATCCGATGTAACTTGCTCCTTAGACAAAAGTAATCTCACATAATTATCTGATTGTATATAGTTTTAGCCCGGTTAGTATAAGCTATGGTATATTAACATATTAGGCGCAGAACTTATCTCATTTGATTATTCCTATATTATAATTGTTGTATTTTATATTTAAAACCACAGTACCAGTAATAAGGTAATTTTTAAATCGGTGTTATTTGTTTTTTGGAACTGCCAAGAAACTGTTACTCAGTTATTTTATAGTTTAGTCACAATATATTATAATAAATGTACCATCAACGAAATTGACTCATAGGCCGTTACCTATCTGCTTTACTTGGTAGGGCTAAAACATGTCAATGTTAGTTGTAATCCGTTCGCTGAGCTTGACATAACACGACCGAATAACGTAATTCCGCCCTCTGTCTATGAATCAATTTCTCTAGTAATAATATACAAATATGTATATGTAATATAGTATATTCTCACTTACACAGTCTATGAATTGTCATAAAAATTTGAGGAATTGATAAGAAAACTGCTCGAAAACGCTGCATTATCACTTTTAATTTTAACACATTATTTGTATCATATCAATCTAACCTGGTAGAATAGCATGTGAAACATAAGTCATTGTAAGAATCAGTATAAAGTGTTGAGTTATAACGTACATATTAGGTTATAATATTGAAAACATGTATATTGTATAACATTTTATCATAAAATTTGCGAGTTATTTCGTACGTTATTTGAAAGTTAAGACAACCAGCCTGTTTACCGTCCACTGCCAGAAAATAAAACGATCTTTAATTTTAATTAATTTCAGTATAATATTGTGATTATTAAATTAGTATATTAAAACATTAGGATCTCCTCGTTATTTAAATTTGGAACGTGACGACATTCCTGTTTGGGCACATTGTTAGGAATATTTTGTGTGATTATAACTCCTAGTCATATTGTAACTGTTACGACTTGCAAACGATGTCCTCTTTATTCTATGGTACTTTTAAACCACTATTGACTGTGGCTGGAGATTTTTGCTTATATTTTTTTACCATTAACAGTAAATTTATTACATCCAGAAGAAAAATACAAATTTTAGTGGAAGCACAAGGACCGTCGCGCAAACACCGTATTGCGTTTTAAAATAATTAGGTTTTTCGGGAGTTCAAAACTATTTGCATGTTAACCATTTCCTTCACACTCTATATCGATCTCTGATTATTATTTATAGATATTTAGTAATCGTCAAACGCGCGCAGAAACAATACTGGATGTTTAAACCTAGATTAATTATTTTGGTTACAAAATAATGTGCCAATTTTTTATTTGTATGGTTATTTTAAGAATACGTGACTGAATAATTTGTATTTTTTGTAATGTCTTTTTATTTTTACAAAATACCAAGTTTATACATTTTTACCTAATGTTGTAATGCTAAATATAGAAATCGTACCATATTATTATTTCCTAAATATTACTTTTAAGGTAAATATTGTATATTAATCATATGTATCTAACTGTATTAATTCGTATTACATGGCTATAATATTTATGTAACGCATCGTATTATTGTAATATTATTACAAAAGTATTTGCAACTCTTCTCTTAAAATTATGAAGTTTAACCATAGAGACTGTACAGCATGAATTTGTATACATAATTACTATCGTTTTGTATTAGTTACGTAAATAAATTATTACAATAATTACCACCTGTTTGATTTTATTTTAAAAATTTTACCACAGCATAATCTTACATTATTATTGGCAATAGCTCCAAACTAGAAAGAAGAAAGAGAAATAAAACAAATTTTAACAAAATAACATTTTAATGGAGGTTAACTAAGAATTAATCAGGTAATTATTAATTCCTTTACGTTAAAAGACACCTACGACCTACGAATAATAAAACCAGGAAACGTAACTCCCATACTAATACAGTTTTTTTGGTTCCATTCGAACTGTCATGTAACGTCAGCCTTTATACCGCTCAAGGTCACCTAATGTATGAAAAGTGAACCTAAGGTACACTTTTTTGACAAGTATTTTGGAGCATGTTTTTTGACGGAGTTACTCTTCCTTAGTTTTTTATTATTCGTAGCCTACGACATTTTAAATTAAGCAAATAATGTAATAAGTTGAATTAGATATTAAACCATAATATAATATTACTATATTTTTTACAGTGACTGATTAGTTTTTTACAATGATTTAAAAGTTAATTTTATATTTTATTGAATTGCACGCCGTTATAATGGCAATAATGTACTAAGGCCGGTATAAATAGTACTCAAGATGCGGTTCGGCTCTATGATTGGTCCAAATTTTGACAGCCAACCAATCACAGAGCCTGAACCGTGTCTTGAGACCGAGATGCATCTTGAGTACTGACTATTTATACCGGCCTAAGTACTGGAACTTTTCTTATAAGATCATGATACAGTACTACATTCTTGCAATAAAGGGCTTTGATTTGATTGATTTGGAGCAGACGGTAAATTTTATTACAACAAAAAGTGTTCGGCCACAGTACTTTTCAAAAAATATAAAATAAGGGGGCAATCCAGCAAACGGGTCACCTGATCGACAGCAACTACCGTCGCCCATGGACACTCGCAACATTAGAAGAGCGTTGCCGGCCTTTTGAGGGAATACACTCTTTACTTAAAGGTTTGCAGGCCGTATTACAATGAAAGTACCATCGAGGAAATTGGCAGTTGACGGACCTTCGTCATGTGGTCGGTTTTAAATGTCAATTCAAAATTAGCACTTAGTTGTGATCACTAATCAGTGATCACTGATCGATCGGATGGCCCCGTTATTTAGGTCCGCCATCTGTCTATGAATCAACTTATCTGATTTCTTAAACAAACAAGGAAATTGTGTATATAGACAATAATATACAACATAACAAAACAAGATTTTGGATTGTATTTAGCATAACACAGGGGAAACATTTCTTAAAATTAACAAAAAGATAGAAAAAACCATGTAAAACCTGAGGTAAATAATACTTAAATAAATATTATGGCAAGACTATTCTCATCTAATAGTACTTATTCAATAAAATGTATAAATAATGCATAAAGTACACTTCACTTTATATTCTTCAAAATCAAAACTAATTTATTAAGATAGTTGTTAATAATAATAATATATTTTAGTTTTTTTTTTGCATTTGTTAAAAGTCTCAGTTTCAAACTGCCGCACTCAGAGTGGAACATTAATTACTTAAATGTAATTAATTCAAAATTTTGACAAAAGCCTCATACTGCATACATTAACTGTCAAACTCTTCATTAAATTAAAGGTTAGTAATAATTAAATGTCTCTGAGTACGGCGGTAAATCCATTTATAATTAAATCACATACAATCACAACATTAATATAAATTCCTATTTCACAATTTAAATGCTGTTAAAATTTTATACTAAACTTATTACATGGCTAGATAATATTATAATATTATTTAAACTTACTTACATAAGTCTTACTCAAAAATCAAACATAACAATTTTGTAAAGATTATAGTAAACCTTGATCCAAGCTTTGGTTTAAGAGTTAAATTATTTAATCCTAAGGAGTCAAAATAGGGAATATTACGCAAAGGTCGGAGCTGAGGGCCCTATTAGCACATACAGTAAATAATAATCTGATCCAAATCCGACATGTTGCACATGTCATTTTTTTGACGTGACAACGTCTTATAATTCGATGGAGCCGGCTGCACGCACGAAAAAACATGACTTATGCGGCGTTACCTCGCTCTGAGGCGTTCCATTTAAGGCTTGAAGTGCAAGCGAGAGCGTGGAACGAGCGACAAAGAGGCACGTTGTCACGTTCAACTATCGTCAGTAAACCGACTTCACAGACAACCGTTTTTTTTAAAGAAGGCAGGTCGTTATAGCCCTGACGTCACTGCGACCCACGAGGATCTATTGTGAGCACATGTCATATCAGAAATGTTGTCAAACATTAAACAAAAACTTTTTGTTTACTGTCTGTGCTGATGCTGCCGTCCAGTGTGAAAACATTGCTATATATATATATATATATATATATATATATATATATATATATATATATATATATATATATATATATATATATATATATATATATATATATATATATATATATATATATATATATATATATATAATTTATCCTATTGTTTTTCCACATTTGATAACTGTCGGTGGGTTAATGTATATTATGTAATCTCTTTTCGTTTTTAGGGTTCTATACCCAAAGGCTACAAACGGGACCCTATTACTAAGACTTCGTTGTCTGTCTGTCTGTCCGTCTGTCTGTCTCCAGGCTGTATCTCAAGAACCGCTATAGCTAAACTTTTGAAATTTTCACAGATTGTGTATATCTGTTGCCGCTATAACAACAAATACTGAAAACAAAAGGTTAATATTTAAGGGGGGCTCCCATACAACAAACGTGTTTTTTTCGGCCTTTTTCGCTCTATATCAATAATGGCAAGAGGTAGGAACTTGACTTTTTCACACATTCTTTTGATATATGTGTACTTTAATATTTAATAATAATATTAAAATAAAATAAAAATTTAAGGGGGGCTCCCATACAAAAAACACAATTTTTAGCCTATTTTTACTATGTATCGGTACGGAACCCTTCGTGCGCGACTCCGACTCGCACTTGGCCGATTTTTTATATGTTATGTTTTTCATCATAATAGATTTAAATACAGTGGACCCCCCGTTAATCCGGCCACTGGCTAATCCGGCGCAATTGTAATCCGACATGCCTATCACTGGTTAATTTAGGTACTCATAATATAATCATTATTTTGCCCAAATTTTTATTTAGGTACTTACATACCTTTTTTTGTTACAATGCATGTAATGGTTACGGTTACAGCTCGCTTATAAGTACCTAGCTTTAAAAAAATGATTTATAGTTCAGATAAAACCTTAACATTGTGATTTTAAGGTATTGTAATGTGTAAAAATATAATATGGCGTACTCTATAATACGACATGGCCGTGCAAAATGTTTGTTGGATTAGCAGGTCTACTGTAATATTTTTATCATAGTTGCATAATTCTGCATGTAAATTAATTACGTCTTGTTATTAAGATTAATATAAATCTTTTGATAATGAAAATCAAAAAATGTTTTTAGGGTGGGTTGCACCAGATGCATGGTTAAAGTTAAAGTTATGGTTAAACTTTAAAGTTATGGTTATAGTTAAGGCTGGCTTAGCTTTAACCTTAACTTTAACCTAAACTTTGACCACAGAAATTGACAGAATATGTCTGTTGCGTTTATTTTTTATTAAAGCTCAGGAAATGGGATTGAGAGTATAAAAAATTGAATTATCCGTAAAAATTGTCAGGAAAAATATAACACTGTGAAACAGTTAATTTTCACGAAAAAATTTAGATATTATAAGTATGAGCAGTTATGTAAGCAGCAGTTAAGTAACCAAAGATTTGACATTTTGCACTGTGGTAATAGTTAAAGTTACAGCTGTTATAGTTAAAGTAAGTTGGTGCAACCCACCCTAATCAATATTTTCATAAAATTATTCATAATACTTCAAATATAATTTACATTATGCTACACATTCTTGAATACATTATTTGTTTTGTTACATGTCTGTAGGTAGCATGTCAGGAATTAAGTACTGACACAAATCCATTTCCGAATTAACAAATGTCACTTTCCCAGCTGTGTTCTCGTCGAGCCTGGAATGTTTATAAACATGTTGTATTATTTATTAGGATTTTTTGAAATTAATTTTATTATTATTGAAACTTAACAAAGTATGAGTGTGGTGTGAGTTTTAGATTTACAAATAAGTATGTTTCAAATTAATGTCAAAATTAAGCAAACAATAATTTCAAGGAATACTTTACCATCCTTTGATTACAGCCCAACAGCCAGAGAAAAAAACAGGAGCGTTAATGATAAGACATACTCCAAGCCTCTCTGGATAATGTCGGCTTAGCAGCCATATCAAATTCTTCAACACCTGGTAGTCCATGCAGGAGAGAGTGAAATTGTTCAAATCAAATACTATGCACAGGTTGTCTACAACTTCTTCAAAACATTTTTTACTTGCCTCTTCCTGGAATTCACATTTAAATTACAATAAAAAAAAATATACAATTAAATTATATGATATTGAATGTGCTATAACTTCATGGTGAAAATTCATGTTTCACAGTAATTAAAAATAAATTAATAAAAGTGGAATAAGGGCATGAAAAGTTCATGCACTTATTCCACTTTTATTAATTTATTTAATTACAATAATTATGTTTCACACCACCGGTTTTGATATAATCATCATCAGGTGATGATGATTATATCGAACCCGTACCGGTACAGGAAAAGTGTATATTTTTACTGCCAGACAATTAAATTAGACAGTTTGTATGTTGATTTTGATAAATTTCAAAAGTTGCAGCAAAAAAATCCTACCCAATTAACAAATTGAAAAATATGCAATATCTAATATTAAATATATTATTAACAATTCAACTCCCATACTGTCCAAGTGGGCCGCAAGAACAATAGATTTCAAAGCGATCGAAGGGTTAACCCATCAAGCCCCGTACGAGCGCCGATGCTCGCGATAGTAATAGAAAGGCTATTGTGTCTTGTTTTTCCACAATCGAAGGATTAATATGAAATAATTTATTTCAATGTAAAATATATGGGCATTACCAAACAGTATACAATGAATTTAGTCAGGTCATCTATGTTTCTATCAGTAGTGCTGTGATTCTTGGCCGGTATGTAAACAATAGGTCTTCCAACTAAGTCTCTGTGCCGGAGTACTCTTGCTTTATTCGAATATTTTTCAATTAACTCTTTATTTTCATGCAGCTCTGCTACACCATATTCCACTCGCCATTTGTTTGTTTTCAAAATAGCCTGAAATCGAAGATGTTAGTCACAAAAGCATCTCGTTAAAGGATTCCTAAAAATCAAGTTATGACCACAAATCTACCTGGAAGGCACTGTCAACTGTTTTGAACGCTTTCAAGTATCGTCTGAGAGAAAAGTCATTGTGGTACTGAGCTGGATCCGCATCACATATTAATTTCATTCTCTCTTTAAGATCACGTAGATTTTGTTCTTCAGCCATGGTTTATGTTTTCACTAAAATATAATACTTATCTAAAACGATTGTTTTGTTTGCCTTACACCTGCTACGTGGACTAGACTGTATCTTCTTGGAATCTTCTTAGTTTGTAATAAAACATTAACAAATTGTATTGAAAGGATGTACAATTAATTATGCCTATGTATTCTAATAAAATTTACATAAAAATAACAATAGATTACTAACTCGAAATCTTTCGATTTCGAATGACAATTATTGACAAATGACATCATTTTCGGTTTTCCCTTAGAAAAAGAAACCCAGTAGAATCATTCTCAGCGTGCCACTGAAAGGGACAACAAGAAAAGTAATTAGTGTTACCAGTAATAAGAGATATGAAAAAATTACCCACGGATCTAATATTAATGCCAAGTTAAAAACTTTCAGTAAATATAAATGTAAAATATAGTCTTTTACATTTATATTATGTACTTACTGAAATTTTTATATTAATATTCGACACCAAAAATATTATAATATTATTGTGACATTTTTCCGGTCGTAACTCGTAAACTACATTACTTCCAACTATTTATTTAGATTTAATCTATATATATAAAAATTAATTTCCAATTGTGTTAGTAACGCTATAACTCGATAACGGCTGAACCGATTCTGCTAATTTTAGCCTTCAAATATTCCTTGAAGTCCAGGGAAGGTTTTTGAGTGACACGAAGTTCACCGGGACAGCTAGTATATTATATTAATCATGATTTATTGCATTAAAGACCAGCAATCTATTAGAATTATACGCGGGCGAACCCGCGGGTAAAATCTGGCATTAGCCATTAGTGTATTAAAAAAACACAATTCAATCATCAACATATTTATTTAACATAGTACATTAATAATTGATGTGCTCTAAGCCCCATACAATATCTGTCAAACTCTTCATTTATTTGAAGTTTAATAATCATTGAATATTTCTGAGTACGGCAGTAATTATTTAAATTTTAAAGAAGTATTTTTTATCGGGCTTTGGCCCACCACACTTTTTTTGTGTCACCAGAATCGACAGCGGTATCCAACCACAAAAACCCTTTAATAATATGATCTCAAGGAGCCCGAGAGACATGCTAAAGCTGTCTTGGGACCCGCATCGAAATTAATCAAAAGAAGATAGGAGGTGCAGGAAATATTCCCATTTTCCCCCCCCCATTCAAAGCGGGAGGTCTCACACGATGGGTTACCTGATGCTTCGCTCTTAGAATCTAGGAGCTGTAATAAAAAATATTAATTTAATTTCTGTACACAGACAAGAAGTACCTAATTAATTATAAATAAATTACCTTGACAGGCACAGAAAAAGAAATGTTTTCTTTCCAACATTTAAGTAATACATCTTCTTTATCAAAATGTCTACTGTATATTCTTGAACCACGTGGTGGGTCCCAAATCCCAATTCAGTCTATTTGTTGCAGTTCTCCATAATTTACGGATTTCAGGGTCATTAGGAAATCTGAAAAAAAATGTTGGATACATAATAGTTATATTGAAATAGTACTTTAATCCATCAAGCCCCATAAGAGCACCGATGATCGCAACAACAATTATAGAATACAATAGCATTTCCAAGAATCCGCGATCGAAGGATTAAAAAAATAAAACCGACTTCAAAAAAATTGTACTTAATTGAGAATTAAAATTACGTTATCTCAAAACTACTAGACCGATTTTGATGAAACTTGCAGTATTCCTTAAGTTGAACAATACCAAACTGTACAACAAAAAAAGAATTACTCAAATCAGACTTAAAGTTCCGAAGATATGCAAACACAAACATAAAAACATACATACATAAATACATACACTTTTACATTTGTTCAGACACTGATCTAGACTTACATATTATACAAAAACTGGGCAGTTCTATAAATATTACATTCATACGCGTTGAATTAATAACCTCCTTTTTTGAAGTCGGTTAAAAAACAACAAAATGTTGAAAAAAACAAATTTACTTAAATTTCCCCACTAGCAGGGTAATTAATTTAAGCAACATCTGGCAACACTGGCATTTGAGGTTATAAAAACAAATTACATAAAATACAATATATTCGATGCTAATTTTGGTAAAATATATGTTTAATGTGAACAATATTAATAATTAAAGAAAGTTAATTTATAAAAAACTGTGATGCTAATAAAATAAAACGAAATTTTTGAAAACTTACGTGTGAAAAGATATTCCCTCAATTTTCCTTATAGTATTGCTTTTACAGCCCATAACACTACATCTCAACATTATTTTAGTACAGTTCAAATACACCGCTTATAAGAAAAACACCAACCACTACTTCTAACGTTACAAATAATAGTTAAATCAAACAAAATTTGTAAATCACAGCTGTTTGTGTACGAAACGTCAAACTTTGATATGCTCCTGTAGGAGCATCACATTGGAAAAAATAGCCACGCGGTGAGGGACAGAAAATAATTATTTTATCTCTTTTCTCGACAAGCAATACGTAATTAACTATCTCTTTCTTTGTGTGAGTGAAAAGGAAATATACAGCAGTCTATTCTATCCTCTGTTTACGGGTTTTCCTGACATGTTTTTTCTTCTTTTTTGGCAACTTGACACAAAGGATGTGTATGTTGTGCCACAGACAAGGTAAAAAGGTAAGGAATATGGCGGGAGAACCATATTCCTCCTATTATAATTTTCATCATCGTTTTCATGTATCATCAGGTCTAAAGTCTAGTCAAAGTCTAAGTAAAAGTCAATACAGTCACAGGAGTCAAGTCAGTCGATTCAGTAAAGTGGTAGACGCTTTACTGAAACTTTCGATGGAGTTTTGGAGGGAACACAAAATAGCACGTTTCTGGATATTACATCACTTTCCTACACTTGTGAATGAACACGAATATCTCATGGTTAATATTCTACCAATATTACACATTAAAAACCCAGCTAACACAATTTTAGGAAAATAATACAAAAACACAACAGCACTCTTTCACATGCCCGCCAAAACCTCAGACTACTAAGGGGATACTATGTATGCCAAAACACCTTCCTGACATTAATTGACAAGTGGTTTTTTTTTGCTAAGTCATGGGATCAGGCTACGACATATATCTATAAAATCTCAAAATATCAGTATGGTCATGTGGGTCAAGTGTGCGCAGTGTGTAAGTGTGCGCATTGTAAATATCTCGAAAAATATACGACGCTAAGGGACAGCAACCCCCTCTTCAATAACCCACAGGACGCCCTGCGAAGCGCTCGTGTCCCAGCGGCTGCGCGCACGCCATTTTGGAATGACAGATAAATGAAGATTTTTGCTCAAATATTTACGATATTTTGTAAATTTTGATGCGTAATCTTTTGGAGTTATGTATTTTTTTTCTAAATAAGCTTTTTGCTATCGAGTGCAACATAATATCAAGTTTGTTATTTGCCAATGTTTAGGATATTCTGATGATGCAGGAATTAAGGATATTCGTATAACCCAGTTCCTATGCTTGGGGTTAAGTGTGCGCAGAAGCTTTTTCCCTTATGTGGCGAACAGTATTCTGAACCACCGACTGAAGATTGGATTGAATGAAGCCTTTGTGGAGTCTGGTGGCAAAAACAGTGCATCAGCTCTGTACACGGCACTTTTTTTAAAATTACAATTTATATGTATGACGAAGTAACCAAATATTTCTAAGTGAAAATTATTGTTCTCATATTTCGATTTAAGACGATTTTGTTGATTACTTTAAGTAACTATAAGTAGTTACAAATTAAAATTATAAAAGAATATTCTTTAAGTTCTAAAATATATATATTTTGTTGTTGCGTACACTTACCCAAAGTGCTGCGTACAAATACCCCGATACTGGGGTAAAAGTGCGCAAATGGAAGGGTTATGGTTTTCTTAAGTTTCTTAAAATATAAGCTATTTAAAAATACTATTGTTGTGTCTAAGTTGATGACAAATAAACAGTCTTACAAATGAACACAGTTTTGTTTCATTGCACTAATAATATTTGAGTTTTTTAAAGCATCAAAGTTTAAATGCTCACACTTGACCCACAATGACTCTGTAATGGAAACCGGCAGTAAGTATACTGCCGGCAGCCGAGATTTAAAACAACGGCTGCCGGCGCCGGCACACAAAATGGGAACCGGTGAAAATGCGTAAAACGAATTGTAAAAAGAAATAGGTCCCAAATAGGTACCTATAACTTCAAATATTGGACTTTTAACCGACTTCCAAACATAATATTATGTTCGCCTGTGGATATTTTAGTTTTTTCTGATGCATTTTCATCAAATGCTACCAAAAAGTAAGTTTTTGCAATACATTATACGTAACCACGGTTCCGAAGGTGCTGAACAGAACTTCGGACTCCTCATTCCACATACATATTATATTTTGAGAGTTTCAGTGTTGTTTATTTGTACTTCTTATAATGCTTAATGCTACTATGCAGAAAACATTAATCATCATCATCATCACTACCATTAAAACATGCATCCCACATTATGACTTTAATATTATTGGTACTTTTCATTCCTTTATGCCCGGGATACACGAGGCTAGTTTTTCAAGCTAGGATAGCAAGCTAGTTTTTTACCAAACTGTCCTGGCTTGCTGACCTAGCTTGGAGCATGCTAGTTCTGTTTACACGAGGCTATATTATTTTAAGCTAGTATTATTCCTGTGACCAGGGTGACCACACGTCTAAAATGATCTGCACGCGAAAAAAAACACTATTCGACTGAAAAACGGTTACTTCAAAAACTGTGCCAATTCGCGCTAGACGTACTAGAAGATGAATTACAAGAACGGGTGTGGACACGACCGTGAATTTTGATAAGAGATGAACGTGGACCATCTGCTTTACTTTGGAAGAATTTCGCTTTAGGGCTTAGGCAAATATAAGAGTATTTTGCGAATGACGCCTGATTTGTATGATATTCTGTTCAGTCTTGTGACGCCAAAATGCGTGGTTACTGCTTACGAGTCAACTGAAAACTAGCTTCGCCGGACACATGAAGCCAGTACACAAGCCAGGATAGTAAAATCAGTGGTGGGGGATGCTACTAGCCTGAAAATAGAACTCCATCCTATTGAAAACTGCCCTGGCTTGTAAACTAGCTTACTAGCTGACAAATGAAGATAGTTTTGTCTACACGAGGCCAGAAGTACTAGCTTGCTAGCTTTCTAACACTAGCTTGCTATCCTGGCTTGAAAAACTAGCCTCGTGTGTCCCGGGCATTAGCTCAAGACTGATGTTTTTGATCATTATTCTGTCATTTGACAAATGATGTTTGCGAAACATCGCGTGACTTCGGCAAACTTCGTAAAACGGCGCGGCGCCGGCAGCCATTTCGGCAACCGGCGCCGGCAGCGGAGGCACTCCCTAATAATAATAATATTATTAATTATTAATTACCTAATTAACCCATCAGTCGTGGCAAAACGAGACACAATAGCTTTTTCATTGTTATCGCGGCCGGATGTGGCCGCTTGGGGCTTCATGAATTAATAACTAAAACAGCACTTGTCTATGCAATAAACCTAATAGGCCAAACCTATATTGACCATCGGTGTAAATAGTTAAATGTAAACACTAAGTTTGTAAAAAACAACATTTTTATTTACAAAATCACAACTATTATTCTCTCCCTCGCAATTTATGAGAGGAGACCGTTCACAGTAAATGCGGGAAGGTGAGGTACTCGTCGTCGGAAATCGTCAACAGTGCAACAGAAACTGTAACCGATGTCGAGGCGGTCGGGTTGCCACCTCAGCCAGTCGAAGGCGGCGTTGTTGCGGCAGCGGTCTGTGCAGAACTGCAGGCCCCTCGCCTCCTCCAGGGTGTAGTAGGGGTTGTTGATGCTGATGAAGGCAGTGCCAAGGCGCCTCGACTCATCGTACACGACCTGTTACGGATAGTTATGTCAATAATAATAATAATTTGTTAATTGTTTTCACGTTCATTTTTAAAAGACAAGCATAATATTCTTATTTTGGACAAATGCTTAATAGTTCTCTGTAAGCGTTTGAGCGTCCACGCAAAAATTAAATCTTATTTCAGTTGTACGTACGGTGAAATAAAATGTTGAAAGGGAACCCAAACATTGGTTAATTTCCGACGTAAGTTATACTCATCCGTTCATTCCGCTGGACTAGGCTGACTAGGTATGAACTATGATGTGACCTGTGAAAACGTATCCCAGGCACAATGGATGACCTTTTTAAGAATAACAATACTACCTTATAGAAGTAAAGTGGTACAGGAACAGTGTTGCCGTTTAGGTAGATGTCCACAAAGTGTCCGTTGGCGTTCCTCAGCTGCGTGACGCCGAAGGTACCCGTGTAGATAATCGTGTTGTAGCCGGCCTGCCCGATGCGAGCTCGGAGATTCTGGAATAATTTTTTAATATATTTTACTTAAAAAAAATCCATTCGAATCCGACTCAGCAACATAAACAACTATGTGTTTACCGATACCCTGTTTTCAACCCGACTTCATTTTTAGGGTTCCGTACCCAAAGGGTAAAAACGGGACCTGTGACTTTGATGTCTGTCCATCTGTCCGTCTGTCCGTCTGTCTCCAGGCCGTATCTCAAAAACCGCTATAGCTAGACTTCTGAAATTTTCACAGATTGTGTATTTCTGGTGCTCAGGGCCCCCGCTACCATATGTGCAAAGTGTGCAATGCGCACGGGCGCCATCCTCTAGGGGCGCCAAATTACCATCTTTAGGGGCGCCAAAACCAAGGTCCCAAAAAATTTGCCTAAAGGGACTTCAAAATCCTTTTTTTGCACACAGGCGCCAGTAGCCCTTACGGGGGCCCTGCTGGTGCTGCTATATATTATAACTAGCTGTTGCCCGCGACTTCGTCCGCGTGGACTTCAGTTTATAGCGCGCGGTGTCAACAAAATTGGTGTCTTTAAAAGCTTTTTAAAACCCTGGTACACCTCAAATCAAAATACCCAAAACAGTACCCATGCAGTGTGCACATAATATTTTTTTTAAATTAAACTTTTTTATGAGTAAGTACCAAATTTTAAAGCTTATTTAGCCCCCCATTACACAACTTTAGCTTTACCCATAGTCTATAGTTCCATACCCATAAACTATTTAGTATTTATCATTGGTAGGCTGTTGTTTCTGATATTATCTATGTTGGTAGGTGAGTTATTTAATAACGTGTATAACAATCAAAAGAATCGAAAAATGCAACTCAACATGGTACCACCTCTTATAGAAATACGTATGAGCAAGCGATAACGCGATCTAGGCGACTCTTGGCGCCATCTGTTATGAGTTTTTGGAACTAACTTAATTTGAACAAATTTACGCCTAAACCTTTACGCCTTACAACCCCTTTTTCCAGTTAAAAAGTAGCCTTATTAGTAAGGGATGTCGCGCTCATTTTGAAAAGTCATTTCATACCGAGCGAAAATCATTACAATAATAGTGTTCCGCTAATACATAACAGCTTTGATCGTCAGCTGCTTCAGAAGTGGTGGGTTAAAATTTGAGAGTATCTCAAAGTTGTTGGGAATCGTTTTGAATTGACATTATAAATATCCCAATCCGCACCCAATAAAGGTTCATATCTAGATTATAGACATTTAGGTCCGGTAGGTGTTATTTTAGTTTAAGTATATAACAGCAGATGGCGCTTTACAAGTAAAATATAATTTAATATTTCTTCTTCACAAATCAAATATTGACTATCGAATTAATTACTTAAAATTGCTATGTGAGACAATTTTGTGGTTAATTCAAACGAAAATCGCCCTAAACTGAATGTTTGCAGGTGGAAATGTCGTCTACGCGACGCCCTAGGATACATTGAGCGCGAAGTAGGGTTATATTGGTTATAACTTATAACTTATATCGCTGGCTGACGGTTTTTCCACCGTCGTATTAACGACTGACGGTTTTCTTTATTATTTACAAAGTAGAAACATTCACCTAGTATAAATTTTGTACGGTATAAAATGACTTTATATTAAAAAAAAATTTTACATATTCAGTAACGCGACTGACGTTGAATCCCCCGTCTGCAATATGGCAGACGGTGATTTTTTGGTTAAACATGCCCTCAATAATCATCCATCAAAGTTTCATACGGTATAAAATTACTTTTAGCAAAATTTTTTCGACAACTTTGAGACACTCTCAAGTCTCAATGTACAACCCACCACGGGTGCGGCGACTGACGCTCATTATGTTGATTATTAAATATTAATCTACAACTGGACAAAAATTTGGCCGGTATGAAATGACTTAGAAATCAATAATACTACCTCCCCTATTATATGTCCTTTCTCAGGCTTTAGACTATCTGTGTACACAATTTCATTACAATCGGTTCAGAAGTTTTGGGTTTTGGCGCTGTTTCTGATATCTATGTTGGTAGGTGAGTTATTTAATAATGTGTATAACAATCGGAACAATCGATTATATGACTCAACATGGTACCACCTATTATAGAAATACGTATGAGCAAGCGATAGCGTGATCTAGGCGACTCTTGGCGCCATCTGTTATGAGTTTTTGGAACTTACTTAATTTGAACAAATTTACGCATAAACACCCCCTTATAACCCCTTTTTCCAATTAAAAAGTTGCCTATGTCCTTTCTCAGGCTTTAGACTATCTGTGTACAAAATTTCATTACAATCGGTTCAGTAGTTTTGGCGCTGTTTCTGATATCTTTGTTGGTAGACGTGAGTTATATAATAACGTGTATAACAATCGAAAGAATCGAAAACTGTAACTTATAGAAATACGTATGAGTAAGCGATAGCGCGATCTAGGCGACTCTTGGCGCCATCTGTTATGAGTTTTTAGAACTAACTTAATTTGAACAAATTTACGCATAAACATCCCCTTATAACCCCTTTTTCCAACGGACGTTATAATAACAACGACTAACGAATCTAAAGCAAAGGCTATCGCTACGAACTGGCAACAAAGTTAAAGATAAAGTTCGTACCATGGCCTCTTTGCTGGTAAATGGGACAAAAGGAGCCTACAAAAGGTTGATAGTTGACGAGGTCCTCATGAACCACTTCGGCCCAATCGTCATGGCGAATCAGTTAACAGGCGCCAACGATGTCATCCTCATTGGAGATATTAACCAACTTCCGTTTATAGAGCGTGAAAACCTCTTTAAACTTAATTACACTCGTCCAAACCTGGTAACCAACATCACCCAGGAGTTGTCTTGCACACACAGGAGCCCTATGGATGTGGCATACGCCCTAAGCATGGTCTATAATAACATCTATTCATCGAAGGAAATTGTGCGATCCCTGAAACTAATGAAGTACACAGGAGCGAGAATACCTAAAACCGATCTAAATACCCTGTATCTTGTCGACACACAGGAGGAGAAAGCAGCCCTCACTAATACAGGCTATGGATCGGGAACGGACTCTCGCGTCCTGACAATCCATGAAGCTCAGGGATTAACGAGTCCTTCGGTGATTATCATACATACCAAGTCCCGAAAGCTGGCAATCCATGACAGCGTTCCTCATGCAGTTGTAGCTATATCCCGGCACACTAACACCTGTGTCTATTACACTGACACTGACGGAGACGCTGTGGCAAGCTTCATAAAAAGAACTACGGAGGTGTCAACCGAACACATAAAAGATTAGAGAAGTGGAGCAGCATAATATCTAAGGAAATCGGAAAATGTCGGATCTACTGGCCGCCACACTGGGACCACACCGTTCAAAACACTAACATTATAATTATGTAATTTATAAAACAATAAATATATATTTATTTATTATATGTATATATTATAATCTATTCTATTATTTAAAAAAAATGTCCATGGCGTGATGGACTACAATTAATTAAAATTACTTAATAATATTATTTCAATTATCCTTGGCGCGAAAAATTTATAGAATAAAAAAAAAAAGGATATGGGCGAACAGCCCATAGACGGCCCCAATTTTTATAATAATAAAAAAGAAAAAAAAAAACCCTTTTTCCAGTTAAAAAGTAGCTTATGTCCTTTTTCAGGCTTTAGAGTATCTGTGTACAAAATTTCATTACAATCGGTTCAGTAGTTTTGGCGTGAAAGCGAGACAGACAGACAGACAGACAGACAGAGATACTTTCGCATTTATAATATTAGTATAGATAACAAATACTAGAAACAAAATAAAGTTAATATTTAAGGGGGGCTCCCATACAACAAACGTGATTTTTTTGGCCTTTTTGGCTCATGATCCATATTAGCAACATGTAGACACTTGAAATTTCCACAAAATCTTTAATAATTATATGTGTACTTTAATACTAATAATAAAAATAAAATAAATAATATAATTAAGGAGGGCTCCCATACAAAAAACAATTTTTGCCTTCCTTGGCTCTATAGTCTATAGCGGTACGGATACCTTCGGGCGCGAGTCCAACTCGCACTTGGCCATAAAAAATTGGCCAAATACGGAGAACGAGAGAGATAGTGATTACATTAAATATTTAAAATTAATTATATTTAATTGACAGACTGGCGCAAACGAGCCTTATTATTTTTAATAATCCAAAGAATTTGTCTTACAAATAAATTAAAAATTTATAGGCGCTACAAGAATACTTACCTACTTGAAAAGTTAATTATTATTCATCTCGAGATCGAAAAGTTCTTGTTTATTTATTCATGATAGGAATAGAAGACATTACCCAACTAGCAAAATTTGGTTCTGATTAAGTCAGATTTGCGTTTTCGTGAAGACTTATGGTGTATGAAGTAGACTTAACTTAACAGTCACATAGACTACTTTAATACCGCGTTTGGGCACAAAATTCAGGATCTTTGGTTTTGAATTTGTTTTGTACAGATCAGGAAAAATGCTAATTACTCTTAATTAGATCTTCAAAACGCACTATATCGTGCTACATATCTTTAGTACTACTAAACTAGAATCGTTATGAGACTAATAGATTTGCACAATACTCCGTGTGTGTGTCACGCGTGTTTGTCAATTTATAACAAATTATATTATAAGCAATATAAAACGCCATTAAAATAATAGTGATTTGGCCTGACTGCGACCTCATGCGCCCAGCTTTAAGTGCGAAGGTAAGTTTTTCGTTGATATATATGTGTTTATATGGTGTATTTTCAATGCTCCCTTGTTATTTTTACTTTTAATTTTAATGAAATATATTTTTTTATTTACAAACTGATACAAAACTATTATAAGATGTAAAGTCCGACATTATGCTATTGTAGGACTTATGCTCCGATTTAGAGTGTGACAGTTTGAAACCATGTTAAATTGGGGTTCCTTGCAAATGTTATCAAAAAACCATTTAAGAGTAAAATAAATATTAGCTTAGGTTACTAGTCTGACTTTGTCATAAGTTCATAATTTTAATGGATTATTTGTTTCAGATAGACAATGAAGACCTTGCGAACACTACTTATGCTTAAAATTATTGTTGTTGCCATATTATAAATAAAACTATAAAAATAATATACTTACAATAAATATTTTATTAATATTTTATTAATAAACCTTAAGTAACATTGCAGCATTACTTCTATCTACAGTAAATTTAAAAATATTCCTTAACAGTATGAGAGACATACCTACTGTTCTAGAAAATGTACGGAACCACTAGATTGTTCACTGCCCTTTTCTTGGTTTATAATGTTGTCTTGGCTTATAAACTTGTCGTTTTGTGCAAATTTTTATATTTAGCCGTAACTTTTTTTCTGAATCCACCACATCGCTTTAGTTGTGTCCATTTTTTTAAATCCATAATGCGTTTATTCAAGATTTTAAAAACGCAACATACAAGACTTTATCAGGATTAATTATCATTTATGAGAGCATGGGACCAATTCAATGTTTTTAATGCTGTAACAGCCACGATACATGCTACTTCAGTAATTCTAGCATCGCTTGTACAATAAGTAGCGTACCCAAGACTACAAGGCTTGTACGCATCCTCACAACGCATTTTTGTAGAGATGTGTTAGTCTTGATTATGATTTTATTTATACTTATGTACTTGACATAGAGCTAGAGTCTCATATCGTGCTACTTTAGGACTATGCTTAGATTAGCATTTCAAAGTGCAATAATAAGCCAACATACATCAATCAAAACTATTCTGTGGCTTTTGGCGGACTTCTTGCATTATAAGCTGCTATTCCTAAGACCATTTTGCTAGTTGGGTAGTCATTACTTAATACTTATACCGATTCGCTATCGTTAGTCTTCTTAGAAGACGTTTAAATCTAAAATATATTATGACTAGCGACCCGCCCCGGCGTCGCACGGGTATAAAATATGTAGCCACTGAAAAAATGATTAATATCGATAGCCTATGATCCTTCACGTGGTCTACTTCTTATCTGTGCCAAATAACATAAGAATCATCAAAATCCGTTGCGTAGTTTTAAAGATTAAAGGGAACAAAGGGACATGAGGGAAAATAATCGGCCAAGTGCGAGTCGGACTCGCGCACGAAGACTCCGTATCGTTATAGAGCAAAAATAGGCCAAAAAATGTGTTTTTTGTATGGGAAATTAAATTTTTATTTTATTTAAATATTATTATTAATTATTAAATTACACGTATATAACTAAGGCTTTTGTGCAAAATTTCAAGTGCCTACTTGTCATCATTGATACCGAGCAAAAAATGTTTGAAAAATCACGTTTGTTGTATGGGATTAAATATTTAATTTATTTTGTTTTTAGTATTTGTTGTTATAGCGGCAACAGAAATACACAATCTGTAAAAATTTCAACTGTCTAGCTATTACCGTTCTTTAGTTACAGACTGGAGACAGACGGACAGACGGACAGACATCGAATCTCAGTAATAGGGTCCCGTTTTTACCCTTTGGGTACGGAACCCTAAAAAGCGACTTTGTTTTATAATAATATTATGTATAGATATTAAATTTCAGTGGGGATTTATTTTAATTAAGTAATTATATGTGACTAGGGAATGCAATCCCGCAAGAGAATCTCAATCCCGGTATTTGCGGGATTGAACCATCACAATCCCGCTGGATCCCGGTATTTGCGGGATCCCGCTGGGTGGATTTAAACTTTTAAAATAAATCGTTATAATGACTTTACTTGATAGACCCCGTTTTATTCTTAGAATCTCAAATAAAACAAACTTTGTCGGACACTTTTTTCAAGGGTTTAATTATTAACACCTCCATACTTCAGACTTTATAAAAAAATGAAAGAAAAACTGATCATTTTTATGGAAATGGTTTCGTAATAATAATAGTTAAAAAAATCGCTTATTTATGTCCATCTTTTATCGAAACTTTTTTCGAAATATAGGTAAAAATTGTGTCCAAAGATTCCGAAACGGTTCCTGATATTCGACACAAGGTAGCTAGCAGCTGGAAATACTCGCTCAGCATCCACGCTGGTTAGTTCAATTGTCATTTAAAGTGAATTATAGGTGAATAATTGAAGCTAAATGGTTAAGCGGGCTGCCTGTAGCCAGTTCACGCACCCCCGCGCGCAAAGTTACGCATATGAATCACATTTCTTTGTAATCCCGCCAGTCCCGCGGGATCCCGCAAAATTTTCGACCGGGATTAGTCCCGCATAACGCATGCGGGATCCCGGTATTTCGGGATCCCGGTATCCCGGTATTGCATTCCCTATATGTGACGTTATCAGCGTGAAGGGACCTTATTGTCGGTATTGAGTTATTAGTATCTCAATAATCTACATTTAATAGGCTATCGAACCAAGTAAATAACATACGTGTAGGTCTGGAAAATATTAAAAAAAAATATGTTTAAACTCGAAAGTCGTAAAAGGTGATATTGAGAAAATCGCATTCAAAATTCGACACCCAAAAAAAGTATGTTATTGTAGGAAGTTACATAGATATTATGTTTTTTTGAGAAGTACGTTATATGGTCTTTTAAAATTTAACTTCAATCATATAATTTTATAACTCTATTCCTGTTGTTTACCACGCCAAAGTGCATGATGTAATGAAAATGCCCAAGATGGTTTTTACTAAATATTTCATTTATAGTATGTTTTCTATTGGATTTTATAAAAGAATAATATAAAACGGATCAGCGCCTGATCTCTCGGCAGTCGTGTCGGTCTTTAGTCCCACTGGTTATGCGAGTAAAGGAATAGAGATTGCTCTTGTGTACTGCGCACGCACTTGAGCAGGTTACGCAGGAGTTTCATTGATGAAACCGGCCTGGTTTCAATGAAACCGGTCATCGTCACCGAAACCGGTGTGGGAATTATTATTATTATTATTATCACACGTGTACACATGCATTTCGTCTCATGCTCAGCAACGTACGATATGCAACTATTGCAGATCTGAGGGGGCATCACCATATCTCTAATACAGCTGAGACCAGCTGAGGGTTCTTCGTCAGATACTTCAGACCTTTGATTTTTTACATTAAATGAAGCGGCCCACCAAGTTGAATATTTTTTGTAAAGGTGGCATGTCGATCGCTAATAGTTTGTTTGGGCTCTTGTGTTTTCTAATCAGGGTCACCAGGTACTTCAGGTTTTCGATTATCCTAGTTTTTACGATTGCGTACCCAAAGGGTAAAAACTATCTCTCCGTCTGTCTATCTGTTTCCAGGCTGTATCTTAAGAACCGGTATAGTTAGACTTCTGAAATTTTCACAGATTGTGTATTTTTGTTGCCGCCATAACAACAAAAATAGTAAAAATAAAATACATAAAATTAATATTTAAAGGGGGCTCCCATACAAAAAACCTTTTTTTTTGCCTTTTTTGCTCGATATCGATAATAGAAACAGGTAGGCACTTGAAATTTCCACAAAATCCTCAATTATATGTTTACGTTATTTGTTAAATTAAATTGAAATTAAAATTAAAGGGGGCTCCCATACAAAAAACCTAATTTCGAGTCCGACTCGCACTTGGCTAATTTTTATGGTTTTCCTAAAGGTTAAGAGGTTCTCAAATAGGGGCCTAAAATGCGGTGAAATGGTTCCTGTAAATGATGGTACGGCAGTGTTTGCTTCGCGCTCTACTTGGCGGGGGCACTGCCGTGCCCCCAGATATTCTAATCAATATTACCGATTTTCAGCTTGGTGCAAATTACTAGTAGTATAACAGTAGATACCGTGCCGACAGAAAGCCGCAATCGACTCTCGACTGCAGCACCGACAATAAGGTCCCTTTTTTACTAAACTTTAAGATATATTTTAACCTATAAAAAATCGTTTTTAAAACCTGTGTCTTTGTCATATCAAAATTTAGAGCCTGTTTATTAATATGGAGCAAAATTATTATTTTTAACAAAAAATTAAAACCGACTTCCAAGGTAAAAACAATATTAATAGCATCCTTATACATAATGTGAACTAAAAAGTATTAAATAATTATTTTTCCTATCTAATATGTAGTGCCTTTTCCCGAATTCGGCTAAACCTCAACTATTTCTGTACTCAATCTTCATCATTTTGAAGTCGGTACCAGATATAGTTGAATCTTTATTTCTTTGACAGAAAATTTGAAACTTTTGGAACTGGCACCGACTTTAAAATTATGAAGATTGAGTACAGAAATAGTTGAGGTTTAGCCGAATTCGAGAAAAGGCACTACATATTAGATAGGAAAAATAATTATTTAATACTTTTTAGTTCATATTATAAGGATGCTATTAATATTGTTTTTACCTTGGAAGTCGGTTTTAATTTTTTGTTAAAAATAATAATTTCACTCTTTTTAGTTACCTAGTAGGTAAACTGTAAAGTTTAAAATCATAATATGACACTCAAAATGCTCGCAGCGCGGCATGCCCTGACATTCCGGTTAGAACTTGAATACGATGTTTACGCACGCGCCGCGCGGCGCGCGGCGGGCGGCGCGCGGCGACGCCGTTGCCTCTGCGGCGCCGACCGCCGTGTATATAAACAGCCTATAATAATTAATGTTGTTATGTACATAATTATTATTATTGTATCCATACCTATGCCTTGTACTATTATCTATTTTGTGCCACGAGACATTGGTGACCTTAACACGACGTGGTAATGTCAATAATGATGACGATGATGATGATGATGAATTTGAATTGCATGGTAGCATATGCTTTCTGTTCTTAAAACAACGCCGAAACTCCCAAACGTGTATCTATAAGGAGTCAGGAGTTCTCTCAGCATCTTCGAAACCATGGTATACCTTGACCCAAATATTTGACATTTTGGTAGCATATTCTTAGTACACTTCACATAAAACCAAAATCACCATTTTATGTTTCCATATAAATTTCGAGGAGTTCCCTCGATTACTCCTGGATCCCATCATCAGGTCATCACTTTTGTGAACATGGTACCAAATTGGAGTGAAACCTAATACAACAAAACAAAAATTTCGAAAATCGGTTCACAAACGGCGGAGTAATCGTTGAACATACAAAAAAAATAAATATCCACAGCCGAACATATAACCTCGTTTTTTGGAAGTCGGTTAAAAAGAAAAAATGATTTTTTTCGACACTTTAATTTAAAGGCTCTCGGAAACTAGAACCCTCCACAAGGTCCCTTTTCCCAGATAACGTCACATATTATTTATTCCACGTGTTCTTAATAGGCGTCGACCGTTTAGCCTACTGGTTGATTCAGTGGGTTAAAATACCGACCGTACGTACCTGAGATATTGTCTAAAATCCAAAAAAGCGATGGTAATAATTACTAGATATAAGGACCCTGAGCCATGTAAGGCCATGTTCCTTTGAAGGCCAACTATCAAAAAGTCGCAGTTATCGTCATGTAAAGACATATTCTTTCTACTACACACTTAGATCCATCAAACTTATGGCCACAAACGTGGCGGCGAGTCGATCGCGCCGCTATTGTGGCAGTGCGAGCTCTCGCTTCATAGACTTCAGTCGTCGACGTCGAAATTGTTATTTGCGCGTACAGCAAAACGTCAGTTTTTAGTCAATAACCTATTATTACCTATTTTTTTTACTGTGAATTATCTTATAAGGATATGTTTATGATACTAAAGAAAAAAAAAATAGTTTTGCTTTAATTTAAGCTAAAATATTGGTAATGTTCCTAGGAAAGCCGGTGTTTCCTTATAAGACCAATAAAATATTTGACCGTTGGCCTTGCAAGGAATATTTATAAACAATGAACATAATATGAACACTCATATTTTAGTTATAAATACGTACCGTTGTCTGTTTCAGTTAAAACAATGTTTTATATTTATAATTAGAGATCTCACATCTCATATCTCATAAGATCTCATATTTATATGCCCAGATTGTGATTAAAATATCCAAAGTTCCTTTCAGTTTCTAAGTTTATTTACGAATTTAATTTTTTTTTGTTACAATTATTTGCGTCTTTTAATCTTAAGAATAATTTTAATTACTTAGTTGATTTTCAACATTCCTGACCACAAGATTGATTATTTGCCATGATTAGTTTTCATAATAATTAGAGTAGTCTGTAGTTTCTAACTATTATTTTATTGTAATTAGGAATTACAATCCCGCAGCTTATTCAATCCCGCGGGATTGATTTGCGGGATCGGCCAATCCCGCGGGATCCCACGGGATCCCGCATGTTTGAATTTATGTTATAAAATTGAATAATTTGAAACTACAGGTTTATGTTTTATTAAAAATCAACTTTATTAATAGAAAAAGTATCATAAAGGTCTCGTATTATGCCACAAAAATATTTGTTTTGTAACAAAATAACAACGAAATTATGTAATCACTCTAGTCTTATTAGATCTTAAAATTAAAATGCTTTTAATGCCTCAGCAACTTTGAAGTCAGGGACCTCTCAACATTATGGCTCCGCATTGATTGCGACGACCACCCTCGCGTTAATGCGTGCCTATATATTATTATATAGGTCCCATAATGGTGACCCCGAGACGGACTGACTCTTTGAACTCCTGCAAGCTGCTTCAGATTTAGTGCATCAGCAGATGACAGATCCCATCCGCAGAGATCATAATACTTGGCGACTTTAACGCCCACCACGTCGACTGGCTCAATTCAAGTAAAACTGATCATGCGGGAAGATTTGTCTGCGACTTTGCCCTTGCGAACGACTGAACACAACTGGTTGCTACGCCTTCACGAATCCCAGATGTAGACGGTCAGAATCCTTCCCTGTTGAATCTTCTGCTGACTTCAAATCCTGATGGCTACCAAGCATCCATGACCGCACCACTTGGTTCATCGGATCATTGCCTTATTAGGAGTCCTGTGCCACTTACGACGGTATTGCGACAGCGTGCGGTTAAATACCGTCGTGTGTGGCACTTCAAGATAGCGGACTGGGATGGGATGCGGTCGTTTTTTCCATCATATCCTTGGGGGCACATTGTGCTTCTCGCCGGATGATCCCGACAACACTGCCAACTCCGTTGCCAATATGGTGATGCAAGGGATGAAGCTTTTCATTCCGTCCTCTGTAGTGCCAACTTGCGGCAGATTTCGTCCCTAGTTTGGTTCATAGTCCAAAAAAGCTTCTCGCCGGAAGCAGAAGGCTTACCAATCCTGGGCCAATGCAGTGTCTACTCGGGATTTAAATACCAGCACAAATAAAATGAAGCACAACAATAAAGAGATCACTTGGGCAAAGAAACAGCATGTCAATAGAATTGGTCAAAGACTCGAGCGCCTCCCTTCGAGAACCGGCGAATTCTGGTCTCTAGCCAAAGCTACTGAAGGTAATTTCTTCAAGCCAACCCTACCATCCCTACAGGTCGAAAATGGAACGTTGGCCCATGACGCAAAAGACAAAGCCGATCTGGGTAAGTTCTTTGAGTCAAACTCGACCCGAGATGACGGGGGACAGAAACCGCCGACCATACCGCAATGCACTAGCGTCATGTCGGCTATTTGGTTTCATCAGCGCTAAACGCAAATAATCTTTGTTCCCTTGATATCCAAAAGTAGAGTGAGCCTGACGGAATCCCTCCTATTGTGTTAAAAAAGTATGCTCCAGAGTTGGCTATGGTCTTAGCGCGTCTTCTTCGGCTCTCCTGTTCTTCTGGCATTGAACCGGCTTCTTAGAATTCTTAGAAGACACCCTTGGTGTACCTGATCCCCAAAAAAGGTAACCACTCAAATCCTTCCGATTACAATCGCTATAACCAATTTATGATATAATGGAATCAATTATCAATAACCAGCTCTGACAATACTTCGATACTTGGACGGCCAGGGATTACTAAGTGACAAAGTATGCAGTACGGGTTCCGCTCATCGTTAGGCTCATATCAGGCGATTGTGTCGGAAGGGAGAGGCATTGGCTGTTAGTTTGGACATTGCGAAGGCCTTTGATCGGGTTTGACACAAAGCGCTGCTATCAAAGCTTCCATCATATTATGGGCTCCCCGAGAAATTATGCAAATGGATCATGCGGGATCCGCGGATCCGCGTTTTGTAGGTGCGGGATCCAGCAGATCAATAATTGGCGCGTGATCCCGCGGGATTGCGGGATGCCGCAAAGCGGGATTGCAATCCCTAATTGTAATTCATATGAAAAAGTCAATAAGTATGACAATAAGTTAATAAATAAGTATGATTATACTTAATTGTTAGTTTGGCCTTCTTAAGAACATTTTGGCCTTGCAAGGAACGAACACCTAAGAAGGCCATTTTGGAAAAAAATATATTGTTTCATTTTATTACAAAACACGTTGGCTAGTTATTTTATGTTAATATAATAATAATAATAATATCTATGGACGCTTCACACCACGTCAGTCTGGCCCCGTGGTAAGTACCTGAAGGACTTGTGTTACGGGTACCAGACAACGGAAATATATTTAATACTTTTTATACTTTACATATATTTAAGATTTTTATTATAAGATACACATATTTAATACACATCCATGACCCAGGAACTTTGAAAAACTTTTTGTTCCGTCGGCGGGATTCGAACCCGCGACCCCCGGCTTGAGCTACCGACGTGCTCACCACTGAGCCACAGAAGTCGTCAAATATGATACTCATTAATACTATTTTTAAATAATTTCCATTATTATATTCTTAGTTATACGTTAGTGTTCAAGTCATGTTCGTTGAATACTTTATAAATGATAAAAATATATTGAGCATTTAATGTTTCGCTTAAATGATAGAGCTTATTATCTAGTTTTATTAAAAGCGGATATATGTATTGTTACAACTCTATTTTTAAATTTAACGACTGATGTATAATATTGGCCTTGTTTGGAGCCGTGTTCCTTGCAAGGCCATTTGGAAGAGCTTAACAAAACTTAAGTTTAATAAGTGCTTATTAAGGCTAGGTTAAAAAGTGATTTTATAATATGATACCTAATAAAACAGAGCATTACTTGATAATTTGTTTCCTTAATTTATTTTGTTAATAAACGAATAAAAAGCATTTTCCCGTTAGATGGGCCTTACATGGCTCAGGGTCCTTACTTTAAATATTATATTATTATTGTTATTTTAGATAATATTTTGTATCTATCATACGAATTTGAACTGCCAGTTATGAAATCATGTTTCAATTTAATTTTGCATTCGAAAATACGTTTACATTCAAGACATCGCCTAGAATCTATTACATGTTTTCACTTTCTGAATGTAAATATCAAACGGTTTCGTGTTCAATCACTAGTGTAAAGTTTTCGCCAGTTTTCGTAGAACCTGGGAACGTGGCAAACGGTACGTGTAATAAAGATGGATACCCGTAACAGCAAAGTACATTTATATATAATTACTACATTTGACGGTAGATTTCTGAGAAACGGCGGTATTTTGTAGTCCACCCCACGTCCACCCCATCCAAAACTGTTCTATTTTTAAACTATTTCCAAGAAGGAGGTTCTTTGTTCGGCAGGGGATTTTGAAGTAAAACTTCTTTTGGCGCGCTGAGAGTGTTGGTCGCGTCATGAAAAAGAGGGTCGAAATATGTAACGACGTCTTCACCATTTTGGACAGGAGTTTCACTTCTAAAAAGTAAAACGTGCACCTACTCTGTAGGTTCGGAATCATACATCCTGCAAGTTGCAACTTTTCGACATCGTTCCACGCGAAAAAATATACCACCCTCGTCACCTTCATTGAGTGTTTTGCGTAACTTTCTGTCGCGAACTGTAAAGCTCTGGAACGATCTGTCTCTAGCAGTATTTCCAGACCAATACGACCTGCAAACCTTCAAGAAGAGAGCGTATTCCCTCTTAAAAGGCCGGCAACGCACCTACAGCTCTTCTGATATTGCGAGTGTCTATGGGCGACGGTATTTGCTTTCCATCAGGTGATCCGTTTAATCCTTTCCCCCCTTATTTTATAAAAAAGGACACGCTCTTTTTTACCTGCTCCACCCAGTTCCAGTTCCCGGCGTTGAAGGGCTGCCACTGCGGGGCGGCGTTGGTGAAGATGAAGGTAGCTCGCTGGCCAGTCGCGAACACGTAGTCGGACTTGGCCGCGAGGTGACCGCGCGCCAGGAACTGTGTGTTGGTGACGTAGCGGTCAGCGAGGGCGTTGCCCACCAGCGCCGCGATGGCCGCCTTCTGGCTGACCTGCGTGTACACGTTGTTGATGGCCACGCCGGGAAAGAAGCCTCCAGCTGAAAAAAAAAATAGTTGTATCAAGTATATTGTACCTATACCATCGAAGAAATTGATTCATACGTCCGTTAATAGGTCCGTTAACTTCCTAACGGACCTACTTCATGCGGGCGGCAGTCAGCTTATGTCAATTCAATGGTACCTGTGATCGGTCGGATGGGTTTGACTTAACGCAACCAAATTACTAGCCGTGCGGCCATTGCGACTTTTTGTAGCGATGCAGTCGCGTACTGTCGCATATTTGCATCGATACAGTCGCGATGCAGTCGCTAGGTGTGTGTTTTGTATGGAGTTGCAAATGCGACTAACGCGCGTTAGTAGTGATGCAGTCGTGCGCTTCATAGCCGCGGGACTGCATCGGCCATCGCTACTAAAAGTCACAGTGGGCGAAAGCCCTTAGGTCCGCCATCTGCCTATGAACCAACTCCACTGATAGTACCTACAAACTCTTTCTACAGACTGATTTGAAGTAGCTGTAAATTGTACATTGTTATTTTTGTTAGTCTTAAGTAAATATTGGATACTCTGACCACTTAAAGCGTGACTCTCGTAGCATACTCGTAATATATATTTTAGTATGCTACGAAGGTCGCGCTTAAACTGGTCGCTCTATAGTGACGGAAATTTTTTGAATGAAATTATTCAAGTCAAGAAATTATTCCTAATAGCTCAATCGCCAATCCAAGTATGTACTTTTCTTAATTCTACTCCTGGGGGTGTTCCTTCAAAAGTTTTTTGGCGTTGAACCAGTGCGCACAGTTATGAAGCTCGCACAGGGCGCAAAAAAGGCTATTTACGGCACTGGGTTGAACTAGGACGGAGGTAGGAACTCGGAACTTACCAATCCAACTGGGTCTGTCAACGCCGGTTTGGTGTACGGCGTTCGCAGCGTTCTGATGGTAACGAACGTACAACACCTCCAAGCGGGACTGGTCGAAGCAGGACCAGTACAGCGGGTAGAACACGTTGTTCACACTGAAGCCGTGGCTGAAAATAATATTGTTAAATCAGGAAACTATTAAGAACATCCGGGAGCACGATTCATGGAATCATTGTATCACGATTGGAGGATAGCGGGGTGTGTAGGCGGGGCTAGCGTTTTGACAGTAGGCTCTTAAGCTAAGAAGTTTCAGGAATCGGAATAAAAAATATTGAACCGATCAAATCACTAGAAGTATCTTTACAAAGTTTCATGAAATAGATAAACGGTAAACCCAATAGATAAACCATATTGTAAGCTTGCAAACAAAAAAAAAATAGGTCAAAATCAGTTCCCTCGTTTGAATGCTACGATGCCACGGTCAGACACACACACACGACCTACACAGAGACAAATAGACAGACAGACATACGTCAATCTTTTGACATCCCTCTTCTATCATTGGGGATAAAAAACTTAAGAAGAGCTAGAAAATTCTTCAATTTTCTATCGCTACTAAGAAAAATTACGTCGATCGATTCGAAGGGAGACGCATCTTTTTAAAAAAAGTCAGCAGCTAAAACTTGCCCCGTTTCGGGGGCAAATATTAACAGTGACGGGGTAAGTATTAACGCTTGTATACTTATTAGAATTTCATTTAACCATGGAAGTAAAAAACATAACAATATTAAGATGATAATTTATTTATTTTTTGACATACAAAATATGTTAAAGAACAATAATAACTACTGTCAAATAACAATAATTTCCTTTTATGTCATCCACCCTGAGCTGTTTTTAGCCCCTATGGCCCCTATATTATTCGTATTGACGAAGAATACAGAAATATTGAAAAAGAATTACAGCTATAGCAGAAGGCAGCTGCGCCCTTTTAATGTAGAATTTAATGATTAAATTCTATGAATATATGTACAGGAACTTTATACAATCATAATTCATAATTTATTTAGACGTGAAATTCAGAAGCAATATATTATTGTATTCTAAATAATTATACTCTCAATAGCTGCTATATTATTTATAGTCCGCGCGGAACTAGTTGGCCGCGCCTTAGGTAGGGACGGGGGTGAGGGTTGCTTGCTGCTCGCAATGCACATGAGATCAATATCGTGAACAATAATATTATTTAATTATTGGAAAGAATAAATTAAAGACATTAGACAATTGCAGTTTTATATTCTAAACCCGCTATCCCCAATCCGCGGCCCGCCGGGACTTTATTTGTGGCCCGCGTGATGTTAAACAATTTTGAAATTCACGCCCACCGGCAAAATAACGTAAAGTCTAAATATCATTAATAATATTATTAAATATAATATTAAATCTTTAATTTTGAAGAAAGTTATTTTTTAACCCTAAAAAATTTTTGTTGCGGCCCGTGAGTCGCGACACCAAGACCAAAACATGTTTGTGGCCCGCATGAAAAAAGGTTGGGGACCACTGTTCTAAACTATTGACATCGGCTTTCCGTTTTTTAAATAATCGGCCAAGTGCGAGTCGGACTCGCACACGAAGGGTTCCGTAACATTATAGAGGAAAATTAGGCCAAAAATTGTGTTTTTTGTATGGAAGCACCCCTTAATTATTTATTTTATTTTAATATTATTATTGAATATTAAAGTACATATATAACTAAAGACTTAGAGAAAAATTCAAGTACCTACCTGTTGCCATTTTTGACATAGAGCAAAAAAGGCCAAAAAAATCACGTTTGTTGTATGGGAGTTAAATATTAATTTTATTTAGTTTTTAGTATTTGTTGTTATAGCGGCAACAGATATACATAATCTGTGAAAATTTCAGAAGTCTAGCTATAGCGGTTCTTGAGTTACAGCCTGGAGACAGACGGACAGACAGACAGACGGACAGACGGACAGACATCGAAGTCTCAGTAATAGGGTCCCGTTTTTACCTTTTGGGTACGGATCCCTAAAAACGTATGCACTTTAAATATTATTTCCTTAGATTGTCTTTTTATCGGCGGACTCACCTTGCCATTGCAATCTCTTGTGTGAAGCGCCCCTGCCTCTCCGTCCCACCGCTCACATACCTCTGGCGCGGCCAACTAGTTCCGCGCGGACTATAGTCACTTAGGTACCTACTGTCGTACTCAGATACATTTAATTATGATTAACCTTCAATTTAATGAAGAGTTTGTCAGAAAATGTATGAGGTTTATGTCGAAATTTTAAATTAATAAATAATTATATCTAAGTATTTAATGTTCCATTCTGAGTGCGGCAGTTAGTACTCTACGTAGTTCCGCAGATGCCCTAAACAAATAAGGGAAAAGACCTAATGGCAGACACTTTAAGGAAACATGAAACATTTGAATGTTATAAAATATATATTTATGAAAATAAAGGATTGATAACGTCTTCCATGTCTTCAGTAACTCTTACAAAATAAAACTATTTCAATTATTCTCTGACAAATCAATTAAAAAATATGTTTTTGTAAACTTAGTCATAAGTACTAATAGATGATATCACAAAAAACGAACATCACTAATAGTAGACACCAATATGAACTAATAGTTGACATAGAACATTACATTACATTTTACATTTTTCCTATTATTAGGTCTTTATTTGCCATTTTTCAAAAGATTTCATTTACTTCATCATAGTAACTACATGCATCAGAAATATTATCCACGTTGTCTCCAGATTCTATTCATTCTTCTTCCATGCTGAAACTATCTTTCCTTTTATTTTTATTTTTCATATTTTTTCCTAGCAAATTTATTTTCAGTCTTTAGTCTCCATGCTTCTTTTGCCTCTTCTTTTTTCTTCTTTCAAAAGAAAGAAGAAAAAAGAGAAAACTCAGCTCTCCTTTTTCTTCTTTTTACTGCTAAAAAACTAAAGCAATCGATTTTTAGATCAGTACAAGGTCTAATATTAGACACCATGTCAATTTTTAGGTGCAGTAGTTCTAAGTTCTTAGATTGTTAATAAAATCATATTTTCAGAGAATAGTGATGATTTTTGCAGTAGAATAAAGTACAAAATAACTTTAGTATGTGTTGCAAAACTCAAAGATGAGATCCATGTCATCTATTAGGTTTTTTACATTTTCAAGAACTAATAGTAGACACCCTTTATATTGGATAAAAAATCTTAAATAAACATTAATTAGTGTAAACAACATGACCGTTAATCCAATGAAATCAATAGAAATTACAAAAATCAAATAAATGTATTCAAAGCTTACGTGCAAAATTTCGCCTTCCTTAACCTATTTGCTAAGAAATTGCCGAGCGCGTGTTGACGCGGTCACATCATTTACGAAAACTGATCCCATTTTAAATATATATATTTTTTCACATCAACAGATAGCATAAGAAGCTTATAAAATTTACAGTGGTGAGAAATAATTAGAGTAATTCTTATTTTTATGGTATTTTTGTCATAAGTGCCATCTATTAGTTCAGTGTCTAGCATTAGGTCTTTTCCCTTAGTAATCATAAAAATAATTAAAATTGTCAAGTAACGTACCTGATTACAATATTGTTATTAAAGCATCTTTCGTTGGTGCCCACGGCTTCGTAGAAGGCGTTGCTCGTACACGTCAGTTGACCAAACGCTCCCACTCCGTTCAGCCAGCCCAGCCCGCTCACTAGAGCGTTATTCACGCATTGGGCGTTCTGTGCAAATTAAAAATTACTAGATGTTAAAACCGCAACATACTTATAGTTTAACTGACTTTAATTATACCATTGGCTGTCTCTACTCAACGATATCATTAAAAGAAAACACGCAACTTCGTGCGCGAGTCCGACTCGCATATTTTGGCAGATTTTTTATTCATTTAGCATATTTGCAAAGATTGTCAGGGCCATTAGCAATCGCCGTTTACCTAAATCTTGAAAACTTTATTTGTAACGAAGTACATAAATCAAAATACAACAGCTTAGCGCCATGTTCAGGCCCGCCGCGCCGTTTGCAACAGCCAACAGTTAAACAATACTCACGGCTGTCTGTACAGTGGAGGACAACTGCGGGTGCGCGATATTGCGGCCGGAGCCGGGACAGGACACCACCACCTCCTCGCCAGCGTTGAGACCGATGACACCGGAGTTGCCGTTCGCCTCCAGGTAGTTATTGGTGTTTCTCCGAATGAACACCGGCTGCGGCTGACCGAGGTCCCCATTAACTCGGATACTGCAGCCTGCCAATATCGGTTACGAATTTAGAACTAGCGGTTCAATTAGTGTAAATTCCATGGAATTTGTAGTGAAGCTTTAATTATTATTAGTGTATCATGTAATTTACAATTTTATTTCATAATTTTTATGAGTGTTTTAAAATGTTAATACCTATTTAGTATTTAGAATTTGTACTTTTATGAATTTATCTGTTACTTTTTCATGGTCATTTTCATTTCAATAAAAATTTAGATTTGATTTCTGATCTGATTTTGATCGAAGTATTTTTATAAAAGTTGTGTGATGTTATTTTTAGTCCTGGGAAAGGATACCTAAATAAAATACCCCCGGAAAATGTACGGTTCAATGATGCTAACGTTGCGAACAACAACTTTCTCTGGTATTTTTTGTTTTTATTTTATTTTTGTAGACAATGACTGATATTAATTTAACAACGATGGGAATCAGGTTATCTACTGGATTTTCCTAATTATGATTTCTTATTTAAATAACATAATGGAGTAATAATTTGATATCAATCCTGTACTACTAAAAGTAAAATCGCCTTTTCTGAAGTACGGGGATTAGTTGATTATTGTGGTGCTACTAATATATATTCTGTGGTTATTGATATATAAGCAGGGGCGCCGACTCCTTGGGTGTTCTGATGTCAAAGACCCATGAGGAATAAGCAGTGGGTTCTGAGTACCCCTGAGAAATTTATCAGCATACCTTTCAAAGATCAACGTTTCATTTTATATTTTATCAAAAGTAATCACTAAATTAGTAGGCAGTGACTAACATTTATTAATTTACCGATTAGTGTATACCTACTGTATTTCTCTTTTCATAGTTTCTCGTGTCATCAAAACCTTTCCTAAAATGTATAATATTAATTAATATAAAATTTGAGTTCCAAAATTTTACCCAAACATACATTATATACACAATATACAAGAGCAAGTTACATAAAAGCTTTTAAAAAGACAACTTTTCTATACAAACTACACCGGATCTCGTAAACTCGAAATATACGATCAAAGCAGACGCAAAAGTGAATTAGAATAACAAACTAACAGTATTTGATTTTGACGTTCATTTCACTCGGCAGTCGGCAGTGAGACGATATATCTGCTGTATTGTTCACAGAGAGTATTCAGCATTTAGGAGTATGCTGTATGTATCTAATTGATACCAAGAATCGTTCCGAAACTATAATGGAACAGAAGCCTCTGAAATTATATCTGTTACTTCCTCGCCCAGCCTGCTATGATGTACACAGAGTACACAGTACATAATGAATAATATGAACTACTGGTTATTCTAAATATAAACTTTGTTCTAGCGCACTTACCTATTATTAATGTACTGTTAAGGTTATCCCCGCAATTTGCCTCAAACCTTTTCTATCTTATTGGACCGATACGATTTATTTTGAAGTCTAGAGCTTTAATTTGTAGATATTCAATTTGCGACCGAGATGTGAGTGAGTGTAATGTACTTCTATAAGTATTAATAATGAATTACGTTATTAAGCTTTTCATTCAGTTAGTTATTTTGTTGAAAATATATTTACCACTTCTAGGTAGAGCCGCGTCGCTCGCATTGATCCATCTCTGCTCCTCGACTTCCAGCCACGAGTCGAGGTAGTCCTCGAACTCGTCCTCGTTGAGGACCAACGCTAGATCTCCCGGCTCCGGCCTGTCGCGAGGCAGGGCACACACGACCAGCACCACCGCTGCAGTGACTACCACTCTCAACATTGTTTTATGACCTCCGGAGCAGTGTCACCGATGAAGAAGACCAAATACTATTTATAAGGAGAATTATCATCGTGTATCATCATTTTTCGGAGATAAGGCAGTCGCCAAATTAATCTGCTGCCGTACATAATCGTCGATAATAATAATCGCCTGATGCTATGTGGGCCGATAAGAGTGCACTATATTAAATATATAGAGCGCAACCGACGCCCGCATTCCGCGAGACGGCTATCAGGCCCAGATACTCAAATGCTAATTAAGGAGTTAATGACGTAAAACATAGCAACGATATTGAGAAAATATCATTTATTTAATTTCATCAAAACATTTTCAGGCGTCTTATTTAGTGTATTTTATTATTTACCTTCATAGACTCTTCATCTAACAGAGGCTTTTTCCGCGTAGATAAACGCAGAACTTAATGTTGTGAAACACGTTTATTAATAAAACAGTGTTTTTCAACTTCTTTTTTAGGGTTCCGTAGTCAACAAGGAACCCTTGTAGTTTCGGTCTGTCCGTCCGTCTGTCTGTCCGTCTGTCTGTCCGTCTGTCTGTCCGTCTGTCTGTCCGTCTGTCTGTCTGTCCGCGGTTTTGCTCAGAGACTATAGGACCTACAAAGCTGTAATTTGGCATGAGTGCACATATTAATGATCGCGACGAAATGGTACATGAAATCTAAAAGAAATATTTTTTTTAAGGTACCTTCCATACACATCAAGTGGGGATGAAATTTTTTTTTCGCGTCCAGCCCATCGTGTGGGGTGTCGTTGGATAGGTTTTTTTTTTAAATATTATGAGTATTCATAGATCATTTTCCGATTTAGGGATCCATTTGTGAAGTATTAAGTTTTAAAGTGGAAAAAATCGTTAGAGTCCAGTGTCCCCCCCTTCTACCAGCTAAACGGTTGCTTCTGGAAATGTGAAAAAATTCACGGGAGTAGGAAATATGCTGAATTTAAAAGGAAAACTATCACGGCTACGAAGACTTCATAAGTTTTTGAGTTATAGTCGATCAACTAAAAAAATGTATTCGGCGAAGTACGTAAGTACGTAAGAACTTTTCGTTCAAATTCCTTTGAACGTAACTGGGATGATGTTGTTAGTAGTGTATAAAACGCGTTATAAATGTAATGTACATTTATAACATTGACCATATAAAAATTATCAAAAACTAGCGGTACTACGGAACCCTATATTGCGCGTGGCACGACACGCACTTGGCCGGTTTTTTTTATTCTTTATTATTAAAGGGTTTTTCTTAAAGAAAATGACACCCATAAGGTGTAACAATCAAAATATGAACTTACATAGGTACTATCTGTGATTCTGCGACTTAAACCTAAGTTAACAATTTTATACCAATGTTTGGCAGATTCCGAATTAGGACAGGACAAAACAGTATTTTACATACACAGTAAACCTACATCAAAGTAATTAAAGTTATAATCAGAGAAGAAAAATTCTGCAGAGCAGCTGCATTACGGTCACACTCCATTAGCAAGTGGTAAGGATCCTCCACCCGTGCACATCGCGAACAATTAGTTGACTCCGATTTTCCCATCAAATGCGCAAAACTGTTACATGGAATGTGGCCGGTACGCAGCCTGAGCGCCAGTACAACCTCATTCCTGCTCATATTGGTCACATCAATCCAGGAGTCACTTGGAACTTCAGGTTGCACTGTTTTGAACCTTTACTGCAAGACCTTTCATCAAAGTACTCCTTCCAAAGTAGTTTTTCAACTTCTTGGTTACGGTACGTTAGGTTTAAACATGTCTAGAAGTTTTTTTTGCGCACCTAAAGAAGTAAAAAAGCACACCCCCAGTAATTTCAAGCCAAGTGTTAATTAAGAAATGGTTGCGTTTTTAGGTAGGTATATGCCACAGCTCTATTAATGCGTTTTTTATCCTTCCTTTATATTTTTCGCTCAAAAATAGCGGTAGTAAGTAAATTATTAACGCAAGGCCAATCCCCGTCCCCCGATGAGTCGGTCCGTGTCAAATGTAAAAAGCTTCCATTGCGATAATATTATTATTTCGGTCCGGTCAATACCCGTACGGCCGTACCATACGGACTGGACGCCACTCCTGCCACAATCAATTTTCGCCCTTTATATTAAATTCAATAACGAGAATATTTTTACGAGAACCGAACTCGAACGGCTTAGCAGTAATTAAAATTACAATTATACATATTTTCTGATAATCTCGTTTCGCGAATTTTATATCGTAGCAGCAATCTCCGATATGAAATTTAATCTTTATTTTGTTTGTGTTTCGCAGCAATATCTATCGAACGAAATCAATTTGCAGCATTCGAAAGTTTCCAGTTTATTTGTTTAGTTATTAATTCTCCAGGTAGAGTCACATAGTCCGTCATTTTGTCATAAATACATCATCATCCGGTACTGAATAAAACTGTGATTAAAATAAATAATTTATTAAAGCTTAAACTTTTATTTACAAATATGAATTACGATAGAAGAGCGTTGACAGTGAATTCGGGGAGATGGGGGATCCTTCGTCTGAAGTCGTCGACGGTGCAGCAGAAGCTGTAGCCGATGTCGAGGCGGTCGGGTTGCCACCTCAGCCAGTCGAAGGCGGCGTTGTTGCGGCAGCGGTCTGTGCAGAACTGCATCGCGCGCACCTCCTCCAGGGTGTAGTAGGGGTTGTTGATGCTGATGAACGCTGTGCCTATACTTCTCGACGCGTCGTATACCACCTGCAAAAATCCATGCTTTCATAATCTACACTACGACTTGTGCCAGACTTGGTTACTGCTAATAGTTTCTCAAAACATCATGCCATTAAATAAAATAGAAGGAGAACACAATATTTATTTCATGATTAAATTGAACATAATATTATAATAAAAAATTGAGGCCTTAGCCTGGCGCAAAACGAGTAGGCCTCAGTTGTCTGCGTTGTCTGCGTGTTATTTTCGTAAATACGCTTTGTGAATTATTCTCTTCACATTAGCCAGCATCACAATCAGCTTTTCTTAGAACACAGCGATGTATTTTCGAGAATTTAGGAAAAAAAGAAAGATACGAGATGTCAAAGACAAAGGTATTGCTGGAAACACATTAAGTAACTAAATTGTATATCTACATAGGTAAATTAAATATTCTCGTCGACAGATTTCAACAGAGAAGGACTTAAAAATTTGAATAAAGGCGTAGGCTGCCTGATCTGTATAATTATGCGAGTTTAACGGGGGCATATACACGTAAACAGGAAAACATTTTCGCCCCTGGAGACCCCAAAATATATTAATATTTAATTGTATACGCCCCCTCTCCCCCCCTAAGGGTCAATTCAGACCGCAATGCGACGCGAAGATGCATTTCTAAATTTTATGGATTTGACAGATTTGCAAAACGTCTCATGCTCACGAAATCTGTGAATTCAGTACAGAATAGTACATTACGCACCTAGGGCAGGAAAATAAGAAATGTCTCAGATCACTTGTAATGATATAACTAACATGTGATCTGAGGCTTTCTTATTTACTGCCCATGGTGCGTATACTATTTTTCTCATCGACGGAGGCGGAAAACGGCAACATCGGTAAGCGCAGCGGGAAGAAAGTTGACGTTTTCCGCCTCCGTAATGTACTATTACGCGTCGCGTGGCGGTCTGAATGGACAGTGGTCCCTAGCTACACAGCACGCCACTGTATTTAAGTTACCTTATAGAAGTAGAGGGGTACGGGGACGGTGCCGCCGTTGAGGTAGACGTCGACGAAGTGTCCGTTGGCGTTGCGCAGCTGGCTCACGCCGAATGTGCCCGTGTAAATTACAGTGTTGTAACCCGCCTCGCCAATACGTTGACGGAGGTTCTACAGAAAAAAAGGTAACATTATCGACGTGAAAACATTGGATAATGGTTAATGGTTATGTAGGAATATCTAATCGTTTTCATCACTTAAAAATCCAAAATCATGAGGTTCTAACGATGCTGTTATCGTGACGCGAGCTTGAAATTTTGAATTCAACTTATGAAGGAATTTTTAAGATTTTTTTAAAATAAAATAAAGGGGCAAGTGAGCAAACTGGTCACCTGATGGAAAGCAACTAGGTACCGTCGCCCATGGACACCACTCGCCACATCAGAAGAGCTGCAGGTGCGTTGCCGGCCTTTTAAGAGGGAATATGCTCTCTTCTTGAAGGTTTGCAGGTCGTATTGGTCCGGAAATACTACTGATGACAGTTCTTTCCAGAGTTTTACAGTGCGCGGCAGAAAGTTACGCGAAGAACACACGGTGGAAGATAATTTGCTTTTTAACCTGTTCCAGCCAGTTCCAGTTGCCGGCGTTAAACGGCTGCCACTGGGGCGCGGCGTTGATGAACACGTGGCTGGCTCGCTGGCCGGACGCGTATACGAAGTCGGTCTTGGCGGCCAGGTGTCCGCGGTTCAGGAACTGCGTGGAGGTGACGTACACGTCGGCCAGCGCGGACCCCACCAGTTGCGCGATCGCCTCCTTCTGCTGCACTTGAGTGTATACATTGTTGATCGCCACGCCCGGGAAGAAGCCGCCGGCTGGAATTATAATTGGCTATTTTCCACTAAACCGACAGCGAAAACTTTATTGAACTCCAATAATATTGGGACGTCCCGAAATTGAAATATCGTAAAATTATCGAGTTTATCGAAGCGATCGGTTCCAACTTTTAGGGGCCAAATAAATATTACGAAGCACCTCATTCAAAGACCTAGCGTAGTTTCTCACCGATCCAGCTGGGTCGGTCGACTCCGGTCTGGTGGACGGCGTTCCACGGGTTCTGCTCGTAGCGCACGTACAGCACCTCCAGCCGGGTCTGGTCGAAGCACGAGTGGTACAGCGGATGGAACACGTTGTTCACGATGAAGCCCACGCTGCAATCGATTTTTAAATTTTAACCCATCAATCCCCAAGCGGCACCCGGCTATCGCATAAAAACTGAAAATCTATTGTGTCTGCGATTCCCACGATCGAAGTCTTAAATTAACGTCCGCAAACATTTTAATCACGAGCTAATTTGTTGTGTTTTCATTGTTTTATTTGCTTGTAATTTTATGGTCCGATAAACCGAGTTGGAAAATAATTGCTCGCATTTTGTTTGTACAAACATGAATACTTTCCCCAAAACATTTATGTTTGTATAAACATATTGTGAACCCGCGCTCGTAGCTCTACCACGTGTAATGAGTCGGTTAAGTAAAAAAAAAAAAAATATATATATATATATATATATATATATATATATATATCACCTCAACATGACGTGGTTGTTGTAGCAGCGCTCGTTGGTGGCGATGGCCTCATAGAAGGAGTGTGACGTGCACGTCAGCTGACCAAACTCGCCGACTCCGTTCAGCCACCCGAGACCGGTCACCTGAGCGTTGCTCACGCATTGCACGTTCTAAAATCCAAATTCTTCACACTATATTATATAAGGCCGTCAGCTGTAGATCACGTCGTCTCATCCTATGCTAAACTAAGCAGCAACTTAGTTAACTTAACTTACTAAACTGTACATGACATGTTATCACAATCTGACAAAGTATGTACCATCGAGGAAATTGATTCCTAGGCAGTTGACAGACCAAAAAAGGCGCCCCTAAAGAGGGCGATTTGGCGTCCCTAGAGGATGGCGCCCGTGTGCATTGCACACATTGCACATAATATGGTAGCGGGGGCCCTGGCCAGCTGTTACAATGTTATTAAGAGCCTCTGTTAGTGTTAAAATCAAAACATATACTTAATGTTTTTATTGTGACAAAATGCCTAATTTAGATACAAAGCCGTGGGTTTCAACCAACAAACTAAGAATAATAAAATATATTTATCATTCGCAGCTAATAAAAATACGAGACGGGCAACAAACTGCAAATCTCTAAGAAATGGACTCGAATCGTGTTATTTGCTCTGCTGCTTTGGCATCTGTTCGCTTGAGTTTGAAGGTCAGTTTAGGTCCGTACTTGGTGTAGGTTTTAAAGTTCTTAATTACAATAAAAATCTTTAGAAAACTCATTCGTCTTAACTCTTAAGCCCTATCTACACACAGGTCGGCGCATTCGCCAACGCGCTTGCGAGTAAATCCAAAAATTGGAAGGTCGTTCAGTATGCTTTGGTTCGGGCCAATGTGCGGAGGGATTCAAGATAGATGTTGAGTAGCGACTCAACATCAATTTTGAAGCTGCTGCTGCAAAAATACTCGAAGGGTTCCATAGTCAACAAGTCCTTGTTGACTATTGAACTCTAAAAAAGATTACTAACTAGCTTATTTTTTGTATATTGATAAGTTAATATTTATATAATTTAACAGTAATATTGTCCTACAAATAGAACATTCCATATTTTAGGATCATCAAATCGAAATATTTAATCCTTTCTATCTCTACTACCACTTTCGAGAATTTTCGCAGAGTAGATTGTTGTTCGTCTTATCAAATTGAAGCTACTCACGAAAAATTAGCTTGGTAGTACCTAATCAAGTGAAAAAATTGTTCTAGGGAACCCAGAGTAAGAATGTTTAGAACCGTATTTTATAATTTGAATGTTATTTATTATTCACCACATTCTCGCAATAAATATTTATTTCATTTCGCTCTGTGTCCTATGAAATTTTTCAGTTGAGTAATTTTAATCTCACGATTTATATAAAGCTTTCATTCGTTTCCTGTTGAAATAAACGTAGGTATTTCAAGAGTTACCGGAAAAAAAACGCCCCACAATTCCTGGAACATTTTTTTTAATATATAAAATAAGGGGCCAAACTAGCAAACAGGTCACCTGATGGAAAGGAACTACTGTCACCCATGGACACTCGCAAAATCAGAAGAGTATGTTACTTAATTGGTACAAAATTAAGAAGAATGCCTCCTTAGTTTATTATTACTAATTAATTATTTTGTTCTACCTATTCAATTATCTGGTTTGGTATGTTATTGTACGACAAATTTATAAATTACGTATTATTATAATTATAATACTTTGGATGTTATTACAAGATGAAAGCGCTAATCAAAATTCATCAGGGAGTGAGAAAGAAGACCATAACGAAATTGATCCAGCTCACATAATGGATGGTCGTATAAAATGTTTGCAAAGTAGATTATTTAGAATATTTAGATTTTCACGATAGAAACTGGACAAAATAGTAAAGTTCATATACCTCTTGCACAAAAAGAAGGAAAACATGCGGCATATCTCCTAAAATTACTTGCAACAAGTGCAAAAATCGTTGTGTGGAGAGCACAAACTTGACATATGCCACAAACATATAAATAACTACTTTTTTAATTTCGTTTTCATTTTATTAGTCTTTTGCATTCATTATTTAATTAATTTTAAAGTTTTTTTTCCACAACATCTTCTTAAATAGTAGTAGTAAAGATTTAACTTGTTGACTTGTCATGCAAACTATGATCTCAATTATAAGGCTGTTTAGGTAATAAATATGGCATATCATATTATTTTTATTAAAGTAGTATAAATAATTTAAATATAACATTTCCATTAAATGAAAAACAAAACTGTAAACATTTCATTTGATTAACACCTTTTAATCGCCTTTCTAAAATGTCGTAGTCGAAATGACGAAGGTTAGTAACAAGCGTCGGCAATAAGGTTAGTATTCTAGGGCTAATATAAGCCAATATGCGTTTCGAATCGGCTGGCACAATATCTCAATTTTGCGCATTTTGCTGTTACGCGGTATTTACCAACTGCTCATACGCGGTATCGCACGCGCAGCGACGATATCTTAGTCTATGGTTATATGTATGTATGTATAATGTATATAATATAAGAGAATAATTATCTCTCTGTACATAATATACAAATTAAAAAGAAAATTACGCATTAGCAGCAAAATAATAATAATATGTACAAAGTGGGATAAATCGGGTTTTTTAATGTTTTTCCCCAATTCTTTTGGTACTATTGACATTACTAATACAATATTGAACCGTTTCATATATATATTTATTATCTATATCTTAATTAAGTACATATAATTAAGAGTACTTATTATAATTCAAATATTTTTAATAAAGATTTATATTTGAGTCAGAAAACTTTTATCATAATTTAACTGTGCTCAGTGCTGTAACTTTGAACAAGAATATTTCATTGTAATTGGAAACGTCTATTCGGAGTATCTCTTCGGAGAATTTTCAATTTTAGTACATTTAATAATAATATTATTATTATAATACAGAATATAATATAGAAAGCAATTTTGTAACGATTCTCGGCGATATTATCAATTATGTCTGAAACTGTAGACCCTTCACCCTTGAAAACGATAATTCTAGAAAGCGATTAACGATACCAGATAGTATAATTTTATGCTCCAAGCCGCGAAGAGTGGAACTATTTCCGTACAACTAAGCTCGTATCTCATAGAATACTAGTTATAACCGCTTCCTAATCAGCAATATCATACATTAATCTATGTTTGTGATAAGTTACCATTGAAAGACATTAAGGAAAATAATGCGTAGTGGAAAACGCATTTCTGGCCAGTGCTACTTCAATAATATTTATCGCATGCAGATCTCATTTTATGTTGGGATCACTTATAGCGTAAATCGATTAATAAAAAGAAAAAAAAAGAAAATGCTGCGAGCGAACTGCTAATAATGGATAAATGGCTGAAGCCCTCTCGATGCAGCTTTCGAACAAAAAAACACTAGACTGTAATCTGTTTATCCGCTTAGGAGCTATAATTGTTCCGGAAAGATACTTGAACCCCCCTTGGAGATAATTTCCAAACAGAAAGTCGGTTAAAGATGATTGCACATTTATCAGCAAGCACGCGCCGTACGCGCCCCATTTTAGAATTCGTTGTATGAAATGATGTGAATCCTCGCATTTGACCGCACTGCACGCGCCGCATTTCGAAAACTATGCGGCGCGTTCGGCGCGTACGGACGGTGCTGACAAATGTGCGATCAGCCTAATATGACTTACACCAGTTTGCACGGAGGCTGATAGCTGGGGATGGACGATGGTGCGGCCGGATCCGGGGCAGGACACGATGACCTCCTCGCCGGTGTTGAGGTGGATGATGCCGGAGTTGCCTGCCGGATACGTGTTGGTGCTGCGCCGGATGAAAATCGGCTGCGGCTGACCCAAGTCCCCGTTGACTCTGATGCTGCAGCCTAACCCACCGGTGCCGTGTTGCGAGGAATGTGTTTTTAAGAAGCAGAATCGCTGCTCTTAGCGAGGATGCTCTATTGGTTCTCAAAAACATATTCCTCGCGACGCAGTTCAGATGGAAACGCAACCTTAGGGTTGGGTTACTAAATAGTTGTTAGGTAAGTTGGGTGTTTTTATTGTCATGCGGATTAGCTACCGTATGCGGGTTTGACCCGATTCACAGAGGACATCCTACATCGATGTAATCGTGTCATATCCGATGCAAACAATACCAATCCGCGTCCGTGTCTTAAGTCCGCATGACACTAAAAACGAAAAAGTTTTTTTTAATCTACTCGATGGCGCTGGATAACATTAACATATAACATTATAGCTACCTGCATGATATTCGTTGCTACATTCGTTGTCGTTATTTATTTAATAAATAACGAAGTTTATTAAGAAAAGGAAGTTCTTAACGAGTAGCATTATTTGCACAGTTATATTATATTTCTAAGAGATTTATTTCTGAATCGCGTGTATTTTTGTAACATTGTGTCGCTAATTTCCGTCGTGATATTTACCGCTTCGGGGTTGAACGGTAGCGGAGGCGTTAACCCAGCTCTGCTCCTCGACCGCCAGCCAGGAGTCGAGGTAGTCTTCGAACTCATCCTCGTTCAGCATCAGAGCGAGATCCCCCGGTTCCGGCTTCCGGGAAGGTAGAGCCGCGACCGACAGCACGACGGCCACCACACCCAAAACTATACGAAACATTTTCTAAATGTTTCTATTTATTGCAGGGCACAGAGCCTATGAGATCTTAAGGTGTTGTCGGATCCGAGCACCATTCATCAGTTTTTATACAGTAGCCGTATCTTTAAATTTAGCGTTTCAGATAAGAGTAATTAGATTGACGTTTTATCATAACAATAATCGAAAAATTAATAGTTACTACTATAATGACTTATTATTAACAATAGTTATAAAGTATGTGATGAGCAATTGGTAGGGGCACTGATTAGTGTAGTGTGTAGTCTTGCCTGGCTAAACTTTTGTTTCGGTAAGTATCTTTTTGCACTTAAACAAAAATAAACGAAAAATTCATATTTTACCCTTTATTTTATATCTTGCATGTTACGTTATTTCTTCCTTTAAACTTTCTCCAAGAATGTAAAATATAATGAGGTCATTATATGCTTTGTTCTCCTTTACATACATATTCTGAAATTAAAAAAATGCCTTTTGTAATCCATACTTTAAAAATATCGTGTAGGTAATTGGAGAAGGCAGGGCTTATAATAATAAGGGTTAATAAACCGACTTAAAAAAAAGGAGGTTATCAATTCGACGCGTATGTATGTAGTATTTCCAGAACTGCCCAGTTTTTGTATATGTTAGTCTATTTCAGCGTCTGAACAAATGTGCCAAATTTGAAAAGTGTATGTATGTATGTATGTATGTATGTATGTATGTATGTTTGTATGTATGTATGTATGTTTTTATGTTTGTGTTCGCATATCTCCGGAACTACAAGTCCGATTTCAGTAAGTAATTATTTATTTGTTGTACTAGGTATTGTTCAACTTAGGGAACAGTGCAAGTTTCATCAAAATCGGTTCAGTAGTTTTGGAGATAGGGTTTTAATTCTCAATTACGTACAATTTTGAAGTCGGTTTTATCTTTTTATAAAAATACAGTTATTTGGTTTCTTTGTAATACATAATTATTTATAGTAGACCTTTTAACACTTTACAAAACAAGCGTAATAATATAGCGTAAAAGATGATTTATATTATATCTAATATTAATAAATAATTTTATCAATAACGTCAGTGTTTTAACATCATTTAATTGTTTTATTTTACTTTGATAAAAAATAGTTGGCTTACAAAATTAATTGAGGTCACAATTAACAGTGTTATGCCCAGAAATGCTTTGATTACGGATTGATCAAAATGAATTAAAATTAAATATACATGGTGCTCATTCTATTTTTCAATTGTCTACTCTTTTAAAGTGTATTTAAGTTACTTTGTTACCTTATTTAACTTATGTAGCTGTTTCAAGTTTTAGAGATACTTAAATGAAAAACTCCACTTCTCGTTTAAAAAGTTTAGATCTTAAAAGCTCAGCTGTGTACCTCCTAATTCTTACAACAAGGAAAACTATTTATAGAAAGCAAAAGAACGATGCTCGCCTAATGTATTTATCTAGTGCAGGCTTTTCTAGTACTCTAGGGAATGAAGACAAACAAATTAAATACCAACTTTATTAAAAAAAAAACACTTAACATTTTTTACAATAGGTAATATTGATTAAACAGATTTTTGCATCAATTGTAAGCAGTACTTAAGTCTAATTTTTTTCGGAATAAGGTACTAACATACTAAGCTGAGTCAAGATGCACTTGTTAATTTCTTTCATAGTCGAAACTATCAAATGCAAGACTGATTTCTGAGGTCTGATTTGAAATTTTGTATGGCCTGAGAATTGGTTTTTATTTACTTTTTATATTGATATTATAAATCATTTATATGGCAAAACAACGTGTGCCGGATCAGCTAGTTGTAACTTGTAATATAATGTTTAATTACTTCTTTGTTTCTTGTGTTTTCACGGAGGGTTTCACTTTACAAGCTCTGATGAAATGAAGTTGTTTCGTTCAAAACTTCATTTAGTTACACGAAATTTTATTATCACAATGCCTTATATATGTCGTAGGATTATTTGATAAATCGAATTTTCGCGAAAATTCTAGGGATTTTTCGAAAACACGGATAATTAGATAATGGTGATTACATTTTTCAATTTTCCTAAGAAATAGGTTTTTTGGGAAAACGCGAGTTGCCTTAGTAACATTGCACATTCTTAACGCTGATTGGCTTGATTTTTGCTTACTGGTCAACTCTAATTCTGATTGGTTACTATCTTTTCCTATGTATCTTTGAGGTAATACACCATAGAATAAAGGACATAACCTCAGAATTAGTTTCTGGTTCTGTTAAACTTTCAGCACTAATTTCACATGTATCAGTCATTTTGTATTTACAGACACACTTTTAGATATCTTTTCGCACTAATTTTCAAGTCCAACTGCAATTTTAAATACATTAAATATCAAAAACTGCTAGCTCGCTTACAAAAACAACCACAAACAAAACAACGCGTGAATTGACATTTAAAACGTCAAGTCTTCAACCAATCAGAGAAGATGTTGTTGTGAGGCGCTTAAACCGACCAATCAGTAATTTTTTTCGATAATAACTAACGATTCGTTTCGCAATCGTACTAAGGCGACTCGCATTTTCGCGAAAACACTACCTTTTGTCAGTAAGATTAAAAAATGTAATCAACATTATCTAATTATCCGTGTCTTCGCGAAAACCCTAGAATTTTCGCGAAAATTCGATTTATCAAATCATCCTACGACATATACATAACATAAATCAAAGATTATAATTAGTACTATAACATTTTTTTAAATGTTGGGCCATTGTATAAAATTAAATGATATCCGATATTTTCCCTCAGATCTTTTTAAGTAATCAACAAAATTAAGTAAATTTTTAAAATGAAGTTTTGTGATTACTCCCACGTATAAAAATACTTGAGAGTAATCCATGTAAAGCCGAATTGCTGAAAAAGAAATAAAAAGATTACGATCTTAGATTAATGATTGGACTCCGCGCGCGGCGCTACGACGCTACGTCGTAGGCGTGGCGCTACGTCGTAGCGCCGCGCGCGGAGACGAATATTTAATCTATGCGATCTACATTGTATCTATGTGTCTTTCAGTCAGTTACCTTTTCACCCTGAAATATACTTCGAGTGCCTGGTAAGAAAATTGGATTCTTTCTTTCCCGGAATGATAAACGGTTTCTAATCTTAGAAACCGAAATTCGTTTATCAATACTAATATTATAAAAGCGAAAGTGTGTCTGTCTGTTACCTCTTCACGCCCAAACCGCTGAACCGATTTTGCTTAAATTTGGTATGAAGACACTTTTGAGTCCCGGAAAAGGACATAGGATACTTTTATCCCGGAAAAATTTAGGGTTCTCGCGCGATAAACGAGTTTTGGCGCAACGGAGTTGCGGGCGTCATCTACTTATTCATAAACTAATTTTAGCGGAACGAAGTCGCGGGCAACATGTAGTGTTTTAATAAATGTTCAATTTGTATTGATGTTATCTGGCCTGTAATCGATATAACAATAATTATTATTATTACTCGTAAGCTCGTTATCCGCGGCGTCGGTCCGCGTTACGAGAGCGCGGGCCAATGATTAGGATTGATAAAATATAATGTAACAAACACGCCCATGTTACGTGCTTCGTGCTCAGAGTTCAGCTGAAACATGCTGAAACGATAGGCTAGGCCTGGCCTGGTTTTTCAACCTTTTTTAGGATATGTTTTCCCTGGTATGAAAATATTTCGGAAAGCATAGAGGAATTATACAATCCATGCAAAAGCAAAGGGTGGAACCCTGTTTCTTTTTGGCGACCATGGCGACCCTCTTACAGACGCTACGCGACCACCCAGGGGGTCGCGACTTACAGGTTGAAAAACACTGGGCAAGGCATTGATTTTAAAGTCCAATTCGAACCATTTTAATCTCCATGGGCGTGAATCGTGACTCATATCTCAAGTTGAAATGAGCCGATCCTATTTACATATTATTATAGTAATGTTAGTTTCTACAATTATTATAAACTTACGTTTATGAGCCTTTAAATTATTTTATATGGGTAAAATAATAAAACGATTAATTTAATCTTTATACTATTATTTTCCATAAAGTTTGTCGGCCTTTCAATTACCTTGATATATTATATTTACACATTACAAAATAATCAATTAAGCTGTTCAAAATATGTAGGTACTGTTTATATTAATTACTAGCTGTTGCCCGCAACTTCGTCCGCGTGAATGTATGTTATTATAATAGAGATTTAGAAAATTGAACAACCATCTACGACTATTTTATTTGGATCTATATTGCACACGAAATTTTCAATTTACATCAAAGACCCAGGAAACGTGGACCACAGATACGTCTTATCGTTTTGAAAAATCCTTTCTTCGAAGACCGCTTGGACCATGAACACTGGACAGTGGATGGGGGACAGGGGAAAGGAACATGTGACGGAGATAGAGGATAGACTACAGAAGACAGGATTTAATGTAGGCATCTATCCGTCTTTAACCTACCTCTTACTTGGTACTACTAATATATATTCTGTGCTCTTACTCTCAGATTCCGAACCTACAGTTAAACCAGAATAAAATAACGCTTGAAGTTGTTTACTTACTTACCCAAAGAATAATTTCTTTATGGGCATTGGCCCACCGGCCACCATACATTCCCACCACTGCATCTCCTGTGCCACCAGGATCGACAGCGGTATCCAACCACGCAAACCCTTTGATATGATCTCAGGGAGCCGGAAGGACACGCTCAAACTGGTTTGGGACCCACAACGAAATTAATCAGAAGAAAATAGAAGTATGAAAAATTGTAATTCCTCTTTCTATTCAAAGCGGAGACAACAAAAAGTTGCAGTGACCGAATGTCAATTAACTTAGGGGAATATTTGTATATGTAGTAATAATATGTAGTAATAATATTTGTAGCTACTAAGCTATAGCTAAATTATTAATATTGGAATTTGTTGTGTTAGACTGTTGCCAATAATAATTGTTACAAAAACGCTTGAAGGCACGGAAGACCTAGCGCTGTCCACGACATCACCGTAGTATGCGACAACAGATTTAGGTACACTGTAGGTTGTCTAGTATTGTAATTCTTTCGTCTTGGCAGAAAAACTCTCCCAGAAAATATGATGGGTACATATTCTACCTATGTGCTCGACCGATGCTAGTAATTTAGATCCGTCAAGTTTGACTTTAAAATTTCCATGGCCGGTAACGAATTATTGAGATACGCAGTGGTCAATATCCATCCAGTGTTTGGATAATCGTTTACGAATATTAGGGAAAAGTTTTAAAGATCGACCTTTGCTAGAATTGGTAATCACTTTGTGTGTCGTTGTAAATTTCGAGGAGTTCCTTCAATTCCATTACTATCATAGTTCCCATTATGAAATTTTCACATTCGCGATCATGACTGCGAAAGTCACACATTCTAAAATTGGAGGAGTTTCTTCAATAAGTACCTCATGAATCCCATTATGAAATTTCCACTTTCGCAACCATAGCATCAAATACAAATTATAGCCCTTAACCCATCAAGCCCCGTAAGGTGACCGCGACAACAATATAATACAATAGCATTTCCAAGAATCCCCGATCGAAGGATTAAATTAATAAACGAATTTTCCAAATCGGCACAGAAACGGCGAAATAATTATCAATTTCGATTCTGATCCCTTCAATGCAAAAGAATACAAAAAAAACAATAAAAGCGTCATAGGTAATGTGGTTACTGGTTATGAATTATTAGTGTAATGATGGTGGTGATTATGATGATTATTAAAATTGACATAGTGGCATGAGCTTCCAGTATTTTAATTACCTACACAACGCTAAATCCTCTACATAATATTATCCCTATTATCTATAAGGAGTCAGGAGTTCCGTTCAGCAACGGAACCTTCGGAAGCCCTATACCCTGGGATATGCCTTGGTGCAAATCTTACTTTTTGGTGGCATGTTATGTTAATTTTACTCAAAAAAGTGAAAATTTCTGTAATGTCTTTGTTGTGAAGGAGTTCCGACGATACCTCCCGATCCCGAGAAAATCATTATCAAGACACCGTTTTTAGGGTTCCGTACCCAAAGGGTGAAAACGGGACCCTATTCATGAGACTTCGATGTCTGTCTGTCCGTTTGTCTGTCTCCAGGCTGTATCTCAAGAACCGCTATAGCTAGAGTTCTGAAATTTTCACAGATTGTGTACATCTGTTGCCACTATAACAAAAAATACTAAAAACAAAATAAAATTAATATTTAAAGGGGGCTCCCATACAACAAACGTGATTTTTTTGCTCGATATCAATAATGGCAACAGGTAGGCACTTGATATTTTTACAAAGGCCTTAATTATATGTCTACTTCAATATTTAGGAATAATATTAAAATAAAATAAAAAAATAAGGGGGGCTCCCATACAAGAACACAATTTTTGGTCTATGTTTGCTCAATAACGGTACGAAACCCCTCGTGCGCGAGTTCGACTCGCACTTGACCGATTTTTGTAAACATAGATGTCAATTTCGGATTAGCAATCAATACAACAAAAAAAGAATTTTGAAAATCTGACCACAAACAGCAAAGTAAACATTAACTCCTCCTTTTTTGGAAGTCGGTTAAAAAAAGTATCTAAGATGTTGACCGGGGATGTAAGGTATCACCATGCCAAATTTCATTGAAATCGGTCTAGCGGATTCAGAGATTAGCCTGTACAAACAGACAAACAGACAGAAACAAAAATTTCAAAAACAGTTAAAATGTGTTCTACTACTCTTCCAACATGCCCCTGACTCGTTTTTTCAAGTTTATTTTCAATGTACAAAAATTTTACCTCTACGATTTTATTATAAGTATGGATCTATATAGATGACGAAAATTTGCGTAGAGAAAATTTAACTTAATGGAAAGGACGAATAATTAATTAATATTATGTCCTTTCCCTTAATCTTTCGATCTTGGATACTTGGAAATCTATTGTTATTCTATTGTTGTCGCGGTCACCGGTATCCTTATGGGGCTTGATGATTTCAACGAAGTCTTAGACACCATCTATATTTTATATACACAGCTAATCTATAAGTTACTTAACATTTACTAAACTTTCAAATAATCCGTCTTGTAACGTTCTCTGGACCGTAGACTTAAGGGGCCGGGTACCCTCGAAATTCTCATACATACGTAATTCCAAAATCATTTTCTCATACGAAAATATTTACCATGTTTGAGTTGTTTTTCAGTTTAAAATAGTAATTATCTAGGTTCCTGCACAAAAATTTACTTCAAAATATTTAAACATAAAAATTTTTTTTTTAGTAAATTTAGTACTTAATATTTAAACACTAAAAAATAGAGTAAAACACTAAAAAATATATAAATAAATACTAAATTTACTACAAAATATTTAAATACTAAAAAATTTTTTTTAGAGTTTAAATATTTTGTAGTAAATTAACTATTTATTTATATATTTTTTAGTGTTTTACTCTATTTTTTTGTGTTTAGTAGCGTTTAGTAGTACTCAATGTAGTCTCGTTTCGGGTCACGTGATTTATTATTATCTGTGACTCGTGTTATCTGCACTTGATGCGGGATTTGCGTAAGGCCTCACAAAATTGGATAGTTTATTTTTATTATCTCAGCTTAATTCATACAGATTCCAATGACATAGTTATAATATGGAATTTTAGAGTTATCGTCATTTTAACGCGTCACCCGTGAACATCCAGAAGTAGCCCCACAGATGCGCTTTTTTTTTCAATATGGCCGCCACAGCTGCGTCGATGAGAGGATGCGCGTGTCGCGCCCGAATTTTCGTAGCAGAATGTTTATGTAGATAATAATATATTAACAATAGAGATGAATCTTCTTTGGCGAAAAATATGACGCGTCGCTTCGACTCTGCCCCGGTCTCACACACACAGCTACACATCCCACCTACCCTGTATCTGTTTCCATATCTCCACTGGCTGAAACATGTCATGAACGGGCTTCGAGATAAGCTTCCCTATTCGCATATATGTGGGATGATTAAGTGCCTATCTTAGCGTGAGGCTATGAGAATAAAACCGCACTCATAGCTGAGTTATGTAATAAGCTAAACAGAGCTTAGCTTGTTATTGTTGTATATTATTTATTGCTTGTTGTTGTTGTAGCCTCGTGAGTAATAAAACATTATTACTCACGAGGGGCTCCGGCTTTTAGGTAACCTCCATGGGTACCAAATGCTCATGCTCAGTTTACGACGCGAAAAAGCGGCGAATCAAAAAAAAAAAGAAAAGTTTCTTGATGTCTGTTCTCAGGTGTGCTCGGCGCCAACTTTTATTTTGCAGATGCATGCAGACCCACGGAGTCAGCGCTCCATCTCCATTTTATAAAATATTATAGGAAAAATTCTATAGCTTTTTGGGTATTTATACAGCGTGTAACAAAACTAAGTGATAATATTTGGGTGTTTATGTGTTTCTACTTCCTTGTAGAGAGTTCACTGTAAAAGTAACAGCGCTGAAACACCAAATTAAAAAAAAAAATATTTGTATGAGCAAGCGCCGCAGCGTCACAAGTTTCCCTATACAAAAGTGAAAAAAATTGCTCTTTCAGCGCTGCTACTTTTACAGTGAACTCTATACACGGGACTCATACACACCCTAAAGCAGTGTTTCCCAAACTTGTCGGGACCGCGACCCATCTACAAGAAAGTTTAAAGTTCGCGGCCCACCTTGTGTCATGAAGACAAATAATAATAATCGGTCAAGTGCGAGTCGCACTCGCACACGAAGGGTTCCGCACCGTTATAAAGCAAAAATTGGCCAAAAATTGTGTTTTTTGTATGGGAGCCCCCCTTAATTTTTTTTTCTTTAAAAATTATTATGAATTATTAAATAATACATACATGTAAGGCCTCTGTGAAAATTTCAAGTGCCTACCTGTTGCCATTATTGATATCGAGCAAAAAAGGCTAAAAAAATCATGTTTGTTGTATGGGAGCCCCCCTTAAATATTAATATTATTTTGTTTTTAGTATTTGTTGTTTTAGCGGTAACAAATATACACAATCTGTGAAAATTTCAGAAGTCTAGCTATAGCGGATCTTGAGATACAGCCTGGCGACAGACAGACAGACAGACGGACAGACGGACAGACGGACAGACAACGAAGTCTTAGTAATAGGGTTCCGTTTTTACCCTTTGGGTACGGAACCCTAAAAAGCAACGGTATGTTGCTGCCGCAGCATTTACGTGTTAATTCTTATCTTAGTTCACCACCATATCATCATCGTCCGCCTACTGACGTTCACTGCTGGACTTGGGCCTTTTCTAAAGCTCGTCACCACACCCATTTCATACTATAGTTTCAGGGCCCACCCAAAATCTACCCGCGACCCACCAGTGGGTCGCGACCCACACTTTGGGAAATACTGCCCTAAAGTATTATGACTTAGTTTTGTGACACCCTGTAGATTTAAAAGAACTGTACTTACTCTCCCGAGTATTCTTATTAATAATAAAGCCACTTAAGGTAATAGGCAAATTGAACCCCGAAAAATGTTCTTTATAAAAAGTTGTCGAACAAAACGAGCGTCGTGCCCCGAGCCCTCCCCTGGCAAAAGGTGATTTGGAAAAATAGGGCAGTGTGTCGCACAATTAAGCATGGTCTTAAGGCCCTTTGACTTGAGAACTCTGAAAAAGGAGATTACAAAAAACAAGGTAGGAAATGAAAAAAATGAACAGAATACATTTTATTGACGCACCCCTGCTTCTAGAGTGTGTATTTATCCTAAACCTAATATATATTCTGTGCCTAAACTGGCGTTGGAACCGTACCGCACACGTACAGAATTAAATGAAATTATTAAACTTTTTTTTTCTTGTAACAAGCGTTTGTGGTCATATTTCTTTGTCTATATATTTGAATAATGTTTGGCATTTACATTCTTGAAAATAAGTGTTATCTTGATCTGATTGGGGTTTTAAAGTGATAAATAATAATGAAATCATAACAATATTAGGCATTTTTTCTTCTATATCTACGAATAAAATATATGATATTAATTGTTTATTTGTTAAAGAATCATGGTCAAATTTGTATAGGAGCTGGACTCGACTTTTATTTTTGATGTCTACCAAACCAAATCTAACTATAAACTATAGTTAGATTTGGTTGTTCTTATGCTCTAAACATAATTCCGTTTGAGAATTATGTCTAAATAGCCACGATTTTTTATAATAATTAATAACGTTAACAATTATTTTGAGGTTAGACTTAAGAACTAACTTTTTCCCGACTGCGGTGTAGCCTACAAGTGTATATTCGGCGATCTCGTTTCTAATTATTTCAATTTTTCCTAGAGTATTACCCAAAAAATAGAACGAATGCGAATGATCGCCGGCTGTCAGAACATAACGAAACTAAAATATATTGATCTTTTTTTTTGTGGCTATTTATAGACACATTTCTAATGATTTTCGATGCCTTAAAATATTAGGGAATTTTTGCTACTAATGGCATATCGGGACGCCACCGACCACCTGGTACGATTTGGCCATTGTTCTTTGGGAAATCCTTCTATATCCATAACAACATTATGAATTAAAGATGTGTTTTGCCTGTGTGATTTTGATTTTGTTATAAACATACTGTAAGTCTCGATGTTAAGTTTTAGGGCTATGAAAGAATGTATGTTACCTCATTGTAGAAGCTACAAGAATGTAGGTAAGTTACACAGGCTACATTTAATTTTTATACTTTTTAATCAATTATATTTCAAAGCATGTTTGTAACAATGGTAAAGCAGAACAAATACTCGTCAGGCATAAAAATCGATCGCCCGACACGAGGCTAACATTTCGAATCGAACTTTAACTTATAATTAACTGTTAGGGTTGAATAATATTAACAGTTATTACTGTTATAATGCTTCGTGAATTTTTCAAACGTACCTCACATTATATTTTTTACGCCAAGGGCTTTTCGACTTATGCATTCGTAGAAGTTTCAAAGCAGTTTTATTGCGTGAGTTATAATGTTAAAGGAGAGTGAGATTACAGATTACGTGCAGGTGCACAAATAGTCATTTGGTAAGCTTATCATTCATAATAAAATGAATGATAAATAGCTTGAGATGAAGCCTGTTGACCCGGATAGAACTTCCCAGATACGATCTAGCTCAAAGTGAAAGCATAAATAATATCTATGCTGCCTTCTCTCTACATATTGTTAAGGCCTAAGAGTGAAGCCAAACGAGCGTAATTTGTGAGTTGTGAGTCGCAGAATTTCAGTCGCGTAAATATCTTTTCATACAAATTATGACTCACAAAATTACGCTCGTGTGAATCAAACAGGGCTTTTGTATGAAACTGAATGCAGCAGAATTTCTGCTAGCCGAAATTCTGCGAATCACAACTCACAAATAGCGCTCGTTTGGCTTCGCCCTTAAAGAAGAGAGTAGGCAGCACAGATATTAACACTCGGCCAATCAAACTGGCCGAGAGCACCGAGTGCCTGGCCGAGGGCACTGTCTCGACGCTATCCTACTCCGTACTCGGTAGGTGTGATCATGACACAAGTTGATGACGTTACCTGAATTCGGCTGTGATGCCGGTACTGACATTCTTTCAAATCGTCACAAAGAATTGCGCCAGGTGTATTGAAAGAATGCCAAAATTAAATTCTTTCGGCTCCCCCGAGGCCTCTAACGGGGCCCGCGTTCGTCGTTTGCGATTCGTTTAATTGCAATCGGGGCATATAATTATCTCGGACCAGCTGCTGATATATACTCTACATCTATGATATTATATTATATTGCTCTACATTCTCTATAAGTCATGACAGTTACGTTGCCATGGTACCACAGTTGTTACTTCACCTCAATACATTATCACAATAAAGCACTACGAATAACAATACTAAGGAAGAGTAACTCCGTCAAAAAAAGTGCACCAAAAGGCTACAAAATGTGACCCGAATACATGTATACTTTATGCATGTGTTCGGTACACATTTTTCGTGTATATATACACGAGTGACATTCAACCAGGTTGACATGATAATTACTGTCAAACTCATTTTACAATTTGTTTACTTACTTTTTACGTAGTTTTTTACAACATTTTCGTTGTTAAAATGCCTAAATGCCCTGTGAAATTGTCTAGAAGTCATACAGATACGACTTTTAATACAGGAATAACCTTTCAAGTTTCATCAGTAAGTGAATTTTTTAAAATTATGCTTAGGTAAAGTTCTTGTATTTTTTCCGACCCAAAAACATGCCCAAAAAGATGGTTTATTTAAGTTGGATGCCAGGGTATTTGCGTAAAATTAAGCTGGTCTCCTTTGTGTTTGTCTTATTAAGTTTACATGTTATTGTAAAAATGCAATAATCAAAAAATAATATAATTACAAAATTTTTACAAAGTCGCCATGGACAGTGTTATGCAAGATGTAACAATTTATTCATAAACGAGGGTCTGACTGACATCAGTATCTTATTTTTATAATGCCGTTCGTACTTCGTGTAGTAAGAAACGAACCGAATTGGATGCCGAGCCAGATTACTCGTTTATGTAGCATACACTTTAATAGTCATATGCTATATTTTGTATGAGTAATGACCGAAAATTAAAGAGATTACGAAAACCTGCATTGTCTATTTGCACCGTAAGTTTTATATTTCAATTCTGTAATAATTTAGCACATAGATTTTTGTAATCTGAAAACGTCTTGTCTAGGTGCTCTGGATAGTTTTAAATTCGTCCGAGTCGTACAAGGTTTGTTCAAAATTATTATATATTATTATTATCGATGACTTAAGGACCAGAGGAAAATGTTTGATTTTAAAATAATAATTATGTACTCCTTTCTTCGTGATAGTAGATATGTTTGGTGTATACTGCATAATGCCATCCGCTTTTGACAATTATTGTCCACGGCTTTGTTTCATAACTGTGACAGTGACAATAACCGCGCAGGCTGTCGTCCAGCGCGCAATATAATGATACGTTACCTGGGAAACGGCCTTGGCGAGAATCTGAATTGTCATATTTTAGTGTTCGAAAAGGAGCCAAATTTAAAACGGTTGAAGTATGGGAGTTACGTTTTTTTAGTTTTGTTATTCGTAGATAAAACACTACAAATACAAATGGTATTTTAACTACACAACAATCTCGGACCAGCTGGCCCTTTAGTCAAGACCTTGTGGGAATTTCGGCAGTACAGTTCAAGAATCAAGCCTGTCCCAACTGTCAACGACTGAACGAGTTCAAATTGGAGCCGTAGGTTTTTTCGAACCGCTAATCTCGGGGAGTATTGCGTTTAATTTTCATTTTAAGTCATCCTTTACTTTTATAACTATCACAATCTCACTGCACACCGCTCACCTTGGTGGCCAATACTTACAAAATATGACGTTAGTTGATAGATCCGATCATCGATAGTGATAACTGATAATTATCGAAGTGTCAGCTCTAATCTACACAAACCATATTAAAGTAGATAAGTACTTACTTATGTTATTTTTAGATTTCTAAGGGCCTGTTTCACCACTTCCTGATAAGTGCTGGATAGGCTATCCACCACTTAACTTGACAGATAGAGTATGGAGAATCTGTCAAAAAAGTTGTGGATAGCCTATCCGGTTCTTTATCAGGAAGTCGTGAAACAGGCCCTTAATCTGTGTCACATATGACACTTCGGGACAATAAACTTAAAAAAATAACACTCAAAACAAATGTTCAATTATTTCAACTTATAGCTCTACAAAGTTTGAGATATTTGAAACTATAATATTTAAATTGAATAAAATCTAATTTCAAAACTTTTTGTTTTCCTAACAATTGAGCAAGATAGCAACGGAGAACATTTACGTTACTGAATAAAAGTTTTTGATTTAGACGACGCGATTGAACAAGTTTCTTAGGAGTATGTGTGTTCTTGGATTAGTAAAATATACGTAGATTTAACATACACATTACACGTGTAATATTTATCACATTATTGCATTCCTGTCCAAGATGGTAAGGTCGAGCAGGGAGGAGAGAGTCAAAAAATAAAAAATCGAACAAGTTTATCTCGATTTCAGTAACACGATTATGCTTGGATTACTTACTTAGATTAAATATATACGTGTAATATGTATTACATTGCTACACGATGTAATTGTCGAGCTGCGGGAGGAGGGTCAGCCTGGCTCGCAGATTGCGCCAATTCAGTGAACCGGACCGGAATTGTACGTAAAATGGGTGCCAATAGTAGTATAACATAATCGGTATTTCAGCCGGGACGTTACGGCTCACTCCTGACCTCACCGGATTTCACGACCCATTTGATTTATAGTTATATATTTTTACGATCCTTTCGGAAACTTATTCTGAGAAGGTGTAGGTTTCTTTTTTGTAATCTATTTAAAAGAAGGCCCTCTTAGTTACAATACTTATAGGTAACTCAAGAACGGCGATCTGGCTGGGCTTATGGGCTTACTTTTAACTGCAGGCAATTGTAGTTTCCTAATAGAAGTTTATAATAAGTATAATTGAGATGCCCGTTCCAGTAGAGTGGAAAAGATCGAAGCAGATTTAGATCAGAGTAAAACGAGTTTATTAATAAGGATCACTCTAAACTTCTGGTAAATCGCGATTAAAGACAACTTTATTTTTGGAATTATAATATAATAACAATTATTTATAATTGTATAATAAGATTTTTGAAATTATAATTCATAGTAGATAAAAGCTTCTATCCAGGCAAAAGCTTCGAACTAGCGATGCTAGTTTGTAATAATAGGCTTCGCAAGTTTGTAAAGACTTTACAACATTGTTTTTATCTATATATCATTTTAACGCATTTTATGAAGTGATATTATGTGATTACGTAAGCATACCTGCCTATGTAATGTTACATTACCCCTGATCCATAAATTCAAATATATAGTACACAAGAAACCCTTAAAGCCTTGTTGGCTCGGATCAAGCTACAAACCGCAGTCTCGAGACGATCCGCGCAGTATCAATTACTCCCTATCCGTAGTATTAATGATTCAGGTGTATAGAGCAGATCATTAGCGGCGGTTTCTTCGGCGTTGCCATGCACATAAACTCCACTATATAAGCAATTCTGCGCGTGGAGAACGCCTATTAAGGCCGACTGACCCATAAAACGAAGCACTATAGAGCTCCGGGGAACACAAGCAATTCTGTAGCGGCGGCTACGACGTAGCTGCCTACACTATACTTCCGTAACCACTTTATAATATTGATTTTAAATAACACAGATCTAAATTAAACATTCTTTTGTTAAGTTATATTTTTTTTAATACAATATATACAATATACTATCCGGGTGCATGATCTATTTATATATCTGAATGCATAGCAAATTCTGGGAAGTCGAAAAAATTGCGCGAAGTCGTTAGATTTAATAGAATTTTGACATCCTCCCGGGATTTCGAAAGGTTAATATAAAAATATGTAAAAAAGTTATAAGTTAACTCACCTCCTAATAATTTCATATATTCGTGATCATATTCCGCGGAATATTCAGGACGATTATCATACTTTTTATACAACTTTTATGAGGGTATTTGATAGATATTTTATTTAGTTTGGGAACGCGAGAGGGTTAAATACGCCCACATTGCTCCAAAACCGAGTCTTTATTCTTTGATGACTTATTTTATTGAGTCTCGTGTCGTCAGTTTAGTGCTCGACTCTGCGTTTATGAAAAGTTTATGATGTCGTTAAACAAAACGATATGACGCTAGTGGCACGCTTTCGACCTTTAATGCTGACTTAACATTCAATCTCAGACTCGTTCTTTATAAACGGTAATAAAAGTGATATATTTTGTAGAGATATTTCCGCACATACGCCTGAGGTCATACTCGAGCCTTCGTCGCAACAAGAAAATCTTATATATAATTATTATTTTTAACAAAAAAATTAAAACCGACTTCCAAGGTAAAAACAATAGTAATATGAACTAAAAAGTATTAAATAACTCTTACTCTTTAATAGTGGCTTTTTCAGAATTCGTCTAAATCTCAACTATTTCTGTACATACTACAGTCTTCATTATTTTGATATCGGTACCAGCTAATTTAATCGTGAGTTCAGTCAATGTCAGAATATCTGAAACTTTTGGGACTGGTACCGACTTCAAAGTAATGAAGACTGTAGTATGTACAGAAATAGTTGAGATTTAGGCGAATTCTGAAAAAGCTACTATTAAAGAGTAAGAGTTATTTAATACTTTTTAGTGCATATTACTATTGTTTTTACCTTGGAAGTCGGTTTTAATTTTTTTTAAAATAATAATTTCACTCTTTTTAGTTTTATCTACAAAATAAGGCTTTATGCGTAAATAACTTATACGAATGTTAACTATTCACATTATGTTACTGTAAGCGAAATTGTGGTAAATGCTTGCAGTTATCTAAGTGATGCTGCAATTTCCAAACTTTTATCTTTAAAGGTTCAGGAGTTCTGTTCAGTGCCTTTGGACCAAGATACACCTTCGTTTGAAATTTCTCTCATTCGTAACATAATAAGTTTAACTTACTAGAAACAACATTTTAACCACTATGAGTGTTTTGATAAATTTCAAGGATTTCCTTCGATTGCTCATATATTCCATCATCAGCTCACCACTTTCGTAATTGTTATACAAAATTAAGATTATAATATCCTATACAACAACATAAGAATATTGAAAATCGGTCCACTAACAGCGAAATCATCATCAAAAACATCTGCTTCGATGCAAAATATCACGAAAAGTACCAATAATTGGGTCATAGTGTGATGAACCATGGTATAATTATGGTTGTGCTGATGATGATCAATCAAATTGATGTGTTGGCTTATGCTTTCAGTTGTTTAAACAACGCCGAAATCCCCGAACCTGTACCTATAAGCATTCAAAAGTTCTGTTCGGTACCTTCGGATCCAAGGTATAAATCTTACTTTTTGGTAGCATTTACCTCGTATGCTTCAGAAAAAATCGAAATCACTATATGTTTCCATACAAATTTTAAGGAGTCCCCTCGATTCCTCAAGGATTCCATCATCAAATCACCATTTTTGTGAACATGGTACCAAATTCGAGTTAAACCCTATACAACACAAAAAGAATTTTGAAAATCGGACATCAAACGACTGAGTAATCGTTGAACATACAAAAAAAAAAAATACATACAGCCGAACGTATTACCTCCTCCTTTTTCGGTCGGTCAAAAATGGATTTTCAAATGTGTTAGTCGTGCTAAAACTCGAAAACGGCTGAACGGATTGGGCTAATTTTAGTCTTAAAATATTCGTAGAAGTCCAGGGAAGGTTTTAAAGTTCACCGGGACAGCTAGTAAATTATATAAGTAAGTCATCCTCCATAAGCCGGTTATTCAGTCGTCAAATAACTTTTACGTACGGAAAAAAATCGAAGCATTAAACTTACTAATTTGCCATTTCTTTCATCTAAAATCTATCAAGTTTAATCCTAAAATAAAATAAAACTACCGATTAAAAAATTTATGAGGTAGACCTAAGATATTGTTGTCAGCTTAGTTGGTTGGTTATTCCTTAATAAATTCAATATTTTTAGTTCAATATTGCCAATTTATAGTAGGATTACTTGTATTGAATATTTTTATTTCCCACGTATATTTTCTGTTCGCAGGTTTCTAAATTGGGTGTCAGAGTCAGCGCACGACTTTAGATATTCAAACAGTGTATAAATAAAATGTAACAATTGATGTTAATAAGCCATGTATAACTTAAACAATATGAACATGTAAGAAATAAATAAATGTAGAAATTATCCCTTATCATGTAAGGGGGAACAAGAGGAAAAAAAAGACTAGATATTCTAACAATCTCAAATAATATCTTCAAATCTGGTTTAGTATATTTACATGTTTTACCACGTAGACTTTTATATTTCTTACTAGTTATTACAAAGAATGAAACCTTCATTACTTACGTGTATTATATTTATTTTAAATCTCAGTGAATCTCAAGATGTGTAAATAGGTTCATAATTGCTAGAAATAATACACCGAGTGATTAACTACCATTAAAAAGTCTTACGTAAAAAGTAATGAGTCAACTCTTAGCGTAAGAGCCGCGGTCGTTAAGTTAGTGCGGTCTAATTTTTCACTTTCAACAGCTGAGAGCTAGGATACGAGTAGGGTCTAATATTTCACAGTGAACTAAGAACCAAGACGTTTCATTTAAGAGCTGAAAAGCGCGTCCAGCATTTTGTGGTAATTTTAACACTTCTACGGATGTGAATTTTACTTCTCGCATCATTGATTTTTTTTCCAAGTGTCCTATTATTTATTGACTTTAATACGTTGAGGCGTGGTAAAGGACTTCTTAAATCTGGGTTTTATTTATAATTTCTTATTTTTAACAGGTTACTTACTGCCAATGTATATTATTTTGCAGACAGAACCTATAATAATATTATTATGAGAATTTCACTTTTCTGGTAATTTCAATTCACTGAGGCCACGTGGAACAACAGTGAAAATGTTGATATTATTTCCTTTCCTTTGATAAAAAAAATATGATTATGCTTGAAGAACACTTTTCCTTTATCCTTGTTATAATGAAATAATTCTTATAAATAACTTAAATGTATACAAGTAAAAGGCAAATATAAAAGAAAAAATAATATTTTTTTTTTGTCATCTGAGCTCTGGTAAACAAAATTAAACTTTTCTTACAAAGACTACTACTATTTAAAGTGTAGTCTCCATCGTCCTTATGTTTGCTGGCCACGAGGCATAATATAATATAACTTGTGCACAGTGTTTTCTTTTCTATAAAATAGGTACTTGTTTTTTAATTAAAATCAAACACAGTGTGGACAGGAATTAAAAGGGATTTAACGTTGAACGATAAACTATCATAATATTATGATATCAGTGTATATTATTTAATCACAAGCGGTACGTATAACGTAGCGCGACGTGGGCGGGACTTAATTTATTACAGTCAAATTATATTAATTAATTTATTACTTTTTTACCCTCTTTTATGATTAAATTATGTGAACGAGGCGTGTGATTAAATTATGTGTAAATACATTATATTATGTTTAATTAATAGGCGTTTGTTTTTCTTTCTTCTTGGAATCATTTTAGTAAAAACATGTATATTGAATTATTAAATAATACATGGTATATGTATTATATTATTTTCCTAGAAGTTTAACATGTTATTTTGTGTTCATTTTCCTAAATAAAATAAAAAAATAAAATCTTAAGATAAAGAGCTGCATGCAAGAGAAGGAAAGGTAAAAAAATAATAATAGTTTTGCTCTCGGAAAAAATATTCCCGCGAGACAAAGAAATTTCGGGTATCTGGTTTATAAATTAATATAATTACAAGTGTCCGACCGAAGCTTCGGCTTCGGCTTCGGCTTCGGCCGCCTTCAGCCAAAAAAACATCTTCGGCTAAACCTTCGGCTTCGGCCTAAAACCCGGCCGAAGCCGAAGCTTTGCCGACGGTCCGAGCAACCGTCGAAATTGAACGAACTGTAAACTGTTACGAAAGACTGAATGAGTCGTGAGAGAGCGACGGACCGGTCGTGTATGCACTAGTATGCAGAGGCCGCTGGGAGTCATTGTCAAATACAATAAACAAACACTAACTTCTTAATAAATCATTTATTAAGATGTTAGTGTTTGTTTATTTTATTTATTAGTCTAATTTCGGTCTAGTCGAGTAAAACAAAGACTGATTGATTGGCCTAATTATTGTTATTTGTGAAATATTATAGAAATAAAGTAGTTGTAGAATGCGTGAGTGGGAACCTAAGAGATTTCTGCTAGAACTTATTCAGGGTCCTTAGGGATAAAATAAAACACACTAAAAGTCCTGAAGTCTAGGAGGTGAGCCGGAGTGAGGGGAGAGTGCCAAAAGTCTCAATTTTTGGTTTTGATTAATAACTAAAAAACGATGCGTTGTAAAAAAAAAACATTTTATGATGAAAAAAACTTATTAAATTCTCTTAGATAATTTTGATTCTATACACTTTTTCCGAATTCTCATCCGTTTTCGAACTACACATTTGAGTCAATGCTTTAAACTTAATTAATTATTTGTAGTCCACAAATTATTAAGTAATAAATAAATCACGAAATCACAAACTTTTATTACCATCTCTTAATCAACTTCTCTATGAGACAGTCAATATAGAGGTAAACCTTCAATATTGAAGTTTTGAAATACTTAATTTTAATGTAATTGTAGCTTGTAGACAATATTGAACATAACTGTATTTAAAAAAGATAAAACCGACATCAAAACTATTGAACCGATTTTGTTGAAACTTACACTATTCCCTAAGTTGAACAGTACCTAGTACAACAAAAAAAGAAATACTGAAATCGGAATGGTAGTTCCAGAGATATGCGAACACAAACATAAAAATATACATACATATATACACTTGTAATTTGGCACATTTGTTCTGACGCTGATTAAAAAACACAATATACGAAAAATGGGCAGTTCTGGAAATACTACATACATATACACGTCGAATTGATAACCTCCATTTTTGAAGTTGGTTAAAAATTAATTACTTACTGAGAGTCGAGCGATTAAGATTATAAACCTTCGGCTTCGGCTTGGGCTTCGGCCGAAGGTTGTGGCGATTGCCAATTAATCGGCTTCGGCTTCGGCTTCGGCTTCGGCTAAAAATAGACCTTCGGTCAGACACTAATAATTACTAAAGAAAAATGTTGTTCATGTTAAAATTTATTTAGTAAATCAATTTAAAAAATACAAATAATCAAAACCATTATCAGATTACATTGAAACTAGGATTATTGGTTGGTATCGGTGGAATTATAAGTTAAGACCTTCGTAATTAAAATAAGAAATAATATAGGAATTATCTATACATATAATAAATCTGTAGAAATGAAAATTCTGTACATTAAAGATATTCAAAAAATAATAAGCGGAGGGTGTCACAACATCGCTATAGAAGCCGAAAAGTTAGTTAGTTTTTTTGTCTGTCTGTCTGTCTGTCTGTCTGTCTGTCTGTATGTTTGTTCCAGCATCACACGAAAACTACTGATCCGATTTGAATGCGGTTTTCGCAGATACATTTGTCTTCTTCCAACTTAACATCTGGTGTATAAAATTCCCCCCCCCCCCACCCCTCTAAGGGGGTCAGATTTTGTATCAAACTTTTTTCTTTAATGGATTACTTTATATTATTTACTGTGTTTTCCAACTTAATATCTGGTGTATAAATTTTTTCAAAACTTTGACAAAAGAGGGGGTAAAATTTTGTATCAACTGATGAAGTAGAAATACTTTATATGGCAAAACAACGTTTGCTGGGACAGCTAGTATATAAATAAAAATAAATATAGGAAAGTTCAACTCAACTTTTTATTTCCTTTGCTGGGTCTCCAACGTATCTCCGGACAAATTTTCATCAAAAATTGCTTAACAGTTTAAGTGTAAAGGCACTAAGTTAAACAGATCTCCCTTGAAATATTAGTATGGCCCATGTGCGAGACCCTCAGAAAAAGAACTTTAAATTTTTTGTGTTAGATTTCACATCACGTACCTGAGTCAATTTCATCACAATGAAACTCTTTAGAGACTCGGGAGCTCGAGCAAAGGTCCCGGAGTTTAAGTGGTTAAATCCAGTAGAAAACTCTTACACGGTAGTTAACCTACGCTGTTAGTCTACCTACGTATGTAACTGAAACTTGTTTATAAATAGCCTAGTAGTATCGATAATAAATAAATAATAACTGTTTCTACAGGTTAATGTGTAGGTTGAACAGAATATTTCTGAGGAATCTAAAAATAATAGATTGTCTACGGCCTACCCACAGTACAGATTATGTCTAAAAATACAGAGGTGAATTTTAAAATAGATAGGTAAAAAATGAAAATGCTTAAACACAAAAACTGCATCAAATGGTTTTCGAAAGCATGTCCATAAAAATGTATGTATACGAGGCAGCTGCAGCCTTATATTTTTCTCAATAAAATTTCCATGGCCAGAAATAGATTAATTAAATTTTGGGAATAATATCTTATATAATTTCTGCTACATTTGATGCCTAAGCAACCCTGCTTAGGCATAATTTATATATTTTGAGAATGTACTTGAAATGAGGAACCAAATCTCCTTCAGTTTCAGATTCTGCTTCCATTCGCATGTAAAAAATTCAACCTGTAATTTACGTATGTGCCCAAAGCTTTGCTCACGCTAATGTAATAATAGGTACGTTATCGGAGAATTTCAACTTCCGGAACGAAAAAAAAACAGGAAAATATCTTGTGATAAAAATTTAAGAGCAAATGTAATGCGGGGCCACGATGGCCCATGGGGGACCAATATAAAACCACGACAAGAATGCGCATAATATAACATATTTTGTGGGTTGTAGACAGATCCGTTACTCTTAGATAATATGTTTGGTTTCTCTTTATACGACCTAACTTGAAGTAGAGCATTTTTGAAAAAAAATATTCAAAAACAGCATACTGTACCAAATCTGGTGTACCAGATTTGGTACAGTATGCTGTTTTTGAATTTTTTTGGGAATAATACCTTCCCATACAACATAGTGTACTATGCTATGGGATATTTATCCCAATGAATAACGCGCTTCTACATAATGTAGTAGAGCAATAACGCGAAGCAATATTTCACCAAGTAGTTACGCGAAGAGGTGAAATATAGGTAATAAAACGGTCGACATAATATTGATATAAAACATCACAATTTCGTGGAAGATAAAATTGTACGCCAACGTGCGAGATCTAATATCACGGTTACAAGGGTCGCGCCGAGATATCGTATATTTTACGTTCCCCGGAGCACGACACGTAAGCTCGTATAGGAGCACAAGTAAACTCGTATGGGAGCATTAAAACTACGCGTCATTGTTTACGGATCTGATCGAAATCCTCAAAATCCATTGAATTTCTCCCATCTTGTGGAGTAAAGAGTGAGCATTACTCGGAACTGACTTATTATGTACCAAACAAATGACCTTTGCCATAGAAATATGTGGGTGCACCATAGTGCACCCGCCGAGACGAGTCAAGCGAGGCACGAGGGCACTATAACCTACCTTTTCTCGAAGTTTTTCCTCGTTTTTCTGAACCCTCATAGAGTTGGTTTCCGATGTATCGGACAATTCATATTCTCAGGATATGATGTCAATTATAGACGTATTAAACTACTTGTCTTAATTGCGTAGCTCGAATCATTGAGATGCTCGAAAACTTTAGATTTTTTTTTATATCTATAATACACCGATTTCGTCACTGTGATTTCGTCACAGACATACTGACTCACTGGCACACTGATGATCATAAAAATGTTTGGCTATTTCCTGAAGTACTAGAAAGCTGAAATTCGGTATGTAGTCTAAGTTTATAATATGAGATTTTCAGCAAAATTATGAAAGTTTACACGGGACTTTAAATTTTCCGATATGAAATACTCAGAAGGACTACGAACCAGGGCCTACCAGCTAACGTATTACATAATTATTCTATTATATATGATACGATTTTTTCTTTTATATGATACGTATATTATGTACTCGTAATAAAATAATATTATTATTTCACCATGCACATTGCACTTGTTTTCAAATGTAAGCAAGATAAATTATTATTATCAATATAATTATTGTTTTCATTTATAAATTGTTATCTTTTGTACAGTACTCCAAAAGTGATAATGCGCATAGAAGTTTTCGAAATTTGTCGGCAACGGTCGTATTTCCCGAGCGACGGTAGACGATATTGCATTTTCTATTTGCATTGCGTTTAAGATACATGTGTCAGTCAAAGTTCGTCGCGATATTCCTGTAGCTTTTGTAACACGGTCATTATTCACGGTCACTCATGCGCGTTATTAATTTTGGAGTACTGTACCTCCCTGCTAAGCGATTAAGTAGGTAATCCACCTAATCATTGTTTTTAAGCGTCAACTTAATGAAAATATTATCTTTCAACCACGACTGGACACTAAGGGCCTATTTTCACCACTTGGCACTTCCTGATAAATGCCGAATAGGCTATCCACCACTTAACCTGACATAATATTATGAAGTATGGAGAACCTGTCAAAAAAGTTGTCAATAGCCTATCCGGCACTTTATCAGAAAGTGGCGAAACAGGCCTTTAGCTAAGTTTATGAAATATTATATATGTCGGATGAGTCAATAGTACGGAAGTTATTTGACGAAACGTAAACGTCACAATATGGCGTTTCGACGGAGTCTAGTCTGAAGTTCGTGCAATCGATGTGGTGGGGTGGTGGAAGGGGACAAGCTTGGCGTCTGACGACGAGCGACCACTTCTCTACCAGTCGTTGTACGGAACACAAGTCTAGAAGTTTCTAGACAGTTGTCTAACGTTTCGTTATAATCAGTGACTCTACCTAGTGATTTCAAAAAGTGACTAATTATAGTGAAAGTGATTTCAATATAGTGAAGAGTGATATTCTGATTTTGTTATCAATTTTCCTAATAAACGTTTTAATCAGTCGTTTGTGATAAATTACTCTCCTTGCTGCTCGTTCCATCACCCATAAGCAATGTCGGCCAACGATTCCGGACCATCAAATTCTTCTGATCCGATATCAAAAGTGGGATCCGAGCAAGCAAGTAATAAAGAAAACGAAAATAATTGGAAGGCGTTATTCGAAATGCAAAATTCGAATATGAAGGCCTTGATTGAGGCTCTCAAGCAGCCACAATGATTAACACAGCATATGAATCTGCCGGAGTTCGATCCAGATAAGTCTGACGCAGACGCTCAATCATGGTGTTCTACTTCGGATATGTGTTTCGCGGACGTTCCTATGGAAGGCGGCCAGTTGATCGTCAATCTGAGTAAAGCACTCAAGGGATCAGCGTCAACGTGGCTTTCTCAGGTATCTTATCCAGGAATGACATGGCCGGAGTTCAAAGATTTGCTTACTGCACGATTTATGATAACTGAGACTGTCGCGGGTACTCTTATTAATCTTAGCAATGACAAACCTAAAGAAAATGAAATTATTATTTTTAACAAAAAATTAAAACCGACTTCCAAGGTAAAAACAGTCTTCATTATTTTGAAGTCGGTACCAGCTAATTTAATAGTGAGTTCAGTAATGTCAGATTATCTGAAACTTTTGGGACTGGTACCGACTTCAAAGTAATGAAGATTGTAGTATTACAGTACAGAAATAGTTGAGATTTAGACGAATTCTGAAAAAGGCACTATTAAAGGGTAAGAGTTATTTAATACTTTTTAGTTCATATTACTATTGTTTTTACCTTGGAAGTCGGTTTTAATTTTTTGTTAAAAATAATAATTTCACTCTTTTTAGTTAAGTATCTACAAAATTAGGCTTTATGCGTAAATAACCAATACGAATGTTGACTATTCACATTATGTCAATGTAAGCGAAATTGTGGTAAATGCTTGCAGTTATCTAAGCGATGCTGCAATTTCCATACTTTTATCTTTAAAGATTCAGGAGTTCTGTTCAGTGCCTTTGGACCAAGACCTTCGTATAAAATTTATCTTATTCGTTACATATTATGTTTAACTTACTAGAAACAACATTTTAACCACTATGAGTGTTTTGATAAAATTCAAGGATTTTCCTCGATTGCTCATAGATCCCATCATCAGCTCACCACTTTCGTAATTGTTATACAAAATTAAGATTATATCCTATACAACAACACGAGAATTTTGAAAATCGGTCCACAAACAGCGAAATCATTATCAAAAACGTCTGCTTCGATGCAAAATATCACGAAAAGTACCAATAATTGGGTCATAGTGTGATGACCCATGGCATAATGATGGTTGTGATGATGATGATTAATCAAATTGATGTATTAGCTTATGCTTTCAGTTATTTAAACAACGCCGAAATCCCCGAACCTGTACCTATAAGCATTCAAAATTTCTGTTCGGTACCTTCGGATCCAGGGTATAACCTGTTGCGAAATCTTACTTTTTGGTAGCATTTACCTCGAATGCTTCAGAAAAAATTGAAATCACTATATGTTTTCATACAAATTTCAAGAAGTCCCCTCGATTCCTCAAGGATCCCATCGATCCCATCATCAGATCACCACTTCTGTGAACATGGTACCAAATTCGAGTTAAACCCTTTACAACACAAAAAGAATTTGAAAATCGGACCACAAACGGCTGAGTAATCGTGGAACATACAAAAAAAGAAAAAAAAAAAAAAGACACATACAGCCGAACATATTATCTCCTCCTTTTTGGAAGTCGGTCAATGAGACCTTAGCAGCATACGGAAGTAGAGTCATGACGTCACTATACAACCGCTGGAAAAATTCGACCGGAGAGCAAATAATTGTGTCGACAACGCTCGAACACATCTCACAATTTGAGGCGAGATTACAGAGATTGGCATTTACTTCGGACATAAACACGCGACAGAAATTGCAGCAGGAACTCCAAGCGTTCTCCTACCTAAAACGCAAGTCAAATACTTCCGCCCCGGAGCAGAAAACGTTCGAGACAAAACGTGTCAAATTAAGTTCGTCAGCCGTTAAATGTTTTCATTGTGGCAAAGTTGGACATAAATTGGTAAACTGCTCACTGAGACTAAATGAAGCTACAAGACCAAACCAGCAGGCGCAGTCTACCAGCTCGAAGATCGTCTGCTTCAAATGTGGAAAACCGGGACACATCTCAGTACGCTGCCCCGACGGAGGAGGTCCCGAAGTGCAAAGCAGCGAACGACGTGTCGACGTATGTGTAGTTGACCCTCCAACCGGAACACTAAAACATCAAGGTCAGTTTTTCACATTCCATTATGACTCAGGATCAGAATGTTCTTTAATTAAAGAAAGTATTTCATCGAAGTTTAGTGGTAAACGTATTCAAAACATTGTTACTTTAAAAGGAATAAGCCAGTCAGTTGTATTAAGTACTATTCAGATATGTACTATTCAGAAAAATTTTAAAAGTATCCACGTAAATAATGATAACGGTTCGGACGTTATTTGTGTCAATAATAGTAAACAGTCGCCGCGTAACGATTTCAGTGATATAATTACCGATGTTCCAATCGAACAAAACTCGAAATAGTGTCTGTTCTAAATAAGTACGCAAGTTATTTTATAACCGGTATGCCTCAAACGCGAGTTACGACGGGTGAATTAGTGATTCGTTTAGTAGACCCCAATAAAACTGTGCAACGAAGACCGTACCGATTAAGTGCAGAAGAACGAAGGATAATGCGTGAGAAGGTTAGTGAGTTATTGAAAGCTAATATTATTCGGCCTAGTGATTCACCATTTGCGAGTCCTGCACTCTTAGTTAAGAAACGGGACGGATCAGATAGAATGTGTATTGACTACCGAGAACTCAACAGCAACACCGTTCCGGACCGATATCCGTTACCGCTTATTTCTGACCAAATATCACGTTTACATGGTGCGCGTTTCTTCAGTAAATTGGATTGTGCGTCAGGCTTTCATTTAATACCAATTAAATCTGAGGAGTCTATACAGCGTACGGCTTTTGTAACGCCGGACGGTCGGTACGAATATTTAGCTATGCCGTTCAGACTCAGAAACGCATCGGTTTTTCAGCGAGCTATTGTAAAAGCCCTCGGTGAATTAGCTAATACCTTCGTTATAATTTATGTTGACGAAGTTTTGATAATATCAGAGACAGTAAGCCAGGGTATCGAAAGACTTAATTTAGTTTTAGAAGTTTTAACCGAAGCAGGGTTCTCATTGAATTTGAAAAAGTCTTCCTTTTTGAAAACTGAACTTGAATTTTTAGGATAAGAAATTAGAGAGGGCGAGATTAGACCAAATCGTAGAAAAGTAGAAGCACTATCCGAGCTGCCACCGCCGACTACGGCAACTCAGTTAAGGCAATTTATTGGGTTAGCTACATATTTTAGACAATTTGTACCAAATTTTTCTCGTGTTATGGGACCTCTTTATAGAATGACGTGTAATAAAGTAACATTTAATTGGCAAAAGCGACATGAAGATATCAGACAAAATATTATTTCTATTCCTACGAAGGAGCCGGTTTTAATGATTTTTGACCCCGGTTATCCTATAGAGCTACACACCGACGCGAGCTCGGACGGATATGGAGCAATTTTATTTAATATTGTAGACGGTAAACGTAGAGTGGTTGCATATTTCAGTAAAAGAACCTCCCCTGCGGAGTCGCGGTATCATAGTTACGAACTCGAAACTTTAGCTGTTGTAAATGCAATAAAAATTTTTCGACAATATTTACATGGAAACAAATAATTTACGGTTATAACTGATTGTAACTCATTAAAATCATCTCGTAAGAAAATTGATTGTCCACAGGTGGTGGGCATATTTACAAAGTTTCGATTTTGACAAGGTAAAGATTTGGCACATGCCGACTTTTTATCGCGTAATCATCTTCCGCCAGTTGATATTTCACAACATAATAATAAGTCGAATGAAGTCCCCCATTAAATTGTAAATTTAACCGAATTGACAGGAGATTGGCTACTAGCTGATCAAAAACGTGATACCGAAATATCAAAACTTTTGTCTGACTTAAATAATGGACAGCTAGATGGGGATATTGCTAAATCATACGAAATACGTAAGGGTATACTTAACCGATAAATTCAATGTAACGGACGCACTAAATGTTTGCCTATATTGCCCAGGGCATTGCGATGGTCGGTAGTTAGTAACGTACATGAATCACTAGTTCATCTCGGCTATGATAAGACATTAGAAAAACTTAATGACTTTTATTGGTTTGAAGGCATGTCCCGTTACGTTAAAAAGTATATAGATAACTGTATTACCTGTAAAGTATCTAAGTCGCATTCCGGTAAGGTCCAAGCGGAGTTACACCCAATACCGAAAGTGTCTTCGCCTTGGCACACAGTACATATAGACGCAACTGGTAAACTGAGCGGAAAGAATGACTTAAAAGAATATGTTTTCGTTTTAATTGATGCCTTCACAAAATAAGTTTTATTGTTTCACGCTACAAATATCGATTCAAAGAGTAGTATTAGGGCCGTAAAAGATAGTGTTGCATTATTTGGAACTTCTACGCGTATAATAGCAGACCAAGGCCGATGCTTCGCGAGCAAAGAATTTAAAGAATTTTGTGACTCGAGTAAAATAAATTTACATTTGATAGCAACTAGTTCATCTCGCGCAAACTGACAGGTAGAGCGCGTAATGTATGTATTAAAATCGATGTTAACAACGGCAGAGACTAAAAATCGGTCATGGCAGGATTCTCTTGGTGAAGTTCAGCTTTCTATCATAAATATAACGACAAGATCGAGCCCTCTAGAACTATTAATTGGGAAGGTAACGCGTCCCTTATCTCTGATGGTATATGATGATGATGATGAGATCATAGTTGATTTAAATACTGTAAGGGAAGATGCTGTGCATTGACAGAGCCGCGTCCTATGAGAAAGGTAGGTTTGATCAAAATAAGGCAAAAATTAAAAAGTTTAATATTAAAAAGGTGACTTTGTACTTATTATGAACGAATAACGTAATCAAACAAAACTGGACCCCAAGTTTAAGGGCCCATTTGAAGTGGTAGAAGTTTTGGAAGGAGATCGCTGTACATTAAAGGCACTGAATTAAAACCGAAAATATAAGTACGCTCATGATAGATTACGCAGAATGCCCGAAAATCAGAGTATAACTGACGATTTTGAGGAACTAAATAGTAATGATGACGTAGAGACTAATTAAGTCTACAAATTGATAAGACTGTACCAGAGGTTGTCGTGTAGCCGTAGCTCGATAGAAATCGGTGTCAACTTGGAGTAATTGTCCGTGAGCACGCGGTAAGCAGTCAACTCTGGTGGAGGTCGGGTTTCATTGGAAACCAGGGAACCCTAGGTTTAGGGTAATATGAGATGTGGTCGCAGACCACAGTGCTGTGTGTTGACAGATATCAATTATTGTAAGACTTAATTGTGTAGTTTTAACAGACTTTGTTATTTTCTTTGTGAGTCTTTTGAGACAACTGGAATGATTATTATTATCAAAAGTGATAGCAAAATTCTCAGTTGATACTCTGGAATGATTATGTAATTGGATATTAAAATTACTTTAAGACTTAGTGATTATTGTCAGTGACTGTTATTAGTGATTTTAATTAATTGCTTAGTAGTATTTTGGGTAGTATTACATTATTTTTGTTTGAATTAAAAATTCAAAGAGTAAAAATGATTTTCTTTTTCTTTAATAGAGGTCAGGAATGACCGAACAACATGATAGTGTGTCATAAAATTTGTTACAGGATATCACACAGAGACGTGTGACTCGCAGGATGGCCGTGTCGGATGAGTCAATAGTACGGAAGTTATTTGACGAAACGCAAACTTCACAATATGGCGTTTCGACGGAGTCTAGTCTGAAGTTCGTGCAATCGATGTGGTGGGGTGGTAGAAGGGGACGAGCTTGGCGTCTGACGACGAGCGACCACTTCTCTACCAGTCGTTGTACGGAACACAAGTCTAGAAACTGTCTAACGTTTCGTTATAATCAGTGACTCTACCTAGTGATTTCAAAAAGTGACTAATTATAGTGAAAGTGATTTCAATATAGTGAATAGTGATATTCTGATTTTGTTATTAATTTTCCTAATAAACGTTTTAATCAGTCGTTTGTGATAAATTACTCTCCTTGCTGCTCGTTCCATCGCCCATAAGCAATGTCGGCCAACGATTCCGGACCATTCTTCGGCAAATTCTTCTGATCCGATATATATTTTACAAATGGTGGGATAGGAAGTAACTGAAATTTCTTCATTTCAGACTACATTTCAGATCTTTAGTGTTTATGTTACGCTCAAAAACCGAAAACGCTCATTGGGCGGAAAAATAGCTCACATCGCGTTGTGGTTACAGTAAAACGTGAAATTCATGTTGTGGCTCTAATGAAAACGGCCACGACTCGTTGTGGCAATCGCAGAACGACCAGATAACGAAATTCATGTCGTGGCTGACATGCTATTCGATCTTGACGCGTTGTGGCCATTATAAAAGTCATTCATGACGCTTATGGAATATTAGACTGGTAACGTTTTGGTAGATGTCCTTATAAAATATTCTTCTTTCATTTTATAAAATTACTGCATAATGTCATTGTTATCATTAAATACTAGATGACGCCCGCAACTTCATTGCACCAAAATTCATTTATCGCGTGAATACCGTACATTTCGCTATTTGGTCGTTCTGTGATCACCACAACGCGTCGTGGCTGTTTTTATTAGAGACACAACGTCATTAATTTCATTAGAAAACAGCCACAACACGACTTTCGCGTTGTGGCTGTTTCACTGCGATCACAACGCGATGTGAGCTATTTTTTCGCTCAATGAGCGTTTTTGGTCTTTGAGCGTAACATTTACAATAGTTAAAATATTTGCATAAAATTTTTGCTGTAAATTTTTATATAAATATATTTTATATCATTATATTTCACAGAGGTTTGGATTAAAAGTATTTTTGGACACCTTTTTATAATACTTGTTTTTTAATGGTAATGAACTGGCTAACCTGCGGTAGGTTCACCAGTTTTTACTTACGAAAATATTGCTGAATGCTTATAATTATTACTCCAGAGCAAAGTACTTTTTAACAGAAATACATTTAGTTTCACTTGGACTCTTCGTACTGAGTAACCCTAAATTAATCTAATATTTATTTTGAAAAGTGTTGTAAGTATTAAACTCTCTATGAAATTAAAGTTCAGTTATCATTAAACGTCGTTGAGTGTGACAGTAGAAGATAAACTACGATAACATGGCGCGCCCCTCCAAAATTCAAAACGTTTGAAGTGCGTTGTCTAAACTCTAATGTCTTGCGCGGTCGGCTAGTTATGATTAGTTGACCAACAAATCTTGGTAGTCATTACGAGTACTGGTTGATTGGTTGAATACTTACAACTACATACAAACTCTTTCATAAGGATGTGACTACACACATTGAAACAGTAATTTGGAGGGGCGCGCCATGTTCTCATAATTGATTCTTACTTAAAAATCATCATCATAGTATGCATTTGGTTGATTTCATTTTTTAGTAAATACATACAATACAAATATTTACAAATGAGACAATTCCTTTGTACATGAAAACATTACAAACAAATGAATTGAAACGAAGTATACTACAATTGTACATAACATTATAATAGAGTGTAAACTGTAGCGGACGGTCGTTGAGTAAATCTCAATCTGATAGTGGGATCCATCGATACGACTTACGAGCAAATATTGACGTATTGAGGAAGATAATATTATCATAGCATGACTTTGCTATAAAATGTTTTAAAATATTTTAAGACATTTTGTAGGGAATCTGGGTACACTTGCGTTTTTAGGGTTCCGTACCAAAAGGGTAAAAACTGTTACTGAGACTTCGATATCTGTCCGTCTGTCTGTCTGATCGTGACTGTAACTCAAGAACGTTTATAGCTAGAGTGTGGGAGAATGGGAGCCCCATACAAAAGACACCATTTTCAGCCTATTTTTGCTCTATTGTGGTACGGAACTCTTCGTGCGCGAGTCCAACTCGCACTTGGCAATGTGTACCTTATGTAGAGCTTACTGTACACTTATCGCGCTTAAAGAGCACATTTTTTTGCATTTGTATGGGTAAACGCCCCAGCGCGGCGTCATTAATTTTCCCGTACAAAAGTTTATGAAATAAAATCGGCCAAGTGCGAGTTGGACTCGCGCACGAAGGGTTCCGTACCACAGTAGAACTACACATACAAACCCAAAAGTAGTCACTTAGTTTTTAACAGACTTCCAAATAGGAGTCGAAGGATAGGATTTTGAAGTCAGTACCAGTCCCAAAAATTAAATTTTTTTTTGTCATAGAATTCAAGATTTTTAGCTGGTACGAATAAAGAAGGTTACGTTTAATACATTACGACTTTAGTTTAAGTACTAATAAGTGACTAGTGTCGTTTCTTATACCTTCAATTGAAACCAGAGCCTCAAAATAAGTCAGTAAATTTTCTGTAGGACCCTTGCGAGTACACGAAACACTTCTAAACTATGAGAAGTGTCCCCTGTCCAGTTACATAACTGACTTGGGCTTAAGTGGCGGGTGATCCAGGCGAGGCCTCAGGGGATGAAGTTTAATTCTGGCAATCCATATTGTACTTCAGTGCCTGCGGATTATAAATAGCATTGCTCGAGCAATAATATTTTGAATGAATTTTTATACCTATACAGTCTATAACTATACCACATACCTTTATATTATAGAACTTGTACGATTGACATAGTGATCAGTGTTGGTTTAAAATTTAAAAGTTTAAAAATGATGAACATTTACATAGGTTTAAAAGAAATATTTCTATAGATGCTATTATGAAATTCGAAAATACGGAATAATACAAAAGTTCTATAATTTGATTATGATGGGTGGGGGTGTTGGTAAATAAAATATCTGTTATTATATTTGTATTTTATTTATTGTTCTCAGTGTATCTCATAAAACAATTTTATTTAAAATAGTGATTGTTGAGTGCAAGTCATATTTATAATTTAAACAAATAAATTAGTGCAAATTATTTCTTTACAGTAAAGATTTTACAACTATCCAAAAGATTATAATATTATTATTTATATAATTTACGAAAATTACGTGTAACTACTTCTACAAATTTCTTCAATATTATGGTAAGTATTCAATGTACTTAAAAAGCAAATTCTTCAATGAAATTCAAATTATCATTAACAAGTCATTTAAAGCGATTTATTTCGTTAATACACTTTGTCCTTACTCGATAAATAGACACATTTGAAACATATATCTACAGATTGTTAGGTTTAATATTGTTATCCTTGAAACCATCAAATGAGCCCGTCAAAATGGACAATTTTTTTTATGAGAACAATGTTGGGAATGAAGACGGCATTTTTTTGAGTTCCCAGCATTGTTCTCATAGAAAAAGTCGTTCATTTTGACGGGCTCATTTGATGGTTTTAAGGATAACGGTGTTAAACCTAACACCCTGTATAATATTGTATCATACTTCACAACAATAGGTTGGGTATAACAACTAAATAAAATTATCTATTACAAACATCACTTCTTGGCAACACACTGATTTTCAAAGCATATTTTGCATTCGTTTCGTACACATTTCGTATACAACATAATATAGGAGGTAACAAAATATCTAATAATAATATTCAGAAGAATATTATAAACTAATTTAGCAATTCGAAAATAGGAGAATGAAGAAGGAAGACGAAATTTTGGCGAGTGAAGTTATAAGTTGAAACGAAATCGAAAATGTTTGAGCACAAAATATTAACGAGTAAATTTTATGAGAAAATGAAGCAAAGCCATGATACATAAATGCAACATCTAAGAATCTCGTTAATTTAAAAACTGTCATACTGTGTAGCTCGTTTGTAATGTATGTATTGAAACAAAAATAGGATGATTCCTATTTTAATGATTTACAGTCGATGAAGGGTTGTCTCTGACATATAATATATTATATATAGCAAATATATAATAATACTCCTTAGCATCTCAGGATTACAAAACATAGGAACCTACTTGACTCGGTTAGCGTATTGTTTGATAGAAATGGAATATAATATAGATTTATTCCCGACCACCAATATACTAACGGACCTTAGAAACATTAGCACTTGGACAGGCCTTTCATATATTATATTATTTTATTAATATTATCGTATATACAGTTTTCACATCAGTCAAACTGTGTCATACTTAATAATATAAAATATTATACTAATATAATATATTATAAAGGTTTAATAGATTTGACAAATAAAGTAAGAAACAAGGAGATATTATCTTTTTAGCTATTTAAGTAACGGAATGCTGATGTTTAAATTACAATTATTATTAAAGGTAACTGCAGAACATGAAATATTAAATACACACCAATAATTACCAAAGCGACTTTCGGGCGAAAAGGTTCATATTATAACGTACAAAAAATTAGACGTTCCACGCGGCTCCGGCCGCTTAAAAAAGAGATCTTAAGGGAACCGTACATTTTCCCGCAAAAAGCAGCCTATCCCCTTTCCCACCGGAAAGGAGACCAGAAGTAGACCACGGTATACCCTATGGCCTATATGTGTGGCAAATAAAATTGGCACGTACCTCGAAAACCGAAAATAAATTGAAATAATCCGAAAAAGTACGTTAATTACTCTCGAGAATGTGCTATTAAATAGTTTCATTTTTCAGAATGAGCTGGAATTAAAGTCACGCTATTAACCCAAATAAGCCCTTCTTAGAATTTTTCCCTCGAAAGCCGTCTTAGTAAAAGGTGAACTTTCAAAGAAAAGAATTGTACAGTCGCGAGCACTCGGGAGTTAGCGAAGTTACAAAAACGAAGAACATTGGACATATTTCTAAAGAATTACTAACCCGGCGAAATTAAAGGGTAGAAATTGATTAACGGCTGGATAGAGTAAATATTGTAATATTTTAAGGATTGTAAAATGACGCCAGTGACTAAAGTTCATAATGATTTGTATGAAATTCTACGACTCGTTTCATACGTTGATAATATTTTTAAGAAATCATTACTGCCACGAAGTAAATAACGGACGGGTAGAAATGCCGAATGCCATAAAAATTTTGGTAAAAATACTTCCTGTATTTTCTTTGAAATGCTGTATTAATGCTGAAGAATACCTAATACGTAAAGTATTAAAGTCCTATTAATTAAAACATTAAAAGTCTATGTTGACAGTGACTGTGGTGCCGCGGGCGTTACGAAGCGACTGCCCAGGGCGCAATAAATAAGCAATACAGTAAACGTCTTGGCTAGGGGCTCAGGCTCGCACATTTTCGCCAACTAACTTGAAAATATCTTAATTAAGAAAAAAGTTGCCGATTTGGGCGCATTTAGAAATCGTAAAACCAGCACAGTATGACGTTGTGCCCGAGACTGTACATACAATAACCACAGTAAACAGAATAACGAGTAGGCCGACTCAGAGGCCCGAGTGTGAGTTTTTGTTTCACATTCGATCGTGAACGCGTTTGGCGTTTACTAAGATTTTGCATGTGATTTGTACAGCGCCACCTAGCGATGCTCACGAGAGTGAGCCCAGCTCCCATACAAAATCTTAGTAAACGCCAAACGCGTTCACGATCGAATGTCAAACAAAAAACTCACACTCGGCACACAGAAGAGTACGTTAGAGATACTATGTCATATTATATCGGCCGGTGCGCGCCATGCTAATGCGTTAGAGATAAACTACGATAACATGGCGCGCCCCTCCAAAATTCAAAACGTTTGAAGTGCGTTGTCTTGCGCGGTCGGCTAGTTAAGATTAGTAGACCAACAAATCTTGGTAATAAGTGACATTAAGTGAAATATTACGAGTACTGGTTGATTGGTTGAATACTATTACATACAAACTCTTTCAACATTGAAACACTAATTTGGAGGGGCGCGCCATGTTATCGTAGTTTATCTCTACTTAGCATTGTGAAACATGTTGAAAGTGACAGTCGCGCCCAACTCGCGTATATTCGCCCGTTTGTTTGAAGTCGAGGTACTCCATAGTTCTGTCTACACTGTAACTAAGTTCGATGTATGACAAGAAAGGACTCTAGGTTAACCTAGTGATATTCCACAAATACACCTACAATTATATTAAGAAGTTGGTCAAGAAATATAATATCTATAATTTACAAATCACTACACTCTACAGGTACACACATTCACACTTGGTTCTCGACGAAGGCCTCCAGAATATAGTATTCTATAGTAAAATACATTTTAACTAGTAGGAAAGTTATATAATAATTTTGGACTTCACCTATCTAAACTTTTTTTTTACAAAAAGCGTCCTCGTTCGAAAATAATCGTATTGTTATAAAATAGGACATTAGAAATAGGACATTTATCAAAATTTCTTTCGATATTTCGATTTAGACAACGTTGTTATATTTTAGATTAGATAGAGATACTGTCATATTTTAAAGTGCTTTAAAAGCTCGTCTTCTCTTACATCTGATAGAGGATACGGTTTCTATCGACGTTATTTAAAAATAGACAAGTCAAATTCGATGATTATAATAAACTAGTCTTATATAATAATATATTATAATATTATAATGTATTTAGTAGTTTTGGTTAGGTAACTAACACACAACGAATTTAAAACACGCACGGGACGCATCTTTGCAGCGTGCTTACTCGAGGCATCTGCACCATAGATAAAGTTATTATTGTTTTCAGATCTTATTAAAAAAAATACGCCGCATACTATGGCTTATAATAAATATATATTACGATATGAACAATACTATACATTTTTGTGATAAGAAGGAAGAATGTAGAAAACAATGCGTCACTCTAAATTTTGGAGGTGATTGATCATTAAAAGCAATAAATAAATTTAAACGAGTGCTTAAACGATTGAACACACACGAAATCCGCGCAATCACATTGCTCTAGAAAAAAAATAACGTGCTAAAACTACAACAAAGTCGTAACTACCTACACACTACATCGATACCGGTTCGTAATTCGTATGAACCTTGCCATACCGACATACTTAAGATCACTAGAACTTATTCTCACATTGTCTTTCATTATTCGCTCGACAGCGAGTACGAGTAAATTCGTAAAACACTAAATCTAACATTAGGGAATAGGTACCATAACACATAAGGGAGGTATTTTCGGGGGTCACATCGAAACGAACGTCGACTAGTTACACTAATTTTGCAAAGGGCCTATCGCCTCGGTAAATAGCGATAGTGAGAATGATATGAGTTTCGTTTTAGCCGCACGGCAAACAATTTTTTGCGATGGATCGTCAACGATCCGAACTGGAATAAAATGGTTCAATCGATTAACGATCGAAAATGATTGGCCATCGTAAGGTGATTCGACCAGCAAGCGACTTATCGCTGCAAGACGAAAATCGATTCATGTGAATGCTCCGTGAGGATCGTATATTGTATGATCACACTTTGTTCCGACTTCAATCGACGACGTCATAGGTATAGTATCTACGGTGTAAGAACAGTGATCGTGGACGAGGAAATGACATTTCCGGGAGTAAAACGAGATTCGTTTCATTTCTAAATTCACAAATTAACGTATCTGAGCATAAAGTGCTTTGGCAGATATACCGTGTACCTTTCAACGGGGTCTATTTGGATAGCTATCGTGGTCTATAATAATATTGTATGTAAGTTTATCGTTACACCCAATATTCGAGCGATAGGCCTATTCGTTTTCTTATTCATTAATTTAAGTATAACTGAATAATTACTGAGATCAAAATATATTATGCGACTATTATTATTATTATACTAAACAGACTAGGAAGTCATTTCCAAAAGTCCGTAACATAATCAGTCATAATAAACTGATTAATAGTAGCTATTTTAACGATGATTCAACAGATGAAAATACTTGTTAAAAACAATTTAAAATTAAATAGTAGCGTATGAAGGCACGATTAAATTTTAGAAGTATAAAACATTTTTACATTAATATACATACAATAATGTGATCGTTTTAAACATCACACTATTAGTTAAGAGTTCCAACATTGTAAATAACAAACGAAATTACGTGTAAATAAAAGCAAATAAAAGGTGATAACCGCATGATACTCATTCACTTAAATCAAAGCTTTATAATTTTAGAAATAGCTAACATACGTTTTGTAATTTGTAAAAAATAAATATAACAAAAACATATTACCAATAATTCACTTATGTTTTATTAAATGTACTTACAATCGTGGTCAAAAGGTATGTGATATTGTTAATACAAGTATTTATTATATTGCAGCAGACTTAAACATAATTCAATAGTTTTAAATAAGTCTGTGTACATGATATTACAGGTGGATTACTTAAACGACTGAAATCTATCATATAAGACAACTTAATGAAATCTAAAATCCTTATCACAATACTCATAGTCTGGGTTTCCTAGATTTTTTTTTTTTCATTTCATTACTATCAAGCTAATTTTCCGTGAGTAACTTCATTTTGATAAGACCAACAACAATTTTCTCTGCGAAAATTCTCGAAAAATCAGCGGGTTACTAATCTTTTTTTAGGGGTCCGAAGTCAACAAGGACTTATTGACTACGGAACCCTAAAATAGAACCCTAACCAGCAGATTTTTTGGTTTATTAATTGCTTAATATTTATATAATGTAACAGTAACATTGTCCTACAAATAGAACAATCTATATATTTTTGAATCATTGAATCGAAATATTTTATCCTATCTATCTCTGTTACCTTACCACTTTCGAGAATTTTCACAGGGGAAATTGTTGTTCGTCTTATCAAAATAAAGCTACTCACGAAAAATTTTCTTGATAGTAAACAAATTAAAAAAATGTTCTAGGGAATCTTGACTATCATCAAATATTAATTAAAACAATAAAGTAATAAGAATTACGGCAGCACTCAAAGACATTTAATGATTCTTAAGTAGTTACTTAACGAGAGCTTTGACATAAAGTCCATAATAATAATATATTCAGTCAGTCTTCATTAAATAACTACTTAAATACTCATTAGATGTCACTCAGTGCAGACGTTAGTAATTATACTATAATAATATCACTTTACGTCAGATATTAAACAATAGAGAAAATCCAAGTCTTGAGATTATGAATTCGAAAGTGTCTTTAATCTTTACGTCGAACAACACTTTAAACGGTTGTCTCCAAGTCTTCAGAAGCTATTTGAAACTGTTCTTGGCCTGTAACAAAACAATCCTAATATATTATTTCAATTATAATTTGCGATCTATATATACAAAGTTGGGTAGGTACTACAAGGTTCTGAATATATTCGACAGAGAAGAATTACATGGTTGACAATCTGTGTGTTCGCACAGGTGATGCGCGTGTCGATGTTCGGCAATAAACGAATACCTGATGGTATAAGAAAGCTCACCTGATGGTGAGCTTTCTTTCACCCAATAATCCCCGATTATCAATTGTTATGCGGCACCCAGCTGCCGCATAGCAATTGAAAATCTATTATGTCTGTTTCCTTATTCGTCCATTGATTTCAAATTTAAAATTGTGTCAATTTCAGCAACAAAGTAAACGAAGTTTTTAATGTCTGTGTTCTGTTATATTTTCTTGTGTTTTTTTTTGTTATAATTAATTCGTTTTTTATTGTTGTTTTTACTGTGTTTTGTACTTCGCATTATATTTGTAGTATAGTGTAGAGCTTGTCTAACTTAAAATGACGCGCCCCTCCCTCGTATTCACAGTACAAAAATTTTCATTTATATCAACTAGTGAAGTGGTGGGGCGCGACATTTCAAATTAGAAAATCTCTAACCTATTGTGCCAAATAAAAGTTTTTGTTTAAATACTTAGTAGAGATAAACTACGATAACATGGCGCGCCCCTCCAAAATTCAAAACGTTTGAAATGCGTTGTTAAAACGTTCGAAGCGCGTTGTCTTGCGCGGTCGGCTAGTTATTACTTCTACTTATTACCAAGATTTGTTGGTCAACTAATCATTAGTTGACCAACAAATCTTGGTAATAAGTGACATTAACTGAAATACGAGTACTGGTTGATTGGTTGAATACTTACTACATACAAACTCTTTCATAAGGCTGTGACTACACACATTAAAACAGTAATTTGGAGGGGCGCGCCATATTATCGTAGTTTATCTCTATCTAAACACACCATGCCGAAGTTCCACGGCGAAAGTTCGGCATGATTACGTCAGTAATGTCAAACGCATCTATATCTATACATATTATAAAACAAACTCGCTTTTTTCCCTCATGTCCCTTTGTTCCCTTTAATCTTTAAAATTACGCAACGGATTTTGATGATTCTTTCAGTGTCAGATAGCCCATTTATCGAGGAAGGCTATAGGCTATATTTTATAACGCTAAGACTAATAGGAGCGAAGAAATAGAGGAAAATGTGGAAAAAACGGGGGAAATTATTTGAAAGGGCTTATCTCGCGAACTACTTGAGCAATTTTTATGTCATTTGGCACACATAAGAAGTAAACCACGTGAAGGATCATAGGCAATCGATTTTAATCATTTTTTCAGTGGCTATATATTTTATACCCGTGCGACGCCGGGGCGGGTCGCTAGTACAATATAACGCGATGCAATTTCGGTATAGTGTGTCATCGGTAATTTAAAGTACATTGCAGGCGAAATCATGCCGAACTTCCGCCGCGGAAATTCAGCATGGTGTGTTTAGACACTTACTCTCGAGGTAAGATGCGAGCTCATTGTCCTCGGCCCGGAGGGCGAGCTGGCGGGGCGTGAGGCCGGCGTGGTCGGTCCTGGTGAGCGAGGCGCCGCCCGCCACTAGCATGCAGCAGATGGCGCGCCGCTTGTGGGCCGCGGCCTTGTGCAGCGCCGTCTGGCCTCGCTCGTTGTCGCTCATGTTGAGCAGCGCGGTGGGCGCGCTCGCGATGAGGTACTTCACCACTTCCTTGTGGCCGTACCGCGCGGCGATGTGCAGGGCCGTTTGCCCGGTCGCGTCTATCGACAGCAGCGAATACCCGGCCGCGTGGAGATCCTTCACCTGTTATTAATAATAAGCTCGCTACAGAAACTGTATAATTTTACAGTTCGTTCAAATCAGACTATGCTGTAGCGAACGAACTGTAGTTTCGTTATACACTTTACGATCGTTATACATTGTTGGGTTGATTTGTTTCGACACGATTTACTAATAAAATATTTTCACAGGTATGTAAGTTGTAACTTAGGTATTTATAAAAGTTTCAAGTTATTTACGCTATAACTTCTGACCTTGTATAAATTATTATAAAAGTATTCTCTATAGTCCGCGCGGAACTAGTTGGCCGCGCCTTAGGTAGGGACAGGGGTGAGGGGGCGGGTTGCTTGCTGCTCGCAACGTACATGAGATAGACAGTGACGACCAATCTCGCGATATCGTGAACAATAATATTATTTAATTATTGAAAAGAATAAATTAAAGACATTTGATCAGTTTTATATTCTAAATTATGTATATCGGCTTTCCGTTTTTTGAAAAACCTATGCACTTTAAATATTATTTCCTTAGATTGTCTTTTTATCGGCGGACTCATCTTGCTATTGCAGTCTCTTGTGCGTTTTGTCTAAACTAGCCAGAACTGTCAAAATCAAGCGCCCCCGCCTCTCCGTCCCACCGCTCACATACCAAGGCGCGGCCAACTAGTTCCGCGCGGACTATAATGAAAATACTTTAACCGCTGTCAAAATTAATATTTACACATCATAATAATTTATTGTCAATTTGTCACACTACGTATTTAATTTAATGAAAGCGAAAATTATGACACGCTCGTTTGACCCTGCATGTAATGAAAATTGTTTGTCGGTTAATTTTAAAATTAAAAGTTTTATTATAATGAAAAGGTCAATAAGTATGTTCTGCTAATTAGTTAATTAGTTAATTAAGTTGTGAAGCTCACGTGAGTGACTGCTCGCAAAATGGAGCGAGAGAAGGGTTGTGTATTATACACAATACTATGTTACCAGCTTATACTCGCGGCTCCGCTCGAGTACATTACCTTTAAACTGTGTACTAGGTATAACTATACATAAAATACGAAGATTAAGATTAACCCATCAATCCCCAAGCGGCAGACGGCTGCCGCATAACAATTGAAAATCTATTGTGTCTGAGATACCCACGATGGAGGTGTTAATTACAAACCCTTCCCGCTCATAGAAATTTTTGTTTAGTTCAAGTATCTCAAAATTACGACCCCTAGGGCCTGTTTCACCACTTCCTGATAAGTGCTGAATGGGCTATCCACCACTTAACTTGACAGATAGAGTATGGAGAATCTGTGAAAAAAGTTGTGGATAGCCTATCCGGCACTTTATCAGGAAGTAGTGAGACAGGCCCTTAAAATTATGTACCATCAGAGAATTGAATCATAGGCAATTATCGTAGTTTTACGTAAATATAATTATGGTTGGGTTTGTCTAATCATTGTTAATCTTGATATTATTTTGTTATTGGCCAGTCTATGAAACGATATCACTGATTGTACATTTATTATAATAAAAGATTCTTACCACTCTGAGATCCCCGCTCTTGGCCGCCTTGAGAAGACCATCAGTAGTTTTTTCTAGTAAATTTCTGTAACAATATTTGGAACTCTTGGTCTTTTCGTTCTATATGAGGAGACTCTCTATTTACAATGTATGCTCGTCTACCGGTCTCTAGCTACAACTACATACATATATCTCACCTAACACCGAACACTTCGTGTTCAAATCCAAAAAGTCTCTCATGAACGCTGCATGCAAGACAAGAAAGAAAATAATAGAGTGCAGGCTGGAGAAAGTCCGAAACCTTGTTTGTGCAGAGTCTGTACAAATGTATACTGGGGTCGTCTAAATTTTATTATTTATACTATATTAATTATATTATTTAAAGTTTAATAAATCGCTATTAGGTTTTACCGGTCCTAAAAAAAACTTAAAATTTTTCTTTACGAAATATCCAGCAGATACATTGCAGCCGTATACAAAATCGATTATTATAAATAAATATTAAATATACCTTCTTCTAATCTTGTATATTTAATATTTATTAATAATAAATAATAATCGATGGTTAAGGTCTCGAGGTGCACTGTAGTTCATTAGTCATTAGTACTCTGTACCATAATCACGGAGGCCACAAGTGTACTTGTGCGATAACGCTACGCCAGGCTACGCCTCAATTAAGTCGCTCGTAGCAGTTGCTACGAGTTGCTACGAGCGTAGACGTTGACTCTACGGCCGTCTACGACACTCAATGAACACAATAATATTAACTAATTACTATTATTATTATTATGTCGAAGTTAAATACAGGCGTATGGCAGCACGAATTTTCTGAGGAGTGTTGGCAAGTCTCTTAAGTGTTATTAAACTATATTACTTATGTAATTTCTTAAAAAATATTTTTATATTTATTTTATTTTTATTTCTAAAATTATAATATACTAGCGACTCGCCCCGGCGTCGCACGGGTATAAAATATATAGCCACTGAAAAAATGATTATAATAAATAATAATAATAATATCTATGGACGCTTCACACCACGTCAGTCTGGCTCCGTGGTAAGTACCTGAAGGACTTGTGTTACGGGTACCAGACAACGGAAATATATTTAATACTTTTATACTATACATATATTTAAGATTTTTATTATATGATACACATATTTAATACACACATCCATGACCCAGGAACTTTGAAAACTTTTTGTTCCGTCGGCGGGATTCGAACCCGCGACCCCCGGCTTGAGCTACCGACGCGCTCACCACTGAGCCACAGAGGTCGTCAATTTAAAAATTATAATCGATAGCCTATGATCGTTCACGTGGTCTACTTCTTATCTGTGCCAAATAACATAAAAATTGCTCCAGTAGTTCGCGAGATAAGCCCTTTCAAATAATTGCCCCCGTTTTTTCCACATTCTCCTATTAGTCTTAACTTTATAAAATATAGCCTATAGCCTTCCTCAATAGATGGGCTATCTAACACTGAAAGAATTTTTCAAATCAGACCAGTAGTTCCTGAGATAAGCGCGTTCAAGTTAGCCCTTTCAAATAATTTTCCCCGTTTTTTCCACGTTTTCCTCTATTTCTTCGCTCCTATTAGTCTTAGCGTGATAAAATATAGCCTATAGCCTTCCTCGATAAATGGGCTATCTAACACTGAAATAATCATCAAAATCCGTTGCGTAGTTTTAAAGATTAAAGGGAACAAAGGGACATAAGGGAAAAAAAGCGATTTTGTTTTATAATAAGTATAGATTTAGTAATGAGCATAAATTATATGCATAAAAAAGAACTCCCTTTCTGGTGCGGTCAGGTAAAAATTAAGGGCAATCGTAGCATTTTCATCAAAAAATCTTCTACTTGATTTTTGTATAGAATTTTATTTTAAGCCACAAAAACGTAATGGACTCAACCGGAATCGCTGGGATCAACAAATTTTCCATTTTATTGTTCGAGATTCGTAAACAAAAGGAAAGCCACTTTGAGCCGTTTTCAAAGCGTCTCTTGATAAGAGGACGTAAATCTCCCGGCGAGCCTCGTAATTATTGTACGAATGAGTTTAAGATGTCGGCGAGGATACCACGATCAAAGGGTTCCGACTTCACGACTAGTTGGACATTTCACTTGACATTTCTACAAGTTTATTTTGTCCAATCTTTAAATATATGTTGGGTAGTGGCTACAAAGCCAACTCGTCTAAGGGCCATTTATTAGAAATTTATCAATGTTGCTTAGTAAAAAAATATGTTTCTAATAGTTGTAATGTGATCATGTTGCAAAGTGTACTGATCCTTATATAATCAAGTGTTAGGCATCCATTACACGGTAGGTTTTGCTGTCAGTTTTACCACAGTCATGACTGTGACTGATGGATAACCTACCGTGTAAGAGCGTGACAGACGGTTGCATGAAGCTGATTGACGAAAATCTGGATATTTTGATTTTTGCTTCATGCAACCATCAGTCACGAATTTTGAGTGAGTGTTGTCACATCTGACAAATTGGAAAAAAATTAGAAACGTATACCTTTGAAAATTTTGGCTTTGACTGACATAACACTGAAGAGAATTGAGTGACCGTCTAATACCATTCGTCAGTCCATCAGTCACCATCAGTCAAACATAATAATTCATGATTGACGGAATTGACTGTCGTTTGCATGAACTTGTAATCTTGCCTTTCGAAATCGTAAACAATTTCTACGAAAATACAAAATTGCAAAAAAACAGGGAATCAGTTTTACATTAAAAGTAAAATTATTTTAGAATTATTCATACCTATTTTATGCTTATATTTGATCTACAAAATATAATAGCCTACTAGCTTGCAAAACTTATTTCCGATACGAGCTAGCATTCGAGTCCACATTCTACCGCACTACTTCTAGAGCAAAACAAGCTTAATAACAATTATCCATAAGAAATTTACAATAGGTTTTGGAAATTTTGCGCTTTTCTTTCAAATTCTGATCTAATTTTGCTATTTTTATTACATTAAAAACAACCTCTGTCTCTAAATGAAAATAAAAACTAAAATACCGCTTGTTACTTTCCATGCCGTCTGAAAAAATTACTTAGTCTGTTACAAATGTACCCTCCATGTTACCAATTTATACGTAGTTTTTAACACTGAAAATTATATTTTATTCATAAAGCAAATTCTAAAGCCAGTGTTAGTAAGTACGTGCAGCTCGTTAGAGATGTATGAACATTTTATTTTGTAATTACTTTAATCATTGCTTTTAGTTATGTATTTTTTCTGTTTGGTGATGTGTAAAAACTTTTGAAAGAAAAACGCATTGGAGTGTTAATCAGGGGTCATGTTATAGAGTGTCAAAGAAATATTGTTGAGTGTATAAAATATTTACAATATAGTATATGATTTGGGATATAAAATGTGTGAAAAATGTTCTTACGTTTTGAACCGCGCCACGGAGTCCCGGCTGGGTTGGACGGGGGGGCTGACACACAGGGGTGGGGAGATGGGATCCTGCGAGCTGCGGGGCTGCAGGGTGCTCCGCCCTCGGGGCACGGCGCCCGCCGGCGGCGTCGTCGGCGATATCACGGACCCCGGGCTACCTAGCCCCGACTCACTGTAGAAACAAAAACATTTTAGACTATCGTATTCATACGAAAATGGTTGTAAGTTTTTAATATCAAGCTGTTACCGTTCGGTTCATTTTTTGTTTATTTAATTGTATTATACATATGCACACAAAATAAAAATATTAGTGTCGAAAAAATAAGGACATCATTCGAATGAACATTTAGTCGAATCGATCATCCGATACGTATCACTCTTATAAGTTATAACATGGAATAATAAAATTATTCGTAGCTTATAACATAATAGTATGTTTATAAGGGGTTTATTACATTTTTAGTGGACCTCAACCAGACACTGCAAAAATATATATTTTAATAGTGTTTCGTGTGTGTTGAAAACACCTACTAGAACTAAATATAAAGTCAAATACGATGTGGGTGATTCGCCCATAAATACTTATGTGCGCTTTATTTCAATTTTACAATGAATGACTTTACTATATTTTATAGATATTTGATTGTACATCAGTTATTTTTACACCTAGATCATAATATTATGGTTACTGGTTAGGCTATATTTATTAGAACCTATAACCTATGACGTAAATGTTGTGAAAAATTGATTTATAAGCAAATAAGAAGGCTCTCGCTACTTAGTCGTAACTCGTATGTCAAGCCCAGCTTCACTAACATTGACTTGACTAAATAAGAAAGGTCTATATGGTCATGAACAAAAGAGTTCGAACCTTTTTGTATGGAGCGTGGCATACCTAATTAGTTTCAAGTACTTAAAATGGTATATCGCGACAGTCGTAAGCCGCGCGCGGCTGACGACTGTCGTCGGCCGCTCACGACAATAGTCATTGTATGAGAATGTATGGCACCGCTTCCGAATCCCGCGACAGACGCGCGCAGCCGACGACTGTCGTAAGCCGCGCGCGGCCGTGTCATATAACTTTGACACGGTCGCGCGGGGCCTACGACAGACGCGCGCGACCGACGACAGTCGTAGGCCCCGCGCGGCCGTCAAGACACGTATGAAATGCAAGACACGGCCGCGCGCGGCTTACGACAGTCGTCGGCCGCGCGCGTCTGTCGCGGGCCTCGGAAGTGGTGCCATACATTTTCATACAATGACTATTGTCGCGAGCGGCCGACGACAGTCGTCGGCCGCGCGCGGCTTACGACTGTCGCGATGCACGGAATCGTACCATGAAACATACGTCAATCGACAGACAAAATAATTACAAACAACAAATACTCTTTGACAAAATGTCGTAAATGATATACTTTTTGAAATATTTCAGTTTGTATATCTAAAATTTTATTTATTTTACATTTTCAAACTGAAATAACTCAGAAAGTATATCATTTACGACATTTTTTCAAAGAGTATTTATTATTTGTATACATATTCTTGATCGATTGGCGTATGTTTCATAGGTGTACACCAAAATAAGTATAGGTATGCCAATAAGGTTCGTTGTTCTTTCTCTGGTAGAATATCTACATATTGTTATAAGCCAGTATTTCCCAAAGTGTGAGTCGCGACCCACTGGTGGGTCGCGGGTAGATTTTGGGTGGGCCCTGAAACTATAGGACGATTGTCGTACTTACGTACGTTTCTTAATTGGAATGGGTGTGGTGACTAGCTTTAGAAAAGGCCCAAGTCCAGCAGTGAACGTCAGTAGGCTGACGATGATAATAATTTTGTGATGGTGAACTACGATAAGAATTAACGGGTAAATGCTGCGGTAGCACCATACCGCCTTTTTTTGTCTTCATGATACAAGGTGGGCCGCGAACTTTAAACTTTCTTGTAGATGGGTCGCGGTCCCGACAAGTTAGGGAAACACTGTTATAAGCTATTGACATAGTATATAGAGGTAGGCTTTAGGTCGAATGGAAATTACTATGTCAATTATAGCACTTCTGTGCACCTACGAATTGGATTTATTGACTATAGTAATGGACTAACAGGATGAGTATGCTCAGCTGGTCAAAGTAATGTGTTGTAGATAAGTACTGTAGTAGTAGATACTATGTACTGTTGTAATCCTGATGTGCTAATGCGTTTCGGGATTACTGGCATTACGTCAGAATGTTGATTCATGGAATCACCGCAGATTATAAAAGATGGGTGACGTAAGTGACATTTTTAGCTTAAATAAAGAAGACTTTTCACGGACCATACAAAATTTACCCATGCCCGACACGAAAGAAACATATCAGATTGTTTTCTTTATATTATGGGTATCCAAGATATGTAATTTTTATTTTCAATATCAGTGGCTAACATGTAATTTTATTGCTTTCTTTTTTCTTCAGGCGCAGTATGAAAAGTGCAAATATTTAAGCAACTTTATTTAATATTATTGGCTAACATGTAAATGCACTTATTAGATGTAAAATTCAATCACGACACGTTTCTTCGAAAACGTATAATATTTAAAATATATAAAACATAGTAATTTACAATCCCACCATTGATGGAAGATTTTTCATTTATGAATATTACTGACATACATGTTATCATGGAAAGCGAACATTAGGAAGTTGTGCACACGTGATAAGTGCTATTATTATAGCCTAGGATAGGCATCTCGTTTTCATGTTCATTAGCTAATATAATATTATATAGATTTATCTCGCCCTCAGTGTTATAATTATCCCGCGTGATAAAATATAACATGTTTGAAACATACTAGAAGGTACCTAGGTAAACAAAATAATATTTACTATGGTTTTGTGTTTTTCTTTAGGCACGGTATAAAAATAATATATTTCTAAGTGTTAGCCACTGATATTGAATATAATTACATGCAAATAACGATTCTTATTTTTTGTTTAGCACTTTTTATACTGCGCCTGAAGAAAAAAAGAAAGCAATAAAATAACATGTTAGCCATTGATTTTGAATAATATAATAATTACATATCTTAGATACCCATAACACAACGAGAAAAATGGTATAGTATGTCTCGTTTCTGTCGGGCCTGGGTCACAAATGACCCGTCGCCTTTGTACTCATGTTGTATAAATTAGTAAAAGGCTTATCGATTTTCAACACGAACGCGTAACCCTTTTTTATTTTTTAGAAACACTCTTTTTTGCCCTAGATCAGTGTTTCCCAAACTTGTCAGGACCGCGACCCATCTACAAGAAAGTTAAAAGTACGCGGCCCACCTTGTGTCATGAAGACAAAAAAACAGCGGTATGTTGCTGCCGCAGCATTTACCCGTTAATTCTTATCGTAGTTTACCACCATATCATCATCGTCAGCCTTACTTACTGACAATAATTACGTTTGCGTTCGAATGCCCTGCCCCCGTCCCACACGCACCCATGACGATGAACGAACCAGTAAAATGACAATCGAACGAGTACGACAATCGTCCTATAGTTTCAGGGCCCACCCAAAATTTACCCGCGACCCACCAGTGGGTCGCGACCCACACTTTGGGAAATACTGCTCTAGATCCTTAATGGTTTAATGTCATCAAATGTGGCATTTCGAAGACTGTGTGTGGCATCCAAGTGGCATCTGATAAATAAATTACATCTATCACTTTACACTGTCAATCAACTAGCGTGAAAACCATAATTAATTTAAGCTTTGATCACGCCTGAAATAACACTCATCTTGAAATAAGTTTTATAACTGACACACTATAGAGGTAATCTAATTTATACCTGCACGGTAATAATCGAATATAACAATATAATCCTCTTTATTTTTAATTCTTGTTTCAGAAATTTTAAGGTTGCGAACTCCTGAATGCCCGTTTACATTATCTTTATGAATCTTGACTTGATGTCAAGTTTACTTGAATTTCAATGTATTAATAGCACATACCTCGGCACATCCAGCGACACCCCAGCGCTGGGCGTATCCACGCTCTGCGAGATGTCCAGGGAGACGGACAATCCGGTGGTGGTATCCAGGGAGATGGATGGACCCGTGCGGTCCAGGGAGGCGGTAGTGTCTGGGTGCGCGGTGGTCTCCGTATCCGGCGTGGGGGGAGCCGCGTCCAGGATGTAGATGCTGTCCTGACCGATGTCCGTCGTGTAGTGGAGATTCTCTTGCGCCTTGTCGATCCGGAAAAAGCGCTCCGCCGTTACCGCTAAAATAGTTGAGTCGTTATCGTCTTTACCTCGATTATACAAGCAACATCCTATCCAATGTACCATAAAAAATTCGTATACCATAAACAACGTCGTTTGGTCGGATTATATCAATTCAATATAATTCGTGATCTGTTACTGTTAGCTGGGTTCGACAACACGCGACTCAACTTCTCAGATAGTAGGTACCATCAGAGAAGTTTATAGGTAAATGGCGAGCGTTAGTCGTGTTATGTCAAGTCAATACGAGTCGTGATATTCTATTGACTTGGCTTGATACTAAATTGACATAGTTCAATAAAATAACGTAGGTCTGCCACCTGCCTATGAATCAATTTCTATGATAGTATAAATCAAGTTTTAGAATGTAATGTATATGTAGTAACTATGTTCTATATTATCGAACAAATACATTTATCTTACAAAATATGTTTTTTGTATTCCTTACTAACTTTTTTAGACCTTGTTTAAAACTTCCCCTACAACTTTTCCCTAATGTGATTAAACATCGTGTCTGAACAACTTAAGTAAGTACGCACTTGAAAATTTCGTATATTATGCGATATAAGGAGATGGGTACTTTAAATATTTATTTGTAATTATATTCTCACGTCTTCTCGCTAAACATGAAATCGATTTATATTAAACAGTATCAAACATATTCAATATAACTCGTCGCAAAGAAATTTTTGTTCGAAACTCGCTTTTGAAGTCTGTTATGAATTTTCATTGAGTTGGAAAATTTTGCAACAACTTTGGGAAATTTTATAACTAATTAATTATTACTTTTCGGATGTATCTTTGGTCTCGACTGGAAGTAACAGCTAGTACTCCATATGATGATGATGATATTTATTTTCAGGCCGATTTTGACCCCGGCGCGGCGACTGCTATAACGTTTAGTTTATGAATCTTCACGTTTACGTTACCTATTGTGATAACATTTCGTGTAAATCTGCTGAGTGTTTTTTTGTGAAAAATTACGCAATTCTGAGCCAACAGTTGAATATTATTTAACCAGACCGAAATCTTACACTATTTTGGTTGTGAATGCTGAAACTGCGACATAATAACGACGATGCGAATACTCACAGTCGACGAACCACCAGTCCGTGAGATTCGCGTGATGAGATTCTTTGAGCAGGCTCTGGACCATGGAGCGCATCTGTTCCAGATCGGTCGCCGGGTTCACCTCCAGCGTGCCCAGCCGCTCCGCTGGAACAACACATTGGCTATTGTCGATCCACCTAAACTGGAAGCGTCTAAGCGAGGCACTGAACTAGGACAAACTACTACTACTAACTAGGACTAGATTTTTGTTTGAAACAGAATCACACGGATATATAAAAAATCGGCCAAGTGCGAGTCGGACTCGCGCACTAAGGGTTCCGTACCATTATATAGCAAAATTTGCCCAAAAATTGTGTTTTTTGTATGGGATTATTTTTTTTTAATTTTATTTAAATATTATTATTAAATATTAAAGTGCACATAAAACTAAGGACCTTGAGTAAAATTCAAGTACCTACCTGTTGCCATTATTGATATAGAGCCAAATAGGCCAAAAAAAATCACGTTTATTGTATGGGAGCCCCCCTTAAATATTAATTTTATTTTGTTTTTAGTATTTGTTGTTATAGCGGCAATAGATATACATAATCTGTGAGAATTTCAACTTTCTAGCTATTACCGTTCTTGAGTTACAGCCTGGAGACAGACTGACATCGAAGTCTCAGTAATAGGGTCCCGTTTTTACCCTTTGGGTACGGAACCCTAAAAATCATGTCCCAGACACTACAGTATATAGTGAAGAGTGGTTACTTCGCTCGGATAAAACTGTATAAACCATCCACAACGGATACAAAACATTTCTATGTAGTTTTATATGGTAGTATAAACCTACCTCTTACGACAGCTCACTAACAGATCTGGGAATGGAATCATTGAGGAAAGTCCCAATAGTAGGCCGGATTTTCACCGATGGTAAACACAAAACAAACAAAACTTTGTGGTGGACAAAATATGTACTTATAAAATATATAGAAATTAGAAAGTTTCTCAGCCCTTAACAAAAACTACTTTTAAAAAAGAGTATAAAGATTTACGACTTCATCTTTCAGTTATTACTTCATTCGCAATAGAATGATTAAGTAATATTATTATTTGCTTAATATACAAACAGTTACTACTATACCTGATTTGGCCAATAATTCCTTATCGTGATGATGACGTTCATAGTCCATCATCCTTATGAGATTCACTGTTAGAACAAGTTTGTCCTGCGTAGTTTGCCTGAAACAAATATTGATTTTATTTGGTAACTATAGAAGTATTTTCTTAATATTATTTGTCATTATTTATTATAATTTGATTTGTTTTAAGAGTTTGTGTTTCAACTAACCTAACCTAAATTCACTTCACATCATCTCTGTTTATCGAAGTCTATTTGGTATAATTCTGTACTCAAGCTAATGAGAATATTATTTAGCATAATCAAGTTCAAAAGTCGAAAGAACCGACTTCATTAATAATCGGCTAAGTGCGAGTCGGACTCGCGCACAAAGGGTTCCGTACCGTTATAGAGCAAAAATAGGCCAAAAATTGTGTTTTTGTATGGGAGCCCCCCTTAATTTTTTATTTTATTTAAATATTATTATTAATTATTAAAGTACAATTATATTTAAGGCCTTCGTGAAAGTTTCAAGTGCCTACCTTTTATCATTATTGATTACGAGCAAAAATGGCCAAAAAAAATCACGTTTGTTGCATGGAAGCCCCCCTTAAATAATATTTTTATTTTTATTTTTATTTTAGTATTTGTTGTTATAGCGGCACCGGAAATACACAATATGTGAAAATTTCAGAACTCTAGCTATAGCGCTTCTTGAGATATAGCCTGGAGACAGACAGACGGACAGATAGACATCGAAGTCTCATGAATAGGGTCCCGTTTTTACCCTTTGGGTACGGAACCCTAAAAAGGTGCGGTTAACGGCTGAATATATTATTTTTTAAATCGCTGTAATCGGAATATTTTGGGTCGGCAGAGGTCGAGCCGCAGACGACCAACACATCGATCGCGGTTATTCTAAATCCAAGTGGACAGGTTGACGTGTGGGCTTAGGACAACTCCATCCGCAGGTATAAGTTATATCGACGTCAGTTGACACGGTACCGACACAATATACGTATTAAGATACCTTTTTGCGTGGCTAATATTGACTGAAGAATACGGAGGACTTTCTTTTTATTAGGTAACAATAGTACCTACTTTAAAAAAAAAAAGGATAGACTTTTTTCTGATAGTATAATAATAATAGCTCCCACACCGGTTTCGGTTACGGAGGCCGGTTTCATTGAAACCAGGCCAGCTACGCAGTAGTAATTTTATAGTGCCCAAGTGTGTGCGCGTACATGAGAGCACTCTCTATAAGTACCTTTACTCTCAAACCCAGTGTGACGGAAGACCGACACGACCGGCGAGAGATCAGGCGCAGGACCGACTTTTTACATGCCCATCCGACGCATGGATCATCTTACTTGTCAGAAAATCAGGTAATCAGCCTGCATTGTCCTAACCAAACTTGGAAATAATATGTTTCCAATGCGGGAGTCGAACCCACGACCTCCGAGTCAAGAGCCGCGCTCTCTACCACTAGACCACGGAGGCGATAGTAACAGGATGATTACCCATCCTATCTAAAAGCCGAGCTTTGTGAGGGCTCGCGTCGTTTTACTGCGTAGTAACAATCTTTAAAGGCCGTTTTTTTATAAATATTTTTAATAGTAACCAACTTTGACTGATCGATGATAACACATCGACATTATAATGTAAATAAAAATTAATATATGTTAAAGCACAAATCAATAGGCGTGACAGTTTTTTCGTAAAGTGTACCACAAAAGTGCTCTTGTTGTGGGTTATACTAAGGCTCGCTTCGATCGCCCTGATAAATTTTTAATACTGCCTCTAGCCGATACCTATACAGAAATATAAAATTAATTATACCGTCACTAACTTAATAATACTTTCCTCAAGTTATGAAAGCTGAAGTTACCGCTAGCTAGTATTTTAATGTAATTAAGAGTTAGTAGTTACCACGTTTACCTAATTATTGTAGGTAGAAATATAATTTATTGTCAGCTAGTCGGTCAGTATAATTGAGGTAGGTTTTTTGAAAGTAATGGATGTTAGGTCTTAAAAATATAATATCGTCTTTCTAGGTGTGGTAGCTCGTAACTAACATCTTTTTTTGGTAAAATTTGATTTTCATTCAGAATTTATTAAATTGTATTTCTGGTCATAAACCCTTGAGCATTACATTTTGAAGGAAAGTGATAATATCTTGTAACAAGCACTGCTACTAAGATATACCTAATTTAAAAAGAAGTTTTGTCTCTCCTGTAAAATTTGAGAGTTTGCACAATGCACATACCTACGAGATATCACACCAAGGAGATTATATTATATCTCGTTATTTGGTACCTATAGGTACCAAATACCAATTACAATGAAGTTCTATTTACGTTTAGATCACATATTAAACCGGTTGACATTTGCGAAAATGAGACATAATAATAATCATAGATAATAATAATTATAATTATTATTATTTCTGATTATTATTATCGACTGATAATTATCAGTCGATCCTAATGATGTAGCAATGAAATTGAATTTGTTGCACCGAGGCCTTGGCTGCGACACGTCGTGTGTAAACGTCAACATGTGATTTCATCCCCCAATACGATTAGCGAGGTTGACCGAACTAATTCCATTTCGGAAAATTCTAAATGTCGAACCCAAAATTCGAATATTTTTAGAACGTTTTCCAAATTCGAATGAACGCATTGAGCCCGGTCCAATCAGACACAAAAATCGTAACCAAGCATTAACCAAGTAATAATTCGCATATTGCTTAAACTAATATGTATTCTGTGATATTGCTAAAAATTAATAGAGACATTAAATACACCATTACAAACAAAACCTCATAAGTCCCAGGTAACACCTTTTATTCATGATCAAAATATGTATGAAAATGAGGGTTTTCCCGTGTTCGTTTTTTTAATCATAAAAATAGGTACGACAAGATTTGTAAATCATGCAATTCTCTACAAAAGTTACATGCACCGATTTTTGTCACGACTTGCCATTCGTGACAAATTAATGGAGCAGGTGGATAGGTGCCTCATCCTTTAACCTTTTCTTCGCAGAATTTCCAAGTCGTTATATTAAAACTAGCGCCTAAATGCTTATGGGGTGGATTCTTATTTAATTCATACCCATGGTAAGTACCTACTCAAATCTAACAAACACTAATATATTTAACAAAAACTAGTTTTTTGTTCAAGCTAAGTATTAGTGCCTAGGAGTTTTTCCGGCTACATTGTACATTTAAGTGCATATTACTTAGGTCTTAGGCTGTTGGATAAGTTCTTGGCTTTAAGTATTTTTCCAATGATATGGTTTAAAGTGACTTTTTTAAATTTTTTATTAAGTGTTTCACTAGCCGTTATCGCTTTTAAAGTTGTAAAGTCCATAAACGTTTATAAAAAAATCGGTCAAGTGCGAGAGCGAGAAGAACCGGCGTAAGAAACAGTGAATTTATTTTTTGACTCACCAAAGTTATAATCAACCTTTTTTAATAAGAAACAAAAAACTTACGGTGCCAAAGATCGGCCCGGTTTCTTCTTAGCCAACATGATGGCCTGGTTGAGTATGCTGAGAGTGATGACGGAGGGGGCGAGGCGGCAGGCCTCCCCGTCCACTTGCATGGGGATCACCTTCGTGGTCACGATCTTGGCCGTCTTGCACTGAGTGATGCAAGTGCCGTGGCCGCCCGCTTGCAGCAGCGGCTGGAATAAGCGATACCCTCAATCTCCTAGCTAAGTCAATTAACAAATAGGTTTTACGGATTACGTCAATGAGAAGGTCGCAACCGGGTAATCCGTAACGTGATTACAGTTCCAGCTCTAATTAATCGACAATTGCACATCGTTGCCAACGTAGTCGCAAACGTATAAAATAAAAGCAACTTTAGTTACTTCTTATTTGTCGGTGAAAGCACAATCGGCAGATTCAGACATAATTCAAATATCAGAACCGTCAGAGCTGTGATGATATTGTGAGAATGCGGAATGACAATGTTGTAGTAAAGTAACATTACAATACAGAACCTCCTTGAATGTTATTTACAAGTTGTTATTTATATTAATAGAGTCACATCCAGACTCACATTCTGCCCGACGTGAGCAATTTACGATCTACAATACCTGAATGCAAACATTTACATCAAAAATGGAACGTGTTTTCATAAACCAGACCCCGGATAATATTTCGTGGCACATTTCAGTGTGTTCACAGACATTTCACCCGTGAAATACATTTACACCGACAGCATAAGGATCACTCTCCTACAAATTCAGAGGTAAAATTAATCTGTACCGACTCTATATCAAATGAAGTCTCGAAATAAATTTCCTCTTCAGTGTAATTCCTTGGACCATTAAAAATTACGTGGAATTCGGGGATTTCACGTTAAAGTAATTAAAAACAAACTTACAAAGGAATTCCCTAAAAATATTATTAACGAAACACAAAAGTAGGTTAAAAGGTTACCAAGTATACTGAGAGTCGAATTGAGCCACAAATTATATTAAATCGTCGTCAAACCTTCCCTTTCAAAAGTAACATTGAAAAGTTTTATTTTTGTGTTGATTAAAATCAATAATATAGCATTTCAATCTTTTAAAAAAAATAATTGAGGTCATAATTATAAAAAAAAACTAATGAGCACAGAGTTTTCTCTGATACAAAAAAATGATTGATAAAAGGTTAAAATGGTACATAATATTTGGTAAAATTATTTAAAAAGGTACGTACCAATTGATATGTGGTTAGTCCTACTACTTCTATCAGACCATCCTCTGTGGAGGGATCCACCGACCCTCCAGACTTGTTCCAAGGATGCGTCCCTCCCCCGTAACTATAACAAAAAAAAACTAGATCAAAATCGGGCCGCCCGTTTGGATGCTACGATGCCACGGACAGATACACACACAGACAAACAGACAGACAGACAGACAGACAGGCAGACACGTCAAACTTATAATACCCCTCTTTTTTGTCGGGGGTTAAAAATACACGTTAACTCTCTGTGTCAAAAATATAATAATAATTTGAAATAAGTTGTAGTGTTCCTGCGTCTCATCGGGCCGCGGGCCGAGCGCGACGGAGCCGCACCCTTTCACTTCATCGGACCACCGACCTACGCGACGCACGCACCGCGGCTATACCTCGAATGATAGTACTTATTAATACACTCCATTTTCATTGAAGAAGTTTTTTTATTTCTGGCGGAGACCACCAGCATCACCCCTGGAGCTTCGCCCCCAACATGTAGTATTTAGTTTATATAACTATTAGTTGTTGCCCGCGACTTCGTCCGCGTCCGCGTCAACACTTTTTTTTCGTAAAAAATATTTATTTTAAAATAAAAATCCTATGTTACTAATTCTGATACCTTTAAGAGTATGTGTACAAAGTTTCATAATGATTCGTCAAGTAGTTTTTGCGTGAAAGCTTAAAAACATCTACGCTTTCACATTTTCATAATATCAATAAGGATTTTTTTTATATTAATTTGATTATAATAATGTTAGGATCCCCTTTAGTTACAGTAGTCAAACCATGATAAGAGTCACTTTCATAAAGAGTATAGACAAACTAAATTCTCAGGCCACTATAGTTTCAGGCCACGTCTCACGGTTGTGACTTTGTTTATGTTATAACTTGATTATGACGCCCGCAACTCCATTGCGCCAAAATTATTGTGCGCGGGAACCGTACATTTTTCCACAACAAAAATTATCCTATGACCTTTCCCGGGACGCAAAGTATCTCCATACAAAATTTCATCATAATTGGTTCAGCGGTTTAAGCGCGAATAGATAACAGACAGACAGACTGACACACTTTCGCATTTATAATATTAAGTATAGTTTAAATGTGTGGGTATTACTAAAACCTTTTTAAAAAAAAAAAAAGTTTTCAGACTTACTTATATAAAGTTAATTTAAATGTTCTAGAATCTAGTGTAAGTAAAAGATAAATGTCAAGGGCTTAGCAATTTATACTTTAAACGTAAATAGAAGCGGCAGCAACGCATTACTATTATTTCCTCTGCAAAACTAATTCAGAAGAAGTCAGCTTAAGAATGAAGGCCCGACGAAAGTTGGTACCTAAGTAATGTTAATCTCCTTTGATATGGCTGCACATTGACAGTGCACTGCTATGACAGCCCTTTGTGAACGTTAACTTTTAAACGACAAATTAAACTAGAGAGAATATAATATTTTACATAAAAACAATTGTATATTTAAAAGTTCATGTTGGACCACAACGGTAGCGATGATTGCCAACATAACTAAGCAACTCCGTTCATAATTATTAACATTTGTGAACACACTGGTTCAACCTCGCCACTACATAAGATTTAAGAAATAAGTACTTACTGGCAAAAGAACAAAGATATCGTCCATTAATTCATGAAGCCCCAAGCGGCCACATCCGGCCGCGATAACAATGAAAAAGCTATTGTGTCTCGTTTTGCCACGACTGATGGGTTAATGATACGCGGCTACTGGCTAAAGAAATTAAAAAGCAACCGTCAACCGCAAAATCAATCGAGAAGATGACTGCAGGTACTGCAGGATCCAGAAAACACCGCGGCTTCAAGATACTGGGAATGCGTTCTACACAGATACGTAGTATCTTGTGTATCGTCTGTATCGGAGCACAAATGTTTAATAATTATTAAGTTGTTATTAAAGCGACGTCTTGATAATTTGGCTGTAGCGATATCGATTTTTCTCAGCAATGACTAAAGCTAAGAAATTAAAGTTCATGGTCAGTATTCATCATGTCTTTGTCTTTGAATTACCCATACCATAACACGATTGGTCAACTTTTATAACACAGAATATTCAATCAAAAAGACCTCTGTAAAAAAAGGGATTCTAATTTTGCCAACAGAGGAGAGTGATTTAAGCTTCCAAAATTTTAACATAGATTGGTTCAACCATGTATTAATTGCCCATGTATTAATAACTAGCTGTCCCGGCAAACGTTGTTTTGCCATTTAAAGTATTTCTACTTCATCAGTTGACACAAAATCTTACCCCCTCTTTGGTCCCCAAAGAGGGGGTAAGATTTTGTGTCAAGAGGGGTTTGTGTTAAGAGGGGTGGGGGGAAAAAATTTATACACCAGATGTTAAGTTGGAAAAACAGTTAATAATATGAAGTAAGTCCATTAAAGAAAAAAGTTTGATACAAAATCTGACCCCCTCTTTAGTCCCCTTAGAGGTGGGGGGGGGGGGGGGGGGGTAATTTTTATACACCAGATGTTGAGTTGGAAAGATGCAAATATATCTGCGAAAACCGTATGCAAATCGGATCAGTAGTTTTCGTGTTAAAGCAAAAGTCTTATACAAAATCTGACCCCCTCTTTCGTCCCTTTAGAGGGGTGGGAGGAAAAATTTTATACACCAGATATTAAGTTGGAAGAAGACAAACATATCTGTGAAAACCGCATTCAAATCGGATCAGTAGTTTTCGTGTTAAAGCAAAAGTCTTATACAAAATTTGACCCCCTCTTTCGTCCCTTTAGAGGGGTGGGAAGAATTTTTTTTATACACCAGATGTTAAGTTGGAAGAAGACAAATACATCTGCGAAAACCGCATTCAAATCGGATCAGTAGTTTTCGTGTGATGCTGGAACAAACATACAGACAGACAGACAGACAGATAGACAGACAGACAGACAAAAAAACTAACTAACTTTTCGGCTTCTATAGCGATATTGTGACACCCTCCGCTTATTATTTTTTGAATATCTATAATGTACAGAATTGACATTTCTACAGATTTATTATATGTATAGATATCCATACTAATATTATAAATGCGAAAGTGTGTCTGTCTGTCTGTCTGTCTGTCTGTCTGTCTGTATGTCTGTCTGTTACCTCTTCACGCTCAAACCGCTGAACCGATTTTGCCGAAATTTGGCATGGAGATACTTTGAGTCCCGGGAAAGGACATAGGGTACTTTTTATCCCGGAAAAATGTACGGTTCCCGCGCGATAAACGAGTTTTGGCGCAACGGAGTTGCGGGCATCCTCTAGTGAAATATATTTATGGTTTTTAAATTACGCGGCAAAAAACATTTTGTCGCTTACGCCCTTTCCATTTCTTGCTGTTCCATTGCTTGTTTTCTATAGAAAACAAGCAATCTAAAACATATGCACCATGGTTTTTTACTTTAACGCGGCGTCACCTTAATTAACGAATCTACAGCTAGTTGCTTAACTTCAGCGACTTGGATGTCTGTCACCTCAGTCCACCCGTGACCACGGCCTCAGCTGACCTATTAACGCTACCATGGAAAAGGCGCATACTACAGATCTACAGATCGGTTGGTGATCACATATTTCAACTAGAATTATGTAACTATTCAGTACAAAGAAATATGCATTATATTAATCAGATAACATACATAGAAAAGGTTAAGAATCTGTATTTCAAAACCGAACGTTTCCGCTGGATTTAACAAGAGTAATCTTCGAGAAATTTGTTACGATTTAATGTACTCGTATTTATTGCGTTCACTGCAGACTCAACCCTACAAAAATACCTTTTAAGTTAATCCCGCCCCTTGTCCTTCCAGCTTAGCTTCTAGTCTTATTTTAACTTAACAAAAGAAAAAAAGTCTTATCATTTGAGGATTGTTTGAGAAACTAGGCCTGTTTTGTAGTTTTTTCTTTAATCTCAAGTAGCAATTAAGAAAACTTTCTTGTGAAACCAAAAAAGTAAAAGCGTGTTTGATTCAATTCAATTATTACTATCAAAACATCCATACTAATATACTAATATACCAATGTACTAATGTACTAATATACTAATATACTAATATACTAATATACTAATATACTAATATACTAATATACTAATGTACTAATATACTAATATACTAATGTACTAATATACTAATATACTAATGTACTAATATACTAATATACTAATGTACTAATATACTAATATACTAATGTACTAATATACTAATGTACTAATATACTAATATACTAATGTACTAATATACTAATATACTAATGTACTAATATACTAATATACTAATGTACTAATATACTAATATACTAATATACTAATATACTAATATGCTAATATACTAATGTACTAATATACTAATATACTAATATACTAATATACTAATGTACTAATGTACTAATATACTAATATACTAATATACTAATATACTAATATACTAATATACTAATATACTAATGTACTAATATACTAATATACTAATGTACTAATATACTAATATACTAATCACTAATATTATTATAAATGCGAAAGTGTGTCTGTCTGTCTGTCTGTCTATCTGTCTGTCTGTCTGTCTGTCTGTTACCTCTTCACGCCCAAACCGCTAAGCCGATTTTGCTGAAATTTGGTATGGAGATACTTTGAGTCCCGGGAAAGGACATAGGATACTTTTTGTCCCAGGAAAATGTACGGTTCCCACGCGATATACGAGTTTTGGCGCAACGGAGTTGCGGGCATCATCTAGATGAATATAAAATATGGTTACTGTTCGTACAGAACTCATAACGCACTATGGTCTGTGTGATGTGCGATAGCCATGGTTTAACGGTTTCAAAATAACATGCTCAAATAATATTTCCATCCAATCCCTGGCAGATGAATTTGAATATAGCTCGTATTTGATGAATTCTATTTTCTATGAAAATGAATAGATAACTTTAGTTTTTATACAGTTTTTATTTTTCATCGGAATTTTTAAGCAAATAACACAGAATACAATATTTATTCTATATGCCTAAAACTCTAAAATTTTGAGACAGTATATTTTGTGTGAGGATTTTTGCCCATCAAAAACATAATAGGTACCTACTTACCTATTTCCCTATGGTAAAACTACAGCATATTTTTTGCTCTATGATACATATACTAAATTTTATTCTTTATTTTATTCTAAATATTTATGAGATTTATAAAAATATAAGTTTTTTTTAACAATTCATTTAGATAAGACTTACATTATAAAGATCGGTATTGCGACTAACATCTTACCGATAGGTCGGATATAAAATACAACTTACAAAATAATCCTAAATTGGTGAGGTTGGACCACTAAGGGCAAGTCTACTTCCATGGACTCAAGGCAACATGTATAGTTATACTGGTCCCAAGTTATAGTTAACGTTTAAGCTAACCAATCACACCACAAACTGAGATAAAAGGGAGCATTACCCAGCCAATATTTACATTTATCGAGCTCAGCGAAGTCGAGGCCACCGTTGGCTATTTTACGCGAAGCAAAATTCTTTGGTAAATAAAATTAAGCGTGATCTTAATTAACGAGTCAATACCGCGCCATTTTAACGGCCCCGTTAATTAGTGACTTAATGGGCATAAAGTGTAGTGATACTTTAAAAGACATTTTCAGAGGAAATTCCTCCATAATGAAATAAAAAGCTATTATTAAACGGTATTGTTTACCTTGGAATGTTTAAGAATACTATCGCGTGTACTTTATGCTCCCTCAGGACGGGCGTGAAGTCTTTGCCGTCGCACTCCATGGTAACGAATTCCGCCAGACCCTTCCACTTGCGTTGCATTAGGTCCTTCCCACCTGCCGTGCCGTAGAATAATTTATTCCGGATCCGGGAGTTAAACTTTTCCGGATGTGCCTCTGAAACATTAACATGCATTTAGAATACGTTTAAATCAAAAGGTACGCCGAGCCGTCTCTCGCAGTCCGCGTCGAACTCTAAGCCGACATTTTCTTTCATAAACGCAACAATAGGGGATGTCAGTCTGCTCATGTATTATGTAATACGATTTCCTTTGTAGCTACTTTAATAACTCGTAAAGCCAGCAGTAGTATCTCCGGTTGTAACGTCGGGTCGCAACTTGGAAATTTAGTTTATTTTGCCGTCAACCTGTCGTGAAATTCAATTATGAGATTTCGCCTTTGAGTTTTTCCGAGTGAAACTGTTCATTTAACAATTGTCGCGCGAAAGGAAAATAGAAGTTCTAAAATATCATGGCGGCGCAGCCTCTTTACACGGCTGAGAGCGTTTTGCGGCGGAGGGTATTCAGAAAATGGCTTGCAGCGACACCACAACAAAGAACTTTCGAGCGTTCTTTTTGTATTGGTCCGAAAATTAATTGTATTTTATGCATTCCACCGAGCAAATATATTGCGCCCTATATACAAGGTTAACAAAGCTAAGTGATAATATTTTAAGGTGTGTATGTGTTCCAGACATAGAGTTCACTGTGAAAGTAGCAGCACTGAAAGAGCAATTTTTTTTGTGATTGCTATGTGCACGCGCGTCATGAATTTTTTCATACAAAGGTGAAAAAAAGTTACTCTTTCAGAGCTGCTACTTTTACAGTGAACTCTATACATTAGGGGACCCATACACACCCTTATAAGTATTATCACCTCGTTTTGTTACACCCTGTAATAATACCGCTGGCCTTCGATCGTGATCTCAACATACACTATAATGGGCTGAGTAACTCGATGTACTCGTGTACCGGAGCCTTCGACACAATAATATCTCGTATAATTTGTATCTTGGCCCATAATCGTAACGCTAAACATTAAATACGTGACAAAGGGGTTTTAATTAAAGACGGAAATGAAAATGTAGCGAACCTCGGGCTTCATGAAATTCTAGGGCAATATGTGCGTCCACACCGAACGAGAAATAGTTATTGACGACATTCAACGGTAGATCGGGCTTGGCGTTGCTGGTGTCCTCTCCCGCGGCACCCTCGTTTGGTTCCACTTTGAGTTGCCAACGGTCCAGTAGCACGGTGTCACTTTCGCCTATGTGAGCCAAAATTTTTGAGATCGGCTCGTCCTCGTAACCCTAAAACATAGTTAATTGTTTAGCATAATATAATCTATGTAATGTAAGAAAAAAGCATTTAAATAACTGCCGTCATCGTTGAGTAAATCATCTGAGGATAGCGTGGAAAATCCGACTATGTTTTGTTTAGAAAAAAAAAAAAACTAGATCATAATCTATTCATCGGGAGTAACGTTGACAAACGTACACAAAATAATATATTTACGAACATTGCTAACTTTTTTTACTTTGATAATAATTGTCAATGCGTTGCAAAAAAAAAACAATGTTTCATCACATTCCTAGTTCTAAGTTTAGCAAAGGTCTGTACTACATCGGCTGCAATATCATGTAACGCAATCCCCTGCGACGGAGAAATGAAACTGTTGTAACAGTAAACAACGTAGCAACTTTAATTATGTCTACTGCCTAACGCGAACGAAGTCAGATATCTCTGTAGCACATTTCGAGAGCCCCGACCGAGTATGATTACCGCTCAAGTGTTTGTTGTACATCATCTACAAACGAAGACAAAGGTATATTTTTTATATATCTATAGTCTATAGATACTGCAATATCAAGAGGATATTCTAATGAAGAGTGCATTCATTATACCAGACTCCGGAGTAATCTACATAGATTACTCCGGAGTCTGATATAATGAATGCACTCTTTTCCGGATGTTGACAAGTGGGTAGTTTGAATACATATTCAAACTACCCACTTGTCAACACCCACGTGATTATTTCATCTATCAGACGTCTTACGCCCTTCCTATTATAGTGCTGAAGGTTGCAAGCGGCTTTTCCCGAATAAAAAGAATATGCTGCGATATATTTTTCTCGCGATAAAAAGTATCATATAATATTTTGTCATTCTCCGTGGTCTACTCTACATCTTTGCCAAATTTCCACAAAACTGCTCAGCATTTTTGGAGCCTCTTCATTGGAAAAAAATAAATAAATACGTGTGGCACTCGAGGACTGCCGAGGTAAAGCTATTGCATAGCATTTTTTATCAACTTATGCAATTATAATTCGCATACGTCTAGTCGCACGCAAACAAACACCGTACCGAACAGTTCTGGCAACGTCCCACCGACCGGCACAGCCTGCCGAACTGAAACGACGTTAGATGAAGGTTAGGCGTTTTTCGTTACGGAATTTCTTGATTCGGTCGCCGCACTCAAGGCCCGTATAAAAGCTATGCAATAGCTTAACAAAAATAAATTTCCTATTTATAAAAAATCTGGTAGTTAAATATCGACAGCATGGAAGAATTGGATGCTACTTACCCCTCCCCATCCTAACGCCCTGGCGAGGTCGTTGCCCGTGCCCAGTGGGAGTACGCCCACGGCTGGGCGCGAGCCGATCTTGTCCAGCACGCTGAGCACCCAGCCCACTGTGCCGTCGCCGCCGCAAGCCAACACGCGCAGGTTTGGAACCTTCCGGAACAGTTCTAGCCTGAAAACGCCCGCAGCGGTTAGGCTGTTTGCTGTTCTTTCATAGTTCTGATAGGTATTTTTTGCATTTCCACGGGCAGATAGAAACTCGGAGGTATAATTACTTTCTATTGTATTCTTTCTCTGGGTGTAGTGTGTAATACGACAGCAATAATAATTATTATAGGATTTATAGGTCCCCGAATAGCTAGAGACCTTTCGCCGAGTCACGCGTTAGGTGCTCTGTCCCCCACACGATTCTCTTTCTTCATGAAATAACTAGTGTCTACTTTTACTATAAATATAAGCCATGGAGATGCTTCTTAATGTTATTTTTAAACTTATATAGTTTAGCGTGCATCCGTTGTCTGATTGCCATAACACAAGTTTTTACTTAGCATGGGATTAGACGACGTGATGTATGCTACCTAGCTTTTATACTATTGTATGCTTATTAAAGAATTTGAATTTGAGATGTTAAAAAATTTTTACCCGCAACAAAGCGTACAGAAAATATTTGCCCTTTATGTACATGTGGTTTGTATTTGCGAAGAAATATCAAATTAATGAAAACTTTACCTGAAACCCCTAAGGCTATTAATGGTATTGTATACATCTTGAAGGTATCGTTTGATCCCTGAATTAATTAAAGCTGGCAAAAATAACTGTAGATACAGTAAAAAAAACAAAAGTAATTGTGTTGTTTTGAGAAAAAACTTTGTTTTAATTATTTTGCAAGGGCAATTTTTAATTAGTTTTAGTGAAAAAAAAAAGTGGTTCCAAAATAACTTAACCGCGCATACTATTACAGGCTAAAGTTTAATCAGTATCTTTGAGGAACTAATTCCCGGATACCCTCTCAAAGTATAAAATTCGTGCAAATACTTCGAGTTGAGGATGCCGCACTCACCCGGGGCCCGGCCCTCCTTGAGTGAGATCAAAGACTTGTCGGGGATTAAGAAGCCACTGGAATTTCTGGAGTAGTCTTACACCTTGATTCCCTCCGCTTTTCGGATTAATAAAAACTAGGACGGGCTTGATGTTCGAGGTGGGGATCGGTTTGATGATGAACGTTTTTAGTTCGCCCTTCGCCTCCTTCGCTTTTTTCTTCGTCCCGGTTTTCTTCTTTGGGGATTTCCGGAGCGAAGATTTGAAGCTTCCCGTTCGGGGAAGTTTAACTATCCATGCCGGGGGCACTATTATGTTCACTTGCGTTCCTGAAACAATTCGTATTACGTTACATTGTTATATTACAGCTTGGTTCCGAGTTGTCGAGTAATATTAACCGAGTAGTAGGATGATCGACGAATTGATATCTACCTAGCGAGCATTCCTCGCCTATCCGTTGTATGTTGAAACAGCTGTCTTTGTTGTGGTAGGCCTCCTTACACCAGGAACAACTAATCGCTACTATCTCTTTGGAGCTGAAGGACAATTTTGCTTGGACAGACTGAAACAAAATATATAGCTTTCAGTTGCGTCATTCGTAGAAAACTTAAAACAAATAATTTGCAGCAATAATTACACCCTTTCGGAGCAGATTAATAATATAGATATTAATATTTATTTCAAAATTTCATTAATTTATTTTTAAGCCTATTTGTAACAACATAATGTATGAATATTAGTCATACATTTATATTCTATTCATTGTAATAAAATATGCGCGTAGCATGAAACATTAATTAAAACATTTTTTCATTTTAATAAATACGTGAAAATTCAATTTTTCGGCTTTTAGCGAGTTAGTAGGTGCAAGGTTAGTAGGCGTAGGTAAATTGGGCGAATACGCACACTATCGTGTATTTCATTCTCTACAGAGTTTTGGGACTTAATGCACCAACCACAGCAGCTGCGCCGAAGGGGCTGACAACAAACAACATGCGACATTCATACTATGTAAATAAAAACAAAAAAAAAACATAAACATGCATTTCAAATGTAATGCATATGAATTTTGAATATTGTTGCTATGAGTACAATGTTCAGTCATACTGCATACTTACTATGTTACTTAATATCTACAGTAAATATTCTATTTGAAATGCTCATAATGAAAGTTGATAAACGTGTAAGAAGCAAACGGTGGCAATTGTAACTTCCATCTGTTCATGACACATACAACAAATTATAATATGCTCTTGTATGAAAGTTTTAACGAAACCTTACGCGAACATGAGAAACGTTTTAACTCATTAAGGAAGGTTCTAGCGTAGGTCCGGGGTATGATATTAATAACGACTATTACGATAACTATAATATCAAAGGTATTGTATTCCGTACTAATATTATAAAGGCGAAAGTGAGTCTGTCTGTCTGTTACCTCTTGACGCCTAAGCCGCTGAAGCGATTTTGCTGAAATTTTTTGTAGAGATCTACTTTGAGAGTTTCCCGGAAAAGGACATAGGATACTTTTTATCCATGAAAAATGTGTGGTTCCCTCGCGATAAACGAAGGCGTTATCTAGTTGATTATAAGAATGTATGCCGTTAATACGAGTATAATATTTATTCATTTAAGTAAATATTGTCATTAAAACCTTAATTGACTGGTGCTTAGAAACATTCATAAAAATATTAATAATCTCGTAGAATGTATCATTAGAGACATTAATTCAAACTATACTGTACTCGGCGAAACATGGCTGTCTATCTGTCTGTCTGTCTGTCTAGGTACACAGCCTCTTAAGGTTGCGAGCGACTATTAGTCGAATATGTAAGTTTGAACTGGGAGGATTTAGGTGTCTAAACTTTCTAGGAAAATTTCTTTACAAAAAGTAATGATATCCCACCAAAAACATAAATGTAAAAAAGGAGAGCCAAGTTCAATACAAATATTATGCTTGTCTAAGGACTTTGCCGTAAAAAGAATGGAGATTTAAATGAGTGCCAAGATCTACGGAAAATCGAAATATGTATAAATTATAGGAACCAAATAACACTATGAACAAATAATAAAGTATATTTCTTTGCTTTATTGAATATCTATAACAATTGATGTTATTGAAATAATGTGAGATCTTAAAGTAGATTAGATTTAACTTGGCCAGTTTTTATTTGAATTAAAATGTTCAATTACTTTATGAAATGACTGATGTAATGAAAACTGGCCAAGTTAAATCTAATCTACTTCAAGATTTCAATTCTCACAGTATTTCAATAACAGAAATTGTTTTAGAATAAACATTCAATAAAGCAAAGAAATAGACTTTATTATTTGTTCATAATGTTATTAGGTTCTTATAAATACATATTTTGATTTTTCATAGAACTTAGCACTCATAAGATCTCCATTCTTTTTACGGCGAAGTCCTTAGACAAGCATAATGTTTATATTGAACTTGGCTCTCCTTTTTTAAATTTTTGTTATTGGTGAGATCTAGATTTATGTGTAATTATGCCAATAATACCGAACCGACGACGGGACGAACATCAAATTTAATATTATATTAGACAGGTAAGAACAGTTTGTATGGAAGAATAAAATTGACCTTGTTAGCATGTTACTTGCAATTTTTCCATTAGATTAGAAAATATAATATCATATTTTCTAATCTTGCAAACCTTCCCGGGACTTCTGCGAATATTTCAAGACTAAAATTAGCCCATATCGTTCAGCCGTCCTCGAATTAAAGCAGGACTAACTCAATTGAAATTCAATTTTTAATTTAATAGCTATATTTAAAGATGAGGCTGAGCTACAGCTATACTAGCTATAATATCCCCTATTTTATCCCCTTAATTATTAGGGGTGGAATTTATCAAAATACTTTCTTAGCGGATGCCTACGTCATAAGATCTACCTACATGCCAAATTTCAGCCCGATCCGTCCAGTGGTTTGGGCTGTGCGTTGATAGATCACTATGTCTGACAGACAGTCAGTCACCTTTGATAAATAATAAAAATTAATTAAAAATCAAAAAACCCGACTGCAAAAAATGTTAACTAAAAAGAACGAAACAAGACCTAATTCTGCCGGAGGCATCGAATCCATGTTTTAATTGATACGACTCTTGCTTACGAGTTTCATGCCAGGATAAATAGAAGGTTACATAGAAAAATGTAGAAGAAGAAAGTGGATAATAAAATGCAGTCGGAGGCATGTCGTACCAAGTTTAACATTAATTCATAAATTATAAAATATTATGCCTCCGACTGCATTTTATTATCCACTTTCTTCTTCTACATTTTTTTCATGCCAGGATAAATATCCTGTTTTTTTTTATTAAATAAGGGGGCAAACGAGCAAACGGGTCACCTGATGGTAAGCAACTACCGTCGCCCATGGACACTCGCAACATCAGAAGAGCTGCAGGTGCGTTGCCGGCCTTTTAAGAGGGAATACGCTCTTTTCTTGAAGGTTTGCAGTCGAAACGAACTTGTGTCTAAGGTGGAGAATTCATTGGAGAAGGTCTCTGAATGGGGTAGACGTAATTTGGTCCAATTCAACCCCGCCAAGACACAAGTCTGCGCGTTCACCACAAAAAAGTCACCAATGGTCGTATATCCTCGTTTCGAGGGCACATCTTTAACCATCTCCCCTAGCATTGAGATACTTGGCGTCAACATATCGAGCGAAGTCCAGTTCCGATATCATCTAGAGGGTAAAGCCAAATTAGCCTCGAAGAAACTTGGTGTTCTTAACAGAGCGAGACAGTACTTCAGTCCGGACCAACGCTTACAACTCTACAAGGCGCAGGTTCGGCCTCATATGGAATATTGTTCTCATCTCTGGGCAGGGGTGCCTAAGTACCAACTGCTCCCTCTGGATCGTATCCAACGAAGGGCCGCTCGAATTGTTGACTGCCATAGTGTTTCAAACAGCTTGGACCCCTTGGAATTACGCCGAGATGTAGTTTCACTCTGCATCCTCTATTGGTTGTATCACGGGGAGTGCTCTGAGGAATTGTTCGGAATCATACCACCGGCAACTTTTCGCCATCGTCCCACGCGAAAAACATACCATCCTCATCACCTTGATGAGTGGCAGTCTTCCACAGTGCGTTTCTCGCGTAACTTTCTGCCGCGCACTGTAAAACTCTGGAACGAACTGTCACCAGCAGTATTTCCGGACCTATACGACCTGCAAACCTTCAAGAAAAGAGCGTATTCCCTCTTAAAAGGCCGGCAACGCACCTGCAGCTCTTCTGATGTTGCGAGTGTCCATGGGCGACGGTAGTTGCTTACCATCAGGTGACCCGTTTGCTCGTTTGCCCCCTTATTTTATAATTAAAAAAAAGCCTCGTTTTTAAATTAATAAAACTCGCACACCTCACTTACCTTTTTTAAGTATAGAGCGATATTAATGAAAGTAAAAAAATGTATCTTTGGCACACAAGGGATAAAAAAATTCGGCCAAGTGCGAGTCGGACTCGCGCACGAACGGTTCCGTGCCGACTACAGGTATAGAGCGAAAGTAGGCAAAATATTGTATTTCTTGTATGGGAGCCCTCCTTAAATATTTACTTAATGAAAATTTTATTACTAATTATTAAAGTACAGATATAATTAAGGATTTTGTGAAAATTTCAAGTGCCTAGCTGTTGCCATTATTGATTACGAGCGAAAAAACCCAAAATATAACGTTTGTTGTATTTAAATATTAATTTTATTACGGTTTTAGTATTTGTTGCTATAGCGGCAACAGAAATACACAATATGTGCAAATTTCAGAAGTCTACCTATAGCGGTTCTCGAGTTACAGCCTGGAGACAGACGGACAGACGGACAGACGGACAGACGGACAGACGGACAGGCATCGAAGTCTCAGTAATAGTACCCAAAGGGTAAATATTTTTACCCTTTGGGTACGGAACTCTAAAAACTGAACCTAAGAATACTCCAACAAAGAGTCGGACGTAATTACAAAATAGTGTATTACTGTAAATTTTTCTCTCTTGATGAAGATAATGGTAGCTTTGCCAATTGATACGGAATACTTTCCACAAATATTTAAAGGTATGTGAAAATGAGCGGTCAAAAGGCGGAATGTTCCGGTAAGTTAAAAAACCATGACTTTTAACTAAAAAATAATTTTAAAATATTAAGCTGCAAATAATTTTATTGATACTTTAAACTGATTATAATTATCTACAAGAACCATCCAGAATACACGACTTTTCTTGATGTTAGAGGTTTCCTGAATATACGACTTTTCTTGATATTAATAAGGAAAACTTTTTATCGAAAATACCTATGCATGAAAATATGCATATTCCACGTAAAATATATTTCACGGAATATTGCGGTTTCATAAAATAAAATTTAAAATCTCATATTAAATTCTGTGTATCGGTGTATCAGTTATCTTCTCGACGTAATATTGTATTTCCAGAAAATGCATATTATAATACATTGTATTGCGTATGTGGGAGGTTACAATATGGTAGTGGGTACAACCACTCGAAAATGGATATTAATTTAAGCGTATTCTACTGGATTGACGTTGGGGCGAATAAAGCAAACAATAAAACATCGTTCTTTTCTATTCACTCTTTCATATATACCAGGTGAAAAAGAACGAAACGAAATCAGCGCCAAGTTTTCAGCGGGTTTTAAAAATATACAATATTTTTAAAATCCGCTAGTACAATTATAGTAATAGTAATCCCTCGGTAATAGAATTTTATATTATTTATTAAAATATTGACTCAGTTAAATGCACTGTTTTGAAAGTAAGTAAATGAAATATTCGTGATATTAGATGCATCTTTAAATTTTTTTCTATCTAGAAAATCTTAAGATATCGTGTTTTCGCTAATGCAGACCCTCGCAAATATAAAGAGGTAGTCTATGTTTATAAAATGAAACAATGCGTACCTTATTATCGAGTGTAAGGCTGCATTTCCACCGGAGCTGAGCTAAGCTGCGTTGCGAGGAATGTGTTTTTGAGAACCAATAGAAACGCTTCATTTGCCTGACCACGTTCAGCGCAACGGTTTTATTGGTTCTTGTAAAACACATTCCTCGCAACGCGGCTTAGCTTAGCGCTGGTGGAAACGCAGCTGGGATATTTTGGCGCGTGTCATTTTTAGCTGTTGCCTGTTGCTTAAAATAAGACCAGCGATAATAATTATAAAAAAATATGATTCAGTTACATGCAAAATTATACTTAAATGACATTGACAGGAGATTGTGGTACAGTGTCTCTCAATAGACGCACTTCAGGATGGCGGACATAGCTCTGATTTCGGCCACGCGCCAATACTGCCTTGTAGAATTGTATGCGCCGCTAGCGTGTGTGTACATTACTTTGATGTGAAAATATGCCACACCATAATTTTAAAACAAACTGCTTAATACATAAAACACGAATGTGCTTTTAAAATAATAATGTGGCGAGCTCGTGTGTACGTTAATATTGATTCTCTGCTTTTTTGTTTCATCAAAAAAGCAAAAATTTGCCTCTAGGTTTTGTTTTGCTATTTTAAGGATTAAAACGTTTGCTATAAAATGCAGACAAGTGTTTACATAAATTAATTTTAAGCGCCAATATAAACAGCGGGAACAGTCGCGTCGGAATCGGAAGGAAATATTTAAACGTAAAACTATAAACTATAAAGTATTTAGTCTTTATTGCTTTCAAATTTGTAGAATAGAAAGCCGGAGTATAAATTAACTAAAACCTTATTACTTACTTACTATTACTTTATAGCTGTCATGAGTCATTAAGACATGGCACCTACGAAATTTATTACTAGCTGACCCGCACTCATTTTTCTGCGTGATTAACATTTCAAGTTTTACATAATGTAATATTATTGCCTTAACATATTTTAGTGACTATATCTCTGGATCCTATTCTGTTCAGATGTATGCATAATTAACTTGAAATATTTACCAACAGGGCATTTAGTCAGTTTGCATTCGATGGATTCGACAGCCGACTTATTAACAAAAATGTATGGGTTTTGATATAATTAGTATATAACTTAGCTATGTTATATTAATATGTCAAAACGAATACATTTTGTAATGTATATCTTCGCTGCCTAAGCTGTAAACTGTACTAAGTGACTAGACTAAAGCCACTACATAAATTAGCCACTACTTCAAGCTTTCATTTAAGAGCATTATGCACGCACGCGTAAGAGGGATTAACAATAAATTATAATTATCTTTATTAACTTTACAAGAGCAATCGCATTCGTTCGCAAGCTCGAGCAAGTTACACTTACCTTCCCGCAGGCTTTGCACTTGCCCTTCTCTGAGCGGCGGTGAACCCAGTGGTGGTGTGTGTCCGTTTGTTCGCGGTACTGGCGGACCCCCACATCTCGGAAGGTGGGCTTGCACATGAACTGCACGCGGTCGTACAGCGTGTCGATACAGTTAGCGTGCGCGACGATCTTGCACGCCGAGCATTTCATGCGGGCGCCATGTTTCTGAAACAAACATCAACAACATCTTTATTGATTTGATTTGAATATTAAAAACAAGATGACACCCGCATCTCTCGCCTAAATACGTTTGTCGCGCGGGAACCGTACATTTTCCGGGATAAAAAGTATCCTTTGTCCTTTCCCGGGACTCAAGGTATCTCCATGCCAAATTGCAGCAAAATCGGTTCAGCGGTTTAGGCGTGAAGAGGTATCAGACAGACAGACATACTTTCGCATTTATAATATTAAGTATGCAAGTATGGACTAGTAAGAGTAATACATTGTATGGATGCAAATGTTCGTCTGTTTGTTTTATTTCGTTACGCTTAAACGACTGAACCGAATATATGGGAATATTTTGAGAGATGGGAAAGGATATTTTTGAAAACCAATCTAGTCACTTCACTTGCTTGAGCGTTAGCGCTGCGATTCTTTTCCGATAGATGCAATTCTATTGGAATAGAATCGCAGCGCTAACGCACACTTCCTGGAAGAAGGACGCAAGTTAAATTCGTCCTTCTTCCAGGAAGTGTGCGTTAGTTTTTTAAGGATCCATCTTAAAGACACAATCATCGCAACGCAGCCCCGATGGAATCGCATTCAAGGTATCCCAAAAATAACGCGAGTTTTGTCCTCCTTGGCATTCCTATTCGACTACTTAATTAGATTAAGGCGAAGACAGCTGCCAATTCGACATCTTTGTGCAGTTTTCTAGACGTATGTATTTCATTGACTGGCACAAAAAAATATATGCTATTTTTGATTATATTTGGAAAAGCTTGTCTAATTTAAATAATAAAATAATGTACTCCTACTGGATGAAAAAAAAAACCAAAGTCACATCTTTCAGGAACTTTAAACAGTTCTAACTAAAGTAATAATACAATCTATGCTTTAAAAATTTGTTTATTTGATACCTTTTACAAAAATCCAAAGATTGCCAGATTTAATTTTCGGTTCTGATATCTAGATTTCCCATAATATTTATTTTTTCCTCTAACAAACGAAAAATGTATCCACGCTACCGAGTAAACACTTCACATCTCTGTCTCTCTGGCATGAAAATCGACAGTGGTGCGAGAGTGATGCGAGATCAAGGTCATTGGCAGTTGTCAGCGTCTTAAGGGCCTGTGTCACCACTTCCTGATAAAGTGCCGGATAGGCTATCCACAACTTTTTTGACAGACTCTCCATACTCTATCTGTCAAGTTAAGTGGTGGATAGCCTATCCAGCACTTATCAGGAAGTGGTGAAAAGGCCCTAAGGCTAATAAATATCGAGCGTAACAACAACAGGTGGATAATGTGTTTTGGATCAGTATTATCCTAAAAAATCAACATGCATTGTCCTACTTTTAAAAGTATGTAGGGAATTTAGGTATGACATCCCAACTAACATTAGGCGCTAAAATAAGAGTTAGAACAGATCTACAAGAGAGCTAAACATATCCAATGGTGTTCAATAAGTGCTATCACATGGAGTTATAGCTCGCTAACTCTACTGTACCCTTGAATTGGGCACAAATTCTTATCGCCTTATGTTCTACTATGACGGTATAGTAGAGCTATAGCATGAATTTTAGAGATACAGCAAAGTTATTGTGGATGTACAATTGCGATAACTGAGCCTTAAAGCGATTTAAGTGAAGTATTTAAGTGACTGGTGACTCTTCAAGCGGTATAATAGAGTTATAGGCTACCTAAAGACACTTTGAGTGCTACAAAGGAAGCAAATTCACGAATATTAACCCTTTTAGGGTTATAGTAGATCTATAATGCATCTTACTAACTTTTTAAGCACTTTAATGGTGGCAATACGGTAAATTGTAACGTAATTATGATATGTTTTTAAACTTTTTTTCTAACCGGCTTAGCAATATTGTGTTTATGTATATGTTACACATATACTTACACTATAACCACTGATTTTATAATGGCGGAGTTGAGTAGTGAAATAATATTTTGACTTGTTAGTGGAAGGCTGAAGCGGAATTTTCTTTGCGAAGATGAGCTTACTGTGAATGTGACTATGTATTATAAGCAAATAATGAAGGGGCCCACTATTTGTTGTGTATTTTAAGTAAAAAAGTGTCGCTTCAAATAAAGCAAAACATTTTTTATTGATAAAATTGTTATAATATTTTACCTATTGTCTTAAAAGTTTCGTGACCCAGGCATCAAAACGCCAAAAAGACAAGTAACTTCATTGTAATAAGTTTTCATGTTGTACTTTCTTTTTATTATTTTTGTGAATTAAGTTTGTACTCAAAAAATGGTGGACTCATGCATTTAGGGTTTTAATAGGGGAAAATAACTCTTATATGCAGCCGGAAATAACATAGAGGAGTTTTGCATCCCTTTAGGAGTTTGGTTTTGCAAAAGAGTTAAAAAGCAGCCTTGTAGAGCTAGCAGCATTAATTGCTTCCTTTGTGCTACTAAATACGCTACAGGAGTTAATAGGAGATGATAATTTCTTATATAGATCTTATAGTGGTATGATTCGCTCAAAGCTATAACACAGAAGCTCTGCAGGGCAATCGCGCTATTTTTAAACGTTTCAATTCAGGTTCACATCTACTTTGGTTGCGGTTCAGTTACGGTTTAGTTCCGCTGCGTCTGAACAAATTTCGGTATCGTGCTAACGTTTCAACCGTAGCTCAACCTTAGATGGAACTCGAACGAAGCGCAACGTTTGACCTATAGACAGACATTGCAGCGGACCAATCAGCGCTCTTCTCATTTAATTTTGATTGGTTTAAATATGAACAAATTTTTTCCGATGCGTTAATTGGTCAATTGACAAATTGTTTATTTAAACATATGGATGAATATGACACGAGTGAAGTTGTTTTGGTAGTTACGAATGCGAATGATTATTACTTGGAGTTTTTAATTTACGTAATTAAATTTATATTGTTTTACTATATTTTACAAGCGCCATAAGTGTTGAGTAGTGACTAGTGACTTGTGACAAAAGTTTTATGTGGCGGAGAAAACATTTACGTAAAGAAGTAATGTCAAAATTCAATTCACTTTTTAACAAACTCAAATAGTCCGTAGTGTTATTTTACAGCTTTGAAGTAAAATATAAGCTTAAATTATAATTTGATTATAGTTTATGTTATATTTTTCCATCGATTTTCGTCAATTTAACATACCAAAATAAGAAACGTTTCAGAAACGTGCGAGTAGAAGTTGCATTGTATCAACTTTTTGTTTTGACAGCGTTTGCGCTTGAGCTGAGGTTCAGTTACATCTCAACTGGCTGTCAAAACGTTAGCGCGATACCGAATCGTTCCAAAAGTCGATCAACGTCCGAGTTTCATTTGCGGTTCAGTTGAAAAAATTTTGCGCGATTGCCCTGCTGGTCTGTACTGTAGGGATAATAATCGCTGCAGTTCCACTTTAGCCTTCATAATCGCTCTTATAGACCCGCTTTGTCACTATAAGTGTTATATTTTATTACTAACTCTGTTTTGTCGCCACAAACTATAATTACAGCTCCAAGTCAACCTTTATAACACTTCAGGTTCTAAATATGCTATATTTGCAGCGGTAATGTTAGTTGGGATATAGGTCTGTCTCATAGTCTCGAATGATTGAGATAGAGGTTATTTGTAGGGTAGAAGGCTATAAAAAGTTACGTTATTAATCCTTCGATCGGAGGTTCTAGGAATTCCCATTGTATTCTTTTGTTCTCGCGATCACCGGTGCTCGCGCGGGGCCTGAAAGATTAACTATATTACTATTCATAAAATGGCGTTACTTTTTCATAAACAGTTTTTTTCACTACTGCGATATATAAATTAATGTACATCTATAGTTTTGAAGTCACAGGAAATAAAGGAAAAGCGAACTACACTTTCCTTTGAAACAATGAAAAGCTTCTGTATAAAAGAATTTTTCCATTCTAATGTAAAAACCTATTTTAAATATAAGAAGGCGTCTTTAAATAAAAATTGTTAGTGCTTAAGTAGACACTTAAGTGTTTATAAAACAAAGAAAGGCTCTCTTTATTTCTAGAAAAGCATGTAACATTAAATGTCAAATGTTAATTTAGTTGTAGAGTCGAAGCAGAATACTCGTAGTACCAGATTTGGAACATACAGACTACAGTATACTGGTACGGGAGCTAGCAAAGTTTTAAAAAAATTTTTTCAGGTCAGCTGATTTTGTGATATGTCGTCATTCGACATTCTTGCTCTTCCGGTTAGAGTCTGGGCGGTCTGGCTGCCGGTAGACGTTGCGTTTGTTAGTGCGCATCCTTCTTGTCCAGGTGATAATTCTGGATTTTAAAATCATTTTAGTATAATATGTATGTAATTTTAATATTATGTTACTTAAAGATAAAAAAAAAAAAACTTAAAATTAATTTGCCAGACATTAATTTGGTTTTTCATACATAAAATGAAAAGCCATGAAACTATCATAATATGTTATATAGTATTTTCATCATTTGTGTGCTGTATACAGTACAGTATACATCGAGTGATATATTTTGTTTGTTATCCTGCAACTACTCTCTCGGACTACCAGCATCATACTGATCATACTGCAATACTTTTCATGACTTTTTCATTTATTTCAAGGCTTTGTGATATCTAGAGATAACATAGATACGTTTTGAATAATATTTGATTCCTGTTTATGTTATTACAATGACTTTATTTTGCCCCTTCTACTCAGAAGAGGCAAAAGAAAGTCTTATTATAAAAACACTAGCTGTCCCGGCAAACGTTGTTTTGCCATATAAATAATTTTTGGTATGAAAAATAGATGTTGGCCGATTCTCAGACCTACTGAATATGCATATAAAATTTCATAAAGATCGGTCAAGCCGTTTCGGAGGAGTACGGTAACTAACATTGTGACAGGGAAATTTTATATATTAGATAAAAATTTTGTGTTTTGGTTGCGTTTACAATCTTCCTCGGGATCTTATTATACACGTTATATATTATTATGTATAAAACACAGTAACAAGTGAGGTCTCAACCCGGCGTCCGACCTCGCCGTCCGCTTTTTGTGGAATTCAGCGCATTCCCTACCGAATTCCGTATTCTAATACGAACTAACACAATATACATAATTTTTCAATATTTAATACTATATTATTTAAACACAATAATCATTTTATAAAAGTATAATAATGATTGTGATAAGATACTAGATTCTATGTGTAAAAGCCAACTTTACTGAAGCAAAGTTGGCTAACATTACACATAACATATTAGTTCTAGGAGCTAATATATAATTCTCACAGGGTGTATTATAATAATATTCTGGTATAGACTGTTTGGCCTTTGTATCGAATTATCGATCACCTGACCAACTTGATATTAAGCTATTAATATAATTATTATAGACCCAATCGTCTGCTAGGGTGGGGGGGCTTAATCTTAGAATACATATTATTTTGTTAGCATTTACTTGCAAGTCGCAAGTTATGTTATAAGTCACAACTCACATCCCAGCCTTAGCTATTTACAGGGTAAATACAGGGATTTGGTATGACGTAACCAACCCGGAAAAGCTCCATGGAGTAAAAACTAATCCCCCAATCCATCAAAAACAGAGGCGATAGTGTTTGTACGTTGGCGTTGCAAAAACAGAAAATTTAAAAACAAACTCTGTTTCTTCTTATATTCGAAATGTGAAAAAGTAGACGACATTTGAATCTCATTAAATCGATGCCATACGGATACATAAAAAGCAGAAAAAGATAAAAGCGTTTCCTTCGCCTTTCCAAATAGGATTTCCACCACTGATTATTACAAGACTGAAATAAACATAATTGTAGCGATCACAATAATATGTAGGCAAGTAAAATAATATCGATTATTATTTATTCGCTAACATGAAAGTAAAATAAATTCAATATATGTATGGTAATGTAGTTACTATTCAGAGCCCCTAGCCAATACGTTTTCTTTATCGCTTCGTAGATAGCCACTACGAATATTAACTATCCATATTATATTACTGTAAGCTAAATTGTGGTAAATGCTTGCAGTTATCTAAGCGATGCTGAAATTTCCCAACTTTTATCTTTAAAGGTTCAGGAGTGCTGTTCAGTGCCTTTGGACCAAGAGACACCTTCGTATGAAATTTCTTTTAATCGTAACATATTTTGTTCAAGTTACTAGAAACAACATTTTAACCACTATGAGTGTTTTAATAAATTTCAAGGGTTTCCCTCGACTACTTATAGATTCCATCATCAACTCACCACTTTCGTAATAATTGGTGTACAAAATTAAGATTATATCCTATTTAACAAAACGAGAATTTTGAAAATCGGTCCACAAACAGCGAAATAATCATCAAAAACATCTGCTTCGATGCAAAATATCGCGAAAAGTACTAATAATTATAATAATATATAATATATAATATCTATGGACGCTTCACACCACGTCGGTCTGGCCCTGTGGTAAGTACCTGAAGGACTTGTGTTACGGGTACCAGACAACGGAAAATATATTTAATACTTTTATACTATACATATATTTAAGATTTTTATTATATGATACACATATTTAATACACATCCATGACCCAGGAACTTTGAAAACTTTTTGTTCCGTCGGCGGGATTCGAACCCACGACCCCCGGCTTGAGCTACCGACGCGCTCACCACTGAGCCACAGAGGTCGTCAAAGTCATTAGTAATTGGGTCATAATGTGATGATACATGGCATAATTATAGTTGTGATGGTGATGATTAATCAAATTGATATATTGGCTTATGCTTTCAGTTGTTTAAACAACGCCGAAATCCCCGAACCTGTATCTATAAGGATTCAAAAGTTCTGTTCGGTACCTTCGGATCCAGGGTATAACCTGGGGCAAAGTCTTACTTTTTGGTAGTATTTACCTCGAATGCTTCAGAAAAAATTGAAATCACTATATGTTTTCATACAAATTTCAAGGAGTCCCCTCGATTCCTCATGGATCCCATTATCAGCTCACCACTTTTGTGAACATGGTACCAAATTCGGATTTAACCCTGTACAACAATAAAAGAATATCGGTCGACAAACATACTATATATATATATATATATATATATATATATATATATATATATATATATATATATATATATATATATATATATATATATATATATATATATATATATACAGACGAACATATAACCTCCTCCTTTTTGGAAGTCGGTTAAAAATGAGGATTTAATGTTTGTAATACATGATGAAGTAGGTAAGTAAGAAGGTTAGTTTTTAATTCATATTGAATAACTAACATTTTATAACTATACTAGCTGTCCCGGCAAACGTTTCTTTGCCATATTATACAGTATATCGCCCGTATTGTTTTATTGAAGTGACTAAATAAGTATGTCACCATGGCAACGTCCATCGCTATCCCGTGACCCGCGTCGCGCAAACAATGGTCGTCGTCAGTCTCGAGTTGTAATAATTTATAAATTTACTATTATTTATTCAACAAATGCACTTATCAATATAATAAGTACCCAGTAGCCGATTCTCAGACTCACTGAATATGCATATAAATTTTGGTTAAAATCAGTAAAGCCGTTTCGGAGGAGTACGCGGCCTAACATTGTGACACGAGAATTTTATTTAAAAGAAGAAAGATAAGAGCTATTTTTTCCCGTAATAAAATCTTAGTTATACAATTCATCCACTTACATCTTCGATTATGGTCGAATTTCGACAGCTAAAGTGACATGAATTATGTTAGTATGTCTATAAAATATCGAAGCGCGTTTTCACCTTTTTGTAAAGGCCTCAAAAAGGGATTTAAAATTTTATATCAATCATACATTCATATTCATAAAAATATATAAGACAAAATATCGCAGTATAATGCTTGCGGAAAACCTCTTCTGATGAGCGCGTCGCGTATCTAGGTCAGATTAACAGGGGAGCTCTTGAAAAGACTAACAAGAGTCAGCTCCCCGGAGGTAGATCAACGAGTCGTGGCCATCGTAACGTAACATGAGGATTTGTACTAAGGATAACATAGGGGATGTTTGATGCTATTAACTGTGACCTGACAGGAAAAACAAAGCACTGCTCCATTTTTAACCGACTCCCAAAAAGGAGGAGTTTATGTGTTCGGCTGTGGATATAATTAACTGGTGTGCAAGTATGTGGTATTATAGTGCGTAGTAAAAGAAGTTCAGTGTCTAAACACACTAGGCCGACAATACGCGGCCGAAGTTCGGCATGATTACGCCTGCAATGTATTTTAAATTACTGGTGACACACCCACACCATGCCGAAATTACGTCGCGTTCATTATATGGCATGCGTAGCGCAGTGCAGGCGTAATCATGCCAAACTTCGGCCGCGAAAATACGTCCCAACAACGTTACATAAGCCATTGCATCTATACTTATAAAATGACATGTCCTGACTGACTGACTGACAGATTCATCATCGCTGAGCAAAAACTGTTAAAGTTACAGCCACGAAATTTGGTGAGTAGCGTTGTTTTATTAAGTAGACACCCATTAAGAAAGGAATTTCGAAAATTTTATTCCGAAGGGGGTGAAATAGGGGTTGAAAGTTTGAATGAAAGTCAGTCATTTCTTGAGTTAGAAACATGAAACTTTATTTTTGGGTTACTGATTGAAAATGAATGGATACGTATTTAAGCGTTTTTGGAAATTCTACCCCCAAGGGGGTGAAATTGGGGTTGAAAGTTTGAATGAAAGTCCGTTATTTCTTAAGAGGCCGGGTACACTTGGAATTTCTCATACATACGTAATTCCAAAATCATTTTCTCATACGAAAATATTTAACATGTTTGAGTTGTTTTTCAGTGTAAAATAGTAATTACCTAGGTAAAAAATATTTTTTAGTATTTAAATATTTTGTAGTAAATTTACTATTTATTTATATATTTTTTAGTGTTTTACTCTATTTTTTAGTGTTTAAATATTAAGTACTAAATTTACTAAAAAAAAATTAAAAACAAAAAAAAATATATGTTTAAATATTTTGAAGTAAATTTTTGTGCAGGAACCTAGATAATTACTATTTTAAACTGAAAAACAACTCAAACATGTTAAATATTTTCGTATGAGAAAATGATTTTGGAATTACGTATTTATGAGAATTTCCAGGGTACCCGGCCCCTTAAGTTAAAAACTTGAAATTTTATGTTTGGGCTACTGATTAAAAATGATTGAATACGTGTTTAAGCGTTTTTGAAAATTCTACCCCCAAGGGGGGTGAAATAGGGGTTGAAAGTTTAAATGAAAGTCCGTCATTTCTTAAGTTAGGAACATGAAAGTTTATTTTTGGACTGCTGATTAAAAATGAATGGATAGGTATTTAAGCGTTTTTGGAAATTCTACCCCCAAGGAGGTCAAATTGGGGTTGAAAGTTTGAATGAAAGTCCGTCATTTCTTGAGTTAGAAACATTAAAGTTTTTTGACGTTTGCGTTTGACGTTTGCTTAAATATGGTCCCGTTTTTACCCTTTGTATAAGGAATCACAAAAAGGGGAAAACTATCCATCTTTGTTATTATACTATGTTAACGCGGACGAAGTCGCGGGCAACAGCTAGTTGACGTATAATTGATAAGAAATTAACAGAATGGCGTGGATTTTAGACGTCATGACTCATGAGCCACAGGCCAGAATACTAGTTATATTTCTTAATTGTTGTTCGGCGGCCCTAGTATTGATCTTACAATTTCGTAGTTTGTTCGGTGTGTACAAGAAGTAATTTAATTTGTCTATGGTACAAGCTACAAATGATTAATTAATGGTCTGTAATTTTCATTGTTTGCTTAGTTTAATAATTGCCAAATGCTATGTTAGAATCAAACTTTGGAACTTGATTAAACGTTTTGAATAGGATCCGGTTTACAATGCCGCTCGATCAACACAGTATTAAGTAGTAAGTAGCAATATGTAATCAGGTTTCAATCCAGTTTAGCACCCAATATCTGACGCCCACTATTTGTAAGTATCAATGTAAATGGGTACTTATTTTAAGAACGTGCATTAATGGTACCTATATCTGTCGCAGCCAACTGGTTTAAATAGCCGTTCAATCAAACAGGATTATGAAATGCGTCACCAAGGTATTTCTTGCAAATGTGTCCAAAATGTCTGTCTGTATGTTTGTTCCACTATCACACGAAAACTACTGATCCGATTTGAATGCGGTTTTCGCAGATATATTTGTCTTCTTCCAAATCAACATCTGGTGTATAAAAATCCCCCCTCTCACCCCTCTAAGGGGACCAAAGAGGGGGTCAGATTTTGTATCAAACTTTTTCTTTAATGGACTTACTTCAAATTATTTACTGTGTTTTTCAACTTAACATCAGCGGGGCTAAAATGGTCGCTTTGAAGAATCATGATATGAATCATAATATGATTCATTTTTCTAAAATCACAAAATGCAACTCAGTTTGACAGTTTTGACAATTCATTTGCTGAATTGATTGAGAGGAATTGCTAAATGTGACCATTTTAGCACCGCTGGTGTATAAAAATTTTACCCCCACCCCTCTTAGGGGACAAAAGAGGGGGTAAGATCAACTAATGAAGTAGAAATACTTTAAATGGCAAAACAACATTTGCCGGGACAGCTAGTTTATGAATAATTTTATGATAATATTATGCTAGTCCAATGACTAGCATGGATTATTATTATTATCGTGTGACCCTACAATTAGGGTCACACGGTCTACGAATTATAACTGTTTAAAAAAAAATTGTTCCGCGAGTCTACAAAATGAGTCCCGAATACAATGCATATTTTATGCATGTATTCGGTACACAATTTTGTGTATTTATATATGTCACCGTAAGATTGTAAATACCGTTAGATTATAATCTATCTCGCGAGATTGTAAACGGTCGAAAGATTGTGAATCGCAACGTACTGCTTACAATTTAACGTATTATTATTCGGTAGATTGTGATCTATCGAAGTGAAACCGTTAAATTACAATCTTAAAATAGTTAAATTGTCAACTGTCCGAAGGCTGTCCCTGATTGGTCGGCCTTACAGTAGACCGTTCTGTGACCATAGAGTTAGGAATGAAACACAGGTGTCAGTCAAATAAAATTAATGCACTTCAAGAAAATGTGGCATCAATATCCGACATTGTAAATGTTATCAAATGAGATCACATAGGTTCACGAGCATAATGTATATTAAAACACGAAAAATCTATGTAATTTAGGCTATGTTCGATGACTAACACCAACTTATATTTATCATTCAAACTACACTTCTTTGGTTAATAACAGATTCATTTTACTTCCGCAAAAATTTTATATGACTAAATATAAATTATTTTCAACACGAAATCAATTAACCAACACCAAATCACCCAAAGCCCGTTTGTTTACATTCGACATCGATTTATAATCATCAAAACATTTTTTGACGGTTTCACTTCGATAGATTACAATCTACCGAATAATAATACGTTAAATTGTGAACAGTACGTTGCGGTTCACAATCTTTCGACCGTTTACAATCTCGCGAGATAGATTATAATCTAACGGTATTTACAATCTTACGGTGACATATACAAGTGATAATTATTGTCAACGGCTTTATTTCGTAAATTTGAGTGTTAGTGTTTCGTAGCTATTGTCATATTTTAGTGTGCGAAAAAGAACCAAATTCAAAACGGTTGAAGTATCTATGGGAGCTACGTTTCCTTAGTTTTTATTATTCGTAGGGTCACAGGATAATAATAATCATCCATTGTAAATTAGTAGGTATTCCAGCATAATTATTGTAACGAAAACGTTATACAAATAGGGCATACTGTTAATATTGTTAATTGGAACTTGGAAGGACGGTCAATGCACTAATTGCACGCCCCAAGAGATACTTAACAGTACCACAGAATATATATAATTAGTTGTACCAAACAGTACTGAGGAACCCTACTTAGACCTAGTGTTTCAGTGCATATAATTTGTCCACAGGAACGCAACGCGACGCGTAGATGCATTTCTAAATTTATATGAATTAGATAGATTCGCAAGACGTCTCACGCAATTGAAATCTATCAAATCCATACAAAGTTATGCCGCGTCGCGCCTCGCCTCGCCATTTCGCGTTGCAGTCTGAATTGACCCTAAGGAGAGGGTTATCACCTCTATGTAGGTGAAACGTTACGTGTAGGTAATCGTGACCATAATTATTTTATCGTACAGCCGTGATAACACTTTAAAACGAAAGGCTTGCGTGCATAACGATTAATATTACTTTATTAACCTTCGTCAAAGTAAGTCAGAGACAAAGATTACCCATTTTACGACCTATTTGGTGTATAATTATTAGACTTTGTTATCATTATCTAAATTAATTAATACATACTCAATTTTGTAGAAATTGGAACCGTTACCGAGTCTTATGAGGTTCGATTCATATGCGTCCGCGGGAACGAGCGGTTTGGCTGCTACACCGCGATAACACAAGCAATTGGATGTAAATAGCGACGCAACCGCGCCAATCGTTACAAATAATAATTGCTTGTGATCTTGTTGTGTAGCGGTCAAAATGAAAATTATAAAATTACCACCAAAGATTTAAAACCTTTAGGAGAAATAAAAAAACATGAGAGGTGTCGAGGGACACCCGGATGGAACGAAGTTATAAACGTCCGGTAGATGTCACTGTTTACTCTCAAAAACGCCATCTAGTTGACGCACAGAAATACTATCAACGTCCTCTGCCCCTACTATGCAGGTAAGTACTGACACAGAATACATAATAGTACCTTACGGTACAGAAGCCTCACTCCCGAGTTTAGGTATGATAAACGCAAGCGTCCGGTCACCGTACTAGTCTCAATAGGCTGGCACTCGCTCGACTTATCGCATACGCAGCGCACACATCCGCAAAACAAAAGTATTAGTACCCGGCCCCGCGCCGCCGCGCCGCTCGTTTGACAGCCCTGGCAGATTGAAGTGAGACGGCAGACAGTTATTGTACTATGAACGCTAAGCGCTGTGCAAAAGGTTGAAATTAGGTTGTTTTCCAGAATAGTAGGTAAATATCTCGGCGATTCCGCGCCGTTTGTATGGAAGTGAGACAGGCCTGGTACTGACAAAAAAGTGTCATTACAACTTCTTCGGTCTAGCCCCCTTGCGCAACGCGTTATGCGCGATAAGGAACTTCGTTCCAATAAAGTAACATCTAATCACCTCGGAAACGAATCATTATTTATATTTGACGGCTAGACCAGACCAGACCCGAAAGTAGCCTAATATTATTATGTGGTAAGTTATAAGTAGTTTGCTAAAGAAACTGCGGCCCAGGATTTCGTCAAACATTTCCAATAAGCCTCCCACGACGTCCTCGGGGCTACATTATCCTTCACTAACTCACCTCAAAAGTCGGCGTTTGCAAGTTTGCAAAGTTTGTTTATCACGCAGAAATTGTGCATTTTCCAGGATAAAAACTACTAGATAACGGCCGATACCAAACTTCAGCAAATACGGTTCAGCGGTTTGGGCGAGAAATGGTAACAGGCAGACAGATAAACAGACACACCTTATAATATTTTATATTAGTAAGTACCTATCTATTTAATAGGTATGGACAAGATGTTTTCTATGTATGTATTTATTTATTTACAACTTACAACTTCTATCATTACAGGTGTAAACTTAATACAATAAGAGTGTTACTAGTAGGAACTCAAATTTATCTTACTTGCTACACAATAGGTGACCTTAGTGAACTCGTCCAATGAGCACGTAAACAAATCGACCGTGTTTGCGACCATGTTCAGCGTCCGCAACGCCCGCGTGAGCGGGGCGGGGGCCATACGTAGCAGGTTGGTGCGCGCGCGCGACACCTCCAGGCTCCAGCACCGCGTACCACGCACACGGCACACTCATCAGTCTAGCCGCTTGCAGCACAGCTGGATTGTGCGTTACACCGCGCAAAACTTTAACTACATAAGTAGCTAGAGCTACTTCCCTCCTAACTTCTAATTTATATAATATCCGACCATACCCAGAACAAATAGCGTTGGATACAGCAAAGGGTAACCTGGGTAAACCCCGTACCTCTTGAGGTACATGAAACGCACAAATTTGTTCTGGATACGTTCCAGCATTTTGATGTACTTGTCTTCGTGCGGGGACCAAATGACGGCATTGCCTTCTATGTGGCTTTTCACGAGAGCCTCATATAGTGCTTTCAGAGCTGCGATGTTAGAAAAGTGATGCGCTTGCCGTAGCAGAAACCCTAAATTGCGATAAGCCTTTTTGCATACTTCAACTATAATCAAAGCGCATGGAGTGCGCTGGCCAAGTTCCAGCAGGCCGCGCGCTTGCCGTTTGCCGTTTCGACACACTTTTGACCCCCCTGTAGCTCAGTTTCTATTGCGAGTGCAAACATAAAATTAAACCTCCATAATTATATACTAGTACTTAAGCAGTATACCCAATTTCATAGGTATAGCCTCGGTAGATCCTGAAATATGCCCCTATAAAAATAGCTAATTTTGGCGTTCACTCACTGACCGGTAATCAAAACCTCTAGGCCACTTTCAATTGCCCTAGCGTTATGAAATTTGGCACACAGGTCGTGTGTTACATGCAGATTAATAAAAAATTGAGAAATTTAAGAAATCGGTCAAGCGTGAGTCGGTTCATCTACGAACTTCAGAGGCCACTTCCAATTGTCCTATATACTTTAGGAAACATATTAAGTTTCCTAAAGTTTAGATTGGATGTGAAGCTGACTCCTAAATCTTTAATTTCGGTGACACGTTTTAGTAGTATTCCCTCTATGCAGTATTGGTGATGACGAGGTGAGCGAGCGCGGCTGAATGACAATACGCAGCATTTAGTCGTATTGAAGTACAGCTTATTGTCCTTGTTATATCCTGTCAATATCCTGCTGCAAATTTATGTGATCAGCTTCTTCTAATATTTTCATTATGATTTTAAGGTCATCAACAAACAGTAAGGCTATCGCTTTTTTTACAACTTCAGGTAGGTCATTCAAGGTCAAAATGAACAGAAGAGGACCTAAATTGCTGACTACTGACTGGGGGATCTTTTTCTCAAAAGATCATTAACAAGGTTGTTCTAAGGTATTTTTTTTGTAAAATGTATTAAACAAAGTTAAAGAGCGTTATTAAACCTTTTAAAAAAATATATCACTTTTTTGCTTATAACTTTTTAAAATTTTAATTAAGGGTAAAAAATTATACAAACATATTTGTAGGCAAAATAATTTGCAACAAATTATGTTCTTAAATTTTTCTGTAAGACTTATAGTTTCCGAGATATCACGAAAATAGTGTTGTTACCCCTTTTTTCAAGATGGCGGCCGGGGGACAAGAGTGGCGACCCCACAAACTTGAGGTTAAGCTTCTATTGACCCCTCCAACATATTCCAAAAATAAAATTGCATCCTCTAATAAATGCAATATTCGGGTCCTAAAATTGTAACATTTCAATGGACCAGTGTTACTTTGATCGAAACTGTCTGGATGTGGGATGCCGCCAATTATAGAGGGGCACCCTCAAATAAAAATGTTTTTACAGTCGGTACATTTGTTTTACATTTGTCGGTAGTTTTTAGATTAAATTCAAATTCAAATGTCTTTATTGCGAGAATGTTGTACATATACAGGTCTTATAATTAACTACTTATAGTTCTAACATTCTGCCACAACAATGGCGTGCAATGAAATTAAATTTATATAAGTAAAATTAATAAGTACATCATTATCTTACAAAGAATTTTATACATAATTTGTCAATTGAAGAAATATATATTAAACTAGCTGTCCCGGCAAACATTTCTTTGCCATATAAAATATATCGCCCGTATTAGTTTATTGAAGTGACTAAATAAGCTGTATGTCACCAATCACCATGGCAACGTCCATCACTATCCCGCACAAACATTAATGATCGCCGTCAGTCTCGAGAATGCACTTATCAATATAAAAAGTACCCAGTAGCCGATTCTCAGACCCACTGAATATGCATATAAAATTTGGTTAAAATCAGGAAAGCCGTTTTGGAGGAGTACGCTATCTAACATTGTGACACGACAATTTTATATATTACTAGCTGTCCCGGCAAGCTTTGCCATATCAAGTATTTCGCCCATATTATTTTATTGAAGTGACTAAATAAGTATGGCACCATGGCAACGTCCATCGCTATCCCACCGCACAAACAATGGTCGCCGGCAGTCTCGAGTTGTAATAATTTACTATTATTTATTCAACAAACACACTTATCAATATATAAAGTACCCAGTAGCCGATTCTCAGACCTACTGAATATGCATATAAAATTTGGTAAAATCAATAAAGCCGTTTCGGAGGAGTTCGGTAACTAACATTGTGACACGAGAATTTTATATATAAGATATATTATAAGATAAGATTATAAGATAAGATAAGATTGAATAAGTAAATATTATTTTTAACAAAAGTCTTATAATTTGATTAGTTAGCATCATTAGAATATCGAATACTACTATCGTTTGGTCCGAGTTGTATGAGAAAATCTATAATTTACAACAGCTTACTTTGTTAGTATTTATGTTTCTTTGTGAAAGTATACACTTCTCTAGAAGCTTTAAATTCTACATGTAAGAAGTATCAATATAAAACATAACCTACTAGGTACAAAGTTTGAACTTCGAGATTTGTACAAAACTTTCCAACAGGCAGTTGTCTACTTTATTATTTACTTAGTAAGTAACTTACAACCCTATTACTCACTAATAAACAAATACGCTACGAAGAGTATTTGGCAAGTAAGTTTTTATTTTCATTTTTTGAATGTAGTTTTCTAAGCATTAAAACTTCGTATTTTAATATTTCCAATTTAGAACAAAAAAATACATTTTAATATTAAACACTTTTAAAAAATATTTCAGTGTTCGCAGAACATGCACAGCATAAATACTCGTAATAGTTTCAGGCTTTCAGGCCGTTAAAACAATTTGTTCCTGAAAAAACATTTCAAACCTACACGGTACAACACAATTTTATTTTTATTAACTCTTAGCACTATACACTGCCGCGGCCGCCCACTATTAGTATGATCCAACACACGATAAAAAAGGCTTCGGGGTTAAAAAAATTGTTAAAAAATTCTAGTTTTAATAAAAAAATCCTTTAAATATAGCTACTTTTTAGCCGAAAAGAATGCGAAAATTTTGTTAATTAAGTCAGCTATTTTAATGTTGTAAAACTATGACCCGAGTTCACACTCCCTTGTTGTGTAACGGCTAGTTTTGTTTCATACCTAGTTTATTATTATTTGCGTAGGCATGAATAATATTTTTTCAGCAAATAGGTAATAATAGTATAGTCAGGGAGCCCTAGAACATTTTTTTTTATTACTATCAAGCAAATTTTTTGTGAGTAGCTTCATTTTGATAAGGAAAGGATTTCATACTTTGATTTGATGGTCCTAAAATATGTATTGTTCTATTTTGTAGGACAATGTTACTCTTAAATTATATAACTATTAACCTACCAATAAACAAAAAATCTGCTGGTTAGGACTTAGGGTTCCGTTTTGGGGTTCTGTAATCAACTAAGCTTGGTTGACGTCGGAGATTCACCGCTGTATGTTATTGAGTTTCTATTGCAAACGATCTAATTTATAACTCTTGTATGAGAAATGTGCAGTATCATTTACATTATTTGGATTAACAATGCAGTTCCTTTTTCGATGAAAATGAGTGAAAACTTGATTATTAACGTTGTGCATTTTTTAACCCATTTTTTATGAAAATCGATTTTTAAAAAATCGATTCTTTTAATTAATCGAAACCCTTACAATCGATTAAATTTTTAACCCATTTATTATGAAAATTGATTTAAAAAAAAAACTATTTTTTAATTAATCGAAACCCGATTAAAATCGAAATCGATTAAAAAATATCGACAATCGAAAAAAAACAATCGATTGTTCGATTAATCGATTTCGATGTTACAACACTACTCTCCAACCGTCTTACGGTTTTTCGATCAGCACGAGCATCTGACGCGAGTTTCACAGTTTTTACCCATCCCACAAAAGAGCTCAACGCCGCTAAAGAAGTTTTCACTTCAAAAATGTATGATAAAAGCATAATTTCAAAATAATATTAGCTCGATGCACTGCTTCACCATATAAACTATAACTGTGCAAAATTTCAATCACCTACGTTTCCGCATTTTTCGTCAAAAGGGATCCAAAGTTTTTCGCTCGCGTATTAATGTACTCGTATATTATAGATGACATAACAGTAAGAAGAATACGAATACGGATACGAGTAAAGACGGGATTCTTGCAACATAATACATCTGGGAATAACCACGTGCGGGTTTCGTCACGATGTTTACCTACACGAGCACATAATATACCTAGTACGAGAGTCCGTATTATGTACCTACTTGAGATCTGAAAATGTCACGTACTCGCGCCACCACCTGGGATTGAACCTGCACCCTCAACAACGCCACGGCCATGGGCGCTGTTAAAAAGTAACCCAGCAAGCACACAACTTGTTTACTAACCAAAACAGATACAGAATTATGTCTTGAAGTCATATTAATTCTTTTAATCGTCACTATCCAAATATGAATACTCTATAAAGGTATTTATTGCATCAAATTATGCTTACTGCTATAATATAGTTAGAAAAAAATTGTTACAATGTCAAAAATCTTAAATCAACGTAGGATAATTCTAAATTACAGCTTCTAAAACAGCTTTCAAACTTATAAGTTTGAAAGCTGTTTTAGAAGCTGTAGCTGTAGCTGCAGACTATTATCTTACATTGGTAATTAGAAAAACTTTACGCTTTAAACAAGCATTAATAAACTCATATATAGTGCTTTTGAACGTATATTGATTTTTTGTAGGAATAAAAGCTTTCTAATAGTCCATGGTTGTGCTAATTTAATGCTAGTCAGTATATTAACATTGACTTTATAACAAATAATGCCTTTGCTCCGTTTTCTTTCTGATCTATTCATCTCTACAGTATATAGCTATATTTTGATCGAAATAAAAGTATTGTTAGAACTATGAGCAATATTAACACCGTAATTTGAATTTACAAAATGGTTATTTATAATGGCGAATATATTACACTGGCTAATTTAATATATAAGAAAGGATAAAAAGGCTTGGAAAAAACAAAAAAAAAAAATCAGGCGGATTCAAAAGAAAACTTAAAAAGGATTTAAATACTGATTTTATTATTGATTGGAGTAAACAAAAAAATATCTCTATCATCAGTGTCTTCTTCTTCGAGCCATCTTAAAATTCTCTCTTCTGCGCTCCTTGATGCCATTATTCTGGAAAAAATCATCACTCTAGTTAGTACTAACCTTCTTATAAATTGTACATACCAAAAAAACATAAATTATATATAGGCTTTACCAAATGATTACGGTACCCTGCTAAACTCGATAACGATCAGTCACTATTACATATAATGAGTTTAAACATTTTAACATACTTCTGAAGTGCTGTTATATGGCTGAACATAATAGCTTAATCTTGTATAGTGCGATACGAGCTCTAATTTTTGTAACGGGCCATATTAAAATTAACAGCACTATTATGATATCGTCAAATGCCTAAAGCTTTAATTTTATTTGTCGCCATTAGCTTTCCTTTTCCTATCTTACAAAAAGAATACAAGTCACTATAAGATTTACTAAAAAGGGAATGAAATTATTTGTATTTTGTACAGATACCTTTTTTTACTACTTTATTTGTTAAAACTATTGCTAAAGGTTAGTTTTTATATTTGTTAAAACCATAGGTTATGTTTTCTACAAAATTTATACCTTAATAAAGTATTTTAGCGAGGGCGCGTGTATTCTTTACTAATAACATGTATATTTCACCCGACAAAATGATGTGCGCAGCTAATTTCACTCAAAACAATCAGAAATAAAGGCATTACTTACCCATTTAATATTAGCTGTCACATATTATAACACTGCATTTAATTAATTCAGGTCAACACAATATTTTGCACGACCAACAGGAGTCAGCAGAATAAATATATTTTTAAAATCATTATGATTTTCTTTTTTACAGAGGAAGTAAAACAGTAAGCATTGTTATGAAATTTTAATAACAGATTGTAATTTTAAAAGCTATATATTAACTGTATTAAAGTCGCAAAAAATGCCATTTGTTTATCCCTATGCTCATAACTGACTTTATTAATGAAGTAATATGATAATTATAATGCTATTAAAAAGCCTTTATACAACTCAACGCTGTCTAAAGGGGGGGCCCAAATTTTACTTAAAAGAGTCGTATAAATATAGCTGTTGCCCACGACTTCGTCCGCGTTAACATAGTATAATAACAAAGATGGATAGTTTTCCCCTCTTTGTGGTTCCTTATAAAAAGGGTAAAAACGGGACCCTATTTAAGCAAACGTCAAACACAAACGCCAATAAACTTTCATGTTTCTTACTCAAGAAATGACGGACTTTCATTGAAACTTTCTACCCCAATTTCACCCCATTGGGGGTAGAATTACCAGAAACGCTTAAATACGTATCCATTCATTTTTAATCAGTAGCACAAAAATAAAGTTTCATGTTTCTAACTCAAGAAATGACGGACTTTCATTCAAACTTTCAACCCCAATTTCACCCCTTTGGGGGTAGAATTTCCAAAAACGCTTAAATACCTATCCATTCATATTTAATCAGCAGTCCAAAAATAAACTTTCATGTTTCTAACTTAAAAAATGACGGACTTTCATTTAAACTTTCAACCCCTATTTCACCCCCTTGGGGGTAGATTTTCCAAAAACGCTTAAACATGTATCCAATCATTTTTAATCATTAGCCCAAACATAAAATTTCATGTTACTAACTCAAGAAGTAACGGACTTTCATTCAAACTTTCAACCCCAATTTCACCCCCTTCGGGGTAAAATTTTCAAAATTCCTTCCTTAGTGGGTGTCTACTTAATAAAACGACCCTACTCACCAAATTTCGTGGCTGTAACTTTAACAGTTTTTGCTCAGCGATGATGAATCAGTCAGTCAGTCAGTCAATCAGTCAGTCAGTCAGGACATGTAATTTTATAAGTATAGATATACAGCCGATATATGATTTGGATATAATGCCTTGTACATTAACTCGTGCTATAATAAGTTTGTTATAATGGTGTTGTGTGCTTGCTGGGAATATACGTTTACGATATTTTTTTATCATAATAAGGCACCATTAAACTTACTAATTTACGTGTATAACTTATAATTTTTGGATAAATTATAAGTTTTACCAAACAAGGATATGGTGACATTCAAGCAATCGGATTTCTGGAGTCTCTTCTCTATTCAATTCTTGTCGTCTTGTCCATTTCAAACGGAAAGATTCATGACAGGTGTGAATTGTGATACATTCCCGCAAATCGCGATGTGCCGTGTCAGCTGTGTGTCTATTGTGTGGTGCTTACCGCTGAGCTCTGAAGGTTCTTATCAATTCCCACTTTGTGATAGGGTACATCTCAACTTTGTTAAAGGTATTGAAAACATATTTAGCGGCATTGTGTACCAACACACGTACACATCATATTTTATACACGGCAATAATTCATGAAATGGTCGAGATACAGAAAAATAATCTGACTGACTGTAAGCTGCTTCTATATAATATAACACATTTTTACATGCTTTTTGTAAATTAGTTGAAGTTACTATTGTAATTTTCCATCTTTTTAGTAAAATATGGCCCCGAGCGAGTTTCTTACGCCGGTTCTTCTCGCCAGGTTAGTTCCCGAACCGGTGGTAGGGTAGGCCTCATGTAGATTGTAGACGTCCTAAAAGTGTTAACTTTGTTAACCTATTTAGAAATAAATATTTTGATTTTGATTTTTGATTTTGATTTAGAAGATCTCTTGTGCGGCCTAAGAGAGGAAGTTATATTCATTGTCTTATTCTACCAAAATTTTGTTTTGTGCTATTAGGACTAGACAAAAATATGTTGCTTAGTAAATAAATAAATTGCAGAGATAAGAATCAGATACACAACTTAGAACCTTTTAAGGGTTCCGTACCCAAAGGTATAAACGGGACCCTATTACTAAGACTTCGTTGTCTGTCCGTCTGTCTGTCTCCAGGCTGTATCTCAAGAACCGCTATAGCTAGACTTATGAATTTTTTACAGATTGTGACGTATAATATCTGTTGCCGCTATAACAACAATTAATACTGAAAACAAAATAAAATTAACATTTAAGGGGGGCTCCCATACAACCAACGAGATTTTTTCGGCCTTTTTCGCTCTATATCAGCTATCAACTAAATGGCAAGAGGTAGGCACTTAAATTTTTCACACATTCTTTTGTTATAATTATGTGTACTGTAATATTTAATAATAATATTAAAATAAAATAAAAATTAAAGGGGAGCTCCCATACAAAGCACATTTTTTAGCCTATTTTTGCTCTGTATCGGTACGCAACCCTTCGTGCGCGAGTCCGACTCGCACTTGGCCGATTTTTATTTTTAATCTACTTACATAATATTTTTTACAATAACTTATTAGCAGCTGTTAAGCTTAGAACAAACCTACACGTCAGTGACGGAGCATCAAGTTGCGTCAAGTTGTCAAATGTGTTTTTTGTATACAAAACACACATATTTTGACAACTTGACGCTACTTAACGTTCCGTCACTGACGCGTAGGTTAAGCCTCAGCTTTATTCTTGATTTTATCATGAACGAATTGCTTTTCCATATTTTTATCATTAGCTGACCCGGCTCATGTTGTTCTACCATATAAATAATTTTAGTACTTATCAATATAAAATGTGGATAAAAATCTATTCTCAGGCCTAACGAAAGTACGTACAAAATGGAGGAGTTCGCGCACGAACACTGTGACACGAGAATTTTATTTATTAGAGATTAGAACATTATTAGGTGAGCTCAACACAAAAGCGATTCATCACTCGGAACTGGGGGAAGTTACTTCGAGACAATATCTCGCCGCTGTACCGGCACTAAACTATTTATTAACACCATAAAAGCCCTGCAATTAGCTAATGATTGCTCGCCGCCCTCCCGTTGTATCGAATGTGACAGGTCATCGCGGGCCGTGGATCGCCTCATTAATCTTTTATTCAAGTAACGACAGAACCGCACAATGCGAAAGCTGGAAATGGCCGAGGAAATGATTATCTCCCGCCCTCGTGAACGGCCCGCTATTTACATTTGATACACAATGCATAGCACGATCGTTTACGGACCCGGCGCACCACATTTTTAAACGTTATCGCCCAGCAATACGGCCAAAATGTGGCAACCGGGATGTGTCTACGACCGTACGTCAAATAACGCAAGGTAATTTATACCTGTTACGGGCTCGCGCCGAGCTCTTTCACAGTCTTTGTGTGAAGTTCACAAAAGTACAGAGAATTTATCAATTGGCGGCTTTCATTAGGGCTGCTAATACAGCTAAAGCTTATTCGAACTCAGCCTACTCGATTGGAAATACCTGAAATCAATTTATTTGTATATTTTTGCCGATTGAGAGTGCACTTAGCAAAACGGAGAAAGAAAAATCGGCCAAGTACGAGTGGTACTCGCGCACGAAGGGTTCCGTACCACTACAGAGCAAAAATAGGCTAAAAATTGTATTTTTTGTATGGGAGCCCCCTTAATTATTTAATTTATTTAAATTTTATTATTAATTATTAAAGTACAAATACAATTAAGTATTTTGTGAACATTTCAATTGCCTGTGTGTTGCCGTTATTGATTAAGAGCAAAAAATAGCAAAAAAATCACGTTTGTAGTATGGGAGCCCCCCTTAAATATTAAATTTATTTTGTTTTTAGTATTTGTTGTTATAGCGGCAATAGATATACACAATCTGTGAAAATTTCAGAAGTCTAGCTATAGCGGTTTTTGAGTTACAGCCTGGTGACAGACAGACGGACAGACATCGAAGTCTTAGTAATACGGTCCCGTATTTACCCTTTGGGTACGGAACCCTAAAAAACGAAGTGCGAATATTTCCTTAACCGTGCTACTAGTAGGTATTTGGTATTTTAAATCGGTATGTTTCAACATCATAGCAATTTGGACCAAAGAATATAAACAAAAAACTTATCTACTGAAGGGAAGGTAAACAACAAAACTCTACGACTACACTTTATTACGATTTACCTAGTTCTATTTCCTAGATATCTAATATCTATATCTTATATATAAAATTCTCGTGTCACAATGTTAGTCCACGAACTCCTCCGAAACGGCTTTACTGATTTTTACCAAATTTTATATGCATATTCGGTAGGTCTGAGAATCGGCTACTGGGTACTTTATATATTGATAAGTGCATTTGTTGAATAAATAATAGTAAATTATTACAACCTGAGACTGACGGCGACCATTGTTTGTGCGACGGGATAGCGATCGACGTTGCCATGGTGACATACTTATTTAGTCACTTCAATAAAATAATATGGCAAACATATTATGGCAAAGCAACGTTTGCCGGGACAGCTAGTTATATATAAAACTCAAAGGTGACTGACCGACTGACATGGTGATCTATCAACGCACAGCCCAAAAAACTGGACGGATCGGGCTGAAATTTGGCATGCAGGTAAATGTTATGACGTAGGCATCTGCTAAGAAAGGATTTTCATCAATTCTACCTTCAAGGGGTTACAATACGGGATCAAAGTTTGTATATAATAATATTAATAATACTTTTTAACGCGAGCGAAGCCGCGGGCAAAAGCTCGTAAAATATAAAAATAAATACCCACGCTACCAATTTAATTCCATAGCTAATATTAGCATATGGCGCCAAGCCTGTTATTGTTATGTAGGTGGTTGTAGAAGGTACTAATTATATATTCTGTGGTGGTAGTTTATAAATAATATTTACTGGTAACTAATTACGTTCTTCTACTGCATTTAATTGTTTCAAGTTAATACTTGAAATATTATAATCATTTAATATTGCACTAGATGTTGCCCGCATAGCTACATTTTGTCGAAATTCGCCTATCGCTGGGGAATCTTTTTTTTTCGAGATAACATGTACACTGTACAGTATAACTTACTTAGAATCCATTCTGACTTTATAAATGTGAAAGTGTGTATGTCTGCCTGCCTGCCTCTTACCTTTTTACTCTTAAATTGCTTAACCGTTTTTGGTGAAACTTGACATGGAGATAGTTTGAGTCCCTGGAAATCCCGAAAAAATGTACGGCTCCCGCGCGATGAAAAAATTTCTTCGCAACGGAGTTGCGGCCGTTATCTACTGCCTATCTACTTTTACAGTTTCTTATCAAATAATGCGTAATAAGAGTTTTGCCGGGAATGTAAAAGGGTGCTGTTGTGTTTTTATATTATTTTCCTAAAATTGTGTTAACTGGGTTTTTAGTGTGTAATATTGGTAGAATATTAACCATTAGATATTCGTGTTCATGCGCAAGTGTAGGAAAGTGATGTAGTATCCAGAAACGTGCTATTTTGTGTTCCCTCCAAAACTCCATCGAAAGTTTCAGTAAAGCGTCAACCACTTTACTGAATCGACCGACTTGACTCCTTGACTGTATTGACTTTTACTTAGACTTTGACTAGACTTTAGACCTGACGATACATGAAAACGATGATGAAAATTATAATAGGAGGAATATGGTTTTCCCGCCATATTCCTTACCTCTTTACCTTGTCTGTGGCACAACATACACATCCATTGTGTCGAGTTGCCAAAAAAGAAGAAAAAAAATGCGTAATAAATCCTGTCTCTAGACTTTTTATTTTATTTTCAATCAAATTCTTGTGAACGAGCTCATTAATAAATGTACGAGTAAATAATTCCGAAAATACACCAACTTTATGTCGTCTTGGATCTTAATTGAAAAGTTTTCCAATTAATTAAGTTCTTAGGTCAGAAAGTTTTGAGGAAATCTTGATCGTGAGGGTTGTACAGGTATTGAGGTAATAATAGGCAGGAGGTATTGTTATCATTGCCTGTGAAGCGTAAACTAAGTCTATCTACGCAAGAGTGTATGTAGTTGTAGGTGTAAAGATCAAAATGGCGAATCAAAGGCATAAAACTTCATATAAAATGTAATTTGTATTAAATTCTGTACCTCGCTATTTTTATTACACTGGAGAATTCATCACAGTAAGTTATGTAGAGGAGATCTATATTAGGTACAAAACTTGCCTAGACGAGACTCCAGATGTCAAAGTCGTTTATTTGAAGAACATAGGAATACTCTTGCTCTTTGGTCTATTCTATGTCCTTTCCGTCTCTCAGAGTATCTCCATACCAACTTTTATCTAAATCGGTTCAGCCCCAATTTCACCGACGTCTGTTAGTGTTAACAGCTCGCTAATATGTCATGTCTTCTCTTTCATTCATATAAAGAAAAACGAAACGTGATACTAAAGGTGAACGCAGATTTAGGCCGCACCGCACGCACCGCAGTCGCCGCATTCGAATTCTTTATATGAAGTTATAGGCAAGCTCGCATACCTACCTACCCGCGCCGCAGTCTTCGCAACTTCATAATAACATGAAGAATTGCGAATGCGGCGACTGCGGTGCGTGCGGTGCGGCCAAATCTGCGTTCACCTTAATTCGAGCGTTAACTTTAACAGTCGTTGGTGAATTAGCCTAACTTGAAAATACTTTAAAAAATTTGAAATAACAGACACACTGACATATAATTATATAGTAAGGAAGTAAGGATGTGAGTGAAGTAATAACTTGGGCTGGTTGATGACGTTTTCACATAAATAAACACTTTCTTGTTATTGTTGGAGCAGGTGCGGCGAGTTGGAGTGGAGCGATCGTTCATGTCACACCGTGTGCATAGTAACACGGTGTAAAGTGTTTGAATAGTATAAGAAATTTTCAGTTTTTATTCATTAATGTCAAAAACATACTGCCGTTTTCCGCACAGATGAGACTCAGTGTAATACCTAAGGCTCAGTTTTCTAAATGAGTGAAAGAGTTTAGAGATGAGTAGGGAAGCGTTTATCCGCGGCAAAATGTAAGTGTGGCATAAGGCATTACTTTTGCGTGAAAAGTCAAAGAATAGCCCCGCGTGACCTCCTCAGTTCAGTCCTCGTGGTTCGCGCGTAATACGGATGTTGTAAGTTGTGCTGTCTCCCGCTTTTTATGGGAAGGGAAAATTCTATACTTCCTACGCCTACTTCTTCTGATTCATTTTTTTGCGGGATCTAATAAAGCCTTAGGGGCTTCTTTCGGGCTCCCTGAGATCATGTCAAAGGGTTTTCGTGGTTGGATACCGCTGTCGATCCTGGCGACATAGGAGATACGGTTTGATGTGTGGTGGGCTAAAGCCCGTTTAAAAAAAATAAAGTTGTACAAACCTGGCAACCTTCAGATTCTCCGACGTAGCAGCAATCCCCCGACACGGAGGTCGGCAGCCACAGGTGTTCGCCGCTGAAGGCCGTCTCGCTCCAGTCTGGCGTCGACCGCACCACCCGCGCGACTTGACTCTCGCTTGTGCGTCTGTTGACAAACGACCACACGTCAACGTCTTTGAAGAGTCAGGTTTCAGAATAAGAATTTTAACATTTTTGTGCGTTTCTCGTGTAATCAATGTAAGATATTATGTGGCTGTAATAAACAGCCTGAAGTCATTGCTGGAGACTGTGATGTCACGATTTTCTACCGCCAAACAATATCATAGTAGAGTGTGAAGCAATAGATTTGTAAATATAAAAGGGTAAAATTATTAATTACTAGCTGTCCCAGCAAACGTTGTTTTGCCATTTAAAGTATTTCTACTTCATCAGTTGATACAAAATCTTACCCCCTCTTTTGTCCCCTAAGACGGGTGGGGAGAAAATTTTTACACACCAGATGTTAAGTTGGAAAAAACAGTTAATAATATGAAGTAAGTCCATTAAAGAAAAAAGTTTGATACAAAATCTGACCCCCTCTTTGCTCTCCTTAGAGGGGTGTCTGTCTGATTGATGATTGATGATTGATGATCGGTGATTTTTATATACCAGATTTTGAGTTGGAAGAAGACAAATATATCTGCGAAAACCGTATGCAAATCGGATCAGTGGTTTTCGTGTTAAAGCAAAAGTCTTATACAAAATCTGACCCCCTCTTTCGTCCCTTTAGAAGGGCGGGGAGAATTTTTTTTATAGACCAGATGTTAAGTTGGAAGAAGGCAAATATATCTGCGAAAACCGCATTCAAATCGGATCAGTAGTTTTCGTGTGATAGTGGAACAAACATACAGACAGACAGACAGACAGACAGACAGGCAGACAGACAGACAGACAGACAGACAGACAAAAAAACTAACCACATTTTTGGCTTCTATAGCGATGTAGTAATACCCCCCGCTTATTATTTTTTGAATATCTTTAACTAGCTGTCCCGGCAAACGTTGTTTTGCCATCTAAAGTATTTCTACTTCATCAGTTGATACAAAATCTTACCCCCTCTTTTGTCCCCTAAGAGGGGTGGGGAGAAAATTTTTATACACCAGATGTTAAGTTGGAAAAAACAGTTAATAATATGAAGTAAGTCCATTAAAGAAAAAAGTTTGACACAAAATCTGACCCCCTCTTTGCTCTCCATAGAGGGGTGGGGGGGGGGGGTGTTGATTTTTATACACCAGATTTTGAGTTGGAAGAAGACAAATATATCTGCGAAAACCGTATGCAAATCGGATCAGTAGTTTTCGTGTGATAGTGGAACAAACATACAGACAGACAGACAGACAAAAAAACTAACCACATTTTTGGCTTCTATAGCGATGTAGTAATACCCCCCGCTTATTATTTTTTGAATATCTTTAATGTACAGAATTTTCATTTCTACAGTTTTATTATATGTATAGACTAGATGACGCCCGCAACTCCATTGCGCCAAAATTCGTTTATCGCGCGGGAACCGTACATTTTTCCGGGATAAAAAGTATCCTATGTCCTTTCCCGGGACTCAAAGTATCTCCATGCCAAATTTCAGTCAAATCGGTTCAGCGGTTTGAGCGTGAAGAGGTAACAGACAGACAGACAGACAGACACTTTCGCATTTATAATATTAGTATGGATAGACTAAGAGCTAGTGTTCGGCAGACTTACAGTAAAGTAGCAAACTCTATATTAATGCCAGTATTTTTCATCTGCTGTTGATGCAATGGGCATTCACTATGCCCAATAGGCCAATACTAGTGACCGGCCGAACTTTCAGTTTCGGTTTCGGTTTCGGCCAGTTTCGGCCAAAAAATCTAGTTTAGGCCTTAGTTTCGATTTCGGCCAAAATATGGCCGAAACTTTCGGCCCCGCCGAAACTCATGCGTCGTTCGCTAAGCTTCGCAGTTAACTCGTGCTTGCTTGCCAGCGAGGCCCCGGCTCAGTTCGCCACCATCTATTTAATTGTGTTTTGAGATTATGTTTTCCAGATTAGTCTCAAATCAAAAATTAGCACTTCGTTTTATTTTCATTAAATTGTCTAAATTTATTGTTATCGAAATAATAGTATTGAATTTTATTTCTACGACAAACGCAGGCTTATTTAATATAGTTACATAACTAACCGTTGGCAAATTACGTGCTATTTTAACAATGTTTTCCAAACAAACGATTTAGTAAATGCTATGATAAATTGATTATATTGTGCACGAACTTTATTTACTTAAGAATTTTCTTTGACTGTGAGATTATAGGATATATTAGGATTATATCTTGCGAAATTTATCTAGTAAATCATCACGCCTCATTATTTTCCTTTTACCACGCATTTTATTAAAATATTTAAAATTAACTTTTAACTATGGGCACGCAATCTCTTAGACCGTTCCTAGCCTGCTAGAATCTTATCTAGCCCACTTCCCCGTAAATTCCACTCTTGCGGCCCTCAATATATTTTTCAGGCTTAGTGGCAAAATACCTTCTGGAGAAAAAAAAATCTGACGCCAACTGCAAGTTTGCTTTATAAATATTGAACTTTGACCGCGGTCGTGTCCATGTTTCCCATAAAAATAATATACTGCAATAATTATTGATTGTGTTTTCAGTAGTACGTTGTTAATGTCTAAGGGAGGATTTCATCAATCACACAAATTCGTTTTTTAAAACTTAGTTCTCATTAAACGCGTTCCTACGGGGATGTAAATCTCGTTTTGTTTCAAATGGATTTCATAATCTTCTCTTAATCACAATTAATAAATCTAAGTGTATGTTACGTCACGCGGTAATTTTACATGTTTTTATCATTTTGTAGTCTAGTTACGTTATTTTATCAACAAAAAAACAAGAAACGATACATAAACTACCCAGATGCATCTATAAAAAACTGTCATCTTGACATTTTTTTCGTGTTTGATTTACTTGATCCTAGGATTTTAGATTCGCCATGACACTACACTGACAGGACTTTAATGGCTAAAAGTTTAACCATACAACATTGGACGTTCTGAAGATAAAACTCGGATTTGCTGTAAACGTTATGTTGGTGAAATGTAATTTGGTGCTATAAACACGTTTATACGTTTAGAACCGATTTAGTGTACTCTAAGCGCGTCCTATTTCTTAGGTAAAATCGCACCTAAATTAAATAACTTGACATAACTTCTACTCTTGTTTCTTAGGGTAATCCTTCGTTGTAATACATCTTGGAATCGTATAAAAAACGGAATATAGTACAAAAAAGTTTAATTTTAAATGTTTTACCAAGTTTCGGTTTCGGTTTCGGTTTTGGCCGAAACTGAGATTAAAGCCGAAAGTTCGGTTTCGGTTTCGATTTCGGCTGAAAAATCAGTTTCGGTCGGACACTAGCCAATACCCATTGCATCAACGGCAGATGATTCCCGTTGAACGTGGCATAAATATTGACTTTTAAAACGTGATCCCAACATGGCTACCGTTTTGATACATATCTTAAGATAGAAGTTTTGATACATATTTTTTGTGTAATTTATATAAAAATTAAATGGCAGGCGTTTATTCCGGTTCCAGCTATCTACATAATTATAAAGCACAATTTTACAGTTTTTCAGTTTGAACGCGCTAATCCCACGAAATTCTAGATCGATTTTAATGAAATTTGGCACAGGCATATAGAACAACCACGGGGAAAGACATAGGCTATTTTTGTGGGAAAATGAACGGTCCCCGGAAAATTATTTATTTACGCGGGCGGAGCCGCGCAGGAAAACTCGTTGGGAATAGTTAATGCCCAATTGCATCAACGGCAGATGAAACAGTATACCCTGGCAATTGGCATTAATATGCAGTTTGCTACTGTAAGTCTACCGAACACTCGCTCTTAGACTATAACTAAGTAATCTTATCGAACCTAAATCTTTTCAGAGTTCCGTACCCAAAGGGTATAAACGGGATATCTATACGTCTGTCTGTCTACAGGCTGAATCTCAAGAACGGTGATAGCTAAGCTTCTGAATTTCTGAATTTTTACAGATTGTGTATGTCTGTTGCCCTAGCAGCTACAACATCAAATAGTAAAAACAAAATAAAATTAATAGTAGAGGGGGGCTCCTATTGGGGTGCAGCAAACGTGATTTTATTGGCCTTATTTGCTCGATATCTGAAATGCCAAACGTAGGCACTTTTAGTATTCACAAAATACTCAATTTTCTTTACCCAGTTTCAAATTTTATTTGCATAAATGCTAACAAGGCTACATCACAATAACTGATTCATAATAATAATTATTAATTACTATTGGAGGCTAGACTGAAATATATGACGGGGGTAACAGTGGGCTTGAACATTCTTCATCCATCGTAGATTAACGAAATAATAGGCCGAATTGAAAGTACGACTTTAGCAATGATTATTAAACGAAGAATCACTTTTAAACGTTCATACTGGGCACGGATGCAAACGGATTAAATATTTGGAACGCGGCGAAGTCAGACTCCAATTATTGGCCAACATCCATCATCTACTACGCTCACGTCAAGACTCAAGAGTGCTTGATGAGGCTTGAATCTTGATCACTGATCGATGTCAGCCTGACAGATGACATCTCCCGTTTGACAAGTTGAATTTGACAGCTATCAATCATAGTCCCGAAGCCAATTGAGCGACTGAATACCCCCCAAAGCCGTTAGGTTTTGACGTTCCAATATTTGTTGTCCGACATATATATATTATTCTACACGGAATGCTTGACGACCGCATTGACAAGTGCAGCGCTGTTCCAGTGCTGAAATCTGGTGATATTGCCTGATATTGCGACCGCTTGTGTAAAGCGCTCGCGAAATATTTCAATCAGCACCTGCTATGAGCAGTTAATAAGGGTCTTTGACACTTGTTTATCTATTCAACAGAGTTGTTGATTGAATATTTAGATGGCAGCCAATTTAAAGCTTTAGTGTCTGTTAGTAAACACACCATGCCGAAATTCCACGGCGGAAGTTCGGCATGATTCCGCCTGCAATGTATTTTAAATTACCGATGACACACCATGCCGAAACTCCGTCGTGTCATATCGTATGCGTTTGGCATTGCTGACGTAATTATGCGGAATTTCCACCGCGGAATTTCGGCATGGTGTGTTTGGACACTAGAGGTTTAATGAACAGATGACTCTTATCAAATGACCTCCTTAAAAGCAGTAAAAACCGAGGAAATAGTCATAACTCATAAGTCATAATAAACATGACTTTCAATAAAATATGCATTATTAGCATTCGCAAGTCAAATCTAAATAATAGGTAACCTCCAAAACGTTACGACAATAAAGGCATTGTCTCCCACAACATAATTGAGAGACGATGCTTGTTAAGATAATTGTTTCAATTAATTAATATTATGATTGGCTAATTATTGTTTTTGTCATGAAACTTTAATTTCTACCTACTTGAAGTAGGAAACCCCATTTCCTTCGAAGGTTGAAGGAAAAATGGACCCCTACTTTAAAGGCATGTATTTAATCTGATTTATTCCCGCTTTCACCAACAACACCTAAAATTTAGGTGTCCCTTAAGCCAATTTTTGTTTTCACCAAAGTTTAAGTGACACCTAAACCATTATAATTTGCGGGATGAATTGACAACCCCGTAGCTCTTAAGTGACGTTTATTTGAAATAAAACAACCTATTATGCGATTCATCCGTCAAACCATTAGGTGACTTTTATAATTTACGGGATGAATTGACGACCCCGTACACTTAGGTGACGTATTTGGCGACGACGACGCCGTTAGGTGACGGTTGCCTTGACAATTAATCTGTTATAGAATGGCCGTCTGATATTTTACTTGTAAAATAGCAAACTCCCATAAATATACATATTTATCACAAACCTTCCTGTTTAATCACTGTATCTATTAAAGAAAACCGCAATTAAAGGGAATAAAGGGACATGAGGACAGAAAAAGCGACTTTGTTTTATACTATGTAGTGATATACGTCACCTGAGAGTTACGGAATTGTCAATTCATCAAGAACAAAACTTGCGTAAGGGTGCGTCCACATTTGTATCATTTGCGCGATCAGATCCCCGATCAGATCTCTGTCGCGTATCATCGAAGCGTGTCAAAATGATACGCGTATCATGATACGCCCCGATCGCTATTAACCGCGTATCTTATACTTGTCATATCAAATACACGCATGATCGACAGAATGATCTAATAGGCGTCCACACTATGGTACGCATACTTGATACGGCGCGATGATCGCGACGGAGATCTGATCGGAGATCTGATCGCGCAAATGATACAAATGTGGTCGCACCGTTAGGTGCCCCTTATATTGGCTTAAGGGACACCAAAATTTTAAGCATAAATAGCAGCTTTATAAGCTTTGTTTAAATTGAAAATGGCAGTGATTTTTTGGTGTAGCAACTGAATTTATTGGGCGACAACTTAATGGCGGATAAAATGTTTAATTTTATAAATTATAAATTATACAATGAGGCTAGGCTTTTATAAATTATACAATGAGATCGTTTATAAGATTGAGATAAGAAGAAAATAATATACAAAATAGAATGTTAGTTACCTATCCACTTTATCCACTCAGTCTTCATTTGCGGGCTGCATTATTCTAAAAGAATAATTATTTAGTAATTTAAATTACATTACAAAAATAGACGTATTATTTTGTTTGGTGAAAGCAAAATCTAGACTTGTACTGCGTCAAATTGGTTACGTACTGATTATAAAAAAAAATACAGCGATTTTCACGTTGGTCACGATAAGAAGGTAGCAGGTACTATAAATTTACAGTACCACTTATTGTGTTATAGGCAAAACTTTAGCACTCTCTAAAGATACTTTTATGAATATTATGATGAATTTATACTAAAGTCTTGTCGCCAAAAAGATATAAATTCTGAACAAGGCCTATTTACTACGCGCTACTTTTCTTTTTCACTCTGAACGTAAAAAAATATTTATTTACATTAGATGACGCCCGCAATTCCGTTGCGCCAAAATTCGTTTATCTCGCGGGAATTTTTCCGGGATTAAAAGTATCCTGTTGGCTATTTCCTTTCCCGGGACTCAAAGTATCTCCATGACAAAGGAGGATGCCAAAATCCCATACCAAAAAAAACCCATTTGCAGACATAATGAGATGTATCTCAAAAAATCAGTAATATTATATAATATAATAATTACCATACGGGATCGTGATCCTTACTGGCAGACAATAGAAATTGCCTTTTTTATTATTCAGGCGCCGACTTAAAGTAATCAAGTTTTTTATTACATTTATTTCGTTTATTTACAAAAAATGATGTTAAAAGTATTCTTGAGATATAACTGCAGACCATACATCACAATATATTTAATATTTTTTCATAAACTGACGATATATTAACTGTAATACGCGTAATAAAGGAATTGTTATACTCTTTTAAAGGGATAGGTAAATATAATCATGATAAAATGGAATGAACATACAAAAAAAAAACCACCGCAGACTCGATCACACAAAAAGTGTGACGTCTGCGGCGCGCCTATACCGACTTCCAAAAAACGAGGAGGTTATATTATGTTCGGCTGTGGGTTTTTTTTTGTATGTTCATTCCATTTTATCATGATTATAATTACCTATCCCTTTAAAAGAGTATAACAGTTCCTTTATTACGGATATTACAGTTAATATATCGTCAGTTTATGAAAAAATATTAAATATATTGTGATGTATGGTCTGCAGTTATATTTCAAGAATACTTTTAACATAATTTTATTGTAAATAAACGAAATAAATGTAATAAAAAAGTTGATTACTTTAAGTCGGCGCCTGAATAATAAAACAGGCAATTTCGATTGTCTGCCAGTAAGGATCACGATCCCATATAGTTATTATTACATAACATAATATTACTGATTTTTTGAGATACATCTCATTATGCCTGCAACTGGGTTTTTTTTTGGCAACCCCCTTTCAGCAAAATCGATGCAGCTTTTCCATCGTGAAAGTGGTAACAGACAGACACACTTTCGGATTTATAATATTAGTTCTGATTTATAATACAGAATCTGATGGCAAAAAGTGCAAAAGTAAATTGACTCTAGCAATACCGGGGTAATAATAATTGGAATAAAACATTTTGATCATGTTTTGATCCTTTTTAGGGTTCCGTAGTCAACAAGGAACCCTTATAGTTTCGGTCTGTCCGTCCGCCTGTCCGTCTGTTTGTCTGTCTTTCCGCGGTTTTTCTCAGAGACTATAGGACCTACAAAGCTGTAATTTGGCATGAATGCACATATTAATGATGCCGACAAAATAGTACCTGAAATCTTTAAAAAAATGTTTTTTATGGTACCTTCCCTACACATCAAGCGGGGATAATTTTTTTTTCGCGTCCACCCCATCGTGTGGGATGTCATTGGATAGGTTTTTTAAAAATATTATGAGTATTCACATATCATTTTCCGATTAACCCATCAGTCGTGGCAAAACGAGACACAATAGCTTTTTCATTGTTATCGCGGCCGGATGTGGCCGCTTGGGGCTTCATGAATTAAGGGATCCGTATGTGAAATATTAAGTTTTAAAGTGGAAATATGGTGAATTTAAAAGGAAAATAATCACGGATAAGAAGACTTCATAAGTTATTGAGTAATAGTCGATCAACTAAAAAAAATATTTTCGGCGAAGTATAAAGGAACTTTTCGTTTAAATTCCTTTGAAAGCGATGATGATGATGATGATGAGATGATGTTGTTAGTATAGTGTAAAATACGTTATAAATGTACATACATTGACCATACACAAATTTTAAATAATCGGTCAAGTGCGAGTCGGACTCGCGCACGAAGGGTTCCGTAATATTATAGAGCAAAATTAGGCCAAAAATTGTATTTTTTGTATGGGAGCCCACCTTAATTTTTTATTTTATTTTAATATTATAATTAAATATTAAAATACACATATAACTAAGGATTTTGTGAAGAAGTCAAGTTCCTACCTGTTGCCATTATTGATATAGAGCAAAAAAGGCAAAAAAAATAATCACGTTTGTTGTATGGGAGCCCCCCTTAAATATTAATTTTATTTTGTTTTTAGTATTCGTTGTTTTAGCGGCAACAGATATACACATTCTGTGAAAATTTCAACTCTCTAGCTATTACCGTTCTCGAGTTACAGCCTTGTGACAGACAGACGGACAGACGGACAGACAACGAAGTCTTAGTAATAGGGTCCCGTTTTTACCCTTTGGGTACGGAACCCTAAAAACTAGCGGTACTACGGAACCCTATATTTCGCGTGGCTCGACATGCACTTGGCCGATTTTTTTCCTCATAGCGGCTGATTCTGTGTGTGAAACATGCAAATCTTATATATAAAATTCTCATGTCACAATGTTAGTCCACTAACTCCTCCGAAACGGCTTTACTGATTTTTACCAAATTTTATATGCATATTCAGTAGGTCTGAGAATCGGCTACTCGGTACTTTATATATTGATAAGTGCATTTGTTGAATAAATAATAATAAATTATTACAATCTGAGACTGACGGCGACCATTGTTTGTGCGACGGGACAGCGATCGACGTTGCCATGGTGACATACTTATTTAGTCACTTCAATAAAATAATATGGCAAATATATTATGGCAAAGCAACGTTTGCCGGGACAGTTAGTAATATATAAATTTATCCAATGATCAAGGATATTTTTTGAAAATCTGCTGTCAAAATTTGCCATCAGATTCTGGTAGACCTATATCTTCACGCGGACCTGTGGAAGCAATATTAGATTCGTGCGTGAGTGACTGAGACAGGCAAGACGTGTTGAAACTCCTCAATATTTTTTACTATCCTGCGAGTCCTGCCACAATACTTCATTTAATAAACAACTGTGTACTATTATAAGTAATATCCTTATTAAAATAGGGTAAATAGTTTCGTGTTGCTGTATTTATTTTATTAATATTATTATGTAGTATGTTTTGGGTATTCCATTTGGCTAGATTTAATTAAGAAAGGTCAGGCCCGACGAGACTATAATATATTCGACTCAGTATAATATTATATCTTAAGTTTCATATACCTGCAGGGTGTAACAAAACAAAGTGATAATACGTTTATGGTGTGTAGGTATGTGAGTTCCCTTTATAGAGTTCACTTTGAAAAGAGCAGGGCTGAAAGAGCTACTTTTTAAAATTTATTTATGAGCATAACGCTGGGGCACTTGCCCATACAAATCACAGAAAATTGCTACCTTCACTACGAACTCTACATAAGAGACATAATATACGTGCCCTAAAGCAGGGGTTCCCAATTTTATTCAGCCTGCGGCGCAGTTACACGTAAAATATTTTGTCACGGCGCCCTACTCTACCTAGCTACAAGAAAAAGATAACATAAATAAATGACCTTTAATGATTATAGTTAGGTTAAGCAGGTAAATAGTAATAAACAAATATTTAATCATCTACCAGTCTTACATAAATTATATTATAATTTAATTTTATAATATTTGTTGTTTCGGATAATGATGGACGTACCAGGGAGCCGCGGCGCACAGTTTGGGAACTCCTGCCCTAAAGTATTGTCACTTACGTGACACTAAGTAGTGTACACACTCTGTATAGTGCGTGTTTTGGTACCAAGCACATTTTAGAAGAAACAGAATATTTACTTTTGTTTGATAGGTATCTTAGATTTTGGCAAGTACAAAAAATATTTTGTAGAAAAAAAATAGCTTATACTAATACAACACATTTTTAGAGTTGGCTAAATGACGATCAACTTGATCCATAATCCATATTATTATGCTCCATGTTAATTAATTTTGCGTGTTTAGGGGAATGTCTGAGTCGTGTTATTTATGAAGACGGAAACGTACCTATTCTACGTGTTAAGCTCATGGTAATTAATCATATTTAACTCATTCACGAAAACTAACATTGCTATCATAACTTAAACAATATTTATTACATTAGGATAACAGTAAGTAATAATTGTTTGGATCATAGCAATTGTAATATGTACCTATGTATATAACTTAACTAGCTATTTGACCGAGCTTTGCTCGGTATTCGATAAAACACCAATAAAATGACATTTTCTAAAAATGATTCCTAGCTAGATCGATTTATCGCCCCCGAAACCCCCTATATACTAAATATCATGAAAATCGTTGGAGCCGATTCCGAGATTCCAATTATATATATACAAGAATTGCTCGTTTAAAGATATAAGACATACATCATGATAAGCTTCCTCGAGGGTCAAAATAAGTTATCAAAGAAGAAAATATTTGTTTGAAAATGTGAGAATCACAATTATTAAGGCGCATAAGGAATAGACTAGGGAAAACCGAAAATATAATAACAAGTTTGAAAGCATTCAACGTATTTTGAATAAGTTACCTGCCCCCGGAGTCTTCGTTTGCCCATAAAGTTTGCAAACTGAAGGTTCAGGGAATTATACACTCACATAGCGTGATTTAATATTGTGAATAAATTTCCCCACAGGCCACTTTACAATGGGGAATAAATTTTTAATGATCTTTTGTTCGTTCTATGATTTCTCTCATTTCAATTACATGAATATAAAGTTTACTTATTATGTATCAAACGAACCTTTATTTCATAAGGTTTTTTTATTGTTATGAGATCATAAAAATCTTATTAATCAGTTAACCTTCCTGTATGTTAAAATTGAAATGTTGACTCTGACGTGCGCGTATTTTAATAATTTTGGAGAATAATGGATAATATCATACAAATAATTAAAAAAAACATTTTTAAATGAATATATAATTAATAATTATTATTATTGTTTAATATTTGTAACAAACTGATTAGTTGGTTTTTATTAGATCGTTAAATCAAATATCAAGTCACTGTTTTTATATGTTTTAAAATCAACTTCGCAAAACTACTCAGCAGCTGTCCACTGCTTTTAAGTAGGTAAAGATTATGCGAGCATTTTTTCGTCATTTTTATGTTTTAAAATCAACTTCGCAAAACTACTCAGCAGCTGTCCACTGCTTTTAAGTAGGTAAAGATTATGCGAGCATTTTTTCGTCATTTTTATTCCTATACAATTTTGTATAACTCATTTATGACCAAAATCCTAAACTATCCATAATTGATTGATTTGGATAGTTTAGGAATTTCATATCCATACAAATATCATAAATGCGAAAGTGTGTCTGTCTGTCTGTTACCTCTTCACGCCCAAACCACTGAACCGATTTTGCTGAAATTTTGTATGGAGATATTTTGAGTCCCGGGAAAGGACATAGGATATTTTTTATCCCGGAAAAATGTACGGTTCCCACGCGATAAACGAATTTTGGCGCAACGGAGTTGCGGACGTCATCTAGTTATTATTAAGGCGACGCCTTGATAATTTGGCTGTAGCGATGCCGATTTTTCTCAGCAATGACTAAAGCTAAGAAATTGAAGTTCATTGTCAGTATTCATCATGTCTTTGTCTTTGAATTGCCCATAGCATAACACGATTGGACAACTTTTATAGCACAGAATAATCAATCGAAAAGACCTCTGTAAAAAAAGGGATTCCTATTTTTCCAACAGAGGAGAGTGATTTAAGGTTCCAAAATTTTGTACATAAATTGGTTCAAGCATGCACTTTAATTTGTGCATAGCTTATATGAAATGTATTTATGGTTTTTAAATTATGCGACAAAAACCATTTTGTCGCTTACGCCCTTTACATTTTTTGCTGTTCCATTGTTTGTTTTCTATGAGAGGCCGGGCCCGCCTCTCATAGAAAACAAGCAATCTAAAACATATCCAACAAGGTTTCTTACTTTAACGCTGCGTCACCTTAAGTTGGTCAGGAAGCATCCTTAAAAAGCACGAAAAATATTCAATCTAAATATCAAAGCAAGCTCCGTGGAATAGGTATAATATTATTTTATTTTGGCTAAAGGCTCGGTCATACATACCTAGATTGTTTTTATTGTATAAATGAAAATAAAATAGGCCAAGTGCGAGTCGGACTCGCGCACGAATGGTTCCGTACCGCTATTGAGCGAAAATATTTATATTAAATATTTTAATTTTATTATTAATTACTAGCTGTCCCGGCAAACTTTGTTTTGCCATATAAAGTATTTCTACTTCATCAGTTGATACAAAATCTTACCCCCTCTTTTGTCCCCTAAGAGGGGTGGGGAGAAAATTTTTATACACCAGATGTTAAGTTGGAAAAAACAGTTAATAATATGAAGTAAGTCCATTAAAGAAAAAAGTTTGATACAAAATCTGACCCCCTCTTTGCTCTCCATAGAGGGGTGGGGGGATCTGCGAAAACCGTATGCAAACCGGATCAGTAGTTTTCGTGTTAAAGCAAAAGTCTTATACAAAATCTGACCCCCTCTTTCGTCCCTTCAGAGGGGCGGGGAGAAATTTATTTATACACCAGATGTTAAGTTGGAAGAAGACAAATATATCTGCGAAAACCGCATTCAAATCGGATCAGTAGTTTTCGTGTTAAAGCAAAAGTCTTATACAAAATCTGACCCCCTCTTTCGTCCCTTTAGAGGGGTGGGGAGAAATTTTTTTATACACCAGATGTTAAGTTGGAAGAAGATAAATATATCTGCGAAAACCGCATTCAAATCGGATCAGTAGTTTTCGTGTGATAGTGGAACAAACATACAGACAGACAGACACATAGACAGAAAAAAAAACTGACCACGTTTTTGGCTTCTATAGCGATGTAGTGACACCCTCCGCTTATTATTTTTTGAATATCTTTAATATACAGAATCTTCATTTTCTACAGTTTTATTATATGTATAGATTAAAGTACAAATATAATTAAGAATATTGTGAGTATTTCAAGTGCGTACCTGCTACCATCTATATCTATGCATATTATAAAACAAAGTCGCTTTTTTCCCTCATGTCCCTTTGTTCCCTTTAATCTTTAAAACTACGCAACGGATTTTGATGAGTCTTTCAGTGTTAGATAGCCCATTTATCGAGGAAGGCTATAGGCTATATTTTATCACGCTAAGACTAATAGGGGCGAAGAAATAGAGGAAAATGTGGAAAAAACGGGAAGAATTATTTGAGATTAGCGCGTTCAAGTTAGCCCTAACTTGAACGCGCTAATCTCAGGAACTACTGGTCCGATTTGAAAAATTCTTTCAATGTTAGATAGCCCATTTATTGAGAAAGGCTAAAGGCTATATTTTATTTTATATATATTATAGGAGAATGTGGAAAACACGGGGGAAATTATTTGAAAGCGCTTATCTCGCGAACTACTGGAGCAATCAGGTTGTCAAATCATAATGGAGGATCATAGGAGGATCATATATTTTATACCCGTGCGACGCCGGGGCGGGTCGCTAGTTATTAATAATGGGAGCCCCCCTTAAATATTTATTTTATTTTGATTTTAGTATTTATTCACAAGTACAGAAATACACAATCTGTGAAAATTTCAGAAGTATAGCTAAAGCAGTTCTTGAGAAGTTGAGTTACAGCCTGGAGACAGACGGACAGACGGACAGGTACGTCAAAATCTCATTAATAGTGTCTCGTTTTTTACATTTGGGTACGGAACCCTAGTAACGAAGTATTGAATACATACTCTTATATTATTATGTCATTTATTTGGATGCGGCTTACGTCAAGATTTAAGTAGCTACACAATGAATATGTTCAACTGCAAGTTAATTAGCACGAACGCGGAAACGAGATAGCATAATATGTATTTATATAGCAAAAGAGAGACATATATATTTATATGTATTACTCGTATACTAATAAGGCCAGGCCTTTCCAAGTTTTTCCGCTTATAAATACTTTATGCTCTGAGCCCTCTCGCCGCAGCCGTCGGGGTTTAAGAGGGCGTGTAGTAGGGAGTAGGGACCGCTTACATTCAATACGTCTAAACTTCCCCAGTTTAGAGACCTTATTTGCATAACTGTACGAGTTAAGAGCTCCGAAGACTAAGGATTGTTAATTGTTATTAATTGAAGTTATAATCATTGATAGCAATTAAATACAGTGAGTTGGAAAATTTACTGAAGTAAATAATGTGGTTAGATTAAAATCGTTTGCAAATAACTTTTTTACGTTTTGATTTATTATGTCACTTTACTTCTATTTAGAATTTAATTTAGACCAGCACGAGTCGGCGCATGAGTACCGAAAACTATTCCACCTCAATTTTTTAATGCGATCCTCTTCAAATTGCCCTCCTGATGATATAAATGCAATTTGCCATGGTGCAACCCGGTGCCATATTGCTTAAACATTGCTTAAACAATTGCAAGAAATTGTTATTTTTCAACCGAACAATTTTTTTATATTCTTTATTGAAATACCAATAAAAAAGGTTCTATGACTTTTTACAATAAAATTTTTAAAGATATGAATTTTTAAAGGTTCGAAAAATCTCAAATTTGAGTACATTCGACCCATGAAAAATATATTTAAAAAATAGTAATGTCTAAGTAATATATATATTTTTAATTCTCTATACAATAGTTAATAATATCATTAGTAGAGATTTAAAAAAAATCATTGTTTGTATCTTTTTTTATCTTAGCAAAAGTAGACAAAAAATTGTGTTTTTTGTATGGGATCTCCCCTTAAACATTTACTTTATTTTAATTTTATTAATAATTATTAAAGTACAAATATAATTAAGGATTTTGTGAAATTTTCAAGTGCCTAGCTGTTACTATTATTGATTACGAGCAAAAAAGGCCAAAAAATCACGTTTCTTGTATGGGAGCCCCCCTTAAATATTATACTTTATTTTATTTTTAGTATTTGTTGTTATAGCGGCAACAGATATACATAATTTGTGAAAAATTCAGAAGTCTAGCTATAGCGGTTTTTGAGATACTGTCTGTCCGTTTGTCTGTATGTCTCCAGGCTGTATCTCAAAAACCGCTGTAGCTAGCTTCTTCTAAAATTTCCACAGACTGTGTATATCTGTTGCCGCTATAAGAACAAATACTATAAATAAAATAAAGTTAATATTTAAGGGGGGCTCCCATATAAGAAACGTGATTTTTTTGGCCTTTTTTGCTCGTAATCAATAATGGTAACAGCTAGGCACTTGAAAATTTCACAAAATCCTTAATTATATTTGTACTTTAATAATTTTCAATAAAATTAAAATAAAGTAAATGTTTAAGGGGAGATCCCATACAAAAAACACAATTTTTTGTCTACTTTTGCTAAGATAAAAAAAGATACAAACAATGATTTTTTTTAAATTCTCTATTAAATATATTATTAACTATTGTATAGAGAAAATAAAAAAAATATACAACTTAGACATTATTATATTTTTTAATATATTTTTCATGGGTCAAAAGTACCCAAATTTGAGATTTTTCGAACCTTAAAAATTCATATCTTTAAAAATATTAACTTTATCGTGAAAAGTCATAGAATCTTTTTTATTGGTATTTCAATAAAGAATATTAAAAAAAATTGTCCGGTTAAAAAATAACAATTCCTTGCAATTGTTTAAGCAATGTTTGTTTAAACAATGTGGCACCGGGTTGCACCATGGCAACATGCATTTATATCATCAGGAGGGCAATTTAAAGAGGGTCGCATAAAAAAATTGAGGTGGAATAGTTTCCGGTACTCATGCGCCGACTCGTGCTGCACTAATTCAGTATTTCATGGAATTTCACCGTCATTTTTACAATTCGAGTATTTTGGGAGCTAAGAACCTACATAGTAGGTACATAATATAATGTTTGTCACCAAACCAAGCAAGCTGGGATTTCAAAGACAATGCTTCGTTGATTTCGGAATCCGCTTTTATTAACTCCTATTGTTGCTTCCTCGAATATTCAAATTGGCTGGTTGGTTAGCTTCGAATCCATCATGAGAACAACAGCCAACTATTCTATTCAGTTGTACCTCGGAGTTTCTATACGTGTAGGTAAACCTTATGTCATCGGCATATAGGTGCTGTTGGAGGTACGAGTAAATTAAGTTATGAAAGGACTGTAGATTGATCACGTCGATACGTAGGTGATGTATAATAGTAGTCCACCACGACATCAACACAGTATAAATATATTATATATATACAATAGAGCATATCCGTACTAATTCGCTATCTAATTGGGTGCACACTGCACGCAGATACGAGCATAATTTCAGGCAACTTTAGGGAGCAGAACACTATACTGACACATCGAGAGCGCGTATACTCGCCTCTGCGATGTACGAGTTTAATGTAGCAGTTAGCACCTCCATCGTGGGTATCGCAGTCACAATAGATTTTCAATTGTTTTGCGACAGCCGGCTGCCGCTTGGGGATTGACGGGTTAAAGTCTAATAAATCATATTAACAAAGTTACTTTACTGTACTCGTATACTTTGAGACCACCATCGTTAAGCCAGTCAAGGCGTGGAAGATGTGGCTACAAACGTCGGTATAATCCCCTTCTATTTCATTTCATATTCCCTTTTGTGCCGCCGTTGCAATGACGTCATTCGAGCTAAGCCAGGACTCGATACTGTTGGTAGTTTAGTAGCTACGTAAAGTGGGTGACACTGCAATCTACCTCGTTGTAGAAAAAGGTAAAATAGACGATTACTCGTTATCTTCCAAATAAATTAACAATTTGCATACATTTTTGGGGGAACTTAAGTATTTTTGTATAATAACATAGCATTATTAATAATTTTATACATTTAATAGGTAATATTTACTTTGTATGTTTAAGGATGTTTTTGTGCCTATAAATAAAATTATATAATGTCTGCGAAACCAGTTTGCTTAAGCCAGTTTCCTTAGCTGGCGTGCTCAGTTCACCGCCAAGATCGAGCTTTCTATGCCAAGGTTAAGGACTTAAGTATCCGTTTTGAACCTTGCTGTCTTAATTCTTATAGGAATTAAGACCAAGTCAACCTTTGATATCGTAAAGCACCAAAATCTGACAATTCTTAACCGACTTCCTAGAACGTGAAGGATATTCGGCTGTAGACTTCAAAATATATGTGATTTATTTTAAACTAGCTGTGTCCCGCGGTGTTACTCTCAGTTTTAAGCGAAATATAATAGACTATGCTACCTATATTATATTATATGACTTATGATCTATGATCACGTATTATTGGAATTTTTATCTCAATGACGCATCATGATGATAGTGATGATGATGATGAATGTGATTTACATAATATTAGCAAATAATTACGGTTCTAACAACGCTGATTACTCCAATCTCGTATCAACAAGGCATCAGGAGTTTTCTAAGAATCTTCGGGACCATGAGATATCTTGGTGGAAAATCTTACTTTTTGGTAGCATATTATGCTTAGAATTTACTTCTCATGAAACCAAAATCGCCGTAATGTTATGTTTTCATATAAATTTTGAGGAGTTCCCTCGATTACTTATGGATCTCTTCATCAGGTTTCTCCACCTTTGTGAACATGGTACGAAATTGGTATGATACCCTATACACCAAAAGAAACATTTTGAAAATCCGTTCACAAACAGCGGAGTAAACGTTCGTCATTAAAAATAAAAAATTATGACAGTCGAACATAATATCACCTCCTCCTTTTTGGAAGTCGGTTAAAAATGTAGCCTATGTGTTAATTAAAAAACTTTTTTGTTGATTTATACAAAAAACTAGCCATTCTATATATTTTATAATCACATATTATTTAGATTCTAACCTAAATAACTTACATATTTTGCTAGTAATAATTAATTTTTAGATAAATTGGAGCGAAAATATGAATTTGTACTGGTCTCTGTAGGTATAGCTCCGAATTTAGACACAGACAATGGACAATTCAAGCCTCGTATTTCCATGTATTTCTTTTGATTTAAATTCTAAACTTTATTTTAAACTAGTTGATGCCCGCAAAAATAATTTTATCTTCCGGAAATCGTACAAAATCAGTTCAGTGGTTTAAGCGTGAAGAGGTAACAGACAGACATAGACACTTTCGCATTCATAATATTAGTGTGGATTTTGCCCAATAAAACGTTTATGTCACTCTGGGGTTATAAAAAAATATATTATATTTTCATGATCAATTACATTAAAGACCCAGCTATCCTTTTAGCTTTTAGGTAAGGTTGACATATTATGTATAATATAGTAATTTTGAGTTATTATCAAAAAATAAGTTTCTTGGTGATAATAAGCTTACAAAATGTGAACTAATCAGTCTTCGACCGTACATCGAATGGTTTAAGACTTCTAAACACGCCATGCCGAAGATACGCGGCCGAAGTTCCGTGGCCGATATTATGTTCCGACGCATTCGGCTGATAATATGACACAAGAGCCGAAATTACGCGGCGGAAATTCAGTTGCGTAACTTTATCCGAGTATTCAGTGTCTCGAACGCCGCCGAATTGACGCCGAAAAAAACATTACCGCCAAATCTCTGCCTAACTTACGCTTGACCGAAGTTCTGCAGTGCGCTATAACGCGACGTAATTTCGGCATGAAATTTCGGCAAGTTTACGCCTGCAATGTATTTAAAATACATTGCAGGCGTAAACTTGCCGAACTTCGGCCGCGTATCTTCGGCATGGTGTGTTTAGACACTTAGTTAATATCAGGAAACGATTTGTATAATAGCAACGCGTCATTTGCTTTTGAATATGTTTTTATCAATGTCACGTAATTGCGTCGCGCGTGTTGCCGCTATTTATATAATTATTCGCTGTATGAAATGTATACTACTGTAATACGGGTTTTGTGTCGCTTATGATTATGATGGGAGATTACCGTATTAATCCAGTACAGGTATTAAGTATACAGTATCGTAAGTGTCTAAACACACCAAATTCATAGAAATTTAGAGATGCACCTACGATGCATAAAGATTCATCTACAGTGTAGATGAATCTTTATGCATCGTCGATCGTTGGGAGGAATGTGTAGAATTATTCTACACATTCCTCCCAACGCAGCTCTGGTGGAAAACGCAGGTAGCAGCCTAATGGCCAACATATTTTGCTACTTATAAAATTATCACGATATGCGTGCTGTTCAACAGCACAGCTTAGTATGAATATGGTCTACTGTTTAGTAAATTGTGGTTTTAGCTTTTACAGGGCTTAACGTTGGATAAAGGATATTGACAGAGTCCTTTGTATGTTTAACGTAAGCTTAATGAGGTAGGTACTGATTTTTACTAGTCACTACCTGATTAAAGCATTACAAAGGGCATTTAGTATGAATGATAAAATCTAAAATTAATACTAGCCGTCACGGTTAGACAGTGCCTTCGCGTGATTGTCTGTAATTACGGCTATAACACAATATCGATTTGAATTTTTTTTACCAATGATAGAAATCGAAAAATAGCCACGCTTGTAATCTACCATAATTATTTATACAGGGTGTAACAAAACGAAGTGTTTTTATTTTCACAGTAACCTCTATACACACCCTAAAGTATTATCACTTAATTTTGTGACACCCTATAAAGTACGAGTCTAATATCCGGTTTCTGAAGTTACTTGACAAAAGTTCATCTGTTCACACTCAGGAAAAAGGCAGTCAAAGCATTAACTAATCAAATTGTAAAGTTAAAAAAGTAGATTCTTTCTTCCCCGACTTCTCTTCTTCTCGAAACCTTCCCGAAACATTCTCGAAAAAGTAGATTTACATTTTGAAATTTAAAACGTAAGAGATTTAAAACTTCGATCGGAGGTTCTAGGAATTCCCATTGTATTCTTTTGTTCTCGCGATCACCGGTGCTCGCGCGGGACCTGAAGGATTAAGTACATAATAGCTTCATTGAGGCAGCCTGTAGGTACTATTATAAAAATAAGTTACAAAACAAATCTACTCCTCTAAGGTCATAGACCTCACATTGCCAGTCGATTCAACTCACGTCCCACAGCTAATTTCAAAATGTCTTCTTTTGCTCTAAACGAAAGTTTTGAAATAAACTTTGTGATGAATCAGCTGACAGATTAGGTTATTGGGCTCAGCCTTGTTTAGCAATTTCGTTATTAATCTTTCAGGCCCCGCGCGAGCACCGGTGATCGCGAGAACAAAAGAATACAATGGGAATTCCTAGAACCTCCGATCGAAGGATTAAGTATATTTTCGGACCTTAATCTTTTCCTGTTTTAAAATGAACAGGAAATTATGTGCCCTATTTTCGTAGTGTTTTCTTTTACCTGACTTTAAAAAAAGAAGGTTATATGTTTAATTGTGTCAATTTTTAACAATACGTTACTATATTATTATTATTATTTTATAAAATAAGGTGGCAGACAAGCAAACGGGTCACCTGATAGAAAGCAACTATACCGTCGCCCATGGATACTCGCAACATCAGAAGAGCTGCAGGTGCGTTGCCGGCCTTTTAAGAGGGAATACGCTCTCTGCTTGAAGGTCGTATAGGTCCGAAAATACTGCTGGTGACAGTTCGTTCCAGAGTTTTACAGTGCGCGGCAGAAAGTTACGCGAGAAACGCACGGTAGAAGACTCATCAAGGTGATGAGGATGGAATATTTTTCGCGTTGGACGATGGCGAAAAGTTGTAGGTGGTATGATTTCGAACAATTCCTCAGAGCACTCCCCACGATACAACCGATAGAGGGTGCAGAGTGAAACTACATCTCGGCGTAATTCCAAGGGGTCCAATTATTGATTAAATAAAAAAAATGAGTTTCAAAAAAAGCAATGTCATAAAAATTACGTGATATTTACTGTAATATAGCTGCTAAACCAGTAATTTCCTGCGCCAACACTACTCACTAAAATAATAATTATATAATTATGATGACATAATTCTTATTAGAAATAGCTCGGATTTGCTCTTAATCCAATTAGAGTAATATTATTATCATAAAGCCTACCTACGTTTTGGTGACGTCGCGTCGGTTGTGTAACACATTGAAGTTAGGATAGGTCAGAAGTCATTTAGGGTTAATTCAGACCTCAACGCGACGCGTAGATGCATTAAGAAATATTTGACATTAGTGTCACTTTTTAAGGGTTAACCGCGGACAGACAGACGGACATACAGACAGACGGACAGACCAAAACTATAAGGGTTCTTTGTTGACTACGGAACCCTAAAAAGGTGACACTAGTGTCAAATATTTCTTTATGCATCTACGCGTCGCGTTGCGGTCTGAATTGACCGTTATAGTGCTCAAGTATATTATGTAATATGCTCTTGACTTAATATGTACTATGGTACCTAAGAGCATAATATTATTTTCTTATCACTGGTAAGACGAAGAAGTGGCCGACAAATGACCGACGCGACTGATGAGAGATCAGGCGTTCCGCATGCCCAGGCGTTTTGATTCTTGCCAAACAATCAGGTCTGACCAAAACAAAAATCAACATTTTTGTTCCACCTATCATGAACGGACAAGCCGGACCATTAAGCGCATCACGCTTATGGAGGCGTCAATATAAAATAATAGTTAATGGGATGTTAAAATATCGTACTAATACTATTTTGCTTCAAGTTACTTCAATAAAAATCAGAATGGCTAGCTCAACGTAAACATGGAAGAATTTAACACCTTATTTTGTACACATCGATAACGTTTGTCATAAAAATATAATGGTAAATAAACAAGTAAATAATAAAGTGTTTAACAGAAATCTCACTGTTTTATTTTTATCCTGAATTCAATAATTACGGTTAATTTTCTTACGCTTCTAAAAATTAATGACCGAGATCCATCTTAAAAAAGTTATAAAGTTAAGTAAATAAAGATAATTAAAATACCAATAAAAATTACTGAATTGTGTTTTTAATCACTTTTTTGCAGTAAAATATTACCTACTATATTTTTGCTTTTGCATTACATACAAAACTTTCATGGCTTATATATATAAGTTTATAACTTATACTGGGTCCAAAAACAACTTACTTAATTTTAACAATGAAAGTTAAGTAAAGATTAAACATCTACAGGATGACTACTTTCCGTATCCCAACGTTTCATAAGTCTGTCCGTCCTCTATCACCATTTCACTAGGCTGTATTTACTTACGCAAATTCGAGACGGGCACAATACAAAATGGGTTTTAGCTGTTTTGTACGGAACCCTTCATGTATTAGTCAACTCGCTCTCGGACGATTGTTATTAGATAAACAATGTTTTGAAGTTTGTTTGCAATTGAATAACTTATATCCCAACTTTAGAACTGTGGCTTAGTAAGTAAAGGGTGAGAAAATACTTTCGAGCATTTTAGTATTTAAAATTGAAAATAAAATATAGATATCCGTATGATATCCATTCATTTATTAAAATGGAATCCGAAACATGTCCACAATTTCTCGGAATAACCGTCCGCATCACGTACGGCATTTCACACTATTTGAACACTGTTTGAACACCCTAAGACCGCGTTCGACAGGACCAGAGGAAATAAGATCACGAGAATTCTGTTCCTTTGAAATGTTACTGAAAATCTATTATGCTTTAGATGAATACTTGGATCAAAAAAGTACCATGCACTTTGCTTTTATCACAGGATGGAACAAAACAAAGTTCAGTGATATTTTTGGGTGTGTATAGGTTACTGATACAATATACAGGGTGTAAGTTGTAACAAAACTCAGTGATAACATTTTAGTTCACTGTCTTTTACAGTACTGCAGATCTGGAAGAGCCATTTTTTCGTGATTTGGGCAAAAGCCCCAGTGTCATAAATCTGTCCATACAAAAGTTAAAAAAAGTAACTCTTTCAGTGCCGCTACTTTTGTAAAAGTAAACTCTATTCAGGCCGGGGACTCATACACACCCTAAAGTATTATCACTTTGTTTTGATACATCCTGTATAGAGGTGTACCTTGAATGTTCACTACGAAAGAAGCAGCGCTAAATAAGTTGGGTACATTAGAGTTTAGTCTAAGCTCAGTATAGCCAACTATACTGCTACCAATTGAAATGTTACGAATTTATAATAAAAATGGATTAAAAATCAATAAATATCACATCAATTTTAACTTGGTTTAATTTTTTTTTTGTATGCAATGATTTAAGTAAATTAAAATTAATTGATATAGGGTCAGGACTCTTAGGTCAGAATATCTTGAAATAATTATTAATAAAAGAATCTTAGATCTTTAAACGAGCAATTCTTGTATATATAATATGTATGTATATAATTAGATTCTCGGAATCGGCTCCAACGATTTTCATGAAATTTAGTATCTATATTTAGGGGGCGATAAATTGATCTAGCTAGGAAATTTTTTTAGAAAATATCATTTTATTCGTGTTTTATCGAATACCGAGCAAAGCTCGGTCAAATAGATAGTTAGATATTATAAGCATACCGCTGAATATAGAATTTTCTCCTCATTTTTTGGTAGTCAGTTTGTGGGAATATGTGCGTGGAGGCCAAAGGAAGATCTTCCGACCGAGTGAGGTGTTATGCCCCCGGTCAGGCCGAAGCCCACGTAATACATTTCAGCTGTCGTATATATACCGACGCGCTCAGAAAACTTCGATAGCGCGATGCAGGAATGTTAGGCGAATTGTGGGTACCGCCACATCACTCCACCCCGAAGACCGGAGGTCCAATCTTGAAGTCTTGTCGCTTGGGTTGCCAGTGCCAGTGAGTTCCAGTGAGTCGGAACTGTTGCAGTGAGTCCCAGTGAGTCGGAACTATAAGCTGCTGCACGGGATCCAGTGAGTCGGATAAGCTGCCGTGCGGGGCTGTTGCTACGTGCTGACCAGGAGAGATGTGCTCTGCTTGCTGACCGGTCGGTGTAGTGAGAAAGCCCGATGATGCCGATGCGGAGTCGCCCAGGCCGCGGTACATTGCGGCTAGTGGACGAGGTACCCGATGAGGCGATGCTGGCTGGCGCGGTGCGGAGGGGCGGGGACTGGGGAGTGATGATGATGAAGGAGGCGTGTTCTGTCGAGGATCACCAATGTGGGAATAAGCGTGGTGGCCACAAAGGAAGATCTTCCGACCGAGCCAGGTGGTATGCTCGGTCAGGCCAAAGCCCACGTGATACATTTCAGCTGTCGTATATATACCGACGCACTCAGAAAACTTCGATAGCGCGATGCAGGAATGTTAGGCGAATTGTGGGTACCGCCACAAGTTAAAAAAATGGCCGACTACAAGACATTACAGAGGTCAGTAACAAGACGTGTTTATTATGCACGTTACGCTTACAAGGTCATTATAAATTGAAAAAAATAAAAACAAGGAAGCGGACGAAAGGCTAACAACTACAATTAACTTCTTCTCTCGTTGAATTTTTGTTACCAATACAAATTTAATTCGAAATTTATCATCTGTAGCTTAAATTGTAATATTTTGTTGGCCTAACCTTATTAAAAAATATAATAATATACTAACCTTTACAAATGATAATAGTACCTGCAAATATACTGTTGATATTATTTCAATGTGAAGGTCAAAGCAACAGGTGATCATAATATTATATATGTATTAACTTTTCACAAGTACACGTAAATAAGACAATCTTAGCATATCTCATACATAACTAATTACTTAGCACGTTTTATAATTAAAAGAAATATATAATTATGCTTCTCTTAATGGGTTTAAGTATCAGCTTCTTAGTTTTATTGAGGAAAATCCATAAAAAAACTTGTAATCAAATTCAACATCAGGCTCGAAAAATGTTGTGACAGTTGGTAATACCAGGTAATACATACCACCAGTTTTCAACACGCTTTAAAAATAAAATGTAAAATAATCCACCGCATTTATTTATTGTAAAATACATAATAGTTTTAGTCAAACATGGGCAGTAAATACTAAATACTAAAGCAGCGAGTCACGGCGATTAGAGATAACACAAAAATCACCATTGTTCAGTGTTTATGGTAGTGACGTAACTGACAATAATTATTCTCTCCTTTGACCTGAAATATTTTGTACTGCTACCTACGCTGTATTAAGATCACTACTTTTGACGACAACACTCACGCAACATTCGAGATGAAAGACTCAACTTTATCAGATAACCGTTATCAGCTCGCTCGCGGATCTTTCTGAAATCGTACCTCTTTCGTTTCCTTTTGGGTTTGAAATTAGGACACTTTTTGAACACTGCCAAGGACACACTCAAGAATCCCATTTGGGTCGAACACGAGTTTTTATCACACGGTGGCGTTTTGTGCGTACTCAGGTGCGCGCGCGCATGTGACTAAGCGGCAGAGGTAGACTGGCACGGAGGCTGGCCGCGACCCTCCGGCCGCCGGCGCTCGGCCGTGTCCGGACACCCGCCACTGTCACACGCCACGGAGCACAGCCGTATTATCAGGCATTGTTTTTTAATGATCAGTCGACTTGCCGCATTTCGTAAACGATCAGCTGACAACAAAACGTGCATTTCGTAAATGCATTCGAAGTTCGAACTGAACCGATTTTGACAAGGTTTCTTCTCATTCCGTTACTGATTTTGTAAGTTGACAATATCTAATACCAACTCCGCATATATTATAATTTCTATTTAATTATTTTTATCCAAGACATGAATTGAAAAAAGCCATGAAAACGATTGGCTATAGAGTACGGTGTTGATAATAAAAATAAACTTGAAATTTTGTTTGTTTTCGCAGCGAATAAGCATACATTCTTATTACATACCTCCAACAAGTTTATTACGTTTACGACGGGTAATTCCTCTGATCGCCTGCCAATACTGCAGGGTTCCTAATCATATCGCGTCACAATGTTGTTTATACAAAATACTGTACCGGAACCGATCCGGCGGCGGCCTTGGGGTATCACGGTTAAATTACTTATTTGATTGTTAAACTCGCGGTGAGTGACGTAATACCTAATCATGCGTAGGATTTACTCCCAAGTCCCAAGGCTTCTGAGAAACAACTGAGCCGTATTTGTCGACATTGGAACGAATTAGCATGATGACAATAAATACGGCTAAATATAAAATATATTCTAGTCTTTAAAAGATAGACCGTACATTCTCGAATCGAGCGGTCGTTTTCAAATGCTTAGAATACTGACAAGGTTGTATATTTTGAACAACATGTTATTATATTATCCTATCAAAACCTAAGTAGGTAACAACTAACAAGGAAGCAATTAGAGTCATTAAACATTACTATAAACAGGTAAAGTTTGTATATTAGAATCCATACACTAAAGTGATTAAAAAATCTTCATGATTATTATTTAAGTACCAATGTTAGGTTAATATATTTTTTACCCATCAATCAATCGAAAACCTATTGTGTCTGCGATTCCCACGATCGAGCTATTACGATTTACGACATAAACAAAATCACTTTTTATAAATAAGCAGTCTCTAAAGTCTTGAACATAATATATTAAAATAAACTCCAGGCTCGAAGAAAAGGCAAGCCGGCTCGTAACTCAAGATATTAGCTAATGTCTTCCACATTCTGTGGTGTGGCGGTCGTCAGCTGCAGGTGAGTCTGCGGCGGCGGCCTCCGGCGGCATTATGTAATATCTAATGCCTTTTAGTTAGGGAGCCCAAGAAGGGAATTTCGAGATATCTCAAGAGCTAGACCAAGCTAGTAATCTTTATAACGTCGTACATGTAATTATCTAACTTGTTATAATGCTACAGTTTTCTCGGTTTGCAGGTTAACAAAAGTACTTTAAGTTTCGAAATATCACCGGATCACTCTTGGATTAAAGGGCATCAAATAGACATCAAAGATAAAAATATTATGTTAAGTACTACTTAAATCATCAGTGTGCTTTAAATGTGTACCTCACATTTAAAGCACACTGGTGCGTCCGTAGACACATTTAAAAACAATTTAGCTCCATATAAATGCGAAAGTGTGTCTGTCGGTCTGTCGCCTTTTCACGCCCAAACCGCTTAACCGACTTAGCTAAAATTTGGTATGGAGATAGTTTCAGACCCAGGAAAGGAGATAGGATACTCTTTATCCCGGAAAAATGTACGGTAGTTCTCGCGCGAATAAATAATGGAGTTGCGGGCGTAATATTCATATAACTAAGCTTCCAGGTATTTTATGTGAGACTCCACTAGTGTAAACGTACATAATAATAATCTTTATAAGCATTTTTAAAATCCTTTTTTCTTGGCCTTTCATCCCATCATGGCCGTGCTAAAATAAATAAGTAACGCTAATGATTTTTTTCCACCATTACTTGACTACAAAACCTACAAGGATTCAACGATGTTCTACCATGTATCGACACGAATAGTACTTTCGGTTTGTTTATGTTTTTTCTCGAAACTTTGCATAATTGCATTCATACGTCTGCTTTGAAAAATTCATCCATCAACTTTTATTTGTCTTGTTAGTTTTCTTTGTTTTGCAAAAGCTAAATATATGAACTGAATAATATTTATATTTTTAATAAAACGCGTTTTTAGGTCGAGGAAAATGTGTAATGTAGTAATGAAAATGTTTATTATTTGCCTTTACCTATCTGCCTAAAATAACGTTCGTACGTTACTAAAGCTTATTTTAGACTTGACAGACAATTATTTATTCATTGTATGGAACAGTTGCGGGAATCCCGAAACACTTTTCGAATTTATAAATCCCAGCGCTCAGCGATGTTTAAAAATGTATAAGAAAGTTGGCGACTCAAAACGGGATCAGACACTATATAAAATTCACACTAGCACCCCTGATACTCATTCCTCATCCCAAATATTCATGCTTAATGTTCATATAATATTATCCTTTGTCTTCAAATTCCATCTTTTATTTTTTATGTTTGGATTTTACTTCCATATATTTTATAGTTAGGTAAGTATACCTAAATATAAAACTAAATATACATTTTTTTGTTTAACCCAAGAGGGACCCACGTCAAGACTCTTTGCGGAAAACGTAAAGAAATAATTTAACGAGGAAATATAATTTTTGACCAAAGAGAGAACATTTTGGAGGGCTAAAAGATTCACGAAATAAAAATATATTACAATATAAGCCATTCATAAAATCAAGCCTTATTCAAGACCCAAGAAATGTTATAATTCCATTACTATTAAAAAATACGTGTGTAATTAAGACTGACAATATTTTATTTACCTCTAAGCGGAAGCTCTTACCACTTGCCGTAAAAACCTAATCGATTAATCCATAATTATTAAATCCTTACTAACATTTTAAAAAATAAAGTTGCTCTTCTGTCTGTATATCACTTCTTCACGCGTAATCCACTAAATATGTATGTAGTATGGAGATACTTTTAGGCCCAGTAGCACTAGCATGGCCACCAATAGAAATGCGAAAGTATAGACAAACTGTGGGCATAAACTTAAGGAGCCGTTTCAATCTTTACCGCGGCTAATCGCGACCGACAAAAATCCAATTTAAATGCCACTTTATGACAGACTACATTATAGTCTATGTCATAAAGTAGGATATTATTTGATTTTTTAGGACTATAGTCTGTCATAAAGTGGCATTTTAGTTGAATTTTTTTGGAACGAAAAAAGATCGGAACGGCACCTTAAGGTAATTTATCTCCACAGTTTTTCTATACTTTCGCATTTCTTCCGGTGACCATGCTAGGAAAGGATGTAGGCTAGTTTTAATGATTTTTTTGATTGATTTATTTTATTGATGAATGAATTAAAAAATATATACAGTTCCCGTGCTTTTTAGCAATTTTTGACTAAGACAGCTACGGGCAACTTCTAGTATCTAAATATATTATATATGTTACAGTTAGAATGCAGAATACGTTAACGTACACATTACTTAGGTAATCTGCAGATTCCCTGATACCATCTATTAAAGTGTGTCAAATAATAAAGCTTATATTATTCTCTTCCTTCGTAAAAGTCCTAAAAACTTTGACTAATGCTAAGTACTCACATACGGTTTTGCTCGATATTTTTACTCCAAATCGATCAATAACCACCGTGTGGACCGCCAAAACTGACAGCTCGAAGGCTCGCTTCGAGTCGGCTCGATGGAATTAAATATGTCAAATATGTCATTTCCTTTGATTTGGAGTAAAACTATCGAGCAAAACCGTATGTGAGTACTTAGCATAAGACTTTTGTTATTTTGATTGGTTTTTTCTAGTTGATACGATCTGTTACAATATATTATTAGTGGAGTACTCGCCATGGACGCCGGCAGGGGGGTGCCAGGTGGTGCACTTGCACCCCTTGGGAATCTCGGGATCAATAGGAATAATTATTGAAATAAAAAGCCCTGTAACCCTATTACCATGCCGTACAAAGATAGTTCGTAATGTTTCATCACTAAATGTATTCTATTGACGTAAATAGACAAGACAGTCACTGTTGTTCATAAAAAGTAAAAAGAAAAGAAAAGAAAGAAAACTAAAATCTGCACCCCTTGGAAATTATTTCTGCCGGCGCCTATGGTACTCGCTTATAGCCGAGCTACACAAACTACGCACTCGCTTTCTAGTTCTAGCTCTACTCGTTACTCGCTAATCGTTGCCGGTGGGACAACTGCCTAAGAAAGGATAAATTCCACCCCTAAGGGGATAAAATAGGGGATGAAAGATTGTAATATATACTTCTTAACGCGATCGAAGCCGTGGGCAGAAGGTAGTTAATAATATAGAAAGTCACGAATTTCTATGGTGTAAACAAGAAGGCTGAATTGCATTAATCTTGATCGGCGATTTACTTTGTAGTTTGTGGTAGCGACCGGCAGGAAGTCGGGAATAATCCACCCCATTTCCGGAGGTATTAAGCTAGTTAAACTTTCATAAGGGCAACTGAAAGCACGCCATTTTCTGAACGTCCCGCTACTTTTACTTTTTACATATTTTTACACACTAAATTAGGGTCAATTCAGACCGCAATGCGATGCGTAGAGATAAACTACGATAACATGGCGCGCCCCTCCAAAATTCAAAACGTTTGAAGTGCGTTGTCAAAACGTTTGAAGTGCGTTGTCTTGCGCGGTCGGCTAGTTATGATTAGTTGACCAACAAATCTTGGTAATAAGTGACATTAAGTGAAATATTACGAGTACTGGTTGATTGGTTGAATACTTACTACATACAAACTCTTTCATAAGGATGTGACTACACACATTGAAACAGTAATTTGGAGGGGCGCGCCATGTTACTCGTAGTTAATATCTACATGCATTTCCATTTGTATGGATTGGACAGACTTCAATTGCGTGAGACTGTCAATTCAATATAATTGCGGTCTGAATTGACCCAGGGTCTGTTTTAGGGTTCCATACCCAAAGGGTAAAAAAATCAAAACGTCCTCGTTGACTACGGAACCCAAACCAGCTGATGTTTTGTATATTGATAGTTAACTAATTTAACAGTAAAATTGTCCTACAAATAGAACAATCCAAATTTTAGGACCATCAATACGAAATATTGAATGCAATTTGAAAGCAATTTGCTAAAATTCACGAAGCTAACAGAGATAGATTCCTATAAGGAAATTGTTGTTCGTCTTATCAAAATGAAGCTACTCACGAAAATATTAGCTTGACAGTAATAAAAAATATATTATGTTCTAGGAACCTGTACTTAGATCTAAGTATTTTTTTAAGAATTGATTTTTTGCAATTTATTTTATGGTTTCAGCAAATAAACCACATAGGTAGTATATAATAATAATATACATTGTAGGTAAAAAATTTGTTCAGGCTCAGGAGTTTAGTAAGTATAGTTATTATAAACACAAGTAAAAGTTAAGACCTACTTATCTAAACATTGAAACTTTTTGCGTGGGATAATGTCGAACACACAACTTTCATTATGAAGTTTTTGGACCTATAAAGGATATTTTACAATATAATTTATCAGGTCCAAATAGAATAACCAACAATGTAATTTAGACGCTGGAAAATTATAATATTTATTGGATCATGAAGCGCATTTACCCGTCGAGTTTTTCCGTTAACGAACCTCTCAAAATTCACCATTTGTTTTGCTGGCTTAATTAGAGTTAGGCTCAGATATAATTCAGTTTACGGTTATCGTGTTACCGTCGTTTGTAAAAACATTTTCCCTTGTAATTAATATATCCACTATATATAGTCGTTCCTTATTATTTTTTTCCAGAAACGCAGATTATTATTTGGATTTCGACCTACTAAGTCATAATATGTGTTCTTAGTAGGTATGGCGTGAGTCATGACATTAATTTATTTGGTACTGTCATGTACTGTATATACTTTCATGTGTCATTATACGTAAATTATATTATGTATATTATGGTATGTATATATTATATAATTATATGTATTATATTATTATATAAAATATATATTGTTGATAAAATATTTATTTTATTGTATTTTGTATGTAGTATTGCAGACCGCCTTTGTGTACTCGTCATTTTATGTGTTTTTGTCGTATGTTTGTTGTTACTGTAGCTGTGTGCACAATAAAGTATATTCATTCATTCATTCATAAAATAATCGGCGCTAGACAAAACATTCGCGTTTAAATCACAAATTAGTTTTCACAGATATTCAGGCCTCTAGCTGGTCTAGCCGTTGAACGGTTAAATGGACAGAAATTCGTTTGGGCCTTTTAATTTGTTTATTTGAAACCATACAGTAGAATTTCAAACAACTAATACTACGCTGCAAAGTTTCATGTTTACTATACGGTCTACACAAAGCCAACAAAATTCTGACGCAGTACAATATTCCAGTATAATGAAGCTTATGTAGCTAACAATTGTAATGAGTACAGCCTCACAATGCAAACAGTCCTACACCCGGTGGATTAGTTCACTAAATATTATAACAATATGAGAGCCAGACAGCGAAACGACTACATTTAATTCGCGGAGTAATCGAGCAGTATGCAAAATAATAGATTTAATTTTCAAAAACTTGTTCTTAATAATTCAAGATGTCATCTAAATGTTTAAGAGTAAATTATTATTTATAGGTCCGCAAAGAATTTATTTATTTCATTTTGATTAATGTTTTACTTAGTCTATTTCCATGTTATGACAATCTGTATTTTATTATATGCAGTATTATATGCAGATTTCCGGTAACAGATGCACTTAAGTTTGTCCGGAACCTTCGTGCTGAGCTAGTCATGAAATCGTGATATTCTCCCTCTTCACAAAAGACAAGATATTTCGAGAAGCGATTAGCAACTGCGGGCCGGCGGTGTGGCGCGAGTGGGCCTTAAGGATCGACCCGAGGTTAACGGAACACAATTACGGGACACTAGACAACGCCAGCACTCGACTTGCCGTGCAATTTAATTTCCAATCATGTGGAGTGACGTCGGCGCGGACGGCGGACGGCGGAGTATGACACTTGATTAAAGTTCACATCGGCATGTGAGCCGGCATCGCCCCGCCACTGAGTAGTCGGTAATAAACAAACAACCCCACCAACATCAATATCGACTATTAATCCGATAAAGGTTCGCCAAGAAATCAAAAAAATCTGTATAAACTCAGGGTTGATTCAGACCGCAACGCGACGCGTAGTGGTGGAGTTCCCAGAGCGTAAAAATCGTGCAAACCTCCGATTTTTACAATAGTGGATGAAAATTGAAAAGAAAAAAAAAGGAATGTGTAGCTGATAACATAAATAATAAAGTTTACCTATTGAAAAGTTGTGCTTTTGATTTTTTAATTATTCTCTTCCACTTCAAGTAAACTAATAAACTGTAAAATTTTGAAGAAAATTTGCATATTTCTTTCTTTTAAATATATAGCAAAATAATAAAATATATTATTATTTTTTTGATTTGTATCGTTATTTATATTCCAAAGAAAGAAAATAAGTTGAAAAAATATATAATTTAGGTTTAAAATTAATATTTTTGTATGTAGATGAGCATACCTCCAAGTGTGCTTGTTGTGTGCCTCGCCAGGTAAATGGCGTTCCTATTTTTCTTTGGTTTTGAATAGGAAGTTTAAAATTACTTTTTTCGCTTAACAAAGCCTTCTATTTCTTAATGTGTATAACTTTTTAGCTCTTACTTTATTAAATTTTCTGAAAATGTAGCACAAACTTTTCACTGATATTTCGAAGAAAAATCTGTATTTTATTTCTTTTGGTTAGGTTTTTACAGAATAAAATTGATTTTTTATTTATTTTTTTCATTAATTATATTTGCTAAAACATACTTAAAGGAAAAAAATACAAATTAGGTTAAGAACTGATATTTTTTGTATTCAGGTAAGCATTTTCCAAACATAGGTCGCAGCATGCGTCTTTAGTATGTACGTGAGATTTGTAGCACCCAAATTTTTTTGTGGCTTTAAGTAGGAAGTTTAAATATATTTCAAAGACTAGAAAAAGTCTTTTATTTGTCGATGCATTTAATGTTTTAGCTCTCACTTAAATAAATTCTCAACAAATATAGAAAAATGTTTTCGGTCTATTTTACACATTTTTGGAGATATTTAAACGTTTTTAAGTACTTAAAAGTTATCATTTCTCTAAAAATTAAATACACACAACAAGTAAGTTTAACACACTTTTCGTTACAACTCTTTATTCTACCCAAACCCCATTATCTTGGTTACGACGAGCGTTAATCTCTAGAAACTTTGCAAAAACCTTATAGCTGTATTTAGCTTAGCAAAGCAAACTTTCTTTTTTAAAAATAGTGTATTTGGTTAATTTTCAACGTAAACAATCAGATAAGAGTCATTAAATAACAGGAACAAGAAAAATTTTTTTTTCTGGACCGGTTTTATATGGTGAAATATTAATTTTTAATTAAGTAACTAAAAAATTAAAAGCACAAAAAATTTTTTGGTAAACTTTGCAAGTTATAGTGTCAAAAAGAAAATGACACCTCAAAAACAAAAATCCATTCACTATTACAATTTTCGGAGGTTAAAACCTCTGGCGACTGCACTATAGATGCATTTCTAAATTTATATGGATTTGACAGATTCGCTAGACAAATCCATACAAATTTATGCCGCGCCGCGTCTCGCCTCGCCTCGTCGCGTTGCGGTCTGAATTGACCCTTACCAGGTATGGTATGCAATTTATTTTGTTAGTTATTTTCTGCCGAGTTATTGCTTATTGTGTCTTCGAAACATGACTTTGAGAAGAAGCTTTTGTAACTACCTACGTATAAGGGTTGATTCAGACCGCAACGCGACGCGTAGATGCATTTCTTAATTTATATGGATTTGACAGATTCGCAAGACGTCTCACGCAATTGAAATCTATCAAATTCATACAAATTTATGCCGCGCTGCGCCTCGCCTCGCCTCGTCGCGTTGCGGTCTGAATTGACCCTTAAACGGTTGATTATTGTAAAAGCTATAAAAGTTTATTTCAAGTCATTATTTTGTGTCTGCAATTTCGATACAAAACTATTTTTTTATTTTATTTTATTATCTACTTCATATACATGTTACGAATTCCACCATGTTATTCAACCGGAACAAACTTATTAGTTGACTATATTTCATTACATGCAATAAAGATTATTATGAAAAGTTTAAACGCACAAACATTGGCATCGACTTCAAATAACAATTTGAATATGAAGATAAAAGTTAAGAGTTAAATTGTGCGGAATTCTTCAATCTTCGGGACCCATCGATCGTGGCAAAACGAGACACAATAGCTTTTTCATTGTTATCGCGGCCGGATGTGGCCGCTTGGGGCTTCATGAATTAAAAAAGTTCAATTTATAATTATTATGTCTCATAATAACAGTTTACATTTTCGAGACACTACCAAAATTGAAATGCAAATCGTAGTCAATGAATAAGATTTTAAGATTTCATAATAAATATTTTTATTTAATTCACTTTTCCCCTGTTACTATTTCGATCGATGATTCTGGATAACCTTCCTTAGTAAATTCGCTATTGTAGGTACGTTGACTGCATAATTTAAATAATTATCTACATTTCAAACAAATTTAACTTTAAATTAGATTGACTGGCAACCCATTAGCCGCGACTTCAGAAGCGATCACAAGTAATTCGGCGATTTGCCGATACACATTCGCTTTGTTATTAGCTGCCGTGGAAATTAATTACAGGAGGCATTACCGACCTATCGAGTGCCGGAAAATAGGAAATTGATATTCGAAAACCAATCCCGGGATCGTATCCCAAACCAATTTCCTCCAGAAACCAACGGAGCAACAATAATATTATTTCCTCTCAACTAAATAGTAAACATGTGCGATTTTAAAATGCACGACTTTGCGCTGTATATTTTCTTTTCCGCAGCGACAAAAGTCGCTCTACCCGCTTCGTGCACAAATATTTTATGCTCGTATAAAATCCTTACCTATTTTCGGATGTATACAGCAGCTGCTTACCAGTCTGTTCGTGCAAGTTAATGCAGGGAAACAAGGAGTAGATGTCATTTTTTTTCATATCCATCCATTTTTTTTTTCAATCAACCCCACAGGCCACAACACTTGGTAGAGTTTGCCACAAAAGCTATCAAATAGTTTCACACCGCCCTCTGTTTCGGAACGAAGCTAGTTTATAACTAAATTTTAATGTTTAATAGAACAATAAAACAATTATAATTTTTCCCTTTCCAGTTGTTTAGATTGTTATTATATTAATACGTTTTTTTAAGTATTTTCGTAACTAATGTAAAATATCCATGGGAAAACATCCATTATTTACTCCAAACACAAAGATTGTTAGTATTTTTAGTTAAACACGTCATAGTTAATACAAATACAACATAGTATATTATTGTGTAGTTTATTGCTACCCTATGGGCCAGTCCAGCTGCGATGCGACGTCGCAACTCGCAACGCAGTGTTCTGGCCTGGCCCTTTGGTATTGCACCTCAATTTGGTAAAATTCAACGCATGTTTTTACGCGCATTAAATTTTGTAGAGATATAATTGTATGTATACAGCTTGTGCGGTGTCATAAACCACGCCGTAGCATTTTTCACTTTACAACGCATTTTACCGTCAGTACGCGTTGTAATATTTTAAAAAATTTCGCCGTTTCAGCTCCATTAAATTATTTTTTTGTTAGCTCTAATATCATTCATACGGATAATTATTAATGCTATTTACATGTATCTTACTCACTTTCAGTTATCTATTTATTTGGTTTAACATATCGAGCTAATATAATCTCGTGTGAATCACGTCCTTTGCGCTACCTGCGCGGAGCGGACGTGCGTGGAATGCGAAGTCACCGGCCTCACCGGATGCCATTTTTTCCAACGCACCCGCATGCCCGTATTACCCGGCAAATTGACAATAGCATACGAATAATACAGGGCGTAGCAAAACAGAGTGAATATACCTTATATTAGGATGTGTTAGTTGTTACATTGTGTCCCTGTAGAGTTCACTGTGAAAGTAGCTGCGGTGAACGTGTAAGTTTTGACTTCTATGTTCCTATAAGAAATGCCTGACCGTCGTTAATTCTCATGCCATGCCCATACAATAATTTAAAAAACTAAGTCTTTCAGCCCTGCTACATTGTCAATGAACTCTACATCTGGGACACATTAGCCTAAATTATCACTTTATTTTGTGACACACTGTATATGTAACAAAAAAGCATTGTTATACCTGCTGTTTTGTCCCAACCCTAATAAAGCCTGTGAATACATCGTGTTCTACAAAATATATATGCGCTGCAGCCTGCATGTCTAATTGTAAGTAATATTAGGCCCCCACAGACAGGGATTTAGACCTCAATTATATACAGGACAAAAGATGTAGATTTATTTTATAGATAATTTAATTGGCAAATCCTTAGCGTGAGTTTGAAAAGTATAATATGAATGTCATACACATAGGTACATAATATCATGAACGTTATCAGTGCTACAGCTATACCATAATAATGTTTACCGCAGCTGACGCATACAGCGTAGATTTAGAGCTAAAGGCAAAATGCAGGAATGTTCAAATCACGATGTGTCATGTAAGTCACAAAAGTATTTAATCAATAAAAAATGTACAATGGCTAACTAAACATAAACTCCGTTTAGACGGAATCAGTTTTTGTCATTTGGATAGTTTTTCGTTTTGACAGCGGTTTTGTAGCGTGTCGATGAATATCGACAACCGTGTGGGTACTTAATGTATATTGATTGCCCCAAATTATCCACGTTTCGGCCGACGAGTTACCAGGTGTATCATGAACGTCAATAAACAACTCCGAATAACTTCGAGCGGGAGGTGAACTGACCTGATTACTCTGTACACTATCTTCGACTTCCGCCTCACTCGGACGGCGGGCCGTCTCCTGGCCACGGCGACGGTGCCCGCGCGCAGGGCGCTCCGGTGGTCGTCGCTGTCATCGAAGGTGTCCTCCTCCGGGACCGCCATGGGCACCCTCCTCGAGCCGCCGGCGCCGCTCCTGCCGGCGCCCCAGGCGAGCATAGAATTCCCGAACGACCTGAGAGCCTCCGTTGTATAGGTCCGGGGTCACCATGCACCAACATATCGGTACCGTATACCGACGCACTTCACTGTATATTCACCGCACTCCCCGTGTAGCCTGCCCGGGCCGGGGCGCAGGCTGCCGCCGTTATCGCGGCGCGGGCGATGCCATATCTCGGGCACACGTTAGCGGCTCGCCGAACACTCGACGCGGTTATTACGCGGTGATATCACCATTCACCGCGCCCGGCGGCCGGCTCTATCATGCAAATTCAACTAAAACGCCCTTCATTGAACTGAATCGATTGTACCTACTGTAATTAGCGCGGGCTTAATTAAAACGACTCCGAAAGATTTAAAGCCGCAGAAATCGCGTCGACCGACACCACGAGTCACGACTGTTCACCCACGAAGTTCCCACGTCACACTCAAAAGTCAAAACGATGTATTTTATTGCGAGTAATTCGAGTAAGTGTTCGCAAGTATATTCCCAATGTGCGCTCGACACGCCGCGACCTTGCGTATATTTAACTCTTACATTGTATTAGCGGCGGCACAAAGTAACGGCACACAAAGTAGGAATACATCAAACTTCCGTCTACGGTGTCGCGGTTTACTGTGCACTTATCGATTTTCGAGTCAATTTCCATAAGCCGCGATAACGATCAGCCGATGCTCGGGTAATCACGGAGTCGGCCGGGCCGGGAGTGAGTTACGGCGGGTGAGTGACTCGCGAGTCGCGGGACACGTGTTTGGGCCGGGCCGGCGACGCGGCGGCTGCGGGAGCAAGCGCGGCCACTAAACTGAACTAGGAGGGCCCGAGCGCCCGCGCCGATGTCGCCCGCGGGCCGCGCGCCGCGCACCGCCGCGCCGCCGCGCCGCGTTCACGCCGAAATAGAAATAATCTTCAATGTCCTCATCCAGCGATTTATCACTGTCTGCGCTCTATAGACATGCACTATTAACTGGGACTTAAACAAATAAACTCGTTCCGATCTCTAGATACAATGATGGATGGTAATCTCTAAATATTAGCATAATGTAACCTTGTTTATGATATAACTAATTTGACATTGGGTAATGTGAGATAAGTTTATTATCTTTAAATGTAGGTTGGAAGTGAAGCTGTTAAATATACATAAAGTAGTAATTATTATATTTTGTACTGCAAAAACGGATTTGCGGATTTTTTCATTCTAATTTTTTTTTTCATTTCTTATATATTTTTGATAAATAGTATATCTAGTAAGTAATTAAAATATTCATAACAACTTAAAAATACTTACCTTGACTTTTTAAAACTGTTTAAATAGGTGGAATTTTGAGTTAACAATAAAAACCCTAAACAATCTCCGTTTTATCGACGAATTTGTCCCTTTTGCTCCTACAGCCGCACACTATCGAGTTATGTTCCAATATCTTGCAAGCCTAGAAGATCAACAACACGAGATGTAGAGTCGAAGAAGGGCAAAAAATCCACTATAGTATACTTGGGCCAGTAAGTTTCTTTTGACAACTTGTCGTTCCTTTCTGACCACAATCCAAAACCAATTTGGATATTTTTGCTACAGTACCTACTTTAAGTGCAAATTTACTGTCAGAGAAGTTGAAAATATTTTTATTAACAAGGGCTATATCTCTTGGCTTCGGCCTAGAACGCGATTGTAAACTCCCATAACTAAATAATGCAATGTTGGACACATGAAGTACTGAATTAGGTAGGTACCTATTGACCACGCGTGATAGAGCCTTTAAAAACAAATGCGAATTTGTATGTCAGATATTACGATACATGTAAATTAATTTTATATTACATAAAAGCTTGTTTTTCATATTTGAAAAACCCGAAAATCCGGATTATCAAACGTAAAAATCCGGATTTCTTGCAATCCCTAACTTTTGTAGAGTTCGTAATATACGAAATATTTAATAAGAATATTCTCCGCACAAACTTACCGAATACTAATAAAAAATATAAGGTAAATAATAATGTTGTTTACCTGATCATATCATGGTTTATAATATTATAAAAACAGCATAATAATATCATAATACTATAACAACAAATAAACAGTATTGACTGACGCACGGAAAGTTAATCGATCAACAAGGAAATTGTAAAGCAACAAAAACCACCTGTTTATGTTGATTTGAAGCAAGCTAATATTTGTGAGTTATCAAGGTGGTTTTAAATTGAGTTAAAAAAGTCTAATTTAAAAGCACTTTAATGTTAATTACATAGTAAAAAGAATGCTACTACCGTGCTTAAGGCAGGGATTAATCTCAATCCAAAACGATAACCTTGCACACAACCAAAGACCAAGCGTATACTCATCGCAATAAGATTCATTTTAGCTTAGCATAAAACTGTAGTTACTAGGGGCGGATCTTCTCTATTTTTCATGTTTTTTTTTTAAATATCTTTGGAAATAAATATAAAGAAACAAAATTGTTCGGTTCAGAATATTTTAAAATAGATTTACTAACAATTTATTGAAATAAAACGTATAATTATCGTTGTTAATACTTATATTTCGATGAATTAGATTTTTGTCAGAGGTGAGTTTGTAAATTAATTACAGCCAAAGTATTACGTTTTATAAAAATGTTTATGGTTTAAAGTCTTTTAAATATTGTGCTTTATTTGTCATATTTTTTTACATTTCGTTATTATATTGGAAGTAGGTAAACTGGGAGTCACGGAATAACAAATTGGGGTTGATCCTCGCCTTAAGGCGACAAAAATAAATAATTACGTGTACGAGCACGCGACATTCAACAGCGTAGAGGTGCGACGCTCGACATCTGCCAAGTGATAAAATTATTTATACACAGCGCGTGATCGGCCAATTTAACATCTATTTTTATTGTGATAATGTCTACAAACATTATCGCTAAGAAGCTTCCCGGGAACACTCGCACTGCAATGTACACACTAGGCGAACACCCACGGCGCAGTGTTAGCCATTTGACCATATTTTGAAGGGCAATTCTTGTACCGAAACACGGATAAAGTCATCCGAAGAATTATAACACAAATATTTTTTTTTAACCCATGTTATTTATAGTATCTATGTAAAAAATCTGTATAAATAACATTATTGTAGACAGCAATAAATGTTAATACGACTGGATAAAAGGAGAAATTAAGAATTATTCAGCATTTTCACTGATACCACAAAAAGCACCTCATTAAGTAACAAAAACAACCAAATCGATCTCATAAATGCTGAAGAATAATTTGGAAGCCGACGAGTTTTTGTTTTAATTACATCCACGTGATTTTAAGATACTTAAGTAATATTTTTTTTGTACTAGACATAATTTTGATGACTAATTAGGCAAATTATAATAATACTGAGGAATTTGATAGCAATTACAGCAAAAAGGAACCATAAAGGTGCCGGTTGGCAGCGGACGCTGGAGGACATGAGCAGTGAGCACATAGCTCATTATTATATGAAACGATGCAGCATTGTTTAGCTAAATACTCCGAGTTATCAGAAATCACGCTAATGTGTCTGCGCGCCTAATTATTCAGGGCTAGATGATACCCGCAACTCGTTGCGCCAAAATTAGTTTATCGTGCGGGAACCGTACATTTTCTCGGGACTCAAGGTATCTTCATGCCAAATTTCATCAAAATCGGTTCAGCGGTTTGGGCGTGAAGAGGCAGACAGACACACTTTTGCATTTATAATATTAGTATGGATGTATAAAGATGGTCTACTAAATATTATAATTCATAGTAATATTACCTCGAAGCCAAAGCGAAGCCGAATTGTACAAGAAACAAGACAAATAGGGAATACGCACTCGTTTGTACGTATTGACTTTAAGAGCACATTAATTATTAAAACAAGAACATTTGGGTCAAATACGCAGGAGTTACCAAACAAAATGCGTAGCGTGTATTCCTGGTGCAAATCGAAACAATACTTGGTACTACTAATATAATATATTCTGTGACAATACACAAGTTTTATATAATTTTACTAATTTACCGATGTTAATAATTAAAGTATACGGTCTTAGCGATGGTTTTCTAATGAAGGTTGCCATTAATCAATTTCTTATTAATTAAACATACCCGAGGGAGCGACCCTTACGTGATCGTCTTAGATTTTATGTCAGCTGGTTTACACGTATTAAGTAGATGAGTAGTAACTAAATTATTCTAATTGTCATCTAGTTTTGTACTTACATACTGAACTTGCTATTTGCTACTAAATTTTGTGTTTACATGCAATTAACAACTTAAAATTAAGTTAAAATTTATTTTACTACTTATCAACTTAATATGTGTAATTGTAAACCAGCCATTATGGCGAAGAAACGTTGCTGTGTTGCGTACCGGTGCGTCGTCACAGTGCAGCGACGTGACGCCGGATCAATTCAGACCGCAACGCGACGCGTAGATGCATTTCGTCTCACGCAATTGAAGTCTGTCAAATCGTCGCGTTGCTGTCTGAATTGAGCCTTAATTTTATAACAAACCACATTATTCATGCGTTCAGTCGTCAGGATATCTTGTTGCAACGATGAACATAAAACGAAGTAGAAGGGTATTTACTATTTTACTTATAAAATAATAGATAGGGCCGTCTTGTACTAGGGCCCGTATTTTTGGTCAGTACTGACTAAAAATACGGGCCTAAGAGAGTCGCCTCGCCGCGACGCCGCAACGGAGCAATCCATACTAATAATATTATAAATGGGAATGTCTGCCTGTCTGTTTGCTGTCTGTTAAATCTTCACGCCCAAACCGCTGAACAAATTTTGCTGAAAGTTATGGAGATACTTTATGTCCCAGGAATGGACATAGGGTACATTTTATCCTGGAAAAGGTACGGTTCCCGCGCGATAAACGAGTTTTGGCGCAACTTAGTTGCTGGTATAATCTATTAATGCATATAATGCGACGACGCAACGCAAACAGTATGGTCCCGCACCCCGGTCTCATATAGATGTCGACGTCGAGAACTGAAATATTCAAACACTAAACCACAGACATAGAGCAAGATAGAATCCGCATGTGTATGTACTTCGCGGGCCACATCGCGTTCCCAAGCGACGAGCAATGCTCGTCTTTCGAAAGTCTTTTCTTTAGTCTGCTATCGGAATCGGTCGTCAATCGGAATTTTTAAAATGCCTACATGTCTAAAAGTGCCGTATTGAGCTGTAGAAATTCAAATAGAAACGTTGGCCTAGATAATAGATCTATGTCTGTGCACTAAACTCATTCAAGCAACGAGTAATGCTAAGTACTAACATACGGTTTTGCTCGATAGTTTTTACTCCAAATCGATCAATAACCACCGTGTGGACCGCAAAACTGACAGCTCGAAGGCTCGCTTCGAGCCGGCTCGATGGAATTAAATATGTCAAATATGTCATTTCCTTCGATTCGGAGTAAAACTATCGAGCAAAACCGTATGTGAGTACTTAGCATAATATTATTTGAAATGACTAAATGAAGCTATGAGTTTAATTAAAGTATGAATATTAACGAGATACTTTGTGAAATGCGAGTTTCTGTTCCGCAGTACTATCCTTCCACCATCCTTAATCTACTTGAGCTTTTTTTGTAAATAAAAGGCACATTTTTTAAAAATTAACAATTCTATTTTTATTTAAGTACCTACACAATATAAGGTAAAAAAAAATATGGGTAAGTACTTTAAGGGTTTATAAAAAATCCTACTATATTTTCAAACGACTATACTAACTAATATATAAAATTCTCGTGTCACAGTGTTTGTGGGCCAACTCCTCCAAAACGGCTCAAACAATTTTAGTGAAATTTTGTATGTACATTCATTAGGCCTGAGAATAGATTTTTATCTACTTTTTTTTTAATTGATACTAGTAACTAGAAATAATTTATGTGGAAAAACAATGTTTGCCGCGTCAGTTAATATATAATATTATAATAACCACAATATTTTCAAACAACAATCTATGGAGCCAATATTAAAATTATTGAGCCCACTGTTATGATTTTATGTTATTATCACTGTCGTGAAGGAGTAATGTACGCCATGCCAATCTCAGAAAATATTATAGGCGCTGTTTGGACCGATTTTTATTCTAGAAATAATGTGTACTATAATTTCGAGAATCAAAATCGGTCCAGCCTTTTCGGAGGAAGTTGGTAACAAACACCATGATAGCAGAATTCAACATTATAATATTATTATAACAATTTTATGGAGTCGATATTATCAACTACGTAGAATTATTTACTTACTTAGTGGGAATTTCATTTGTTAACAAGCAAGCTGTTTTGATATAGTAGGAGAGCTGGTAACGGGATTGGTATTTGAGGCAAGCTGAAAACTTGTCCTTTACCTCTCCTTTTATACCCCAACACGAATCTTGTTGAGTTTTCCAAATTTATTTTTTTCTTTAATTTCATTTTTTTTAAAGCTGCTGCATTCGAATATCTTAGATGATTAATTAAATTCTGTCTTTTTGAAAATCCTATTTTTAGCTATAAATAATATCCTATTAGAAGTTGCCTCAAATACATTTTTTGTATTTTTTATACTCTATAAACATTAAAACTACAACATAAAATTTGCAGAGTGCCTAAAATATATAAAAAAAATAAAAGTTTTGACCTAGCCCACCTCACCAGCAAGGTCTGCAGTTTCGTTTTGGGGTATAAAAGGAGATCGGTATTATGGTATAATATGAGAAGTTTTCAGCTTGCCTCAAATACCAACCCAAAATTCGCTGCCAGCTCTTGGACTAATATAATTAAATATTGAAGTTAATATAACAGAGTGAAGTCACCATGGAAGTCACATATTTATTTCAGACAAGGTTTACATAAAAAGGATTGAAATTACGAATACGAAATGTTTGATTGATTAAGGGCGTTTTCACATTGTGCCGTACGATACCGAATATCGATAGAAGTGGATATGGTTTAATATTAAACACATAAAGTCCAGTAGTGTAATAAATAAAGATTTGATAAATATCTGGATATTGAAAAACCGCCCTTATGCCAATGACATAAGTTTGCAGGTTTAGTCGGGTATCATTGCCGCGTAATGTAAAAATGCTGTAACTTAACGAGTTTTGGAATGAAAGGTTAAGGTAATAAAAGGTCTCTTCAGACTTCTTAAGACCGTCTACGGTCTGCCTAACTAACTCGTAGATTTAATAGTCTCCCTGATCCGTCCTACTTAGTTATAAAAGGATTGCAAAGGTTTTTTTGTAAAGTTTTTTCACAAATTGGCGTAATTGCCATTTGCCAGAGATGTACCGACCGATTGAAGTGAAAACTTCTTTAGCGGTGTTGAGCACTTTTGTGGGATGGGTAAAAACTGTGAAACTCGCGTCAGATTCTCGTGCTGATCGAAAAACCTTGGAAAAACCGTAAGACGGTTGGAGAGTAGTGTTGTAACATCGAAATTGATTAATCGAACAATCGATTGTTTTTTTTTTTTTTTCAATTATCAACCCATTTTCATAAAAAATGGGTTGATAATTTAATCGATTGTAAGGGTTTCGATGAATCAAAAAAATCGATTTATTTAATTTTCATAAAAAATGGGCTAAAAAAATGCACAAAGTTAATAATCAAGTTTTCACTTCTGCCGGCACTCCCGGAGTGCAACCCGTCTTTTTTTTGTACACAATTTAACACAAGTGTATTTTGTTGAAGTTGATATTAATCATTCAAGCCCCATAAGAGCACTGGTGATCGCGACAACAATAAAATACAATAGCATTTCCACGAATCCGCGATTGAAGGATTAAAAAGTTATTACAAGATTCATGATAAACAATTTCGTCACATTATTTATTATCCTCTTTGAACATATTTACATTCTTAAAGATGCTCTAGACTTATACCCTAATTCAATTTATAAGCTTGCTTTATCATCGTACGTGCCTTTTATCCAAGGTAGTATAATCAAAATAAAAGGCACATAATTTCATACACTTTATAATATTACTAGGTGACGTCCGCAACTCTGTTGCGCCAAAATTCGTTTATCGAGCGGAAACCATACATTTTTCCGAGATAAAAAGCATCCTATGTCCTTTTCCGGGACTCAAAGTATCTCCATACAAAATTTCAGCCAACTCGGTACAGCGGTTTGGACGTGAAGAGGTAACAGACAGACAGACACATTTTCGCATTTATAATATTAGTATGGAAGTATGGATGAAGTTTTGTGCCTCGATTCGCCGTATAACCAGAGTAGATAGAATTTTAAGTCTATTGTGGTACATAACGTTGGTTTGATAATATTATGTAAATCAAAGGAGAATGAACTAAAGTGGTCCAAATGTCCATCACTAACCAGACCCATATTATTGACTTATTATCCATTAAACTTAGAGTAACTTTCAGTATATGGCAAAATAAAAATAAGCTGTCAGTAACATGTGACCTTAAGAAAAATGATTTTTTGGGTTTCGTAGGTTTCATATTTGAGATTCATATTTTATTTCAGTAAAGCTTAATAGGGAATGCCAAGCGGCATGACATATTAGATTAAGTAATTAAAAAATGCAATGGATTCTACCAATAATATTTTATGGAATAAAATGGTAGAAAACTTTTTCATTCCGTCATAAGTCATAACTTTTTACTGATAGGAGATTTTGGTTGCGGCCCACTTGATTCAGTATTTAGCAGACCATTACATAAGTATCATTAGTGGTGGATTGCACCAAACTCAATACATTTTTATTACATCAACAATATTTTTCATAAAAAGTGGTAATAAACATGACTTTTAATTATTCAGCCATAACTTTTAACTGACAGGACGTTTTTGATTGCGGTCTAGTTAAATAATGATTCAGTATTTCGTAGCCAATTTTATATAATCTCGTCAGTTGAGGTTAGTGATGGACATTTGGACCAAACTCCATACATTTTTGGTCAATTTGAAAAATATATAATCTAATAATAAATTTTATCTTTAGAGCTAAATTCCGTTCTGTCGCTCCAATTCCTCACCTATATTTTAAGTTTGATATTTACATAACAATTGAATTTAGTTTTCGACACATGATGGATGAGAATGTTCAATGGTGAAATGTGGAAACAGGAAAAATATTTTAAAATATTAATTTTGATGTCTACTCAAATTTATGAATACAATTTTTCAACACGTGGATAACAATTTTTAAATTCGAATATAACTTTCCCGAAAGACAATGTTAAAGTCAAAATTTTTGAATGATTCCTGCAGTACTGATTCGATTATTTTAGGTAATATCCTGCGTAATATCAATGTTTTTGAAAACGTTCTAGCCGCTCTCGACTAGACATTTAAATTGCAATTATCTTGTATATAAATTAATATAAACTTTTTGAAATAAGCTGTTAGTCTCTGGACTATGAAGTCATGGTATTGTAATTCAAAAAATTATAATATTCTGAATTAAAATCTGTTTCGAAGTCACATAAACTGACACGAAAACTTTTATCAAAATAAAAAAATAAAAAATGTATCCACAGACGAACATAATATAACCTTCTCCTTTTTTGAAGTAGGTTAAAAATCGAAGGTGAGACTTAGGTATTCACAAACATAGTTAAGAAAAAAATACATAAAAGAGAAGCCCAAACTGCTAACAAAAATATTTTTAGTAAAAAGTGATCCTTACTAGAAATTATTTGAATTTTATTGAATACCTAATTTATAACAACAAAATAATTTAAACATTTCTGTACAAAACTTATTACTTGAACAAGTTAAATAGTGTTTACTTGGAAGAAAGTAATTTTAAGTTGTATAATGGGCTTTAAGCGTAGTTCAAGTTAAAAGTTAGTTCAAGCGTAGCGCTATTGTACCGGGGTTACCTCACTTCACCAAAGTTGTGTCTGTATTTTTAGTGTTCTTTGCCTGTGTCACGTACCTACTAAAAATGCAGGGACCTTTTCCAATTCAACTAGGAGCCAATTCATTTAGAATGGTCTAGGTTTCCTATTTCATTTCAACTGTAATAACTGTGTCAAAGGTGCACGATCTGAGGCAGTCTTTTTTTTATCTTCATGTTTTTTATTAAAATATGTGTACTGCAGTATACTTTCATAATACTATTTTACTTTACTTATTTCTTTGTAATATTTTTTTATAATAAGTCATCGATTAATTATTAATATGGTACCTATATATTATCTTTAAGATATGTTCCTGGGTCACGGATATGTATTAAATAATATAATATTATGTATCATAATAATTATAATAGAAATCTTAAATTTATGTATGATATAAAATCCATACATACTAATATTATAAATGCGAAAGTGTGTCTGTCTGTCTGTTACATCTTCATGCCCAATCAGCTGAACCGATTTCGCTGAAATTTAGTATAGAGATACTTTGAGACCAGGGAAAGGACATAGGACACTTTTTATCCCGGAAAATGTACACTTTCCGCGCAATAAACGAATTTTGGCGCAACGGAGTTGCGGGCGTTATCTACTAAATATATTTCCAAGTCCTTTAGGGACTTAGCACGAGGCCAGACTGACGTAATGTGAAGCGTCTATAGGGCAATTCCATATGTGACTGACTCTACATTTGATACGACTTGCGTTTTATTTTGTCATATATTATGGTTATTATCATGTTCTTAATATCAATTGTAAGCTGGCTTTGTAGCAGATTAAACAAGTTAGCTTATGTAGAAAAAATTATACACTGTTGTTTTCAAATAGCATTTATTTAGTCAAACATAAACGTGACTGACACTACATGCAAAAGGAAGTCGTTTCCGAGAGTGTTTGTAAACACCAATAATCTTCCTCTCTGTGTACTTTAACTCTACTTTGTATTTTTATCAGAAGTGCATGAAACAAACTATTATAAAATGGTTACCTATAACCTGTAAATTATTTAAAAAAATATTTATTAGCAAAAGAAATTGTGACCGACACTACAGCCCAAAACGTAACCGACACTACACTCACTTTGTGCAGGTAAAAGTCGGTAGTTTTACATGAAACCTTAAAATTTATGTATCTCAGCACGTAAAATACGAACTCTAAAATTATATAAAAGCAAATCAGTAATTATTTAATTCATTAAAATGCTTTTTTTGAACTTAAGCATCACAAAAACGAAATCACTAATAATTTGTCAAAAAATAACTCAACACGAAATCTTCTCAAAAACTATTAACATAATAACCCAAGAGCCAGCGATAGGATGACTTTCGTCATTTTTTTAAGCAAAAAAAATTCCTTTTTATGAGCCCTATAGAGGTAAGAGCGACCAGACACTATGGAGTTTCGGTCGCTATTACTTTAGAAGGTTTCCAGTTCTGCAGGTCTACCTTACGTTCAATAAAGTTTAAAGATCAATAATTTTATGTTATTTTCTTGCGATATCTGTAAGAATCTCATATTCTACCGCCAGATTTTTGTGACAATTGCTTCCCAATTTCAGACATCGCTAAATTTTGGATTTTATTTGACTTTTAGGTGGTCTGGCAGGTTCTTAAAATAATAATTTAGCTTTCTGCTTCTCTCTCTGCTTTCTATAGCTATTTTCGCCATCTATCAGCGAAAATAACAAACAAAACGCTACTTTTGGGCGTGATCGACTCTATAAAGTGACTGACACTACAAACATATTTTTTAGAGTTAAGGTGTTATAAAAAAAGATGACAAATTTTTAATGCCGGTATCGTTTGAGTAATGCCACCACGTAGGAAAGTTTCTAATTTTATTGATGTAAAGGTAATTTTACTGTAGTTAAAGACAAAAGTAATGTTTTTTATGTGACCGACACTATAACTCGACACTGTGATCTTACAAGCCTATTATATCTTCATAAAAATGAATTTTCTCGAATCTCAAAAGCTATATCGGTATTTAATTGTTTGAACAATCAGTGTGTAACAAAATATGACAAGAATTTAAAACACATAACGTGAAAACTAAGTCAGAACTTCATCACACAAAACCACACTCAGCCGAGCTCACGACATCATCTCATAAATGGCAGCTTTGCTAGAAAAGTAATGCTTAGAAATTGTTGCTTCTATAAAATTTTAATAGTACCATAATGTTGTGACTATAATTATGTATTTTTAACACCAAAATCAGGTATTTATTTTCCTAGTTTATGGTAGACTTTTACATGGAACTGCCCTATAGATATTTTAGAAAATGATTATAAGACAGAGCACTTTAAGAGACGAGACAGCGGAGAGTTTACAAATTCACTATATTAGGGGGCGTCCACAAATTACGTGAGGTGTTTTTTTGAATTTTTTGACCCCCCCCCCCCCCCCCCTCCCCCTCTGATGAGATTTCGTGAGATTTTATTCAACCCCCCTCCCCCCCACAAATCTCACGTGAGATTTTTCAAAATGTGGGGTTCCTACGTAAACGTTTTGTTTGACAGTCAGTAGATTTTCTTTCGAACGAATTTGTTAATGATCTTAATCGTAAAACGATTACGCTTACGATTAAATCTTAAGCATACGTACAATCTGGATAAAATGGACCAAAATAGTGTTATTTTGTTGAGAAAAAAAATTACGTGAGATTTGCCGAGGGGCGCCTCTCCCCAACGTGAGATTAGGTGAGATTTGACTCGACCCCCCCCCCCCCCCCTAAACACCTCACGTAATTTGTGGACGCCCCCTTACAGTAACAAACAGTACAATATTCACCCCTTTGAGTTGTATCTACTCAGAAATTTATATATCACTAATCACTGGAAAACAATACGAGACTTCGCGTAACTTTAGAACTAAATACCTACCTACTGATAAGAACATAGCTCTGAGTTAGTGAAAGTTAGGTGTGAACAAATAAATTAATAAGGGTAAGCAACTTTTTCCTTTAATAAATAGCAAACCAAGCAAACGTTACTATACATATAATTCCTCAAATTCTAATTGTATACAATAAAATCTTGTCAAATCTGAGGATTCAATTGAGCGTCCACAAGAATGTTGACAAAATTAATTTGTCATTGTATTTACTTACAATGACATTCAATTGGTAATATTTGTGTTCTAACTTCTACTGTTTCATTTGTTTATCTGAAGTTTGTTCAGATTCTGAACGAAGTTGACTCTAATTTCAAAGGATATAGGTATTTTGTGATGATAAACAATATTATTTTTGTCTTCAAAATATCTATGTCCACTTAGGTATAAAATTTAGATGAAAGACTACAAGATCTCAATGAAGGGCCAATTTCAATACTTTAGGTATGAAAACAACTTAATTTAAGCTCAAGTATAAATCTTTACGCTCTACGGGGCTAAACGACTCAAATATTTGTTCAAAGCGTTCATTACCCTATTTACGAGTGATAAAACTTGTGTAGAAATTCATATCATGAAACCTTTTGAGGTATTCAAAATAGAAAAGAAAACTTTACGATGGTATAAATAAAAAGAATACAATTAATCATTAACCCATCAATCCCCGATCGCGATAACAATAGAAAGTCTATAGTGTCTCGTTTTTCCACGATCGAAGGATTAATGTATAGATCTGCGACTAAAGAATGTTATTTTACAACGTATTTTCAAATATAATGACCTCGTAGAGGGACCAGGAACAAAATAACGATAGCACCCAGCTTTATACAAAGACAGTCGTTTTAATGACTTAGATATTATTACAGTAATGAAACTACGGTATGGGAACAATAATAATAAATTGCTGCTTCCCTCTTACGACTCAGTGGAGGTCGGCCACATCACGCGCGCGGGGCCACGGCTAATCGCATCCTGAACTATTAATTGCCGTCGTGTCCTGATTCTAATCATCATAACCATTTACTTTAATCATTATAACCATTCCCTTTCCCCATACAACTTTTATGGGCTCAATCTCGCTCATTCTGACCCATAATAAGCCTTGATGAGATAGGCTAATGTCTTCGGTACTTTAAACTTTTACCGTCTTCAAAGTAGGCCTTTAAGAGTACAATAGTCAATGCATCGAAGTTAAATTACGCTAACACTATTGCAAATACACTTGTTATTTTTTCATACATAGGGAAAATGAGGATTTAGCCGTAAAAACAAGTTATAGTCCGCGCGGAACTAGTTGGCCGCGCCTGAGGTATGTGAGCGGTGGGACGGAGAGGCAGGGGCGCTTCGCACAAGAGATTGCAATAGCAAGATGAGTCCGCCGATAAAAAGACAATCTAAGGAAATAATATTTAAAGTGGCAAGTGCATACCTTTTTTTTAAAAAACGGAAAGCCGATGTCAATAGTTTAGATTTTAGAATATAAAACTGATGAATTGTCTAATGTCTTTAATTTATTCTTTCCAATAATTAAATAATATTATTGTTCACGATATCGCGAGATTGGTCGTCACTGTCTAATCTCATGTGCATTGCGAGCAGCAAGCAACCCTCACCCCCCTCCCTACCTAAGGCGCGGCCAACTGGTTCCGCGCGGACTATACCTATACTTAATAATAAAAAATATAGTAGTCTAAACATTTAAGCCGCTAATGTATGAGTAGGTATTTTAATTTCCTTTAGATGATTTCCTTTCGATATTATGTGCAAAACTTTGCGATATATTTGTATGACGTAAAGTTGAATTTACCACGTATATGTCTACGAGCACGTAGCATTTTACGTTTTAAAAACAAACAAGTTGTTTTGTTGTTTTTTTTTTTTTACTTCATCGATATTAAGTTTTATGGATAAAAATTTAAATAGCGTAGACCTAAATAAGAATATTTCAGGGCTGAAACGTCGTCAACAATTCAATACAACCTTTTATTTTGTATAGACCAGTTGCGGCGCCACTACCACGGCGACATGTCGCCACAGACTGTCGCTTCGATAATCTTCCCTAATTGGTAGATCAATACCAAAGTAGCTCAATACCAAAACAACTAGAGATTCCTCAGTCCCAATAACCGAAATTGAATGATCTGCATTCATAACTTGGTAAATAGTTAAGTAGTTTAACTAAAGTGTTTGCTGTAAGTTCCCGTAGATCTCTGGACGTTCTCCAATATTGTTGGACTTGAAGTAGTTTTCTAACTTCAAACATTCTAAATCAAGATATCGATAGGGTTATTATTATCTAAGCAAATATTTAGGTTTCAACGAAAATCGTTGTGACCTAGATGACAAACTTTGGGCGAGAGGTAATATTTTAGACTCAGATGTTAAGAGACTAAAATAACCATTCATTATAAATTGTATTCCTTCTCAGAATTCTCTTCGGTTTAAAGTCATTATCTTGATAATATTTTACACAACAAGTCAATGTTAGTTGGGCTTGACGTAACTTGACCAAATTATGTAGGTTCACTATTAATTTATCTAATTGTACCAGCTCATTCTTAGCTAATGACATTACTTAATAGATAGATAATATTATTATCTTCCAATACTTAGGATTAGATTAATAGTAGAAAGCCTATCATATTTTAATAGTAAATTGACGAAACCATAATTTTATGCTATTTTAGTAGTTAATTAGATAAAATTAGGTTAGGTAAATTAAGTTAGGTTTTCAAATTAAATTAGCTTTCATAATAAATGTCCCGTGTAAAACTTAATTGTGGCCAATCAAAATATTAAATATGTACATTATATTACCTCAATTATATTCTTATACTAGTCTTATAGAGCCCTAGATCAATTTTTTTATTACTTTTAAGTCAACCAAGTTTTGTTGATTACAGAACCCTAAAACGGAACCCTAACCAGCTGACTTTTTGTATATTGGTAGCTTTTAATCTTATATATAAAATTCTCGTGTCACAATGTTAGTCCACGAACTCCTCCGAAACGGCTTTACTGATTTTTACCAAATTTTATATGCATACTCAGTAGGTCTGAGAATCGGCTACTGGGTACTTTATATTATATTGATAAGTACATTTGTTAAATAAATAATAGTAAATTATTACAACCTGAGACTGACGGCGACCATTGTTTATGCGACGAGATAGCGATTAGCGATCGATGTCGCTATGGCGACATACTTATTTAGTCACTTGAATAAAATAATAATATGGGCGAAATACTTTATGGCAAAGCAACGTTTGCCTTGACAGCTAGTAGTTATATAATTTAAGAGTAACATTGTCCTACAAATAGAACAATCCATATTTTAGGACCATCAAATCAAAGTATGAAATCCTTTCTATCTCTGTTAGCTACCACTTTCGAGATTTTCCGCAAATAAAATGTTGTTTATCTTATCAAAATGAAACTACTCACAAAAGTTAGCTTGATAGTAATAAAAAAAATATTTGTTCTCGGGCTCCCTGACTATTATCTTCTACTGGTGTAAAAATAATTGTCAAACTCGAACTAAGAATAATTGTAGAATAATGTAAAGACTATTATTATTTTAAAAAAACATTTCTAGGATTTATACATTCGTATGCCTAAAATTTCACTGGTCTTACTAATTCATACCGCATTCAGAGATATTTAATGATGATTGAACTTCAATGTAATGAAGAGTTTAAGCCAATGACATAAGAAACACGTTTAAACATAAGCCACATTATCTGTCAATTGACAGAAATGTATGGGGCGCTTATGTCAAAATCTTCATTTATAAGTCCGCGCGGAACTAGTTGGCCGCGCCTTAGGTAGGGACGGGGGTGAGGGGGCGGGTTGCTTGCTGCTCGCAATGCACATGAGATTAGACAGTGACGACAAATCTCACGAAATCGTGAACAATAATATTATTTAATTATTGGAAAGAATAAATTAAAGACATTAGACAATTGATCAGTTTTATATTCTAAACCCGCTTTCCCCAACCCGCGGCCCGCCGGGACTTTATTTGTGGCCCGCGTGATGTTAAACAATTTGGAAATTCACGCCCACCGGCAAAATAACGTAAAGTCTAAATATCATTAATAATATTTTTTTTTAACGGGCTTTGGCCCACCACACATTCCCACCACTGTATCTCCTGTCTCGCCAGGATCGACAGCGGTATCTAACCACGAAAACCCTTTGATATGATCTCAGGGAGCCCGAGGGATATGCTAAAACTGTCTTGGGACCCGCAACGAAATTAATCAAAAGAAAATAGGAGGAGTAGGAAGATTCCAATTTCCCTCCCCATAAAAGCGGGAGACAGCACAAAGTTGCAATGACCGATAGTCAAAGAACTTAAGGGGGGAGCACCACGGAAATAAGGTTAATAATTATGACTCCTAAGCTAAAACTAAGTTAATATTGGAGTTTATTGTGTTTGACTGTTGCCAATAATAATTGTGGCAAAAACGCTTGAAGGCACGGAAGTTCCTAGCGCTGTCCACGAGATCACCGTAGTATGCTACTCCAGATGTACAGAATAGGTTGTTTAGCATAGTAGTTCTTTCGTCCTGCCAGAGACTGCACTCCCAGAGAACATGATGAGCGGTTTGTTCAAACATGTTGCCTTCAGTCGAGCACTCGCACATGGGTGATGCTACTAGTTTAAATCCGTAAAGTTTGGCCTTAAAATTTCCATGACCGGTCAGGAATTGAGAAACGCAGTGATCAATATCCATCCAATGTTTGGATAGCCGTTCACGAATATTAGGGAAAAAATTATAAAGATGTCGCCCTTTGGTGGAACAGTCCCATCGCGACTGCCATTCGGAGATTAGGCTTTGCACAGAGTTTTCATAAGGTTCAAACAATCTTGCTATTTTAATTTTATCGCGAGCGCTTAAAAATAACGGGTTGTCAATGTTTTTGTTATGATAATACATTGTCGCACGACGCTGAATCTCAAGGTCAACGGGTAAAACTCCGGCTAACACAGGCAAGGCTTCGGTTCTTGTGGTCCTGTAAGCTTTGCACAAGAATATAAGAGCAAGACGTTGGCTTTGTAGCAACTTGCGACGAGCCGCGCCGATTGTTGCCCTGTCGGCCCACACGGGGGCCCCGTAGCAAATGCTGCCTAGATAAGTAGCGGTGTAAATTAATTTTAGGGTTTTGAAAGAGAGGCCCCATGTCGACGTAGATATTTTGGTAAAGGAGTAAAAATTGCGCTTCGCTTTCTCACCGGTTTGAATTATATGTTCTAAAAATGTAAATTTATTTTCCAAGTAAAAACCAAGATAACAGAGTGACTGTTTACGTTTTACGTTAATATTGTCAAGTTTAATGCTAGGGGAAGATATAAGGGAACCTTTTAAAAGAATTTGGTAAGTTTTATACCCTGAAAATTTCAGGCGATTACGTTTACCCCAACTCGATATTAAATTAAGAGTATCATTGGCTTTAGATTCAATTTCGGAACGTGAATTTGCTTGAACGATGAGAAACCCGTCATCGGCGTAGCCAACTAGTACGCACAGCGGTGGTAGGGGAAGACTTAATAAATCATCAAATCCGAAATTCCATAGTTTTGGCGAGATAACAGAGCCCTGAGGGCAGCCGCATGTTAAATCTTTGGCGTGTGTACAATGGCCAAGTCGAAGGTTAGTTTGACCATTAGAAAAGTAAGAACGTATTATGGCATAAATATTACAGTAGCAACCTAGATTTTTTAGTTTTAATAATAACATCGGCCACCAAGCATGATCGAACGCGCCGGAAATATCTAATGAAATGGCAACCACGTATTTCGATTCCGAAAGATTTACTATTTTTCTAACTTCCATAGCCGCGTCAACAGTCGATTTCCCGGCGGTAAAACCGAACTGATGGCTATGAAATTTAGGGCCACCGGGTAGCAGGCGAGGTACGATGAGACGTTCTAGTAATTTACTTAAGCAAGGCAGTAACGTTATCAGACGGTAAGATTTTGGGTCGTCAGGAGGTTTGTTTCCCGCTTTAGGTATTAACTTTAAACAACCGGTGCGCCAAATTTTTGGAAATAAACCTTCTGCGATACATCTGTTGTAAACATGTAGAATCGATGAATTGGCCGCTAAGCACGCTTTTTTTATCATAATATTCGATATTTTATCCTCGCCCGCAGGCCAGATCGTGGCCAGATTTACGAAGATTATTAATTTTTCGCCTGGCCCTTCTAAATTCCCGACGAAGATTAAGAAGTTTACTGTTCCACCATTTACAGTTGTGATCTTTTTTAAGAGGTCTACGACCCAAGGCTACATCGGCACAGTAAACAAATGTGTTTGTCATAATTTCCGCGCACTCATTGACGTTTAAATCCGGCTGAGTGAAGTCTCCGGCATGAGCGGTAATGAGGGAGCGGAATAAATTCCAATCGCCGTTCTTTACATTGTATTTATAGTCATTAGAATTGACTACGGTATCACTCGGGACCGCACGAGAAAACTCGTACACCAATAAGCGGTGATCACTACATGATGCATCAGGAAGGACACGCCAATGCCTAATCTGGACGTACGCGCTGGATAGCGTGAGGTCAATCGACGATTCGCCCGTTGGGCTACTATAGGTAGGTGGTGCATCGGGGGTGTTGTGAATATGGAGGTTAAACTCCGCAATAAAGTCTTCTACAGCGGTACGTCGGTCGCGGTCAGTGTACCTAAGTTGGCCGTGCCATAAGGGCGAGGATGCATTGACGTCGGCGCCAATAATAATTTTATTACCCGCGAGATATTGTAATACGCGGCGAAGTTGATGTAAATGGGGGCTTACGGAATCCGCGTACTGAAAATAGCAGCTTACAACGTATAGTCTAAACTGAGGACACGATACCTCGGCTACCGCACAGTGCGACGTCGAAAGGTTAGTTAAGGCCGTGACTGAAAATCTAGACTGAGGTGTGTAAATACCCGCGCGAGCTAAGTTATTAATTTGTTTTATCTTCGACCGTAGCGACGCGTGTTGATATTGCTCCTGTACGAGCACTAAGTCTAAATTGTAATCGGAAACCAACTTTTCTAATTCTATCGTTGCGTGCTTACGAGTATTGTTGTGGAGGTTTAACTGTCCTATATTTAAACTATCCATACCGAGTCGTTAAAATAAGTTGCTCCATTTTAGACTTATACGTAGGACAATCTGGGGAGCCTGTGGGGTGGTCGGTCGGTTTTTTATAACGCAAACTACCGCAAACCGGCTTAAAGTCTTCTTTATCTTTTTTTGGGCAGCTATCCGAGCTATGACCTTCGGCGCAATGTTTACACTTACAGCATGGCTTTGTGTCACGACAGAATTTAGCTGTGTGCCCGTACTGTTGACAGTTAGCGCAGCGCACGAGTTCGACATCATCTACGAAGCGGCACATCGCCCAGTCGATAAAAAGTTTTTCTTTTGTTTCGATGAGGTGTTGACGCACTTTAGGGTCTAGTTCGATACCTATCCATTTTTGGTTATTATATTCTTTGTTTAAAATACGACGTCTTACTATTTTTGTCGAACTCATGAATTGATCTTGCGTCACATTGATTTCGCCGTTTACGTTTTGGTTGTACAGGGATAATAGAAAATTATCGTCTGTAATGTGTTGAGGAACATCTTTGATAAGGATGCGCGGGCTACGCCCCTTGGGTGTCTCGAGACGGAGACCGGCAGATTTTAGCGCGTCGACTGACTTTAATTTTTTAACTTGCGACTCGCTCGTGAGGCGCAGAAGCACGCCCGAATTCGCTGTTTTCTTAACGCCGTGAAATTGAAAACCGTCGGCCGGGTTTATGACCTTCATCAAAGCCTGCTTTGTCTCAGTTGCCGATTTTAATTCCGCCGATTTTTCTTGCGTGGGGTAGGCTATAACACACGGGAGTGGTTTACGTGTCTCGACGGGGGGAACCGATTTCGCGAGTTTCAGTTTGAGAGCCTCGGAATAAGAGACCGGAGGCGCCGCGGTGGCCGGTTTCACGTCCTGATTAAGTTTAATGGATAGTAAATCTCGCTCCAAATTCGCGACTTTGGTTTCAAATGACGAGTTTTTAATGGCAAGAAGAGAAACTATAGTTGTCAGTTTTTGTGTCATGTTCATTATATCGGATTTATTGGCAAAGTTGTTGCGCCTCGAGACAGTGTCGTTAGCGAATTCGTTAATTTTTCCCAAGTACGAGGACGCTTCGCGGACTAACTCGCAGTAATTAAACGAATCATCGACTGCGCTGCAAGTGTCTAATAGTGAAATTACCGGGGACTGCGGCTCGTCCCTTATGGGTTGGTGACGTTTTTCGACTGGTGACACGGAAGAAGGCGATAGTTCGGACAGCAAACATTTTCCGGACGAAGTTGGCGGGGAACGAGGTATGCCGTCCCTTCTTTCAAATGGGTTGGTATTTTTATCTGGCGGCATGTTATTATGACTAGACATTATGTCTTGTTTTCAAAGTTAACAACAACAATAACACTATTTATGATCAGCTGATCGCAAGGCCGGGTGCCCGGCGCAGCGCGCGCGGTACCGACGATACAATATTTTTACCTACCTACAATTCCTTACTGTTATAAATGAACAAAGGGAATTACTTACCGAGATAAATCCAATAAAATACGGGCAAATGTGTTCAAAAACTTACAGTAAACGTAGATTACACCGTTACCTAGCTTTTTACACACACTCAGCGCGCAATTAACGATTTTAACCACCGAAAACAATTTTAATTCCCGGAGCGCACGTCAGACGATGTTAACCGTACCGAGTCCGCGGGGGGAGGGGAATAATATTATTAAATATAATATTAAATCTTTAATTTTGAAGAAAGTTATTTTTTAACCCTAAAAAATGTTTGTTGTGGCCCGCGAGTCGCGACACCAAGACCAAAACATGTTTGTGGCCCGCATGAAAAAAAGGTTGGGGACCACTGTTCTAAACTATTGGCATCGGCTTTTCGTTTTTTTAAAAACGTATGCACTTTAAATATTATTTCCTTAGATTGTCTTTTTATCGGCGGACTCATCTTGCTATTGCAATTTCTTGTGCGAAGCGCCCCCCCTGCCTCTCCGTCCCACCGCTCACATACCTCAGGCACGGCCAACTAGTTCCGCGCGGACTATAGTTTAATATTCGTCTCTGGGTAGCAGTTAGACTTATAAATAAGTATAACCAATTATTTTTAGTAGTCAAAGCTTCAGTCAAAGTTAAAAATTGTTGGCTTTTATAAGACACTTTCCGAACGTAAGTGCACAAACTGAAAATATTTACTATCCCTCTGGGCTCTATACAATTTTCAGTTTTGCTAAGTTTTAAGATAAACTCAAACTACAAATTAACGAAGATTACAAACACTGTTCTATTTCGAGTTTAAACTTCCAATTAGCCAGTTAATGAAGTAATAAGCCCATTTGATCTTCCGGATCTTGTAACGTGATAAAAGAAAACTTGCTATTTTCAACAGTACCAACTATAACTTTACATACCTACCTATAGACTTAATGTATTACCTAATAACATCTTTTGTTAAAAATAAGCATTATGTGATATTATGTCATATTAGTAACATCTATTCCTACAAAATATATAACTTCCCACTATGCCAGTCTGGCTTCAAGGTAAGTTCGAAAGAAACGCCGAGGCCAAGAGGTAAACGAATTTTGAAGTGGCATAGTTGCGGTCAAAATCTAAATTTAAACTGTAATGTATCAATTAAAACATCACTTATTTACTGTTCATGAAAGACAACACCACAGCTATAATAATTAATATTATTTTTGTTTTGAAATTTGGAAATAGGTTCTCTAATACGATACACGTTAACAAGTATGTCTATCCATCATTACGTATGTACTACAGTTATTTCCTTGATAATTATTGTAATAAATAGAGAAAGGGCTTTACATATTATGCACGTAATTTATTTCTCACAGCAATTCGTACCTATTTAAAGTCCCTCGAAATTGCTTGTCTAATAATGTCAGGCGTCTGAACTCTGAAGTCTGAACAATAATATTTCCCGAAGCTTATGCGTACCTATACCTTAGGGCAAATAATAATAAGTCAAGCAAATTGTAGTACAGATTTACATTAGCTTACATACCGTATGAATCATACGGTATGATAGTGAGTATAATAATAAGTAACAGCTAATCTGACGACGACGAATCCGAAACAAAGCTTAAAGTTTAGTGTTTCGAAATCTCTGTCTAAATTAATTAAAAACGGTCTTAAAAATGAACAATGAGTTCCATTTCTGATTTAGATTAACTTGCGGAATAAATGCAACTTAATATATAAATTTTTGACGTAGAAAAATATCCGCACCTGTGATTAAAATAATAATAATTGTTTACGGTTAAATTAAAATATGTTCAACAGACATAAAGGAAGAAAAAGGTCGAGGTTATATAAAGAAAAGAAACAAAACAAAATATTGTTGTATTTAAACATAAATTGACATAAATTTATGTTAATTACGAGCGTGCACGTACCTGGCATCCCAGGAGTGTAGTATGACGGGAACCAGCTGCTGATCTTGTCCATCCTGCGCGGACTGGTTCTTGGCCGCCGCGGCCTGGGCGGAAGTCAGCGCGAGCGCCTTGTAGCGTGACTGCTCAGCAGTGGGCAGCACGATGTCGACGGACCGCGAGCGGTGGCTGGTGCTCGGCACGCTGAGCAGATCGGCGTCATCCGTTATCTCTTCGGCTCGGGCTCCCCCGGAAACTTTCGAGAAGCAGGAGTCGACGGATGCGGCTCGATCTCGCTTCAATTCGGGTACGGCCAAGTAAATGTCGAGAACTACCGTGCCGTCTTTCGCCGCATTTTCGACCTCCTGCTCGGACGCCCGGACGTTCTCGAGCGAGCTTCCGGTCGGCTCGACGAAGAACGCCTCCTGCCGGGAGATCGATCGTCTCCTCTGGGGTTGCGTCGGGGGCTCGTCTGCGGGGGGCTGCAGCTCGAAGGACGGGGCCCCGGGGGTGGGGGGCGGGGACTGTATTGGCGGAAGGAGCAGCATCCTCGGTGGGGGGGCGCACGCGATGTAGATCCGCGGCACGTCAGGCTCGCTCTCGTCGTCGTCGTCGTCGTCGTCCTCGGCGGACGAGGAGGCGAAGAGGCGCTCGGGTGTAGATCGCTCCTCGCTCCGACGGGCGAGCCACGTCTCCATGTGCCGACAGTGAACGCATGGTGGCGGGGTACCTTTACCTGATCGGCGCCGAGACCAAAGTCGCGGTACCTGAAAAAAAGTGTACTTGAGCTGACGTTAAAAAAAAACAGCGGGAACTAAAATTATCATATTTCGCAACGACCATAACTTCAGTTGACGCCATATTTGCCTAATATGAATTTCTCACCTCCAAGTATGTGCCCGAGTCATCGGATCCGGCGGAGTCGAAGGAGCGGCTGCGAGCGCCCTGCTGCGGCACCGACAGCAGCAGGGTCGACCCCGAACTGCGGGCCGCTTCCAGTTGGATCTCGTCGAACGACGCCGACCGGATCTGTACAAGTTGGACCGTGTAATGAACCAAGAATAAAGAGTTAAAGTTCTTAAAGATGTTCTTTCATAGTAAATGATAAGATTAAACATCCCCATAATGTGCTTAAAAATAAAATAAGAGGTTGTCCTTGTTACGAGTCTAGCCAAAATATATTATTTTATATTATTAGATCCATTTTATATTTATAATATAAAATTCTGTAATTCGTCTCGTGGTTTCAAACATAATGTGATTTTCCATTTTAGCTCTAAAATGGAAAATTTAATTGATAATTTATGAATAATACGCAATTTCCTGTTTTTAACAAATAAAATACGCTTGACTTTTAGTTCATAAACCTCGGTATTAAAATATTTAAAATGCTTTGGTTTGATTTGGTTGTACTGAAGTTCTTTTCATTAAAATAATTTGCTTGAGAACTCGCTAAGTCCCTTTCAATCGCAAAAAGGAAAATAAAAGTATTGTTTTATTCCAGAGAGAAAACTTTTCAAATCAAATTGTATTTTATAAGACTCCAGTAAGGTTTCCGGTAAAAGTAATAAACGTGTTTAACATTCCTATTGTACATTTCATAATATTTGTGCTCTCGTTTTAAAACATTGATCCTTCTAAGTTTAGCTTGTTAAAAAAACTTTACTTTCCATTCATTAAGAAGACTACAATTTAGCGAAACAATATGAGGTATGTATGCATTAATATCTGGAAGAATTATCAGTGTCATGACAGAAACTTTGTATCTAAACAGAGTGTAATAGGGTATCTAGAAATCATGTTTATTGTAAATTGATAAATTAATAATTTTATTTTTATAGGAAACACGCTGATTCAGACACTACTATTAAATTACTAAATTACGCAGTGTGAATTTTCCTCGAATATAGCAAGCGCATGTCGCCTACGCCGTAGACATGCAGGCTCTACGGCGTAGGGGCTACGTGTCTGTGCCGGCTTTTTACGTTGAGTTACTTGTCTACGAAAATTATACCCACCAAGTCAAAAGAGATAATTTAATATTAGCTATTCAAGACACTTAATCGTGTGTAGGACAAACACAAAATATTACCTAGTTAGAAGTGATTTAAAAATAGTTCAATAATTGTAAACATAGTGATTGAAAGTAACATTATAGTTTATTATTGCATTTAAAAATATTTCCCGTCTTAATGGGTTTATAAGTACTCAATCGAGATACTTGAACAGGAGATTCAGAATTGATTGCGTAAAGTTAAAATGTTGGAAACAACTTGGATACGGTATATTTGTTTCCTCCAAGCGATTGCAGAATTTGATATTGTGATGCCACGAGACTCTAGCACTCTATTAGTTGTACGGATGTACTTTGATCATCTCAATGTAATGACTAATGAGGTGTTGCTAATGTTGTTTCGAATCGAGTAAGATATTTAGAACACTACATGAACCTTATGTTATCTGTGTAGTGAATTATAACGCTACAAGACAAAGGCTAAAATAAATGTGGTTTATTACATATACATAGGATTAATAGAAGGAAAAATTTCAAACAACCTTAAAGTTGTTAACTTCAAAGTTTAAAGGTACGAGAAGATTATATGGGAAACTTAAAAGTTTATTAAAGGATACTCGTATTTTCATCAAGAGTACTAAGTAAAGAACTTAAATAAAAAAAAATAAACACAATTATTTTTATGTCAAATAAATGCCCATTTTATCTTCAAGTTAGTACTTGAAGATAAAATGGGCAATTATTTAACATAACGATAATAGTGTTTCACCCGTGGGCGAGTAATAAGCATACTAGATTGTTAGGCCGTGTTTCCACCTGCAAGACAACTGTCGCGAGAAGTGTCTGACAGTCTGTCTCACAGCAGCTTGCAAGTGTAAACCCCGTAGCAAGTGCTTTCGCGACAATTTGTCAAGCGCTTCCTGCGAGTAGTTGCGACAGCATGTCTAAACATGTCTGCGAGGACTCGCGACAGATCTCGCTGCGGGTCACCGCAGATATACGGTCTAGTTTCGTATGGCATTTCTCGCACGACATTTATTGCAGCAATATATTGCAGGAATTTGTATGAATTATAAACAATATTGCAAGAAACTCACGCAAGATTTCCGCGAGTTTGCTTGCAGGTGGAAACACGGCCTTAAGGAAAGGCTTCATGAAACAAAAGAGAGAAGATGAAAGAAAAATGTTTACTTAAGTGATGCAACAAAATTAGGTAGGTATTGCAATTATTGGACTTGTGTATAAGTATTTAACAGCATACGAAGAAGTAGAAATGACTACTAAAATCTGTATACTCGTTCACGGCGCATGACGCTGGTAGTTCTGTCTGATCATGTCAAATTGTTCCTCAAGTCTATTGATGACTCAATTTCGACGTAGCCGTGTTATCGTATATATAAGATAAATCTATGGATATTTTGACCGGCAGGGTGATTTTGTAACTTGCAAGAGCAATGTAAGTAGCGAAAATTATTCAATATCAGGAATTTCGAATATATTAAATAATAATCACCCTACCGTTCTTATACATATTATACAGGCTGTAACAAAACTACGTGAAAATACTTTAGGGTGTGTATGTGTCCCCTATATTGTAGAGTTTGCTGTGAAAGTAGCAGCGCTGAAAGGCTAACTTTTTTAATTTTGGTATGGGAAAATTTATGACGCTATGGCGCTTGCCCATACAAATCACAAAAACAATTTGGTCCTTCAGGGCTGGTACTTAGTGAACTCTATATTATGAGGGTCATATACAAACCCCTTAAGTATTATCGCTTTGTTTTGTTACACCTTGAATAATAGAGAGTGCAGGTACCTGTTTTGGCACTTCGAGACTGCTTTGGGTCTTCATGTCTGCGGGCGTCGGGGTCTTGGAGCGCTTGAAGGTAGACCGAAGTCGCTGCATGGCGGGCGGGGCGGGCAGCGCCGCTCATGTCGCGGGCCCGCCCCGCCGCCCGCCGCGACCCGCCCCCTCAACGACGCTACAACACAACACACATGATTAGTTTCACAACCACATCTAGGTCCACATCTTCTAATACTTATGATCTAGCACCAACTACATCTTCTAGTGATAAAAAAATAAAAGCTTAAAAATCGTGTCGTGGAGTCGGACGCGATCTTCAGGTCACAGAGTGGCAAGAAACTGCGCAAGACCGCGACAAGTGGCGCAAACTCGTGTCGGAGGCCAAGATCCACTTTGGGTCGCTGAGCCATCGTAGTAAGTAAGCAAGTAAGTTAAAAATCACGCTTTTTTCAAAAATTTTAACAAATTATTACATTTTCATTGGCTCTTAATACGTATGCAAAGGTTTCAATTAATTAGAGCGCTGGAGGTAGGTAAAAATCGTGCTCAAAGATTCCGTTACATATACATACATCCCAAGCTAATAAAAGCGTGTGAAAAACTTCTAGTACTACAACAACCAGTAACATTTCGGTGTATCTTATCTCTGTATCGTGACCGCTATTTTTGACGCTTTTGACTTTTAACCGACTTCAAAAAAGAAGAGGTTCTTCGTTCGGCTGTGGATTTAGATTTTTTAAATTTTGTTGTACACATAATATAATACCCGTAACTTACGTTTAAGCTGGGGATCATACATGCCCAGGGTACGCAAAAGAATAGTGATACACCTAAATGCAACAAATGTGAACCTAGTTTTGTCTGCTCTAAGGATATTTTGTAAGTACTAGAACACAACACTCCATAAAAACTGTCACAAGTAAAGGGACTGTTAGGTGTTTTACAGCTACTTACGTCTACTAAAATTTTAATAAGGGCTGCGTTACATTGCAATTAAAATAGGGACTTTTTTTAATCTAGTCGAAGTAAGTTAAAGAGTAACAGACTAAACTGACAAAATGTTAGTGACACTGTTACCAAAATCTTGAATCAAAATAGTATTTTTATTCATGAATTATTTACCTATTTCAGGGTTACCAAGCGAACCAAATTGCGATCTTTTAGCTTAACCCAATTCCAGAGCCAATTTGGAACTGTCAACCTCTGGATGGGGATTGTGGGCATTAATCGACAACAATTGATTTGAATTTATGCCGTTGTGTTGTAATTTACCTTTATAATATGCCAACTTAATAATACTGTGGATAGCCTACATAATAAGAAAACGAATTTATGAAGCGGGTTATAAGCAACAATTTGAAAACTGGCGTTTTTTTTTTGCATAAGTGGAGGCTTTAGAAATGGGAAAATGATTTGGAATCCGAAAAATGTAGAATCTAATAAAAAAAATCGACAGTTTTTAAAATTGGCACTTACTAGATTCATCCGCTCATGTCCTCAACTATATGTAGCCGAATGCAATAAACGTACAAACTCGATGTCAAAGGCGGATTGAACAGAAACGAAAAATGTTAAATTTTAAACCTAATTGCCTAAAAGCTACCTGAACCATATATGCTTTTAGCTTTGGTATAAAACATGCTATGACAAGAATTGGATTATACAGAATGAATTTTGCGTCTAGGCATGGAAAGTAAATAAAAATTTGCTGCTCTTTCAAAATTAACTCTAATTTTAATGATGAAGAACAGTCTCACATTTATTACTAGAGTAGAGGAATTTTGCACGTCAGTATGCCAAAAAAATCTTCCGTAATGCACACTTCCACGATAAAAAGTACCAAATGTGGCAAGTATTTGTTACAATCGGTCCAATCCAATCTCCAAAACTACCGGTGCCCATTCGAATCAAACAATCATGTCCTGTCTATAATACTTTTATGCACCTAGACACTTTCGTATGTTACCAACCATGAGAAATTCATTCTGTACCTCAACTTATACTCTTCCGTTACCCACGTGACTTAGCGTACGACTTAAACTAGATTTAAGTCATACAACATTTTGTATGACAGATGTCGTATAATACGACACACGACACAAAATTGTACGCTCCCATTTCTCCAAGGTAGTTCTCTCTCAGAAATGAAGAAGTGTTTATGCTAAGCTGAGAATAAATTACATAATACACCTAGCATGTTATTACTTATTATTATATACTCTTGAGTCTTGCTTTAATAATAAATAGTATAAATGAAAGCGCAATAAATAGCATTACACGAAACAAAAAAATGTAAAACAGTAAAAAAATTACTCACCTCGCGCAATTATGCTTCAAATATTAATTATAAACTTCACATAAAACCACATCAAAGTATCAATAACACACTATATAATATGAATGGTAACAATGTTTAATTGTGATATTGTGTAATATTATATTTTTTGTCCGGCGTAACAAATATAACAATGTATAAATGGGTCATCCGTTTATAATCTCATGCTATCAAATTAATTAACAATTGAATAGCGAAAAGCTAATTACTACCTGTAATAATATATTAAAGTATGCTTATTATATAAATATTTTATTTTCCTTCTTTGTTTTCATCGTTACCAATAGTAATTTTGTAGCAAATTGTAGCAATTGGTGGACCACCAATTGCCTAGTAATTTCGCTTTCTTATTCCCACGAATCTGGAATAACGACTTGTTCGGTTTGACATAATATCAAAAATTATCAGAAAATATAAAAAATGAAAGTGTCAGAATATGTTCTGACGGATTAACATAAAAAGTATAAACATTGCATTATTTTGTTAGTGTGAGTTCAGAATCTGTTAGATAGTGTGCGTTTTTGTTAAGATGATGTCGTTTATTATTCGAATGTATTTCTAATTGAGTATTATATATTGTTATCTTTCTCAGAATCCTTCTACAATCAAATATATACAAAATAAACCACTGTCTGCGGACAATTCTTCACTGTCACAATAATTTAGAAAAAATACTGTACCTACCCGTAATACCCTTATCACCCGTATCCCGTGCATATATTTGTCGATGATTAATATTTAACAAAATATCTTTCGTCAATTGAAGGCAAAAAACTCAAAATAATTCGACAGTCCAATTTTCAATTGAAGCTAATGCTCTCGAGATGAGAAGATCTTTCTTCTCATTCCTTAGAGCACTCTTGAGTGCTCTCGGTATGTAAATTCACTGTACAAGTCAATTATTTCAATGTCCAACTCGTCATTGCTGGCACCTGGTACCATAATAGTAGCTGCCCAGGCTATTTGTATAAAATGCGTCAATCAAAATGTCATAATATTACCGACGAGAGTGCTCGAGCGAAGTGCTAACGTACAGGTTGCAGCATTTCCGACTTTTTATGGGTGGATTTTTTAGCTTAATGTCAAAGGCACTAATAAAATATTACTGTAAATTAAAGTACGTAGATTTCACCCGCTTTTTCATGCAATAAAAACTAATCTATGTCCTTTACGTACTTGGACGAAAAGTATCTCAGTTATATTTGATTAGGGCACATGAAGGCAAACACACTTTGGCATTATTATCTCTATTTTATGATACTGATAGATCACTTTAACATTATATTTAATTAGTGACAAGCTGTTTCTAAAAAAGCGGTAATTTCATTAAGAATGTCAGTTCTTATGTTTAACCTATCAAGCCCCATAAGAGCACCGGTGGTCGCGACAACAATATAATAACAATAGATTTCCAAGAATCCGCAATCAAAGGATTAATCTGAAAAATCACCTTGAAGTGAGCTAGCTCCGAAGTCTGAGACGCCGCACCGAGACGCCGACTGCGCGTTCTTGTTTACGTTGATTGAAAGTATAAAAGTGCTCGAGGAACGCTCATAAAAATGGCATAAAACTTGATAATGCACAAATAAGATTAAGCCTCGATCGTTCGTCGACTTTTTATGGGTTTCTCTATGTTTGATAAATTTTTCCCACCTTTGATCCGATTTTGGCACCCCCGTGTTATGGCTTCCCGCCATCTCGTTTATATCTCTTACATTGTAACTTTTATCGCCGTAGACAAAAATATGGAGATTAATTCGACGCTCTTGATCGTGAATGCAGAAAGAAAAAGTTTTTAATGCGTAATAAAAATCTTTAGCGCGCAAAAGCTTTAGGTTGGATATTTAATAATTTTACAATCGAACTTTGTAACGGGAAAATGTGAAAAGCCGATGGAAAATCGCATTAATGGTACTAAAATATAGATCAGCCCTGAGCCTGTAGCTCACTTAATCCACTTAGTTACTTGCATTACCGATTTGCTCGACCTATTAATACCGACACAGGAGGCTTAAAATATCTACACTACCGAGTCAATCATATAAAGTTTTTTTTTAAATCTTTATTTGGGACTTGGTTCAGAAACAGAGGCGACCATGTCGTCCTCATATTAATGCTACAAAAAAAGTATATATATATATATATATATATATATATATATATATATATATATATATATATATATATATATATATATATATATATATATATATATATATATATATATATATATATATATATATATATATATATATATATATATATATATATATATATATATATATATATATATATATATATATACTTCATTATATTATTTACTTTTTATATCATATTGAGTCTATCAAGAATTCCTTTATGATATTGTTGTTTTTAATTAATTTTTAATTAAGAAATTTACTTTGAATTTAATAAAAATTGCTATAACTTATTTATTTTTGTCTTATAATATTTTGTAAAAAATATGTTTTTAAGAATTGTTACCATAATAAAATCGTGATTAAAAAAGACCTCAGCTACGATAATGATTACAATTTGCCTTAGTTAAACGGCCGAATTCATGGAGGAATGTAAAATGTCAATAATTATATTTATTATAAATTTTAAAAGCCCGTCTTCCCCACAAAATATTTTATGCTAAATTCTGTTTAAACTTTTGCTGCGTCCTTTTTGCTAGAATTAGGGTTCCGTATAGAAAAAGTCACTCAGATCTGTTACTGCAGCGTTTGTTACAATTTTATAGAGGTGGCGTAAGGCGTGGGCGGTGTGGGCGACCGCCCATGACGGCCTCGCGGTCGAAGGGGCCTCGCGCCCCTGGACGACGGGCATTTTTTTAAGGATTTACCAGTTGTTTGAGTTACGAGAGTTACGAGAATGAAAGTTTGAGTATCAAAAAACTCTTTCTCTCAACAAAATCCGTCCTCTTGCGTCATCCATCAGGGGGCCTCGCAAATCTTGCGCACATCAAATTTAGGTCTTGCCCCGCCTGTGCATTTTTTTTTTATTTTACTCGTGACCTTGATTCTTATTAAAATCAAAAGTAACCACAATCCACTTACATTTCTAATCTTATGATACAATTTTATTTTAAAACTTATCGCATCGCATGTAAAATTTATTTTCATTAACAGTAATTCATGATTATTAATTTTACAGCTCGTTAAAATATAAACAAAGCTTTAAATTCATTAGAGCTTTTAACGTACTTTAACATCACAAATAAAGTTGATAATATAAATGTAACGACGCGACGTCAGATTTCGGCAACATTGAATGCTCACACTGAAAATTAAAATAAACGTTATTACGGGTATTATGATTTATGTGTGAGTGTTGATTTAAGGTTTTATTATGTAGTATATAAATTCTAAGCTCGCTTTTATGTTCAAGTATATAATATTACGAGGGTAAAATGAAATTGGGTCATAAGAAAATTAAATTTTGGTGGATAATGCAAATTTTTTTTAACCCCCGACAAAAGGGGGGGGTGTTCTCGTGTCTGTCTGTCTGTCTGTCTGTGGCATCGTAGCATCCAAACGGGTGGGCCGATTTAGATCTAGTTTTTTTTGTTTGAAAGCTGACATGATCGAGAGTGTTCTTAGCTATAATTCATCATCATCAACCTGCTCAGTGGTGGATAATCTGGGTTTATCTGGTTCATGAAAGGGCGTTAGCAACTTACAGTCGTTTGATGGGTTTAATATTTCTTTCTAGTTCGTGACATTTGTGAATATGCTATACAAGTGTGACATTTGTGAATATACATTAATGGAAAGTTGGTGCTGGTGCTGCAGCATCACCTGGTAATCAAAAGGATATCCAACTCCTCGCCAACTTAGAGCAGAGGTCTAGTGCTTGGGCTCATTTTTAACCGACTTCCAAAAAGGAGGAGGTTATATGCTCGGCTGTGGATGTGTCGCAGGAAAAAAAGGATATCAGGGATTTCATGATATCCCTAGGGATATCACGAACTCCCGGTAGATGCCGAATATTCTTGTTTGTTACGTCTTCTTACTAATAATACCTAGTGATATGTCATTTCACACTAAATCTAGTGAAATGTCAGAAACGCGGATACCGCCGAATAAAAATCGAGCCACTCATTTCTCTCGCTCGCTCTAGTTCCCACACGTGACAGTTGACACGGGCACTAGTGGGAGTGAAACAAATGCGTCGCTCGAGCAAGCGCGGCTCGTCTAGCCTGGAGACAGACAGACAGACTAACCCTTTGGATACGGAACCGTAAAAACTAGGATAATCGAAGAGCTGGAGTACCTGTAGTACCTGTGCCTGTACAAGAGCCTAACCAAACTAGAGATCGACATGCCACCTTTACAAAAAATATTCAACTTGGTCGGCCGCTTCATTTGACGTCAAAAATCAAAGGTCTGAAGTATCTGATGAAGAACCCTCAGCTGGTTTCAACTGTATGATTCAGAGATATGGTGATGCCCCCTCAGATCTGCTATTGCATTACACGTGTGATAATAATAATAAAAAATAAGACGGGTTGCACTCCGGGAGTGCCGGCAGAAGTGAAAACTTGATTATTAACGTTGTGTATTTTCTAATTTCTTACACATTTTTTATGAATATCGATTTTTAAAAAATCGTTTTTTTAATAAATCGAAACCCTTACAATCGATTAAATTTTTAACCCATTTTTTATGAAAATCGATTTTTAAAAATCGATTTTAAAAAAATCGATTTTTTTAATTAATCGAAACCCTTACAATTTTTTTAACCCATTTTTATGAAAATCGATTTTAAAAAAATCGATGTTTTTAATTAATCGAAACCCTTACAATCGATTAAACTTTTAACCCATTTTTTATGAAAATCGATTTTTAAAAAATCGATTTTTTTTTAATTAATCGAAGCCCTTACAATCGATTAAAAAATATCGACAATCGAAAAAAAAAAACAATCGATTGTTCAATTAATCGATTTCGATGTTACAACACTACTCTCCAACCGTCTTACGGTTTTTCGATCAGCACGAGCATCTGACGCGAGTTTCACAGTTTTTACCCATCCCACAAAAGTGCTCAACGGCGCTAAAGAAGTTTTCACTTCAATAACTCCCACTCTGGTTTTGGTGACGGTGGCCGGTTTCATTGAAACCAGGCCAAGAGTAATTTTATAGTGCCCAAGTGTGTGCGCAGTACACAAGAGCAATCTCTATATTCCTTTATTCGCGTAACCCGGTGGGACGGAAGACAGACACGACCGGCGAGAGATCAGGCGCAGGACCGACTTTTTACATGCCCATCCGACGCATGGATCATCTAACATCTTACTTGTCAGATTCAGATGTTAGATGATCCTATCAAAGTACCCGCGTGTATACTACTAAGCGAGAGAAATGCGTGGCTTGATTTTTATTCGGCGGTGTCCGCTTTTCTGGCGTTTCACTAGATTTAGCTTAGTGAAATGACATATCACTAGATATTTTTAGTAAGAAGACGCAACAAACAAGAATATTCTGCATCTACCGGAAGTTCGTGATATCCCTAGGGATATCATGAAATCCCTGATATCCTCTTTTCCCTGCGACAAATATATTTTTTTAGAGATGTGCCGATCATGACTTTGGCCGACTAGCCGACTAGCCGATTAGTCGGCTGCAAATAAGCCGACTAATCGGCCGACTAGTCGGCCAAGCCGATCATGGATTCGGAAGTTTCTGTGACGCATTTTTACTGCGCATTTTTACGCCTGCAAACGTGTCGAATCGTGTTAATATTATTACTTCGCGTACGTTACTTTATTTTGTTTCTTTGATGGTTTTCATTAAATATTTCATTTATTTGAAATCTCTATTTAATAATACACACATACATAATTTGTTGTTAAAATTATATAAATTACAAAAATAATTTCTTTACTAGCAAGTAATTTCAGAAACACTTCATTTAGGCCGTGTTCACACCAAACTGACTATACGCCGCTGAATGTGAGCGAGCGTTACGCAGTTTATAGTATTTCCATACAAATGAACACTTTTTCGTTCACAACTAACTGACTATACGCCATTACGCTAGGCGTAGGCGCGGACACTCGGCAGCCGATCGTCACTAGTCACTACGCTCCGCGGACGCTGAGTGGCTACGTAGCTACGCGACAGCGTATTGGATCCAGTCCGCCGGGCTGACTCTTTTATGTGAAAAATAGTCTCCCGCTCAGCGTACGCATGCGGTGTGAACGTATACAAGCCGACTGTTTTGTTCACACCGTTGGCGAATTGTACGCTATAGCGTATAGTCAGTACCGACTTCAAAGTAATGAAGACCGTAGTATGTACAGAAATAGTTGAGATTTCGACGAATTCTGAAAAAGGCACTATTGAAGAGTAAGAGTTATTTAATTCTTTTTAGTTCATATTACTATTGTTTTTACCTTGGAAGTTGGTTTTAATTTTTTTGTTAGAAATAATAATTTGATGATTGACGTTGTAAGTGTTACTGATAAGAATTAGTACAGTTAATGAAGGCAAAAATCAGGTGCAACCTCCGATTTCGTTGAACCTCCATCGATTTGGATGAAAATTTGGGATTAAGTACGTTAAGCCCTCTACTTTAAAAGTGACATACGCTCGTATCGCGCTTTTTTTTGAAGGGGTGAAATCCACCCCTTTTGTTGAAAATAGAAAAAATGCAGACTTAACCATTCTGGCTTAAGGGGCCGGGTACCCTCGAAATTCTCATACATACGTAATTCCAAAATCATTTTTTCATACGAAAATATTTAACATGTTTGAGTTGTTTTTCAGTTTAAAATAGTAATTACCTAGGTTCCTGCACAAAAGTTTACTTCAAAATATTTAAACACAAATTTTTTTATTTTTGCTTTAAATTTTTTTTTAGTAAATTTACTACTAAATATTTAAACACTAAAAAATAGAGTAAAACACTAAAAAATATATAAATAAATAGTTAATTTACTACAAAATATTTAAACTCTAAAAAATATTTTTTAGTATTTAAATGTTTTGTAGTAAATTTACTATTTATTTATATATTTTTTAGTGTTTTACTCTATTTTTTAGTGATTAAATATTAAGTACTAAATTTACTAAAAAAAAATTAAAAACAATTTTTTTTAATGTTTAAATATTAAAATTTTTCATTCCTTTTAGCAACCATCCCTTAAATCGTAAAAAAAAACATTTTTTGTACAAATCGTATATTTACATCACATAAAGATTTGGTTTAATATTTATGATATAATTTTTGGATAAAACTGAAATATAAACCCCTAAAAGTACACCTTTATTGCGAATTAACTGTCAAAATTGTGTTCAAAAACTTAATATGTTTCAGTTTTTTAACCCAATTTTTTTCAGTTATTTTACTTAGTATTAATTTCTTATTCTATTGATTCCTGGTGTTGCTTTTATTTAAAAAAAATCACCCCCCGAGAAGGGTTAGCATCCACCCCCAGGGCAAAAGCGCAAGTTGACACTATGTCGTTTTTGTTTCTTAGGGTATCCCCCACCTGCTTACCAATTTTCATGAAAATCCATGGAGGTTCAACGAAATCGGAGGTGAAAACCATCAATGCCTCCACTAAATGGCGTTTTAGCGGGGTGGAAGGTATGCCAGCTCACTTGATTGTTTGATTTTTGGAAGAACACATTGCTTAGATACAAAATTAGTGATTTTCCAGCATCTACGACAGCTAGAGCTGTAACCACGATAGAGAAAGGTCACACCTACCGTTCGGTCAGTCAGGCCTTAGGTGTGTCGGCTTTCGTGGTCCATCATAACTTTCAACGCTACAGAGAGACAGGATCTTACGTTCGGAGACGAGAACAAGGCAGATATCAGGTGGCAATGGTTCAGGATGCCCGTTTAGTAAGCCTTAAGAAATCGACCTCAAACTGCTTTGCAGAGACGAAACCTGTTGGAACAGATCCGAGATGTACGTGTTAGTGATTGTACAGTAAGAAGAAGACTCAAAGAAGTTAAATGAAACTCAAAGTTGCCAGCAAGGGCACCAAAACTTGAGACAGGACACCAAAGAGCCAGGCTAAGATTTGCGCGTGGACATCAAAATTCGACAAGTGAGTGAAATCGTGTGCTGTACAGTGATGGGAGCAAATTCTGTGTAAATTTTGTTGACAGGCGATAAAGAATGTGGATAAATCGTAAGGAACGCTATAGACCATCAAACTTAACGGAATCAGTGGCCTATCATGCAGGCTTCGTAATGGTTTGGGGTGGCATATTATTTGGAGCCCGCACAGAGCTGATGATTGTTAATACTTTGACAGTACAGGGCTACAGCACAGACATCCTAGAACTGCATGTTGTGCCTTTTACACAGTTTTAGGCGGTAACTTCAATTTTATGCGCGTCCATAGAGTAAAAAAATCGGGCATTATTACCTAAATGATGCTGGCGTAGCCCAGGTGGAGAGGTCAGCATGGTCTACGGATGTGGATCCGATTAAGGACGTGTGGCACATCAATGGGTGAACGGTACGAGTTAAAACTCCAGCTCCAAAATGTGTGCAGGAGCTCGAGTTGGCGCTACTGGAGGAGTAGAAGAATATCCCACAGGAAATGATTGACAATCAAAACGCAAGCATGGAATGGCGTATCCAGACTCTCTTGAGATCCATAGAAGGCATTACACGCTTTTAACATGGCATTTCTTAAGTAAAAATGAAGAATTTAACTTAAAAACTTACTACTGAAATTTCAAAGATTTTTCTTAATTTTAGATTTTTGCAGATTTTTTCAGTTTTACACGTTTTTATGCCCTAAATTTATATAAGTTTTATTTTTTAATCATCAATTATTAAATTAATAAATAAATATATAAAAAACAACGAATAATTTTCAAAAAAAAAAAAAAATATTATGTTCCTCTAATTTTGCCGGTGTGTTTAGTTGAGGTTTAGCCGAATTCGGATAAAGGCACTATTAGATAGTAAAAATTATTTAATACTTTTTAGTTTATAATATTATAAAGATGTTATTATTGTTTTTACCTTGGAAGTCGGTTTTAATTTTTTGTTAAAAATAATAATCATCCTACTAATATTATAAAGGCGAAAGTTTGTATGTATGGATGTGTGGATGTATGGATGTATGTATGGATGTTTGTTACTCTTTCACGCAAAAACTACTGAACGGATTTTAATGAAACTTTACAATAATATAGCTTATACATCATAATAACACATAGGCTACAATTTTAACCGACTTTCAAAATAGTGGAGGTGGTATGCTCGTTTTTAGGGTTCCGTACCCAAAGGGTAAAAACGGGACCCTATTACTAAGACTTCGATGTCTGTCCGTCTGTCAGTCTCCAGGCTGTAACTCAAGAACCGCTATAGCTAGACTTTTGAAATTTTCACAGATTGTGTATTTCGGTTGCCGCTATAACAACAAATACTAAAAACAAAATAAAAATAATATTTAAGGGTGGCTCCCATACAACAAACGTGATTTTTTCGGCCTTTTTTGCTCTATATCAGTAATGGCAACAAGTAGGCACATGATATTTTTACGAAGGCCTTATTATTGTATGTCAACGTCAATAATAATTGACATTAATATTAAAAAAAATAAAAAAAATCCATACAAAAAACACAATTTTGGCCAATTTTTGCTCTCTAACGGTACAGAACCCTTCGTGCGCGAGTCCCAATTCGCACTTGGCCGATTATTATTCATGTTCGACGATTACTCCGCCGTTTGTTGACCGATTTTCAAAATTTTTCTTTTGGTGTATAGGGTATCATCCCAATTTGGTACTTTATTCACAAAGGTGGTGACCTGATGAAGGGATCCATAAGTAATCGAGGGAACTCCTCAAAATTTATATGGAAACATATAAAATATTTATGTTTTATGTGGAGGATCCTAGGCATATGCTACTAAAAAGTTATATTTTACACCAAGGCATGCTATGGTTCCGAAGATACTAAGAGAACTCCGGATTCCTTATAGATACAAGTTTGGTCTTTCGGCGATGTTTTAAGAACAGAAAGCATACGCTACTACGCATATTACATTCATCATTATCATCATCACTACCATAATTATTAGGTATACCATGCCATAACCATGGATCGTCCCATGATTATGTCGAGCCTGTCATGACCCTATTATTGGTACTATTCAGAGTCTTTTAGATCGAGGCTCGAGTTTGTCAAGTGACTAAAAAATCTATATTCAGTACTAATATTATAAAGCTGAAGAGTTTGTTTCTTTGTTAGCTTGAACGCGCTAATCTCAGGAACTACTGGTCCGATTTAAAAAATATATTTCAGTGTTAGATAGCTCATTTATCGAGGAAGGCTATAGGCTATAAACTCTATAAAGTATCACGCTAAAACTAATAGGAACGCAGAAAGAGAGGAAAATGTAGAAAAAACGGGGAAAATAAAAAAAAGTGTCTATCTCACGAACTACTGCAGCAATATTTGTAATTTGGCACAGATATAGAGTAAACCACGTCAAGGGACATAAGCAATTTTTTTGCGTGAAAATTTACGGTTTCCGTAAAATTCCTTATTTAAGGTGAACGCAGATTTAGCCGCACCGCACGCACCGCAGTCGCCGCATTCGGAATTCTTTATATGAAGTTATAGGCAAGCTCGCATACCTACCTACCCGCGCCGCAGTCTTCGCAACTTCATAATAATATGAAGAATTGCGAATGCGGCGACTGCGGTGCGTGCGGTGCGGCCAAATCTGCGTTCACCTTTACGCGGGCGAAGCCGCGCGGGACATCTAGTTAAGTTATAATAGTTAACCTTTAACTATGGACGCGTGGTCTCACAGACCGCTCATACCCTGCAAGAATCACATCTACCCTACTTCCCCTTAAGCTTCACTCTTGCGGTGCTTAGTAGCAATAGTTTTAGTCGAAAAATGTATTCTGAAGCAAAAAAATTCGACGCCGACTGCAAGTTTGCAAAATTATTTCGGTTTGAACTTCGAGCGCGGTCTGTGAGACCCCATGTCCATACAAAGAATTATGTGTGTGTTTTCGGAAGTGCGCCATCAATGTCTAAATAAAATGTATTGAAATTACTTCTGCTTATGTATTTTAGTGAAATTCTTCGTCGTAATTACATAACAAGCTTGGAATCTGTCAAACGATTGGAATGTTGCACTGAAAATGTTCTAAGGTACAAAGGGTATTGGAGAGCTAATATTTAGGAAATATTTTTTTACAGCAAAAACTAATTGTAAAAGTCTGGATAACTAGAATAAATACTAACCACAATATATTTAGTTGCGTTTAAGCTATAATTACGTTTGTAGTGGCCTTTACCATGTGAAATGACTGCCAATAATTTAGTCCATGTTCGACCTATGTCAAAATTTTTATGTTACACGTTCAGAAGTTTAAATTCCAATTTTTATATTTAATATGGCCTAGATTAATAGGCAATTAAGGTAAAAAGTTTTAAAAGTTATGTTTCTTTTATAAAAATGTCATTTTTTCGTCACATGTGAATGAAAGTCTTAAAATACACTTTTTGCTTAAATTTTTTTTTATTTTACAATTTAATTTAGAATTTTGAATATTTAACCCACACATTCCCTAAATCAATTGTGTGTGAAGGCATTTAAGCAAAAATAATACAAAAGAATCTTTTAATTACCTAAAAACAGATGAAAATACGAGCGGTCTGTATGTCCATAAGTACAACTTTTAGATGTCCATAGTTAAAGGTTAACAATAAATCAATACCAGTGCCTCAATTCTACTTAATTATACAACATTAAATTAGTAAAAACAAAGCTTTCCACAAACCTACGCGTCAGTTGTTCATTAATTCAGTCAAATGGACGGGGCATTTCTCATGAAAATGTGTCGAAAAAACGTTTAAAACGTCTGTTTATTATATTAATTATTATGAGAATATTTTTATGCTGTTTGTTGGTTACCTGAGCTTAATTGAAGCTGCTATATTATGATGATACATAAAATAGTAGAAATGGGATACAGAAATACGTCAGTTATAAAAATTCTATGTTAGTTACATTGCGATAATAAGTCATAATGACGTCGTTCCTAGTTGTTGGTCAGAAGATAGAAATATTTTGAAAGGGCTCTTTTTAGTTATAGCTGAGCTAAAAGGAACCTAATTATTCCACTTACCAAAGAATCATGGCCAAATTTGTATAGGAGCTGGACTCGACTTTTATTTTTGATGTCCCAAAATAAACTATAGTTAGATTTGGTTGTTCTTATGGTCTAAACATAATTCCGTTTGAGAATTATGTCTAAATAGCCACGGTTTTTAACAATAATTAATAACGTTAACAATTATTTTGAGGTTAGACTTAAGAACTACCTTTTTCCCGACTGCGGTGTAGCCTACAAGTGTATATTCGGCGATCTCGTTTCTAATTATTTCAATTTTTCCTAGAGTATTACCCAAAAAATAGAACGAATGCGAATAATCGCCGGCTGTCAGAACATAAAGAAACTAAAATATATTGATCTTTTTTTGTGGCTATTTACAGACACATTTCTAATATTTTTCGATGCCTTAAAATATTAGAGAATATTTGCTACCAATGGCATATCGGGACGCCATTTATCATCTAGTACGATTTGGCCATTGTTCTTTAACTTAACCCAGAAAAATCTCTTATGCCTCTCAAACAGTATAATATTGAACGATAAAAAGTTGTAAGAAAAATACTAAAAGTTATATAAAAATACTACACAAGTCATAATAATATTATTATGAAATGCTTATATATTTATCAGATTTTTTTTAACATTTTGTCTAGGGTATTATGGAAAATAAATTATTAGTGCGCCCTAATAGCTAATTAGTGGTTAGACACCTAATAAAATCAGACAGTTATACAAAGTTGCTCCCTCATCAGGAGCATTCACTTACACTAATGTAACATTATAGGAGTAGATTCGTCTTTGAGCATTAAATTACAATACTACCTCCCTGACTGAGGAGCATTCACGTGTATTGTAATAATATTATATACATAAATTCGACTTTGGGCATTAGTGGAGGCATTGAAGGTTTTGACCTCCGATTTCGTTGAACCTCCATCGATTTTCATGAAAATTGGTAAATAGGTGGGGGATACCCTAACAAACAAAAGTGACATAGTGTCTACTTGCGCTTTTGCCCTGGGGGTGGATGCCAACCCTTCTCGGGGGGTGAATTTTTTTAAATAAAAATAACCCCAGGAATCAATAGACACACAAATTCTAAGCAAAATTTGTTATATAATTTTTTTTGATTAAATCAATACTTTCGGAGTTATTAAAGATCAAATATCATGTTTTTGCGTGAGAAAAATACATATATTATTAAATAAGAAGCTATAGGTTTTTACGAAAAATGTGTAATTACCAAAATTAAAGCCAATAAAAAAACAAACTAATTTCTACTCTGAAATACCTTCTTTTATTAATTCAAAGTGAGCTATAGGTGTGTATATAGGCTATATGTATGTATATTTATTTCCTTTCGACGAGTACCTAAGTCTAAGCATTCAAACTTAAATAACGGTAAACCTGCATCGGTTTTTTATGGCATGTACTTTTTAAGACCTTTTAAAGTGCTTAAAAATACCTTTCTAATAAGCATTTCTAAATAAATTCTTCATTAATTTCTAAATAGAATCAAAATTTAACAAGTTATGATAAAAATAAGATGACCCTTTCAATTTTTTTTGCCAAAATCGAAAAATAAAACCTTGACCATTTCTACAATAATTCAAATTTATGGTTATCCCCAAAGGCTTTTCTTTATTTTAGCATAAGTAATGACCTCAAAAAAAATTCTTGGTTTAGAATGCTTACTTTTGAAAAAAATAATGATTTAATAAAATCGAAATTATTAAAATTTTCCTAAATATCATTTTGTTTTGAACATAACTTCAAAAATATTGAACCTTCGTAAAAATTATAAAGAACGAAATTTGTATACATTTTTTAAGAAATCTTTTGATTTTCTTTTGATTTTTATAGGATGAAAAATACGAAGATAGAGACGTTTAAAGTCTAACTTTTACTGCGAGAACAATGAAACCGGGACCATTTAACCCTATTTTTTTTTAAACCAAGGGCTTTAGAAAGTATCATTTAAATAGATCTTAAAGCTCTTTAAATTACCTTTAAAATAGTCCAAAAATGAACCCGATAACTTAAAAATTAACAGAGCTATTGTGATATTAACGAACTTTTTTTTATGTTTTTTGAAGCAGAGATTTGGGATGCAAATATTGTAGGAAACCCTATCAATAGGTACATCTATACTAATATTATAAAAGCTAAAGTGTTTTTGTCTACCTGTTACCTCTTAACACCAACGGTTCAACCGATTTTGTTGAAATTTAGTATGAAAATACTTTGAGTCTCGGGAATGGATATGGACATAGGATACTTTTTATCCCGAAAAAATGTACGGTTCCAGCGCGATTGCAGGCGTCATCTAATCCATACTAAATATACATTAATCTTTTCAAGGCTTTCAATATTCAGAAAGTAAACGAAACGGTAAATGTCTATTAGATAAGAGAGGGGCTTTTTATATAATGATGTGCGTCTATTAAATATTTCAGTCTAGCAGATTCAGCCTTTGCGACAATTTTATGCACAGAGGGTAGTTTGAAATCGTTGTTTGAATATATTGGACTAAATAATATTAATGTTTGAAATATATTATAAATACAATTTATCTTAACTATGAAAAAATATTCGAACTCATTAAAGCCGATAAAAAACTTAAAATAAAAACTTAAAGCTTATTATTCAGACACGGGGTAGTTTACATGGGTGAAAAATTTTCGCAAAAAAACTTAGTAAGAAATTAATACTATGTAAATAAATTGAAAAAATTGGGTTCAAAAACTGAAATCTATTAAGTTTTTGAACCCAATTTTTACCGTTATTCCGCAATAAAGGTGTACTTTTAGGGGTTTATATTTAAGTCTTATCCAAAAATGATATCATAAATATTAAACAAACTCTTTATGTAATGTAAGTATACGATTTTAAAGCAAAGAAATCCAAAAAATGTTTTTTTTTGCCATTAAAGGGATGGTTGCTAAAAGGATTGAAAAATTAATTATAATATAATCATAAATCATGAATAAAACATTAAAAACATTTATTTTATCAAATTAAACACAATTAGTTAAGCCAGAATGGTTAAATCTGCATTTTTTATATTTTCAACAAAAGGGGTGGATTTCACCCCTAAAATAAAAAAAGCGCGATACGAGCGTATGTCACTTTTACGGTAGAGGGCTTCACGTACTTAATCCTAAAGTTTCATCCAAATCGATGGAGGTTCAACGAAATCGGAGGTTGCACCTGATTTTTGCCTTCATTTACTGTACTACATTATATTACAATAATACCTCCCTGACTGCTCGTCAGTTTCATTCGCGTGTAATGTAATATTGTAAATTCGACTTCGAGCATTGTATACCAAGTTGACTTCACTGTCTCGTAGCATTGATCATGGACGTGCGTACCATAAAGGCATAAAAGCACTGCTTACCTAATGATAAATACTTGCTATACACATATTTTAATTTGACTTTCGTACGTTTTAGATGACTTTAATTATTATTAATAGTAAAAATATGAATACACTTTAACGCCTACATTTATAAAATAGCACCAATTGATTTGCAAAACTACATAAACATAAGTCGGTAAGTGGTAACTAGGCGCGCCGCGCGAAGGTACGCACCAATATTATACTACATATCTGTGGTTACAGGCACTCGATGTCTCGCAGACCCCGCCTATATGTGTGAGTTAAGATTTTCGTATTCGTACACTGTTCGCAAACGTGTGTGCGTGTGCGATTTACTTGGCCAGGTCCTGCCGCATGGTTTCCGAGCTTAGCCGAGCGCTTCGGAAGTAATCGGATATGTTCGTTGCCTATAATCCGAGTAAAAATAATAGACGGAAATCTAATTAATCACATATGCACATAATGCATTTTTGTTTAGTACGGTTTATATTTGTTTACATTACAGAAGTGTTTTGTATTTTGGGAGGCCATTTTTTCATGTGATGAGCACTGTAACATATTATTTTTGTTTGCGCCAGTATATTTATAGTTTTCTTAGAAGATTTTTATTATTTTAACATTTAAAAGTTTGTACATTTAACAGTTTATTAGATATTAGTTATTACTGAGTTTCTAATTTCTATATTAAGTGCGTTTTTTGATTTCTTAAAAATGTTATTTGACTGTGAGGTTTGTGTTGAAAATGTGTGTTTATTAAAAATTAAAAAAAACAACAATCGTCATTCAGTGAAAAGATTCTAATTGTGATTTGTGTCGAAAGGTAGGTACGTGTACCTGAGTTACAACAATTAAACCAGCAACAAAAATGAAATGTAAGTAACTCGAAAGTTTCATGTTATTCATATTCATGTACTTATTTATTTTATCATTTTATAATATTATATACTTTATATTAAATGCGAAATTATCTCTGTCTGTCTGTCTCGCTTTCACGCCAAAACTAATGAACCTGCCTGAGAAAGGACATAGGCTACATTTTTATAAGACAAAAATATACTATGTATCTAATTTCCATGGAAATATCGATGAAAATGAATTCACATTGCATTTCTAATATATAACAATCTATATTACGCCATACGCCATACGCCATCTATGGCGTTTTTATTTATTTTAGCTTAGCACACATGTGAACGCAAATGAACTTTCATTGTAGTTCCAACACGTGACAACAGATGGCGTTTTTTTGTTTCTTCATAACAGAACGTACTCATATATTATAATAGTTTAGAAAACATAGTTTTTAATTTATATCCACACTAATATTACAATTTATGCGAAAATATCTCTTTTTGTCCGTTTGTCTGTCTGTTTTGCTTTCACGCCAAAACTACTAAACCGATACCGCTGATTACCCTATCTCAAAAACCTCTGCACGCCTCTGGCATTGATGTAACAAGTTGTATCAAGATATTACACATTGTATCATTACAAGGTGCGCATTGTAATGCTCGGTTCTGTAACGTTACATTACAAGCGAATGCTCCCGGAGCACCTTAAAAACAACTTAACATTTTGGTCTCTAGCAATGTCGTCAGTCGTCACTAGATATAAAGCCAGCCAGTTATAGAAAATAAAATAGTTTTCGTGTAAAATATCTGACCCAATAACATAATAATTAGCCTCCGTTTCGACCCTCGCCTTGTAATCTAAATCTTGTGCAGTCCACCCCTAACACTATCCAATGTTTGAGACCCCGAACTTTAGATGGCTTTCAAATACAAGGTCTACAATATTATTGCTACAATCTTCTCATTAAAATTGGTAATTTAGCATATTTTATATAATATTATATGTAATAAATATAATATACTAATATAATATAGGTACTCATGTCATAAATGTGAAAGTATGTCTATTATTTCTGCATGTAAAGGGATTTTAATGAAATGTTTAGTTGAGGTAGGTACTTTAATTAATAGAAAAAGACTATAATATTTATTAAAAAAAATACGGTTCCCTTACGACAAATAAACAAAGTTGTAGGCAAAATGTAGTATAACACTGAAGGTTACATCTATGGTTAATTATGAATTGTTTCTAGTGCAAAATAGGTTTACAATTAAATACGGAAACAAATTGGCACTGCTGTCTGATACTTTCAAGGCTTTGCATAAATAATAAATTATTTGACTTGGTTAACTTTGATAATGAAAATTTACAATTTCATAAATGGAACTCTTTGAATTAAACATACCATTTACTTAAATTGTATAGTCTTCAGCTTCCAAGAAACAATAATTTATTATTTTTAGACTGAACAAATACTTTTGCCGCAAACGATTAAAGTTGGAGCGAAGTTGACCAGACTTAAGTAATGGAGTTTACTTTACATTAACAATGGAATAATTGGATGCCCTTCATTGTTTTTAAGTAAATAATGGAATATTCTCATAGGCGCAGATTTTAGTTTTCTTTCTTTTCTTTTTACTTTTTACGAACAACAGTGACTGTCTATTGCGTGTATATGTCAACAGAATACATTTAGTGCCGAAACATTACAATTTATTACGAACTATCTTTGTAATAGCACAGTATAGCAATATATATTATATTGCTATACTGTGGTAATAGGCTTACAGGGCTTATTATTTCAATAATTCCTGTTGATCCCGAGATTCCCAAGGGGTGCAAGTGCACCCCCTGGCACCCCCCTGCCGGCGGCCATGAATATTCTCTACTATTAACCCATTTATATAACTTTTCTATTAATTCCGTCAGTTTTTCGTTTTCAAAATGGTGATAATTTTTCAAACCGCGGATGAAAAAGGAAGATATTTTGTCTTAGGTACCAGGTGTAAACATACTCGTACGTAAACCCGTTTTTGCATATTCCAATTTTTTGTGACCTAATTCTTGAGCTAGTTTGTCGGTGTCCTCCTGAGCATGTGAAATCGTCGTTGCCTTTTCAGGGTCCCGTACCCAAAGGGTAAAAATGGGACCCTATTACTAAGATTTCGATGTCTGTCCGTCTGTCCGTCTTTCCGTCTGTCTGTGACCTGGCTGTAGCTCAAGAACCGCTATAGTTAGACTTCTGAAATTTTCACAGATTGTGTCTACGAATAATAAATGTGTATATATTCTGTTGCCGCTATAACAACAAATACTAAAAACAAAATAAATCAAATATTTAAGGGGGGCTCCCATGCAATAAACGTGATTTTTTTGCTATTTTTTGCTCTTAATCAATAACGGCAACACATAGGCAACTGAAATGTTCACAAAATACCTAATTGTATTTGTTCTTTAATAATTAATTATAAAATTTTAATAAATTATATAATTAAGTTAATTTTAATAAATTATATATTTATTTAAATAAAATTTTTAGCCTATCTTTGCTCTGTAGTGGTACGGAACCCTTCGTGAGCGAGTCCGACTCGCACTTGGCCGATTTTTTTACTGTAGTTTTTCAGGTTGCCCGGTTGGACAGTAATTCTCGCAAAAAGAAATTCGATTTGAAACAACGTTTTCTGAGAAAATCTCTACTAATCAGCTTCACTAGACGTAAACAAATGGGCCAGTCAAGACTCAAGACCGAAGACAAACGATCGCGCGCTGAAAATCATTGATACTTCAAATTGAACTGAAGTAATATTTTTGTACTCCAGATAGAACAATTATACAATATTAAATCCTAGGATTTAGAATAATAATTTTAAAATGAGAGCAGATCTTAAAAATAATCTAGGTCGAAATTTTTTTATATTACGTTAGCAAACGACGAATTCGTGTGAAATCCCACGGTCAAAACACGTACTTACTACTACTGTTACTAATTACTAGTATATTTAACTTCTGAATTCAACGTTTTGGGCGCCTACATTACGCACGAGTAAAGGTACCATCAGTTAGCTCCCCCCTAGACGAGCAATTTTATTGTTCAATATCACCGTGTATTGCGTAAGATTATTGACCGTCTAGTATATTAAATATTGAAAATCGCGCGCCTTCAATATGATTATTATTATTAAATAAACTGTTCAATAAAATTGAAGCGTAATATTGCACAATACAATTGATCGTCTTTAACCGGCTTACTTTGGATATAATACCTATTAGGTAAAACATAGTTGTTTTAAATGGGGAACGAGGCTGGTCCCGATTCAGGTCGCGGCTGACAAGGCGACATCATGTACCGTAGGTACTTGACATCCACGTACATAATATTATTTAAACGTGCTATCAGAATTACAAACAAGACCTTATTAATATTCTGTATCTGGGTGACTGAACATCGCTCGGAGATCATAAACAGAAAACATAAGTGTTTAAGAGGGCGACTAACGCAAAAAATTAAACATCGTCCTTCTCTCTTCACACTCATGCCCGTCTTTCATATGCCAGGTGAAAAAGGACGACGCGGAATCATCGCCAAGTTAGTTTTTTCATTTTGAAAATCCGCTAGGTCGGTTTCTCAATGATAGAATTTTATACAATATGTTCGAATATTAACTTAGTGTAATGCACGGTTCCAGCAATATATTAAAAAATTCGTGAAAATTAGATGCATCTTTGTGATTTTATTTATATTTATTTATTATATTTATTTATTTATTATATATATTTCTATCGAGAAAATTTTAAGATATCGTGCTTCCGCTATGTCGTATCCTCGGAAATATAATTTACTATCTATGTTTAAAAAATTACACAATTCTGGGGTTATTTTCAAGTATAAAAATGAATTATAAAATCGTCAATTTTGGGTTAGTCGCCCCCTTAACTCAGTAAAGTGCTCTTTCCTAATTTTATATACTTAAGAAGGCGACCTATGACAGAAAAAAATCGGTTTTCACCCGCGCACTTCATACCCCCCGCACTCGCCCAACGCATTCAAAATGTCACCACGGCTTTTGTGTAAAAAAATATCTCGTAACAACTTTTTGTACGAACGTAGTATAACCAAATATATCAGATAAAATTTTGAGAAGTTCGAGTCACATTTTCCATTGAGAATCAAATTAAACTTTTTGCCTTATACACTAGTAATACTTTATGATATTATGTTTATTTATCGAAATCGAATAGGCTCTGACACTATTGGATCGATTCTGGTTATAATTCCTAAGCTGTAGTTGTTACAAAAATATTATAACTTTATTTAATATAATCTACTAATAAGCCACGTCTTCGTCCACGTCCGAATTTGGTTAGTTTTTGTGTGTATTTGCGTAAAGTATATTATTAACATTTGTCGGATTAAAATATACAAAATTTTCATGTCACAATGTTTGTGCGCGAACTGCTCAGCCTATTCAATGAAATTTTGCATACATGCATTCGTTAGGCTTGAGAATAATTTTTATCTGCTTTTTGATAAAATATACTAGACATAATTTACATGGCAAACTTACGTTTGCCAGGTCATCTAGTCAAATATGTATATAAAATTCTCTGGTCACAGTGTTTGTGCGCGAACTCATCCAAAACGGTTCAACCGATTATAATGCTATGTACATTCGTTAGGCCTGACAATTTTTATTTACTTTTTATATTGATACTAGAAAAAAAAATTAATGGCAAAACAATGTTTTCCGGGTCAACTAGTTTCCTCCTTTTAGATCCCCTAGATTTCTCATGAATCGCACCATCAGATCACCACTTTTGTTAACATGTTACGAAATTCGGACTACATCTATACAATAACAAAAGAATTTTGGAAATCCGTCAACAAACGGCGGAGCTATCCGCCATGGTATCACTAAAATCGTCTCTGATGCTGGTGCTCATAAAAACCCCAGCTCAAATTTCACCTCAATATACTAAAATCACGTGTTCGGGAAATTCTGCGTTGATTAACCATCCTCGACTGGCTCTGGAGAGCCATTATTCGTCCCATTATCAATTTATTATCAATCTTCCAAACTCGTGAAAAAACAACCTTTCATATTTTCCAGATTGCAGTACTGGAATACATTTCAAAGATTTTCAAGTAAGTTAGAACAAAAGATTACTTGAAATTACAAAGACCACGGGGCCTTTGAAATCTGAAATTTGAAATCTGGGAAAGGCTTAGCCATAGAAAAACTAATGATTTTTTCATAGAAATAAAAATTCCGGAAGTTTTTTTGTTATTAATAACTTTAAAAATAAGCTAAAATTCTTTCATTTACGGTCTTTCAAATAGATTCTTAGATAATATTTGCAGATATTTCATAAAACACAAAAAATATCTTAAGACTTTGTTGATTTGTGCATTTGAAAAAATCGGCCACAAGCTCATAGCAAGGCAATGATTGCAGAAGCTAGATACAAAGTTTGAAAGACGAAATCGTAGTCAAGAACAAGGGGCATTTTGGTATGGAACCCGTACCCAAGCTGTAGCACATCTAAACATATAACTAACGAAAGGGCTTGAAAAGCTGTAAATTTTATTGTATGACATAAAATCTCTAAACCATGGGAGGAAAAAGTTAAAGAGGGTAGAAGGTAAGAAAAAATCCCAAAAAACACCCCGTATTATTATTATTATTATTATTTATTATATAAGGGGGCAAACGAGCAAACGGGTCACCTGATGGTAAGCAACTACCGTCGCCCATGGACACTCGCAACATCAGAAGAGCTGCAAGTGCGTTGCCGGCCTTTTAAGAGGGAATACGCTCTTTTCTTGAAGGTTTGCAGGTCGTATAGGTCTGAAAATACTGCTGGTGACAGAGTTTTACAGTGCGCGGCAGAAAGTTACGCGAAAAACGCACTGTGGAAGACTGCCACTCATCAAGGTGATGAGGATGGTATGTTTTTCGCGTGGGACGATGGCGAAAAGTTGCAGGTGGTATGATTCCGAACAATTCCTCAGAGCACTCCCCATGATACAACCGATAGAGGATGCAGAGTGAAGCTACATCTCGGCGTAATTCCAAGGGGTCCAAGCTGTGTGAAACACTATGGCAGTCAACAACTCGAGCGGCCCTTCGTTGGATACGATCCAGAGGGAGCAGTTGGTATTTTGGCGCCCCTGCCCAGAGATGAGAACAATATTCCATATGAGGCCGAACCTGCGCCTTGTAGAGTTGTAGGCGTTGGTCCGACTGAAGTACTGTCTCGCTCTGTTAAGAACACCAAGCTTCTTCGAGGCTAATTTGGCCTTACCCTCTAGATGATATCGGAACTGGACTTCGCTCGATATGTTGACGCCAAGTATCTCAATACTAGGGGAGATGGTTAAAGATGTGCCCTCAAAACGAGGATATACGACCATTGGTGACTTTTTAGTGGTGAACGCGCAGACTTTTGTCTTGGCGGGGTTGAATTGGACCAAGTTACGTCTACCCCATTCAGAGACCTTCTCCAATTAATTCTCCACCTTAGACACAAGTTCGTTTCGACTCAATTTATAGTGTTGCTGGTAAGGAATAATTTCTGGAAAGTAATCGTATATGGCAAACTTGAGGAAAGTGTTGTATTTTAGTATATTGTTTCATATTTTAAATAAATGTATGAGAAAACAATAAAACCTTAAAAATCTAGCCTTTCCTGGATTTTGTCGTATATAATCACTTTGGAGAAATGTTTTATAATTAGAAATACTAGCGAATGGTGCAATAATACAGAATGTTTTATTTTTTTCCGAAAAAGAAATAAAATGATCCTGTAAGTAATATTGAATTAATTTGTAGTGTTGCTAGTAAGGAATAATTTCTGGAAAGTAGTCATATAATATGGTAAACTCAAGGAAAGTGTTGTATTTCAATATATTGCTTCGTATTTCAAAGAAATGTACGAGATAACAATAAAATGCATGAATATCGGACATTTGCTTGATTTTTTCGTTTAATATCACTTTGGAGAAATTGTTTATTATTGGCAATACTAGCGCATAGTGCAATAATAATTATTTCATTTTAATTTTACGATCCATTATTAAAGTACAAATATGTATAATTAAGGATTTTGTAAATCAAATCAAATCAAAATAATTTATTCATATAGGTCACACGGTAACACTTATGAACGTCAAGATTCTTAAATATTACAAAATAAACATCTCATTCTTAGATACATTAATACATAGTAATTATCACAATTATTTGACTTAAGTACATAAATTACTAACAAATTCCATTTTTTGAAAATAAAAATATGCATATAATTAAAAAAGAAATAGTTTCATGTACATTTTATGCAAAACAATAATGTCAATATAATTTTTAAATATTTTAAATTATTAAAATTATGTCAATAAGTCAATTCAAGTAATATAAAATCATGTCCATACAATAATTATTATTATAAGTTATTTTTATACTTATAGAAAAAAAGACATAGTTAATTACATATTATTATTAATATTGTCACACTTATTACCATGGATGAATGTCATCAAAATAGTCATTTATTCTGTAGTAGCCCTTACAAATCAATTTCTTTTTGATACATTCCTTAAATTTGTTGAAGGGCAAGGCTAAAATGTCATCAGGTAGTCTGTTATAGAAACGTATACCGAGTCCCACAAATGAGTTTTGAACCTTATGAAGACGTGAATAATTAACTGCTAGTTTATTTTTGTTCCGTGTATTAAAAGAATGCGTATCGGATTTTTTATCATAATATTGGATGTTCTTTCGAATATATATAACATTGTCAAAAATATATTGAGATGGTACGGTCAGGATATTTATCTCTTTAAACGTTTCCTTTAGGGAGCACCTTGATCCTAGTCTGTATATAGCGCAAACAGCCCGTTTTTGCAATAAAAATATTGTTGGAATATCTGCAGCACTTCCCCACAGTAGTAATCCATAAGATAAGATGCTGTGAAAATAGCTGTAGTAAACGGTACGAGCTGTTTCTTCATTAGTCAGTTGTCTTACTTTTCTAATCGCAAAGACTGCTGAACTTAGCTTTTTTGCTACATTTGAAATGTGAGCTCCCCATTGAAGCTTAGAGTCAAGAGTGAGGCCTAAAAATATTGTAGAATCAACGAAATCCAGATTGACATCACCAATTTTTAGGTTAATTTCAGTGTTTGCTTTCACGTTAGGCATTCTGAAAATGACACACTTTGTTTTATTAGGATTGAGTAAAAGATTGTTGGAAGAGAACCATTCTAATATAAGAGCTAGTATTTTATTAGCACCATTGAAATCTGGATTTTTTCGTTTCAATTTAAACAGGAGGGATGTATTATCTGCGAATAAGATAATTTCGCAAAAGGATCGTATGAATAAAGGCAAATCGTTTACATATATTAAAAAAAGAAAAGGTCCCAAAATAGAACCCTGCGGTATTCCTATTTTTATTGGTAATCCCGTGGATTTATGACCATTTACATCAATGGACTGAACTCTGTCTGTCAGACAATCTGTCATAAGGTCAAGTGCGTTGCCTTCAATGCCATAGTGCTTAAGCTTTTGAATCAGTATACTATGATCCACGCAATCGAACGCCTTCGATAGATCACAAAAAACACCAATGACATCATGATGGTCTTCCCAAGCTTTGAAAATTTATTTTATTAAAGTAACACCCGCATCTGTAGTTGAAACACCCTTGGTAAATCCATATTGGTGACTATGCAATAAATTGTTAATATAAAAGTAACTCTGAAGTTGATTGAGGATTTCCTTCTCAAATATTTTGCTGATAGCTGGTAAAATAGAGATAGGTCTAAAATTACTCGGGTCACTTTTTGAGCCCTTTTTAAACAAAGGAATAATTCTAGACTGTTTCATAAGACAAGGGAATACGCCAGCATCAACACAACGATTAAAAATAGCAGCTAGGTATGGTGATAATTCGGAAATAATATTTTTAAGTAATTTTACTGATATACCCCACAAGTCAAGATTTTTTAAGGCTAAGAGAGTTAAAAGTCTTTATGATATCTTGCGGGTGTATGTGTCTAAAACTGAACAGTACCTTGCTTCCCTTTACATTTGTTTTAAGTAGCATGCTCGCTTTTAACGGACAGGAGTCAAGGGAACGAGTTGTCTTTTCAGTGATATTTACAAAGAATTTATTAAAGAAGTGAGCTAATTCTAAATTGTCAGAAATTGTCAGACCGTCTATATTTAATTTTATTTTATTGTCATAATCTTTTAAAACGTCCTATTCCATTATTAATTATATCCCAAGTACTACGAATTTTATTGTGAGAGTTATTTATTTTGTTACTTATGTATAAAGCTTTAGCAGCGAGGCATATTTTCTTGAACATTTTAGAATAATTTCTCACATACTGAATAAACAATGGATGAAAGTTATATTTTTTAAGGTCATATAAATTATATAGTTTGTTCCTACTGATATATATGTCGCAGTCGTCTGGTTCAATCTGCGATTCGATTGAATGACTAGCGTATTCATTGAATGACTCCATTCAATTGAATGACTCGGCCGAACGTCGATTGAACGATCGTCCCTCAACGTTCAACTAGTTAGCGATTTGTAGCATAGCGTTTTGAAGATAGCGGACATGAAATCAGTCAGGTAATTGAACGTATTTCATTTTCTTCCTACGGCGGCGCTACTAGTCACTAAAACATATATATGGCCTCACACAGCTTCCACAGCTGATAGCACTGTGTTGATATTTTATCGATTACATTTACATTAAAGTACTTTATTTGTAATAACTAATAAAATAATATGAAAGCGTGGATTTACCAATAACTACCCCGTCAACGGCTACTTGAAAAAAAATATAGCATCCCATTTAACGACTTCGCTATAATATGACTTTTAGTCAAAACGTTAAACGTTACAGTCAACAGCTTGACGAGTTGTCCTTTAGTCATTCAATTGAATGGAGTCATTCAATGAATATGCTAGTCATTCAATCGAATCGCAGATTAAACCAAATGACTGCGACATATATACCAGGTGTCGCTCAATCACAAAATTTTAATTTTTTATTAACATTAAATGTTTTGGTTTTAAATATAATGTCATGTTCTGATTTAATAATATTGTGTAGTTTTTCATATAATATATGTGAGTCTTGTTGGCTTAAATCTATATTTGTAATTTTATTTGCTATATTTTTCCTAAACATACTAATTTTATTCGAAGTGATTGGTCTGCAAGTTATTTTTTCAGTATAAGAAATGGTTTTAGTTGGAAATACAGCCATTTGCCCTAATTGATCAGATGTCAAATCACTAAATAAACACATTTTTGTGCAATGGCAGTTACAAAAAATATTATCTAGGCAAGTTGCCGAATGTGAAGTAATCCTAGTGGGCTCTAAAAATAAATACTTAAGGTCAAATGTTTCAAACAATCCAAGAATCTATCACATCTGGAAGATTTTTCCACAATGTTAACGTTAAAGTCACCACATAATATGATATATTTTTTGTAACTAAACGGTTTAATAGATTTCCTATTATTACGTCGAAAGAATCAAAATCACTCTGTGGGGGTCGGTACACACATATGATAATATATTCCTCAAGCTCCACGCAGGATATTTCTGCTGTACATTCAGATGCTCTCATCTGAATGTACAGCAGAAATACAATGTTACAATGTCAATGTCTTTGCGTTCTTTACATTTGATAACATTTTGTACGTATATAAGAGAACCCCCGCGTATGGCGCCCTTCCTTATGAACGCACTGGCAATGCTATAAAATTCATTATTGATAATATTAATTTGTTCATCTTTTAACCAGTGCTCAGTAACACAAAAACATGAATGTTACGGCTTTTTAAAAATAGGTCTACTTCTAATTCTTTGCCATGTATCCCCTGAATGTTTTGATGAGCTATAATAAGACTATCGGCTACGCTGTCCTCGAAAAAATCATTATCATTTTTTACTTTTTTTAAATCATTATTATTTGATGGATTTGAATATATTTTATTAAAATAATAAGGGATTGTGCCTTTTTTATGACTTACTACATGATTTTTTTGTATAGAGTTTTTCTTACTTTTATTTGTGTTTGGCAATATGGAAAAATAATAGGGTATGGTTCCCTTAATGTTGTTGTTTGAATACAATTTATCTACAAATTTGTTAACATGATACTTATCATAATTAATGCTATCAATTTCTAAATTACATTTAAAACATAAATAATTACATAATGGTTTATATCTATAATAGTCAGATTGAAACTTTTGTTTTGGATTAATATATTTACAGTTTGGAAAATTTCTAATTAATTGTTCAATATTATAATTCAATAGATTCGTGTTAAGAACCGTGTTATGATTTATTCCTATAATAAAAACATGACATTTTTTCAAAATTTCAAATGCCTAGCTATTATAGCAATTATTGATATAGAGCAAAAATAGCACAAAAATCAGGTTTGTTGTATGGGAGCCCCCCTTAAATATTAAATTTATTTTGTTTTTAGTATTTGTTGTTATAGAGGCAACAGATATACACATTCTGAGAACATTTCAGAAGTCTAGCTATAGTGTTGCTAGTAAGGAATAATTTCTGGAAAGTAGTCATATATATGACAAACTCAAGTAAAGTGTTGTATTTCAATATATTGCTTCATATTTCAAAGAAATGTACGAGATAACAATAAAATGCATGAATATCGGACATTTGCCTGATTTTTTCGATTTCGATATCGAATATCACATTGGAGAAATTGTTTATTATTAGCAATACTAGCACATAGGGCAATAATAATTATTTTATTTTAATTTTACTATCCATTATTAAAGTACAAATATGTATAATTAAGGATTTTGTAAAAATTTCAAATGCCTAGCTATTATAGCCATTATTGATATAGAGCAAAAATTGCACAAAAATCAGGTTTGTTGTTTGGGAGCCCTCCTTAAATATTAATTTTATTTTGTTTTTAGTATTTGTTGTTATAGCGGCAACAGATATACACATTCTGTGAAAACAGAAGTCTAGCTATAGCCCGTTCTTGAGATACAGCCTGGAGACAGACAGACGGACAGACAGACATTGAAGTCTTAGTAATAGGGTCCCGTTTTTACCCTTTGGGTACGGAACCCTGAAAAGAACATTTTTCAAACACAACGGCAATATCATAGGTATAAAAGACCTTATAATATGTATAATATTATGTAGTATATTATGTACTCTTCTAAATCCTTTCATAATTAATGTGCCGTCAATTTTGTTCATACTCTTATTATTATTTATTATCAAGCGAATGGTCGAAGTAGTAAATTTTGCATATAATATAATGTTATCACTGTTTGACAATTTAATCTTATCATTTCAAGACCGCGTAGCGTTGTCCCGAAGAAATTTATTCGATATTTCCATGGTATCGAGTACGACATTCATTGAAACCAAATCGATTTTCGAATCGCTGTCATACATTAGTTTTTGTCAAAACTATATCGATTTAAAACCGAATTATTTTTTCAATCTCTATTGCCGCGGCCGCTGATTCGTCTATCGTCACGAAGCGTCGTGCTATGAAATGATACCATTGGACAATACACGCAGATCGTCCAATGGTATCGTCTCAAGCACGAAGCACTACGCATGTGCGGCCGCAACACATGGGTTTGACAAATTATTTGTCATGATAGTATTATCATATTTGTAAACAAATATACATATTTTATATTAAATTAAAAAGCCTTCTACAATTGTTCATAGGCTCCCGTATTCTCCTGTAAAGGTTGCTTTTAGTGTGTTTATTTAATTTTTGTTTGTTTCCCATGGTTTCGATTAAATATTTTCTCAATCCGGAGTAAAGGCAAAGGAAGTACGTCCTCTCCTCAGGCGCGCGCGAACGCGACTGTTGGCGACTGAGAGGTGAGACAAATCTAGCGGTGAAGCGCCAATGTGGTTTTTCTTAAATATCTTAAAAAATATAGAGAATATTAAAAATCCGCTAGGTCGAACTCTTGGTGATAGAATTTTATATGATGTGTAAAAATATTAACTCAGTTTAATGCATGGTTTTGGCAATATAGGAAAAAAATCGTCAAAGTTAGATGCATCTTTGTGATTTTTTCTATCGAGAAAATGTTGTGATATCGTGTTTTCGCTCAAATCGAATTCTTGGAAATATAATCTAGTATCTATATTTAGAAAATTAAACAATTCGGGGCATATTATCAAGTACAAAAATCATTTATAAAATCCTCAATTTTGGGTTAGTCGCCTTCTTAAGACATAGCAAAATCGTTCTTCGTCTGTTAGGTAGTAGGTAAATTTTATATAATTTTAAGTAGCCGTAGCCGAGAAAGCCAGCAGCAAAAGTCAGCAAACGAACAACGTAGACTGTATGATGTATCAAGTTACAAAATATAGTACTTATTATATTATGAAATTGTAAAAACTCATTAAAAAATATGAGTCGTCCGTAACTTCATATGCCATTTCATTAAAAATGGAGCTCGCGTGCTATTGTGTGATTCATATTGTATGTACACTTAATGCCTCTTTTATGCATGACGGGAAATAATTAATACGTAATATAATATGGCCATGGTCTTATAGTATAAAACTAATTAGTAATTACATAAGTGCATTATAAGGGATTTGATATAAATAAGGACTTAGAGGCTGAAATAAGGCCTGTTAAGTGCGGAAAAGTTGGTTAAAATATATTTTTTTACATCAAAAATACTTCACACACACAAGACGACAGGTCCCAAGACTCGGCAAATAGTGCCTGTGCCCAAGAGGTACGATCGTGCTAACAGCGATGGTAGTGACGTGTAGTTTATGAGGTTTATGAGAGACTTCTCTAATACATAACCATATTTCTATAATATTAATTTAAGGGTATATGCTTTGTTCAATCACTATGATTTAAAAAGTCCTTAATAACTTAAAATATATATTTTAAGTTATTAAGAAAACATATTATAATCTCTTATTAAAAATCACTTAAAAGGGGTAATTCAAAAACCTTAGCTAATACCTAAAGACTTGCTTTTATATATCACCTTTTTCGTATAATCATAGAGTAATGGCTTGTCTCTGGTATAATCAAGATATATGAATGTTTTAAATTAGGTAGCTCTTAATTATTGTATCAGTACGTACCTGATATTATTATTTATATAAATAGTAAATACTACCAGGATTTTGTGTGATGAAGAATATATTATTCTCATGAATATTCTGCATAATATTTCAGTTTTAGCCTAGATGACGAATTAATAAAATACATATTCATAGAATATTTAAAACAGGTGTCGACTACAGGTACACCTATTTTGCTGAACACGCACAGCGGGTTACTGGCGGTGTTACGTTGGTCATCATGCGACGTTTTGGCACCACAACATTTTACTATGAATCTGTTACTACTTTATATTTTCATAACATTTCTGAAGTCTAATTGAAATAACGATAAGATCTTATATCCATACTTACTAATATTGTGAATGGAAAAGTGCGTCTCTCTGTGACTTCATCACGCCCAAACCGATGAACCGATTTTGCTGAAAGTTGGTAGGTATGAAGAAACTTTGAGTGCCGGGAAAGGACATCTAGGATACTTTATCTCGGAAAAATATACGGTTACTGGACGATAAACGAATTTTGGCGCAACGGAGTTTTTTTTAGAGCGCACATTTGTGCTGCCTTAGACTAACTGGATCGATTTCCCTCTCCAAAAAATAAACCAAATATAGTTAATATGAAGTACTTTTTAAAAATACTTATTGTATTCATCAATAAATAAGTACGACTGTATCGTTTAAAATATTAGGTATGATCCACCTTTCAAATCCCGAAAGCAGTGGAAAAAAATTGGCAATTAAATATGGGTTTCTCTTTAAGCATTCTCAGCTCTTTCAAATATTGCTGCTCCAGCTGAAACCTCAATAATAATGTTGAGCGACGTACTTAGCCACTTGACACAAATTTCCGGGGCAAAAAAGTGATCCGATGTGTGGAACTGCGGTGGGACCGGTCATCGCACCTCGCATTAGGGATTCTCAACAATTCTATCGATTATCCTTTTATTCTCGTTGGGTTTTAATTTTCATCATAGTAGTGCAGTTCCCAGAGCGTAAAAATCGTGCAAACCTCCGATTTTTGCAATAGTGGATGAAAATTGAAAAGAAAAAAAGGAATATGTAGCTGATAACATAAATAATAAAGTTTACCTATTGAAAAGTTGTGCTTTTGATTTTTAAATTATTCTCTACCACTCCAAGTAAACTCACAAACTGTAAAATTTTGAAGAAAATTTGCATAATTCTTTCTTTTAAATATATAGCAAAATAATAAAATATATAAATTTTTTTTATTTGTATTGTTGCTTAAATTCCAAAGAAAGAAAAAAAGTTGAAAAAATATATAATTTAGATTTAAAATTAATATTTTTGTATGTAGATGGGCATACCTCCAAATGTGCTTGTTGTGTGCCTCGCCAGGTAAATGGCGGTTCCTATTTTTCTTTGGTTTTAAATAGGAAGTTTAAAATTACTTTTTAGGCTTAGCAAAGCCTTCTTTTTCTTAATGTGTATAACTTTTTAGCTCTTACTTTATAAAATTTTCTGAAAGTGTAGCACAAACTTTTGACGGATATTTCGAAGAAAATATGTATTTTATTTCTTTTGGTTAGGCTTTTACAGAATAACATTGATTTTTTATGTATTTTTTTTTCACTAATTATATTTGCTAAGATATACTTAAAGGAAAAAAATACAAATTAGGTTAAGAACTGGTATTTTTTGTATTCAGATAAGCATTTTCCGAACATAGGTCGCAGCATGCGTCTTTAGTATGTACCTTAGATTTGTAGCACCCAATTTTTTTTCTGGTTTTATGTAGGAAGTTTAAATATATTTCAAAGACTAGAAAAAGTCTTTCATTTGTCGATGCATTTAATATTTTAGCTCTCACTTAAATAAATTCTCAACAAATATAGAAAAATGTTTTCGGTCTATTTTACACATTTTTGGAGATATTTCAACGTTTTTAAGTACTTAAAAGTTATAATTTCTCTAAAAATTAAATACGCACAACAAGTAGGTTTAACACACTTTACGTTACAATCCTTAAATCCACCCAAACCATTTTATCTTGGTTACGACGAGCGTTAATCTCTAAAAACTTTGCAAAAACCTTATAGTTGTATTTAGCTTAGCAAAGCAAACTTTCTTTTTTAAAAATTGTGTATTTGGTTAATTTTCAACGTAAACAATCGGGTAAGAGTCATTAAATAACAGGAACAAGAAAAAAATTTTTTTTCTGGACCGGTTTTATATGGTGAAATATAAAATTTTAATTAAGTAACTAAAAAATTAAAAGCACAAAAAATTTTTTGGTAAACTTTGCAAGTTATAGTGTAAAAAAGAAAATGACACCTCAAAAACAAAAATCCATTCACTATTACAAATTTCGGAGGTTAAAACCTCTAGCGACTGCGCTATAGATTTTGTTGCTTTTTACAAGATACATAAATTTGCACTTAGTAACTTGACCGAAAATTGTTTCGGATTATAAAATACTTTCATTAGTTTTTTAATGTAACAAAAATTAATTTAACTCTACTAGAGCCATTTGTTAAGTAGAGTTTCCTGTTAAGATAGCCCACTATTATTTTGCTCAATTAATATTATATAATGGTGTGTGATTTTCCCTAGATTTTCCTTTTTTTTACGTACCTTCGTTTTCCTTTTTTGGAAACTTTTCAAATGCAGCTACATTTTTTTGCCTCTTAATTCTTCCTCATAATTCAAACTACAGCTTTGCGTTCGTAGATGTTTACATCTCCGAACATTTAGTTCTTAAAAAAGGTTGTTATACATCAACTTACAAACTGAAAAGTTTTTTGATCCCTCAAGTTCAAAGTTACGTTATAACTTATTGTATAAAATGAGGATGTTAACAACTTTGTGTTTCAAAGAAGTGCGGCTATAGCTTCACCATTATTAAGTGATTTAATAAAACATCTACCGTACTAAACTTTATGCTATAATGAATTTTCTGTGGAATTAATGTGACTAATAAATTATAGCTCGGCTTACCGTCATATCAAATAGACAGTTACGATCTGTCTCATAGACGCCGTAATCTGAACCTGACATAAAGTTTCTAATTACCCTCCTAACGAATTCCAGCAATTTGTTCGTTAAAATACTTGGCGTTGCAAATTGCAATACTGCACCTATACAGGATGTAACAAAACTAAGTGATAATACTTAAGAGGGCGACTAACCCAAAAATCGTCCTTCTCTCTTCACACTCACGCCGGTTTTTCATATTATTATGCCAGGTTTTTCATATTATTATGGTAGTTTTTTCTCAATAACTCGATAAATATACAACATTTTAAAAATCCGCTAAGTCGGATTCTCAATGATAGAATTTTATACAATGTGTTAAAATATTAACTTAGTTTAATGCACGGTTATGGCAATAAATGAAAAATTCCTGAAAATTAGATGCATCTTTGTGATTTTTTTCCATCGAGAAAATTTTAAGATATCGTGTTTTCGCTCAGATTGAATTTTTGAAAATATAATGTGTTATCTAATTTTAGAAAATGAAACAATTCGGGGCTTATTTTCAAGTATAAAAATGAATTATAAAATCGAAAATTTTGGGTTAGTCGCCCCCTTAAGGGTGTACGAGTACTATGTGTTTCTTGTAGAGAGTTCACTATGAAAGTAGCAGTGCTGGAAGACCAAATTTTTTTTTCACTTTTATATGGGGAAACTCGTGACGCTGGGGCGCTTGCCCATACAAAAGTCAAAAAAATTGGTCTTTCAGCACTGTTACTTTCACAGTCAACTCTCTACAAAGAACACATACACACCCTAAAATATTATCACTTAGTGTTATTGACTATACTTAGTGTTATTGACACACTACGTGATAATATTTTACTTAATACATTAACTTTTACAATTTTTAGGGTTCCGTACCCAAAGGGTAAAAACGGGACCCTATTCATGAGACTTCGATGTCTGTCTGTCCGTCTGTCTGTCCGTCTGTCTGTCTCCAGGCTATATCTCAAGAACCGCTATAGCTAGAGTTCTGAAATTTTCACAGATTGTGAATTTCCAGTGCCGCTATAACAACAAATACTAAAATAAAAATAATATTTAAGGGGGGCTCCCATACAACAAACGTGATTTTTTTGGCCTTTTTTGCTCGTAATCAATAATGATAAGAGGTAGGCACTTGAAACTTTCACGAAGGTTTTAAATATAATTGTACTTTAATAATTATTAATAATATTTAAATTAAATAAAAAATTAAGAAGGGATCCCATACAAAAAACACAATTTTTGGCCTCTTTTGCTCTACAACGGTACGGAACCCTTCGTGCGCTAGTCCGACTCGCACTTGGCCGATTTTTTATATACCTTTTCGTTTTCGGTGACTATAGGTGCATCATATCGGCCCCAGTGGGCAGTACAAAGTATACAAAATACCAATCAACATCTACACTTACAATGTAAAGAGAGGAAATGTTTATATTTTTGCATGTTTTTTTCCCATATTACGCAAATGATACTAAAACCTTTTATTGCTTTTTTTATTCGTATAGTAAAATTATTTATGTCCATTACACATTATATGCCTGTTTGGTGTTGTAGAATCATCATCATTACAATATAAATTCAGTTTTAACGCCAAAAAACTGTCTTCTATAACATAATAATTTACTTTATCCAATATTTTATATTTATATTTGTGTATATCTATCATATTATTTTGATCATTTTCATTTCTGCACTGTCATCCACCAGACCCTTTAAATGTCATGCGTGGTATTAATCTATAGGTCATGCTCCTTACGGCCTATCCCACGATCCAAGCGAAACATACTCCAATCGATAAATATGAAATATAATTAAAAAATAGTACATTAACATGTGATCTGAGGCTTTCTTATTTACTGCCCATGGTGCGTATACTATTTTTCTCATCGACGGAGGCGGAAAACGGTAACATCGGTTAGCGCAGCGGGAAGAAAGTTGACGTTTTCCGCCCGGAGGTGAGAAAATATAATTTCCTTAAAAATATAAAAATCGACTGTCGTATATAGTACTGTGTCGTAACTCGTAGACTCTCTAGAGTCTAGTTTGTGTCAAAAAGCCGCTGACACAGTTGAAAGAGCGTAGAGCAATGAAATTAAATATATGCACATTAAACGTACACCTACGTATATATAAATTATATTAAAAACCAAAAGAAAGTAGGCAGGTTTCAAGTTGGTTCAAGAAAAGTAGTCCCAAGTTATTTTACGTAACAGTTAACAGGTTTCACAATTTTAAGAGCTTTTATTAAATGAAAGCAAGAATATTAGTTCACATTTAACACTTGATCGGTACCATGCAGGTACCATGCTTGTCCGAATAGTATTACTGAATATAATATTTTGTCTACACTACGCCGTCATAAAAATATTGATATTTCAAGTAGATATTGCCTTCAAAGTTATTTTTTAAGCTATTGCACAGCTTTTGTCGCAGGCTTTGAGCTCGCCGACCGAATTAAGATATTCCGTAACGAAAAACACCTAACATTCGTCTAACGTCGTTTCAGTTCGGCAGACTTCGGCCTTCGGCCTGGTGTGGCTCGGGGTGCGGTGCTCGTCGCACCGACCGGTTTCCAGACTTCGGCATGGTGTTTGTGTGCGAGCGACCAGACGTATGCGAATTATAATTGCATAATTTGATAAAAAATGCAATGCGCGGCAGTCCCCTATCCGAGTGCCACCCGTATTTTTATTTTACATTTTTATGACATCATTTTAAAGAGCCTTTGCCGCAGTTTCAAATACATTGTACTAGTTGTTATATCGTAACAGTTTAATTTACGATGCATATTCTGAAATTTAAACCAGTCTACGGGCACGTGCTCATGACGTCTTGAATCAGCTGATGCTATATTGCATTGGTGGACTGTGGTAAGCCTACTGTATTATAATTATATACCAACATATAAGTCATATACATCAATGCACTGACGTATATTTATAAATGAATCAACAGTATGGCGTCGATTCCAGACGTCATAAGCACTGGACAGCATACTGGGTTACGTTTCGGAACTTACGCTATAATATTATCTCTCTGTGAACTACAGATCTATAATGTAATATAAGACGCTGAAGAGTGAAGACAAATTGAATCATTCGCTCGCTAATGTCTTAATGCCTCTCCATCCGTAAATTGCGACGGAGACCGTATTATTGCGTCGCCTTAGCCTTAAGATGAGTTTCCTTGTACATTTTTCATTGCCCCCCAAGTAGACAGCTCCGAAATGGAACAGAATATTTAAAGACAGCCTTAAAATTATTATTGTCGCAATTATTTCAGACGTCCTTTACTTAACTAAGATTACAATTTACAATATTAATGTAGACCGTTGCTGTTATTAACTTGAATATTCTCTCTGATGACCTTTATTTTTATGAGGGGATTTTTAATTTTATGGTGAAAATGAAACTTAGCTAAGGATAACGTCACGTTGTACATCTTTAAAAAAAAGTTGGTTTATCCATTTTGGACTTTTACACATCACGTCAAACTTCTATATCGTCACTGGAAAGGAAAAGTCGCTGAAGCGCCATTTTGCTCATATAGAGTTTTACATATATTTGGAATCAGCAGATTTTTCTGCATCGAATGATCGAGGTTTCAAAGCAATCAGAGTAATTTTGTGGTCAGTTAGCAAAATGAAAATTGGTATTATTTTATAAATCTTTTCGCTGAACGACGCTCAAAACGGTCTTTTTTACACCTATGTTGCTTAAGTTATTTTTCCATTACTTATTTGGAGCATGAATAACACTTTAGCGATTATTCCATTAGCTCGTATTGTTTACTATGGCGCATCAGCAATTTTTGCTTTCTCTAAAAAGTAAAGCTATGGCGGTTAAGCGAAAAGGTCCTCTAGTCATTTCAATAAAAATATTGTAAGGTCAAAAGTGTCTACTGATAAGAGGAAAATGCTGCGTTTTAATCATTTTACCTATATTTTTTTAACAGTTTCTGTGATGTCAGATATTTTAATCGAATAAAGATTGTTTGATCAAAGTGACAATAGCGAAAATAATGCTAAATTCAAGACTTTATAAATGGACTTCAGACATTGATTACTGTATCACCCAAGTAACAAAGTTCTCCTATAGTGCACAGTTTATAGGCTTGCAGCACTTGTAACTCTTTCTTAATGGTTCCAGGTTTTACTACTAAGCTTATAACAGGTTACATGAAGTTTGTTTGGGTTTGTAGTAGACCTGTTCTAGAACGATATTATAGGCGCAGTAAAGGCTAAGATGGCCTATACAAGTGTTTCACCGGTGTAAATATAGGTACTTGAGAAGACTTGCTCCAGTTTTATAGTAAAGTAGTAATTATAAATCCGCTATAAGGTCATACGCCAGTAATAGTAATTAATAGAACGAAATGCACTTAGTACCATTTGACCTTGTTACTTGATGTGCCAATTATAAGTGAATTACTTAGTTCTACAGTAGTTTTGGTATTATTGCGGGCTCTCGAGTATTGTTATAGTCTTAATTACTATATAAAGGTTTCTTGAAAACTATTTATTAGTGTCCAAAGTATTCTTCGTGATCTCCATCTGAGCTTTTAAAAATTTATCGCACCTTCCATTCAGGCCATTTTAAATGCTGTTAGGACTACATAACTTAGTAAATACGCCGTGTTCAATGGGCAAACAAAAATTGAGATGTAAAACACAATATACTTCAACGGAAATAATTGCGCGTTTGCCGTTCAAAAAATGTATCGCACCTTCAAGGCCATTTTGAATGCTGTTAGGACTAATATTATTTTTAAGCACAACTTAGTAAATACGCCGTGTTCAATGGGCGAACAAAAATTGAGATGTAAAACACAATATACTTCAACGGAAATACTTGCGCGTTTGCCGTTCAAACATGTATGCACGTACACGTGCGAAATACTTACTTGTTAATACATTTCATTTAATATAGATTAACTTACCTTTAATTTATTTTTTATTCAGAGAAGATATCGTTTGCCCACTAGAAATAAATACAAAACATGCTTTTGCTTATAAGTATTATATATTCTTAGGTCCTCTTTTTTATAAAAGAATAAATGCCCTGTTAAATATATATTCTGTTAATTATTTAAATTGTAAAAGAAACCTTAAAAATTTCTTCAAAATATGACTTATGAGGAAGCAGAGAAACTTCTAGTGGTTTTGCAATAAATTAACATTATTAGAATAAGATTACGTAAGTATAATATTGTGTAATTATAAAATAATATTAGTATAGGGAATTAAAAACAATTATAATAATTAAAGTGAGTATATCTACTTAATTTAATTTATAACTTTAAGGTATAGCTATAGTTTGTATCGTTATAATTGTTGTAGCTCTAATTTTCGCCTGAAACACAGGGTATCCTAGTTCAGGCAATAGTATAATATTATTTTAGTCTTATTTAGTTTAAGTAGCTCTAATATTTTTGTATTTCACTATTATTGTAAATACTGAATAAATATTATTAATTTTTTTTTCATCAACCTCACAATACAATTCACAAATGTTTAAAGTATACTTACTACTGCTATATATACTTAGCTACTGCTAGTGATAGAAGCGTGGAGTACGTAACAGGCCTGCCTGGTTCTATTAAATGCTCATAGTGAATTTCACGGGAGCAAACAGTTCTGCGTAGTCAAACGATAAGTGTATTATTGGTCTAAGTAGTGCTAGGAAAGTCTACTATGAGTGTATTATTAGCAAAAGTATGCGTATAAAATGGGCCCTTTTCCGTGGTTATAAACGTTTACTAGCCTATTATAGTCCTGACTCATGAACAACATGATTCTTAAGACTTTATTTCTGTGTTTACTACGTCTTATCGTTTTCATACATTCAAATGTATGCCTTCAAAGGCATCTCTCATCACAACAAAAAAGTATCTTAAAGTAATTTCAGCTTAAAGAAAACAAGGAATCATCGAAACCTCATTTCAAATTAAACAATTCCTACAAAAAGTTAAGGAAATACTGATTCTTAGTTGATAGTAGTAGTTGTTTTTATTATTATAAGTTAACCGAAATATTTTAATCTAAACTGTAGTACTGTCTATTTAAATTAACACCTAATTGTATTATTGTAGTCTGCAGTAGGTTGCTACAAATATAGGTACTATTTTTTGTTCATTAATTAGAAAAGGATAGGTACGTAATATTAAATGAATATTCAGTCCATACTTTCATACTTTCATACTTACTATACTTACTTTACTTATTACTTACTAAGTTACTAATATTATAAATGCAAAAATGTGTCTGTCTGTCTGTTACCTCTTCACGCTTAAGCCGCTGAACCGATTTTGCTAAAATTTGGCATGGAGATACCTTGAGTCCCGGGAAAGGAGTTGCGGGAATATTATTATTATAGTTCTAGTCTATACCAATAACATAAAAAATAGAGGAAACCTTTGTATTTTTGAGTCTGTATTTTTGTAACGAATAAACTCAAAAACTACAAAACCGACTTTGAAGTTACATATTTCACCATTATATTGCTACATTATCCCTGAGTAACAAATACTACTTTTTACCGCCAGAAAATAGCTTTTCCTAATGGAAAATTTATTTTTTCCGGGTGACGCAGCGACAGAAGGTTAGTTTTCAATAAATTACTTAAAAATGGTTAACTAAATATCTTGATATGAGTATATGTAATATGATAAATAAAAAATTTATATATTTTTATTAACTAAGTATAAAGGTTTTCTAAACTATTACAACTGGAGCCTTCTCGCAAGCTTTGTTTCAGAAGGTTCCACTCTTACAATGATAACAAAGACAAACCTTAGGTAAAATTATAAATAAACATGTTTTACAAAATTTTTATTTCATTTGATTTGATTGAATTATGCAGTCAACTATTCTTCTTTTTTTTTCTCTTCTATTCTCAAAAATTTCTTTGACTAAAAAAGTATGACTTAATAAATTATATTATAAGGTATAACCACGTGTTTTCTTTACTTTCTGAAAAAATTGTTACCAAAGGACAGAGTCATGTACCAAAAGAAAATACTATAGCTGCCTATGAAGAGTCAATTGACGAGATTTGTGGTTATGCTAAAATATTGTCACCGGAAACATCTGCGAATCAATCATCTACCCCTTCAAAACCATCGTCACCTAAGCATAATATTACGAAAAGCACTGTTAACGAATCAGTGTTGACGACAAGACTAAAACAGGAAATTATACGTCAAAAATTTCATTTGTTTGCAGGTCGCTAAGAAAAGAAACAGAATATTTAATATCACAAATTCGTTACTAAAAATACAAACTAAAATAAAATATACAAATATATACCGTTATTTAACTGAATTGCTTGTACTTTAGTATTCGATTACTACATTTTAAAATATCTTAAACACTTTAGCTAATTTAACCAGGTCATGTTGGTTAATTTTGGACGTTAAGAATAAAATACCAGCTGATAAGAGACAATAATGGGTGGTAAGCAAAAATCACTGTTAAAAAATATATAAAGTGATGGTAGTTCAGCAAAATTGAACTTTTCTTTTTTGGAGGTTAGCGACTTTTCCGGGCTCTAAATTTTTAAAGTTAGTACTGATATTCGCTGAAGCGCCACTTATCTTCTAAACTAATGCGATATTAGATTGGGTATTAGCTTCAAAAAATGATAAAAAAATCATCCATACAATAGGTTTTGGAATTTCCAAAATCGGTTAAAGGGTTGCAAAGATATGAATTTTTTTCCAAAAATTAAAACTTTAAAACGCTCTCTCCTAAAGTTGCCTATATGGAGGTTAGCGACTTTTCCATTCCAGTGACGATATCTATTACATATTATAAAACAAAGTCGCTTTTTTTCCCTCATGTCCCTTTGTTCCCATCTTTAAAACTACGCAATGTATTTTGATGATTCTTTCAGTGTTAAATAGCCCATTTATCGAGGAAGGCTATAGGCTAAAATTTTATCACGTTAAGACTAATAGGAGCGAAGAAATAGAGGAAAATGTGGAAAAAACGGGGAAAATTATTTGAAAGGGCTAACTTGAACGCGCTAATCTCAGGAAGTACGTGGTCCGATTTGAAAAATTCTTTCAGTGTTAGATAGCCCATTTATTGAGGAAGGCCATCTATATTTTATCACGCTAAGACTAATAGGAGAATGTGGAAAAAACGGAGGAAATTATTTGAAAGGGCTTATCTCGCGAACTACTGGAGCAATTTTTATGTTATTTGGCACAGATAAGAAATAGACCACGTGAAGGATCATAGGCTATCGATTTTAATAATTTTTTCAGTGGCTATATACATTTTTATACCCGTGCGACGCCGGGGCGGGTCGCTAGTATAACATAATTTATAACAAATAGCGTTTTCGGCATCAAGAACTGCCCCGGGGCAGGACCGGACGGCCCGAACGAAAACAAAAATAGCCGAAGTTCAAATTGCTACATAAACTACGTAATTAATAATTATACTAGTACTAAGTCTAAGTGCTTCATGGATCACCGGTTTTGTTCGACTATTTCCGTATCCATTCGGCCTGCCCTGCCTGCCCTGCCCCGGGGCAGTTCAAGATGCCGAAAACGCTAGAATAATAGCGTAGACCCAACGTAAAATATTTTATTTCTTTGTTTAGAGAAGTAGATAGTAGCGCCGAATAAAAATCGGCCAAATGCGAGTTCGACTCGCGCAGGAAGGATTCCGTAGCACTATAGAGCAAAAACAGGCTAAAAATTGTGTTTTTTTTTTGTATGGGAGCCCATCTAATAATTATTTTATTTATTTTAATTTTGTTAAGATAATTATTAAATTAAAAATACAATTGAGTATTTTGTGAACATTTCAAGTGCATATGTGTTGCCATTATTGATATCGAGCAAAAAATATTTAAAAAAACACCTTTGGTGTATGGGAGCCCCCTTGAATATTTATTTTGTTTATAGTATTTGTTGTTATAGCAGCAACTGATATACATAATCTGTGAGAATTTCAGAAGTCTAGCTATAGCGGTTCTTGACATATAGCCTAGAGACAGGCAGACACACAGACGGACAGACATCGAAGTCAAAGTAATATGGTCCCGTTTCCACCCATTGGGTACGGGACCCTGAAATGAAACGAATATAGGAAGTCGTCAACTCCTTTTTTCTACCTTTTTAAAAAACTTGCAATTGTAGGTTAAATTGGTACCGTGAAAAGTGTTTGTACCTTCAAGAACGAAGTATTTAATTTATGAAATTGCTGGCTAATAGGTGTTCTGGTACAAAAGCGAATTTCCGCTTTATTACTCGACAAAATATTTTCTAACAGGGTGTTAATAATAGGATAAAAGAAAATGGATGAAAGAAAATTCTTCATCATTATAAGCGAAAATGATCGGATGTAATTCTATAGTCCTTTTGTGAGTAAATTCCTTAAGCGCGGCTAGTTTGGCTGTTTGGTAAATTATTTTGTGGATAATGTATGTCCTTTGGTTACGGTGCATTTTTGTTCATATTTATCTTTAGCCATTTAAATATTATATAGAATTTTTTTGGTATTAATTACATACTCCCTAAAATTTCTACACCTTCTTAGTAATATTGTAACTGTTTTTAACCGACTTCCAAAAAGGAGGAGGTTTATATGTTCGTCTGTTTATATATATATATATATTTTTTTTTTGTATGTTCAACCATAACTTCGCCGTTTCTGGACCGATTTTCATGATTCTTTTGTTGTTGTACAGGGTTGAATCCGAGGTTAGTACCATGTTCACAAAAGTGGTGAGCTGATGATGGGATCCATGAGGAATCGAGGGGACTCCTTGAAATTTATATGGGAACATATGGTGTTTTCGATTTTTTCTGAAGTATTTCAGGCATATACTACCAAAAAGTAAGATTTTGCACCAGAATATATCCTGGTTCTGAGGGTACCCAACAGAACTTTTGAATCCTTATAGATACGAGTTTGAAGATTTTGGCTTTATTTAAACTACTCCAAGCAAATTCTACATTATTTGTCCTGAACATAGGCTAAATTTTATTTTGGACAAAATAGGGTTTCGTTAGATATTTGGGTTTTTCGGACGCCAGGTGAAAAAATCAACCAGAAAAGTTACTTATTTTGCGTACGCTGCCGAAACTATAAAAGATAGAACCATAAAATGTTCTAAGTATTGTAGATCTTATAAATATCTACAAAAAAGTCCGCGACACACTATACTTATCTATGTCGAGTGAGGCACAATAACCATTTTTTTATTTAAAAATCTTGAATTTTTTTGGACAACATTTAAACGCGTTTATTTTACTTATGCCATTAATCCTTATCAAAATAAATTATTTCATCACTAAGTACAGTTTATGTAGATAAAATTTGGTCTTTGAATGATTAAAATTGGACGTTTGGTTTTGACATTATGGCGAAATTAAAATACGTAGGTCACACTATAAGTTTTGCGTAACTTAAAAAAACGACATACTATAACCAAAATTTTATGTTTATTGCTTTTCAAAATACTCTCCTTTACATTCTAAACATTCTTTTATGCGATCGAACCATTTTTTTAAACAGGAGGATCACAGATCTGAAGGCATGTTTTCTATGTACTGATTGAACGCTATCACTGCCTCTTCGGAGTTGGTAAAAGTGAAACCTGTCATTAAATCTTTAATTTTGGGGAAAATACAGAAATCACAGGGTGCTAGGTCAGAGCTATGCGCAGGATGGGTGACGAGTTGTGCTTTTTTGGAAGCTAAAAATGACATTGTTTTGGAGGCCGTATGTGAAGAGGCGTTGTCATGATGTAGGAGAATGCGGCTTCTTGGTCGTCTTTCGCGAACCTTTTCTAATATCCTGGGTAAACAAATGGTAGAATACCACTCAGCATTAACACTCTTATGATCTTCAAGTGGAGTTGTACAGATGGGATCCGTAACTCAGAAAAAAACGCGATCATTTTCTGACCAACGTTTCTCGCCTGCCTCACTTTTGTTGGCCTGTTCTCATTTTCAAACGTACCCACTCACAAGATTGCTGTTTTTTTCGGGTTCAAAATAACAAATCCACATTTGGTCTTCTGTGACAATGTCATAAACAGCATTAGAATGTCCGTGGTCGTGCTTCAGTAGCATATGTGAGCACCATTCCATGCGAGCCTGCTTCTGCTCCGCTGTCAGTTCATGAGGGATCCAACGACAACAAAGTCTCCGAACTCACAATTCTTCGTGTAATTTTTTTTTTAATTGTCTCATATCAATCCCCAATAGTCTTCGAATTGTCTCATAGGTAATCCGCGGGTTTTCTTCAATTAGCTGATTCACAGTAGCCACATTATTTTCGTTGAGGGCAGTTGAAGGCCGCCCTTCACGAAATTCGTCATCTAAAGAAACTCGACCTCTTTCAAATTCAGCATACCATCTCCTCACGGTGTTCAAACAAGGTGCTTCTCTCCCAAAAGCATTTTGAAGACGAGCAGCACAATCTTGCGGAGAGAGAGAACTTTTGAAATCACAAAAAATCATCGCTCTAAAATCTTTTCGACTTAATTCCAATTTCGTTTTGTACGTAGAACTTTGATGTGTGATAAAAAATTATTGACAAATGATTTTCCGCCAATTTTTTTTTATATTGCTAAGAAGGTTGCAACGTTAAAAAATATATAACATTCAAAACTAAAATAGTTCCGATTAGCCAGAAGTGCAAAACTTTTAGTGTGCCCCATGTATTACGATAGTGGGCGTCACCAAGCGGGATGCGCTTGCGGATAATGACTGCGTCCGCGTCGCCGATGTCAGTGTCGGAGTCTGTGAATTGACCTGGGTTTTGCTGACCGAGACTTTCCTGGGTAGGCTTTTTGCAGCCGTAACTGACATCCACGCGGGCAGAGCCGCAGGCGACCGCTAGTAATATGTACAACTCTAAGACAGCTATATAATATTATTGCCTTGTCGTCTCATATTATGTAACTAAAAAGGGTAAAATTATTATTTTTTAACAAAAAATTAAAACCGACTTCCAAGGTAAAAACAAAAGTAATACTTAATCTTAATCTAAAAAGAATCAAATAATTCTTATTCCTTATTATAGTGGCGTCTTCAGACTTCGCCTAAACCTCAACTATTTCTGTACTCAATCTTCATGCTTTTGAAGTCGGTACCAGCTTACCTTAGCGTTATTGCTATGTCAAGGATCTCAGAACTCTTCCGGGCTGGTACCGACTTCAAAAGCATGAAGATTGAGTACAGAAATAGTTGAGGTTTAGGCGAAGTCTGAAGACGCCACTATAATAAGGAATAAGAATTATTTGATTCTTTTTAGATTAAGATTAAGTATTACTTTTGTTTTTACCTTGGAAGTCGGTTTTAATTTTTTGTTAAAAAATAATAATGTCCAAGAATTATTTGACGATGACGAATCATTCGAAGCTAATGTTCTAACAGACTTTTTAGATTTGAAGCAAAGGCAGCAACATCCACTTTATTTGAAATGTGGGTAATCCTTTTTTTGTTTAGGTTGCATGTTACAATATTATTATGCATTGTTTACGTTTGTCTATAGTTGTGAAATTATCTTAGAATTATGAAAATTAAAAAATAACTTCAATATAAAACAAGACAATCCTCAAAAATGCAAATCAATTTCGGATGATGCTGTTCTTGCTACCAATTAATTGGATATTGCTGCTTTTGCACCAATAATCATAAGGATGTTGCTATTTTTGCAGTAACTTATTTTTGACAGCCAATCACTGCCAATTGAATCACGCGTAATGCGAGCAGCTGATTGGTCAAGAGAGAAGATGCTGTTTTTGCTACTAACCCATAGCTAAAATGATGATTTTATAGGGTTTATTGCTGGTTTTGCAAGGAACTATTAAGTCGATTGTATGCAGATGACATTAGACTGTTAGACTGCATTCAAAGTTGAAATTCTAAAAAAATGGATGTTGCTGCCTTTGCTTCTATATGACTCATTTAGCAAGAATAATAGTCAGTGAAATGGCTAAAACTACTTCTTATCAATTTAAATCTAAACTAGTACGGCACACACACACACACGTCACACACACATGAAACAAGGCCTTTGTATCAATTGTGGATGATTCAAATACTGTAGTGCCTAGGACAAGATTTTTAAATGTCCGTATGGTTGCCCGAGCATATACGTCATTCTCGCAACATAGTCAGCCTAGTCGGAGGTATGAGCAGGTCAATACGTCCGGGACCAACCATGTGCGGGTTTCCTCACGATGTTTTCCTTTACTGTACGAGCATCCGTATTATGTACTTCAGATCAAAAAATGTCTCATTGGTACACATCACTTTCACCCGGGATCGAACCTCCATACTCTCGAGTGCGAATCAAAGGTCTACCCACTACGCCAAGGACTCTCTTTTTTCTGAAGCTCCATAATAGCTATAGATAATAATATACATTTTGTAACAATCTCAGACGATCATAAAAATATATAACTTATTAATAATTTTGTTTCATAATTATTATAATTATTATGCGCTTTATGATATTATGTAAATAAGTCTTAAGATATAATGTATTATGCGGTATTATAGTATCTTCAACGTGTGTCACGCTTCGAGACTGTTGCAAAAACAAAAAACGTCTACAACTCTTGTTTTTAAAATTCCAATACCAATAACATAAATATTACAATAGTACTGATGGTGTGTATAACATACGTTTTATGGTTTAAGCAATAGGTAGGTTTACCTTCTCAAATTTCTCTTTGATCGCCAAACGCGAAAGTTTTCTTAGCCGGTAAAAGGATATCGTAACAAAAGGGATAGGTGGCGTAAATAAATAATCCATGTTATTATATATTGTGACGTCCTATTTAGGTCACGAATAATATATTTCTCTCGGATTATACGTCACAATATAATATTAAACGTTTCACGTGTATCAGCCCGATAATATTGGTTTTGCACACACATAATAGAAGGGGAAGGTACGTTAATTAGATCATCAAAGTACTCACTTTGACGAAAGCCTAAAATACCACCTCTATAATCCTCAAACTTGAGATTGTGTTTATCGGTCCAGTTATTGAGTTTTAGAGTGAATTTAGTGCAGTGTTAACTTCAAGGTAAAATACATATAATAATAATATAATAATAATGTTGAAAATATTATCTCCGTCCAGTTTCAATGCAGTATAATTAACCTTCTTGTTTTACATTTTACTTGGAAAATGTTAAAGTTTCATAGTGGGAGCAGTAAAGTTTTATAAACTTTACAATAGTTTTACCCGTACTTTTGTATTCAAAAGACTATGAATTTTTAGGAATTTCCGACTGGTTCCGAGAACGAACTATTCGTGTTTCCCCTTTAAACGTATTTTCATAAATAGTAGCAGTGTACACGATCAGAGCCTTTATTTTTCGTACTTCAAAGCGAAATTTCCACCGGATGTCGACCGGATGAACTGTGAAGGTAAACCTACGATAAACCTATTTGACATGGCCAATAATTAAAACTATTTTCTTATACCTTTATATTATCACTCGTGAGTATAGGGATAGGGCGAAAGCGGCGCCCGTTTCCTCATTTAATAGAGTCGACGCAGGTTCGATCTAAGAATTTTTTAGATAATTTTAGATCTAATTTTAGAGCAAAAATTAAGACTAGGCAGTAGCCAAGCAGTGGACTACAATATAAAATGTGCCTGACTGAGTAATAATATAGTGTTAAGTGTTTGATCCATCTGGACGTTGGGACAGACTCAAGCGCAGATTTATATGTTAATGACACCCGTCATAAATCGAGACATCGTACAAAAGCATGTTTACTTCCAAATTTACTGCCCCATTTGCCGTAGGTAACGGGGACATGTGCTGCATAAATGTTTTTATACCAGACGCCGGTTCGCAAGCCAGCGCGGGCGTGAATTTCAAATGACGTGAGCGTTTTCTTTGAGTTTCAAACGGCTTTTAAAATTACACTCCATTTTCTCGAAACGGCACATTTGAAATGTACACGGACTTAATGCATAAATTATGTTTGAAACATTCGAAACCGCGCTATTGGACGTGTTAATATCGATTTAAAAATCCCAATTCTCCGAAGTCCGAACGGTAAACAAAGCCTACAGTATGAAATGTGTCGTTCAAAACATACTGTCACAACTCACAACTCACAGTTCCTTTGTTAAAGTTAAACAAATGAAAAATAATTTTCTACTGGATTTTGTTGCATTTTGTTTATACTCTTTTATTATTATATTTACATTCTCACGGTGAACAAAAGCACCCAAATTGAAATAAAGCTTAGTGGTCCTCCAGGCTCCAATGTATATCGTGCGAAGTAGAGCAGGGATTCCTAAGGGGCATCCATAAATTACGTGAAGTGTCTTTTTTTTAATTTTCTGTCTCTCCCTAAGTGTCCTCCAGTCCATGGAGCAGCATGTACAATCTGGATTAAATGGACCAAAATAGTATTTTTCTTGTTACAATAAAAAAAGCGTCATATTTACCGAAAGCCCCTCCAACATTGTCCAACGTAAGATTAGATGAGATTTAACTCGACCCCCTCTCCCCCTTAAACATCTCACGTAATTTATGGACGCCCACTAAAGCGTTCCGGTTACGTGGCGCAAACCCTGGTTTCACGAAAATAATTTATACTTCATTCTGTTGTCTTGTAGTTGCTTAATAGCGCAAATTATAAGTAGTAAGAATTCATCCCGAGGTTTTTGTTTAGTGTTCCATGTATAGGTACCTTTTACTAAACAAAATCTGGGTTACTTATAAACCGAGTATAAAAGTTATACTCAGTATAAACTTGGAATAAGCAAAATCGCGACTTATAAACAAGGTATAACTTAAACTAGAATAAGGTTGGTGTAACTCCCATACAAAAGTTATACCACCGTTATACGAACCCCCGCCCTAGTTTAACGTCGGTATAACTTGGGTTGACAGTTCACATTTCGTAACATACATCCTTAAACATTATTTCTTAAATAAAACTTTTATAATAAGTGATTCGAATAAATCTTCAAGTAGGTAATAAAATACATAGATATCAGATCGATACAAGAAGTGAAAAATAGCGAGAAAAAATTCGCTTAAAATATCGCTTTTCTAAAGATGGTGTCCAGTTTATAAATCGACTTTGTATTTGATGGCGTAATATCAATGTAGCAACGTATTTAAAACAGTTTAAAGGAATGATCAAAATCTGTTGATTTTTTTTTCTTATTGTGGCACTATGACTGAAAACCAACGCCAGTGTCGAGTAAATAGCAGGAAAACTATATTTTCGTTACAATTTTAACAACATCGTTTTTCTAAATCGTCAAGTCCAAAGTCAGAGTCTAAATAAAAGTCAATGCAGTTAAAAATCAAGTCAGTTGACTGAGTAAAGTGGTAGTTTTTGGAAGTTGTATCACACTTGTGCATGATTATGAATATCTAATGAGTAATGGTTAATATTCCACCAATATTTCACATTAAAAACTCCGATAACACAATTTTAGGAAAACAATACAAAAACACAACATCACTCTTTCATATTCCCGGCAAAACCCCCATCTGTTGATTTATAGTTAATAGCTGTTAACAGAATTATTCACAGACAAAAACCGACTTTTTACTTTGTTTTATTTAATAGTATTGTCTATTTGCGGCGTTGCCGTCTTGTGCATCGGGAATAGCGGTGGTATAGTTATGACAACCTTATACCGAGTTTATGAGTTAGAAAATAATCTTAGGTTATTCCTTATTTATACCAAGTATAACTATTCTTAGTTTAAGCTTAGAATATCCCAAGGATAAACAATTTTTATAAGTAATAAATATGTTTTACACACCGAATAACTATTATAAAGTATAATTTACACAGATACAGTACTGGCTGCCAATAAGATGGCAGCCAGTATTGGCTTGGTATATGCTGCGTGTGAACAGTTTGGCCTGGCTTGAAAAACTGTTCACACGCGGCATATACCAAGCCAATACTGGCTGCCAGTCTTATTGGCAGCCAGTACTGGTTCTGTGTAAATTATACTTTACACAAGGTCTACGGGTATTTGTAATATGCCATACTGGAAACATCATAAGGCAGACAAAGTCTCTGGACCAAGATTAGGAGGCTTGAGAAATATATTTATAGTAAGGGAGTGAAGTTTATGAATCTCTGAAGTGGGTGTGCGCAATTCGCACAATAAACATAAAACATACGCACATTGTCGCCCGTCATCGCTCGGTTCTCCCCGCCGAGTGCCGGGTTGTACAAACAAGTCATGCTCGTTTGTATCGGCCCGTGTTTACCGACTCATTAGTTCGCTCTCGACGCAGCCTTTGACGTTTGTATTGCGAATCGCTATTCATTCAATTAGATACGCGCATTATAGGGTGATAAAGTGCCGTACATTCCGTGTTACATATTCTTACATGTGACATGTGGATTTAATAAGGGATTATAGAGGTCATATGTATTAATATTATCTACATTATACCCTGTACGCGCCCACGTCGAATGTACAGGCGCTTCGCGCAGTAGCATTTTTAAGTCGTTAGTTTTTTATTTACAGAAAACTGTATTGAAAGTAAAAAGTGTGCTGTTATATTATGTGTTTACTCGCTGGATTTTTAATGTACTCGCCGTTTAAACAGTGTTTGAACTGTTACAGCTGTTTTAAGGCAAATCGGTCATCGAAAATAAGCCAAATCGAATCTGACGTTCTCAGGTTTTCACGAGATGATGGATTCAAATATTCCAAATAAATATCTAGATTCTAGTCGAGGTCGTTATAATAAATCAGAGTGGAATTTTCGAGTGGCGATGCGGGTTTCCGGATTTCAAAGCCATCTGGTAGTAGAAGGGAAGGTTCTTTGTTTACGTGTAGATATTGAAAGGCAACGATACGAAACCTTTCAGACTTTACTCTTATCGATATGATTATTATCTGTCCCAGAGGAAAATGTCTATTTATTTATTCGCCACAAAGGTTTAGCCGATTGATAACGATTGTGTTCTGAGCGTACGAAGTAGATAATCCAATACAAGTAAAATAATAACTCTAAGTTTCACGTGCGGAATGCCTTGAAGTGTTACGATCATTTATTTTACCGTCTTTGTGAAATAAGGGAAACAGAAATGGTCTTATCGATCTAGAAATTATTGCATTATCGTTGAGAATTCCGAACAACAATTATTTTAAAAATGAAGTGTATTTAGTTACATATTTGAACGTTTTTAAACTGAGCGCGTTTTTCGTGCCGGTTTCGCCTTATTACAGTTAGACATGCAACGGGCATGAATCACAACTCACAAGGGAACAGTACCCAGATTCTACTACTATAATGCAATGTTAAAACTTAAAACAGCTTATTTCTATCAGTATAACAAACTAAAAAATGGAATTCTCATAAAATGGCAATTCTGTTAGTTTAAACTTTAAAGCTTCGGCCAAACCTACGCGACCAAAGGGAAGCGGGAGCGTCTGCAACATAGGACGTTCGCGTCGGAAGAGCGGGAATAACAGTTTCGCACCGTAGTCGCGCAGATCAGCACATTTCGCGTTGCAGACGCTCCCGTCCCGCGTCCCGCGTTACTGACGTTGCTGACGCGGCCAAGATGCCTGTGTTAAATAAATAAATAAATAAATAAAAATTTACTGAGGCCTTACATATTTTGTCTGTTATCACTTATCAACAGGGCTCGGGGTTAGGTAGTGTGATTTCGGGATTTGAACGGGATTGAAACACGAAAAATTAATATGGACATTCCCTTTCGCGGGATTCACATAATTGTTTTTATCGACCTCAAATAAAATACGGGATGTTAAAATGTATTAAATAAACATTAATATTATCAGAAAAGAACAATACTACTACGATTAGGTCCTGCAAAATTAATCTTTGGTCATAGATTATATGATACAATACTCTAAAATCGATAAATCGATATCTAAAACAAGGCTAACATAATGCCTAGTTTCACTTTATTTCCAAAGCCTCTACCAACGAATATAATGTAAACCATCACTGAGTTACATAATTTCGGGTACGCATATGCCCTCTTGCTATCTTTGTGCACTGTTTTCAAACTAGATAATTTTGAGCTAGGACGTAGGAAAATTACTGATCGGAAACCGACCACTTGCATTATCAAAAGTTGATTAAATGAACTATTAACTCAAAATAAGATATATAAAATATTCAGAACTGTTAATCAGTAGGTATAGCGAGGAGAGACAGAAAGAACGAATACTTTGCGCAGATCGAAGAGCAAAAAAGAACGTGGCTTTTTTCCAAGATCGTAAAAACGACAGTGGTCGGCGAGATGGTCAGCGCGGGGGGCGGGCACTTAATGGCTCATATCGTTTCGGGCATACCCGAGTGAATACGATCGTGGTGATTTTGACTCGTGCATTGCGCCCGAGTAGATTGAAATTTCCAAAATATTGTTATTATTTTGTTAAGCAATTTTTATTAAATTTAATTTTCTATATACATAGATAGGCCATGAATGATGGTTTGGCGGCGCTATACTCGTAAACTTGAGAAATCGCTACTGGCTGATACATCTCATAGTTGCCTATACTTCGTCAGGTACAGATTAACAAAATAAAAACCGTTGTTTTCAATTGTTAACAATTAATGAAGCTAATTTCAATATTTGTTCACAATAAATCAAATTATATACAATGTTGTTTTAGCCTAGTTCAATTGATTTTTTTTAAAAAGAGGGCATCACTGTGCACCTTAAAAACAAGCCTAAGTTGTACAGAAGTAGTTCTAAGTAGGAAGCAAAATTAATAATCAACAAATCAGATCAACAATCGGGATTCGGGATTTATCCCGGGGGTATGTCCATATTAATATTTACATTTTGTCACAAGTACCAAAATCACACTACCTAATCCCGAGCTCTGCTTATCAATATCATCTTGTAGTTAATGAAAAATGGACTGGACCGAACGAAACAAAGCTGCATCGATGGAACAAAAATGGTATAATTGGGGTACTTCACAGTTCACACAAGCGGCGGTCAGCTCAGTAAATATTACATACAGGCTCACTCCCGCACGTTTCTTACGAAAGTAATGAATAACCATTTTACATATTTGGACTTGAGATTGGGAATTACTGAGAACAAGAGGTATGTTGACTTCATTATAATATCTTTAATTATATTCCATACTAGCTGTTGCCCGCGACTTTGTCCGCGTTAGCATAGTAGATCACGTCCTAAGTATTATTTTTCAAAAATATTCAATGTACAGAATAGACTTTCCTACGATTTTATTATATTATGTAAATATAGTGACTAATAGTTTGTTCCGAAAAAGGAGAAATAAGACGCAATACAAACGCCACGACACCATTTCGTTAATAAGCAACAGTTTCGTAAAGGAGGGGGGGCTCAGCCCCCGCAAACAAACGACACTCGAAATCTGTATAGATAAAATAGATAAAAGCTCATAGCAAGGCAAGGAGTGAAGATAGATACAAAGTGTAAAAGACAAATTTGTAGGAAATTTTATGAGCTTTCATTACGTACCGATCATTTTTTCTCTACAACGCACCGTTCTAGCGATATGAGCAAAAAACTAAAAATATTGAAACTTGAGCCCCTCCCCCCCACCCTTATATCCCTATCGTTATAATATAATATAACCTATGTGTTGATCCAACCTCTAAGTAATATCCGTGCAAAATTTGAAGTAAATCTATTCAGTACTTTCTGAGTTTATCCCGGACATACATACAGACAAACAGACAAAGAGACAAACAGACAAACAGACAAAAATTCTAAAAACCATATTTTTGGCTTTCATATCGATTGTAGATCACGTCCTAAGTATTATTTTTCAAAAATATTCAATGTACAGAAAAGACTTTCCGACGATTTTATTAAGTACTAGCTGTTGCCCGCGACTTCGTCCGCGTTAACATAGTAAAATAACAAAGATGGATAGTTTTCCCCTCTTTGTGGTTCCTTATAAAAGGAGTAAAAACGGGACCCTATTTAAGCAAACGTCAAACGCAAACGTCAAAAAACTTTCATGTTTCTAACTCAAGAAATGATGGACTTTCATTGAATCTTTCTACCCCAATTTCATCCCCTTGGTGGTAGAATTACCAGAAACGCTTAAATACGTATCCATTCATTTTTAATCAGTAGCACAAAAATAAAGTTTCATGTTTCTAACTCAAGAAATGACGGACTTTCATTCAAAATTTCAACCCCAATTTCACCCCCTTGGGGGTAGAATTTCCAAAAACGCTTAAATACCTATCCATTCATATTTAATCAGCAGTCCAAAAATAAACTTTCATGTTTCTTACTTAAGAAATGACGGACTTTCATTTAAACTTTCAACCCCTATTTCACCCCCTTGGGGGTAGATTTTCCAAAAACGCTTAAACACGTATCCAATCATTTTTAATCAGTAGCCCGAACATAAAATTTCACGTTTCTAACTCAAGAAGTAACGGACTTTCATTCAAACTTTCAACCCCAATTTCACCCCCTTGGGGGTAGAATTTCCAAAAACGCTTAAATACGTATCCATTCATTTTTAATCAGTAACCTAAAAATAAAGTTTCATGTTTCTAACTCAAGAAATGGCGGACTTTCATTCAAACTTTCAACCCCTATTTCACCCCCTTCGGGGTAAATTTTCAAAATTCCTTCCTTAGTAGGTGTCTACTTAATAAAACAACCCTAGTCACCAAATTTCGTGGCTGTAACTTTAACAGTTTTTGCTCAGCGATGATGAATCAGTCAGTCAGTCAGTCAGTCAGGACATGTAATTTTATAAGTATAGATATATATGTAAAGATATAGATGTATAGATGTATAGATTTAAAATCGCTAAATAAATTTGATCGATTTTCTTCATTTAGTCAAATTTTAATTAAAACGAAATGCAAGGGTTACCAAAAATGCAACAAAGCCTACGTGTAATTTAATTATGTATATTTTTAAGGAAAACATAGAAGTAAGGAAGTCTTTAGGGACCTGAATTCAGCTACTTGATTTGAAATAATGACGGCAAACATTTCAATTCCGGGTAGGGGCTTTGCTAAGCGCTGTTTGCTGAGATCACATAAGTCTTCAAAGGATATATAAGCCCAGTGCGGTGGGTGACGACTGACGAGCTTCCTCTACCTAGAATTCTCATTTACGTCTAATTCTAATCTTTATGAAATTATGGAGGTTGTCAATGCATCTAGTAAATATTTGGTATATTCATATACAGTTATAAATACAAGAGATCGCCCAATGGTCGAAATTCGACCTTAAATTTAATTATAAGTTTTAATGCTATTAGGGGGCTATTTTCTATTTTTTCTCGATAATGGCACGGAACAATTACCTATAATTCTTGGGCACTGGTAGGTCTTTAATCTTAATTATTGTTAACACTGAAGTCGTCGCGTGGACTACATATGTAGTCCACGTAAACAAAATCAAAAATTTCTCAAAAACTGTAAGCGTGCGACTTTTGCGCCTGTAGGTACTTTCAAATGACCTATCTAGCTACACATTCAGTGCAGCGCAAGCCCCTGTCGCGTATTTTCGTAACGCAATAGCCCCTCAAATATCGTGGACTACAGGTGTAGTCCGCGCGACCCATTACGTAAGTATTTTTTTTGGTTCAATTTTTTATTATTTCCGTATAAGTATTTTAATATTATATTAGTACATACTAGTAAATAGACTCTGTTTTATAATTTTGATTTGTTTTATAATAATATAACTTTATATTTTTAGACAAAAAATAGCCGAACGACAAGCTGCATACATTGAGGCGTGGTTGAATGAAGTCGATCGCGATAGGGAAGAGTATCAAGCGCAGTCAAGCTCTTTATTTTTGTTATTTTAATTACTTTTAATACAGAGGTCGTGATTAATTTTTGTTGATTTTTTCTGATTAAGATGTATATACTTAATATATTTTAATAAGTAAAATAAATAAACTATTATTTAACATGTTTTTATCTTTATTTCAAATTGGACTACCTATGTAGTCCGCGCGACCACTCCCGTCACATTCAGGTGCGCGACCACTGCAGGGTTAACTTAATGTAAATTTTATGTATACATGACTGTTTGTTGCCAAAATAAATTAAAAGAAAAAAAAACCCTTCGTGCGCGAGTCCAACTCGCAATTGGCCTTTTTTTATGGGTCCCACACCGCCCCCCCTTTAGGCTTTCAGCGCCCACTAGGGGGCGTTATCGCCCATTTTGGGAAAGGGTGATCTACACTAATACTCCACCAAACTCATATTATCATATTTTATTATAACAATGGCACATAGTATCAATATAATTATTATTGTGGGATCAATACGTAAAGTTAATATTGATAGTATTATCACAGCGTAAGTTCCATAGACTGTGGTATTATAGATAACTTTTATAAAACCATCTAATGTACTGTAGGTAAACTTGAACGTAAGTAACATTAAGATGTTTCTTTATGTATGAAAGTGTAATATTGAACAAAGCAATATGTTCTGAGTCGTTGCAACTTACACACAAGTCTAAACGACACATAAATAACAACTTGTGCAGTTGAAGTTTATAAATTCCACGTGAGGAACTTTTGTAACATATTGCACCAACACGATAACGTGCGTGGAACAAATAACAATTCTCTTATAATACTAAACTGTTTCACCATAATATTTCGAATGTGTTTAGTCAATCGTCGTTTTTCATACATCGGACGGCTAATAATAAATAGGATATACTATTACAGCAAGGTTTTCAAGCTAGTGAAGTATCATGTTAGACAGAAATGACGTTTGATATGACGTATAGTTGGGGAGGAGAAGAAGGGATTTCGGGATAAGCTCGAGCGTGTTCTGATTAAGCTTGTATAGGCTTCCGGCATGTGTTTAGTTATCATGGTATAGAAATCAGATTTCTCACGTGGTGGGTTAAATTTTTTTTTTTTTAATTATTATTGAAATTTCATCGGATCGGATGTTTAGTATACCCCAAAGAAGCTTCCATATAAAACACTGACGATTCAAAGGTCAGGTAAGCCTGTAGGGACATTTTAAAATATAAAAAAATAAAGCTACATATTTTCCTAACTAAGCTTTGTAGATATTTTATTTTGCACTAAACTAAATGATTTAGTCTGTAGTATGAAGTAGTTGTTGTCTAAAATATATTTATAATTTACCTAAACAAGCAATTTTCTGTATATATATATATATATATATATATATATACAGCGGTGGGTTCAAAAACTGCAGCCATTTTAAAGTTTTGAAAAAGAATATATATATATATATATATATTCTTTTTCAAAACTTTAAAATGGCTGCAGTTTTTGAACCCACCGCTAAAATAAAAAACGCTCTTTTTTTTATATCAGTTTTACCTAATGTAAAAAACCTACTAGGTCTCCATGACGCTCGAGTGACTACAAAAATAGCACCTTCCCCTCCCCTACTATTTTCTGTTCTGCTTTTTCTGTTCATTACTGTTCTGCTAGTAGCACCCTTTGCTCCCACCTTGCGTAATATTCCCTATTCACTATTGCATTCACTGTCTGATTACTATAACAGATGAAATAACAGTCGTGCGATGTACAACAGCTATATACAGTAGTATCAGTATCTTTGCAACAGCTGAACAGCATCATACTGTTTTAACTACTTTTAACGACGGCCAGTGTTAGCCGCTACAAAGGGCACAAACGATTAAACGACGTACACGCAACAAGGTTTCTTGCTAGTTGCTCTACAAGACGTCTTAGACACTCTAGAGCAGTGGTTCTTAACCGGTGGTCCGCGGACCACTGGTGGTCCCTAGAGGCATTCCAAATGGTTCGCGAAGCCATCCTAATAATATGACGTGAGAATTCAGAAGTTAGTAAAGAGTATGAACTATGCAGTCACAAAAATTACATTAAATTAAAATCTGTAGCTTTTAGATTTTTGCCAAATAAAAAACAATGAGTGCTAATTATAAAGTTGTCCTTGTTTTGTTTATCAAAAAACCCTTAGCTTAGGTAAACCAACCAGGTGGTCCCCGGCTAGACAAACATTTGGTAAAATGACTAAAAGGTTAAGAACCACTGCTCTAGAGTCTTGTTTCTTGCTCTTTATTAATTTCCAATATTAATGATGCCGGCGAATTTGTGTTCGCAAAAGGGACCGTACATTTTGCGCCATAGTCTATGACCCTCCGTGTTTGTACTCTATGTATGTGCTAAACTTTATAAAAACCGGTCAAGTAGTTTCTCAGCCTAATAATAATTGTAAACAAACGATCGCTAGCACGTTGCTCTGTGTGGAAAAGCTACTATTATTAATTTGATGCGATGCACCTAATTCCATTGAGCATATATAACAGGTTTATTGCTTTAGGCTTCAGGTATGCTACGTTACGGCTAAATTTTAATTATAAAAATAAAATAAATACTTTATACTGCTTACTTACAATTTATTTTAATTTCAACTGATTGTTGCCAGCAACTTTGTATTTTTTTAGTACACATCTTCTATTGTAATTACGTTTATCATCATGCCATCAAAATATCATTAAAATCGCTAAAGTAACAGAAATTAAGTGGAAGAAGTAGGTAACAGAATGACACGCCATTTTCGAGGACAAAAAAGATAAGAAAGCAATAACAGTAATGTACAGTTTAAAATTTTAGATCAATACTAGCTGTCCCGGCAAACGTTGTTTTGCCATAATATGTAGTATTTCGCCCATATTTTTAATTTAAGTGACTAAATAAGTATGGCACCATGGAAACGTCCATCGCTATCCCGTCGCACAAACAATAGTCGCCGTCAGTCTCGAGTTGTAATAATTTACTAAATTATTTATTCAACAAATGCACTTATCAATATAAAAAGTACCCAGTAGCCGATTCTCAGATCAGAGAATATGCATATAAAATTTGCTAAAAATCAGTAAAGCCGTTTCCGAGGAGTACGGTAACTAACATTGTGACACGAGAATTTTATATTTATGATTATGTAGTTATAATCTGCTATTATTATACTCGTAATAAACTGCTTTATACTTCCCTGCTTTACAGCTCATAATTATTCATCATTTATATTATAATATTATCTATATATATAATAAATCTGTAGAAATGTCAATTGTGTACATTAAAGATATTCAAAAAATAATAAGCGGAGGGTGCCACAATATCGCTATAGAAGCCGAAAAGTTAGTTAGTTTTTTTGTCTGTCTGTATGTTTGTTCCAGCATCACACGAAAACTACTGATCCGATTTGAATGCGGTTTTCGCAGATCTATTTGTCTTCTTCCAAATTAACATCTGGTGTATAAAAATCCCCCCCCCCCCCCACCCCTCTAAGGGGACAAAAGAGGGGGTCAGATTTTGTATCAAACTTTTTTCTTTTACACGAAAACTACCGATTAGATTTGGATACGGTTTTCGCAGATATATTTGTCTTCTTCCAACTTAATATCTGGTGTATAAAAATTTTCCCCCCACCCCTCTAAAGGGACGAAAGAGGGGGTCAGATTTTGTATAAGACTTTTGCTTTAACACGAAAACTACTGATCCGATTTGCATACGGTTTTCGCAGATATATTTGCCTTCTTCCAACTCAACATCTGGTGTATAAAAATCACCCCCCCACCCCTCTAAGGGGACCAAAAAGGGGGTCAGATTTTGTATCAAACTTTTTTCTTTAATGGACTTACTTCATATTATTAACTGTTTTTCCAACTTAACATCTGGTGTATAAAATTTTTCCCCCCACCCCTCTTAGGGGACAAAAGAGGGTGTAAGATTTTGTGTCAACTGATGAAATAGAAATACTTTAAATGGCAAAACAACGTTTGCCGGGACAGCTAGTTCATGAATAAAAGTGCATCATGCAACAGTGACAAGCTTTACGAATAGTTTTGAAAGGCATTTAGTTCGTGATTCGACTGAATTTTTGTGTCTTAATTTTTATACAAGTCATCAATTACAATTTATACCAAAAATGAAATATTTTAAGTGCACTGGGGAATTACTTATTTAAGGATGTTTCATACGCATAGACTTATTAGACGCACGCAAAAACTACATCTCAACTCAATTCACTTTTTTAACCTTTATGTACTCAGTATAAGATTCACTCTCATAATAACCCAAGGGAAAATAACTGAACGTTAGACATAACACAATACTGAGTTAACGTGGCGCCCCGTCAGACGTGTATGTGAAATTGTTAAGACATTATTTTTAGCGCGGGCTGCACTCAGCTGGGCAGAGCGGGTTACCGGCGGATTGAATCATAAAGCAACATTGACGTCAGTCTACTTACATAGTCTTTCATCTCCACGTAACACAATCTTTACACGTTGCTCAGGTACGCCGTGCGTGTTATATTTATTTTTGTACTCAGAGCACTTCCTACGCTATCAGTTCATCGGTATCTGAATCGAACGATATGGAAATCTTTACGGTAACTAGAGGCTAGAGCAGGTTAAGTAGTTAAAATGTACTATCAGAGAAATTGATTCCTAGGCAGATGGCGGACCTAAGTAATTTGGTCGCGTTAAGTCAAACTAACATTGAATTGACATAAGCCGACCAAATAACGCAGGTCCGTCAACTGCCTAGGAATCAATTTCCTCGGTGGTACATGTTCAAGCGGCGAATCGTTAAACATCATATAAAATAATAAAATGTCTTTCTGTGCCTCGTTATTTTGATTATACCTACTTATGTTGTGTTCAAAGCTTACAAACTGTTGGTTTTTGTTCATTTTCCTCATTTGGCATCACTTGCTCCAAATGATGCGTCTATATACAAAAATGAAACACAGCCGAATGTACCTAAAGAAAAATAAAGCGTTCATTCGAATGAACAATCACTCGAGTGAACCTTCTGGTATGAGTTGTGTGAAATAAATAATTATCCAAAGCATTTTCAAAAACGAGGTGTTATATTTTTTTACCAATGATATTCTACTTATACAGATTTGTTACGTTCATACTATTTTCCGGCTTAAATCTCTTCCGAACAACATTGACAAATTTGACAGATAAGTGAAACAAAAGATACGAAATGCCATTTACATAAAAGAGACAGACTAAATAAAATACGACCCAATTGGGTCGTATTTGAAGCTTCACAATGCGCGCGATAGTGATATATCTGCTTATGGTTTTTTATTTATTATATCATTGTTTTTAACAGAACCTTTAATATTTAATTTATATTTAAATATCAATCCGAAATCTTAACTTATAAGTAAGTATATAATATAACTAGCTGTCCCGGTGAACTTCGTGTCACTTAAAAACCTTCCCTGGACTTCAAAAATTAATTAGCAGGAACTGATAGAGCGGCTGTTGAGGCGAGTCCGCTCTACCATTCTCACGAACCAACTGTCGGGCTCGCTCGTACAAATCGGCTCGGTACGGCGCGGCTCATGATATCGCGCCGTGAAAAGCCATCATTATAATATAAAAATATACATAGCTTTCATAAAATTTGCACGGAGAAAATTTTGAACGTGTTAATGCTTAGAACGAATAAGAGCTGATTATGCGAAACTCAATTGAAATTCTCGGAAAATATTTGCTTTGAATATAAAATTATTTATCACAGGAAAAGTGAAAACATGTTTATGTTACAGTCAAAACTCTTAACCAGTCAAAAGTAGTATTGACTAGCAAAATCAGTCAAAACTACTTTTGACCATATGCTTTAGTCATTAATACTTGTGACTAAAATAACAGTTAACCCATCAGTCGTGGCAAAACGAGACACAATAGCTTTTTCATTGTTATCGCGGCCGGATGTGGCCGCTTGGGGCTTCATAAATTAAAAGTACTTTTGACTAAGTGATTCAGTCAAAAGCAGTTTTGACTGGTTGTATCAGTCAAAACTCCTAAAAAGTAAGAAAAAGCGGAGAGTGGATTCGATTTTAGTTGGAAAATGTAGTACCAGTTTTTCTAAGGACAGTTTTAGAGTTCCGTACTCAAAGGGTAAAAAAGACTTCGATGTCTGTCAGTCCGTCTGAATGTCTCCAGGCTGTATCTAAAGAACCATTATAGATAGATTTCTGAAGATTTAGAATTTTTGTATGTCTATTGTATATATCGCTATAACAACAGATACTAGAAACAAAATAAATCAAATAATATTTAAGGGTGGTTCTCATACAAAAAATGTAATTTATTTTGCTATTTTTCGAGGCGCTCGAGTCTCTCACCAATAATTCTATTGACGTTCTGTTTCTTTTCCCGAGTGAACTCTCTCTTGAAGGACCTATTCCATTGGAAGTCAGCACAAGGTCAATCAGGGAAGGTTTCTGACTGTCCACATCTGGAATTTGCGTTGGCGTAGCAACCAGTTGTGTTAGGTCATTCGCAAGGGCAAAATCGCAGACAAATCACAGTTTTACTGGAATTGAGCCAGTCGGCGTTTTGGGCGTTAAAGTCTCCAAGTATTATGATCTCTGCAGATGGGATCTGCTGCTGCACTAAATCTGAAGCAGCTTGCGGGTGTTTAAAGAGTTGGTCCGACTCAGGGTCACCACTATGGGACTTTTATGGAGGCACACACAGACGCGAGGGTGGTCATCGCAATCAATGCGGAGCCATAAAGTTGAAAGGTTCCTGACTTCAGGATTGCTGAAGTTGCGAGAGCTGATATCATCTCTGATACACACACACGCATTCCAGCTTTGGACAGAAAGAAGTGCTCGATATCCGCGGCTCGGTTATATAGAGCTAAGCCGGCTTTCCCGTCTCAAGGTGGTAATGGACGGGATAAAGGTAGGAGTGTAATCCTCTGAAATTACAGAAGTCGATGTTTACGCAGTTGGAAACCAAATTATTCTTTTTTCCTGGGGTCACAAATTGGTTTTTAACTGCGGCATTTCTAGGGGGTAGGGGATTGGGCCCCCGGTAAACTCACTCACTCGGCGGAACATAGCGCAAGCGCTGTTTCACGCCAGTTTTTTGTAAGTCCGTGGTATTTCTCCAGTCGAGCCGGCCCATTCGTGCCAAAGCATGGCTCTTCCACGGAATAATTTCGGAATACAACGGTTGTTCATATTTTTTTCTAACGAAGCAATTTACAAAGTTCTAAGCTACGTAAGAATGGTGTATGGGACATGTCATAATTTATACGCTTGTAAGCCACACAGAAATATTATGTTAGGCTGAGAACTTTTCAAACGGGCCTCGTAAGAATGAAATGCCAAAAAATTACACTAATGTTACAAATAGTGCTTTTGACTTATAAGAGCGTCAAATATTAAGAGCGTCAGTCAAAAGTACTTTTAACCACAAATTTTCAGTTAAAAGTAGTAATAACAATAATTTTCAGTCAAAACCACTTTTGACCAACCTCTTTAGTCAAAAGTAGTTTTGACTGATTTTGTTAGTCAATAGTACTTTTGACTGGTTAAGAGTTTTGACTGTAATATATATAAATTGTAGACATTTCTAGAATTATACCATTTTGCTTTTCAACTTTTGTTAGACGAGTTTAACATGTTACTTGCTAAAAATAAGTTGTGCTTAAATCCAATCGGGAAAACGATGCAAAAAATACAAAATTATTAAATTATGTGCCTTCTCAAGTAATAATGTTAGTATCAATAATTATTGAACTTAGTATATAAACATAGGCTAATCTTTGAGGTTTTTGTAATTAATAGAATATAAACAGAGAGATATGTTATTACGGTGATAAATGATATACACCCATGAGTAACACGTGTAACCCCTTGAGTGTTGCGAGTTGCCTTCCCAGGGGGTCTAAAATGGCTACTTTCGATTTCGATTCTGCTTTAAGCGTTTCATATTGTTTTAGGGCGCTTTTCCTATGATCATATTCATGTCAGAAAAAATATGGACATAAATTACAACTTTGTATAGAAAAACATTCCGCTGAAACATCAAATAGATATAATTTGCACATCCCTAAAATTAGCCACTAATAAAAATAAGTGCCGTACCTCATAAAGGCCTGAAACTAAAGTATTTTTCTGTGATATAAAATCTCTGTTATGTACGTATATTGTTTTATTGATGAAAATATGAAAGTCTGAATGTCTATATTCTGGTATAGCTTTTTTTTAGCTTTTCTCTTGTTTTTAAAACATTTCACAAAAATTGAGTAGAATTGCGATTTGCGACCCAAAATAGAACATATCCTATGTTCCTGTGCTTTATAATTTGCTGTGTTCTTCTATCTTTCTGTGTTTGAAAGTAATAATTTATAACTCTCTCTGAATGTGTAGTTTATTGTTCGTCTGTTGCAAACTAAACGTTTCTCGTTACTAGTTTTTGCAACAAAACAATTCCCGCCTAACTTGGAGAAGCAATGCACCCGGACGAGCAACAAGAAATTTCTCTTATAAATTGCTCAGCACTAAAGGGCGGTACGTTAGCTCAAAGTGGCTCTATAAATACTTAGAGGTTATGTCTGCAACGAAATTCTACATTCCCAGCGGTAAAGCGGTTAAAGTTTATCTTAGGAGTTACACACACATAGCGTGATGACGAACACATTAAAATTTAATTAATTGCTTGGTAATAATGTTAAACTAGTTGTGTCCCCGCAATTTTGTTCGCGCAGAGAACAATATTATCGCGAGGTAAAGTCTCAGCGATAAAAAATATCCTAAATTCTTTCCAGTAACTCTAATGTTATACAAGTATCTCCTTACCATCAAAATCGGACATTAAGCATGAAGAGGTAACATATAAGCGAAAAAGAAACGGAAGCATTTCCGCACTTAGGTATAATATTCGTCTGGAAGTATGGATGGATGGAGTTCCAAGAAATCGGGGCTCTGAGGATTGGGACGCACTATGGAAAATGGTAGAACTAGAGCATATCATAAATGGTTTTTAAAAATATCACAATTTGAATTAAATATTTATTGCATTCGATACTCTAATAACCAAATAATCCTAATCAGACATTTTTTGTACTAAAGCTGCATAAATATTTTTTTTTCATAGGTTGAAGTAAGTTGAAGTAGCGGATGGCTCATTCAAATGTTTGCATACGCATAATTCAAATGAATATTGTAAAAAAAAATAATTAAGCACATGCATGCCGTTTTATACATTTTTAAAAAGAATATTTAATGTTCTTAATAATGAGCTATTAACTTTTTTTAATATGCTTTTTATTTTTGAGTAAGTACTTAAAAATTGACATACCCTATTTTTCACTTTTCTTTTTTTTCGTCGAAGGTTTTCACATTTACCGACGTCTTCCGACGCGCAACTTTATGTGTTATTTGATAGCCTAACTATTCATAAATGAAAAATTTAAAAAATCTGCTGCGGAAAAATGCGACCCTGGAAGTTATGGGAAAAAATGTGACGACCTCTATGGTCGGAGTAGATAATTCGGTATCTTTTGCGGTTACTGCTGACATAGTTTGCAAAATCAATATTAATCACAATATTTTGATAGCAATAGCTTATCATCTATTCTGCACTCGTCCTGCGTGAGTAAATATGCATAACATTGATATAAGTACGTATTTGATAACTAAAAAACCAGTAGGTATATAAGGGGAAGCAAATATCTTCAAATTGCACACTTCAGCGTGTATTTCATATTAAGTGACACTTATTTAAATTGGTTATTTCCATTAAAATGTCAACTTTCAACTGTACTAAGGGCGATTTCATCATTCCCTATATCGAGCGTGGCAGAACCTTGAAATCGTTGTCCATAGTTCTACAGCAAACATTAAATGTTTCTGAAAACAGCTTGTGTTTTGTAATTGGTGACATTCAAAGACATATTCTGCCTTCTTTCAATAAGCGCTGAGCTCAAGCATCACGGAAAAAGGACTTTATTCGGAATAATACAAGCTGGCTGGATTCAGGATATTCAGTACAGTTTCCGGAGTCTGAAGCACATTCACTGCCATCAACTTCTGGTGAACGAGAAAGATAAGTGAAAACTCAAGTGATGGAAATATAGAACAAAGGTTCTTTTACAATTACACTTGCTCGGCGAATATAACAGGTGTTGATGAAACATTGATTAAACGCTTGAATATTATTTTACAAGCTCTATCTTCTGGAATGATGATCGATCCCGAAAAATTTGGAGTTTATGCCTTAGAAACTGCGCGAATTTATGTTAGTAACTATGATTGGTACTACATGCCATCCTCCGTGCACAAATTACTTATACACGGAGAAAACGTGATCAAACATTTTTCTGTTCTTCCTATTGGGCAACTGTCGGAAGATGCACAAGAGTCGCGCAATAAAGACTACAGAATGCACCATGCCAGAAAATGTTCCCGTATAGCTACAAATGAAGACGTATTTAAAACGCTTCTATATACTTCAGATCCATACCTTTCAAGTTTAATAAACCCATATGTGAGAAATGTGAAAGATCTTGATGAAGAGGCACAAAGTCTTTTGAAGGTGGTACCTGAAGGTGATCCTACATTTACACCGGAAGTAATTTTAATTAGGAATAGTGAGGATAATAACAATTAGATACAACATTTATAAGTAACTAAAACCTAGTTCTATAAAACCAATAATATTATAAGATTTGTTTAATCTGAGATCAATTAGTTTGGTGTGAGGTATAGATAGGTACTTTACGATTTTATAATTTTATGTATTTTATTATGCTTGTGTGATAACTGATAAGTAATTGTTTAAGTTTTCTTAATTTTACTTATATTAGTACTTGACATATATTTTACATTACTTATCTATGAATAAGATTTTGAGTGATGTTACCATGGCAGCATTGTTGTTTCACTTTGTAAATATTCTTACAAATAAAACTACATGAGTTAACATTGTATATTTATTTCACAATAACTGGCGACGATGTCGACAGCAGAAGTAAAGTAAACAATACGCGCTACTACACGCGCTCAACTTACAAAACTAGAAAATTACGTGAATGTGAACGAAACTCTAACTCACGCGGAAACACAAACAAGACTGCAGTCCCTACAGTTACAGACTAAAGTCTACAGTTATTCAAATAAGTACAACTAAAAATAGAATCGGAAATTGCAGATGACGAATTTGATAACGAAATGGAAATCAGGTACAAAATTGAAGAAAAATTTACACTTTTGAAAACCAAATTGCTAAATATGCCCGATCAAAGGGAACAAACCCTTACATCAACACAATCATCGTCAAATTCACAATTGGATACCAACAGCCCAGCAGAATCCAGGCCAAAAATTAACAAAAAAACGAAACTTTCAAGAATTTCACCCAGCGCCTAGCTGTATACTTTCTGTTGAACAATATCACAGAGGCAAAATTCAAAGTGTACACATTACTTTCGGCACTACCCCCTATTCTCCATCAGAAACTCTACGACTTATGCTCTCCGGAAGAACCGATCAATATGAATTTCAAGGAACTAACCGACCTATTGGATGAATACCTGGACCCTAAACCAAGTACGTGGGCATTACAACATCGATTTATCTCCCGTCAACAACAAGAAAATGAAACTATTGCAATTTACGCTGCGGAATTGAAGAGACTATCACTAAATTGCGAATTCAAATGTCAAAGCTGCAAGAAATCAACATTAGAGGGATTTCTATCACTGCAGTTCATCCGTGGCTTGAGAGACAGCGACATCAGAACAAAGATACTTCAAGAAAGAGACACGCCACCCTTTGCCCAGCTAATTCAAATTGCCTCTGCAATAGAAATGGGTAAGAACGAAAATAAAAAAATGTTACAAGACTTGAATACATCATGGAACACAAACGCTATAACACCTACAAGTAGACTACCTCGGCCAACTACTTCGTCAAAATTAAATGTCGAACGCAGATCTCCAATCACAATAAGAGACTTAAGGGGGAAATGCTACCGTTGCGGAAAGGAAGACCACCATTCAAGAGCGTGCCGCGCCTTAAAAGTAATCTGTTCAAAATGCAATAAAACAGGGCATCTGGCACGCGTCTGCCTTCAAAGGAACCCGCTGACAAACCAAGTCGAACACAGCACGAGTAGTGATGAGAGCCTGGGTGACATTAACCTTATTAAAAGCGAAATGATAGAAAAATACATGATTCCTATTAAAATTGAAAATACGCAGGTTAACATGGAATTTGATACGGGAGCTACGTTATCTTCTATTTCACTCAAGCTTTACAAGGAATTGAACATTAAAACTAGAATTTTCAAAACAGATACGAGACTCAGAACATATACTGGAGAAATTTTCAAGCCGGTTGGAGTAACTTACGTTAAATGCTCCTACAAGAACCAGAATTTTAATGGAAAACTTTACATAATTAATCAAGACGTAAACCCTATTTTCGGGATAAGCTGGATGAAGGAGGTTTCTATTGATCTGGCAGATATGCGAGTAATACATGCAGCCAAACCTAAATTAGATCAACTACTAGAAGAATTTTCGGATACGGTATTCAAATCTGATTTAGGTATGATACCTAACTACAAAGCCCATTTAAATCTGAAGGAAGGTGTCCAAACTATTTTCATTAAGCCATGAAGGATCCCATATGCCTTAAAGGAGAGAGTTGATAAGGAAATAGATCGGCTAAGTAAAGAAGGAGTAATCACAAAAATAGAGAATTCTGAGTGGGGCACACCGATCGTTCCTATCGTAAAACCAAACGGCAGTATCTGCCTATGTGCCGACTACAAGGTAACCCTAAACAAGGTAATTAAGGACGAACAATACCCGATACCTATAATTGAGGACATATTTGCTGTAATGAACGGAGGTAAATTATTCTGCACTTTAGATATCACCTAAGCCTACCTAAACATGGTGATGTGCTGCAAACCTTAAGTACACACAAAGGAACGTACAGGGTAAACCGCCTAATGTTTGGGGTTAAGGTCGCTCCAAGCCTCTGGCAAAAATATATGGACCAACTACTACAAGGATTGGAAGGGGTCAAGTGCTTCTTCGATGACATTATTATACAGGGATCCTCAGAAGAACAACTACTAACACGACTGAATCAGGTCTTACAAAAACTACAAGAAAACAACCTACGAGTAAACAGAGATAAATGCCAATTTTTCAAAAATAGTATCAACTACCTAGGACACACGATAGACAAAGATGGCTTACACAAAAATAAAGAAAAAGTAAAGGCTATATTAAATACCAAAAGGCCCGAGAAACGAAACGAACTACGAACTTTCCTCGGGATGGCCAACTACTATAATAAATTCATCCCCAATTTGGCAACACTGGCAAACCCACTGAATAGATTACTAAAACGAGAAAACAAATTCATATGGTCACCAGAATGCGACACTAGTTTTAATAATATAAGGAAGGAAATCGCCAGCGACAGAGTTCTGGCACATTTCGATCCAAATAAGCAATTCATAATAGCTACTGACGCCTCACCGGTAGGATTAGGAGCAGTACTCTCACACAGACTCGCAGATGGATCAGAAAGGCCAGTGGCATTCGCGTCAAGAACGTTAGCCACAAGTGAAAAGAAATACAGTCAAATAGACAAAGAAGCCACAGCCATATACTGGGGTATTAAAACTTTTTCCCCTACTGCTATGGACGAAAGTTTACACTGGTGACCGATCATAAGCCACTTACCTCCATCTTCCATCCGCATCAGATACTTCCAGCCCTAAGCACCATGAGACTCTTTCACTACGCACATTTTCTATCTGGATTCGACTACGAGGTCGAATACAGAGCCGCTGCCAAACATGGCAACGCCGATTACCTGTCAAGATTCCCAGTAGAAAACGTACGCGAAACGTACGAAGATCAACATTGCATCTACCAACGCGCCCAAATCAACGTCCTGGACATAAACCCAAATATTATCATTCAAGAAACACAGAAAGACGAGGAGTTGATAACGTTGCGAGATGCACTACAAAATGGCAGATCATTACGCGCAATAGGTTCAAACGACAACGAATTCACCATTCAGGACGACTGCATCCTCAAGGGAACTCGAGTCGTCATACCGCGAAACTTACAAGGGCAGGTGCTAGACGAACTCCATGCCGGGCACAGCGGTATAGTCAAAATGAAGGCTCTAACTCGCAATCACGTTTATTGGAAAAATATCGATAGGGACATCGAACAGAAAGTCAAATCATGTAGAGCGTGCCGTTTACAACAGAACGAACCCCCTAAGGCCCCGCTACATCATTGGGAACAACCGACAGGACCCTGGCAAAGACTGCATATTGATTTTGCCGGACCGATCCAAGGCCAACAGCTTTTGATAATCGTAGACGCATACACAAAATGGGTCGAAGTGCTACCAACAAAAAATACCACGAGTTCCTGGTGTATAAAGAAACTCAGAGAATTATTCTCCATCTTTGGAATCCCACACACGCTCGTTTCAGATAACGGACGCCAATTCGTATCAGCGGAATTTACGAACTTCTTAAATAAATGCGGAGTAGTACATAGGACGTCCGCTCCTTATCATCCCGCTACAAATGGGCAAGCAGAACGTTACGTGCAGACCATCAAAAAGGCAATACGCGCAATGGAGGGGGAGGAAGGTGACCTACTAAGCAAATTAATAACAGTCAAGACGCGACTAAGACGCACCCCCAACAACGATGGACAAAGTCTAATTCACCACTTGATGTTTGGTCGCGACATAAGGACATCGCTCCACGCGATGCTTCGCAAAACACCGCCGTCTATAACGAGGGCCAGCACTGAGACGCCAACAGTTAACATGTTCGCGCCAGGCGACCGGGTCCAAGTTAGGGCCTACGGCACCCAGAGATGGGTATTTGGAACTATTTCACGTCGCCTGGGCCAACTTCACTATGAGGTCCGAACCGATGCAGGGACAGTCTGGCGCCGGCATCTAGAGCAGCTCTTGCCTGCGCCAGGCAATCAAAGCAAATCAAATCAAAGCAAAAATCAGGAATAGCGGCGGAGAACTGACATATATTTTACATTACTTATCTATGAATAAGATTTTGAGTGATGTTACCATGGCAGCATTGTTGTTTCACTTTGTAAATATTCTTGCAAATAAAACTACATGAGTTAACATTGTATATTTATTTCACAATAGTACTTATTTATAAAAAATAAACATAATATAACTACTCGTATTACTTTTTTTCTCTTTTCTTTTTTTTTAACCTAAAATAAATATGTATACATTGAAAAAAAATACAAAAATTGATTATTTTTTAAATCTTTGTATATCTCTGTATACATGTGCCAAATCTCAATACAAAACGATGAAAAACCTTGAAGTTACAGATTTTTGATCCGATACGGACCCATATTTTCCACTGTGGGACGGCGCGGGCCGCGGTCGACCTTGACAAATTACTTCGTGTTCCTCCTTCAACATCCTTATTCCTTACTGATTTTATGAATGTTAAAGTGTGTCCTTTATAGATATAAAGGCACACTTTAGCAATTTAATTTATTCCATACCTAATAGACAGATGTCTATTACGTCTGGAATAAATTAAATTTGGTATGAAGGTACTTTGAGAAACGGTAAAGGACATTTTTGCGAAAAACGAATTTTGCAAAAAAAAAACCAGCGACTGAAAAGTAACTTAAACCGAAATATTATAAAATAAATTTCAGTATTTTCATAGCGGTCTCGAAATGTTCTAGTAAATTAATTTTTATTATACGATTTAGTTACCCATTCACTCGTATTTTCATCATATAGATGCGTTAAATGGGGTTGCGCAAGAAATTCGATACTTTTCTGAAAGCATTTCGCTGTTTTCGATAAGCGGCATGAAGCGATTATCTGACAGATAGCACTTCCCGGCAGTCAGCACACATCACGCTTGCACCACAATACAAGTAAGATATATACAGTAGGCCATCTTTACACTAGACCGTCAAAATTATAATAAAGTTATTTTGGATAACTTTAAAGAGCAATAACAGTGAAATCAAGTGTAAAACTTGTTTCTGCACGAGTTGTATCCACTGTGCATGTACAAAATAAATATTATTTTAGGTTGTTTAGTCTTTTCAGTACATAGCAACTTTCAAGAAAACTTCTAGAATCATTTTAGCTTTAAACTCAGCCACGCACCAAGACTAGGAAAATTTACAAAACAAACTCTTAATAATTTATTCTATTGACGCTTTTTAAAACGAAACACAATAATACATTTAAAATTTGTGTTTTCTTGTTATTATTTTAAATATAATAATATTATTTATTATTTTTTGCTCAGATTAGCGGATCACTCCAAGATCGATTTCATCAATAATTAAGTCTTAAAATTATTTAGGTAATTAGGAAGCTGAGCCCCTTGTCAATTACGCGAAGGCGAGGACGGCGGAAATCTCAAACATTAAAATTGAAGGCGTCGAGGAGCATGAAAATTTCAAGGGACTTAATCTCGTTGTGGCTATATTATGCTCTTTTATATTTATACATAAATTATTATACTCTGACCTAATTTAGCCTAAGTAAATGCAGGGCAGGTTACTTTCGTAATAATTAATTATTATTTTATTGTATACTAGCTGTCCCGGCAAACGTTGTTTTGCCATTTAAAATATTTCTACTTCATCAGTTGATACAAATTCTTACCCCCTCTTTTGTCCCCTAAGAGGGGTGGGGCGAAAAATTGTATACACCAGATGTTAAGTTGGAAAAAACAGTTAATAATATGTCAAAGTAAGTCCATTAAAGAAAAAAGTTTGATACAAAATCTGACCCCCTCTTTGGTTCCCTTAGAGGGGTGGGGTGCGGGGATTTTTAGACACCAAATGTTGAGTCGGAAGAAGACAAATATATCTGTGAAAACCGTATGCAAATCGGATCAGTAGTTTTCGTGTTAAAGCAAAAGTCTTATACAAAATCTGACCCCCTCTTTCGTCCCTTTAGAGGTGTGGGGGGAATTTTTTTTATACACCAGATGTTAAGTTGGAAGAAGGCAAATATATCTGCAAAAACCGCATTCAAATCGGATCAGTAGTTTTCGTGTGATAGTGGAACAAAGATCCAGACAGACAGACAGACAAAAAACTAACTACATTTTTGGCTTCTATAGCGATGTAGTGACACCCCCCGCTTATTATTTTTTTAATATCTTTAATGTATAGAATTTTCATTTCTACAGTTTTATTATAGTGTATAGATAGCGGTCGCCCGCGGCTCCGCCCGCGTGGATGTCGGTTACCGCTGCAAAAAGCCTACCCAGGAAAGACAAAGGTCAACAAAATGATTCCCAGGTCAATTCACAGAAACATCGACGACGCAGTCATTTTCCGCAGGCTGCACAGATTGTCTTTCTGTGGATGTTAAAGTTGTGAGAATGATGAGAATATTTAAATGTAATTAATAATAATAAGTTTTCACCTCTGACGGTAGTCCCGGAGTGCAACCCGTTGTTTTAGGATAGATAACTAAAGCGATTATTGTAGAGCTTTTCTATAAACAACATTAATTGACGTTAAGTTATTTTCAGATAACAAAATATACTGATGGTCGGGATCCCCGACTCGTGATAGAGCAAAACATTCTTTTCATAAATCTATTCCTACTAATTTGAATGTTTGGCCCTGGGATTTACATAATATTAATTTATCGTTAGTGCAAAATAATTTTTTAAAGGAAATTGGAGCCTTTTGAAGGGTATAGGCAAATCAGTAGGGATCATTGGTATTCTTGGTATATGAGCCAATTCACCAGCTGCAGGGCCGGTCATAATCTTCGCTACTGCCCCTGCACCCCCGCCTTGGTAGCGCCCACTTCGAAACGGGCGTAAATCGCAATTTTTAATTTCGCCATAACTTCTAAACCAAACATCCAATTTTAATCATTCAAAGACCAAATATTATGTACATAAACTGTACTTAGTGATGAAATAATTCATTTTGATAAAGATTAATGGCATGAGTAAAATAAATGCGTTTAAATGTAGTCCAAAAAAAATCAAGATTTTTAAATAAAATAATGGTTGTTGTACCTCACTTGACATAGATAGGTATAGTGTGTCGCGGACTTTTTTGTAGATATTTAAAAGATCTACATTTACTTAGAACATTGTATGGTTCTATCTTTTATAGTTTAGGCAGGATAAAAAAATCAACCAGAAAATAAGTAAATTTTCTGGTTGATTTTTTTCACCTTGTGTCAGAAAAACCCAAATATCTTACGGAGCCCTACATTTTCCGAAATAAAATGTAGCCTATGCTACTCGTAAATAATGTAGCTTTCGAATAGTGAAAGAATTTTTTAAATCGGTCCAGTAGTTTTTGAGCCTATTCATTACAATTAAACAAACAAACAAACAAAGTTTACCTCTTTATAATATTAGTATAGACTTAAGTACACACTCGCTTGAGCTATTCATAACGGACGAGCCAATTTCTAGAGTTTTGGTATTGTAAATTCCAGGGATTACGGTAAATTCTATTTGTTATACAATGTGTCCCAACAGCGGTGTCCAATCCTTTAATGTTATGATGTATGGCATATTTTACTGACAATTAGCTCCAATTTTGTAATAGTCAGATTAGTGTGAAAGCCTTAGAAAAACAAAAATGACTGCCATTTTGCAACCGTGAGAGAGAGAAGGAGAGCCAATTTGTCGATAAAGTAATATGCCATACATTATGACATTAAAGGATCGGACACCGGTGTCGGGATCGGGACAGATTATGGAACTGACTTGCTGTTTGACATCGAACTTAGTCAATTTGCAAACAAACAGGGTCTATCATTACTACATTGTTAAAATATAATTCCATTAAAAAATCCCTCCATGATCCATATTTTAAAAGTATTCCAGAAATAAGTAAGTAGGTACATAATAAACACAATGAATCTCATTCGTACTCCATGTTAGGAGGAGCAAGATAAAGCAAATAGAGAATAAGATGGCAATCAATCGGGTTTACTCAAGAGTCAACGTTTACTCGACTGGATAATCGAACTGTACAAATACCAATCAAGACTACTGCGTTTCGAATTTTGAAACCGAGCCCAGTCAACCAGCAGTAAAATAATTGAATTAGGCCCATTTGTGCCAAGCTAAAGTTAACTTTCGTGTTTAGGAGGAACAAGAAAAACAACGTCATATTTAAATACAGGGTTAACTTTAAGAAGGCGACTAACCCAAAAAATCAAACATCGTCCTTCTCTCTTCACACTCACGCCCGTCTTTCATATGCCAGGTGAAAAAGGACGACGCGGATTCATCGCCAAATTAGTTTAGCATCTTTGTGATTTTTTTCTATCCAGAAAATTTTATGATATCGTGTTTTTGCTCATATTGAATTCTTGGAAATATAATGCAGTATCTAATTTTAGAAAATGAAACAACTCGGGGCTAATTTTCAAGTATAAGAATGAATAATAAAATCGAAAATATTGGGTTAGTCGCCCCCTTAACTTAACCAAGACTGGCGCAAGTGGACCTCAGTTAATAATTATAATTTTTATAATACTGATGCATTGGTACTTTTAGAATTTAATAAGCACTGAGATTCTTCTTTTATTAAATTATCTTTTATCACAACGGATCTCAAATAAAAAAGAAACAAGTAGACAAAAATAACGGCTCCTCGTTTCAAACACTTTTACGATCTCACTATTAAAGAACCACATTATTTTGTCTTTATTATCTTTTTTTAGTTTCTATAAAATAAGTAATTGTTCATTTTTATTCTTGAAATATTTCTCATCCCCTCAGATGCAATAAAAGTAAATGAAATAGAAAATTGTATGAGTAACGCGACGGCCAGTTATTTTAAATTTAGTATACAAAACACGCCACAAGACCGTAATGTGTTTATTGAGTTACTATCGTTATTTATTACCCTCTTAGAGTTCTAATACTATTACAACTATTATTTATTCACTTCTTTAAATGATACGCTAGTATATTATGTACTGACTTTCAATATATTCGATTGAGTCGAAAGAAAGTCGATATATGTATGTCCATATGGATTAAGTTCGCTAGGTGTAACTTTTACAACACGGGTGAAAGTTCTGACAACAAATTTTATGCTACCTTTATATTGACAAAAATTTAACTTTTGTAAGGTATGTTTCTGAACCAATCCGTTAATTACTATCAATGTACAAAATAGTATTGTCAGATAAGTTAAACGAACTTAAATATATTGCTTTTAGTGGAGTTCCCAGAGCGTAAAAATCGTGCAAACCTCCGATTTTTGCAATAGTGGATGAAAATTGAAAAGAAAAAAAGGAATGTGTAGCTGATAACATAAATAATAAAGTTTACCTATTGAAAAGTTGTGCTTTTGATTTTGAAATTATTCTCTTCCACTTCAAGTAAACTCATAAACTGTAAAAATTTGAAGAAAATTTGCATATTTCTTTCTTTTAAATATATAGCAAAATAATAAAATATATTATTTTTTTTTGATTTGCTTCATTGCTTATATTCCAAAGAAAGAAAATAAGTAGAAAAAATATATAATTTAGATTTAAAATTAATATTTTTGTATGTAGATGGGCATACCTCCAAATGTGCTTGTTGTGTGCCTCGCCAGGTAAATGGCGTTCCTATTTTTCTTTGTTTTTAAATAGGAAGTTTAAAATTATTTTTTAGGCTTAACAAAGCCTCCTTTTTCTTAATGTGTATAACTTTTTAGCTCTTATTTTATTAAATTTTCTGAAAATGTAGCATAAACTTTTCACGGATATTTCGAAGAAAATCTGTATTTTATTTCTTTTGGTTAGGTTTTTACAGAATAAAATTGATTTTTTATTTATTTTTTTCATTAATTATATTTGCTAAAACATACTTTAAAAAAAAATACAAAATAGGTTAAGAACTGATATTTTTTGTATTCAGGTAAGCATTTTCCAAACATAGGTCGCAGCATGCGTCTTTAGTATGTACGTGAGATTTGTAGCACCCAATTTTTTTTCTGGCTTTAAGTAGGAAGTTTAAATATATTTTAAAGACTAGAAAAAGTCTTTCATTTGTCGATGTATTTAATGTTTTAGCTCTCATTTAAAGCCCGACCAACAAAATAAAAAACCTCGCCATATTGCGGAAAACTACTGGAACTAATTTCTTCAACTGGCAATAATCTTTATGAGATGTCATAATTGTCATCTGTCAAAGTGTGTTCTCGATTGTGCGTGATATATTTCTTAGACAAGTGGGTTATTTACGCGATATAATGCCGAAAACTATTAAAAGCCAGTTAAGAAAAGTTATTTATAATATCAATAATTACTTGTCGGAAAGAAAGTCTGAAGGAATGGACTCTATTCCTCTAAATAACATCACGGACCTTGTTGTCAACATGACTGGTAGGTACCTCATAATATAGTGTGTGCAATTTGAATTGGCTAATTTGTGATTAGTTTAATTTAAAAGTTCTGTTTTTAGGTGTATCCCGATCGTCCGTAATGAAAATACGAAGAGAAGGTCAGACTTCAGTTGTATTTTCTACACCAAAGAAAAATAAACCGAAAACAAAAAAGAAAATCAATCTGGATGATTTCGATCTCTGTGCAATTAGGCATAAAATACAAGAATTTTATACCGTCCGAAAAGAAGTACCGAGTTTGAAGCGGTTGCTTGCAGCTCTGAAAGAATCCATAAATTTTGTTGGTGGCAGAGAGTCTCTTCGTTTACTCTTACACAAATTAGGTTATAAATTTAAAAAATGTAGAAACCAAAGGACAATTCTTATGGAGCGGTATGATATAGTAGCTTGGAGGGATAAATATCTACAAGAAATCAAAGATGTAAAGGAGAGCGGTATGCCAGTTGTATACCTCGATGAAAGCTATATTCATACTTCTCTCAATCATGCAAAATGCTGGCAAAGTGAAAATGAGCCTGGTGTGTCTAAATCTGTTGCTAAAGGCAAAAGATATGTGATTGTCCATTGTGGCGGCAAGACTGGGTTCGTCCCGAATGCTTTATTAATTTACAATGACAAAGAAAAAAAAGAAGATTTCCACGAAGCCATGAATAAAGTTAATTTTAAAAAATGGGTATTGGATAAATTAATACCCAATTTACATGAACCAACCTGTATAGTCATGGACAATGCTAGATATCATTCTAGCCAAATTAACAAGCCACCAAACATGAATAATAGAAAACATGAAATTGCAGAATGGCTTACATCAAATGATATTGCCTACCCTGCTTATGCCACCAAAAGTATGCTAATGGTTATAGTCAATCAAAACAAACCTGACCCGATATATGAAATTGATAGTTTAGTACAGGATTATGGTCACAAAATATTAAGACTGCCTCCTTATCATTGTGACCTCAATCCTATTGAGATGATATGGGGTATTGTAAAAGGGAAGGTTGCCACAAAGAATGTTGGTTTAGACAATATCACATTCATGCAGCTTGTAAAAAACTGTTTTGAGGTAAATATCACATATTTCGACAAAAATAAAATTAAATATTTTGTTTACCATTACTGATTTTAAATTATTCTTATAGGATATTACTGCCGATACATGGAGTAATTGTTGTGATCATACAAATAAAATAGAAAAAGAATATAGACAAAGGGGACCAGTAATTGATGGAGAAATTGAACAATTTATCATAAATGTTGGCGGCAATGACAGTGAAACATCCACAAGTGGCAATGAGTCAGAGATATCTGACATTGAACCACTACAATCTGACCATGAAGATGAAATAATATATGAATGTGTTGAATATTTAGATTCTGAGTTTGATGAATAATTTAAATAAAAGTTTAATAATGAAATTATGAAGTTGTACTTTTTTAAACTGCCTATATACTTTAAAACTATACATAAATGATATGGTTTTGTATAGTCTATATTAAAATTAGTCTATATTAAACACTAGCTAAAAATTGTACACTAGCCAATTCGCAAGTGTATCACTGTACTAGATGTTGCCATATTCATAGTTCATTTAGCGCCCTCAGGGCAGGTTTTCTATTTTTTTGGTCAGGCTTTACATAAATTTTCAACAAATATAGAAAAATATTTTCGTTCTATTTTACACTTTTTTGGAGATATTTAAACGTTTTTAAGTACTTAAAAGTTATCATTTCTCTAAAAATTAAATACACACAACAAGTAAGTTTAACACACTTTTCGTTACAACCCTTAAATCCACCCAAACCCTTTTATCTTGGTAACGACGAGCGTTAATCTCTAAAAACTTTGCAAAAACCTTATAGTTGTATTTAGCTTAACAAAGCAAACTTTCTTTTTTTTAAATTGTGTATTTGGTTAATTTTCAACGTAAACAATCGGATAAGAGTCATTTATTAACAGGAACAAGAAAAATTTTTTGTTCTGGACCGGTTTTATATGGTGAAATATTATTTTTTAATTAAGTGACTAAAAAATTAAAAGCACAAAAAAAAATTTGGTAAACTTTGCAAGTTATAGTGTAGAAAAGAAAATGACACCTCAAAAACAAAAATTCATTCACTATTACAATTTTCGGAGGTTAAAACCTCTGGCGACTGCACTATTTGATATTTCTTGAGAACACCATTTTGCTCTTTAATGTGATACGTACAGATCGAACAAGGAGTGCAGTTGTATTAATTTTGTGTTAAGATCTACGTTAAATAATAACTGTATTTTAAAAAGATAAAACCGACTTCAAAATTGTCCGTAACTGAGAATTAAAACTCCAAAACTACTGAATCGATTTTGATGAAACTTGCACTGTACTCTAAGTAGCACAATACCTAGTACAACAAAAATAGAATTACTGAAATCGGCATGTAGTTCCAGAGATATGTGAACACAAACATAAAAACGTACATACATAATAGGTGGTAGGCCTCACGTAGACGCGACGTTCTAAAAGTGTTAACTTTGTTAACCTACCTATTTAGAAATAAATATATTTTCATTTCATTTTATATACTTACATATTATGTATACATACATACACAGGTACACTTTTGAAATTTGTCACATTTGTTCAGACGCTGATATAGATTAACATATACGAAAATTAGGCAGCTCTGAAAATATTACATACATACGCGTCGAATTGATTGCCTCCTTTTTTTGAAGTCGGTTAAATAGTAGGAGAGGGTGCAGTTTTAGAATATTTTCATAGTAACTGACGCTGTTCGTTTTTTGATTGTGTTTATTATTATTGAAGCAATATATTGTGTAATGGCATTAAATCGCAAAACTCATTTACAATCTAAGCGCATTGTATTACAAAAGTTTGGCGTCTGTAATCATACCTCGTAGGCGGGTCGGCTGCGGCGGAGAAAAACAGACGGAGACCACAGCGAGGCCGAATAATAATATTAATAAACATCTGTTGATTATTGTACAATATATTACAATTGACAAGTGTAAATAATTATTATTAATGTCCTGAAAATCGAATAAAGGCTTGTCCACATTTATATCATTTGCGCGATCAGATCTCCGATCAGATCTCCGTCGCGATCATCGCGCCGTATCAAGTATGCGTGTCATAGTGTGGACGCCTATTAGATCACTCTGCCGATCATGCGAGTATTTGATACGGCATGTATTAGATACGCGGTTAATAGCGATCGGGGCGTATCATGATACGCGTATCATTTTGACACGCTTCGATGATACGCGACGGAGATCTGATCGGGGATCTGATTGCGCAAATGATACAAATGTGGACGCACCTTTAGATCATTCGCGCCGATCATGCGCGTATTTGATACGACACGTATCAGATACGCGGTTAATAGCGATCGGGGCGTATCATGATACGCGTATCATTTTGATACGCTTCGATGATACGCGACGAAGATCTGATCGGAGATCTTATCGCGCAATTATGATACAAATATGGACGAAGCCTAAAACGTCTTATTTCTTTCTTTTTTTATTAAAATGGTTATTTCATTCCGATTCCGAATGAGAATACGTATCGGTATTAATTAATAATATGAAGCCAGTCGATTTATATAAAATCAAGATAAATATTACTTTGTACGCTTTTAAGCGAGCGTTAAACGCGTAATTTTGTTTCAAGAACGCTATTATACGCGTTTAACTGCTGCTTTCTCATAGTTGTATATTTATTTTTGTTATTATAAAACAAATTTGATTGAATGACATTTGAATAAAGTAAACTATAAAATCAAACAATCCAAGTATATTATGATATCTATGTGTTAAAATATTTCTTTCGTAAAAACGGGGAAACGATACGAATGAGAGAAATAGCAATATAATAATAGTCATCCAAGGGTTAACTTTAACCCAGAATGGTAAAAATGGGCCTTAGGGATTAAAAGAGAAGCCGCGGTACATAACCCAGTGCTAACCCTTTAACCCTAACGGCCTGTCCACATCTCCACGTCACGACGTCATCAACGTGGAACGGTGCGGTAACGTGGTACAGTACATTGACGTGACGTGAAAATTTACGTCAACGTAACGTAAAAATGCAAGTCACGATGTAGCAACGTTTAACGTCTTTTTGACGTGATAACGTCTTATGATTCGATATGGGGTGCGCGCCCGAAAAACATGACAGTTCATGCGGCGTTGCCTCGCTGACAGCTGCTCTGAGGCGTTCCACTTATCCTCTCAGCAACCGTACTCAACCCACCTGGGCCGCGCTCTTTGTTTCGATTATATTACGTATTTCGATGACTTAGAGAATACTTTTTTTCTTAAATCTCTCTCTCCGTCTTCTTAAAAATTGCAAAAGCAGAATACTAGTATGCGGTCCATATCTAGATAAGTACTGAAGAATGTATCAGTTTTACAAGGTATGCTGACGTACGATGTTGCTACATCGTGACGTGAATTTTCACGTTACGTTGACGTAAATTTTCACGTCACGACAACGTAAAGTGCCACGTTACCGCACCGTTCCACGTTCATGACGTCGTAACGGCCTAGGTCCACATCTCCACGTCACGACGTCGTCAACTTGGAACGGTGCGGTAACGTGGCACGATACATTGCTGTGGAGATATGGACAGGCCGTAACGTAGACATGGGGATAGACCCTAACGTAACTGTTGGCGGACAATGTTATCGATTAAAATCGGGCGTATAACTCCACTCTGTATCGGAAAATGAATTTTAAATTAAAAGTAATTTGGTGACGAAGGTCCGGAGTTTGGAAATTTTACATTCAATTAATTATCTTTTGTGTTAAAATTAAAATGCTTTTTACTAAAAATTACTTAATTTTAAAATTGCACCTTTTATTATTTGCATTGTTAAATGTCTATTAGCTATAATATACAGGGTGTAACAAAAATTAGTGATAATACTTTAGGTTGTGTACGTGTTCCTTGTAGAGAGTTCACTGTGAAAGTAGCAGCTCTAAAAGACGATTTTTTTTTCACTTTTGTATGGGCAAGGGCCCGAGCGTCACGAGTTTCCCGATACAAAAGTAAAAAAAAATGTTGGTCTTTCAGCGCTGCTACTTTCACAGTGAACTCTCTACAAGGAACACGTACACACCCTAAAGTATTATCAATTATTGTTGTTACACACTGTATTTAAAGCTATTATAAATGCTACATATTAACATGATACAAGTATAACCTTTTATATAAAATTCTCGTGTCACAATGTTAGTCCACGAACTCCTCCGAAACGGCTTTACTGATTTTTACCAAATTTTATATGCATGAATATGATATACTGAATAGTAGGTCTGAGAATCGGCTACTGGGTACTTTATATATTCATAAGTGCATTTGTTGAATAAATTATTACAACCCGAGACTGAGGGCGACCATTGTTTGTACGACGGGATAGCGATAGACGTTGCTATGGTAACATACTTATTTAGTCACTTCAAAAAAATAATATGGGCGAAATAGGTACTTTATATTATGGCAAAGCAACGTTTGCCGGGACAGCTAGTAATATTATATAAATACATATATTATGTTCATGTAAACAATATATGTATGGAGTGAATCGCCGATCATAAATTCGGGTACGCGTGCTAAACGCAATAATAGCCGTTATTACCATTATATTGAGTGTAAATATTTAGCCGAGGCGTACGTTTTCTTTCCGGTGGATTTCATAGTTACATAAAATGGGATCGTAAAATAAATCTTGTTCATCGTGATGCGATGTTAACCCGAAATATCTTAAAATAACACTGTTCTATTCCATGCCATATTACATTACGAATTCTCGATGTTGATTATACTATATTCTGTAATTATTCTCTATAACTCCTGGGGCCTGACGCTTTGGCTTCGGTTTTGGTTTCGGCTTCAGTTTCAGCTTCGGTTTCGGCTTCGGCCACCATTAGCAAAAATTATGTTCGAACAAAGTTTCGATTTTGGCGGTCAAATCAACTGCCGAATCTAAGGCAAGGCTTGCCAAATATAAACTCATCCAATTAAAATATTTCAACTTGGATCAACCTGAAGCAAATTATTGTATTTGAAAAATATAAAGCCATTGTAGACATAACGAATTAATCGGCTTCGGTTTCGGCTTCATCCTACCGACCTCCGGCCGAACACTAATATAACACAACAATAACTACACATTGCGGCAAATTGAATAAACACCCCGGGAAATTTATTCAACATTAATTGGAATCCACAAGGAGAGGGATATTTTTACACGCAATATTGTCGTACAATTATTTCCCTGAATTAATTTTCTCGCCTGGCCTTTCCCTGTTTGTGGATGCTGCACTGGTCCGTAGAATATACGACATTCTACTCCTTTACACCTATCAAAGGTATGGCAATTTAATTAAACACATAATATTTTAAGGTACAAGACAAGTAAATTTGTTTGTTAATCAGCAAATACATATATTAATAGACTCGTGCATTTTTTGTAGCATCGCCTTTAGCGAAGTAAAACGTTATAGACAGAAAATAATACAAACCTTAAATAATATTATTCACAACTAGACGTTCCGCGCGGCTTCGCCCGCGTAAATAAGATATTTCACAGACAAATTAGTCCACAAAAATAGCCTATGATCCTTCACGTGGTCTACTTCTTACCTGTGCCAAATAACAGAAAAATTGCACCAGCTCGTGAGATAAGCTCTTTCTATTAATTTCCCCCGTTCTTCCACATTTTCCTCTATTTCTTCCTGCCTATTAGTCTTAGCGTGATTAAATACAGCCTATAACCTTCCTCAATAAAACGGCTATCTAACACTGAAAGAATTTTTCAAATCGGACCAGTAGTTCCAGAGATTAGGGCGTTCAAATAAACCCTTTCAAATAATTTCCCCCCGTTTTTTCCACATTTTCCTCTATTTCTTCGCCCCTATTAGTCTTAGCGTGATAAAATATAGCCTATAGCCTTTCTAGATAAATGGGCTATCTACCACTGAAAGAATTTTTCAAATCGGACCAGTTGTTCCTGAGATTAGCGCGTTCAAACAAACAAACTCTTCCGCTTTATAATATTAAAGTAGTAAAAGTAGTATAGATAGATAACACAGACTAATACGGAACAAAAATTAATATCTAACTCGCGATTTATCAAAATTAAGACAGAAAATGAAGGGTTATTACTTATTAACTGCGTAACAAAGTTTACTACGGCTATAGCACAGAGATTTATTACCGCACAACTTGAAATGTGACGTATCTACTCCTGCAAAGTTTGGGGTGACGTCAGAACGTGAACGTTATATTGAAAGATGTGAAAATTAGATACATCTTTGTGATTTGAAAAAATTTTAAGATATCGTGTTTTTTGTTGCTCGCTCCTTTGCAAATATAATTAACTAGCTGTTTCCCGCGACTTCATCCGCGTCCACGTTAATATTTTTTTCTCGTAAAAAATATTTTTTTTTTTTTTGAATAAAAAGTATACTTCTGATACTTTCAAGAGTATGTGTACAAAGTTTCATGATGATTAGTCAAGTAGTTTTTGCGTGAAAGCGTAACAACAACGCATTGTATATTCGTTAGGCCTGAGAATAGGTTTTTACTTTTTATCTACTGTTGGAACGAAGTTCCTTATCGCGCGTTGCCAAAGACGCCAGACGGAAAAAGTTGTAACGACACTTTTTTATTAGTATCTGCATATTAGGGGCAGAGGGCGTTGATAGTATTCCTGGGCGTCAACTAGATGGCGTTTTTGAGAATAAACAGCGACATCTACCGGACGTTTAAATAATTGTATTACAATTCCACAAAAGTGTCGTTTGTATTCGTGGGCGTCAACTAGATGGCGTTTTTTTTATTTTTATAACTTTGTTCCATCCGGGTGTCCCTTGACACCTCTCAAGTTTTTTTTTTGAATATTGATAAACTAGAAATAATATTATACTATATGGCAAAACAACGTTTGCCGGGTCAGCTAGTAAAATTGTAAATTTTACTTACTACTTAACTTACCATACCATTTCTAATAATGATATTATTGTTTTCTTATTTTCTTACTTATTGTTTGTTTGTGTAGAACTGCTACGCGGCCCGCTACGAGAGTCTACGGTACGCTACGCCGCAGGCTACGCTTAATGCTTACACTTGATCAGTGACCTCTAAATAATTACTTTGTTTTGTTTATGTTTAGATAATATAATATATATTATCCTTTGTACCCTACTGCAAGAAAGAGGAAGAATACGGGCGAAAGACGTTACTTTATTAGAGCGTATTCTTTTACTGTAGTTTGTTTACAAGTTCATTTGTTTATATTACAATCAAAAACAGTTTACATTTTTAAGGACAAGGTCCAAACTGGGCTAATTTCAAAAGTGTCGGCCAACGCAAATAAACCCATTATTTAAATAGAACATTATCTAAGGAACAATTTTTATTATTACACCAAAGTTCTAAGTCAAGTCTCCGAGTTGTTATTCAAGGTCAAACTTTTTTTATAACATGTAACAAAACTTATTTTATTGATTAAAAGTAATAAGTAATCGATTCCAACGTTCCTATCCGAGTCATAGAATAGATTAGAGGCCAAATACCTACAAATGATTTGGAAAAATTGACGGACAGAAGGTAAATAAACCTTCCCCCAAGACGAGCCTGCCATACCCCAAACAGCAGGCGACCGCCGATGGAGTCGCGGATGTAATGTTGTGGCTCCGTCCGTCAATTTTTCCAAATAATTTGTAGGTATTTGGCCTCTAATCTGTTCTATGACTCGGATAGGGACGTTGGGATCGATTACTTATTACTTTCAATTAATAAAATAAGTTTTATTACATGTTATAAAAAAAAGTTTGGCCTTGAATAACAACTCGGAGACTTGACTTAGAACTTTGTTGTAATAATAAAAATTGTTCCTTAGATTATGTTCTATTTAAATAATGGGTTTATTTGCGTTGGCCGACACTTTTAAAATTAGCCCAAAATTGTATGGGCGTTGGATCTTGTCCTTTCTCTGCATTTCTATTTTAACACACAAATATTGTTATTAAATCCTGTTCATAGTGCAACCATTTTCTTACAGATTTCAGATTTTGATTTTATTGCAGCAGATCGAAAGTATTTAACAATATTCTGTTTCATTTCAGATAACGTAAAACCATGCTAGATGAAATATATTATGAAACATATGATATATTTTGGTAGTTTTGTATTAAATGAAATATGTACTCCTAAAACTTTTAAATAGGTGAATTGTTAAGGGGTTCCGAGACGATCAAGCAGCTTAATGGCGCATCCACACATGCCGCCGGCTTATGCTGGCGGCCCAGCCGCCGGCTGACCGCCCGGCACCTGCGGCAACAACCCTGCGGCACGCGCGGCTTTGATTGCCGGCGGCAGTTTACTTGCGGCTTCTATAAGGAGTGGTAGTGTTGTGAGTTGTGACTTGAAAATATTTCGTATTTATAAACATAATTTCGTTTATTCGAAATGACAGAATTTAACTGGGATGATAGTGCAGTACTTTTATTAATAGAAAAGTATCATGAAAATGAACTATTGTGGAACCCAAGGCATATGGATTTCAAGAATCGCAACAAAAGAAATGATGCTATGAGGGATATTGCTTCATTGTTTAACATAGCATCATCAGAAATCGAGAGAAAACTGAAGAATTTATGATACAGCATTTCTCCAGCGGGTGTCAGTTTTTGATATCATGAGTCCAATTAAATTTAGTAATATTTTAAATTCTTCACTAGAGATCTTTAGAAAGGTGTTAATTTCGAACGAATATTTCTTCGGTTTATGTCGTCCATTCTTAAATCATCAAGTATCGGGGACACATTAGGCCTATTTCGTAGACTTGGTCTGACCCAATATCTTCGTTTCATTTTGCGTTTTTTTTTTAAGAATAATAATGTACAACACTACACTTGCAATACTCGCAATCATATTATTGGCCAACATCTTCCAATCCGTCCATCTTCGACGATACGTACAACACTAATGCGAAAGTTTACAACTGCATCTGCAGGCCGCCGGTAAAAGCCGGCGGCAAATTCGGCGGCATAAGCCGGCGGCATGTGTAGCAAACCCGGCGGCATAAACCGGCGGCATGTGTGGATGCGCCATGACAGCAAGCACGTAGAATCGTGTAGCTTACTCAAGAAGTTTGATGCGCCCGTCAAGCAGCTTGATCCAGCACAGCAAGAGGCGTTTATCTTATCGCGCACGCGACTACGCTATGCTTGATCAACCAACCACGAACACCGTCAAAATGCCGCGTCAAGCCGTCTCTTCAAGCAAGAATCACATCAAGCGCGGAGCAAGCGCATTATTATGAAAACTCAAGCATCAAGCAAACATTGTAAACGGTCAATATGTTTGTAGCAAGCAAAAATCTACGTGCTTGCCGCCAAGCTGTTTGATCGTCTTGGAATCCCTTTAGAAGTTATTGTGGAGAAACTTTTTTGAAACATTGTAAGTATCAAAAATTCACTTATGGCCTGTTTCACCACTTCCTGATAAGTGTCGAATAGGCTATTCACTACTTAACTTGACAGATCAAGTATGAAGAATCTGTCAAAAAAGTTGTGAATAGCCTATTCGGCACTTTATCAGAAAGTGGTGAAACAGGCCCTTAGTGTCGCAATTTTCGACCTGCTGATATGAATTCGATTATCAAGAGCTATACTAGCAAATAAGAGCCTTTACGTCCAGCAAACAAGCTTTGCTATATATACAGGATGTAACAAAACTAAGTGAGAATACTTTATAGGGGCTATATGACGTAATATGTGTCACCTGTATAGAGTTCGCTGTGAAATTGGCAGCGCTGAAAGAGTAACTTTTTTTTACTTTTATATGGAAAAAATCAAGACGCTGGGGCGTCTGTCCATGCAAATCCCAAAATAAATGCTTTTTAGTGCTGCTACTATCACAGTGAACTCTATGTAAGGATACACACACTCAAGTCATATTACCAATCTGAAGAAAGAAACGACAAAAGAACTGGCACGAAACTGGAAAAAAAAATTGTCTCACTCATTCGATTAGATAAAGATAGGCTGTCGGAAAATAAAAACCGACAGTTTCTTAATTAAATAAAATAAAAAAATAATAAAAAAAGTCATATCACCATAAAGTATACCCCTTATCATGCAAAATATGACATCAAGCAAAGCTAGGAAATATCAAAGAGATGTGGCACAATGCTATCAGCTCGCTCCTAGCATCAGAGATTAACGATATCCTATCTTCATAATATGTACTACGAACAGCCGGCATGCGTCTAACTTCACTTGCTGTTTGCCATTAAATATCTCTTTATTCATACTTAATATCGTACTAATGCGAAAGTGTGTCTGTCTGTCTGTTACCCCTTCACGTCCAAACCGCTGAATTGATTTTGCTGAAAGGTATGGTCGATTTACACGGGTGACTAACGGGTCGATTTTAGTCGCCCGGCAAGTCACCAATCAAATCGCCTGTCCAAGTCGAATCGCCATCCCATTTACACATTCTACAAAAATCGCCTGTGTGCCGACAAACTATGTATTTGCAACAAGCGATCGCTTGCGACTGAGCGTTTACACGGTCGATTTTAGTCACCAGCCGCATGCGGCCATTGGCCGCACGACTTTGGGGCTTGCGGCTTTAGCCGCATGCGGCGTAGTCGAATTGCCATTTAGACGGTCGATTTTCGCCGTGCGGCGTAAATCGTGCGGCTTTAGTCACCCGTGTAAATCCAGCAGTATGGAGATACTTTGAGTCCAGGGAAAGGACATAGGATACTTTTTAGTCCGAAAAATGAACGGTTACCGCGCAACAATGGAGTTTGGCGCAACGGGGTAGTTGCGGGCGTCATCTGTATTTATAAAAGAGAAGGCGTGACATTTTGACTAATGATGAGATATAGCCCAGATGGATAATGGGTCTTAGGAAGTTAAGAGTTTGTTTGTACATATTTTGATATCTTCACAATTTTGTTTACTTTTTGTTTTTTTTTTGTCGCACTGAACCACGCGGAAAATTAGGGATAATCAATTACCCGAAATTGTTTCGACAGAATTCTGACGCACGTAAATTATCCATAAATTCTAAATAAAACTAAAAAAAATTGCCAACATTTTTTTTTAGTTTTCGTTTTTCACTAATTATACGATATCGGCTAGATAGATTTGGATTATTAAAAAAAACGTAATAGTTCATAAAAGTTAACAACGGTCAGAAATTTTGGGAAAATTTGCCGAGAAAACACAATATACACTATACGTGCGAGAGAAAAAGTTTCATACTAATCTATACTTTGATGTGACCTACAAATTGCAATTTTTCATACTATGACTAATTCGTGTTTAAAATACTAATCCAAGCCTCACATGATGTTAACACAATTGCTTACATCTTATAAGTATATTAAATTCTAGTGTCACAAAGTTAGTTACCATACTCCTCCGAAACGGCTTTACTGATTTTTACCAAATTTTATATACATATTCAGTAGGTCTGAGAATCGGCTACTGGCTACTTTTTATATTGATAAGGGCATTTGTTGAATAAACTATAGTAAGTAAATTATTACGGCTTATCATTAACTGATCACCAGAAATAGTAACATTTCACAGACAAAAATAGTAAACAATCACCAAAATACAGACCATCATTTTAATGTAAAATGATAACCAAAGATTTAACATCTTAAAACCAAAAATAGTAAATGATCACCAAAATATGTAAATGATCACCAAAATTAGTAAATGATCACCAACACTACACTAGCATTTTAATGTAAAATGATCACCAAAATTAGTAAATGATCACCAACATTATACTAGCATTTTAATGTAAAATGATCACCAATGATTTATTATCTCGCTATCCTATTTATGCAAAATGACTCCAAATAAATCATTGTTAAACCGAAAGTAGCAAACGATCACCAAAATTAGTAAATGATCACCAACATTATACGTTAGCATTTTAATGTAAAATTATAACCAAATATATTTTTATTTAGCAATAGCAAGTCTTAGTAAAAGAGTCCCGTTTGTACCCGTTGGGTACGGAACCCTAAAAACGGGACTCTATTACTGAGACTTCGATGTCTGTCCGTCTGTCTTTCTATAGGCTGTATATCAAGAACCGCTCCAGCTAGACTTCTGAAAATTTAACAGATTGTGTATATCTGTTGCCGCTATAACAACAAGTACTAATTAAATTAAGAAATTAAAAAAACCCCAGCTTTAAAAAGTAATGAAATAATATTTACTGACTTTAAGTTTAAATAATTCCTAGTCTAAAGTGATATTTTAGTCCATAATTGTTGTCACGGTGTGTCGGGGGACCGCCAACAGCGACTTTTACATTTTGTATCGCTAAGTCACTGATTGCCTCGATTCGGTTCGCACTTTGCTGTGAACTGACCCTTAAACTATAATGTTATGTGAAATCAAATTTTGTATCGCTAAGTCACTGATTGCCTCGATTCGGTTCGCACTTTGCTGTGAACTGACCCTTAAACTATAATGTTATGTGAAATCAAACATTGTCCCCCGACACACCTTGACAACAATTATGGACTAAAATATCACTTTAGACTAGGAATTATTTAAACTTAAAGTCAGTAAATATTATTTCATTACTTTTTAAAGTTGTTTGGCGGGGTTTTTTTTTAATTTCTTAATTTAATTTTATTTCATGATTTTTTAACTTGTGTTGGTTAAAGTGCAGAATAATAATTCCTATCAACAGGATCATATATTCCAATGAATACCATCTATGAATCTCCTCTTGGACGAGGCCGTCGATATGAGTCCAAACATGAAGCCTTCACTTTGGGTTCATATGGATTATGGAGCACGGCTCGAATCCAGGTGATGCTGCAGCAGCAGCATGCAAAAATTTACAGTGTATCTACGTCTTACTAGTTGTTGCAATTAAAATGAGCCCAAACACGAAGCCATTGCTCTAAGTTGGTGAGGAGTTGGGTATCCTAATTCCTATTGATTACCAGGTGATGCTGCAGCACCAGGTCAATTGTCCATTCATGTGTATAATATTCATAAATGTCACGAACTAGATTGCAAAATATAAAGCCCATCAAACGACTGCAAGTTGCTAATCAGCTCTTCATGAACCAGATAAACCGCGATTTTCCAGCACTGAGCAGGCTGATGATGATGAACTATAGCTAAGAACACTCTCGATCATGTCAGCTTTCAAACAAAAAAAACTAAATCAAAATCGGTCCACCCGTTTGAATGCTACGATGCCACAGACAGGCACACAGACAGACAGACAGACAGACACGTCAAAATTATAACACCCCTCTTTTTTGTCGGGGGTTAAAAACAAAATAAAATTATTATTTAAGGGGGGCTCCCATACAACAAACGTGATTTTTGTTGGCCTTTTTTGCTCGATATCAATAATGGCAACCAGTAGGCACGTTGATATTTTCGCAAAGGCCTTTTATATGTTTACTTCAATAATTAATAATAATATAAAAAAATTAAAGGGGGCTCCCAAGTCCCAACCCATACAAAAATACAATTTTAGGTCTAATTTTGCTCTATAAATGGTACGGAACCCTCCGTACGACTCACACTTGGCCTATTATTTTGTTAATAATATGCTTATATTTTTTGTCAATCATAGTGATTTATTTGGACAGAAATATTGCATTGATTTGCTCACAAGGATTTGGCGATAATTTACTATATTTGGTGATCATTTACTATATTTGGCGGTCATTTACTATATTTGGTGATCATTTACTTTATTTGGTGATCATTTACTATATTTGGTGGTCATTTACTATATTTAGTGATCATTTACTATATTTGGTGGTTATTTACTATATTTAGTGATCATTTACTATATTTGGTGTTCGATTACAATTTGAAGTGTTGTCATGAATAAAATAGCTGGTAGTATTGCAATTTTAGACTTTATTTTTTTAGTGTTCAAAATATTTTTTTGGTAAACAAGTTTAGGGTATCAGTGCATTTTTGGTGGTCATTATATTTGTTCCCAATTATTACAACTCGGAGACTGACGGCGACCATTGTTTGTGCGACGGGATAGCGATTGACGTTGCCATGGTGCCATATTTATTATATTTTAGTCACTTCAATTAAAAAATATGGACGAAATACTTTATTTTATTTATGTATTTTATTTTATTTAACCATTTATTGCACACAAAAAAACATTTAACAACATATACTCAAGAAAAGAAAGACGACACAACAGGTACCTACTGCTTATCTAGAGATGCTTATCTGGACAAACGCTAGTGTGAAGGTGTCCAGCGTAGGCGTTCGATGAACGTTTGCGCAGCGCAGACGCCGCAACAACGTGGCACGTACGTCGCGTTGTCGCCGCTTCTTCTATACTAATATTATAAAGAGGTAAACTTTGTTTGTTTGTTTGTTTAATTGTAATGAATAGGCTCAAAAACTACTGGACCGATTTTAAAAATTCTTTCACCATTCGAAAGCTACATTATTTACGAGTAACATAGGCTACTTTTTATTTTGTAAAATATAGGGTTCCGTAAGATATTTGGGTTTTTCTGGCACAAGGTGAAAAAATCAACCAGAAAAGTTACTTATATTGCGTACGCTGCCTAAACTATAAAAGATAGAACCATACAATGTTCTAAGTAAATGTAGATCTTATAAATATCTACAAAAATGTCCGCGACACACTATACCTATCTGTGTCAAGTGAGGCACAACAACCATTTTTTTATTAAAATTTAGTTTGTTATTATTTTTAGCAATATTCCGCGAAATAAACTTCCACCTTTAAGTAAATGAGTGAGTGTACGCATAGGCATGCGTACAGCACCTCCTTCCTCCCACACTGCCTATGCGTACACTCGCATGCAAGAACTTGCAAACACCACCACCACACAAGCAATAATGTTGGCAAATCCGTGCAAGGCCCCTCACCACCATGCAGGTTGAAAACCTCTTATTATTTTTAGCAATATTCCGCGAAATAAACTTCCACCTTTAAGTAAATGAGTGAGTGTACGCATAGGCATGCGTACAGCACCTCCCTCCTCCCACACTGCCTATGCGTACACTCGCATGCAAGAACTTGCAAACACCACCACCACACAAGCAATAATGTTGGGCCTTGCACGGATTTGCCAACATTATTGCTTGTGTGGTGGTGGTGTTTGCAAGTTCTTGCATGCGAGTGTACGCATAGGCAGTGTGGGAGGAGGGAGGTGCTGTACGCATGCCTATGCGTACACTCACTCATTTACTTAAAGGTGGAAGTTTATTTCGCGGAATATTGCTAAAAATAATAATTTTAAGCTATGGATTTCCGCAAAGTAACGCCTGATTCCATTAACCATTTTTTTATTTAAAAATCTTGATTTTTATTTTACTCATGTTGATAATCCTTATCGAAATAAATTATTTCATCACTAAGTACAGTTTGTGTAGATAATATTTGGTGTTTAAATGATTAAAATTGGACGCTTGGTTTAGAAGTTATGACGAAATTAAAAATTGCGATTTACGCCCGTTTCGAAGTGGGCGCTACCAAGGCGGGGACGTGCGCAGTAGCGAAGATTATGACCGGCCCTGCAGCTGGTAAATTAGCTCATATACCAAGAATACCAATGATCCCTACTGATTTGCCTATAGGTACCTTGCAAAAGGCTCCAATTTCCTGTGTGACGTAGCTTTTGCAGCGGTACTGACCAATGCGGGCCACGTGTAGTAATAATGAATAATCAAAACTGCTGAATCAATTTTAATCATTTTTGCAGCAGCTATATTATATTTTATACCCGTGCGAAGCCGGGGCGGGTCGCTATCTACTATATACTGGAACCGCATGTGCGCGACGTATACGCCGCGTTACTGCGGTGTCATGTACAATCATTTCCATGTCAAAAGTACTTTCTGTTGTTCTTTACTACTTCGGGCGCTTGTCTACGAATGAAAGAATTAACGCGTGCATGTAATGTACCCCTTACATGGAAATTTCTTTTAAAGTTTCTTCCAGAAGTCCTAAGAAGAGAAATTTGAACAAAAACATCAGATAGAGCATGCACAGTTATACAGAAATGAAATATATTATAAATTAATACCTACCATGTTATACAATATTATTATATTATGTGCAACAAAATACTAAATTAAAATATAATAACATACTATATTATAATATAATACATACTATACTATAAACTTTAAATACTTACTAAAAATAAATACAAACTATGTTATGTATATTTAATAATAATGGCTGGAAAGGTTTGTTCTAACATTAGGTCTACAAGGGACATCTAAAGGTACAATTCCGTGCATCGCGATCGATCGCGGTCGTGCATGACCTACGACTGTCGTCGGACGCTCGCGACCATAGTCAACGTATGAAAATGTATGGCACCGCTTCCGAGGCCCGCGACTGACGCGCGTGGCCTACGACTGTCGAAAGCCGCACGCGATCGTGTCTTGAAGTTATGACAGTCGCGCACGACCGACGACAGTCGTAGGCCCCGCGCGACCGTGTCAAAGTTATGCTGCCTCCCCATATAGACGAACGCACTGCCAACGCGTTGGCCCACGCGTTGGCGGTGCGCTTGCAACGGCGTTTGTGAGTAATCCACACATTGGAAGGTCATTCAGTATGCTTTGGATCGCGCCAATGTGCGGACGGATTCAAAATGGATGTTGAGTCACTAACAGCTGCAGCTGTATATTTATTCACAGCTTATAATTACTTTATAAATGTGTACAACAAAAAGTTTTTAAAGGGTATTCTCGAAATAAATACGTAAAAAGTGAGAAAATGCAACAAACAAAGAAATTAACTCACTTTTACATATTTTATAATATTAAAATGATACAATTACTTTATTTCTTATTATTTTCTATATATATAATAATTATTACCTTATAATTATAATTATCATGATTATATTATAATATATATATTTATTATATATTTAATTTATTTTGTTTTTAGTAAGTATATATTTAATGTTAATTGTGTACTTATATCTGTGAAAATTTCAGAAATCTAGCTATAGCGGTTCTTGAGATACAGCCTGGAGACAGACAGATAGACAAACAGACAGACAGACGGACGGACAAAAAGGCAGACAGAAAGGCAGACAGACATTGAAGTCTTAGTGATAGGGTCCCGTTTTTACCCTTATGGCACGGAACCCTAAAAAACATCGTGAGGAAAATAGCATGTCCAAGAACCTTATTTTTTTTAGCACTTTTGATATAATTTTTTTGTTCCACAGGCAGATTTACTCTGATAGTTAACTGAATAAATTTAAATGTTTACTCGATACTTATATTGTTCGCTACTTCGTCAAGTTAGATGTTAATTCGCCACAAGAAGGAAACGTGCACTCTTCAGCGCTGCTCCGGGCGAACTGATCGCGCGGCCTATGTGTGGATGGAACGCAAGCCTTGCGACAAGCCTTGCGACAAATTTCCTTTGATCATTCCGACACCGCGCGGCAAGCTCGCAAACGCGTCAGCCAACGTCTAAATACCTACCGCGAACGCGCGAACGCCTGTTCTACACATTGGGCCAACGCGTTGGCCAACGCGTCGGCCAACGCGTTCGCCTATTTGTAGTGCCTACATTATATGGCACGATCGCGCGCGGCTTACGACAGTCGTAGGCCGCGCGCGTTAGTCGCGGGCCTCGGAAGCGGTGCCATACATTTTCATACGTTGACTATGGTCGCGAGCGTCCGACGACAGTCGTAGGTCGTGCACGACCGCGATCGATCGCGATGCAAGGAATTGTACCGGATCGTGAAAAGTTAAAACGCTCTACGAGGTAAGAGGGAGACAAAGGATACTTTTGCAAAACAACGTTTGCCGCTACAGCTAGTAATATTATAATATAATTTATTACTGGATATTTCGTTTTTTGATTACACATTATAAAACATAAGTAATTAAATTTGTTACATGTTACATTGGATTTTTTATGCGTGGGAATTAATACTCGTAAGCAGCTTTAATGTTCACTCAACTATAGCTGTACCACGTTTAGTAAAAATAAAAATATCACAATAGAATGGCGCGAACAAATATACAGCCTATTTATTATAACATATTTTTACACTGAATATTATTGTTACCGGATTTGTTTTGTTGTCTTTTCTACTCATTCGGCCCACTCTTTATAAATATCCCGACACTTATATAATGGCGGCTTGTTGGCGGCTAGCGATGTCTGATCTCGAAATTGTAAAGTACACATAAATCACCCTTGTGAAAGCCACGAAATAGTTCATAAAAATATTCTCATTGAGTCTAATAAGCATAGGTTTTTGTGAGGTATTTAACATAACCTAATGATACAGAGTGTCACCTGAGGGTTGATTAACCACCTCGCGAAAGCAATGAAACAGGCGATGTTTGTAAAACATCTGCTACAGCCTATATGCATATTATGTTGAAAATTTTATATCGAAATGTTTGACCCTTATTGACTGATTATTCCGCGGGTAACACATAAAGTTAATGTTAGGTATATTATCAACTTTATGGGGTAACAGAAGAAAGGGTCAAAATCGGTAATCAGTTTCCAAAACTGTGAAATCACTAGATGGCGAATCGTGTCCCCAAGCAGAAAATGACATCGACATCGAAAATTTAAAACCCTCATTTTCGAAAAAAATTAATGAGATCGTATTTTCTAAAAGTACGAAAAGGAAAAAATGCCCAAAGTTAATGAATTTCAAAATAAGTCCACGATTTTCACCGGTTAAAAAGAATTGCGTCACAAAAAGAGAACTCGGTCGGAAAGGGATAACGGAGGCCCCAGGTACTCGGGAGATGCGGGTTAAAATACAGACTCACAGGGTTACAAAAACCCTTCTAATTTTGAAGTGAATGAGGCATAATCCTAAGTAACATTTCTGCTCGTTGAGCAATATAAAAAAGAAATAATACCTATTATATAAGTAATGAAAAGGTACTGCAGAATATCTAGTAATTAGATTAGTCATAAAAGGATTTATCTGGTATGGTAAGGAGTAAGGACTAAGGAGTGAAAACAATGGAACTTAAACTTTATATTTGATGCAAATTGTACAGCCGTAGATATTATCCTCCCTTGTTTTACAATAAAAGTTTAATAAAATAACATAATCAAATAACCGAGCACTCCAAAAGAAAAATTTACTTTATTTTTTATATTGTATTTTTATTATAACAATAAAAATGCGTTGCAGCTCGCTCACAAAAGGTATAATAAACAAAAGAACAAAGCGTTTCTCAGTTTTCCGCAACTTTCCCGTTTTGTTATTTTGACTCAAAGCTGCAGTAGATATATTATAGCTAATAGCTGTATTGTAGAGTGTAAGTGGAAAGTGTTACTCACTTCTTTCTATCAAAATTGAGCCTCTAGACTTTTTGAAAGTCGGCTAAGAAATCTGCAGCATGTTTTTTCAAAATGATCTATTTGTCTATTTCGACGAAAAACACACTATATTATCACCACAATATATGAGAGTGATCTATGTGCACTAAAGCGGAGAGTGACCGTTTTATGTGAATTAGGTTATAAAAGCACCAAGCTTTATGTTTTGTATACTCGCCCTTGAATCTCGATTACCACTTAAACTTCGGCGCCCTTCATGAGATTAAACCACTAAACGTCTAATTGAAAAATACATTTTGTAACGAAATAACCCCAAGGGGATTTACTCTCAATCTTGTCTTGAATCTTGTTTTCAGCTGTATTAACTGAATTGTACTGACTGACTGTTTGATTCAGATTATTATTGATTATAAAATCCATACTTAATATTTAAAAATGCGAAAGTGTGTCTGTCGACCTCTTCACGCTTAAACCGCCGAACCGATGTTGATGAAATTTGCTATGCACATACTTCATGTCCCGGGAAATTATAGTTTTAATAATAAATTAACAAATATTTTAGAACAGCAGTGAGATGTTTGCGACAAGTTCGACAATGCTATTTTAAATTTTTGTTCATCGAATAATGTGTAATACAGGTTTATTGATTTGCAAAACCTACTTTGTAACAATAGAATAAATTTAAATACGTACTGCTCAGTCGTGGAGACTGCTTTGCGTCTGTTGTTGGATTGTCAGTGATCTGAAGTCTTTGATTGAAGGACGAGCCGAGAATAATAAAGCTTTTACATAAAGCAACATCTCGACGTTATTTTTCGCCAATTACCAAATTTAAATTAACATTCATGCTAAAATATCAAGTTTTTTATTGTGTTATTTTTATATTCTTTCATTAAATATTATTGCGAAAAATATTCTATCATTTTGTATTTTTGACCGACTTCCAAAAAGAAGGAGGTAATACGTTCAGCTGTATGTATCTTTTTTTTTTTTTTGTATGTTCATCGATTACTCCGCCGTTTGTGGTCCGATTATCAAAATTATTTTTGTATTGTATAGGGTTTTACTCGAATTTAGTACCATGTTCACAAAAGTGGTGATCTGATAATGGGATCCTTGAGGAATCGAAGGGACTCCTTGAAATTTGTATGGAAACATATAGTGATTTTGATTTTTTCTGGAGCATACAAGGTAGATGCTACCAAAAAGTATGACTTCGCACCAGGTTGTACCCTGGATCCGAAGGTACAGGTTCAGGGATTTCGGCGTTGTTCAAACAACTGAAAGCATAAGCCAGCACATCAATTTGATTGATCATCATCGTCACAACTAAAATTATACTATGGGTCATCACACTATGACGCAATTATTGGTACTTTTCGTGATATTTTGCATCTAAGCAGATGTTTTTGATGATGATTTCGCTGTTTGTGGACCGATTTTCAAAATTCTCGTGTTGCTGTATAGGATATAAATTATAATCTTCATTTTGTATAACAATTACGACAGTGGTGAGCTGGTGATGGGATCTATGAGCAATCGAGGGAAATCCTTGAAATTTATTAAAACACTCATAGTGGTTAAGATATTGTTTCTAGTAAGTTAAACATATTATGTTACGAATAAGAGAAATTTCATACGAAGGTGTCTCTTGGTCCAAAGGCACTGAACAGAACTCCTGAACCTTTAAAGATAAAAGTTTGGAAATTGCAACATCGCTTAGATAACAGCAAGCATTTACCACAATTTCGTTTACAGTAACATAATGTGAATAGTTAACATATTTCGTATTGGTTATTTATGCATAAAGCCTTATTTTGCAGATAACTAAAAAGAGTGAAATTATTATTTTTAACAAAAAAATTAAAACCGACTTCCAAGGTAAAAACAATAGTAATATTGAACTAAAAAGAATTAAATAACTCTTACTCTTTAATAGTGCCTTTTTCAGAATTCGTCGAAATCTCAACTATTTCTGTACATACTACGGTCTTCATTACTTTGAAGTCGGTACCAGTCCTAAAAGTTTCAGATATTCTGACATTTCTACTGAACTCACGCTTAAATTAGCTGGTACCGACTTCAAAGTAATGAAGACCGTAGTATGTACAGAAATAGTTGAGATTTCGACGAATTCTGAAAAAGGCACTATTAAAGAGTAAGAGTTATTTAATTCTTTTTAGTTCAATATTACTATTGTTTTTACCTTGGAAGTCGGTTTTAATTTTTTTGTTAAAAATAATAATTATATTCTAAGAAAAATCATTTCTTTTCTAATAATGACAAATACTTTGCAAGTAGATAACATAAAATATGTAAAATACGGACCGTACCATCCGTACCGTCAAAATTATGTTTTGACTGCAAAAGTAGATTGTGGAGTTTCCAGACATATCATGTCTGGAGACTCCACAAACGGTGTATATGCCGAGAGCTGTTATTATTGTAACCTTACCCAGTTACCAATAACTCGGCATAGCCAAAGATCAATCTATTTACTTACAAAATCAATAAACACTACGAACAATTGTAAATATCGACTGACCGTCCAGTGTAGGTTACGAAATGTTTAAAAATTAAAATGTAAACTCTATTTTTGAGACCTTAACCTATCAACCCCCATAAGGACACCGGTGACCGCGACAACAATAGAATAACAATAGATTTCCAAGAATCCGCGATCGAAGGATTAATATTTTAAAATGATTAAAAAACGTTTTATTACCCCAGCAGCAAGTTATGAATCATAAAGGCCGCATTCTTATTGCATTGTAACTGTCGTAGAGCCTACGACTTACGAGTCCTACGACGTAGGCCCGAAGCCGCCGTAGCCAGGTATTCTGTCTGTCACCTACTAATAGGCCTGGAGATAGTAGCACAAAATTCTTGGTCATTTGTGCCAGTATGGCGGTTTTAAAGGGGTATAATTACATAAAGGCAAAAAGGAAAATGATGGTCATAGCGCTCGCACTGGCAGCCCAAACGCGTGGGCGTTAATCGAACGTGTCGAATTAATAACGAGTGTCGAACGATTTGTTCCACAAAAATGCTTGTATATTCAGATAGTCGAAAAAAAATAAGTAGGCGAAAGCGTAATGCCCGGTAATGCCCGGTAATAATAAGTCGGGTGCGGCTTACAGCCCGCCATACCGATGCGAATACGTTAATTTTAATAAAAAAATTGAACCATTTGTACCAGGCTAATTTTTGCATAGATAATCATCGTCGAGTAGCCATTCACGAAAATCACCTTGCCATACTTTTCCGACAGCGCCCAATGGCCGCCATATCACTGCAAAGGTGTAAGATATTTTTTTTCGCCAAACGATTTGTGCCAGTATGGCATTTAAATTTTTGGAAAGTATTTGACAAAATATGACCGTTATTATTTTTCCCATACTTCTAGTAGGGGGAAAAAGTGCTACCATACTTGAAATACTTATTTATTTGACACGTTTTAAAAATACGACTATAAGATATGTAAAATCATTTTTTACATCATGGCATCATTGTAGTCTCGTCATTTGGCAATTGTACCAAAAAAAAATGTTACAGATTGTAACCATGGGGCGGGATGACTATTGGACTTGAGCAAAATTGATAAAAATTGGACGATTTATTCCAGTATGGCATTTGGATTTTTGGAAATTATACGATACAATGTGACCATTATTATATTTGCCATACTTGTAGTAGACGGAAAAAGTGGCGCCATACTTGAAAAACCGTTTGAATTACGTATGAAATCTTAGGATTTTGAAAAAAATATTATTCACATTCGCTGCCTCCCACAGGTATGGCATTATCAGACTCCTATTTATGATCATACAGGGAACTGTTAAAAAAAGTTTCAGGGTGGTACAAATCGTTTGGCGAAAAAAAAACTTACACCTTTGCAGTGGTATGGCGCCCATTGGGCGCTGTCGGAAAAGTATGGCAAGGTGGTTTTCGTGAATGGCTACTCGACGATGATTAGCTATGCAAAAATTAGCCTGGTACAAATGTTTCAATTTTTTATTAAAATTAACGTATTCGCGTCGGTATGGCGGGCTGTAAGCCGCACCCGACAAGTATGGCATTACGCTTTCGCCTACTTATTTTTTTTTTCGACTATCTGAAAATACAAGCATTTTTGTGGAACAAATCGTTCGACACTCGCTATTTATCCGACACGTTCGATTAACGCCCACGCGTTTGAGCTGCCAGTGCGAGCGCTATGACCATCATTTTCCTTTTTGCCTTTACGTAATTATACCCCTGTAAAACCGTCATACTGGCACAAATTACCAAGAATTTTGTGTCACTATCTCCAGGCCTATAACTACAAAACGCGGCACAGAAATAATTAGGCTGCGGCATTTCATTGAGTACTTAATTTTCATTTCAATGAAGAGTTTGATAGGAGAGGTAAGAGAGCCTACTACTATGTTTAAAAATTTGTATTAATTTCAACATGAGAAAGTGAGGCTAGGTCAAAGCCTTCGGTTAATTGCTTTCTGTAGTCCGCGCGGGACTAGTTAGCCGCTCTGCCGGTATGTGAGTATATGGGAAGAGCGGCCAACTAGTTGCGCGTGGACTATAACACATAGATAATATATAATATTATTCATATTACTCTATTTAAACTGAGTCTAAATAGAAGTCTTTGACTATACCTTCACATATACCCTACTTCACCTTTATTTACCCTTTCTTACATCCGTTATTTTCTATAAATGTTATTTGAAACACCCTGAAGTGATCAACTTTATCTCCCGTATGTAACGAGTTTATATACGAGCCGCTAGATTTTCCATTTCCTTTCAGCAAAGTTGTAGAGGCGTGGCCTACATCGCTTTATATTTATAAATAGAATAATAATAATCAACACCTTTACGCTGGAAAACTAGATTCAATTTCTGTACTCGAAACTACGATACAATAAAGATAAATTGAAAAACCCTCAATAAATTAATACTAAAGAAGCTCCAAAATTTTCAGCAGGGAGCAAGTTTATGATATTGATAACTGCTGAGAATACTTTCGATCATGTCAGATTTAAAAAAAATACTAAATCAAAGTCAGTCCTTCCGTTTGGATGCTACGATGCCACAAACAGACACACAAACACGCCAACCCTGTGACACCCTCTGTTTTCGTCGGGGGTTAAAATATATTTCAACTACCCAGTTATAGCTTGACGTTTTATATTACAAGTATATATCGGTATAATCCATGCCCTTTATACGCCACTTTATTTATCTTTGTACACCCTCTTAGATATATAACGACTGTTATTTGGAGACAGTTACGCACAATTTGCTGAACCAATATTGTGTGATATGTGTCACAGAAGTCAGATATATATATCCCAACTAGTATAATAGAACGGAAGGTTAGTTCACATGTTTATTTGTAACGCTTTCGCACGAAAATCGTTCAAAAGGTTTCAATCAGATCGACCATCGACCACAAATATTTTAAATCCCGGATTTGGGCATATAAAGCGAAATGAATACAATATACGTTCAAAGTTACATAGTAATGTAGTTCAAATAAATATGAATGTACGAATAAATTTAATATTTATGAGGCAACGTCATATAAAGTCATATTACAAAACCCAACTAATATAACAAGCTTTTTAACTTTCGTCGAACGTTCATTACTGTGAAATCTAAACAAAGCTTTAGCGTAAAATTAACCGCTCGTCGTTTAACCTCGAAATTATTTTATCAAAAGTTTATCGAGGGTTGCGTTATCATAGAATAACTTTTGAGACGGAATGCGGTGAAAACATTAAGCAATGTCGGCAAAACTTGCTTTTGAAATTTGAAAACGTGTTGCTCAAAGCCTTCGACATTCACATCGTCTGAAAATACAAACGAAACACTCGCATGATGAAGGGTGAATTCTAAAAGGTCCGCTATTATATAGCAACGCTTTTGAATATAATATTGATGTGTTTGATTTACTTTATACCCAGACTCTTCTTTCTAGATGCATTACTATGGACTAGAAATTCGTGCGGCTCCGCCCGCTTAAAAACAATATCCCGCGGTTACCGTACATTTTTCAGCAAAAAAAAGTACCCTATATCCTTTCACGGAGTACGGAGCAGTAGTTTTGGAGCCTATTAGATACAAATAAACTTTTGCTGTAGAACATGAAAAGGTATAGATTACATTTATATTACTCAGATATTGATTAAAATGAACTGAATGGTAATCTATACTTATAATACGAGTATTATAATTCTGAAGAGTTTGTTTGTTTGAACGCGCTAATCTCAAGAACTACTAGTCCGATTTGAAAAATTCTTTCAGTGTTAGATAGCCCATTTATCTAGGAAGGCTATAGGCTATATAACATTACGCTGTGACTTTTAGAAGCGAAGAAACAGAGGAAAATGTGGAAAAAACGGTGGAAAATTATTTGAAAGGGCTTATTTGAACGCGCTAATCTCAGGAACTACTGGTCCGATTTGAAAAAAAATTTCAGTGTTAGCTAGTCCATTTATAAAGAAAGGCTATATGCTATATTTTATCACGCTAAGACTAATAGAAGCGAAGAAATAGAGGAAAATGTGGAAAAAACGGGGGAAATTATTTGAAAGGGCTTATCTCACGAACTACTGGAGCAATTTTTCTGTTATTTGGCACAAATAAGAAGTAGACCGCGTGAAGGATCATAGGCTATTTTTTGTCGACTAATTTGTCTAGCGGATGAAATCGGGCGAAGCCGCGCGGAACGTCTAGTATCTATATAATTGGATTTAAGGTAATAACCGGACTTGAATTTTGGCTAGAGGAAAGTTGGAAACGATATTGTCAAATACGCTAAAACTGGATCATTCCCCATTCACCGTCTTTTCACGAGTTATACAGAAAAAAATAAAAAAATTGTGAAGTTCTCGGCGGCAAATGTCAACTGCGCTTCTTCACCTCGTCTCAAGTGGCAAGCCTTGCGAGTTGCGGTATAGGGGACCTTATGCACCGCCGCTGTAGCATTATGTTGACACCGTTTATTTGCTATATTATGTTTTAAATTCTTCTTTATTCTCTGGGTTACGTGATATAGTCTCTCAGTTCAAAAAGGTGTTAACTGGATATACTATTATTAGAATTATGTGGTTTGGCTCATTCTGTCTCACAGTTTGAGGTTGCGACAGTTTTTGAGAAGTTTTTTGCTGACATTCCGATCTCAACTACAAAAGACTTAAATTCCTCACCTGAAGTTGCGGAAAGGTTATTTAAAGAAAATGTCAAGGAATGCGATGTCAATTTTATTTTTAAAGAAATCGACTCCAGGGATATTATTAAGACTTTCAAATCGCTGAATGTTAAAAGTACAACTGATCTCTGGGGTATGTCCACAAGGGTTATTAAATCAATAATTGACATCATTGCCTCGCACTTAGCTTTAGTCTTTAATAATTGTATTAAAAATGGTGTGTTCCCTGACCTAATGAAGCATAGCAAGGTGATGCCTCTCTTCAAAGCTGGTACCAAGTCTGACCCAGCTAACTACAGACCAATATCTATTTTGCCAACTTTTAGTAAAATATTTGAAAAAATAATTCTAAATCAATTACTAGTTCACTTTAACTGTAATAATTTGTTACATAACAATCAATTTGGCTTTACTAAAGGTAGGTCCACTACAGATGCAGGCATCAGTCTTCTATGTAGTATATTTGAAGCTTGGGAGGGGTCGCAGGATGCACTTGGTATCTTCTGCGACCTATCCAAAGCATTTGATTGCGTTGAACATGCTACATTAATCAGAAAATTGTATCATTATGGTATAAGGGACACGGCCCTAAAACTGTTAAGTTCTTACCTTGCAAATAGAAGGCAAAGAGTTGAAGTTAATTCTAAAAGGTCTAATGGTAGTAAAATAAAGCTAGGTGTTCCACAAGGATCTATTTTAGGTCCCTTTCTTTTTCTCATTTACATAAATGACACTAATTTTTAATGTGAAGCGACAACAATTTAATTATGACGAGGTAAATAGTGCTCTCTCAAAAATAGTACAATGGTTTAATCCTAATAATTTACTATTAAATTCTAACAAAACGAAATGTTTAAAGTTCAGTTTGCCAAATGTTAGGCAAGTACAAACCAATGTACTATTAAATGATGAGAAAATGAAATTAGTGGACACCACTGTTTTCCTTAGATATAACTTTAGACAGTAAATTACAATGGAGTCCGCATATTGTAAATCTGGCGGATAGGCTCAGTTCTGCAGCATATGCTGTTAAAAAAATCAGAGAAATAACTGATGTAGAAACAGCGCGACTTGTTTACTTTAGTTACTTCCACAGCATTATGTCCTATGGAATCCTTCTATGGGGAAATGCAGCGGATATTAATTCAATATTCGTGCTGCAGAAGCGAGCCATACGTTCTATTTATAAGATGTCATCGTGTGAATCCTTAAGAGAAAAGTTTAAGGAAATAAATATTCTGACCGTCGCATCTCAATACGTCTTGGATAACGTACTGTTTGTAAGAAAGAACTTAAATAATTTCAAAAAGAAAAGCGACAATCGTTGTTTTAACACTAGGAATAAGAACAAATTAGAAATACCAGTGATCAGACTCAGCAAAGTCAGCAAATCTTTTAAAGGCCAGTGTATACGCCTGTACAATAGAATCCCAGAAAACGTTCAAAATCTCTCTATCAATAAATTTAAAAATGTAGTAAAAGAACGTTTGTGTACTAAAGCTTATTATAAAATCAATGATTTCACCAACGACAACACACCTTGGGAATAGGGTGGTTCTTACAGGCTACTAGAGTATTTTTTATAATTCCTATTGTAAACAGCTCTAAGTTATAATATTGTTATATAACACGGTCAAATTAACTAGACGCACTAGGTGATGGCATATTGCATTCCAGTGGTGCGTCAGACTAATGTGACCGTGTTGTACTGTATATGTTTTTAATTGTAATTTTCCATCTTTTTAGCAAAAGATGGACCCGTGCGAGTTTCTTACGCCGGTTCTTCTCGACGGGTTAGTTCCCGAACCGGTGGTAGGCACCGTAGTATCGACGTTCGGTAATGTTTTTGTAAAAAAATTACTCCGGATAAAAATATTTTGATTTTGATTTTGTCCGGAATCATCATTGTGCGAAATACATAGATACTTTATTGCTCACATTAAAATAAGAAATAATTAAATTAGTCTGTAAAAATTCTAAAAGTTATTTAAAACAATTAAACACCTTCAAAAAATAGTGTTTGGCTCATTATTCTTAAAATATAAATATTTTTGGTTAAGGTATATAAATTAATATAATAATTAATATAGTGTCAGATAACTGACACTATATTAATTATTACCTTAATTTAACTTTAACACTAATTATTTCCAATTAACATAAGTTTTCTGAAACTAGCAATCAATGGTAGGTACGTAAATAGTCTTAGTAGTAATTACATTTCTATTGTTATTCATATATTTCAAGCACTTTAGATAATATTGTATTAGTGGAAACTTATTATTGGCTTGCAATAATTAGAATAGTAAGTTGTCCTGTTAAATAGAGCTGTAAGGTTTCTCAATAAATAAATAAATAAATATATAAAAATAAATAAATTAAAAGTTGTAAATTATAAAAAATTAAATGAGTGTAATTCATACTTAAAAATTTTATAATGCATGGACGGTATAATAGTATAAAAAGTAAAAAACCACGAAGTACTTAATTAATTTACAGTTTTGTCGTTTATTTTAAAAATACACATAAACATTTAAGAAGAAACCCATTTTAAATTTTCTACTAAAAACGGATGACCCATTAATATTTCTCGCGTTTTTTTTTTTTCGTTCTCTTATAAAAGTTACAAATTTTAGGTAACTATCTATAAAATATACGTGATGTGATTTTATGATAATCTTATTTTTAAGAACTACAGTAACAATAACTACTAATCGAGTGTAATAGGTAGCTACATTAATAAAAACAAGAAATTATAACATCTATCTAAGACTCACCAGCTCAGCTTGAGCGAAATTGCTTACAGTTTAGCCAACGGCACCGGCCGCATGACGACCGTCACACATGGTATACACACCCGAGCAGGAGATACACACAAAAATCCGAAACAGTAAGTCAAGATCACAAGTACACACGGAAACAATATTACGAAGTCGTATGCTTACTTCGAGAAGCGTTCCGCACACGTCCGAAGCTCACGGAAGACTCACAACGACTGACGACCGTAAGTTCCGTTTAGGCGGGCGGCGCCCTGCGCCCCGCTCTTTGCTACCTTAAATTTTCGTACCAATACTAGGCCAGTCATTAAAGCCAAAACCCGAAAGAAATTAGTAACTTGATAAAATTTTAGGGGGTTGTTAAAGAAGGTAAAATAACTTACCGTGTGATTTTGCAGCGTTCTGGGGTGTACGGAAAGGGTTGAAAAGGGGTGAAAAAGGTTTTTTGTTAATAACATTGCGTAAAAAATTAGTGACACGCTGCAAATTTGGAATTAGGTTGTTCTTACCGTTTTGTAACGTGTATTAAATTTGCAGCGTTTTGCAACATACGGAACATTGTTTATTATTAAAAAACAATAAAATTTGTTAATAACAGGGGTAAAAAAGTTAGTAACACGCTGCAAATTTGGAATTAGGTTTTTCTTACCGTTTTCTATCGTGTATTAAATTTGCAGCATTTTGCAACATACGGAACATTGTTTATTATTAAAAAACAATAAAATTTGTTAATAACAGGGGTAAAAATAATTAGTAACTCGGTGTAAATTTAGAATTAAGTTGTTCTTACCGTTTTGTAAAGTGTATTAATTTTGCAGCGTTTTGCGACATACGGAACATTGTTTATTACTAAATTGCTGTAAATTTGATATACGTTAGAAAACGGTAAAAACCACTTAATTATAAATTTGCAGCGTGTTACTACATTTTTTACCCTTGTTAATAACAAATTTCATTATTTTTTAATAATAAACAATGTTCCGTATGTTGCAAAACGCTGCAAATTTAATACACGTTAGAAAACGGTAAGAACAACCTAATTCAAAATTTGCAGCGTGTTACTATTTTTTTACCCCTGTTAGTAACAAATTTTATTGTTTTTAATAATAAACAATGTTCCGTGTATTGCAAAACGCTGCAAATTTAAAACACGTCATAAAACGGTAAGAACAACCTAATTCCAAATTTGCAGCGTGTTACAAATTTTTTACGCAATGTTATTAACAAAAAACCTTTTTCACCCCTTTTCAACCCTTTCCGTACACCCCAGAACGCTGCAAAATCACACGGTAAGTTATTTTACCTTCTTTAACAACCCCCTAAAATTTTATCAAGTTACTAATTTCTTTCGGGTTTTGGCTTTAATGACTGGCCTATACACCTACTTACACACGAGGGTTGAAGACGTTTACTTCCTTAACATTAACGAATTTCATTACCAAAGTTGCATATTTTATTATTCGAAGCGGACTTTGTGATTGATGTTTATGAACGTATTTTCGTCGGCTGAACATTTGTTTATGGTGTGAGATTCCTAATTGTTTCGTTATTTTCGCATAGAAATTCAGCATTTTAGAATATAATAAAACAATAAGTATATTATGATATACTAGATATTGTTTTAAAAATAGATATATCTATTTATGAAAACTGCTTGTAAGTTTAACATCTTAGATGCAGCAGCCTTTATGTCAATTATAATTATTTTATATTTATAAAATATGAAGAAAACAATAAATACCTATGTATAAAAACCTTTAAGCGACGTGCTTAAAATTTTTATGACGCAATAAGTAGTAGTTAAAGCAAAAATGTACAGGTGATGATGGTGATAACGCATGTTCAGCTCGGCGGCCGGCCTCCCGACTCCCGAGGGAAAATTCATAAAAATATAACGTACTGTAACGAAAAGTGACCCTCACATTATTTCTGTCCGTCATAAAGTAAAAAATTTACATAGTAATAAAGATGGACGACGAAAAAATTTTGGAAAGGCAATTTCTACGAATAATAAAAAACTAAAGAAGAGTAACTCCGTCAAAAAACATGCTCTAAAATACTTGTCAAAAAAGTGTACCTTAGGTTCACTTTCCATACATTTGCAATATTTAGGTGACCTTGAGCGGTACAAAGGCTGACGTTACATGACAGTTCGAATGGAACCAAATTTAAAAGTGTATTAGTATGGGAGTTACGTTTCCTGGTTTTATTATTCGTAGGGCAATTTGAATACTTACATTACTATTTTTTTATTTTTATCGCGTCCATACACGTATGTTTTCAAGTATTTTGAAACAGAATATAATTTTGTAGTATCACGAATCACGATACAAATAAATTCACTAACGTCACTCATTTTAAAGATTTTGTGCCACACACACAAGTTTTAGGCTCGTCACTCGTGCAACGTGATAACTGCATCTGCTCTCCAACATTATCTAAAGCCACTCTTATGTGTGCGTGCGCCCGGTCAGTCCTAGTATAAATAATATGATCTACTATACATGTATTATTTATGCTGCTGAATTATAAAGAGTTATGTTAGTTATGTTAATGAGCACTCGGCGCCATCGAGTGACCCAAAAACTAAACAAAGAGAAACAAAGAGCCGGCACTAGCCGCACAAAACCTTTGGGTGTCCCATGGGAGCCTGAAATGTAGGTTACAGGGATGTCAGGTGACAGTAGTGGGCTGATCGATTGACATGCATGTGGGAGCGGGTTTGACAGACCTCTGGGATGCGCCACTACTAAAAGCAAGGAGTACACATCCTATTTAATACACTTATTTATTTAATACTTAACAAAATTGGCGTTACTGAATTAATTAACATTCTCGCTAGGATATTGGGGGTTCACACAGAAAAAAAAATTGAAAGCCAACTAACAGATAATTCGACAGTCTGTATAGTTTAAGTTTCCTTAGTACGGCAGACTGCAGACTTTTTATCGGCCAATAGTTTGGTCGGGTTGGGCTGTTAGCGCGCACACTACGCCAACTAAACAGTTGGGTTGATGGTGAGGGCGTAGACTAGACAACAGTCGGCCGATTGTTCTCAGACGATTCCATTCACAGCGATAGACTTTTGAATAGAATTTTTTACACGATTCGGATTTCTGCCGAGTCGGCCGACCACACAATCGGCGTCGTGTGCGTGCGTGGAAGAACGTTGTACTGATTAAGCATCGGCCGACAATTTGCCGAGTTAAGTTATCGTATAGGCTATAGCCCATCAAACTTAATAATTATTATCGGCCGACTCGGTATTGTTGTAATATGCGCACTTCCATACAGTTTCATACTGATCAAGAGCCAAACTAAACTATCGGCCGGTTAAAAGTCTGCAGTCTGCGGGGACTCTAATGAAATACCTCGTGCGCGAACAAGACCCGCACTTGGCCTTTTATTTTACGGCTTTTAATATAAAACGACTAATATACAGCAACAGAGCAAGCGCTCGACATTAAGTGTCTAAACACACTAGGCCGAAGTTAAGGCCGGCGTAAATTCCGCATGATTACGCCCGCAATGTATTTTAAATTGCCGACGACACACTATTCCGTCGCGTTGCGTCCGTATTTTGTATGCGTTTGACATTGCGGACGTAATTTACGCCGCGTAACTTCTGCCTAGTGTGTTTAGACACTAACAATCAAAATACGATCAAAATTGTATGTCAAGAGTCGAGACCAACGTTGTAGCGCAACAGGGGGTTACGGGGATCGATACTCTTCTATATTTAATGTGATGTCTAAATAAGCGACGAATCCGGCTTCCCGTACTGAGCATGTTAATTTAAATTCCGATTTCAACAATGGGGCTTAGTGTAATCTGTTTCGACTAGGTATTAGAGGCTAATAATAATTAAAGTGGTAGCAGCGAAAATAGAAACGCTTTATCATCTAATGCATACGAAATTAAGTGGGGTTGAAACATTCTCGCTAGATTAAAAAGCACTTATTAGAGAAGTTTGAAGATAGTTTCCCTTTCGCCTTTAACTTCCTGTTACAAAAATTGCAAGGCTCCTGCTAAAAATCTTTTGGATAGCGTAATATTTTATGTAAGAATTCTACTTTGTATACGAAATGCACAGAGATGAAATATGCTCAACGTTATTTATTAAGGAAAATGGAAAATCTATGAAATATGATGTAGTGATGAGGGAAATCTTGCACGCGCGGCTGGCTCTAGTCGATATGGTAACGCGTAGGCCGGGATACGCTCACGGCTAATATGGTACGACGCAGTCAATAAACCTGTAACATTGAAGAATTACCGTTTATACATTTATACGAGAATGTTACATAAACTGGCCCTTTAGCCAAGACGTTTTCTTTGTCACTTCTTTACAGAATCGCCGATCAAAATGTATAGAATTGACATGATGTTCGATGATATGAAGTCGACGTTCGACTCGTCTAATGTCAATTCCATACATTTCGATCGGCGATTCTATAAAGAAGCGATAAAGGAAAATTCTTGGCTAGGGGCTCTGTTATAAGTTCAAACGAAATCATGTGCGTCATACGTGTTTTCGTTTCCTATAAAACAACATAGCTACTCTTTAGCTTTACGTGTATTTACCGAGCCGAGCTTTTCATTATAAGTAGATAATATACGGCGCCCTAATAAAATCAATGCAGTTCGCGGTCACACTCAAAGACATTTATTTATTACTTTAATTTAATGAAGAGTTTTACATAAACTCAATAATAATACTAATAGAACCCTTCATTAAACGGCAGTTGTTTTAGTTAGTTCCCTATTACCATGTTTTATAGTGATACCACAGTGTAACTGTTCTGACACAGCTGCAATTCAGTGATACTGGGGCCAGCTACAGTATCAATATCCGGGATGCTGGAAAATAGACGTCTTTACATTGAACTAGTGCTGAAACAGCCCCGCAATTCAGGACACTGACGACCAGTGGTGGTGGCGAACAGGGCTATCGTCCGGGGCCTCGCTCTTGCAGGGGCCTCGGCGGCATTTTATTTTACTATATAAATTACATAATTAATTTAACATTACATAATAAAATATAAGTAGGTATGCATTGAACCTGTAATGAAAATAAAAAAATTATACGTGAGAGAGCCATGCTTCGGCACGAATGGGCTGGCTCGACCGAAGAAATACCACGTTCTCACAGAAAACCGGCGTGAAACAGCGCTTGCGCTGTGTTTCGCCGAGTGAGTGAGTTTACCGGAGGCCCAATCCCCTACTTTATTCCCTTCCCTACCCTCCCCTATTCCCTTCCCTTCCCATCCCTACCCTCCCCTATTACCCTATTCCCTCTTAAAAGGCCGGCAACGCACCTGCAGCTCTTCTGATGCTGCGAGTGTCCATGGGCGACAGAAGTTGCTTTCCATCAGATGACCCGTTTGCTCGTTTGCCCCCTTATTTCATAAAAAAAAAGATATTTTTTAAATAAAACAATAGGGGCATACGAGCGAACGGGTCACCTGATGGAAAGCAAATACGACGTCCATGGGCGACAGCATGCGACGGTATAACAGTGCGCGGCAGAAAGTTACGCGAAAAACGCACCGTGGAAGACTGACTATTGACTGAGTATATTTTCAAATGGGTTGGAACTTGGAACCTAAGGCTTTAAGGAAGTCTGCTTGAGGCCTACCATCGAGAAGAAAATTGCACCTTTTAGCGAAAATAAACGGGGCAGGTCGCTAGTATAGTATAAACCTCTATGCGTAAAACAATAAATCTCTTGCTCTCGCACCGTAAACATTGACGGCCGGCAGATTTAGGATCGACGTCTTTTGCTCTACATCAGTATTTTATAACCTCGTTACGTTTTGTCTCAACGCAGTGATGGATGTTTCGATAAAATAACATTATAAAATCGTAATATACTTTAATTACTAACGTGACCATACGTCCCGCTTTGGGCGGGACAGTCCCGCTTTCAGGCAGTCTGTCACGCTGTCCCCCGCGAGGTCGAAATTGTCCCGCTTTTGCAAACAGACCAAACGACAATACTTTAATAGTATTTTTATGTTTGAAATGCCTGTGCAATGCCTGGAAGTAACGCATACATACAACAAACGTGATTATTCTGCCATAATTGCTCGATATCAATAAGTAGATGTTCCGCGCGGCTTTGCCCGTGTATATTAGACATTTCACAGACAAACTAGCCTACAAAATAGCCTACATTTTATCTGTGCCAAATAACATAGAAATTGCTCTAGTGGCTCGTGAGATAAGCCCTTTCAAATATTTTTTTCCGTTTTTCCACATTTTCCTCTATTTCTTCGCTCCTATTAGTCTTTCCGTGATAAAATATAGCCTCTGGCTTTGCTCGATAAATGAGCTATCTAACACTGAAAGAATTTTTCAAATCGGACCAGTAGTTCCTGAGATAAGCGCGTTCAAACAAACAAACTCTTCCGCTCTATAATATTAGTAAAGCTAATAATAATAATAATTGTAAGGTAGGCAGTAGGCACTTTCAGGGGGGGGGGATTATGTATTTGTCCCGCTCTGACAAAAAAATAAATGGTCACGTTATTAATTACTGTAATAATATTTTAAATATTAAGTATTTATTGCATCAATTTCGATGAACGATGTAGTGTACCCCTTTTTAGTTTAAAAAACATTTCATTGCTTATTTACTTAAGGCTGCTCTCTCGAAAAAAGCGTGCAGATGAAACAACTTTTCATCGGCATTAACAGAGAAATTATATCTGAAAAAAATAATTAGTAATCTACATGATATGATACGTAATTTGGTTTTGCCATATTTTTTCTATCGGTATCACATAATAAAGAAATAAAAAACCAAATCACCTCCAAATCGTTGAATGAAACCACTTTACTCCTTCATTATTTATCAAAAAAATATATAAAAAATATCTACTGCTTTGCAATACATAAGTTAATAATTTGGTTTTTTTACTTTTTTGAAATATGTATTAAATTAAGCCTTAAAAAGGTTTTTTCTCCTATTTCGCCCTATCATGGACGCGTCGAGCGTCGTAACCGCCACCGTACAAGGCGCGCTGTTATGAATGTTATTTTAATGTCATTTACGTCGATATTCGCACTGACAGACAATCGACCTGCTAATTTAGGAAGAGAGGGCCCTTAACGGAAGTCGAGTCCCAAAACGTCATAATAGTTAATATATTTAAACAAGCACTGTGGGAAGGTCCATGAAGTAGTTAGTAAGTTTATAATATAACACAATTCCACTTTCGGTATTTTTCTGTGAAGCATTAGCCGTTTTAATTAAGGTTTTAAGTCGCTACGATTTAAAATAAATATTACATAATAGTTAAATAAGGTTACATCTGCTAAATAAATATTTTCATCAAACTTTTTGGTGTTGCGATCGGTTATTTGCGTATCTAAATCCATACCACAAATATTTAACAAAACCTTCACTGTGGATTTTAAACTTTACCAGCTTTAGAGTTTTGAGAATCGATGATGGATCGGCGAGTGAAATTCCATGTTTAACGAATATAGACTCGGTTAATAACTATGCCATTTTTTAAGGTAAATTAATAGGCTACTTTTTAGGGTTCTGTATTCAACAAGGAACCCTTATAGTTTCGGTCCGTCTGTCTGTCCGCGGTTTTTCTCAGAGACTATAGGGCCTACAAAGCTATAATTTGACATGAGTGCACATATGAATAATGCCGACGAAATGGCATAAAAATCTTTTAACAAATCTTTGAATTTTTTTATGGTGCCTACTGTCTTACTGTATAGGTACATACTTTTTATGTTCCTATACATCAAGCGGGTATGATTATTTTTTTCGCTTCCACCCCACCGTGTTGGATAGGTTTTTTAAAAAATATTACGAGGTTTTAAATATCATTTTCCGATTAAGGGATCCATTTGTGAAATATGAAGTTTTAAACTGGAAAAAATCGTTAGGGTCAAGAGTCCCGTCCCCCCCCCCCCCTTCTACCAGTAAAACGGTTGCTTCTGGAAATATAAATAACATTCCCTAGTTACATACCAAAGAATGCAATTGCTGAATTGCAAATGATGTAAACGGGCACTGGATACAAATCAGTGCACTCCAGTACCAATTTACATTATTCCAGTAGCAAACCACCACTGGAGTGGATTACTGGATTGGAATAATGTAAACCCACAAACCACAATTAACGTTAGTCTAGAGTCTAGACTAGTGCAGGGATGGCGAACCAATGGCACTGCCACTGGTGACATAGAGCACGCCACTGGTGCCAAAACTAGTATTAAAATTATTTGAACCAATAACAGAGGTTATAGTTCCTTCTCTGCATAGTGGGCATCTAATTAAGCAAATTATGAAATACGCATAGGACCACAAAAAATATTAAATGGCACATTTATAACTTAACTGAAGATTTCTTTAGAAAAAGGGCACATAAATACGAAAAGATTCGCGTTCCCTGCTCTGGAGCGTTACACACTGTGTGTGTGTGTATGTGTAATGTATATCTCCCGGAGCGGCCATCAGGTGATTGTTTACGTGGTATATGTGAAGGCGCGCGTTATTTCGGTTTTGTTTTACGTAGCCGGCCTAGCCGACAAGCTATTTTTGAACTTTTATACCACGGTTATTGTTACTATTACATCAGAACTCTATCCGAACTAGCGCCGGCACCTGAAGGCCTACTACGAAACCGTTTTGAGACTCAAACAATCGGACGAGAATGCCGCGTCCTGCTCTAACAACGTCATTTCACGTTTGTTAGAGTAGGATGCGGCATTCTCGTTCGATTGTTTGAGTCTCAAAACCGTTTCGTGGTACAAGCCCTGAAGCGATAGAATATAACAATCTGAGTTCTGACCACGTCTCGTAGATGACGTTTGGACTCGGTCTTCTATTGAACATGAACACGTAAGACGTGACTGTACTACGATAGGCAACGGAGAATGAACTAAATTTAGTTCATTTTACACTTTTCACTGCTCGATTCCTGAGAAGTTTAAAAAAAGATTGAGGTCGGAGGAAGCTAACATTACTTTTTCAAATATTGTATTAAATAATACGGTGCACGGTATTACACGAAATACTTACGTACTGCCGTTATTTGTTACAAACCTTACAACAAAAAATAAGTTCTATATCCTCCGAAATAAATACAGCGTAAATAGGTTGTGCGTTAACTCAAATTTATACAGCAGGCGTAAAAACCTGAAGAGAATAAATTCCTGTTGTTGGGTTCTCAAATTTGTGTGTATTACTCCCTTTTGTGCGCCTAAAGTAATTGTAAAGGAGTAGGCCCCCTTTTTATACTGCGACATGAGAGAACAATCGAACATTCTCGACTCGTTATTTGTTGTATTGACATCTATTACAGCCATTTACAGCATTCTTCAAGCTTTATTGGAAGTCAACAATTAACAGCATCAAATGGCTATAAGTAACTTTTACAGAAAAATTAGCTACGCTAAATTAATATTAATATTTAAAAAATCTCCTTAAGAATAAAATTTTCGACATGAAATTAAAATACCCAAATCTCTAAGTATATGTATAATATTATGAACCTTAAAACTACAACGAAATGTTGGTCACGGAGAATTTACTTTTAACATAAATATAACCTCGAGTATCACGTAATTTCTTGAACTATACCAACATGAAATAATTATTTTAACACTTGACGGTAAAGTATGAAAGCTTAATGAATAAAAAACACATGTAAAGGATCGTACTCACATGTCTCACATAAAGTCAGTACTCAGTAGTTTATAGTTGCTGCGTGCCACACAAAAGTTTGCCGTCCCCCTCGCCAAACTCGCTGACTAAAATAAGCCTAAATCACAGCAACAGACTGTCGACTTGGCAACTTAACTCTTAAATTCTTGTATTCAATACAAAAAAATATAATATAATCCTGTGGAGAATACTACTGAAACATATAAATAAGAAGAAAAAAAGTAACAGATACCCATGAGATAATAAAATAGCTTTTTGAAAGTTTCGTAACTTAAGGCTGCCTTCACATTACGTCGCCAGTGGTGAGGCAGCCGCGCGGCAGCCGCGCGACTTCCATACTAAAACGAGCCGCGCGGCAGCCGCGCGACTCTCTTTTGTATGAAGTCGGGCGGCTGCAGCGCGGCTGCAGCGCTGCTGCCGCACTGCTGGCGTTCTAAGCATAAATCTTCTATTGTTTTTCCAACATTAAGTACTTACTAGCTTAAATTAATAATTGATGTTTAACCTTTTTTTCTATACTTAATTTATTAGTTATTACCTGTTATGATTTTAAGTCACTTATTATTTAAAGCATGTTGTGAGTTGTGACTTACAAATCATATAGTAGATACGATATTAATTAGAACAAAACAAGGTCCAGATTATAGCTCTTAATTTCTTCGGCAGTCTTGCCTGGAGTCTGGACCTTTAATTTTTATTAAATCATTAAAATATTCCGTCCTCTCCTGGCCGCCTTATAAATATTGTACTTACCTGAAAATAATAAAAATATATATTAATGATAATGGTGCATACTACTAATAAGTTAAAAGAGAAAAAGAAGAGAAAAAAGAGTTAAATTATTTTATATGACACCGTTAAATTAAAATACAGTAAGATAACTTTTTTTATAGCGAGATTGCGCACACAGAGAATAGTGAAATAAAGCTTTGGTTTACTATTATAATAAGAAGGGAAGGGAAGGGAAGTGCCTCCGCTGCCGGCGCCGCGCCGGCTCCCAAAAATATCAGTACCTAATGGGAACCGGCGGTTTAGGGCGCATTTTCATTAGTCGTTAACTCGTACGGTATACAGCATGAGTCTATGACAACTAATTGACAACTAATGGCGCATTGTCATTGGTCGTGGCATGCGTTTCAGAAATCTCCCGCACCCCGCATGCGGGCCCTATCGACCAGTGAAAATGCGCCATATACTGCCGGCAGCCGAGATTTAAAACAACGGCTGCCGGCGCTGGCACTCAAAATGGGAACCGGTGCGTAAAACGCTAGGTTCCAGTGCCGATACACAAATTTTAAAAAGAAAATAATAATTATTAATTATAATCTCAAATATTCGACTTCTTAACCGACTTCCAAAGGTGAAGGTTATAATATTATGTTCGGATATGGATATTTTAGTTTTATGTGATGCATTTTCATCTACCTTAGCTTTAACTTAGCTACCTTTTTTCAGCTACCAAAAAGTAAGATTTTGCACCACAGTAATTATAAACCCCGGGGTATACTTCCGAAGGTACTGAACAGAACTTCAGACTTCTTAATCCTTATACATGTTAGAGAGTTTCAGCGTTGTTTAAAGAAGCAAAGGTACTTATATTATGCTACTATGCAGATCACATTTTTCAACATCATCATCACCACCATTAAAATATACATCCTTACACTATGACCTTATTTTTTGTACTTTTCATAGTCATTTTCATAGTCAGTCATCATTATTCTGTAATTTGACAAGCGATGTTTGACGAATAGGCGCGGGCAGCCTATTCGGCAAACATCGCGTGACTTCGGCAAACTTCGGAAAATGGCGCCGGCAGCCATTTCGGCAACCCGCGCCGGCGCCGGCAGCGGAGGCACTCCCTAAGAAAAAATAAAGTAACGTTTTTTGCGAGGTACATCTAGTCAGATTACGTTTTATTAAATACAAAAATCCTAAATTATCTTTCTGTAATAATTGTTGCATCGCAACCAGCAAAATATTTACGATTATCAGGACGATAACTGATTAGTTATTTCAAGGTATCGTCAGAAGGCATGATAGCGCTCTATATAATCAAATAGGAACAAAACGTGGGCCTGAAAGATATAAAGGATTCTACGGAAGGCTTGATTTCAATTAAAACCATGATTTATGCATGAGCTTCTGCAAACAATTTATTATTCGCCAGTTCGTAGTTGTCTATTAATAATAAAATGGAACACGACAGGCTCAGAAAATAATATATTAATTCGTCTGTTCTCTGTAGGTTCAAGTAATACTTCGTGTCCAGGAGAGACTCTTAAATGTCTGATTGAAAAAATAATTCAACAAAAATATTATAACTGAGATGAGGTCACAGTACTTTTACTTTCAAAATCTTATTAACTGTCATTATGTCTTTTTATACTGTTTTTATGTTTTGTTTAAACGTGACTATAAATGGACTATAATTACTATCAATACATCAAAAAAGATAACGATATGATATAGCTTAGGAAAAAAACGTTTATAATTTTACGAATTTCATAGTTTGTTTCCTGTTATAGTTATTAGACCGTATAATTATTAAGATTTATGACTTGTGAATACTTTCAATTCGGGTAACATTTTTATTTACTTCCCAAAACATAAAAATATAATATTATAATGTACTAGTAACTAGAATCTAGATCATTGATTCCCAAAGTGGTCCAGGTCCAGGACCACAGGGGTCCACGGGATCCCGACAGGGGTCTACGCTTGCGTGGAAGAAAAATGGGGGTCCACAAGTCGTTAACGGGGGTCTATAAAAATTAGGTGACCCGACTTGACCTCTCCTATGAATATAGATAGACCATATTATAATATTAGCAAATTAAATATTACAGAGCGAGGAGATTTAGAAATAAGTTAAAGTGTTGTAATTTATGTGTTAAATAGCTACAAAACAAGAAAATATTTGCGTTAACTTTTTATAAAGTGGAAGCTTATTGGTTCCTGGTACTGTGAGTTACGACTTGTGAGTCAAATTTACAATACAAAAAAGTAGACGTCCAACTGTTGGATGAATAGGTACGTCGCTTTTTAGACTGGCCTTGAACTTAGGGGGGAGGGGGGGGTGGTAGGTGCGGGGGGTCCACCGGATTCAACAAAATGTTGAAAGTGGTCTATGAGAAAAGAAAGTTTGGGAACCTCTGATCTAGATAATGACTGCAACTCCGTTGTGCCCAAATTTGTTTATCGCGTAGGAACCGTACATTTCCCGGGACTCAAAGTGTCCATAACAAATTTCATCAAAATCGTTTTTTTTTCATTTCATATCAAAAAAAAATTGCATTTATAATACTAGTATGGATTACTATTGATTAGATCATTAGAACATTCGGTATTCGGTATATACGGTTAAGAGGCCGGGTACCCTTGGAATTTCTCATACAAACGTAATTCCAAAATCATTTTCTCATATGAAAATATTTAACATGTTTGAGTTATTTTTCAGTTTAAGATAGTAATTACCTAGGTTCCTACACAAAAATTTAATTCAAAATATTTAAACAAAAAAAATTTTTTTTTGTTTATATTTTTTCTTAGTAAATTTACTACTAAATATTTAAACACTTAAAAAATATTTTTTAGTATTTAAATATTTTGTAATAAATTTACTATTTATTTATATATATTTTTAGTGTTTTACTCTATTTTTTAAGTCATCCCAATGATATGTGAGATTTCAGAAGTTATAGTAAAGAGTATGGACTATGCAGTCACAAAAATCACATTGAATTAAAATCTGTAACTTTTAGATTTTTGCCAAATAAAAAAATGAGTGCTAATTATAAACAAAAAACCCTTCGTTTACCAACCAACTTCGTAAACCAACCGGGTGGTCCCCGGCTAGACAAACATTTGGTAAAATGGTCCCTCATGACTAAAAGGTTAAGAACCACTGTACTAGACAGATACTATTAAGTCGTATACTATATCAAAATATTACTTTAGAACTCTTTAATTTCTTTAGAAAATGGAAAATGAAATCGAAATCAATCTGTGAACTTAAACTTTAAAGGTTCGAGAAGCTCTACAAAGTTTCAAAGGCAGCGTTATAAAAGAGAAGTGTTGGAATTATTAAAAGCTAATTGCGTAAAGGTGAGGCAGAAAATTTTTCAAGCGAGGTTACTAAATACTATTTGTGTAGAACGACAAAGCGGTGTAGTTGCAAACATAAGACTAGGGTTACACGGTCAGTCAGGCATCAGTTCAGTCCATCAGTCTCAGACTTACGCCAGAATGAGGGCCGGAAAGTACCTAATAAAAAAAAAGACGGGTTGCACTCCGGGAGTGCCGGCAGAAGTGAAAACTTGATTATAAACGTTGTGCATTTTTTTAACCCATTTTTTATGAAAATCGATTATTAAAAAATAGTTTTTTTTAATTACACGAAACCCTTACAATCGATTAAATTTTTAACCCATTTTTTATGAAAATCGATTTTTAAAAAATCGATTTTTTTTAATTTATCGAAACCCTTACAATCGATTAAAAAAAATCGACAATAAAAAAAAAATATCGATTGTTCGATTAATCAATTTCGATGTCACAACACTACCTACTCTCCAACCGTCTTACGGTTTTTCCAAGGTTTTTCGATCAGCACGAGAATCTGACGCGAGTTTCTCAGTTTTTACCCATCCCACAAAAGTGCTCAACGCCGCTAAAGAAGTTTTCACTTCAAAAATGATCAGTCCGTCAATCACACGGTTATCCGATCATTCTCCCGTCAGTCTGGATCAGACTGATGGACTGAACTTATTTCAGGCTGATCGTGTAGTCTAAGAGAACGCGTCATCAGTATGACGTCCCAGAGGGAATGCGTAACTCGGTGATAACTCACGTTTTTCTTATGACGTCACTGGGGAAATGTACCCGGCATCCCAGTTTTGGGTCAAGGGCCAATCTACAAATAAAAAAATCCAATTATAAACTAAAACTGTTCTAAAACTAAAATTTTGCTACCATTTAAATTTTGAAAACCATGCCAACCCCATTTGCAGATAACAATTTTGCCTCAATGTAGTATAGATGACGAGTAAAATATGATACATTAAATGTTCATTGAATAAATGGTTTAATCACTTTATACGCATAACTTAACTAATTATTATTAGTACCTAGGTATTATGGGTATTGGGTATACGGAATTAATATCCGCTTGTGCGTGGGGAACAATTTATGAAATCTAGCGACGTTAAAATGTTATCACACTAATGAATTTAATCTACCAAAAAAAATAGGTTTTAGTATGCAATGTTTTCTACGCTAGACGACAGACAAGTTTTGCATGGTTTTGCTAGAAGTTTGGCAGTGTGTCTGTCAATATTCTGAAGTGTGCAACATGTCGGATTTTGATCGGATTAATTACTCATATGTGCTAGTAGTGCCCTCTGCTCCGACGTTTGCGTAATATTTCCTATTACAAAATGTTATTGACTCCCGTCATAATTTAATTACATCAACAGTTAATATTTTTAAGGCACTAGGCTTTGTGAGTTTTCCCTGATATAAATTATTAGTACGTCTATTACTCATAATAATACAACAGCACTCTTTCACATGCCCGCCAAAACTCCAAAGTTTTATTTCATTTTATTATTTTTTTACCATCTGTCAAATTTGTATTTTTTTTCTCTCTCTCTTTTCACAGTTAAAGACAACAACACCTGTACTCGGTCTGTAGATTGAAAATATGTATGTATGTATATATAATTTGTAGGTAATTAATTGTTGTATTAATTAGTTAGTTAATTAGTTCTTGTCACTTTTATTATTTGTTTTTTTTCCGTAAATCTTGTGTTTAGTTTAGTTGCGTTGTGAAGCCACTCATTGGCCTCCGCAGAATATCAGTGCAGCGGGCTTGCTTGCTGCGTTTGCTGAGCTGGTGCCAATTTTTGGCGTCACACAGCATTAAAGTAAATTAATTTCAGCATTAAAGTAAATTAATTTTAATACTGCGAACTGTACTACTGACTTATATTATAATGTATTGTGTGATGCTAAAAATAAATCCATTCTTATTCTTATTCTTATTAATAATTAATTATACCATAATAGAGCAATATATTTTTAATAAGTATAGAATATTATTATAAGTATTAAGTACGGTCACATTTTTTGTGAAAGAGTCGGAACCATTTCAATATGGCGGGTGAAGTGACAAAAAATGTATTTTTTTTACACTTTTTGATACGTATACGATACATTACACGCAAGATAAGCCAATACCAGCAAATTGTAGTATGTATCAGTCAATCTTTGGTGTATAATTTTGCTTCTTACACCCGTATCGTTGGAGTGATTGAATTTAGTACTTAGTTGAAGGTTTGAATGTTCAAGGGTTAAACTTTTAGTTTCATCCCCTCCTCTTATTGCGACGTTACCTAGGACGGGAGTCCAAAACCTAGGGGTTGAATGGGGATAACTTGTCACTCTTGATGCTTCTTCCTTAAAAATCTAGGGGTCGAATACGGAATTTGACAAGGCTCTATCTACGTTGAATACTAACCCTTCCTCATCACTGTCATCGACACCATTGCAATCCCCCATGGTGGGCACAAACACAACACAACTACCGACCGGATCTCACCGAGCCAATATCGTAAACTGCCATACTTTGGTACCCTTGGTAAAAGATTACCTTTGCTACGAAGTATATTATTAAATTAAGTGAAGTTAACTTATAGACAACTTATAGCATGCGCCGTGTGGCCCGTTCGGACTGATTTTACATGTCATTTCCGATGACAGTGATCCTTATGTTGTCGTTATAAGGGGCTATCAGAGGAAAAATAAGTCCGAATGGCCGGTACGTCCGAGCAAGCGGGTCACGAACGCACGCTTATGGCTTCTATAGAGTAATCCCTTTAAAGTGTGTGAGGTGTTTTCGGTTTGCAATGAATATATTTAGACCTAATGCTGTTATATTTAATAACATATATGAAGGTTAAATGTATTAGAAATGTACGACAACGTAGGTAATTCGATTCATTTTGGCATTATTATTTATAAAGAAAGCTATAATAATTTTACCTATCTTTTACAACTATCACACACGATATTAACCAATAGAATAATAATTATTGTTTTTTTTAAGAAATAAGGGGACAAACGAGCAAACGGGTCACTTGATGGAAAGCAACTTCCGTCGCCCATGGACACTCGCAGCATCAGAAGAGCTGCAAGTGCGTTGCCGGCCTTTTAAGAGGGAATAGGGTAATAGGGGAGGGTAGGGAAGGGAAGAGAAGGGAAGGGAATAGGGTAGGGGATTGGGCCTCCGGTAAACTCGTTGGGCTCAGGCAATCGAGTCGAAGGGAGAAGCATTGGCTGTTAGTTTGGACATTGCGAAGGCCTTTGATCGGGTTTGGCGTAAAGCGTTGCTTTCAAAGCTTCCATCATACGGGCTGCCCGAGAAATTATGCAAGTGGGTCACAAGTTTCTTAGCAGATAGAAGCATAAAGGTCGTAGTTGACGGCGAATGCTCGGAAACTCAGTCTTTTGATGCTGGTGTTCCTCAGGGCTGTGTGCTATCGCCTACCTTATTCATACTGCATATCAATGATATGTTAAAGACCAATGGCATTCATTGCTATGCAGATGATAGTACAAGTGATGCTGTATATACCGGCTCCCCCAATATTTCTCAGCTAAATGTCATTGAGAGTCGAAACGAACTTGTGTCTAAAATAGAAAATTCATTGGAGAAAGTCTCTGAATGGGGCAGACGTAACTTAGTCCAATTCTACCCCGTCAAGACACAAGTCTGCGCGTTCACCACTAAAAAGTCGCCTATGGTAGTACAGTAGGGCCTCGGTAATCCGGACTCCCGCTTGTTCGGTGATCGCTGTAATCCGGCCGGCCGGAGCTTTAATCCTTTGATCGCGGATTCTTGGAAATCTATTGTTGCGATTACCGGTGCTCTTATGGGGCTTGAAGGATTAAGCATTGCTTTAAAATTGCCTTAAAATGGGCTGAAGATAACGAATTTGATAGCCACGTAGTTATGTTTCTCCATCAACTTAGAGACCGAGCTTTCAAAATGAAGTACGAAAATCATAATCAGAAGAGACATTTTTATTACAGACATTTTCGAAAGAAATTAACTAATGTTTTGTTTTAACTTACTGATTTCTTACGTGTTTGTAATATTATGAACATGTACATTTTGTCTGTATGATATAAAATTTTAAAAATTGAGTAAAGAAACTAAGGGTTCTTACAGACGAACGGCACGTGTCGGCGGCACGTGTCGGCGGCAGTCGGCGGCAGTCGGCGGCACGTGTCGGCGGCAGTCGACGGCAGACGACGGCACGTGCCGGCGGCAGTCGGCGGCAGTCAACGGCAGCCGACGGCAGCCGTCGACAGTTTATAACGCTTGCAGTTGTGACGTAACGCGTAAAGGTAAGCGTCCACAGGTCGGTATAGCACGCAACGGACGTTTCGCATCAAACGAATATTTTTTTTACAGTACGTCCACTGTATCGGCAGCGTACGGATTACCGACTAGCTAGTATGTTTATCTTCAAATTAGTCCAAACAAAGTTCCTAAGTCAAAATTTCTGCTTTCGACTTTTCCATCCAATGAGCATTCATTTACTAGGTTAAACGGTAATCCGTACGTTGCCGATTCAGCGGACGTACTGTGAAAAAAATATCCGTTTGATGCGAGACGTCCGTTGCGTACGATACCGACCTGTGGACGCTTACCTTGCGGGGGTACGTCACAACTGGGGGCCTACCACCAACTCTGAAAGCTACTTCGAGATTTTGTACCACAACCTCTTAAAAGTAAGATTACTTTAAGAATGTTTAATCCAGACGTTTTGTGACGTCATCCCATTTCATCGCTCTCAGCGTACCATGAGCTCCATTTTGACACAGATGAGCAATATTATTAATAATAATATCTATGGACGCTTCACACCACGTCAGTCTGGCCCCGTGCTAAGTACCTAAAGGACTTGTGTTACAGGTACCAGACAACGGAAATATATTTAATACTTTTATACTATACATATATTTAAGATTTTTTATTATATCATACACATATTTAATACACATCCAGACCCGGAAACATTGAAAACTTTTTGTTCCGTCGGCGGGATTCGAACCCGCGACCCCCGGCTTGAGCGTCCAACGCGCTTACCACTGAGTCACAGAGGTCGTCGATATTAATTGTTATACTTTCACGTCAAACTAGCGATCTTAAAATTTTGATATTTCTCAGTAGATTTAACATTGTTTTGTATTTTTTCCTGTTATTTAGTAAAATTATATTAGAAAAATGAAAACGGTATGAAATTCGGAGTCATTCCTTCACCGATGTTTCTATTCTTGAGAGTTCCTTTAGTTACCAATAAGAAAAAAAAATAGTCAACTAGCCTAATCTTTTACGCTGTTAGATTTATTTTATTCAAATATTTTAAGGAGTAGTATATTAAAACCTTTCAAATTCTCTAGTGAGTTTTTACTAGATATTTTGTTTAGACAATAATTCATTTGTTAACACATTCATGCGAGAGGGACGAAGCGCTTAGCTGCTATATCTCGCTTTGACCTACAGCAAAATATGATGAACAAATAATTTGATATCGTTCGTTCTATCCCATTCCTAAGTGTCTTAAGTTCTAAACTCTAAACACACTCGGCCAAAAATAAGCGACCGAAGTTCGGCATGATTACGCTTGTAATGCGCTACGCATATAATATAGGTAACGTGACGTTATTTCGGCATGGTGTGTCATTGGTAATTTAAAATATATTATCACAGGCGTAATCTTGCCGAACTTCGGCCGCGTATCTTCGGCATGGTGTGTTTAGACACTAAGATCGCTTACAGACGAAAGGCACGAGTCGGCGGCATACATACGGACATAGTACGGACATTACATATTTTTTATAGCCATAATCCAACAATTATAGACAGTCTCGAGTTGATAGACTGAACTGATGTCAGAATGGCCATGTAACCATTGACTTAACATTAACAATCTTTAAAATTCAATAAAAAACTACAATCCATTTTCAATTTGACAACAGACTTCAACTATAAATAAAAGATCTTCTTCATCGGATGCCATTTTTATGCAATTTACTTATGATAATTTACGGTATGACATTCAGAGTCAATTAGCTATGTCCACATTAGGTGCTTTCGCCTTCAATTTTCGTCATCTTCTTTCATTCAACTTTCGTTTTGACGCATTCAATTATTGAACGCAACGCCAACATTGTCATTTTTGAAGTTTTGGATACGGTCAGAGGGCATGCCTCGCGGGCATGCCTCACGTTCACTGTTGACTGCACTATAGCGCATGCCCTTGGGCCTTGAATCCCCATGCCCAGAAAAAGACCAATCCAAAACTTCAAAAATTACAATGTTGATGTTGCGTTCGTTGACGCATTCAATTATTGAATGAAAAAATGATGATAATTGAAGACGAAAGCGCCTAGTGTGGACATAGTTTTAGCTAGCATAGCTTTGTCCACATTGTGCCTTTTTTGTTCATCAAGGGCATGCGTTATAGCGCAGTCAACGGCGAACGTGAGGCATACTCGTGATACGCGTTGAAATCGTAGCGCTCGCTATGACACTTTTCTTTCAATGCGGGTGGATTTTGACGCAAAGTTGAATAAATAGAAGATGACGAAAATTGAAGATTAAATTACGTAATGTGGACATAGCTATTGGCCTTGTTCGCCGGCGTAATTTTTGGCGCATGCGCCACAAAACCTTTTATTGCGCATGTCTAAAACATGCCATGTCATGACAACGCCACGAACAAAGTTGTTTATATACTTAGTTACCTGTTAAGTTTAAACAACGTGTACAGTATGTACTCCCAAATTAATAAAACACATGAAAATCTTCGCTTATTGTCGTAATCACGGAAACACCGAATATAATATGAAACGTAAGAGTCCCGAACAATGCTTTTGCATTTTACACCTTGTTCGAAAGAAATAGTTCGTTCTATCTCATTCCTAGACCCTAAGTATGAATAAACAATATTATTTTCATACACTTTATGAAGCTCATGATACGAATGAAAGTCTGTAAAATTATTGTAATCTTACAACAAAGTGAGAACACTTTGTTGTAAGATTCCAGAAGGAAACATGATAGTTTTAGGAAAGGTCGTGGTAGGCCCCCTGCAAGCGTCATAAGCTGTCAACGGCTGCCGTCGGCTGCCGTCGACTGCCGCCGACTGCCGCCGACACGTGCCGTCGACTACCGTCGACTGCCGCCGACACGTGCCGCCGACTGCCGTCGACTGCCGCCGACACGTGCCGCCGACACGTGCCGTTCGTCTGTAAGAACCCTAAGGTTAAATGTGTGTTTTATTAACATTAAATGTTGCATACTATAATCCGAACGCCTCGATAATTCGAAAAAGGTCGTGTTTTTGCCTCTCCGGATTAACGAGGCCCTACTGTATATCCTCGTTTTGAGGGCACTTCTTTAACCATCTCCTCAAGCACTGAAATACTTGGCGTTAACATATCGAGCGAAGTCCAGTTCCGATATCATCTAGAGCCGCTATCCCCAACCCGCGGCCCGCCAGGACTTTATTTGTGGCCCGCGTGATGTTAAACAATTTTGAAATTCACTCCCACCGGCAAAATAACGAAAAGTCTACATGATAGTCGTTAAAATTTTTTAACTTTTAAATCTTTAATTATGAAGAATGTTATTTTTTAACCCTAAAAAAATTTTTTGCGGCCCGCGACACCAAGACCAAAACATGTTTGTGGCCCGCATGAAAAAAGGTTGGGGACCACTGATCTAGAGGGTAAAGCCAAGTAAGCCTCGAAGAAGCTTGGTGTTCTTAACAGAGCGAAACAGTACCTACTTCAGTCCGGACCAACGCAACAACTTTACAAGGCGCAGGCTCGGCCTCATATGGAATATTGTTCTCATCTCTGGGCAGGAGCGCAAAAATATCAACTGCTCCCTCTGGATCGTATCCAACGAAGGGCCGCTCGAATTGTTGACTGCCATAGTGTTTCAAACAGCTTGGACCCCTTGGAATTACGCCGAGATGTAGCTTCACTCTGCATCCTCTATCGGTTGTATCACGGGGAGTGCTCTGAGGAATTGTTCGGAATCATACCACCTGCAACTTTTCGCCATCGTCCCACGCGAAAAATATACCATCCTCATCACCTTGATGAGTGGCAGTCTTCCACGGTGCGTTTCTCGCGTAACTTTCTGTCGCGCACTGTAAAACTCTGGAACGAACTGTCACCAGCAGTTTTTCCGGACCTATACGACCTGCAAACCTTCAAGAAGAGAGCGTATTCCCTCTTAAAAGGCCGGCAACGCACCTGCAGCTCCTCTGATGTTGCGAGTGTCCATGGGCGACTGCAGTTGCTTTCCATCAGGTGACCCGTTTGCTCGTTTGCCCCCTTATTTTATAAAAAAAAAAGACGGGTTGCACTCCGGGAGTGCCGGCAGAAGTGAAAACTTTTAACGTTGTGCATTATTTTTTTTAACCCATTTTTTATGAAAATTGATTAAAAAAAACAATCGTTTTAATTAATTAATCGAAACCCTTACAATCGATTAAAAAATATCGACAATCGAAAAAAAAAGCTGCTGTCAGACAGACTGTCAGACACTTCTCGCGACAGTTGTCTTGCAGGTGGAAACACGACCTTAATCAGCGCGTCTGCTAAAGAACTCATTTCCCCGACTGTACATTTCTGCTAAACAACTCATTTCCCCGACTGTACATTTCTGGTAAGCAACTCATCTCCCTGACTGTACATTTCTGCTAAACAACTCATTTCCCCGACTGTACATTTCTGCTTAGCACAATTTTCCCCGACTGTACATTTCTGCTAAACAACTCATTTCCCCGACTGTACATTTCGTTCGAGTTCGAGTTCGACACAAAACACTACTCTCCAACCGTCTTACGCTTTTTCTATGGTTTTTCGATCAACACGAAAATCTGACGCGAGTTTCACAGTTTTTACCCATCCCACAAAAGTGCTCAACGCCGCTAAAGAAGTTTTCACTTCAAAAAAACTCACTCACTCGGCGAAACACAGCGCAAGCGCTCTTTCACGCCGGTTTTCTGTGAGAACGTGGTATTTCTCCGGTCGAGCCGGCACGTTGCAATGATTGTATAGTAACCGCATCACACCTACCACAGAGTGGGTACCAGTGGACGGACGACGCCGCCGTGGACGGCCTCCAAAAATGATGGCGAGATGAATTGGATGCCTACAAGCCAGGCTGGCCTGCGGTGGCGTTGGAGCGAGACAGATGGAAGACCTTAGGGGAAGCCTTTGCCCAGCAGTGGGATAGTATAGGCTCATAAAAAAACCGTACTTACCGTTCGCTATTATACCAAGATTTTTGTAACAATACAGCTCGAGTTGGAATTTATAAAGGTTTTACAAACAGTTAACAATAAATATATTTTATAGTTACATATTAATTGTGAAGCTTTCGTATATATTCCATTTTCCTTTTGTTGACTCCGGGCCTATAGTTCTACTTAACACGTGTCAAAGTGCCTATATTATGACAATGCTAGATTAACATTTTAACAATCTAAATGACGCTTAGCTAACCGCCAATACACTTCGAAAGCATAAATTATTGAAACTTGAAACTAAGGCTCACATCACACATATCAACCAGAAACGGATCGTAACCGATAGCTGTATGACGTATAAATAGTAATAATATTATAAATGCGAAAGTGTGTCTGTCTATCTCCTCATCTCCAAACTGCTGAAGAGGGCGACTAACCCCAAAAATCAAATATCGTCCTTCTCTCTTCACACTCACGCCCGTCTTTCATATGCTAGGTGAAAAGGACGACGCGGATTCATCGCCAAATTAGTTTTTTCTCAATAACTCGATAAATATACAACATTTTAAAAATCCGCTAGGTCGGATTCTCAATGATAGAATTTTATACAATGTGTTAAAATATTAACTTAGTTCAATGCACGGTTATGGCAATACACGAAAAATTCGTGAAAATTAGGTGCATCTTTGTGATTTTTTTCTATCGAGAAAATTTTTTGATATCGTGTTTTTGCTCAGATTGAATTCTTGGAAATATAATGTAGTATCTAATTTTAGAAAATGAAACAATTCAGGGCGTTTTTTCAAGTATAAAAATGAATTATAAAATTGAAAATTTAGGGTTAGTCGCCCACTGAAACGATTTTGCTGTAATTTCGGAGATTCCCGGAGTTTGACGAGAGAGGACTACGAGTCCCAGGAAATAGGATACTTTCTATCCTGGAAAAATGTACGGTTCCCGCGCGATATGCGAATTTTGGCGCAACGGTGTTGCGGGCGTCATCTAAGTAGTTCTTTATATGAAATTCGTAACTGCAATTTAACACTAATCCTAACATAATCGCCTCGCCTCTGAAGAGGCTCGAAACGCCCTTAAGCTTTGTCCACATTGTGCCTTTTTTTTGTTCAACAATGCATGCGTTATAACGCAGTCTAGCGCAGTCAACAGCGAAGGTGTGGCATGCCCGTGACGCGCGTCAAAATCCACCCGCGTTGAAAGAAAAGTGCCATAGCGCGCGCTACGATTTCAACGCGCATGCCTTACGTTCGCTGTTGACAGCGCTTTAAGGCATGCCCTTGATGAACAGAAAAAGGCACAACGTGGACAAAGCTTTAGATCGACTCATTTTCGCGCTTACACATTGGTTACACGATCAGCCTGCAATAAGTTCAGTCCATCAGTCTGATCCGGACTAACGGGAGAATGATCGTGTAACCATTTGATTGACGGACTGATCATTATTTGATTGAGACTGTCCAGAATAATGACCGGAAACTACATAGTTTCCGGTCATCATTCTGGCGTCAGTCTCAGACTGATGGACTGATCAGATGCCAGACTGACCGAGTAACCAATGTCTTACGACTCATCGTCACTGCACTTACAGCTCATCGTCCCCCCTTCCCTATCACGATTAACTTTTGGATTCAAGCTTCTGCCTTCAGTGTGGCGGCCAGGAGCCGTAAGCGCGGAATCACCTTATCGTAACCGAGTTGATGTTGGGTTGGCGCCTCGGTGGCGAAGCGATACGGTGACGATTGCACTTTCCAAGTTTATATTATGAGTGGTGTGACCTAGCTGACACGTGTTTAATTCCCTTATGCCGCTGAAGCTTTCCATGGAATTCTGTTTTTTGTGGAATTAGAATTCTCAGTATGGGCTATTATAATTGCAAATTTGCTTCCAAATTGTGTCACGTTGTAAAAAGCCAAGTTAAAAAGCGGTGGTAATTATTTTTACATTTAGGGCGACAGTAATCTGAACGGAGGAAGTTTCATTTCATGATTCATGTGCGGATACCGTAGGCGGTAGGCGTAATAGTCATAGAAGTAAACTGTATTCTTGTCTCTTTTCAGTGACATGGCACCTAAGTACACGATACTTTAGTCAAATGTAAATAAACTTAAAAAAAATCCTTTTGAATTTTTATATAAAATGCGAAGAAACTTTTTCTTCAACCCAATAAAAAGCGAAAAAACTTTTTCCCCAACTAAGCGCACCAAATTTTGGTATCCGCGGCTCACATAAAATACGTAGCAATCCGTCAATATTTAATAAATTAAAATAAAAATTATATTATCAATTCACTCAGTTAAATTGGTACTTACTAGTTTATTTACAAATCGCGCGACAAGCTTTTATTGTCATGCAAATTGTATATAGTAGGGGAGGTGAAGGTGCTGATTGTGTGGTCACTCAAGCGTCATGGAGACCTAGTAGGTTTTTTTTATATTAGGTAAAAGTGATAAAAAATAATATGAGCGTTTTTTTATTTTAGCGGTGGGTTCAGAAACTGCAGCCATTTTCAAGTTTTGAAAAAGAAAATATCTACAGAAAATTGCGTATTTAGGTAAATTATAAATATATTTTAGGCAACAAGGACTAATTTATCATTTAGTTTAGTGCAAAATAAAATATCTGCGAAGCTTAGTTAGGAAAATATGAAGCTTTATTTTTTTATATTTTAAAATGTCTCTACAGCTGCTGCTTACCTAACCTTTGAATCGTCAGTGCTTTAGGTATATGGAAGCTTCTTTGGGATATACTAAACATCCCCTATCTTAATCTTCCCTTCCCAAACTAATATAAATAGTTTTCATTTTCTTCTTTTTGGAGTATTTAAAAAAAAGTTTTTGAATATAATTTTTAAACTTTCCGTTTTCTGGAACCCGTTTACATAATATTACAGGAGTTCTTAGAATACTCGACACGAGGCTAGCAGCAACAGCTACAGTCTTACTAATCAGAATTATTATATTCTTACTACTAGATAAACCGTGAACTTTGTATCACTTAACTCATAAAATTTCTACCGTGTAAACCTTCCCTGGACCACAGAATACATAATATTAGTTTAACAACTGGACTTCCACTAATATTTAAATACTAAAATTAACGAAATCGGTTCAGCCGTTTTCGAGTTTTAGCGAGGCTAACAAAATGTATAATTCATTTTTATTTAAATACTAGCTGTCCCGGTGAACTTCGTGTCACTTAAAAACCTTCCCTGTACTTCAAGGATTATTTTAAGACTAAAATAAGCAGAATCGGTTTAGCCCTTATCGAGTTATAGCGTTACTAACACATTTGAAAATCCATTTTTATAAATATAGATAAGTATAAAAGAAAAATATATTATATTTTTATGAGCTGGTCATTAAAGTCTAATTTATTAGCGAGTGCTGACATTTAAGGCTTAAACTTCATAAAGGTTTATTAAAATGCATGAAGCCAATGCTAATAAAGTGGCCAATCGATCTAAAGCTAACTGCTTGCCCATTAGTAGATTGCCTGACATACTATGTCCGTACTTAAGATAATAAGAAGACTGTAAAAAACTGCCTAAAACTTGGAGAATTATTAGACATTAGGCACCGACACATGTGCCGGGGCCCGGGTGGTAAAATTAGGGGGCGAACGGGTCACCATGGAAAGCAAGTACCGTCGCCATGGACAGTCGCAACATCAGAGGAGTTGCAGCAGATGCGTTGCCGGCCTTTGAAGAATCAAGAGACGAGCAGACGGATCACCTGATGTTTTTTTTTATGTAATAAGGGGGCAAACGAGCAAACGGGTCACCTGATGGAAAGCAACTTCCGTCGCCCATGGACACTCGCAGCATCAGAAGAGCTGCAGGTGCGTTGCCTGCCTTTAGGGAATAGGGTTGATAGCGATGGTGAGGTGGACTGTATGAACGATAACGAGGATAACTAATAACTACCAAATGATACACAATGTGAAGCGACAACTATAATGTTCAAGGTTCAGAGATAGACTAGATCAAAAATACATCGAAAATATAAATTGTCAATACGAAAAAATGTGACATAGAAAAGTAAACAAATATTCAAAAAACAGAACTATTGGCTCTGGTCTGTCCAGCCAGTCGCCAACAAGGGTAATAGGGGAGGGTAGGGATTTTTTTACAAGCGGTGGTAGATATCATCCCGCACACCACATTCCTCACAGTTGGGCGACTCCACTTTCCTCATTAAAAATCCAAAACTGTTACAAGGGATGTGCCCGGATCGCAATCTACATGCAGTGACTATTTGCTGCCTACTTAAATCAGAAACTGAGAACCATGGTATACGAAGAGGCTCACTCTGAATGGTTTTATACCATATACCCTTGCTATCTAGCTAGAAGTCTAGGCTAGAGACGCTTGCTAGCTAGCTAGAAGTCTAGTATATAGACAGCGATGCTTAAAGGTAGCGACGCATACAGTTTGTGAGCGCGCGAAATTAACAATTTAAAAAAAGCTAGACTTCTGAAATTTTCACAGATTGTGTACATGTTGCCGCTATAAGAACAAATACTAAAAATAAAATAAAGTTAATATTTAAGGGGGGCTCCCATACAAGGAACGTGATTTTTTTTGGTCTTTTTTGCTCGTAATCAATAATGCTAACAGCGAGGCACTTGAAATTTTCACAAAATCCTTAATTATATTTGTACTTTAATAATTAATAATAAAATTAAAATAAAGTAAATGTTTAAGGGGGGCTCCCATACGAAAAACACAAATTTTTGTCTACTTTTGCTAAGTTAAAATTAATTAAAAATCAAAAAACCCGACTGCAAAAAATGTTAACTAAAAAGAACGAAACAAGACCTAATTCTGCCGGAGGCATCGAATCCATGTTTTAATTGATACGACTCTTGCTTACGAGTTTCATGCCAGGATAAATAGAAGGTTACATAGAAAAATGTAGAAGAAGAAAGTGGATAATAAAATGCAGTCGGAGGCATGTCGCACCAAGTTTAACATTAATTCATAAATCATAAAATATTATGCCTCCGACTGCATTTTATTATCTTTCTTCTTCTACAGTTTTCTATGTAACCTTCTATTTATCCTGGCATGAAACTCGAAATCTAACCATACGCAAAAAGAGTTTATTCAACTGAAAAAAAGATTAATATCATATGAAATCAGATGTTCCGGCAATATTATCTACACCCCTTTCTGCCATAGTTATTTCAAAATACTTTTAGTTCACTTTAGCCAGTATAATGATAAAAATTATAACTTCACAATAACAATATTAATTATTGATATTTATAAAAAAAATATCAATATAAATACATCGACACTGATAGAAACAAACAAGCCCAATAACATATAGTACATAGGTATAGTCGCCTATACAGCATACCATATGTACGTCTTAATCATAAAGTTAATATACCTATCGGAATATAATATTATATAATAATATTTAAAAAAATGTATATATAATAATATTATTATATAATAATATAATTATATAATAATATAATATAATATTCCGATAGGTATATTACCTTTATGGTCTTAATACACTCACAGCCAAATTAGAAAGTTGCGCACTAAAGGTGCGCACCAAAAACGTGACACGATTTTTCGTTACTTGTTAGTAGGTTTTACCCCTCGGATTTTTCTCATACCGGGCGCCTTATATATGAAAATCGATTCTTAAGGAGTAAACTCCAAAAATGGTTATTGTGCCTCACTGAACATAGATAGGTATAGTGTGTCGCGGACTTTTTTGTAGATATTTGTAAGTTCTACAATTACTTAGAATTTTATGGTTCTATCTTTTACAGTTTAGGCAGCGTACGTAAAATAAGTAACTTTTCTGGTTGATTTTTTACACCTTGCGTCCGAAGAACCCAAATATCTTACGGATCCTTATTTTTTCCAAAATAAAATTCAGCCTATGTTCAGCAAAAATAATGTAGAATTCCAATGGTACAAGAATTTTTCAAATCGGTCCAGTACTTTCCGAGCCCAACAAACCAAAAATCAAATCTTTCCTCTTTGTACTATAAGTGTAGATTTATCGTTCGATTTAACCCATCAGTCGTGGCAAAACGAGACACAATAGCTTTTTCATTGTTATCGCGGCCGGATGTGGCCGCTTGGGGCTTCATGAATTAATATTAAAACTGCAAGTTATATACATATTTAGAAACTTTGATTTCATAAATTGTATTAATTTTTAATCATAAAAGAATATTTTTACTACCACTTATCACTGATAATATATAATTAGAAATTTTAAGAATAATTCTAATTTGATAATTAATGATTTAAAAATATTTTATAATTTATTTTACTGTTTATTGTTATTTTAGCTTAATTTATTGTATTGTAGCTTAATGAATTGTAATTTTTTACTATTTTTTATTTTAAATTTGTATTTATAATAATTTTGTGTTTATGAGTTTATATCTTTGATTTTATATAATTTATTTTAATCTCAATTTTGTGTTTACTCCATAATGTTAATTGCATGCTGTGACCAATTATAATTAGTTATTGCATATAGCTTGTATTCTAAAATATGTCCAAACCAAATGTTATTATTAATGCAAAACTGTTTTTGGTCCTAAATAAATAAATAAATAAATAAATAAATAAATAAATAAATAGAATCAGTGTTAAAAATTCTTTATTTTGATACCCCACTCGATATGCTTGGTAAATTTTTATTTTTGTTTACCTCACGATATGGCGTCAAATATCCGCCATTTTTCAAAGGTACGAGGGCTGCTATTTATGTATCCGGAATTAAAAAAAGAAACAAACATATATCATTTAATATGGTTTTATTGCTTTTCAAAATATTCACCGCGATGATCGACACACTTTTGCATACGCTGGAACCAATTTTCATAGCACTTTTTCCATTCTGATTGAGGTATCTCCAAAACGTGCATTTTGAACGCATCAACAGCCTCTTCGCGGCTCGAAAAACGTTGACCACGTAATTTGTTCTTCGCGTATGGAAATAAAAAGAAATCGTTAGGTGCCAAATCAGGGCTGTACGGCGGATGACCAGTCAATTCGATCTTTTGACCCTCCAAAAACTGAGTTGTTTCAGCTGAGGTGTGACAGCTAGCATTGTCGTGATGTAATATGATTCTGCGTTGTCGGTTGTCCTTTCTTATTTCTTCAAAGACTTCTGGTAAACAAATGGTCGTATACCATTCAGAATTAACCGTTTTACGATTCTCTAATGGCACTGTAGCCACATGTCCATTAATTCCAAAAAAACAGGCGACCATTTGCTTCAAAGTACTTTTTGCACGAGTAACTTTTGTTGGTTTCGGCTCATCTTGGAACACCCACACCGTTGACTGTTGTTTAGTTTCGGGGTCATATGCATAGATCCAAGATTCATCACCTGTGTAGATATTATAAACGGCTTTTGACGTACCACGGTTGTATTTTTTTATCATTTTTTTTGCACCAATCGACACGAGCCCGTTTTTGATCGATTGTCAAGTTGTGCGGAATCCAACGCGAACATATTTTTTTACAGCCAAATGTTCGTGTAATATCTTATGTATGCTCGTCATACTTATGCCTAAGGACGCCTCTATCTCGCGATATGTAACATGACGATCACGCATTATTAGTTCCCGCACAGCATCTATATTTTGTGGGACAACAGCTGTTTTTGGGCGACCTTCTTTATTTTCATCCGTGAGCATAGACCGCCCTCGATTAAACTCACTGTACCAGTGATAAACAGTGGTTTTTGATGGTGCTTCATCTCCAAAAGTTGCGGTGAGTTGAATAAAGCACTGTTGTTGATTTAGCCCACACCGAAAATCGTAGTAAATCATTGCACGAAAATGTTCACGCGTTAAATCCATGGCAAATGAAGACACGCAATTTTCAAAATGACGCCACAATGGAAAAATAATTGACAGTCACATGAAACAAAATGTATTCTTCAACCAAAGAGTTCTATTTTCAAATGTTGTAATTACTTTTTAAATATTGTTCTTGTAAGTGGCCAGTTCCGGATACATAAATAGCAGCCTATGTAATAAAGAATATTACATACGTAGAAGATACGCGCTAAACACATAACCCTCCTGGCAGTCGGGTAAAAAAGATATAAACAATGATTTTTATTTAAATCTCTTTTAACAATATTATTAACTGTTGTATAGAGATTTAAAAAATATATATTACTTAGACATTATTATTTGTTTTAATATTATATTTTTCGTGGGTCGAAAGTACCCAAATTTGAGATTTTTCGAACCTTTAAACATTCATATCTTTAAAAACATTAACTTTATCGTGAAAAGGCATAGCGACCTTTTTATTGGTATTTCAATAAAGAATATAAAAAAAATTGTCCGGTTGAAAAATAACAATTCCTTGCAATTGTTTAAACGACATGATGACAGACAACGTTATATAACGGTGCCATATTGTTTAAACAATGTTTGTTTAAACAATATGGCACCGGATTGCACCATGGCAACATGCATTTATACGAGTATCATCAGTAGGGCAATTTGAAGAGGATCGCATAAAAAAATTGAGGTGGAATAGTTTTCGGTAGGGGTACAGTCGCCAAATTTCGCCCCCAAACCTAATTCCGTCCCCTTCGATATCTACTTATTTAAAAACTGCCATCTATCATTAGTGGCCCGAGCTAGGAGCTAGTTGCATCAGTCGGTCATTATGAAGAAGTGAGGGCATCACGCCTTTCGTACCGGCAGGAATTGGAAAATCAAAAAAAGTTTTCAGTCAGTTTTTCATTGAAATATTCTTGGATACCATAAAATATTGAGATGCCTGACTTATTGATACAATTTGTTTGTAAAACTAATTATTATTACCTTAGATGTTAATCGATTAAGTAACATTTTGAGATTATAACACGTTTTTTGTTTAAATAGATGAACCAAAAAAAAATTAAAATTTCATAATATCGTCCCCTTACATGAACCTAATATCGTCCCCCAAGACGGTATTACGATCTCAAACAGTGAATTGATCTCGAACGTTCATGTCACTTCTTTTTACATGAAACTGTAGAAAAATATGTTTTTTTTTTTTGGGTTCCGTACCCAAAGGGTAAAAATGGGACCCTATTACTGAAACTTCGTTGTCTGTCCGTCTGTCTGTCTATCTCCAGGCTCTATCTCGAGAACCGCTATAGCTAGACTTCTGAAATTTCCAGGAATTGTGTTACATATATTCTGTTGCCGCTACAACAACAAATACTAAAAATAAATATATTATATATAAGGTTATTTCTTAGGATTTTCGACGATTACGTAGAAAACAATAACACAATTGGGTTTCTGGAAAAAACAAAGTTTTTATTTTAATCAAAATGTGTGGATCCACATAACATAAAGCTTTAATTATTACATTTAAATTATAACAAAATCTTACCTGGAAAAAACAAAGAAACGACATTTAGTGTTATTAAATTAACAATCGCCGAAATCAATGATAATACTTTCTAGTTTTTAGTCCATTCGGCCATCTTTTCTTTTCATAGATTACATAGAAGTCGTAGAGCAGAAGGATCTGTCAAATAATCATCTAAATGGCGGCAAAATGCAAATAAAGAAAAATACATTTTTCTCTACATCTCCCCCCCAAAAGAAAATATAATCAGGTGTTTAGTCACGCAAACTCTCAGACTAGATGCCATCAGGAGCTGGGGTTAGTTTTGAGATGTGAAAAAAATTTGACTCCGACTTCTTATGATCAGTATTTATCTTGTAGATTGTATTTGATATTTTTTCTATAATTTAATAATTTAATAAGGTCCGAGTTTCAATTCATCCAGTTTTTTTCTATTAAGTCTGTTACCATTCTCCACAAAGACAATATCACCAACTTTAAAGTCTATGCATATTCGATTCTTATTATAAATTTCTTTGTTGTAGTTATGTGATTTTATTGTGTTTTCTAAAGCTTTTTGTCTGTCTTTTATTAAATCATTCTCAGTCTTTTTCAGCTTCATCTCATTCGGCAAAAGAGATACATCTGTGCCATATAGTAGGTACTTTGGAGCATATCCAGTAACCGAGTGTTTCGTCTCATTATAGTTTTTTACACAGTTTTGAGCAATGGTTGTCCATGCAACTTTTTTAACGTTTTCATTTGCTTTACATCGGATTTTGTTGACTAATGTCTGATTACGTCTTTCATTTAGACCATTTGAGTAAGGCGAGTTAACTGCTGTAAAGATTATATAGATATTTTCCTGGTCCAAAAATCCTTTAAATTCTTTAGAATTAATACCTGGATACTGATCCGATAGAATCAATTCAATATTATGAATTTCTCCACAGTTATTTATGAGTTTGATGAAGTCATTTGAGTTTTGTGTACTTGAAGTTAAAATATGTGCATTCCTAGTAAAATGGTCCACTAGCAGATGTAAATACTTCTTCGTCGACCGTGTACCTCCAAAGCCTCCAATTGTATCAATAGAACATATTTGAAACGGTTTTGTGGCAGGTCCCAAATGTGACATTAATCCATATTTGTTCTGTCCTCTCGATATGTTTTTTATACACACTAGGCAATTTTCACAAATTCTTTTTCTGTTCTTTGTGATGTTCTCCGCTGTATACAATGAACTAATCATACTTTGCATCTGCCTAATTCCTAAGTGACCCATGTCTTTATGTATTTTATTTATGAATTGTATGCTTAATTTTTCAGATAAAATTATTTTGTCTTTGTTCTTTACTCTCTTATAATATATGTTGTCTTTAGATATTAATTTATCTTTCTTGCACTGTATATTTTCATTTTTTTCTTGATCTTCTCAGATTTCTTGTAGTTTTATTGTGTTTACTATTTTTAATTGTTCATCTTGATTTTCATTTGGTCCAAGGACAGGGTTTCTACTCAGACAATCAGCTTCAATGTTATATCTGCCGGGCGAGTACTTAATTTGGAAATCATATTGTGACAGATACAATGTAAGTTCACCCAATTCCTCATCTGTATTTAATGTTCATAGTTTCTAACGGATTGTGGTCAGTAAATACAGTAAATTTTCTACCTATCAATAAATGCTGCCAATACTTAACACATTCCTTAATTGCTAGGCATTCCAGATATATTGCTTTCTTCCTTTTTTGAACTTCATTTAGCTTTTTAGAGAAGTATGCAACAGGTTTTTCTTCATTATTGTCTTGTAGCTGCTTCAAGACTGCTCCCAGTCCCTGTATACTGGCATCTGTATATATTATGTGAATAGGGAGATTAGGATCAAAGATTGTTAATATTGGTTGAGAACATAAAATTTGTTTCATTTCATCGAATGACTGTTGACATTTTTCAGTCCAGTTAAATATTTGTCCTTTTCTTAAAAGATTATGCAAAGGCTCTAGTTTTATTGCTATATTTGGCACATACTTATGGTAAAAGTTTATTTTCCCTAAAAATTGCCTTACCTGTTTCTGTGTTTTTGGAATTGGGAAATTTTGTATTGATATCAAATTATCCTTCAGCGGTCTGACTGAGTTATTCTGTATTATATGACCCAAGTATTTGACTGATTGTGCTGCAAACATACATTTAGAAAATTTGAGTTTCAGGCCTTCATTTTTTATGGCTTCAAATAATTGTTTTAGGTGTCTTATATGGTCTAAAAATGTTTTTGAAAATACTAATAAGTCGTCTATAAAACTCACTGCAAATTCTCCTAGCTTATTTTTTCGTATAATATTACACATTATTCTTTGAAAAATGGCCAAAATTGTCGTAGTAGCGCATCCATCGTTTGTGTATGATTACACTGGATATGACCAGCATTATCATTTAGTGATTTATAATATATTGCACCGGATATTATCCAGCCGAATAATGTATTATGCAAATAAGGTCCATTAGGCAGCCTTATTTTTCCGTGAGTGAGTAGATCCCAGAACATCTCTGCGCCAAGCAAAATATCTATATCTTGTGACTCCAGAAAGTTGGGATCCGCCAGCTCAATATTCTCTGGAATACAGAAATTTTTGTGTGTGAGATTGTATACCGACAATTTAGATGTAATTTGAGGTAAAACAAAACATTTTATCTTTGTAGTGTAATTATTAATGCGAGATTTAATTATTAATTCACAGAGTTGGCTAGCTTGGGTAATTGAATTACCTACTCCTCTTATTTCATGAGTGGACTGTATTAATTGCGCGCCTAGTAAGTCACAAAAAGATTTTTTGATAAAACAACGCTGACTACCACTATCAAGTAAGGCACGAGCAAAATGATATTTATTATTCTTATCCGCTACCTCAATAAGTGCAGTCGATAATAAAACAGGTTGTAGTAACGAATGAGGCTTATTATTTTTCTCAAAAGATAAAGTTTGCGCATGTGCATGACTTACGGATGAGCGTTCTGCAGTTTGAGCGGGCACGGAGGGCGTGTCCAGCTCCGCAGAAGTTGAAGCTTCAATATGCGATACCGAGTTCACTGAACTAGAATGGGAATGAATTAATGTATTATGTTTTTGATCACACCTTTTGCAGGTACCAAATCTACATTGGTTTACTGTGTGTCCTGAACGCAAACAATTTGAACACAACTTATTATCACGTATGACCTTTAATTTAGTGTTATAATTCGCTTCTATAAATTTAGTGCAAGAATAGAGTGGACGATTTAATTTGCACATCAAACACTGCTTATAATTATTAACCTTGGTATTTTGCCGATCATTCACTTTATTAGAAGAAAAGTTGCAATGTGATCTATTATGAAAGTTACTAAAATTGTTTGGTTTTTTATTATCATTTGATGTATTCTTAGTGACTGACGCTTGCAATGTTTCTAACATATCAGCTCGACTCTTTAAGAAATCTAATAAACAATTAAGAGTTAATTTTAAATCTGTTTTATTTGTAAACAAATTACCTTTGTGCTGTTCCCATTCACGCTCGGTTATTTTATCAAGTTTTGAAACAACTATAAATATTACAAGAGTATCCCAGGATCCCGTGGGCTCGCCCAATGTTTTCAAAGCTCGTAAGTTTCTTAATGTGCTGTCAATTAAATTCCTAATTAATAAATGAGATTCCTTCGTTATTGGTTGCGTATTAAATATAGATTTGATGTGATTTTGAATTAATAATCTATTATTGTTATATCTGCTTTGTAAAAGTTCCCATGCAACAATGTAATTATCGGAGGTTAGTTCTAATGAGTTTATAACTAATAACGCACTACTCTTCAATGAAGATCTGAGATAATGGAATTTTTGAATGTTGCTAAGCTCTGATGAATTATGAACTAATGAAACAAAGGTGTCTCGAAACTCGAGCCAACTTTCATACATACCATCGAACTCGGGCAAAGTGATTGTAGGTAATCTTATAGTTTGTAATGGATTATTATGTTGGCCTTGACACTGAGAGCTTGTAGCAGGTATCCTAGCATCTAATAAAGATTCAGCACGAGCCTGTGCACTGTAATAATTGTCCTCGAATTGTTCACGCTGCAATAATTGTTCTTCGAGACAAGAATCAGGCACATTTTCCTCAATTTGGCTCTGCACAGAATTAAATTCGTTAAAAAGTGCAACTGCGCCTTGGATGCGCAACTTAATATCTATATGCAAATTAGTAGGTGGTTCAGAAATGCAAGTAGTTAAATAGTTGGCGAACTTTGTAAGTCTCGCCTTCAAAATGTCACGTTTTTCGATTAATTCGCGTAGTAATATTTCGGTTTTTTCGCTTTCTATACACCTGTAAGGAGATTTATCTCGTTTATCGCACCCTCTACGCTCATAGTGGAAATCAAAAAAAGAACCAGAGTACTCACGCGAATGCAAATACGTATCTGTATTCTGTATATCAGTCTATGCTTGCGCCGGCACACAACTGATGATCCTCTTTAGTATCCTTGATTCCTTTGGAATTTGGATCCTCTCTCGCGTAAATTGAGTATATCCTTGGGATTGTTCTGCATACGCGCCTTCCTGAAGAATGGGGAAGCCACACCGGTCTCCAAAGTTCGCTGGTTTCGTTTTGTGAAAGTAGCAGGAATCCGGCTCGAAGGACCAAAATATGTTAAGAACTTTGTCGTCCTAACATGGATTTGCAAATTAAAAACCTTTTGTGACTTTATGAAATTTGTATTACAAAGATTACAATCGATTATTATTCAACTTGCTTGTGCGCTTAAAAATTCTTAACAAGAGTTATGGACAGAGTGACAGCTGACAGGTGACAGCTGTCAAAGGGACGGGAAAGGATAATGAACAATTATTATCTGTGGCGTTCTGTGTTCGTGTACCTCGGATCCATCACATAAAACGCCGGAACAGGTATAATAAGCCCTATATTTTTTTTATTTTTAACCGACTTCCAAAAACGAGGAGGTTATACGTTCGGCTGTGAATATTTCTTTTTTTATGTATGTTCAACGATTACTCCGCCGTTTGTGAACCGATTTTCAAAATGTTTGTTTTGTTGTATTAGGTTTTACTCCAATTTGGTACCATGTTCACAAAAGTGGTGACCTGATGATGGGATCCATGAGTAATCGAGGGAACTTCTCAAAATTCAAATGGAAACATATAGTTTTTTTGGTTTCATATGAAGTATTCCAGGCATACGTTACCAAAAAGTAAGATTTTGCACCAGGATATACCATGGTTCGAAGGTGGTGAACAGAACTCCTTACTCCTTATAGATACATGTTTGGGGGTTTCGGCGTTGTTTTAAGAACTGAAAGAATATACTACTAAGCTAATTACATTAATCATCATCATCACCACCATCCCACCATACACCTTCACATTATGACCCTATTTTAATTGGTAGGTATTTTTCGTAGTATTTTTAGATCAAAACGGATCACGGATGTCTTTAAACATTGTTCTGTAGAAAGTTCAGCTATTTTGAAAATTATTTTATTACTTCGACCTGATGATAAGATCCATGAGTGATCGAGGGAACTCCTCAAAATTTATATGGAAACATATGATGATTTCGATTTTATGAGAAGTATCCTAAGCATATGCTACCAAAAAGCAAAATTTTGTACTAAGATATACCTTGGTTCCGAAGGTGCTAAGAGAACTCCGGATTCCTTATAGAAACAAGTTTGAGGGTTTCGGCTTTGGTTTAAGAACTTAATGCATATGCTACTATGCAAGTTACATTCATCATTATCATCATCACCACTACCACCAGTCACCACACCATGAATCATTAAATCATAACTCTTAATTTGACGAACGATTTCAAAAATTATATTGTTATATCAAAGTAAATGATTCATACTTGGTGATCAGGTTACCAAGTTAGCAATTTGATCATGAGATCTATGAATTATGAGGTATGTCCGTATGTAGGAAACTCCTTATTATTGGGACAAAATAAATAGTTATATTAACGTAGTTCTAAGTAGTTTAAGCATAATATTATATGAAAAATTATAGTGAGCTAATGACTTTACAGGAGTGTTGTGATAGAAAGAAAGTCACTGAACAGAACTTTAGAGCCTTTAGAGATAGGCGCATGAACATTAATTTTATCATTGCTTGATTAACGCCAAGCTTAGGTATATTATTAATTATACAGTGATACGAGTATATTCTTGGAGTTGCTTATGCAATTCTCTATTCCGAGCGGGCGCTAGGTATATTAACTTTATGGTTCTCATATCATAAATGTGTATCCTGGCTCCAAAGCCACTTAGTAGAAGTTAGAACACATTAGTATTTACAGAAAACCTTCTAAATTACTTAAATTACTAAAAAGAGTGAAATTATTATTTTTAACAAAAAATTAAAACCGACTTCCAGAGTAAAAACAATAATAAGTAATTATTATAATGAACAAAAAAGTATGAAATAATTCTTACTCTTAATAGTGCCTTATGCAGAATACTCCTAAACCTCTACTATTTCTGTACACAATCTTCATAATTTTGAAGTCGGCACCAGTCTTAAATATTAAAAATATTTTGTCATAGAACTCACCATTCTTAGCTGGTATCGACTTCAAAATAATGAAGATTGTGTACAGAAATAGTAGAGGTTTAGGAGTATTCTGCATAAGGCACTATTAAGAGTAAGAATTATTTCAAACTTTTTTGTTCATTATAATAATTACTTATTATTGTTTTTACTCCGGAAGTCGGTTTTAATTTTTTGTTAAAAATAATAATGTGTAGTGACAGTCGTTAATAACATTTTTACTATCATATTTTTTTTATTTTAGAGGCACCGTTAAAAAGTTAATATGATCTGCTAAAAGTCATAGTCAATTTTTCTACAAAAAAATCTCGTAAATTTAACTCTACTTAGGTAGGTAAGTATATGTTTTTTCGCGCATCATGTCGAGCTCATCACAGTGATCAATTTGACCGGCATAATTAATATAATTCTTATTTTTCATTAGTGCCTTTTTCAAAATAATTATGTGTGTTCTATCAGAGAATAGGAAGACTACCAAAAATTTGGTACGCCACGCAAGTCCTTATTTTCTACAGTTAGGTACTTTACGAAGTTTACGTTTAAAAATGGAAATCACTATACGTTTCGATTCCCATTCCCCTCGATTCCTCATAGATCCCATAATTAGATCACCACTTTTGTGAACATGGTACCAAATTCGGATTAAACACCATACAACAACAAAATAATTATGGAAATCGGCCTACGAATGGCGAAGTTACGGTTGAACATACGTCATACGTACAAAAAAATATACAGACGAACATATTATAACCTCCTCCTTTTTGGAAGTCGGTTAAAAAAACCGATATAGTGAGGCCGATAGAACACAAATCATAAAGTTGCAATTTCAGGATAAATGTATTTACTAATTAATATTATGATTGTGAACTAAAGTAACGTATTGAATTTCAAAGATCAGTATAGGGGCGGCAAAAATTGAATAGCCTACTGGCGGCAATTTGTAAATCCGCCACTGAGCATAGTCCAACAAAGAGCCTGATTGATACTTAAAAGACAATGCATACTTGCTTGTTGACCAACCTTTAATGGCATAGGTTTGTAAAAAACTTGATTTCCATTCGGACCACTCTGATTGTAAGCTATGTTTAATCATCATGGCGGCATACCAATCTGTGCAAGATTTTTGAAGAAATAATCTGAAAATTTCAATTTTTTCATCTTCGTTTACTATTCCAAACCTTTCACATTCCTTTTCAAATGTCTCCATCGAATATGATGCACTAATTGTATTTCGTCCATCAAACTTTTCAATAACGAATTTGTCAGCCAGTTTTTCATACTTTGTTTTTCTTTTCTTTCCTTACTTTCAATCAATTTTTCCAAAATCTTTACAATTGGGTCGACTTCTGTTACTTTTGTATTGGTTTTAGCAAATTGTTCTTGACTTATCTCCTCGAGAAATTGGTCCTAGAAAATCATATTTTTATCCTCATCCACATAAGTATTTAAAATGTCCTCCTTAGTTTTTATCCAGACATTTCTGGATTGGTGTCTTTTTTCAGTGTATTTTCACTGTACTAAAGGTTTTACTGGCTTGTATATGTTTGTGGAATGACACTGCTTGATATTCTTCAGGAATTACAAAAAAATCTTGTCATCTTGTGTACTGATTGAGGTTGTAGGAGTACCTACACGTTCGTTCGTCGATTGGAACAAAGAAAACAACGCGCTCCGAAAGGAACGCACGCCGTCTTTGTATACGTTCGTCGTGGAAGATTGAAACATAGAAGAAAATCGTTCCAGGTCCTCTAAAAGGTTATGGCAATGTGGTTCGACTTTCCGTCTGATGTTGGTTTTACTTGGAATGCGAATTTCAACCTTTCCATATTTTCTTTTCTTGACAATAAATGTCGTTTTGTACGGTTATTTCTTAGGATTTTCGAGGATTACGTAGTCAATAATAACACAATTAGGTTTCTGGAAAAAACAAAGGTTTTATTTTAATCAAAATATGTGGATCCACATAACATAAAGCTTTAATTATTGCATTTAAATTATAACAAAATCTTACCTGGAAAAAACAAAGAAACAACATTTAGTGTTATTAAATTAACAATCGCCGAAATCAATGATAATACTTTCTAGTTTTTAGTCCATTCGGCCATCTTTTCTTTTCATAGATTAGATAGAAGTCGTAGAGCAGAAGGATCTGTCAAATAATCATCTAAATGGCGGCAAAATGCAAATAAAGAAAAATACATTTTTCTTTACATATATTTATCCCTTTAATATATTTATATTAAAGGGCCGTTTAGGAGCCCAAAAATAAATGTTGAAAATATGAGTATTTATGTTAAATTTACTTTTGAACTTTTTCTGAAAACGTTAACGCATTTTTGATTATTTTTAAGAATAAAGGAATAGTGAAGCTAAAGTTTGATGTTTGGTTTATAACTGTAGTATTTTATTTTATTTTTTTAGAACGTTTTTAAAAAAGGGGACGATATTTGGCGACTGTACCTTACTCATGCGCCGATTCGTGCTGGACTAATTTGTTATTTAACAACACCATGAGCCATAGTAGATTTTCACGAAAAATAAGTTTGGTTAAATATGGCGTCCATTTTTTACTTTAACCAAAGATTTGACATTTTGCGTTGTAGCTATAGTAAGTTATTGTTAAAGTTACAGTAAGTTGGTGCACCAACTTACTGTAACTTTAACAATAACCCACCTTTAACCCACCTTTAATCAGCGAGCTGGTCGTCCGTCACCTCAGTCCATCGCCACCAGTGACCACGACCGCTGGAAAATATGAGAAAACAATAAAATACTGAAAATCGAACCTTTCCTTGATTTTATCGTATACTTTGGAGTTTGGATAATCTCCTAAAATAAAACACTATTAGTTTGCCATAATATACAATTACTTTCCAGAAATAATTCCTTACTAGCAACACTACCTATAGGCACAGAATACATATTAGTAGTACCAACAGAATTCCCACTCGTGAAACCCGTTTAAAGACACTCATGCTACGTACTATAAAGTTCAAATTCCGACCGCGCAGTGCTAGGTGCCTACAATTATATTTGCCTACATGTGCGCTCTCTTTCTATCGCGTAAGAGGTACCCTTTCTGACCAAATCAAGATTGTCACCTTTTAGAAAATAAAATAATCTTCTTTTAATTACTATAGCTACTAATAGAAAACTTTTTTATAGTAATAATCAAATTTTAGTAACCCAACGTATATTTTATAATTGTTTTATATTCGATTATACTTAACTTAAGCATAGTAACTTGTGTTTATTTCTGTGTAGTATGCGGTTTGTTTGTAACAAATAGGTTTATTTGCTATGTTTGTGTATTTTTTTATCTTTTTTTGTATTTTAAAGTCTTATATTACTTTATTGAAATATTTCTTTGACCTTTTTTCAATTGTTCATATTTATCAGATTAATAACGATTCTGTCACAGCGGTTAAATCAGTACGTAGATACATGCGACGAAAAAATCTTGCGCGTGCGTCACCGCTCGCTTGTGAGTCCCTAGTGATCTGCCCCTCTAGAGGGGTACTTACAGTTCGATACCTAAGCGCGCGAGTGGGGCAGGCCTGCTATAGATAAATTAACGCAATATACAATATACAGGGTATTTTTTGTAAAAAAAATACCTTCTACCGTTAACGTTAACTTTTTTCTCCCATTATTATTTTAGGGATATTTCGTCATACCATAAAATGTTCAACTTTATAAGCACTTCCATTAATTGATATACGTGTGGATGTGCTACAGGTTGGGTACGGGATACGGGTTCCATACAAAAATGCCCTTTGTCATAATATCTCAAAGACTCTCAAAGCCCAAGACAAGACAGATACTTACGATGTTTCATTTTATATCTATTTTAATAAAATTATAAAAAGTAGGATTAGGGATGATGAGAAGGTCAAAGATTGGCGAATTTTGTTAATAAAATAAAGAAATCACGGTAAAAAATAAGCGTTACCAAAATTTCAGCTCGATAGCATTTGTATTTTTTTTGCTATGCGCCTTCAAAGTTGGATAATCAAGTCGATTTTTTTTTTCAATTAAATTTCTTAATATTTGTATACCATTCGATAACTTATGCAATTAAAAGCAACTTTTGGTATGAAACCACTTTGATAAACGCAATATTTAATATACCTATCGAACAAAGTTCTCTGCCGATCCGTACAAACTACGAAAGAGTGACGTCAGTCTTTCGTAGCACTTTGTATGGAGCGTTTCGGGCAGGTCTATTTTATGGGATGTTTAAATTGTTCATATCTTCGTGAATTTTTAAGCTATCAGAGTAATTCTTTCAGCGATGTTTCTATTTTTTAAGGGTCTTTCAATTACCAATAAGAAAAAAAATTAGTCATCAAGCCTAATTTCAGAACAAATCCGAGGGAAATGAGACGACAGACGTCCAACTTACGTGTGAGACGGGGAAGTGAGAACGGCCGGAATCGTCCTTACGTGATTAATTAATGACTCACAGCTCGCTAATTACGTAGAGGCAACCAGCTCTTTTTACATTTTGCTCGAGTAACTACATCGACATAGATTACCCTCAGTCTACCGAGAAAAGCTCGGTCATCCAGATATTGTTATATTATTACCTATGTATATTATACTAACCCTTCAATCTACAAGCGGCAGCCGGCTGCCGCATAACAATTGAAAATATATTGTGTCTGCGATACCTACGATGGAGGTGCTACATAATAATTAATAGGTATATATATAATAATTATGTTTTGCTAAAGTAAAACCAGGTAACTTTGGAGTAGATCATGATATTTTTTTGCGTTTTGCGAATTATGCGTGAGTTTAAAATAGGAACGATTGTTAAATATTTAGTAAATAATCTAAATTCTAAGTACTTTTGGACTAGTCACGCGGTGTGACTATGTGTTAATATGTGACCATATCGTATAATCTTATCTATCCGTTATCACACCATCACGTTCAAGGAGTTTGCACTCAATGGACTTACGAGACACATATAAGTACGATCAATACTGGTACAAATAAACAGCAATCTAGCTAAATACCTAGGTACGCATACCTTTCTAGAATGTTTAAGGGCAAAATTCTGCCACAAATGAGAATTTGTACTTTGTTGCCAATTTTCAGTTCATTGTAAATGCATAGGTACATGGGCGCCGGCAGGAGGGTGCCAGGTGGTGCACTTGCACCCCTTGGGAATCTCGGGATCAACTACTATTAATTCAATAATAACTATTGAAATAAAACGCAGTCTGTAACCCTATTACTATGCCGTACAAAGATAGTTCGTAATGTTTCGGCACTAAATGTATTCTGTTGACGTTAATAGACAGTCACTGTTGTTTGTAATGCCCGCTGTACACTCTCGCCGAGAGCTCTCGGGCGAGAGTCTCGTGCGAGAGCCCCTTGCCCGAGTGCGATCATGTACATTCTCGCTTAGTTCAATCGCAGTTAAGAACTCAGAGAAGATGGACGAAAACGACCATTCACCATTCACCATGCATCGAAAGATATCATTGTAATCCAAAGATTTATAATCATATTTAATTTTATTTCTCCCAGATAATGACTAATAATGACGTTTAGTACAGTCGCCAGAGGTTTTAACCTCCGAAAATTGTAATAGTGAATGGATTTTTGTTTTTGAGGTGTCATTTTCTTTTTTACACTATAACTTGCAAAGTTTACCAAAAACTTTTTTGTGCTTTTAATTCTTTAGTTACTTAATTAAAAAATAATATTTCACCATATAAAACCGGTCCAGAAAAAAAATTTTTTTCTTATTCCTGTTATTTAATGACTCTGATCCGATTGTTTACGTTGAAAATTAACCAAATACACAATTTTTAAAAAAGAAAGTTTGCTTTGCTAAGCTAAATACAACTATAAGGTTTTTGCAAAGTTTTTAGAGATTAACGCTCGTCGTAACCAAGATAAAAGGATTTGGGTGGATTTAAGGGTTGTAACGAAAAGTGTGTTAAACTTACTTGTTGTGCGTATTTAATTTTTAGAGAAATGATAACTTTTAAGTACTTAAAAACGTTTAAATATCTCCAAAAATGTGTAAAATAGACTGAAAATATTTTTCAATATTTGTTGAGAATTTATTTAAGTGAGAGCTAAAATATTAAATGCATCGACAAATGAAAGACTTTTTCTAGTCTTTGAAATATATTTAAACTTCCTACTTAAAGCCAGAAAAAAAATTGGGTGCTACAAATCTCACGTACATATACTAAAGACGCATGCTGCGACCTATGTTTGAAAAATGCTTACCTGAATACAAAAAATATCAGTTCTTAACCTAATTTGTATTTTTTTCCTTTAAGTATGTTTTAGCAAATATAATTAATGAATAAAAATAAATAAAAAAACAATTTTAAACTGTAAAAATCTAACCAAAAGAAATAAAATACAGATTTTCTTCGAAATATCAGTGAAAAGTTTGTGCTACATTTTCAGAAAATTTAATAAAGTAAGAGCTAAAAAGTTATACACATTAAGAAATAGAAAGCTTTGTTAAGCCTAAAAAATAATTTTAAACTTCCTATTTAAAACCACAGAAAAATAGGAACGCCATTTACCTGGCGAGGCACACAACAAGCACACTTGGAGGTATGCTCATCTACATACAAAAATATTAATTTTAAATCTAAATTATATATTTTTTCAACTTATTTTCTTTCTTTGGAATATAAGCAACGATACAAATCAAAAAAATAATAATATATTTTATTATTTTGCTATATATTTAAAAGAAAGAAATATGCAAATTTTCTTCAAAATTTTACAGTTTATGAGTTTACTTGAAGTGGAAGAGAATAATTTAAAAACCAAAAGCACAACTTTTCAATAGGTAAACTTAATTATTTATGTTATCAGCTACACATTCCTTTTTTTTCTTTTCAATTTTCATCCACTATTGCAAAAATCGGAGGTTTGCACGATTTTTACGCTCTGGGAACTCCACTAGTTTATTATTGTTATTTTTCTGTTCTACACTGTCCAACGGCGGGACTAGTACTGAAAGACGCGAGAGTGTACACTGTACAGTAGTGCGCTCGTTTTCCTCGCGAGACCCTTTGTCTCGGGCGCAAAATACCGACAACGGACCGAGAGGGTCCGAGACAGGCGAGACGAGGCGAGCGCACCCATTTACACTCTCGCACTCGGGCCGCCTCGCTGCGTCTCGGCGAGAGTGTACAGCCGGCTTAAAAAGTAAAAAGAAAAGAAAACAAATATCTGCACCCCTTGGAAATTACTTCTGCCGGCGCCCATGCATAGGTACAATACAATGTATATGTTACCGTTACAATGTAGAATACGTTAACTTGCACATTACCTAGGTAATCTGCAGATTCCCTGATACCTACAAAAAGTGTGAAATCTATACTTTTAATATTATAAAGCGGAAGAGTTTGTTTGAACACGCTAATCTCAGGAACTACTGGTCCGATTTGAAAAATACTTTCAGTGTTAGATAGTCCATTTATCGAGGAAGGCTATAGGCTAAATTTTATCACGCTAAGACTAATAGGAGCGAAGAAATAGAGGAAAATGTAGAAAAAACGGGGGAAATTATTTGAAAGGGCTTATCTCACGAACTACTACAGCAATTTTTCTGTTATTTGGGTCAGATAAGAAGTAGACCACGTAAAGGATCATAGGCTATTTTTTGTGGACTAATAATTTGTCTGTGAAATATCTAATTTACGCGGACGAAGCCGCGTGGAACGTCTAGTTTTTAAATAAAAACACTGTCCGACTCTATTTTTTCCGCTTTCAAACTTCATATTTCACAAATTGATCCCTAAATCGAAGAATATTATGTGTATTCACTCGTAAAATTTTTTAAAAACCTTTCCATCGACACCCCACACAGCAAGGTGGACGCGAAAAAAAATTATCATCCCCGCTTCTCCTCAATGGTTTGGATAAGGTAATCACCAATAGCTGTATTAGTTTCTATGTTTATTCTATTAGTGAGTTTGTTAAACTAAAAGCCAAAAGGTACAGAATAACAAAAAACTTTCGAGACTTTTCGGGAAATTTTATGACTTACGTTATGACTAACATTATCTATTTTATATAGTTACGTACAGTGGTCTCGAACCTACCGATTTTTCGGTATTTCTACCGATATGGGCTCTGTTCTACCGAAATACCGAAACATAACGATTTTTCAACGATTTTTACAGTATACATGGAAATTTTTACCGTTGACAAATCTTTTAATATATAATGGGGGAAGCGGCTTCAATAGCATGGACCTATGGATGGGGCTTCCCGCTCGACTCGGGAATTTACCTGTCTAGTGTATATAAACCGAAATTCGGTTTAATTTTTTCAATTTTCACTTTGACTTTGAAGAGAGAGTACTTAACGTAACAAGTATTATATACTGTCAAGACATGATGACTGATGACAGACGGGAAAAATTTTCTAAACGGAGAACGCTTATTACATTTTAAAAATTGTCACCTTGTACATTTTTATCTCGAATTAATAAAGTTCTCATATTATTATTTTTTTCATTTAAAAAAATTTCCGCCTGTCATCACTTTCTTGACAGACTATAATATTATGATTGTTATAATATTTTAGTCTGTAAGTTTTTTTAATAAATATAACGAATCGAGGCCACTGGTTACTTATTCCATTACGAATTTTGGCTAAATTTGATCGCATGTCATAGACGTTATTAACGATTATTATTTACTAGCTGAAACCGTTAACAATATTTTAATACATATATTTTGTTTTATCCAAGTTTTATCAGTCAAATATTGAGGAAATAAATGTACCAAAACCTGATGTTTTGATATTATTATTTATCCACTAATGTGTTAGTTTTGCTAATGTAAATGGGGAGTTTCAAAAAAATAATACAACAGCCATTTTGGCATGTCCTTCATTTTAAAATTTATTTTATTAAAAACTTTGACCATTATTGATATTTATTTATAAAGTAACTGAAAGAGTGTCTATTTGTACTTTATTTTGGATAATTAAAAACTTAATTCAAATAGAAAGAAAAAAGAAATTATGGTGATATAATTTATCAAGCCCTTCTTTTTCCAGTGTCCCCAGTAACAATTTAAAACTTCGGACTGAATTAAATTAAAATTTTCTGAAAAAACTTGACACATTCAATTGTTTTTTTGGTTAAATGAACCATGTTCTTTACTTTTAAGGCTCAATTTAAAGCGTAAGACTACTTTAAACCATTTAAATTTGCAGTTATCTGTTGTCCCCGGAATATGCTATTTCCGGACATTCCAGTTTTGTTACCATAATTTTTTCATGATAACATTCTACTAAAATATATTTTTTGTGTTCTGTTTATGGCGAAACTAATATTCAGTACGATGGGCCATTTTAATACGGCTTGGCTGAGTAATTTTTTCGGTGGTGCAAAGAAATGTGTAATTAGTTGGAATGGACCAAAATTGACAGTCATCTTTGTTACGACTTTTGATACTTTTTACTATCTTTATTTGTAACATAATAGTTTGTAAAGATAGACTGATTTTTGAACTAAAAGTAAGTGTGTGTAGTTTGATTCAGCGTAAAACAGAAAAAAATTTACATGTCTTTATGTGTAAGGTAAACGCATAATGTTACTTCGGTTTTGTTACTGCTTACAGGGTAACATATAGACGGACCGGCAAAGTACAAAACCGAAAGCACAAAGCTAGTCATACACTGTGGATTTGCATGGTGATAAATTATCTAAGAAGTTTCAATTTAATACAATTTTTGTAAAGTTAAAGACAGCTGATAGTTTGTTTAAATTTTTTGTTTTACAAATAGGTATAGGGAGAGGTTAAAAAATTAAAATCCAGAGTAAATTAAGGAAAATTTTACGAAGATTAAACAAAAAAAGAAAAACATATCGGAACTGAATCCAGCTGAGGCAGAAGCTAGAATAGACGAGTGGAGTTAAGGCCCTATAGACCCAATTTTACATGACTTTGAATCAATAATAAGCAAACAAATAGTAACTTTTAAAAGCAAAAAAAAAATACACATTGTTGTTTACTTAATGTACTTTGACAATTTGTGGTTCGAAACATAATATTGAAAACTTCACTCGATCAAAAATAACTCCGAAGAGGAGGCTAAATTCGAATATTTTGTGATATTTTTCTTATTTTTCATGAAGCTTATGATAGTTTTACTTTCAAAAGTCATATCTACGAAAAGCTCATAACTTAAAGAAGAATAATTTGTGGTTACATTTTGCATTTTGGTTTAATTATCAAAGAAAAAAGGTTTTTTTCTCCTATTTCGCCCTATTAAATACGCGGCGAGCGTCGTAACCGCCACTGTACAAGGCGCGCTGATATGAATGTTATTTTAATGTCCTTTACGTCGATATTCGTACTGACAGACATCGACCTGCTAATTTTCGGGACTATAGGGCCTTAAGAAAAAATAATTGCTAATTTTAATATAATATTGAATTCTAAGTCTTGTACACTATGCCTTAAAATTTTGTTATTGTCGATTTTGTTACTGTCCCTGAATTTATTTAAGGTATTTTTAAGATTTTGACGTAAATTTCTATCTTATGAGATATGTCTCCTGTCTTAGCTAAAACAATTAATATTAAGCGTTTTTAATTGCATTCAGATTTTAAACAGCTCAATTTTTGAGAAAGTACTATAAAAAATGGATGTAGTTTTGGAACCCGAAATAAAAATTGGATTTTCTAATCTGTTTTAAAATGTGCAGTGTCTTAATTTTTTATGTAAATAACGTAAAAGAACTGTATTATTTCAATAAATACGTAAGAGTCTCAAAATATATTATAGTTTTATTTCTATTCAACTTGATTATGGTAACAAAACGGACACAAATTTGATACTAACTCGCATATTTTTGAATTTTTTACTAGTAAATAGTCTATTAGTCACAAAAAAATATGATATTTAATAAATTTAGTAATATACTATTTTAACTAAAATCGTAAAACCGCCTAAAGCCCCATACATACGTAACTGTTCATCGTAGCGATTTCAAACTGTGCAGATAAATCGAACGTTCCTTGTGCCTCCACACGGCTCCGATATCGACGTCGATCGGGCAGTTCTCCGCAGAAGCTCACGCAAGATACATGTTAACAATGGAAGATTATGATGCACTTGCTATATTAGGCCTGATTAATGGTTATGTGTTTAAATAAAAAAAAGAAGCGGAGTCTATGGTGTAAAGACTGGCTCATGAAAAGGAAGCAATTTTCTCATACCAACTTGTTAAGTGAGTTGAAATTCGCTCCGCAAGATTGGCATAACTATTTAAGGATGAAGAGGCATATATATATCTGCTGGCTTTAGTTTATCTACTAATAAAGAAACAAGACACTGTTATGAGAGAAGCTATAAGTCCTCATGAAAGATTAGGTTTCTGTAGCTTTCTATAAAATCTTGAAGTAGTTCGCGGACCGCGGTGTCCAACTCTTTCGTCTTCCGACGTAATATTATTTCTGTGAAAGCGATGTGCACGTACGCACACTAGCAAGCTCCGTGAAGTACTGCCGAACTGAGCGATCGCCGTCCACACGCAACGATAAAACTGTGCAAATGTAATCGACAACGATTTATCTGATAGAAATTGCAACTGCCACCGACGAACGATTATCGACAACGATTTTTCATACGCACGATCGATAAAACTGAGCAAACTGGTCTGCACAGATTTATCGCTACGATAAATAGTTACGTATGTATGGGGCATGTGAAAGTTATTATTTTTGGCCGATTTTTGTCTGTTGTAGTATTTTTTGGAAACTCCCCAAATGATATACTAAAAAATATATATTAATTATTAGGTCAGCCGTACTGGAGCACTGGGCCTCCGCAAGCCCTTTATACCTTCTTCTTAGTCGTATCCTCATGGCTGAGGGACGTGACCACCAATATTTGCTTTCCGGGATAGGGCTCTCCACTTGTCTCTGTTTTTAGCCTGGTGCAGTGCCTCCTGGAACGTGCAGTCAGCATCCTTAACAATCGCATCAGCTGTCCATCGTGTAGCTACTCTGCCTCTTTTCCCCTCTAATTGCCCTTTTTACCTAGGGATCCGTAAACAATAAACAATTAAACATACGCATATTTTTACAAATGTCATCAGCAACATACACTTAAAATCCACTTCTTGCCGCAACTTGGCTCATTTTTAGGGTTCCGTACCCAAAGGGTAAAAACGGGACCATATTACTGAGACTTTGATGTCCGTCTGTCTGACCGTCGCATCTCAAAAACTACTATAGCTAGACTTCTGAAATTTTCACAGGATGTGTATTCCTGGTGCCGCTATAACAACAAATACTAAAAACAAAATAAAGTTAATATTTAAGGGGGGCACGACAAACGTGTTTTTTTTTTGGTATTTTTGGCTCGTAATCGATAATGGCAACATGTAGACACTTGAAATTTTCACAAAATCCTCCATTATATGTGTATTTTAATATGTACTAATAAAATTAAAATAAAATAATAAAGGGGCCTCCATACAAAAAACACAATTTTTCCCTACTTTCGTTCTATAGCGGTACGGAACCCTTAGTTCGCGACTCCGACTCGCACTTCACCGATTTTTTTTCCTTTTAATGGGGTTCCGTCAAAAATTTTGCTTTTTATAGCGGTCCGCAAAATTTTTGGATTCCGCCACCAAAAAAGTTTGAGGACCGCTAAGTATATTACATATAGGTATTAGGTACGTAATATTGACTCACATTAAGGGTGGGTTGCACCAGAGGCGTGGTTAAAGTTAAAGTTATGGTCAAAGCTATGGTTATAGTTAAGGCTAACTTAACTTTAACCTTAACTTTGACCACGGAATTTTACAGATGTCTGCTGCATTTATTTTTCGTTAAAGCTACAGTTACAGTATAAAAAATGAATTATCCGTAAAAATCGTCAGGAAAAATATATTTTGTTATAACAATTTTCACGAAAAAATTTCGATATAAGTAAGTTTCAGCGGTTATGGTTATCGTTAAATATTACGTTAACCTTAAAACCAAAAAAAAGATTTGACATTTTGCACTGTAGTTATAGTTAAAGTTACAGTTATAGTTTAATTAAGTTGGTGCAACCCACCCTAGTAATCTGTGACTGTTGTCTGTAGATAGTAACTTAATGTTTATAATCTCTTGAGATTATATTGTTATGAATAAACATGTTTTGGTCACAACTCACACCTGCTCGACAAGATAAATCGATGAGATACTTTAAGTAAAAGAGTACTTAATAAAAAAATCCAAATCTGGTATATTATTTCCTGTGTGATTTATCAATGTTAGCAAGTATACCTAATATAAAAATTTAAATTAAGTGAGTATGTTTTAAGTCGCCAGTCGCAAGTCAATTGTTACATCCTTACAACGCGGCAACGTACTAAGTGACTTTGAATATTTAATAACGATTTTATCGGAAACATTGCTCGTGGATTGAAGACAAATAAGAAAAAACGTTCGTATCCAAACATCGTTAGAATAAATCAAATCAGATATTGCTATTTGCTAGACAGTGTTATGGATATCGGAGTAGCTTGGGATCTTAATACAAAGAAACTATTTTTCGCTCATTACAATATTTATTCAAATTCGTATTAATAATTATTATGAATTAATAACATTTTGGGACACGAACTCGCAATGCGCGCATACGATGATCATCATAAGCATTTCTTAGCAATTTACACACAAATTACACCAATGACCAACGGAACTACATTTAACTGAACAAACAAAATATTATATACACATAACAATGGGCCTTGTAAAGAAAATAGTCTATTCGCGTTAAGGCAGAAAATCATTTGTAAAATGGCTTGGTTTTATTATGGTAAAGATATGAGACTAATCGACGGAAATTTGCACTAATTAGAGTGGGTTGCACGAACTAACTTTGACTTTAACTTAAACCGGAAAAATTGACAGATGTCGAATGAGCATATGGGGTGTTTGGACGCCATATTTAACTTTAACTTTAACCACGCCTCTGGTGCAACCCAACCTTAGGTACTTATTTTGGATTTTGACTTGCCTCGGGATTTGGTGGAACTACTGTTAAATTATGTTTCATAAGACAACGTGACTGATGATTCTCCGCTCAACTCGAATAGACTATACATACAATATGTTCTATGATATGTTTGTCACGACTCACGACCTGACCAAATATTTCTAAACAATGCTCTAGCATGAGGACGCAGCTGTCGAGGTCGGTCGCACATTATTATCTTTCTATCGACGATAAAACTTGCTTCACACACTACTAATTCCTTTACTTTTGTAGTTTATTACATTCAAAATAGTCAGACGATAATCTGATTCCAACAAAATCGGGTAAGCAGAATTGGTAAAAAATCCTCAAAAATTATTATTAATTTATTACAATTAATCGTCTGGTACCAAGTACCAACCAGTGAATATCGTAAATGTAGCCAGCAATTTGTTCTCTTAAAATAATAAAATAACTTAAAATCAACACCTACAAAAAAATTTGAATTCCTCAGTCCTCTATCATTCGACAAAACTGTAAAGATCTGAAAATGCCATCGTTTAGTACATTATAATACAGTGATTTCTCCAATGACAGCTCGACAATTTTCGTTTTTCATTCAGATTTCAGAATTCCACAGAAAAACGGTGATTGTCGAGTTCTCGTAGGGTAGGGTATCAGTACCTACAGTAGAATGCGTCACTGCGGGTGTAAAAACACATGTAATGATAGCAGACAATTCGTAGAATTATCTGATACGTACTTCGTATGTTTGATACGTACCTATTTTAGTACCTATTTTCTGGTAATTACCCACAGAATTGTCATGACGAGCGGCAGTTATCTACTTTATTATTCTAATTAGTAATTACACTAGAACAAGGTGACACCAATTAAGTTTAATTCTGCTCGTACGCCTGACCTCCCCGTTAACATTTTGGTAATAAATTAAAAACTAACAATCCACATGCACGTTCAAATTTTAACTCTAATTATATAACTATGACTAGGCAGTGTCCTGCTACTACTTAGTGACGTACGTTGCTAACATTACGAGCTATTACTGGGCGTAAAATGAATACAAAAGTCGCAATAAAAGGATCAAAAAGCTAAACAAAGTGCTACAAATATCTTAATTATCGTAAAATTAGTTTAGAAAATACTAGATATAATTTTGTACCTATTGTTTATACAACAGTTGTACAGTTACTGTACTTTTTATTGATTTGAGATCATGTTTACGCGATAATATGCAGTAAGTCCAAGGATTTCCACTCAGTAACAGTAGGTACTGATCTCATGACGGTTTACAAATGAAAAACTTCTTGAGATAGTGTGAGGCCATATTGCTCCATTGCATTGCGACACGTTGTCGGTGATTCGACGTTTACAATAATAATAATATAATATTTTTTTAACGTGACGTTGCCACGCGTTGCGTTATTTCGTTCCGATTATGCAACGCATCAAAGCAATGTGGCTTTACAGAAGAAAAACTCAATCAAGAATCCAAAATATGTAAAATACAGAAAGTAGTACATAATAATTAATAACCAACACGTATTTTGCTGCTATCACAGTTTTATAATACTAAATATTATTTTCTTAGCAATAACCAACCGGTAACTAAAATCAAATCTCGATTTGTTACGTATAAAATCATATAAATCAATTCGCTCACGCATATGAAGATACATAGATAATATTATTTTTTAATACTATAACATAATATGAAGGTAAGTTTGGGCAATGGGCAGTCATTACAAAATATATTCGTGTGTATATTTGCAATAATTTGGTATATTAGTGTGCGTATTTAAGCGCTTTTTTTTAGTTCTATTTTTTATTTTTCTTGTTCATTCTATGAACCATCATAAATAACACAATCAAAGATCATGAACAATCATAAAACAATAGATATTTGTAATTAAACATGAATTTAAATCAGATAGAACAAAAATACATTATGCTGAGACTATTCCTTGTTATAGTTTTAAATCACACTCAACAAAACCAGCTCGTTTAGAATGTGAATCACTGAACACTGGCCGATATAATATTTTGACAACCAATACCATACGGAGCCAACCATGCATCAATTAAAATTCCAATTGAAAGTGCTATTTTAATAACTGCATAGTTGTTGAAGAGGTGCATATGTTAAACTTATTAATTATAGCTCGACCACTAAATACAGTATATTTTCAGGTGTGAATTAAGGAAGCAAGTAAAATGTCAATACACCATTCAAATTTCCATGTTTTCAGTGACCGGACTATAGCAAAGTTTTTTTTACTGTAGCATGTAGGCATTTTTAGCCAAATACAAAAAATCAGGAATGTTGCTGTACCAATCATAAATTTTGTTAAATTATATCAAAACATATTGACATGTTCAATACAATTATTTTACGTAGGTCATGGAAAATCTTGATTAAGCCCAATACTATTACAAAAATATGAGATTTTTCTTACTTAACTTGTGTTCACAGATTTAATAATGAAAGACAAAGTTGGTTACTTAAAACATGAGTATAAAAATTTTGTGCGGCAAAAAAAAATGTTTTTATTTTGTGATACAATACTGCCTGTACAAGCTTACATAAGTTCACAGGAAAAAAAATATCTTACAACAAAAGTATGTGCTGAAAATTAGAATCATTGTAAAATATTCTTTGAATTAAAAATACTTGTAACTTGAAAACAAGACTTATTTACCAAATAATTAAAAGTACAAAAATAAATAATTTAACAACTATAATAAAATAACTAAGCAGACACCCTTTAACTGTATTCTTTGGTAACAGTGTGTGACTATGGACACCTTAACAATATTTATCAGTTGTGATAAATATCAACTACAATCTAAATAACATACTGCAATCACACATATTATGTTCAACTAGATAATTCTTAAGTATTTTGTGCAGTCAATTACAATTACCATGTCATGTACTTCAACATACACAATCATACTGTAACAGGGATCTTAATTTCTTTGTTAACAATATAAAACTTGTGCTTTTTACCTAGGACACCCCAAATCACCGCTATATTCTCTATGACTATATTAACTGGAATTGTTGCTAAAGCAGCTATGATAAGTAGGAAGAAATTGAGGGGCCCGAATCTGTATATTGAGAAAGATTTGATTACACCAAAAATATACATGTAAATATTCACGGCCCCAGTAAATGCACAAATTAAGTCTAACCAGTGAGGACATGGAATTGGACAAAATGCTGCAAGCAAAATGTTACTCGTGGACAGAGGCAGGGTAACCCATGAATAACAGGATATTGCTAGGAAGATTTTATGAAAGAGAGGTATCTCTTTGGAATGGACCACTAATAGTATACCTTGTAACCACCTTTTTCTTTGCTGCATGAAATCCCACAGAGAGAATGGTGATTTCTCCCACATTTCTCCTTCGACAAAATTAAATGTATAACCTTCTTTGTATGCTTTCATTGCAAAGTAGCAATCCTCAGCCACAGACCCATCCAGGCCGTTATCAAATGACACCTTCTTCTCAGCACACACCTAAAAAAAAGTAAACAGGATGTTACTGTAAGTTTTTCTTTACTTATTAATGCCTACACTAAATATAAAATTAAGGTCTCCACTAAAAAGCTCCAAATCCAAATCATTCTGCAAATAGCTGAAGTTAAAAAAATTATAAACTTCCAATTGCACTTTAAAGGTTTGTTTTTTTAAATAATCATATAAGTTTACCTGAGTGACAACATAAGATCCTTTCCAGCTAAACAGGGGTTTATGAAAGACATAAAACTGGAACCTCAGTTTACCCATGTCATCAGCAACACGGAAACTGTCAGCCAGTGTTGTGAGCCAGTTGACAATATGTTCATTGGCATAAGTGATAAGACCCTGACCGAACTGATGTCGCCCATCAAATACAAAGTTTAATATTCCACGCACAGAATTTTCCGTTAACAATGTCTCTTCATCTAGGTGCACGATCCAATCATTGTCAGCAAGAATGTTAACATTATCTTCCAAGCAATATTGCAATGCTCTTGACTTAAATAATGCACCAGTTTTTGTCTTATATTCAGGTGGCACTACCACCTCTCTGACTCTTCTGTGAGTTGGTAAGTTTATTGCTTTGTCGGTGACTACTTCAATCATAAAATTTTCCATTCCAACATCTAAGCACAAATTCATATTTCTTGTGACATTGTTTTTTACGAGCTTGGGGAAATCACCCCTCGTTACCACTCTAATACAAATGAATGGGGCCAGTAGTGGAGAGCCTTTCAATTTAATTTTTCCCGGAAAAGCATTAAAAAACAGAAGCCCACCAAAATTGCAAAAAACTTGTGGAATTGTTAACAAAGTCAAAAGCCGAAGGATGTACAAAATGAATGTCCCCTGTATGCCGTAAGCACCCCATGGTTCTATGTAGGGTTTTTCCTTTCCATCTAGTGTAATAGCACCCGCAAATACGAGAGACCAGAATATAAACGTCAAAAACAATACACAGTGCAACAAATGTTGAACCCTTCCTCTCAGCATTCTGTAACAATGACAAAAACAAGACGAATGCTTGAAAAATGCTGTGCTTTAGAAGAAAATGTAAGAAAACAAAGATCTCTACGTTTTTCCTTAAAAAATAATACTAGAAAAACCATACCTTTAGCTTCAGCCTTAACAAAATCGGTCAAAGAATTTATCACAGTCAGTTAAAACAACCTAAGTAATAATATTGTATTCCTTATTTGTAAACTTGTATGTATTTTATTTAATAAATATTAATGTAGTATTAAATAGATACTGGGATAAAAAACGAAAGAGCAAAAAGCACGCCCGTAAGCGGCGTTTATATTTCAAATAATGATTGACATTTGAATTTTGACAATGGACAGACGTTTGACAAATGACAATTGACTTTTTTTAACCGACTTCCGAAAAACGAGGAGGTTATATGTTCGGCTGTGGATATATATTTTTTTTGTATGTTCAACGATTACTCCGCCGTTTGTGAACCGATTTTCGAAATTTTTGTTTTGTTGTATTAGGTTTCACTCCAATTTGGTACCAAGTTCACAAAAGTGGTGACTTGATGATGGGATCCATGAGTAATCGAGGGAATTCCTCGAAATTTATATAGAAACATATGGTGATTTTGGTTTTATGAGAAGCATCCTAAGTATATGGACGACGGAAAACAGAAAGGGCGTAACTCGGTCTAACGCAACTTTACACCAGAGCCAAAAAACAAAAAAATATTGTGAAATTAAATCATAACTTTTTAACGGTAAATCGTGGGAACATAACTTTAACACCTTTACTTTAAAATAAAAACCTGCATAAAGTGGCATACAAGCCAATAACTTCCTATTGCTAGAAATAAAGTTATTCACGTTACGCCCATTGTATACAAAAATTGCAGACCTCAAAAATGTCGTATATTGACACGACGTTTGTACTGAATCATAAAACTATAAGAAATTCACTGACCTCAAAAAGGTCGTAACTAATGTTCGTTTTAATTTGCGCTTAGGAACGGGGTGTAAACACATTCATAATGCATTATAATGGTTAGAAAATTGGTTGTAAGTCAAACGTCTAGACACCCAATGACGAAATAAAACGTCGTAAGCTTTTATAAACGTAAATTTATTGAACTTTTAAAAAGTTACCAAAAATACAAAGCAAAAAATATAATATTATACAATGTCAACTTAATAACTAATTAAGTAAATAATATATTATGTCATTAAAATAACAACAAAAACACATAATATAAGGTTATCAAATATCCATAATAGTAACTTTAGGTACCTACGTCATTATACTTTTCATTAAAAGAATATTTAACAATAAATAACTAATAATATTCAGAATTTAAGTGAAATATAATATTTTTATGTTATTATTCCCTTCATAATATTATTTTTCCCTACTAATGTTATTTATGGAGTAAATAAAAAAATAGTCAAAGATAAATCTTTTACATAATGTACAACATTACAGAACAAGATTAAACATTTAAAAAAATGAACAATATTGTTAATATAATATACGGTAAAATTGAGAAACCTCCTCCTTTTTGGAAGTCTTCTATATTTTATTTAATTTCATGCTTTTTAAACTTGTATTCGTTAAAGTGCAGAATAATTCCTATCAAGAGGATCATAATATTATTATCACAATAAATACCATCTACGAATGTCCTCTCGGATGAGGCCGTCAATATGAGTCCAAACATGAAACCTCCACTTTAGGTTCATTATAATATTATGGAGCTCGGCTCCTACAGAATCCTGGCGATGCTGCAGCAGCAGCATGCAAATATCGACGACGGAAAACAGAAAGGGCGTATCCCGTTAAAAGGTCGTAACTAGACTACGTATAAGGTCATTATCCGTTTTTTTTTCTGCGTCGATTGGTCAGGGTCTGGTTGCTCTACGATGACATGAAATTAAAAAAAAGTGAGTATTTTAAAAAGTGTGATAATTTTTTTTGGTGTAACTGCCCACAAAACTGAGTATTTATACTTTTTTGAGATACAATTTGAAGAAGTTTGTGTTTTTAATTAAAACATATTTACGCTGTTCCTGTTTCGATGCGTCCCAGATGTTACGATCTTTTTGCGGGAAGCAATTTTTGTGCTTGCTATGTTACGATATTTTAACGGTTCAGATTTTTCTAAGGACAAATAATGACTTCTTAGATACTACAATTTCATTAATGGTAGAAATAAACTCAATAGTAGTTAATACGAGTCACAGGTCCCGCAATTTGTTGAACATTCCGGAATTTCTTACATACACCCCAGGTAAGTTACCTTAGTCGCTGCGCGGGCGTCGTGTTGAAAGGTTGTGTCAGTTTCGCTGTAGTGAAATCGTGTTGCAAAAACCTTGGAGTGTATAATTTCTCTATACAAGGTATGTGATAAATTCTAAAGATTTAATTACCTAGTAATAAGTTCCAGGATACATAATGTATTCTTGAGCTAAACTCAAAAAGAATGTAAACAAATCGAAATCAAATTCTGCGTGGTACCTATGCGTTGTAAGATTTTAGGTTTTTTTACTACTATTAGGGGTTAAAGTATGAAGTTTCCGTTTTTGTAAGTAGGTGTTCGTGAAATTCAATTTTCCCCTATTGTATTCTTTTGTTGTCGCAATCACCGGTGCTCGTACGGGGCTTGATGTGTTAATTAGGTAACAGCTAATTTAAATATAAGCATACCCACGTATTTATGGGCATGGTAACTACTAACATGACACATTTTTTAACCCCCGACAAAAAAGAGGGGTGTTATAAGTTTGACATGTCTGTCTGCATGTGTGTCGGTCTGTCTGTCTGTGGCATCGTAGCATCCAAACGGGTGGACCGATTTTGATCTAGCTTTTTTGTTTGAAAGCTGACATGATTGAGAGTGTTCTTAGCCATAGTTCATCATCGTCAGTCTGCTCAGTGCTGGAAAATTGCGGTTCATCTGGTTTGTGAAGGGCCGATTAGCAACTTGCAGTCGTTTGGAGGGCTTTATAATATTTTGCATTCTAGTTCGTGACATTTATGAATAAATACACATTAATGGAAAGTTGACCTGGTGCTGCAGCATAACCTGGTAATCAATAGGATACCCAACTCCTCACCAACTTAGAGCAGAAGTTTCGTGTTTGGACTCATTTTAATTGCGACAGTTAGTAAGACGTAGATAACAGTAAATATTTGCATGCTGCTGCTGCAGCATCGCCAGGATTCTATAGAAGCCGAGCTCCATAATATTATTATGAACCCAAAGTGGAGGTTTCATGTTTGGACTTGTGGCGGTACCCACAATTCGCCTAACATTCCTGCATCGCACTATCAAAGTTTTCTGAGCGCGTCAGTATATATACGACAGCTGAATTGTATCACGTGGGCTTCGGCCTGACCGGGCATACCATCTCGCTCGGTCGGAAGATCTTCCTTTGGCCTCCACGCATTATTCCCACATTGGTGACCTTCGACAGAACACGCCTCCTTCATCATCATCACTCCCCGCCCCTCCGCACCGCGCCAGCCAGCATTGATTCATCGGGTACCTCGTCCACTAGCCGCAATGTACCGCGGCCTGGGCGACTCCGCATCGGCATCATCGGGCTTTCTCACTACACCGACCGGTCAGCAAGCAGAGCACATCTCTCCTGGTCAGCACGTAGCATCGGCCCCGCACGGCAGCTATCCGACTCACTGGATCCCGTGCAGCAGCTTACAGTTCCGACTCACTGGGACTCACTGCAACAGTTCCGACTCACTGGAACCCACTGGCACTGGCGACTCAAGCGACAAGACTTCAAGATTCGACCTCCGGTCTTCGGGGGGGAGTGATGTGGCGGTACCCACAATTCGCCTAACATTCCTGCATCGCACTATCAAAGTTTTCTGAGCGCGTCGGTATATATACGACAGCTGAATTGTATCACGTGGGCTTCGGCCTGACCGGGCATACCATCTCGCTCGGTCGGAAGATCTTCCTTTGGCCTCCACGCATTATTCCCACAGACTCATATTGACGGCCTCATCCAAGAGGACATTCGTAGATGGTATTCATTGAGATAATAATAATATTATGATCCTTTTGATAGGAATTATTCTGCTCTATAACGAATACAAGTTTAAAAAGCATGAAATAAAATAAATTAAGAAATATTGATGAATTAAATATTGATTTTATATCTTTTCTTATAATTTTAACCTACTTCCAAAACGGAGGAGATTTCTCAATTCTACCGTATATTATATTAATAATATTGTTCATATTTTAAATGTTTAATCTTGTTCTGTAATTTTGTATATTATGTACAAGACTTATCTTTGACTATTTTTTTATTTACTCCATAAATAATATTAGTAGGGAAAAATAATATTATGAAGGGAATAATAACATAATAATATTATATTCCACTCAAATTCTGAATATTATCAGTTATTTATTGTTAAATAATTCTTTAATGAAAAGTATAATTACGTAGGTAGGTACCTTAAGTTACTATTATGGATATTTGATAACCTTATATTATGTGTTTTTGTTGTTATTTTAATGACATAATATATTATTTACTTAATTAGTTATTAAGTTGACACTGTATAATATTATATTTTTTGCTTTGTGTTTTTGGTAACTTTTTAAAAGTTTAATAAATTTACGTTTATAAAAGCTTACGACGTTTTATTTCGTCATTGGGTGTCTAGACGTTTGACTTACAACCAATTTTCTAACCATTATAATGCATGACTTGCCATACACATATATTTTAATTTAACTTTCGTACGTTTTAGATGACTCATGACGTTAATTATTAAATATTAATAGTAAAAAATATAATAGAAAAAATGAACGCATTTAAAACTCCTACATTTATAAAATAGCAACAATCAATTTGCGAGAAATTAATTTTCCTAATATTAGTTAGGTACACGCGCGAACCGCATGACTCAAGGTCAAGGCAAGCAGATCTCGTGCGGCAGGCTCTGGGGTCATGTGTGCGTAAAGATTTTTGTGTCCGTGAACAGTTCGCACACGCACACAGACATGCTATATTATAGGCGAACTCCTGCCGCAGTAGCTGAGGCGAGCACCGGCGCGTATATAATACGTAACAGGTAATTGGTATATTTCCATGGAAACATCGATGAAATAAACTCTCATTGTAGTTCCAACGCGTGACAACAGATGGCGTTTTTTTATTTCTTCATAACAACGTAATTATAATTTATATCCACACTATTATTATAATTTATGCGAAAATATCTCTTTCACACCAAAACTGGTGGTCTGTGTCTATTGGTTTTCTCATATAAATCTTGCAGATAATTACTTCGGGAAGCTTATAAAAATTATTGTATTTTCTGTAAGCTCTTAAAGTCGAACTCTGGAAAAGTTAAACCTGAATTGAAGCTGATCCCCAAAGTAAGGATTGGGAATTTTAGTGGCATCAGGCATGCGATATGACAAAGATTACGTTTTTGTGTTATTAAAGATTCTTTCACCCTTTATCACACTGTGAATAGTGACGCAGTTAATTAAAATTGAGCTTTTTGATGTTGATGTGTGTCTAATTGATATGTTTGAGGCCAAGAAGCTTACACCCTAATGGAGGTTTCATGCAGAACAAAAAAGTGAAGGTCAAATATTTGAACTCTGTTGACCTTTTTGTTATGTCCTGTTCTTTTCTTTTGATAGTTCTCACTCGCTCGCTTGCAAAACACAGAGTTGCCAAAGCGTTTTATATTTTCCCTATTAACAAAATCAATTTTAGTTTTTAAGCCTTAAATACGTCCCATATACACGATTAAAAAAACCTTACAATTAAATAAATAATAATTTAAGGGTGGTTTTTGGTTGCATAACATCAAAAGCAAAAAGAAAAATAAACTTATGATTTTTTTTATTCACATTACTCCCATTTTATAATGTTAGTATTTTTTAATGGCAACACAAGCAAATGTCAGAACGTATACAAAACATTATGGCTGCCGGTTGTTGACAGCGTCTCTGTTCGATTTTTTACAAGATAAATAAAGCATAATATTTTTATACAAAATACAATGAGTTGTGTAGTTCGAGGTTGTAAAAGTGTATGGTATCCAAATTATGGTGTGAAATTTCACGGGTAAGTTAATTAAATGAAATATTTTTTACATTTCGCTAGGGTGACCATTAGCTATACTTTGGATTGGATTGTCCTCGTAGTTCGTACATATAACTGCAAAATATGATTTATTACCCGAAAAAGGTGTTATGGACAAAAGTTTTGTATATTAGGCTAGGATGACTATTTGGAGTTTGGATTGGATTGTCTTTGTATTTTAATGGTTTTTTTAATACTTTACTTAGCATTTTACATTTATGGCACCTATTTTACGTTACAGGTTCCCTAGTGACCCTGACCTGAGGCAAGCTTGGTTATCTAAAATACCATTAAAATCAAATTATTATAATACTGCCAGAATTTGTAGCCTACACTTTCGATCTGAAGACTATGATGTCAATAGACCTGGCCGTTTATTGAAATCTGCTATACCAAAGATATGTGGGTGTTGCGAAACATTGGTAAGTTCTAATAGTGAATTACCTTACTAAATACTAGAGGTATCTTGCGGCTTCCTTGTGGCAAAATTAGGTTTTACCGTTTCCCATGGGAACTATGTATTTAGACACAGTAAAAAGTAACCTATGTCCTTTCTCAACATCTTATCTATGTTTATGCCAAATTTCATAAAAATCGGTTTAGTTGTAAAGCATGCATGCAACAGACAGAAAGACACACAGACGATGAAGATAGTACATTAGTATGAATAAAGAAATGAGATTACTTCAGGTAACTAATCATTTAAAGTTGTGTCTTCCTCTTCTTAATATCACTTATTTTTTTCAGGAATGTCTTAATATTCCTTCAAGCTCACAAGAAACTCCGTGCGCTAAAGCGTCAGCAATGCCGATACTTGAAAAATATGTAAGTAAGCATTAAAATTTTATGGTTGACTTTGAGACTTGGATTATCGTTTACATTTTCATCTCACATTGCTACCTCTTTCAGCTCGATGAAAATGAACCACCTAAAAAGAAACAAATTGTGGAAGTGCAAGAAGCTATCATTTTACCTGTTTGCTCCAATCCGCCAGCTGGTATATGTTCTCAAGCCATGAAAACTGTAAGTTATCATATTTTATCAGAAAGCTAAATCTAGTATAGCTTATAGGCACAACATTTTTCCCAGTATGCAGAATGCACCAATTCTTGTATTGATTTGGTTTTTATGTTTATTGGTTAGTGATTTTTTCTCGGCTTAAAATATGTGTAGTATTATTTTGGAGGAATTTACTAAAGTAAAATAAGCATACATTCTATTAACGTTGCTTCACTTCACCCTAATAGTACGGGAGCTCTAGAACAAATTTTTTTGTTATTACTAACGAGGTAATTTTTTGTGAGTAGCTACATTTTGATAAGACGAACAACATGTTTTTTATTTTCGAAAAATCTCGAAAGTGGTAGCTAACAGAGATAGAAAGGATTTCATACTTTGGCTTGATGGTCCTAAAATATGGATTGTTCTATTTGTAGGACAAGGTTACTCTTAAATTATATAACTATTAACCTACCAATATACAAAAAATTTGCTGGTTAGGGTTCCGTTTTAGGGTTCTGTAATCAACAAAACTTTTGTAATTATAAAAACTAATAAAATAATCAAGTGCGTCTCTATCTATTTCTTATATTTAGTCATTGTTTATTGTTATAAAATCAATATAAAAATTAACTTTCTAATACAATTCCTACAGTGTATAATATTATAGTTTTTTGTTTACAGGTTCTCAAGGATCAACCTGTACTAAAAGATTTCAGCAGTCAAGCTTACATAAAAACACGTAGTGAAGTAGTGCTAAAAAAGAAAAATAAGGTTCTTCAACAGAAAGTTAATAGACAGGCAAAGAAAATTGAAAATATGAAAGAATTAATAAAAGTTGTCAAAAATTATACTTCACAATCAGAAATTGAAAATATATTGCAAGGTAATTATGCAAATATATGTAAAAAATTCCATACTAGTAAAAAAAGACAGGTCACATATTATAGTGATGAAGTGAAATCATTTTCCTTAACTTTGCATTTTTACTGTCCGAAGGCTTATAATTACCTGAGAAGCATAATTTCTTTGCCACATGAATCAACATTATGGTGGGCGATTTCAAGTTTTAATCGTTCTGTTGGTTTTCTGTCAGAAGTAATTGAATATTTAAAATCAGAACTACCAAATAAGCCCTATTTAAAAAATGTGGCCATGATTTTTGATTCGATGGCCTTAAAAAGAGATATTTGTTACTGTAATAAATTAGGAAAAACATTTGGCTATGTTGACCTTGGTGACATTGTCGTTGATGATCCTGAACAGCTTGCATCGGAAGCCTTAGTTTTTCAAATAGTATCATATTCAAATTATTTTAAATGCCCTATTGGTTACTTTTTTACTCCAAGTTCTTTGAACGTCGAATTGCTGGGACAATTGATAAATACTGCAATAATCTTACTGAGCGAAGCAGGAATTACTGTAAGGTCACTAACGTGTGATGGCGCCAAATGCAATATAAAGGCATACGAGTGTCTTGGTTGCTCATTTGAGGAAGGTAACATTAAATCCTACTTTATTCATCCCAATGGAGTAACTAACGTTTATTGCCTTTTAGATCCGGCCCACATGATTAAACTGGCTCGAAACGTTTTTGCAGAAAAATGCTTAGAATCACCAAACGGAAAATTTTCTTTTCAATATGTACAGAAATTGCATATGATGCAACAAGAAGAGGGTCTTAAGCTCTCTAATAAATTAACAGGAGCTCATGTCGCTTACCAAAACAAAAAATGAATGTCCGTTTAGCTTGCCAAGTACTAAGCTCATCCGTTGCTGATGCAATTGAGTTCCTTTGCAATAGTGGGAATCCTAAATTCCAAGACAGTTCTGCGACTGTCGAATTTATCCGTATTTTAGATCGATTATTTGATAGCATGAATAGCCGATCTCCCTATGGCACTTATTTAAAGTCGCCATTAACAATACACAACCGCGATGTCTGGCAAACGTTTTTTGACGAAGCGAGATTTATTTAAATAATCTTAAAATAGGAGACCAGCCATTAATGAAGCATACCCGCAAAACGTTCTGTTTGGGGTTCCTTGTGAACATGATTTCTTTCAAATTATTGTTTAATGATCTGACAACATTAGAAGAGAACCCGCTAAAATACTAACTAACTTTCAAATGTTCACAAGACAATCTAGAAATTTTTTTTTCGTGCATACGTGCTAGAGGGAGGACTCAAGACAATCCGAGCCCGCTAGAGTTCCGATATATTTTAAGAAAATTATTGTATCGCAACTCGGTACGACCCAGTATAAGAGCAAATTGTATAGATGATACATTTAATACCAACCATGTCATGGAATTTCGAAGCAAAACCAGATCATTAATTGAAAGTCAAACTCAGGAACACAGTACTGATGAAAGAGACATTTTTTCCGAAATGATAAATGCTTTAGAAAATTATCTATGCAGTGCCTATGAAGATAATGTGCTTTATTATATAACGGGCTTTATAATTCAAAAGATTAAAAAAAAAAAAAATTGCGAGTTTTGTCATGCTGTGCTCACAACTGAAAATAAAAAAGTGATCATGACTATGCCCTGAATATAAATAAGTATTCAGCATTTACAACATTTGTCAACCGGGGTAAATTATGTTTTGCTTCGGATGCTGCATTTCTGATCGTGTAATATGTTAATACATTATTTAAAAAAACTGTATCTATGTCACTGTTGTCAGTCGTTAACATTACAGGCAAATTGGTAATGGCTACACTACAAAAATTCCAACCCCAAGTACAAGAACTTTTTGTTCCTAAGCACCCTGTCACAGACGTATGTCTGAATTTACATGAAACTGAGGTTATAAAATATATAGCAAATAGTTTCTTAAAAATAAGATTGTCATCTTATTTAAAAAATGACATACAAAAGAAATTAGGCGATCTCAGGACTAAACGACAAAAACTGCATAAAACAATTTTATTTTCACATGTATAATTACTGTTAGGGCTTCTTGCTCATAAGCTTCTTGCTGTTTTGTATAGTTATAGTATCCTATGATTGTAAATGTGTGGTTTTTAATCTATTTTTAATAAAACATTTGCATATTATTTAGTTTTTTTTTATATATTGACTAGCTGTTGCCCGCAACTTCGTCCGCGTTGTTGACGCGGATTAGTATAATGACAAAGATGGATAGTCCGCAAACAAATATGAAAAAAGTAAAATATAACCTCCTCCTTTTTGGAAGTCGGTTAAAATGTAGCCTAAGCTACACCTTACTACATCAGCTATCTACCAAAAAAAGTCCCGGCAAAATAGCTCCAGCCGTTTCAGAGATTAGCCGGAACAAACAGACATACAGACACTACTTGTTTACTAAGGCTACTTGTTTGTCCTAGAATATTCAAAACTTTGGTTACCCTAAAGAAAAGGGATAGCACATAACAATGACGTCATCCAAGGACATATTTTTCATCTTCAATCTATTGTTCACTATGAAACCTCCATTAGGGTGTAAGCTTCTTGGTTTCACCCTAATTTAACGCATTTCCGCGGATACTTTTTACGTACAGAGATATTTCTCCTCCATCTACACTCCATAACTATTCTATAAAAAATTAATTCAAAACACTACTTACTTTTTTTTAATTACTATAAACTTTGATAAATTTGAATTTGTTAATTATGATAGTAATAAAAAAAAATGTTTTAGGGAACATTTAGGGAACTAGGGATAAGGGAAGGAACCCATATTAAGTTTTGAATTAGTTTTTAATTTTTCGCGAATAGCTTCTGCGAAAAATTTCCTAAGTGATAGCTAACAGAAGGAAGGATTTAAATCAATGATTAAAGAAACACTTGGTCAATGATTTAAATTTTAATATTTCGATTTGATGGTCCTAAAAATATATGGATTGTTCTAAAACTATATTTACCTATCAATAATGAATATACAAAAAATAGCCAGCTATTTCCGTATCCGTTCGGCCTGCCCTACAGTACAGTGCCCTGCGGCCTGCTCCGCCCCCCGGGGCAACTTCCAAGTTCCAACTTCCAGAGCGAAATCGCTATGAAAGAAAATGAAATGCCCCATTTATCCGTAGTCCGTAGCGCCAAAAAAAACAGATACGGTACTTCACTATCATTGAGATAATATACACTATAATACTTTATCTATGTTCACTATAGTTCATACTTGACAGATGACAGTTGGTGTCAAGTTGACGTAGCAGAAAGTAGAAACAAAGACTCAAGACTGTGTAAAACGGTGATGGGAATTTAGAAAAATACTCAATTGCATTTTATTTTAAGCAAAATATGTGTGTTTGTGATACATTTTAGTGTGGATATGGTGTGCGCTTACGTATAAAATATGTTTTAGTCCTCACGTCAGCCTAAAGCACTCGAATAATGTTAAAAAACGATTTAAAAATACTATGGTAAAGAGAAAGTGTCTCAAGCCAACATCTAACGGGTCGATATGACTATGTCTGCTTCAGATTTATCTATAAGCTGTCGATTTGCTGATTATTTTGTTATATGTGGCCTTGACTTTGATTCGGGACTGGAAACCGACACATTAAGTGGTAACAAACACTTTCTAAGTTAAATAATTATTTCGCTTAGCTGGCACTACCACAATATTATTATGTTTTTTTATTTGTAGGAGACAATTTACACATATCGCCGTTGGATCGCTCGTACAAAGGAAAAGTTTTAGCGCATTATCCAGACAACATTAACAGTAACCCTTTTGATGAACATGCAGTGTGTATGGTGGGTTGAAGTTAGAACTATTAATTGAATGAGAATCTAAAGTGTATTAAAACTATTTAATTCATGAAGCCCCAAGCGGCCACATCCGGCCGCGATACCAATGAAAAAGCTATTGTGTCTCGTTTTGCCACGATCGATGGGTTAATGTCTTGAACAATTAATGTTTTAGCTATGCTTGCCAGCTGGCCTCCAGTTCAAAACTCAAAAACATTCACTAGAGCCAAAGTTTCATAGTTTTGTTGTAACAAAAGAAAATGCATCAAGATACTATGGCTTCAGTCTCATCTTTTATGAAGAAGTTAGGAACAGAAATATATGCAGTGCCATGCATACTTTGCAGGTAATTTTTATTTTTTTAAATTATTATATTATTAGTCTACAAAAAAGAATCATGGCCAAATTTGTATAGGAGCTGGACTCGACTTTTATTTTTGATGTCCCAAAATAAACTATAGTTAGATTTGGTTGTTCTTATGCTCTAAACCTAATTCCGTTTGAGAATTATGTCTAAATAGCCACAATTTTTTATAATAATAACGTTTACAATTATTTTGAGGTTAGACTTAAGAACTACCTTTTTTCCGACTGCGGTGTAGCCTACAAGTGTATATTCGGCGATCTCGTTTCTAATTATTTCAATTTTTCCTAGAGTATTACCAAAAAAATAGAACGAATGCGAATGATCGCCGGCTGTCAGAACATAACGAAACTAAAATATATTGATCTTTTTTTTGTGGCTATTTATAGACACTTTTCTAATGATTTTCGATGCCTTAAAATATTAGGGAATTCTTGCTATTAATGGCATATCGGGACGCCACCGCCCACCTGGTACGATTTGGCCATTGTTCTTTGACCTTCATGAATAATGGTAATATATTTTTCTAAATCTTACTAATGCTTCTAATGTTTCATAAAAGTGAAAACAATTTTAGCTTTACAAAATTAACTCAACCATCTTTTCTTTCAGGCCATGTATATCACAGAACTTTCCAGTGGACAAACACCACCTGGAAATAGGAAAAGCAATGGAAAGGAAAGTTCAAGATCCCTGCCTCGATCCTTTAAATTAGCACCGCACACAGGTGCAGCTCTTACATATTACGATATTACCAAAGATAAGCTTTATGTTGCCAAAAGTATAGCACTTATTTGTCAATACCCGTATGTGAGGGTTGCGCAGTTATTCTTAGAAAATTTATTTAGGTAAGCATCAACAATATTCATTATTTCAGCTTATAATTTTAAACTATTAGTTGGTGAGCTTGCCAAAACCTCTATTTGTATATTTAGTAAAGTTTTCAGGGGTAGACAATAAACTATTTTATTTAATGATTGATGGACTTATCAATAAATCAAAAATGCAGAATGGTGGCAAAAAATATTATGTATGAACTGAGTCTTTTTAGTCCATCCAACATTAAATAAAATAATTTATTGTCTCCCTTGAAAACTTTACTAAATATACATAATAAAGGTTTTGGCAAGCACAACAACATAATATTTAAGTTACTAAGATATTTTACACTATAGCACATTGTGTCATGTCACAAAGAGTGTTGACACTCAAAGATTGCCATTAAAGGTACAAGTTAGAATCGAGCGACACACGAAAACGTGTCGTCGCGACACTACTGATTTCTATGAATTGCTACGAATAAGTGTCGCTAGCTGCGGAGAGTATTTCATAGAAATACAGAGAAACCAGTAGTGTCGCGACGACACGTCGTCTGCAGTTGTCGTGTGTTGCTCAGTTCCAACTTGTACATTTACACTTACTTAACTATGAACAAGGAGCATTTACAAATTTATGCATTGGCACATTGCTTGTCTCTTTCACTTGCACACAAATATATGAGTATATTTCATTTCCTTTGTGGATTCACAATAGGACTAGTTATAATTTTTTTATGGGAGTGCTTCCGCTGCCGGCGCCTGCTCCCAAAAATATCAGTAATGGGAACCGGCGGTATGTATTCTGCCGGCAGCCGAGATATAAAACAATGGCTGCCGGCGCAAAATGGGAGCCGGTGAAAATGCGTAAAATGCTAGGTTCCAGTGCAGGCAGGTGCCGGTTAACAAATTTTAAAAAGAAATACCTATAACCTCAAATATTTGACTTTTTAAAAGGTGAAAGTTATATGTTCGCCTGTGGATATTTTAGTTTTTTGTGATGCATTTTGATCAAATGCTACCAAAAAGTAAGATTTTGCAACACAGTATACTTGTACCACGCGGTTCCGAAGGTGCGGAACAGAACTTCGGACTCCTCATACATGTTTGAGAGTTTCAGCTTTGTTTAAAGAAACATAATATAAGTACCTACATTAATCATCATCATCATCACTACCATTAAAACATGCATCCTCACATTATGACTTTATTATTGGTACTTTTCATAATCCTTTAGCTCAAGAGTCAAGACTGATGTTTTTGATCATTATTCTGTCATTTGACAAGCGATGTTTGCCGAATAGGCGCCGGCAGCCTATTCGGCAAACATCGCGTGACTTCGGCAAACTTTGTAAAACGGCGCCGGCAGCCGAGGCACTCCCTTTTTTTATCTATATCTATACTAATATTATAAATGCGAAAGTATCTCTGTCAGTCTGTCTCGCTTTCACGCCAAAACTATCGAACCGATTGTAATGAAATTTTGTACACAGATAGTCTAAAGCCTGAGAAAAGACATAGGCTACTTTTTAACTGGAAAAAATAGTTGTAAAGGGGTTAAAAAGCGTAAATTTGTTCAAATTAAGTTAGTTCCAAAAATTCATAATAGATGGCGCCGTGCCGTCTCCTACATCGCGCTGACGCTTGCTCAAACGTCTTTTAGTCCAAAGTTCACTAGGAACCTTTTGAGTAACGGTCGCTCTGTAAGGCTAGAAATTTGTATACTTACGATTTATGTCATGCTAAGAGCAATGGCCATGACCTGGCAGGCATCAGCCCTGCACATCATCAGCTCCTTTAGTTTTTAAACTGTTAAAAAAAATGAGTTTCAAAACTTGATTCTGTAAGTTTAAAAATTTAATAGTATGAAGTTTATTTAGTATACACCTTAAATATAAAATGCCAGGCGATTACAATGAGCAGAAGTATATGACAGGTCAATTAAAAAAAGCACAGTCTATGAGGTAAAATAAACTTTGTCCTGTATACTTGAAATTTTTATATGATTTTAAGTAAATGTTTTAGAATGAATATGTTCAATGCCAGGCGGTTTTGAACAGCATAAGACCTTGACAGGCGAGGCGACAGCTGCGCGTCTGTCTGTCTGTCTCCAGGCTGTGACTCTAGAACGGTAATAGCTAGAGAGTTGAAATTTTCACAGATTGTGTACATCTGTTGCCGCTATAACAACAAATACTAAAATTAAATTAAAGTTAATATTTAAATTTATTTTATTTTTGTTATTTGTTGTTATAGCGGCAATAGAAATACATAATCTGTGAAAATTGCAAGTCTCTAGCTATTATCATTCTTGAGTTACAGTCTGGAGACAGACGGACAGACATCGAAGTCTCAGGAACAGGGTCCCGTTTTTACCTTTGGGTACGAAACCCTAAAAAATTGGCCAAGTGCGAGTCGGACTCACGCACGAAGTGTTCTGTACCGTTATAGAGCGAAAAAATAGTATTTTTTGTATCAGAGCCCCCCTTAATTATTTATTTTATTTTAATTTATTTACTTAATATTAAATAACGAATATAGTCAAGGATATTCTGAATATTTCAAGCGCCCGCCTGTTGCCATTGTGGATTACGAGCAAAAAAAGCCAAAAAAATCACGTTTGTTGTATGGGAACCCCCCTTAAATATTAATTTTAATTTAATTTTAGTATTAGTTGTTATAGCGGCAACAGATATACACAATCTGTGAAAATTTCAACTCTCTAGCTATTACCGTTCTTGAGTTACAGCCTGGAGACAGACAAACAGACGCGCAGCTGTCGCCTCGCCTGTCAAGGTCTTATGCTGTTCAAAACCGCCTGGCATTGAACATATTCATTCTAAAACGTTTACTTAAAATCATATAAAAATTTCAAGTTTACAGGATGAAGTTTATTTTACCTCATAGACTGTGCTTTTTTTAATTGACCTGTCATATACTTCTGCTCATTGTAATCGCCTGGCATTTTATATTTAAGGTGTACACTAAATAAACTTTATCCTATTAAATTTTTAAACTTACAGAAACAAGTTTTGAAACTCACTTTTTTTAACAGTTTAAAAACTAAAGGAGCTGATGATGTGCAGGGCTGTGATGCCTGCCAGGTCATGGCCATTGCTCTTAGCATGACATAAATCGTAAGTATACAAATTTCTAGCCTTACAGAGCGACCGTTACTAAAAAGGTTCACTAGCTCTCCAGCTATTTCTATAAGAGGTGGTATCATCTTGCGTTAGATTTTCGATTTTTTAGATTGTTATTTCTTTGTTACGTTATTAAATAACTCAGTACTTTTATCTATGCAGTGCAGTGACGTCACCTTATACCTATCAATGATAAATAGTTTATGGGTAAAGTTGTGTAATTGGGGGGCTAAATATACTTTATTTGGCATAAATAAAGTTTAATTAAAAAAAAATGAAATAAGTTATGTGCACGCTGCACAGCTGTTTTTGGGTGTTTTGATTTAATGGGTACTAGGGTTTTTTTTATAAAAGCTTTTGACACCAATTTTGTTGACATCGCGCGCTATAAACTGAAGTCCACGCGGACGAAGTCGCGGGCAACAGCTAGTGTAAAATAAATACCAATAAATCAGTGTTACACATATTATTGTCATGTATTTTTGCCTGCTCTACAACTTATAATAGAACGATGTAATAAATTATATATTATAATATGATAATATGATTTTGCAGATCTCTTCCAAGGCAACCTGGTCCGGGTTTGAGCCCAGAGTCTTATGTGTATAACCTTCTGTATGAAGTTCCTGTGCCATTGCCGGGTCAGGCACTACGCTTGTATGTGCCGCCTGCCGAACCTCATCTTGTTCCCATACCTGTTGTAAGTTTATCATTTCTTTAGTATTTTTTTAATTTGAACCCAATAAACAAAGCATTAGAAATAAATTACTAACTATATATTACTAGCTGTCCCGGTGAACTTTGTGTCACTTTAAAACCTTCTCTGGACTTCTACGAATATTTTAAGACTAAAATCAACCCAATCCGTTCAGCCGTTTTCGAGTTTTAGCGCGACTAACACATTTGAAAATCCATTTTTATATATTAATTATAAAATCTAGAAATGTCAAAGTATCACATAATATGTAATTTACATATTTTTTAAACAACTCTTTCAACTTCAATATAAACTTGAGGTTGATTAGCAAAATTATAAAAAAGTTTAAATAAGTTGCTGAATAGTTAAATACTTTATTGTATATTGTTTATGTATTAAAAATGATATGATTTATATGTGTTGTTCACAGGTGATAAGAATGCCAAATCCTCCAGATGAGTTACCGTTACTTGATTATCCATTACGTTTGATGTTCGAAACATTAGGAGTGGACTGTGTGGTGCAACTGTTTACATGTGTGCTTCTGGAACAGCAAGTTTTACTTCGATCCAGTGGTATGATCATTAAAATACAGATAAAATTTTGACATTAGAACCAAAGAAAACAAAAAAGGTTTCAAAGAAATGTACTAAAATCATAACTTAATATCTTCAAATTGAATGTACCATCGAGAAAATTGATTTCTTGACACACCAACGTCATTTGGTCAGATCATGTCAATTCAATGTTAATTGTGATCCGTTGGCTGGGTTTGACGTAATGCGACCAAACTACGTATAGTAGGGGAGGTAGTGCTATCGTTTGCTAAGTCAGTTCATACCGACCAAATTTTTGTCCAGCGGTAGCTTAATATTTATCAATCAATATAATCAGCGTCAGTCGCCGCACCCGTGGTGGAATGTTAACTGAGAGTATTTCAAAGTTGTAAAAAAAAATTGCGAAAAGTGATTTTATATCGAATGAAAATTTTATGGATGATTATTGAGGTCATGCTTAACCAAAAATGCACCGTCAGCCGTATTGCAGACGGGGGATTCAACGTCAGTCGCGTTACTGAACTATGTTAAAAAAGTTAAAATATAAAGTCATTTCATACCGTACAAAATTTATACAGGTGAATGTTGATACCTTTTTAATAATAAAGACCACCGTCAGTCGTTAATATGCAGGTCAGTGTTGTAGTGGGAACTGCTAAAATCTGTATAAAATCTGTATGTTATGCTAAGTACTCACACACAGTTTTGCTCGATAGTTTTACTCCAAATCGAAGGAAATGACATATTTGACATATTTAATTCCATCGAGCCGGCTCGAAGCGAGCCTTCGAGCTGTCAGTTTTGGCGGTCCACACGGTGGTTATTGCTCGATTTGGAGTAAAACTATCGAGCAAAACCGTATGTCAGTACTTAGCATTATATTGTCTCAATATTCTGTATAAAATCTGTATTAAAGTCAACGAAAAAATTACCTATTAAGCATTATCTACGCTTTTTTATGAAAAAAAGGGATACGAATTGACGAGATAAGGTGATAATCGTATGATAAATTGGTAACTTTTTATTTTTAATAAAAATTTAAAATCTAATAGAAAAAAAAATCCTGATAAAGTACCAGATAGGCTATCCACAACTTTTTTGACAGATTCTCCATAATTTATCTGTCAAGTTAAGTATCCGGCACTTATCAGGAAGAGATGAAACAGGCCCTTAACATAATAAAATGAAATAAAAAAAACAGCAGTAAGATACAAAAATATTATTTTCATTAGTAAATTTTTTTATTAAATTTCGACAGCAACTGCTCATCAACCTATAGATTATTACATGGTTTTGCACCAATCAGTTACTTTGTATGCAAACGACCTTCAATTGTGTCTTATTTAGCCTGTTTCGTTGTTGAATTTTGACAAAATTAATCATAGTTAAACAAAATTCTGTAATTCTGTATAAATATCTGTATCCAGGACTTATCTGTATTAGTCACCAAAATGTATAAATACGGAGAAATCTGTATATCTGGCAACACTGATGCGGGTGGAAAGCCCGTCAGCCAGCGATATAAGCTATAACCAAAATATAGCCCTACTTCGCGCTCAATGTATCCTAGGGCGTCGCGTAGACGACATTTCCACCTGCAAATATTCAGCTGACGGCGATTTTCGTTTGAATAAACCATAAAATTGTCTCACATATAGCAATTTTAAGTAATTAATTCATAGTCAATATGGGAGATCGCACACGTCACACTTTTTGTGTGATCGAGTCTGCGGCGCACAAAAGGCGCACAAATGTCGTTCGCGGACTTTTCACAGACTTAACGCACACGACGCACATCTTCGATAATTCTGTCCGCTGAACTGTAGGGACGTAGACGCTATGGAAATCGTGCAAAGATCGCGAAGTATTATTTTGTACTTGAAGTACAGAAAAAGAAGAAAAAATAGAAAATGTTGGGTACATCCTATAATTTCGGACAGATTATTGAAGGGACAGTTCCATATTAAACATTCAATTCTGCATTATTCTGCCTTAGAGGTCAGAGGCGGTGCAAGGCGTGGGCGGTGTGGGCGACCGCCCACGGCCTCGCGGTCCTAGGGGCCTCGCGCCCCTTGGACCACTAGGTTTTTTTAAAGGTTTTACGAGTTGTACGTGATACTCAAATATTCATAAATAAAAAGTTTTATAAATAAAACTTTAAGTACTTATCAAAAAATTATTTCTCTCAATAAATCCGTTCTATAGCGTCCTCCAATCCCCCCCATTGGCATCGCCTCGCATAATATATTTTAGGGGGCCTCGCAAGATATATCTTGCTCACATAAAATTTAGGTCTTGCCCCGCCACTGTTAGAGATATCATAAATTACTGGTCTGTTTTGTATTTCATGAGTTAACATCGTTACATCGATATCTGGCGCCATGTTAATTAAATAGATCGCGTACGTTACGTCACTACAAATGCAGATTGTAGACTAAAAGTATGCGCCGTCTGCGTTAGCGCGTGTTCAAAAGCAAAGGCAAAGCAAACGTTCTATTTTTTTCGCACACTTTTTGTGCGGCGCCGCGCGAAGCGGTGCGATGCGGTCTGCCAGAATTATACGAATTTTTTGTGCGTCGGACTTTTATATAAACTGCATAATATAATTGCATAGGTTCTATTTCCACAGAATAAAAAGTGCGTCACGGATAGTCTGTCGTCTGCGATCTCCCTATTTGTGAAGACGAATTATATACATTTTACTTTAAAAGCGCCATCTGTTGTTATATACTAAAACTAAAATAACACCTACCGAACCTAAACGTGTATAGTCTAGATATGAACCTTTATTGTCACAGGCTACACGGTCAAATTTTCATCAATCTGATCCATCAATCTGATTGACGGAATATTGACGGTTATAAAAATTTCATATTAAAAATACGATCAATCCATCAATCAGTGGCGTACACGATCAAATTTTCGTCAATCCGTACCAGATTGATGGATCAGATTGATGAAAAATTTACCGTGTAGCCGCTGACATTGGGTGCGAGTTGGGATCTTTTTATTATACTTAAAAAAAAACAACAGTCAATTACAGGCATAATATGCAGCTTTGTAGAGGTATAATTTGCTCCTTACATTAAAAACAAGTTTGATTGAAAATATGTGTTACTAGATATTCCGCGCGGCTTCGCCCGCGTAATTTAGGAATTTCACGCAACCGTACATTTTTCCGCCAAAAATAGCCTTTGTCCCTTCACGTGGTCTATTCTTCATATTTGCCAAATAACATAAAATTTGCTTCAGTAGTTCTTAAGATAATAAGCAATTTCAAATAATTTCCCTCGTTTTTTCCACATTTTCCTCTATTTCTTCGCTCCTATTAGTCTTAGCGTAATAAAATATAGCTTATAGCCTTCCTCGATAAATGGGCTATCTAACATTGAAATAATTTTTTAAATCGGACCAGTAGTTCCTGAGCTTAGCGCGTTCAAACTATTACTAAATAAGCATTTCATATAATTTCCCCCGTTTTTTCCACATTTTCCTCTATTTCTTCGCTCCTCTTAGTTTTAGCGTAATAAAATATAGCCTATAGCCTTTCTCGATAAATGGGCTATCTAACACTGAAAGAATTTTTCAAATCGGACCAGTAGTTCCTGATATTAGCGCGTTCAAACTAACAAACTCTTCCGCTTTATATTTGTTAGTTTTATATATTAGTATAGATGCCTAATTAAAATTACAATTAATTAAAAAAAACTAATATTTATTTTAATTTCATAATAATAATAAAAAAACAATACAATTAAAATGTCAGAGTAATTACTAGTAGCGAGATGTCATAGGTAATTAAACAAAATACATTAGCAATAAATTAATAAAAATAAACAAGTATGCCAAAATCATAATATCGATTTACAAATTTTTATTGGTAGTTTATATTCTTAAGTCAAGACAGTATCGTGCAACCTTTTCTTGAAATTGACGAGAGAGTCGCGAAAGATGTCGATGTCGTGGTGGGCTAGTTTGTTGTAAGAGTCTAAGAGTCGGTTCATAGTAGAGTATTTTCCCAGGTTCGTCTTAGCAGAACTGGGTATAAATGTTTTTGTGGGGTGCCTGGGAACACATCGGGGTACATATAAGTTGACGAGACCTAGTAAATTTGTTGAGTCAAGAGTACTGTTGACAATTTTGTGGAGAACACAGAGATCAGCAGTCAGCCTTCGCTGCTCTAGGGAGTGGATTTTAAAATGTTTAATGCGTCTGTCGTAGTTGGCTCTGTATGGACATGATTTGTCTTTATAGGAAAGGTATCGTGTGAAAGATTTTTGAACTCGCTCTAGTCTTTGGATGTGTGTTTCATAATGAGGATTCCAGACCACCGATGCATATTCAAGTGTAGATCGTACTAGGGCAGGGGTCGGCAGACTTACCAATCACATGAGCCAAATAACAAGTTTGTAGATTTTCCCATCCCTGGAAAGAGCCGCTACTGTCGCTACATACATTTTATAAGATAAATTAGAGTATAATTTGCTTCACACTACAAAGCTACATTTACAGTTAAAAAAATACTGAAAGAAATTTATTACAATACGAGGGCTGCTATTTATGTATCCGGAATTAAAAAAAGAAACAAACATATATCATTTAATATGGTTTTATTGCTTTTCAAAATATTCGCCGCGATGATCGACACACTTTTGCATACGCTGGAACCAATTTTCATAGCACTTTTTCCATTCTGATTGAGGTATCTCCAAAACGTGCATTTTGAACGCATCAACAGCCTCTTCGCGGCTCGAAAAACGTTGACCACGTAATTTGTTCTTCGCGTATGGAAATAAAAAGAAATCGTTAGGTGCCAAATCAGGGCTGTACGGCGGATGACCAGTCAATTCGATCTTTTGACCCTCCAAAAACTGAGTTGTTTCAGCTGAGGTGTGACAGCTAGCATTGTCGTGATGTAATATGATTCTGCGTTGTCGGTTGTCCTTTCTTATTTCTTCAAAGACTTCTGGTAAACAAATGGTCGTATACCATTCAGAATTAACCGTTTTACGATTCTCTAATGGCACTGTAGCCACATGTCCATTAATTCCAAAAAAACAGGCGACCATTTGCTTCAAAGTACTTTTTGCACGAGTAACTTTTGTTGGTTTCGGCTCATCTTGGAGCACCCACACCGTTGACTGTTGTTTAGTTTCGGGGTCATATGCATAGATCCAAGATTCATCACTTGTGTAGATATTATAAACGGCTTTTGACGTACCACGGTTGTATTTTTTTATCATTTTTTGCACCAATCGACACGAGCCCGTTTTTGATCGATTGTCAAGTTGTGCGGAATCCAACGCGAACATATTTTTTTTACAGCCAAATGTTCGTGTAATATCTTATGTATGCTCGTCATACTTATGCCTAAGGACGCCTCTATCTCGCGATATGTAACATGACGATCACGCATTATTAGTTCCCTCACAGCATCTATATTTTGTGGGACAACAGCTGTTTTTGGGCGACCTTCTTTATTTTCATCCGTGAGCATAGACCGCCCACGATTAAACTCACTGTACCAGTGATAAACAGTGGTTTTTGATGGTGCTTCATCTCCAAAAGTTGCGGTGAGTTGAATAAAGCACTGTTGTTGATTTAGCCCACGCCGAAAATCGTAGTAAATCATTGCACGAAAATGTTCACGCGTTAAATCCATGGCAAATGAAGACACGCAATTTTCAAAATGACGCCACAATGGAAAAATAATTGACAGTCACATGAAACAAAATGTATTCTTCAACCAAAGAGTTCTATTTTCAAATGTTGTAATTACTTTTTAAATGTTGTTCTTGTAAGTGGCCAGTTCCGGATACATAAATAGCAGCCTATGTAACACTCATTAATTTTATATTATTTTAGTTTTAGTTGGAACAGTGCCCTTGCATTTCTTTCGAAACTTGCCTATGACTGGCAAGTAATTTTACTCGTTTTTATTAATTGAAGTCACGACTGAAAATTGTCGTCGGTTTTTGCTTCTTAATTTACTTTGAATCTGATTCATAGATGAAAATGTTTGTCACATGAATATGTCGAGCCGAAGATAGATATAATAGCAATTATGCTAGTTTCGTTTCATGTGTAATGTGTTTCAGGAAGGCTATTCCATGTATCAAACAGGATTTGCTCTATTTAAGGGTAAAATATCGCAAGTAGATGGAGAATCCAGTTGTTTCATATTGTTTAGGTGTTTTATTTATACTAAAGCGATATAGTTAGACAGGGAGTGAGTGTAAGAAGACTCGTCTTAGAAGAGCCATAATAATCCTATGGAAGAGCCGCATGCGGCTCGCGAGCCGCGGTCTGCCGACCCCTGTACTAGGGCATTGTATATTGTAATAATGCAGTCTGGGTTTTTGAATTCCTGATAAATCCTAGCAGTGACCATGATTTAGCAAGAATTTGGTTTTGGTGTTCTACGAATGACAGTTTGCTATCGAGCATGACTCCGAGATCTCTAATTACTGAAGTTTCTTGAAGCTGCTGACCTTCGATAGAGTAACACGTGTTGAGTTTAATTTTTTTGCGGGAGAATTTTATATGAGCACATTTGACAACATTGAGGGACATTTTATTGTCGCTGCACCATTTCTGGATAGAGTCGAGGTCTTTTTGCAATAGGGCGCTGTCTTCGATCGATTTTATTACCCGGTATATTTTGAGATCATCGGCGAACAAGGAGCATTTACTGAAACGAATTTTTGAAGTGATATCGTTAATAAAGACCAGAAAGAGTATTGGGCCGAGGTGGGAGCCTTGAGGCACTCCAGACGTGGCGAAAAAAGGTTCAGAGGAATGTCCATTAACTGTAACAGTCAAAACATGTTTTTCTAGGTAGGATCTAAACCAGGATAGTAGAGGATCGTACTCTTATGTATTAATATAATAGTATTATTGTTACGATTTTCGCTCGGTATGAAATGACTTTTTAAAATGAGCGCGACCTCCCCTACTAGTAGGACCCCCATCTGCCTAGGAATCAACTTCTCTGATAGTACTTACAAATTGACAACATAGTTGAATCTCTACTATACTTGCTAGAAGATTTTGAACTTTTAAGCAGGTTTGTTTGTTCCACAAACAATAAATCTTTATATTAAACATGTCACAGTTACTACTATTGTTAAATATTATATTATCTTTTTTTCAGATTTTAACAAGCTTATGATAGTGGCAGAATGTATAGTATCTTTATTGTTGCCATTCTCCTGGGCACATGTGTATGTGCCTATTTTGCCCGCTCCTCTGCACCACTTCTTAGATGCGCCAGTACCATTTGTTATGGGTAAGTTGCACTTTTGAGAGTTGACAATAATTATATTATGTGTTAATTAAATGGATAACTTATCAAAATTCAAAAACATTTATTTCTTTATTGTTTGTATTATTTTGATTATAATATATCAATGTAGTCTTATTATGTTCTAATTCTTTACAGTTTACAACCTTATAACATTGAATCTACATAATATCTATATTCTATACTTATTATAAAACAAAGTCGCTTTTTTTCCGTCATGTCCCTTTGTTCCCTTTAATCTTTAAAACTACGCAACGGATTTTGATGATTCTTTCAGTGTTAGATAGCTCATTTATCGAGGAAGGCTATAGCCTTCCTCAATAAATGGACTATCGATTGCATTACATTCTCCTATTAGTCTTAGCGTAATAAAATATAGCCTATAGGCTATATTTTAATACGCTAAGACTAATAGGAGAATGTGGAAAAACGGGGGAAAGGGCTTATCTCGCGAACTACTAGAGCAATTTTTATGTTATTTGGCACAGATAAGAAGTAAATAGTAAGTAGATCATTTTAATCATTTTTTCAGTGGCTATAATTTATTTTATAACCGTGCGACGCCGGGGCGGGTCGCTAGTATTGCTTAAAACTTAAAACGTTACGAGTAAAGCTATGTAGCCTACGTATCATATTATAGGATACAGTGGTGTGGGGACAGGGGAATATAACGCCATTGTTATAAACTTTACTCATCTCCTACAGTTTAATTATCTTTTAGTTACACAGATAATAATCAATTAAAATGCAAGATATGAGCTTCTTTCTGAATATTAAATCGCAGCCTTCTGGCTTCTGCACTCATAAGTACTAAAGAAAGATTTTTACGTAATAATAAAATGACGCCCGGAACTCCATGGTGCCAAACTTCGTTGATTGCTGCGGAACTATACAATTTTTCGGGATAAAAAGTACCCTGTTTCATGTCCTAGGACTCGAAATATCTTCATATCTGTCAGCAAAATCGGTGCAGTGGTTTGGGCGTGAAGAGGTAACAGACAGACAGACACACTTTCACATTTATAATATTAGTATCAATAATTTGTACACAGGTGTTAGCTAAGCTAGTGGAGATTACAATTAATTGTTATTTTAAGGGCCTGTTTCACCACTTCCTGATAAGGTGCCGGATGGGATATCCACAACTTATTTAACAGATGCTCCATACTCTATCTGTCAAGTTAATTTGTGGATAGCCTATCCGGCGCTAGAGATACCCATCTCTAGCGCCGGAGCATATGAAAGCAGATTAATTGTTCAAATTATGATTCAGATAGTCAACAATAAATAACTATTGCTAAAGAGTAACTTAGACCATTATAAATATCTTAGATAACATTAATTAAAAACGTATCCTGCAAACGATCGACTTTGGTTTAATACACTTTTCGATTTTGTATATTATTTTTCTTTGAAACATATATAATAGTATTTTTTGTAAAATCTTGAATAGTTTTTTAATACTTTAATACGGAAACCTCTTTAAAATATGGAATAGTTTACGAGCTAGAATTTTTTAAAGTAAACGTATAGCCCGCTATTCAGGGTCGAATTAAGGGTTAAACAAATACCCTGATGATGTTTCTGATGACTGCGTGCCCGATTCGCTGCCGGTCCCGATTGAATCTCAAAGCCCTGAACCATCTACATCTGGTCTTTTTGATTGTTACCAAATTTATTTTTTCAAAATCAAAATATTTTTTTCTAAATACTAAATAGGTTGTCAACACTTTTATAACGTCTATGAGGTCTACCACCGGTTCGGTAACTAACCCGGCGAGAAGAACCGGCTAATGATGATCTGTGTATCACCTAATTTGTTGGTTTTTATTTTTAATACATAGCTTTTTTATTAAACTTAAGTATAAAATATTATACTCTCTAATAATAAATCATTTACAAATATTTGTTTTGTTTTTACCCAGTAAAATGGGTGAAAATGGGTAATAACCGGGTTAAAACCCTAATCACCCAGTTTTAACCCAAATGGAATGAATGGGTTTTTACCCACTACCCATCTCTATCCGGCGCATATTAGGAAGTGGTGAAACAGGCCCTAATGGTTCCAATAGTTAAAATTTCTCTTTCCTTATTCAAATATAGGTCTCCATATGGACAGTGGCTCCCATAACTATGGCTCAAATGGATCGAGACACATTGTCCTGGGCACGGAAGCAGGCCTGTGCTTAGTAGATATTGACAAGCCTGATATACAACTACCCGAAGAGCTGCCAATACTTCCACATAGGACGCCCTTCGTCGAAGAAGTAAACCATATTTTAGACAAGCATCAGGTAATATTTTGTGTCACACATTGTCACACACACGCAAGACTAAATTAATGAAAATAATTAGTGTCGTCAGCTATGTTATGTATCATGCTCATAAATAACATGTTACATGGAGTTACAAAATAAAACAAAGAACTTATTATCTAGCGAAATAATTGAATTATTAATATTTTCATAGATACACACACACACGAACGTAACACCTTTTACTGGTAATATCTGCGGGTGGAACCCGGAGTCCTGAAATACAGGGTTCCTAGTTTAGGCTCCAGTTCACACAAAGTGTTATAATATTTCATGTACCTAATATATTGTAAGTTCCTTTGTTGTGTGAAGAATAAAAACATTTATTTTTTTATTATTATTTTATAGATACAAAGGCCGGAGACAGAGCCTGTGAAACTGGGTGGACCGATCAACGGAGCGTACAAACCAATGAGTGATATGAGCGCTAGTTGCACTCTACCGTCAGGTTTGTGTTTTAGGCGAATTTGTTTTACTACTTGATAACCTCATAATGCTTTAGGCCGGCCACATACACTCGGAATTCCGTTTCGAAATTCCGAAATGGAATATCGATTCGGAAATTCCGAACGCAGCAAATCCATACAAAATCAATGAATTTGTCACACACATACAGTAGTTTTCCGTACGTCTTTTTGTTCCGTATGTGTGTGACAAAGTCATTGATTTGTGTGGATTTGCTGCGTTCGGAATTCTGAATTTCGAAACGGAATTCCGACTGTATGTGGCCGGCCTTAGAAGGGTGAAGAATACTTGACACTGTAGCTTCGCATCGCTGTAGCGTAGTTGCGTCTGCTGCGGTATCGCCTGTCGCCTTTAGAATTAATGGAAAATATGACGTATAAACAGATTTACTATGAAAGAAATGGATTCATAGGCATCTGCCTACCGGACCTACATAATTTGGCGGGGCTAGGTCAACCCCAGTCATATCACATTTTTTTTAAATTCAATGATCATTTTAAACACAGTTTTTTTTTTACAACATAAAACAAGTGCGCCATAAATCGGATCGGTTTATCTGGGCACTGGTTTCGCACAAAACATACGATTTGCTTTCCTAAATGTAGATACAGTTTTATACTAAATAAAAACAAAATTAAGTATAAGTACTAAGACTATTTAAAGTACCATAAGTTTGTACAAATTTATAGAAATATGCTTTTTTACTAACGGAGACAGCATTAAGTTCAAACTACAATTTCCCATCAAATGCATAATATTCTACTAAAACTAATGTGACATAAATTGGTAAAAAAGATTTTTTTATTGCATCAAACATCATAAATAATATAAAGAAATAAAAACTAACTTGACATAACCTAACAACATAACATAGTTTTCCTGTCTACCTATTAACAATAATTCGCTTATCTATTAAAATGAATTTTCAAGTGTAGTAGTCGCGTTATAACCATAAAGTTAATATACCTAGCGGAATAAAGAAACAAAGGCCTGAGCAAGCGAGATGTCACTATCAGTAACACTGCGTGGTAAAAACTAAAAAGAGACGTATGATACATGCCAGCAGAACCCTTTTTTGACGTCCAGTCGGCACTTATCGGCACGTTGACAATTTAATATCTAAGAAAGATGCTTGTGTAAGTGTATACATACACATATTTTTACACACATAATATATAAATCAATTTCGGTTTCGTTTGACCGAGCTGTCATTGTTTGTCAATTGTCATTCATTCTGTTGCTCTATTCCGCTAGGTACTTATATTAACTTTTTGGTTATAAGTTTATAACTTATAACTCAAGAGCGGCTTAACCGATTTGACTAATTTTAGTCTTGAAATGTTCGTGGAAGTCCAGGGAAAATTTATATCAGGAGGAAAGTGATACAAAGTTCACCGGGTCATCTAGTAAATCATAATATATTACCCTTTTTTAATCGTTTTATTTTACAGAGGCTTTTATATACGCTTATAATAAATACTCCCACACCGGTTTAGGTGACGGTGGCCAGTTTCATTGAAACCAGGCCAGTTACTCAGGAGTAATTTTATAGTGCCCAAGTGTGTGTGCAGTACACAAGAGCACTCTCTATTCCTTTTACTCTCATAACCCAGTGGGACGGAAGACCGACACGACTGGCGAGAGATAAGGCGCAGGACCGACTTTTTACATGCCCAAAATGGCACCTAACTGGCAATTATTGCCCATCCGACGCATGGATCATCTTAATTGTCAGACAATCAGGTGATCAGCTTGCATTGTTCTAACCAAACTTGGAAATAATATGTTTCCAACGCGGGAATCGAACCCATGACCTCCGAGTCAAGAGCCACGCTCTAAACCGCTGGACCACGGAGGCGTTGAATATAATATACGCTTAATATAATATTTTGTATCAGGCGGTCTGCGACGTAAACACTCTCTACACGACGTGCTAGAGTGGGAGGAGGGGCGGCCGCTGACGGGCTCCCCGCCCGCTTCGCCGACACGCCGCGCGCCGAGACGCATGGACGCGCTACAGCGGATCGTCGACATCGTCAAACGTAAGTAAGGGCTAACCCACACGTACCACAACCACACCACGTCGCAACGACAAAATGCCGTCAAGCAGTGGTTACGTGTGAATGGTGTCACTGCAGCTTTTTGTAGTAGCGTTGTGGTTCCGACATAATGTCGAAGTGGTTGCGTTGTCTCCAGTAGTTGCGCTGTGGTTACGTACGAAAGTCAATGATACGGAGGGGGGAAGAGCGCGGGCGGTGTGCGCGCACTGTCATTGCATCGACGCAACATTGTGGTTGCGATGTGGTCGGTCACTAGTTCGCTGGTTGCCCTGCCCACCGCACCATTTAGCGACCAGCTCTGGATTTATGTATAGGCAGTATAGGCCATGTCCTATGGCAGGCAGCATCCTAGGGGGGGCGGCAGTGTCCCGAGTATGGCGGCAGAGTTCGTACATAGGGGCGGCAAAATTAAAGTGGCCTATACTCATAAAAATATGAATCCGGCCCTGTTGTTCGCCAGGCAAAGATTTTCACTAGCTCCTCTTGTACCATTTAGAACTGAAATCAAATGTTAATATTTTTTTTGTTTATATGTATATATAAACGAAACTGGTAAATTGCTGAATGAAACTAAGACAAATACGTATTGAACGTCAGAATTGTCTGATGAATCTGCAAGCATTGAAACACATGCTTTACTACTTGTTTCTACTCAGTAGGCGTCAGATATAGTTATTTAAGTTTTAATATTTAATTTTAAGAGAGATTAGCGGCTGACGGAGCAGCTAGTTTTATTTAATATATTTGAGTGCGACCATTTCAATTAAACGTAATAAGTACCTAATATTTTTTCATGTCGATGGTTAACCTGTATAATTTATATATTTATTTTTAGGTGTGAACATAGACGATGTCGACGCTGACACAGTAATGCCGACGGCGAAGAAGAAAATCCTCAACGACGAAGAACAATACAACGAAGACGTGCGGTTCAACATCGCCGTCAGAGAAACATTCCTCAACAGATTCGTCCACATGTTCCTCATGTACGAAAACTTCGTCATCATGCCAGATCAGGTATGAAGAGGTTTAGTTTTATGAATAATTTGATCCTAGGGGGCGTCTGATGATAATGTACTATCAGAGAAGTTGATTCCTAGGCAGATGGGGGACCTACGTAGTTTGGTCGCGTTACGTCAAACACAGCCGACAGGACAGACCGCAATTAACATTGAATTGACATGATCCGACCAAATGACGTTGCACGGTGTATGGAGGAGACGAAAAATCGGAAATTTTCTATTTTCTTCAATTTTTAATAGGCATTAATATTATGAATGCAGAAGCAGAACACCCGCGTGTCAATTCGAAATAGTTTTGATGCTACGAGCTACCAAAGTTTAGCGTTTTTTTGCGGCCCGAAAGGGAAAAATCCATATTTCTCCAAAACTTTTACGTAATAAATAAAATTTTGTATTCAACCTGAAAGCCTATTAAATAAGGTATATTTAAAGCTTTTTTCCTGATTCGCCGTGTCAATATTTTACATACCTACAATAAAACAATTTTCATTTTTAGGTTTTTATTTTTTTTATCCAAAATCAAACAAAAGATCCAATCGAAAATATCGACAAATTAAAGGTATACAAGCATTCTATACGTACAAAAAAAAATCACCCGTGAGATCCGTTTACTACCACTGCTAAATCAATTTATTCAATTTACAAACTTAATTGTCAACAGGGTTATCAAACGACGCAACGCTGTATTATTTGTAGTCTTTTCGTTTTCGCGTGACCATCACTTACCTTGATTTTTTTAAAATAAATACTAGAAATAATATTAATTGTTTGAAGTATTACGAACTGTCATCCGATTTTTTACCGGCTTCCAAAAAAAGAGCAGGTTTTATATTTTTTCTAAGACTTTTTTTTGATAATTTTAATTATACTCATTAAAAGCGTTACATGTAACTTTCATACTATAATAGTTGCGTGTGTACGGTAAATTATACGGCTATTGCTGAACCAAAGATTTCCTTTAATAGGATTGGTCCTTATGGCCCAAGGATGGATTTAAGATGTGGAGCCACCGCGATTTTTGATGTTAATTTTTTAAAATTTTAGCAGCTTCTGCTCTGGAGGAAAATAGAGTATCAATCTGTATAGAGGTATTAATTATGGTACTATTCCAAGTTCGGTACCATATTCGGATGACTTAAGAATGCTTAATTCATTTTAGGACTCATATTTGCACGATAAAGATGTTAAACAACGTAAAAAGAAGAAGAAGCATTATTTAAACGCGCTAATCTTAGTATGAGTCAGTAATTACTGATCCGATTTGAAAAATTCTTTCAGTGTTAGATAGCCCATTTATCAAGGAAGGCTATAGGCTATATTTTATTACGCTAAAACTAATATAAGCGAAGAAATAAGAGGAAAATGTGGAAAAAACGGGGGAAATTATTTGCGAGGGCTTATTTCACGAACTACTGGTGTGGTGGATAGGAACTCTTGAAACTAATTTAATATAGAAAATATCCACCTTTTTATAATTAAATATTTTATTGCAGTTGTACGGAATACATAGGAAAAATTCCCACAGAAAGTCATGTCTAAAATGTCATAATATAGAAAAAAAAACAATAATTTAAAAACTTAGCAAAACTCTTTCATAGTTTCCACAACATACTCCCCGCCTTGCAACTTGAACTTGTGATAAGTTGCAAAAGAATCATCATAGTACCTACTCTAACAAATTAATTTTAACCTTGCATTGTGAAGAGTAGGTGCAGGGCAGTATGCAAAACTTAGACTAAGAGTAAGCTAAATAGTTAAATAAAAACTTAAATCTATCAGGAGACAGAAGGGCGAACGAGACGACCAGCACGAGTGACCGGAACCGAAGACATACTTCCTTCACAGTACGATCGCTCCCAGCTCCTCCCCACCAAGAGGCTGAAGGGGCTACAAAGCGCCATTCTATCTTTGGCCTCATCTTTCTTGTTCTCCTTTTCTCGAAACTTTTTATTTTTAATTTGTTTCTTATGCCCATTGTTTTGTGGCTCCAAACATTGTCTGTCGTAGACTGATTGACTGAAACCGAGTTGTCAGTTACCTTATCCTCGTCAGTTTTACCTGGCATTGTCTGTCGTAGACTGATTGACTGAAACCGAGTTGTCAGTTACCTTATCCTCGTCAGTTTTACCTGGCTTGTGAAAGTGCCTGCACATAATTGGTAAATGACGCTTAGCGCAAATTACGCACTTTATGCTGCGTTTACAGTGCCTCCAGTAGTGCCTAGTACTCAGACAAACTCCACAAGCTTTCTTCCCTTTTATTGTCTCCCAACGTTCTTCCAGAGTCTGGTTAATTGCTATCGGGCATTCAGAGCTTGGGTGTGAAGTTGTGTTGCAAAATAAACAAGCCTTTGCAGGTGCCTTTTTATGTGGAATCTGTTTCGGCTTCTGTTTGTTATCCGCTGCTGTAAAACAGGATGTTGATGGTCCAGCCGCAGAATTCGCAGTGAATCTTCTTGCTAAGCGTACTCGTTCGTCTGCAAAAACTTCTTGTTTGACAAACAAAAGCAGATCGTTTAAGGAGTTTGCTCCATTGCTGCTATCTGTGCGTGACCTGTGCCACGATCTCAACACCTCTTCTGGCAGGGCGGCTTCCACTAGTGGGTGCAAAAACGCAGCGTACTTATTTTGCGTTACGCCCATACTTTCTAACGCTAAAACTTGAGTGGTTATTTTATCATGTAACGACGCAATCGGCCATCCTGACACGCCCTTAGCTTGTGAGAGTATTAACTGAAGCAGCTCTCTAACCTAATGTTCTATGACCAGCTCATCTCTTGCAAACCTTTGTGTAAGCTGGTCTACCACTACTTCATACTTACTGCCGCACGGTGGGAAGCTCTCGACCATGTCTCTGGCTTTTGATCCAACTTCCATGCATTGCGTAAGATATTGAAGTTTGTCATCGTTATCGATCATGGGATCGCCATGGATTTTCTTAAATTGCGACCAAAACGTGAGCCATTGTTTTACTTCACCATTGAAAGAAGGCAATTCTAGTTTTGGTAAGCGAAAATGTCGCTAATTAGCCAGTTCCGGATTCATGTTTTCCTTGAAGGCGGGGCGATCACGTTCAGACTCCAAAATCATATTTTTTATTCTATTAAATCTATAGCTGTACTCGATCTCCGCCTCCAGTTCTAACTTCTACGTCCAGGTTTTTAGTCGTGTCTTCCTCAATAATATGCATGTACACCTCCGACCTCAACCTATCGACTTTGTCTTGTGCGACGCATAAATCCTTAAGTATAGTATTTTTCAAGAGTTAGGAAATATGCCTGAATTTCTTTTGTATTCGAAGAAAAGTCTTTGGACAATTCATCTACCTTATTGGCTATCAATGTAAATTTGCGACGACAATTTTTCCTCTCGTACTTTGCAATCTCCATTTTCTTTCGCTGTTCACGGTCGCCAGATGTGGTGGATAGGAACTCTTGAAACTAATTTAATATAGAAAATATCCACCTTTTTATAATTAAATATTTTATTGCAGTTGTACGGAATACATAGGAAAAATTTCAACAGAAAGTCATGTCTAAAATGTCATAATATAGAAAAAAACAATAATTTTAAAACTTAGCAAAAGTCTTTCATAGATTCCACAACAATTGGAGTATTTTTTCTGTTATTTGGCACAGATAAAAAGTAAGAACGTGAAGGATCATAGGCTATTTATTGTGGACTAATTTGTCTGTGAAATATCTAATTTACGCGGGCGAAGCAGCGCGGAACGTCTAGTAATATTATAAAGCTGAAGAGTTTGTTTGAACGCGCTAATCTCAGGAGCTACTCATCCGATTTGAAAGAATATTTCAGTGTTTGATAGCCTATTTATCGAGGAAGGCTATAGTCCATATTTTATCACGCTAAGACCAATAGGAGCAAAGATACAGAGGAAAATGTGAAAATAAAGCTGAAGAGTTTGTTGGTTAGTTTGTTTGAACGCGCTAATCTCAAGAACTACTGGCCTGATTTGAAAAAATCTTTCAGTGTTTGATAGCCTATTTATCGAGGAAGGCTATAAGCTATATTTTATCACGCTAAGACCAATAAGAGCAAAGATACAGAGGAAAGTGTAAAAAAACGGGGAAAATTATTTGAAAGGGCTAAAATCTCACAGACTACTGGAGCAATTTTTATGTTATTTGACACGAATATATAGTAGACCACGTGAGACATGGGTTATTAATTTATGAAAAATATACGGTTTCTGTGAAATTACAGATTTACGCGGACGAAGCCGCGCGGAACGTCTAGTATTATTAATATGTTTATTGCTCCATTCATCACCATGTCTTTGGCATGCAGAATAATGCGGCTATCAGCCTCCTTATATTTATTAAGCCCTGTCAACAGCGTTTTCGTTGGTTGAAAATCATTTATTCTAATTTTTTATTTTATTTTTACTATCTTTTATCTAAATATTATTCCAAAATTGGCATTTAAACATTCGATTCAATCGAAAATGATACCAAACTCGACTATATACTTAAATCCCACGCAGTTATTGACCTCATACCTTGTTAAAGCTAAAAACTCCCCCCCCCCCCCCCTCCCCCACCTGCATGAAATATTCAGGTGGCTCCACATCGTAAACCTATCTTAGGGATATAAAGATCAATCCTACCTAAGGAAATCTTTGGTTCAGCAAAAGCCGTATTCCTCGTTTTTTTGTCTTGTACGCACACGACTATAAATGTTAATATATTATGGGACTATTTCGATTGCATTAATGATAGCCATCCATTGAAAGACGTTTGGTGGCAGCCCTAGCGTAGGATTTCACGATCAAATATCTCCAGTAGTAAACGGATCTTACAGGTGATTTTTTTTGTGCGTATAGAATGCTTGTATACCTTTAATTTGTCGATATTTTCGATTGCATCTTTTGTTTGGTTTCGGATTAAAAAAATAAAAACCTAAAAATGAAAACTATTTTATTGTAGGTAAAATATCGACACGTCGGATCAGGAAAAAAGCTTGATATACTTATAAGTACCTTATTTAATAGTATTTCAGGTGGAATACAAAATTTTATTTATTACGTAAAAATTTTGGAGATATATGGTTTTTTCGCTTCCGGGCCGCAAAAAATCACTAAACTTTGGTAGCTCGTGGAATAAAAACTATTGCGAATTGACACGCGGGTGTTATACTCTCGCATTCATAATATTAATGCCCATTCAAAATTGAAGAAAGTTGAAAATTTCCGATTTTTCGTCTCCTCCGTACACTGTGCGTTGGTCTGTCAACTGCCTAGGAAACAATTTCCTCGGTGGTACCTCACGGTATGGTAGCTAGCGTCAAGAGTCAAGACCATGCGTCCCCCAAGTCCAGTGGTTAGAAAGGCGCACTGGATACACCGTCTTCCTGCGTAGAAACCATAAAGTTAATATACCTAGCGGAATAGATAAACAAAGTCCTGAGCAAGCGAGATGTCACTATCAGTAACACTGCGTGGTAAAACGAGTGACAGCTTGAGATTGTTGCACTATTCCGCTGGTATATTAACTTTATGGTAGAAACTCCTGCCGGATCAGGTAGCTTTAATATTGTGTGCTTTATTTATAAATAATATTTGTATACTTATCATATTTTTATTGTATACTACTATTTTTATTTGTATATTTGTATTACTTTACTACAATGTATAACAAAACTATACCCTGTGCGTTTTAAGATGATATGCGTGACACATAATAATTGACAATAGTAGGGAAGTTACCTAAAAAAAATAATCGATAATTTAAAAATATCGAATCACTTCCTAAAGGAATTGCAATCGAAATTATCGATTTCATACTGACGTTTCATAGTGGCGCCGGCGATTTAAGATGGCCGCCCTTTTTATCGATTTGATTTCGATTCAACAGAGTCAATCTCTATTGACATAAGTTCCGTTTCATGCATCTGACATTTTTCAAATGTTTTCTTAGCAATAATTTTATACTCCTATTTCACAGTTAATATTTATAATTTTATATTAATAAGTTAGCATTTAGCAACTTTTCATTTTTATTCATTTATAATTTTAGGAAACATTTGTTTTTGTAGATGGAATATAATTTATTACATTTTGATTTTTTTGTAAAAAAAATCCGTAGCAAGGAATATGATAACTGTCACCCATATCATCATAAAACGCAAAAACTATAAGTGATAATGCTTTTGGGTGTGTATGAGTTTGTACATGAGTTCACTGTAAAAGTAGCAGCGCTGAAAGAGCTTTTTTTACTTTTGAAGAAACTCGTGACGCCAGGGCGCTTTCCCATACAAATCGCAAAAATGTGGTCATTCAGAAATGTACTTTCACAGTGAACTCTCTACAAGGAAGACCTACACAGTACACACCCTAAAGTATTATCACTTAGTTTTCTTACACCCTGTTTACTTTAAAATAAAAAAGTAGTAAAAAATTTTTTGATTACTTAAAAATACTTTCCGTTTGAACATTTGCAATCAAAATATTTTATCATTTCAGGACCGAGATTCGTGGTTGTCAGCTCGGGAGTCTATGGTCAATTTCGACAAAGCGTCATTCCTCAGCGACCAGCCGCAGAGGCATCGGCCATTCCTCTCCCGGTTTCTAGAAACGCAAATGTTCGCTACGCTCATAGACAATAAGATAATGGCGAACTGGGGAGAATACGATGCCAACTTACAAGTGTTGGAGCATCGCATCAAGACAGTGCGGTATGTATTACGTGATGCTGCTTTAGGGCCAACCCACACGTACCACAACCACACGACAACCACAACCACACCACGTGGTCGGGCGTATATTTCGTATTGTAAATGAACTGGACTGTTCACACGTACCACATTTTGCAGTCGTTGTCGACCGCTTGTGTGATACCGACCACATCGCAACCACAAGCGAACAAATGGCCGACCACATCGCAACCACAACGTTGCGTCGATGCAACGACAGTGCTCGCACACCGCCCGTGCTCTTCCCCCCCTCATTTTCATTAATTTTCGTACGTAACATCGCAACTTCTGGCAACAACGCAACCACATCGACATTTTGTCGGTACCACAACGCAACTACAAAAAGCTGCAGTGACACGATTCACACGTAACCACAGCTTGACGGCATTTTGTCGTTGCGACGTGGTGTGGTTGTGGTAGGTACGTGTGGTTGGCCCTTAAATATTTTTAGAAATAATTTGTTTGAAATAACCACGTTAACCAATGTTTGCACAGAGTAACACGGTAATGCGCTTGCATTTTGCAGTTTTGTGAAAATAACAAAGTAAGAGTTTTGTCACTGTAATGTTGACGCACTCTTATGGAATTATAATATCACTAATATTATGTTTAGTTACAAAATTATTGAAATATGGAATATCTACAAAATAACAAAAATCAATTCAAACGAGGACCATTTGACATTGGACATTTTGCGTCAGCATGTTTTGACTTTTATTCACAGAATTTTAAAATTTTTATGCGGATGCCCTGATTTTATAAGAGCTGGGTTTTAAAAGGAGACGGAGCATGAAAGTATTAAAAGCGTGTAAAGCATCGTTTCTCTTTTATGCTACTGAAAATATACTTGAATGTGATAATATAGTATATTGACACAGTGAGCTATTTTCTACTAAACATTACGATTGTTTTAAAAAAAAAAAGAAATTTACGTATACGATAATACCGGCACGCTTACTTTCAAATTGAGAAACGATGCTATGAGGAAATTGTAAGGGAAACCTTTTTTGCAGCGGGCGTTTGGGCGAAGGGGGGCTAGCGGCACGCGGGTATAGTGTATGGGCGGGCGCGGCTGGCGGGGGGGCGTGGCCCTGCGAGGTGGAAGTGGGCGCGCCGGGGGAGCGCCTGCCCCACCGCGCCGCCTACTACCGCGCCTTCCCCGCGCGCCTCGATGCCGCCGCCCTCGCGCCGCCCCCGCACCCCGACCGCAGGTCTGCGCCTCGCGAGCCTCACGCATGTCATACGCTTCACCCGGCTACAGAGTCTTACGGAGACACGCCTCAAGACCGCGTACACGACCCCGAATCTCACGCAACCCACACAAACCATGTGCACACGAAGTTTCAAAACATTCACGAACGAGCATCTCACACGTTTCAAACTATATCGCTTCACCCGGCTACAGAGTTTCCCCCGGCTCCTTCAGCACCTCCCGACAATCCAACACATGAATCTTATAACACAGCGACTCACGTGATTGAATCTGCAGCGCCACACATTACACCAGTGCCTCACGTACATAATGCTTCCCTAGTAACTCATGAATCTCAGGCTTTCCCAGTGCCATGCGACTCCCGTGCTTATCCGAATGCATCTCACTCTAGAGCGCCTCACTCTACACCAGTGCCGCCTGAACTTAATGCTACCCTAGTACCTGACGAATCCCAGCCTGCCTCAGTGCCATGCGACTCCCATGACGCTCTGAAGCATCAAGCATCTTATTTCGCAAAATCTCTCTCTACCTCAGTGCATCACGAATCTAGTGCTACCCCAGGGCCCAAGGAAACTAGGTCTACCCATGTGCTAAGCAAACCTTCTTCCAATCCAAACCCTCACGGGTCTCACTCTAAACAATCTCGCACTGGTTCATTGCCACATGTCACCCTAGAACCTGAGAAATCTCAAGCTACGCCAGTGCTAAGCAAAGCTCCTGCCAGTACTGAGACACGCGCACAGAACGCTACGTTGCGTAATGAGTCTACGATGCGTTACGAATCCCATTCTTCAGTGCCGTATACACGTCAGAGCACATTGCCTCGCATGATTCTTTCGCCAGCTTCGTTTGCCATAACTCCATCCAAAGATTTTCAACCGTCCGAAAAACCTCATATATCGTCCATTGAGGCTCACATATCCGGCCAATCAGAGAATAATACGCCTGAGCGCCCCAGTGCTCCACCTACTTCTGTCGCTTCGACCACGCCCCTCGGCCCTCCCAAATCTCACCCATCCCCACCACCTGTTGCCATTAATTGATCAATTGTAGTGAAAATTTTAGTTTAGGAAATGGGCAAACAAAATAAAGCATAACAGAGCATTGTTCATTTTACTTTAAGAATAGTCTACTCGGGAGACAGTAGTTGTTTAGTGCTCTAATTGTTTGCAAATTGCAGCTTGTGGCGTTTGATATTTGTGACAGTGTTGCATGTCAAATGTAAAATTGAGTTTTGCTTTTGCAATGTGTTATTTGTTGATGATTTTTATATTTACTTTGTTTTTAGCACTGACCTCCATTATACAAGTACGCTGGACTAATGATACCCTTTGAAATTATGTTTTTTGTGCCTATTTGAAGCGGAATCAGCTCCCCCATTATTAGGGATAGGAACTAAATTTGACGTAAAAATGACGTTTGAAAGTCGCCATCATGTCGCCATAGATGTACAACTGTCTTTTCTATTATCGATGAAATATTTCCAGATTCAGATAATGTCGACCATTAGGACAAAAATATTAAATTGAATAATACAAACGCTACATATTTGTATTAAAGATTACACACTTCCTCTCCGTAATTTAGATAGGCGTAATAAATTAACAACGATTTCATACGTAGATAACGTGAAGTAGCAGTACCTATCTATAATCCATTTATTTTTACCAGTTAGCACTACGAAAAACTAAAAACAAAACTGAAGATAAGCTTCTAACAAAAACTTTGTTGTATTGTACTATCAGAGAAGTTGATTCCTATGCAGATGGGGGACCTACGTAGTTTGGTCGCATTACGTCAAACCCAGCCGACAGAATGATCGCCCAAATGACGTTGGTCTGTCAACTGTAGAAATCAATTTCCTCGATGGTACATATTTTCTAAATTCATTTCTAATATTATCAAAGTAGTGCTAAAGTGTATCGTATTAAAGCTGAACAAAGCTGAATAAGTGTTCTGTGTGATTAGACCCTAACTAATCTCATCATATAATATTATAAAGCGGAAGAGTTTGTTTGTTTGAACGCTCTAATCTCAGAAACTGCTGGTCCAATTTGAATAATTATTTCAGTATTAGATAGCCCATTTTATATATTTTATCACGCTGAGACTAATAGGATCTAAGAAATAGAGGAAAATGAGGAAAAAGCGGGGGAATGTATAACGTGAAGGATTATATAGGCTATTTTTTGTGGACCAATTTGTCTGTGAAATTAAATATTTACGTGGGAGAAGCCGCGCGGAACGTCTAGTAATAATATAAAAGTTCCCTATTTATTTATGGATCTAGCAAGCCATTTTTTATCGATTTACTTTATCTCATTTGATTTTCGCCATTTTGGCGCTGATTGCAGAAGTGCGAGGGAAATTAACTAATTATTGGATAATGCGATCCATAAATAAATATGGAACGTTTGAATACATTTTTTTATTGGGGTGGAGTAGGTAAGGTATTTATAAATAATAAAAATATATGTGCGATACTTTAACATTATATTTTATTAGTTACCGTTTACACAGTTACAGTCTGTCAAGAAAAAGTAGACGCTGAAATAAATTTTCCAAACATAATCACGATGAAATGGTAGTTTTTGCGCCTTGTATTTTCAAAGAGAACGTTTGTACGCTTCAAATAGTAACGGCAAGCGGTAGTAGCAATTTTCGGACGCCAACCAGGATTTTCAATTTTTTTCAACCATAATTCCAGTCTTCCTTCGTCAGATGGAAAAATGTGAATTATTTTAAGAGCATAATATGTATTTGATAATAAAAATCTGTTATCGGAGATTTCAATACAATTATTATAGATATCGATAAGTTTTATCGACAGAAAACTCCAGCACTATTGAATTTTATTGTTTATCAAAAATCGGTAAAACAAAGGTAAATATGTGGTGAATACGGTATAATAAGATTAGTGCCACATTTTTAAATGCCTATATTATCAATAAAAGTTTAATATTGTAGAAATTAGCTGTTAAAATCACTTACTTGTGAAATGTAACCCCACATCCCTTTTTGTACCGCGTTTTACATAACATACACTCTTTCATAGTTTAACTATGAACTACCACCACTTATTTATATATTACTTAATCGCGTAAAACCTTTTAAAACACTTTAAAAACACGAAAACAATTCAAACGATTAAGCCATAGAGAATTAAAATACATACATGGTTACCAATGGTTACGTCAAATTTAGTTCTCCTCCCTAATAATGGGGGCGCTGATTCCGCTTCAAATAGGCACAAAAAAAAGTGGGTATCATAGATCCAGCGTACTTGTATAATGGAGATCAGTGGTTTTTAGTGCCAATATTTTAAATTTTCTTTTCAATTGTCTATATTTACAATGTTGAAATACACAATATGAAAAGCTATACTCATTCCGTTAATTCTTTGGTCATTGGTCGCTGACCTGATTATATGTTTTTTTTTTTTTGGGTATATTTTGCCTCAGTAATAATTACAAATGATGTATTTACTGTTCTAGACTAACTTTTGTAAAAATTATTTAATCTATAAAATTATAGATATTTATTATGATATTAAGTAAAACTATTCTAATATTACTAACATGAACGTAGAAAAAAAGGCGGACGGAGTCTTGTCATATACAAAACTGTGTCTTCACTTTTCTTCAGAGTCGGCCACGCACACATTCTGACGCCTGTCAAATGGTATGGACTAGCGCAAGAATGTGTGCGTGCGGACCGTGTACCTACATACAGCCAGCTGGCCGACTCTGAACGACACAGTTTTGTGTATGGTGGGACTCCATCCGCCTTTTTTTATACGTCCATGATTACTAAGTACTGTCTCGAATTAAGCAGGGAGTAGGGCGGGCCTCGCTCACATTGAAATTCGAGACAGTGAGCCTCAATTACATGATATTTTATATTTGTGTAGTTTTAGTTTTCCCATGTCTATGATAGTGCTCGGCAGTTTTCGTTTTCATAAATCTGAAAAATTAACAAATTATTTTCACAGAAAAATGAAGATTGTCGCCCACTAATAATAACAGATTGGTATGTAGATTATTGACACAGTTTGTTCTCTAATAATGTAATAATATGATATTAATTGTACACTAAATATTATTATATTTTGGTTAGTGATTTAAGAATCTCCTTCAAGTGATTTATTTTATTGACTGAATAATTAATATATTTGACATTTTATTATTAGCTAATATTTAAATATTATGAACAATTTATTATTATTATTTAAAGTGTGCTCAAAGCATACTTAGCTAGAATTTATTTTAAACTGTGGAGTATGGTAAGACCATTACTTACATGAATTTATTTTCAGTAATATAAAAGGGTTCATATTTTAATTAATGTTTTGGTACATATTACTTTATTATTGTTTGATTATTTCTTATTCAATAATATTGTTGTGAATAAATATTATAAAGATAAGGAACGTAAAATAATAATAATTATATTAGTCTCCACTTTCAATGATAATAATTTACTGACTTTAAAAAAAATAGGCAATTTCTACAAGACTGTTGTCTTTGTCAGATACATTGGATGTAAATAATTTGTCAGGCAATACCTTGTATAAGTTATCTGCCGTGTAACATTTTATATTATGGTAAAAAGTAGTAGTTACAGTTACAAATAAATTTTAGTGAACGTAATGATGTCGAACATTATACTCAATCTACTATTCGACTGTACTGTACCTGGATGATTTTCCCAAGTGTGAGTCGTTGACTATTAATTAAGACTGCGTTTACGTTTAAATTATCAACTTTAATACAGCGCCCTCAGCGGAAATGTTTCAGTACTAAAGCCTTTATTGTCAACTAGATGATGCCCGCAACTTCGTTGCGCCAGAATTAGTTTATAGCGCGGGAGCCGTACATTTTTCCGGGATAAAAAGTATCCTATGTCCTTTCCCGGGACCCAAGGTTTTTCAGCAAAATCGGTTCAGCGGTTTAGGCTCAAAGAGGTAACAGAAGTATGGATAAAGTATGTGTATTTATTCGCATTAAGTCAAAATTACTTGCGCTTATTATTATTATATGAATTTTGAACATAGCTCGTGCGGTATTGATAAAATTTTAACAAAATAATAATATTATGACGTAGGCTACGCTGAAAGATACATATAAGTTCCCGAGGGTATAGATTATTGAAAATTGTTTCAGATAGCTACGGTACTTCCATGAATTTGGTTATATAATAGTTAAACTCACACTGGAAAACTTTTAAACAATGCTTCCATTTGCTGTGATCCTTGCATGATAATATCGTGTTTGTGAAACATCGATGCATGTTATAATGTTAATTTATTGTTAATGATTATGACTTAATTACTTATAGATCTGCCCAATGGTAATGAATTGAGTACATGTAATTTTATTATTTAGTGCATGGTTTATGTGATACGCATGTTTGAATACTGAAAATGTCTGAGCAAAATGTCTGCTTGGAAGCATAATACGCTTTTATTAAAAGTTTCGCAGACTGCAAATTAACAATGGTTCACATTCTGTATAGATAAAAATTGAAAGAAAATTAAATTTCTCAATAAATTAAAAATTCAATTCTCAACTAGGGAAATGATTTGTTCAAAATGTAAAACATTTTTAGTTTTACTAAAAATCGGGTAAACAATTTGTTCACAGTTTTTTTGTTGATAAATTCGCTTTGTTAGGCTTTGTATTTGTCTATTAATAAAATTATCTTGTCATATATTTTAATTCATGAAGCCCCAAGCGGCCACATCCGGCCGCGATAACAATGAAAAAGCTATTGTGTCTCGTTTTGCCACGACTGATGGGTTAAATATGATTTCTAGTCAACACTAGAAAGCATATTTAAAACAACTTTTAGCTAGCTGTGCGATGTAATAAAATCCTTCTGCTTAGACATTTTGTAACATTTCAACAATTATGAGACCTGAATCTATAGAGTCGTATAACATAGGTTATACGTTGATATTTAATAGTTTATTACTAATAATAGAAAACATAGTTGTGCAATCACTGTTGTGGTAGGTATAGTAGACAAATAAAATATTGTTGCGCCGTAATGAACTGTCTATAATTACAACCCTTAACTATAGAATAATATTAAAAAACTAGTTAACGTATACGTAGTATACAGTTAGAAAATATTTCAACTCCTCTTTCAAAGTTATAGATTGCAGTTTGTAGGTCGGTTTTGTTAGACCTAGCCTGCGACCTAAATTTTTTTAGTGTAGTTTCACCTTTAACTACCTTTGTAGTAGTGCAAGCTATTAGTTTTGTAATGTAAAAATCTGCTTTTGCTTTGCCCCGCTTGCAGTGTGTTTCCAACCCACAATAAACGATCAATTTTCGTGTTATATGCAAGTAAGTCCCTAAAAGAGTCTTAAACTTCGAGTATTGAATTTTAACTACAATGTCATATTGAAAAACCTATCTCTTAAAAGTTCTTTAGTCAAAAGTTAATAATAGTTCTATTGTCGAATGCCTGATTGGAATTTAAATCAAGATATGTTCAATATCCATCATATTTTTTAAATTACCCCTTTTATGTTACAGAACTAATAGCTTGAAGCGCATAAAGAATGCGAAGTGGCAGGTGAAAGATTGTCCACCGGAGTTGCTCCTGGGGGATATAGGTAGGCGACTGTCCACAGAGGTCACCCCCGCTGCCATTGCCCAAAACAATAGGACTTTCGTCGAAAAACTTTTAAAGGTACTTGATATCTTACATTTTTATTTCTGATTGATTAAATTCGTAGAGCTGATATTGCACCAATATTATTTTATAATTACATCTTACGGGAATCGTACATGTTTCCGAAATATAAGCTAACCTATTAATTCTTTCCGTGCCTAATTTAATCTAAATCTGCTCAGCGGATTAACCCGTGAACTTCGTATCACTTAACTTAAATTTTCTTACCGTATACGGTAAATTAATATATATATAGGTATACGGAAAATTTAAGTTTTCTTACCGTATACGGTAAGAAAACTTAAATTTTCTTACCGTATACGGTAAGAAAATTTAAGAGTCAAGTGATTAAGTGAAGGGAAGGTTTATAAACCTTCCCTGGACTCCCACAAATACTGCAAGACTAAAATTTTGCAAATCGGTTCAGCCGCTCTTGAGATTTAGCAAAACTAACGAAACTGAAAATTCATTTTTATTTATATACAAGATGAAGTCAAACAAATAGAAACAATTTATGTGAGGTTAAATGCCATTTACCTATTTAGGAGTGCAAAAGCAAAACGAAACGAATGCTACTCGAGAAGATGGGGACGGAAGAAGATTTGAGTTTAGGGTGCGAAGTGTCCATAACGGGAGTGGAGGAGAACACCATGATCGCTTCACTATGTGATCTGCTAGAAAGGCTCTGGTCTCATGGTCTACAGCACAAGATGGGGAAGTCCGCGCTTTGGATGCACCTCACCAACTACCAGGAGTTGGAGCAGTGCAGCAACTCCACCAAACCCATCGACCCAAACTATTTGACGCCCGGTAAGTTTAAAGCTATACTTTATATACCCGTAAAAATTACACAATATATTTCTGAGTTAGCAAGTTGACATAATATTCTGCTGACGTGCAGAGGTGTCTTGAAAACTATGATTTAAAAATCATTATAGTAAGACTAGATTATCCCCGCAACTCCGTTGCGTCAAAACTCTTTTATCGCGCGAGGACCGTACATTTTATCTATGATTCCTATGTCCTTTCCCGGGACTCAAAGTATCTCCATGCCAAATTTCAGCAAAATCGGTTCAGTGGTTTGGGCGTAAAGAGGTTACAGACAGACAGACAGATATACACACTATATATAGCTTTGATAGATTCGTAATAGAATATTGTGTGAATTTCATGCAGCCTTAGCCTGGTGTGTGTTACGAAAACGCTTGGATTGTAAGTACAGCAAATATACATTTTTAAAAATAAAAAATATCTATACTAAAAATAATTAATAACAAATATTAATATGTCCATTACAAGTTCTATTCCCCCTTACGATAAAATAATAACTCGCTTATACCTACACGCTGTTGCTGTCTGAACCTGATGCATTGCAAAAGTTATACTAAAGCCAGACACAACCGACAGCTGTAAGTCGCCGGTTACACGGTAAAATTTTCGTCAATCTAATCCATCAATCCGGTAAAGATTGACGAAAATTTGGTCGTCTAACCCACGGATTGATGGATTGATCATATTTTTAATATGAACTTTTTATAACCATCAATATTCCGTCAATCAGATTGATGGAGCAGATTGATGAAAATTTTACCGTCTAACCGGCGACTAAAGGGGACAATTTATTTAGAAATATACAGGATGTAATAAAACATAGTCATAATACTTTAGGGTGTGTATGTGTCCCTCGTATAGAGTTCACTGTGAAAGTAGCAGCCCTGAAAGAGTAACTTTTACCTTTGTATGGAAAAATATTTCAACTTTTTTGAACTTCTGTCATAATGATGTCCTCAGATCTGTCGTCGGTCAGCGCAGAGGTTGAGGCGAAGCAGAGCTCCAGCGCGAACAGATCCCGGGACAGCTCTCGGGGCGGGTCCCGGGACAGCTCGCGAGACAGACTGAGCAACTCTGGGACTCTGGAGAGGAAGTCCCAACCGCCCAACCCTCTGCGCCCTTTGCCGGAGAATCTCACCTTTGATATGAGGTAATTCTGACGCGATAGAACAAGTAGAACAACCATAAAGGTTTATTATACTTTTTTTCTGTGTCCGAATATTGCTTAACCATATCTTATTTACTTATACTATGCCATTTCGATGGCATGTCTTACGTCTATAATTTATAATTAACTAGCGACCCGCCCCGGCGTCGCACGGGTATAAAATATATAGCCACTGAAAAAATTATTAAAATCGATAGCCTATGATCCTTCACGTGGTCTACTTCTTATATGTGCCAAATAACATAAAAATTGCTCCAATAGTTCGCGAGATAAGCCCTTTCAAATAATTTCCCCCGTTTTTTCCACATTCTCCTATTAGTCTTAGCGTGATAAAATAATATAGCCTATAGCCTTCCTCAATTAATGGGCTAACACTGAAAGAATTTTTCAAATCGGACCAGTAGTTCCTGAGATAAGCGCGTTCAAGTTAGCCCTTTCAAATAATTTTCCCCGTTTTTTCCACATTTTCCTCTATTTCTTCGCTCCTATTAGTCTTAGCGTGATAAAATATAGCCTATATCCTTCCTCGATAAATGGGCTATCTAACACTGAAAGAATCATCAAAATCCGTTGGGTAGTTCTAAAGATTAAAGAGAACAAAGGGACATGAGGGAAAAAAAGCGACTTTGTTTTATAATAAGTATAGATTCATCAAGTCCCATATGGTCACCGGTGAACGAGACAATAGAATATCTATTGTGTCTCGTTTTCCCACGATCGTCGGGCTAATTTAAAAGTACAAGTACTTATTTATAATCCCTTGAATTTGCTGTCTTTTTCTGATACGAATTTTCTTGTTTCTTTTCTGATATTGTTTGTCGAATAAAATTTCATTTGACGAACACTGCTATCTTGTATGGATTATTATTTTCAGTTTTCTTAATTTTCAGGAATGTGCAAGCCATGACAGATATCAAAACAGAAATAGGCTACGCGCGCGCGTGGGTGCGACTGTCGTTGGAAAAAAAGTTGCTGTCCAAACACCTGCGAGAATTACTGTCGGATACAACTCTACTGAGATCTCAGTACAAGAGGACTGCGTTTTTGCGCTGCGAGGAGGAGCGAGAGCAGTTTTTGTACCACTTGCTGACGTTAAACGCGGTGGACTACCACTGCTTCACTAACACATATCCCACCACTAGTGAGTAGAAAATGATTACTTGAACTTGGCTCGTCATACTACGCGTGTCTACATAGCAGACATGCCTCTCCTACAGTTTCTATAATTTGTAACTATTGTAAAGGGTTCAAAAGAAATTGAAAATCGAGGAATTTTGGCATCTATAACTTTATGCATACAAAAACATTTTAGTTAGTATTAGTATACAAGAATATTGTAATGCGTTTGCATTGAACAGTGGGATGAAATTTGGCACATAATAATAATAAATCCCACACCGGTTTCGGTGACGGTGACCGGTTTGAAACCGGGCCAGTTACGCAGGAGTAACTTTATAGTGCCTAAGTGTGTGCACGGTACACAAGAGCACTCTATTCCTTTTACCCTCATAACCCAGTGGGACGGAAGACCGACACGACCGGCGAGAGATCAGACGCAGGGCCGTCTTTTTACATGTCCATCCGACGCATGGATCATCTTACTTGTCAGACAATTAGGTGATCAGACTGTATTGTCCTAACCAAACTTGGAAATAACATGTTTCCAACGCGGGAATCGAACCCACGACCTCCGAGTCAAGAGCCGCGCTCTTAACCACTGGACCACGGAGGCGTTATTTGGCACATGTAGAGACCATGGCAAAAGATAAAAAAAATTAAGGATACCGCAGGATTTTCTTGTTCACGCAAGAAGTCGCTTATAACTTTATGATATGTATTAATTTAGGTATATTTTGGTATATCATGATATTATACTCATATGAGACGTACTATACTTCCAGAATTGCCATATCGAGTTCTGATCGTGCCATCTCGGAAGGCCAGCCAAACTACCGCCAACTGCTGGCTGTCTATATCCGGAGCTAACGGGGAGTCCACGCCAAAGATACCGATTCCCAGAAACACCAACGAATTCGTCTTCCATGTAAGTTATTAGTTATTACTTATTACGCAACACACTCCGTACTTAGGATATCTTAGGGCTCCCACACATAATTGCGAATTCGCGAATTTCATTATGAGTTTTGTCGCAAATACTTGCGATGCGAATTCGCAATTTTGTGTAGGAGCCCTTAGGCCTACTTGTGCTGATCAGAATTACTTACTAACTAATCTTGTATTAAAATATCATACCTTATCTTTTAAACAAGGACAATTCAAGTTAACAAATCGCACCGTGGTGCCAGGCGACAAAAATACTCGCCTATTAGCTTTGTCCACACTGGGCCTTTTTTTGTTCATCAAGGGCATGCGTTATAGCGCAGTCAACAGCGAACGTGAGGCATGCCCGTGACGCGCGTTGAAATCGTAGCGCTCGCTATGACACTTTTCTTTCAACGCGGGTGGATTTTGACGCATTCAATTATTGAATATGCCAAACGAAAGTTGAATAAAAAGAAGATGACGAAAATTGAAGATGAAATTGCATAATGTGGACATAGCTATTCAGCGTTACCTAATAAATAATCCGAATTTCCCTGATTACATCTACCAAGAATATAACATTTAAGTTTGCATTATCATTGCCGTGTACTTTAAACGATTTGTTATATTGTTTTCAGCACAAAAATTTAGGTGTACTGTCGACGTTACGTATCGGTCACGACAACTCGGGGTTGTCGCCGCGCTGGCTGCTAGATCAAGTGTTCGTGCGAAATGAAGTCACGGGACACACTTATACGTAAGTATTGCGATTTAAATATTATCCAAGGGAGTGCCTCCGCTGTCGGCGCCGGCTCCCAAAAATATCAGTAATGGGAACCGGCGGTAGGTATACTGCCGGCAGCCGAGATATTAAAACAACGGCTGCCGGCGCTGGCACTCAAAATGGGAGCCGGTGATAATGCGTAAAGCGCTAGGTTCCAGTGCCGATACACAAATTTTAAAAAGAAATAATTATAATCTCAAATATATTCGACTTAACCGACTTCCTAAGGTGAAGGTTAGGTACCAATTTGTTCGGCTGTGGATATTTTAGTTTTTTGTGATGCATTTTCTTAGCTTAGCTTTACCTTAGCTACCTTTTTTCAGCTACCAAAAAGTAAGATTTTGCACCACAGTTATAAACCCCGTGGTATACTTCCGAAGGTACTGAACAGAACTTAAGTTGTTTAAAGAAGCAATGATATTGTATTATGCTACTATACAGATCACATTTATCAGCATCATCATCACCACCATTAACCCATCAAGATTCAAGCCCCATACGAGCACCGATTTGTACTTTTCATAGTCCTTTAGCTCAAGACTGATGTTTTTGATCATTATTCTGTCATTTGACAAGCGATGTTTGCCTAATAGGCGCCGGCAGCTTATTCGGCAAACATCGCGTGAGTTCGGCAAACTTCGGAGTTCGGAAAACGGCGCCGGCAGCCATTTCAGCAACCGACGCCGGCAGCCATTTCGGCAACCGGCGCCGGCAGCGGAGGCACTCCCATTATCCAAACAAACATTCAAGTTAGACGACATTTAAAAAGCAGCCTATCTTGCGATTTAAATATTATCCAAACAAACATTTAAGTTAGACGACATTTAAAAAGCAGCCTATCTGTCAAGTAACAGTTTAACAGAGTAGTTGAGTGCCGAGTTTCGTTTATTAACACGTTGGCTGATGGCAGCCAGCATCACTGGTGGATTCACATATTTTTCTTCTGTGTGTGGCCATGAGCATCACCGTTGGGACCAAAAGACCAAAGTAAATTGTATGGGGCGTGGGAGGAATTACTGAAGGTGTAGTATGGTGGGCAGCCAACGTCTTAATGTGTTCCCAGTCATACGCTAAACATAAGTACATTGTATTAATTCAAACGGCATCTCAAGAATATGAGTCCAATAAGACACCCTGGTTTACGGTCAGGTTCCTGTGCAACCGCTGGCTGGGTACCGGCGTAGACGACGGGTCGACGGAGCGTGTGATGGTGGCGGGCGAGCGCGCGCGGCCCCCCGCGCACCCCGCACACCCCGCACAGTCGCCCACCACACATCTCTCCACCTCCACCATACAGCACATGATTGGTGAATACCCCGCGCCCGACGCCGTAGCTTCGTACTGACAGTGCAAAAAAAATAAACGTCACGTGACAGCTGTCATATTTTGCCGCCATGTTCTGTGAAAACTGAAAAGTGCACGTTTCCATTTGCGAGAAGCTTGCATGCTTAGAAATGAGAGCAATCGCCTTTCCATGTATGAAAATACTAGGCAGCGCACTAGAATAATATTATGAACTGATAATGTGCGTCGCAATTAACAAACTATTAGTGCACTAAAATGAGCATGTCTTTAGCCTTTGTTGTTTAGATAATTCTATTCTTCTAAATAATGCCACCGTATATTATTTACATTATGTTAAACTTGTTAATTAAGTTATAATTTAAATTAAGGGTAAGGGAGGATGTTGAGGAACGAAACTGTTCCTGCAGGTCATCATTTTGTTAGTGGCATACTATTTAGAGAAGGCGCCAGAGGGTAGTGAGTATGCAAAATTCGAGTGACGAATAAATGATGTATATATTACCATGAAAACTACCAGCGAAAATTGGTTTGAATGAAAGCAAGTGGTTTTTTTGAACCGACTTCCAGAAAGGAGGAGGTTATATTATGTTCGTCTGTTTATTTAAAACGTCATAAAACGAAATTTACCTTTTATTCAATCAACTCAAGTATATAAAAACATTGCCTATTCATTCCTTGATGTTAAGAAATGGTACGGAACCCTTCGTTTGGGAGTCCGACTTGCACTTGGCCCATTATTTTAAAGGCACGCGTCGCACGGACGAATATAATTCGACCTTTACTGTAAGGGCGAAAAGGGGGTGTGAAGGGACTCCCGCAATTTCGCATGCTCACTATCCTCTGGCGTTAATTTAAGGTGCTTTAAAATCGACTAAACTATTTACAAAAGGAATTTATAACTATCATAAGATTTTTAAATGTATTGGTAGAATTTGTTTTTTTTTCTAATTTTTGTTTCTTTTTATTTTTATGTTACTTTGTTTTCTGTATGTTTTAGTTTTTTGAACATTTTCTTTTATGCGCGAGGAATCTGATTTACAGTCGTAAGTATAAAAACAACTCAATTCAAACCCATGACTCCATGTTTAATACATTTGTGATAGTATAGTTTTATATCTATTGTTATATTTTTGTTGCATATTAAGCAGTATTGTGACGAAAAAGTGTTTATTAAAGCTGTAGATTTAGGGCTTGTTTCACCACTTTCTGATAAAGTGCCGAATAGGCTATTCACAGCTTTTTGACAGATTCTCCATACTTCATCTGTCAAGTTAAGTGGTGGTCGGTGGATTGCCTATTCGGCACTTATCAGGAAGTGGTGAAACAGGCCCTTAATATAAGAGAGTAACGATGGTAGATGAAGCTGCTAACATTTTCTTCTTTTATTTGCACGTAATTTTCTTTTTTATCACATTAACACTAAATATTTTTAAAAAATCAACAATCTCGATAAAAGCAGTAAAATATAATTTTTTTAATGAAATGAGGGGGTAAACGAGCAAACGAGTCACATGATGGAAAACAACTACCGTCGCCCATGGACACTCGCAACATCAGAAGAGCTGCAGGTGCGTTTCCGGCCTTTTAAGAGGAAATACGCTCTCTTTTAAAGGTTTGCAGGTCGTATAGGTCCGGAAATACTGCTGGTGGCAGTTCGTTCCAGAGTTTTACAGTGCGCCGCAGAAAGTTCGCGAAAAACGCACGGTGGAAGTGTGAATATGTTAATTGATTCAACGAATGCGCTATTTACTATATAAAAAGACTGCCATACCCACGATGGAGGTGCTACATCTATTATTATCATCTCGATCAATAAACATTTCAGTCCTGTTGAGTTTATAACATCTAGGGTAAATGACTAGTAGATTGGACAGCACTAGTCATTGGAAAAAGCACAAAAACACCATATTTATTAATGTTGCTTTAAAAACTGACTGTTTTTCTTTAAAAACAGGCGTTCTTTTACTTTAAAAACAGGAAATTTTTAAAGCAACATTAACAATTATTGTGTTTTTGTGCTTTTTCCAATGATGTCCAATCTACTAGTCATTTACCTTAGTCGATAATTAATTTAGAGGCTGGTCATGGTTTTGATCTACATTGTGATTCCTAGTCATTTGTGACACAAAAAGTGATAATGACCCATCAGGATTAGATTTAATGAATTTTTGACATCGAATTTTTATGGACTCTGTCTGAAACTACGAATAAGTCTGAAATCAATAATTCATTAGCCCTATTACGCAAGTGAGATTGTTGATTTTTTACTAACATTGCCACAAATGCACATTCTCATTGATCTCATTGATAATATACATGTGATAATTATTTTTTACGTAAAACGATTCTTTTTTTTCTTTCATGTCAATTATAAAGTTGATACCTTAACCGCCCAGCTATCTTTCAGGTGACTGCGTTAACGCCATAGTAAAATGGCACTACCAGTCGAAGCGAGAGAAAGACGCAAACTCTCTCAGTGTTCTCTTGTGTGGCGAAAATGGCTTAGTCAAGTGTCTGGAGCAAGCGTTCTTGTGCGGGTTCAAGTCTGCCCGTCTGTTCGGCAAGAATCTCTTCATTTGGGACTATTTTGGTAAGTAAGCAATTGGTAATTTTTAAGGCTGCCTCAGATTAGCATGGCGTGACTGTAAACAGTCCGGGCTTTCTGAATAGGTCGCTTGGAAATAATATGTTGTGGCATCTATTTGTGGATTGTCCATCTACAGTAAGGGCCAACCCACACGTACCACAACCACACCACGTCGCAACGACAAAATGCCGTCAAGCAGTGGTTAGTACCATGCCACACGATGCAGTGCGGCGGCGATACGGCGCCTGACCGGTGCCGCTCCAGTTTCCTACATATAAAAATGGATGGTATGGCACACTTCACCGTCCGGTGCGCTCCGGCGCTGCACCGCACGCGCACCGGAATCGAGGCGAAGCGGGGAGGCGGGGAGCTCGAGTCCGTCGCTGCTACAGTACTGCAAAACTTTGCGGTGCCGCACTCACCGTGTGGCAGGTAGTCCGGCGAAATGGCCTCCGGTGCGGCATCGCACCGCGTCGTGTGGCATGGCTGTTACGCGTGAATGGTGTCGCTGCAGCTTATTGCAGTTGCGTTGTGGTACCGACAAAATGTCGACGTGGTTGCGTTGTCGCCAGTAGTTGCGATGTGGTTACGTACGAAAGTCAATGATACGGAGGGGGGAAGAGCGCGGGCGGTGTGTACGTACTGTCATTGCATCGACGCAACGTTGTGGTTGATATGTGGTCGGTATCACACAAGTGGTCGACAACGACTGCAAAATGTGGTAAGCAATATGCAATACGAAATATACGCCCGACAGCGTGGTGTGGTTGTTGTTGTCGTGTGGTTGTGGTAAGTGGCCCTAAGCTTACACGTACTTCTGAAATGTCACGACTCACGAGTCACGGTCATAATCACGCCTAATTTTGACGTACCTTAAGAAGTAGAAAATGTTATAATATCATCATGCGTTATTCAAACGAACTATCAAATTCCGGTTTACCTGGTAAATAACGGTTTCCGGTACCTGGTAAATAACAGGAGGTTCGTGTTAATCGAGTGAGTCAATAAGATTATAACCATTATAACATGTTTATTTCTTTCTTTAGCGAGAGTAAAGGACGAGTTCAAAATGAGCCTGTGCGACGAAACAAACGTACAGAGTAAAGGGTGCGGCGTCGCATACAACTGCCGGCAGGACCAGGAGCACAGAGCTATATGGCGGTGCTACTGCCATCTGCTGGACGAAGTCAACTCCGTCGGTCGAGCGCTCGGCAAAGACGGCAAATTCCAGCTGTTCGTTTGCCTCAGTTTACGGTATGTGTCTCTATAATGTTGATATTTTGCGGTACGTTTTCCATGGAGTCTCACTATAATTATTGTTTTTAGTAAATGATACAAAAAATATTTTTTCTCTCCTAACAAAAAGTAGAGGGATTTCATATTACTGATTTAGAGTCTGCCGCATTGCGTTGCGTCGTGCACTGTATGTCTACGTTGCATCACCGCTGCCAGTTGCGGTGACGCGATAAAATATAACAATTTAATTGTATTAAGCTTCAGCCTTGGATTTATAATTAGGCCGTATAGGCCGCGGCCTAAGAGCGGCAGCGTCCTAGTGGGGCGGCAACGCTCTAGGGGCGTGACAGATTACGTATTTGGGGCAGCGGAAATAAGGTGGCCTACTTACTACTACTAAAAATATAAATCCGGCACTGATATGCTTGTGCTGAAACAGTACCGCATAAATCACAGCGCGGCCAATACAGTATTGGCCAATCGGAGCGTGTTGTTGTAGAAGCTCCGACAGACTTTCGTTGCTTCTCCGTCAATTCTAATTCCAACTTTTTAAAGTCACACGTGATTTAAAGATAAATGTGTTGACTTTACAACCTCCTCCAACTAATTCATCGGCTAAAACAATTTCGTTTATTCGTCAATGTTAAAGTGCGACAAGGCTTTAAATGAACGTGGGTGGGGGCGCTGCTGGTAAAGAAGAACTGTCAAAAATTGCGTTTTTGTATGATGGCTGCGTTAGTTCCATTTTTTCGCCACGTTCATTTAAAGGCTTGTCGAGCTCCACACACTTATGCCGAGGTATACTTTTTCAGGGAGCATTGGCTGCACAGAATGCTGGTACCGATGTCGATGACGCGCGTCACGGCGGAGATGTACGAGGAGCAGAGCTTCATGCGCAAACGCGGCCTGCTCACCTTCCTGCGACAGATACTCGAACCGCTCGACGAATTCGACATCGTTCTAGAAAACTCTCTCACGCAAGGAATTTAATTTATAAAAAAAAAACTTTAAAACAAAAATACTCGTAGACTAAGATTTTTGTCTCTTTTTTGAAATGTTATTTAATTGTTATTATTCAGTCATTGTTATTATTATTTCTCTGGTACGTCGTTATTTATTCCATGACAGTGGAAACGTCGATTCGTTTTGAAGTGGAGGTAACCGGTTTGAAACGTTACGTAAAGGTTATTATAACTTGGCATAGTTTAGTAATGCTCGATGTCTGCACTTTATACGTCTTGCCAGTTCTAACCAAAGATTGATTACTTTTTAAGTGTTACACATATTTTTTTTTAATATTTTTTGCTAGCGTTAGATAAGTTTTCTACATTATTTTTCATTCATTTTATTGTTTAGATGTTTTATCATCTTTTTCGGATTTTAATTTTTTAATACCGAATTTAAGAAAAAAATTAAGTAAGTAGTTTGTATTAGCGCTGCTGGTCAGTGTTTTTGTAGTCTAATATATGCCGTACTAGCTCGAACCGTATGTCGTGTTGTTTAATCGAAAATAATATTATATAGATACAGAATCTCTTAATATAGGTTCACTTACTGCAAAATAATAATTTTGACGCACACTTTACGTTAATAATATTACCAACTTGACTATCGTAGTATAACTAGAGAAAACTTAAAACTGTAATGCAAAATATGATCTCTGTTAAAAGTAAACCAGCAGTTGGTCGTAGAAATCACAAATAAAAATCGTCAATTACCAGTGTGGAAAACGATATTATATCATGTTATCATAGGTTAGGCTAAGAACAATAACATTCGTCAACGTCTTACATAGATAGTATGTCTGGTCTCTGTACATACTAACGCGAACTGTTTTAGTAGATATTATGTCACCGTAAGATTGTAAACACCGCGAGATTGTAATATGACGAAGTGATGGTTTGTAAACAAACAGTTTTCCTGTAATTTTAAATTAATTATTTCATATTTAAAATAACTTCAATTGCCTGAATATTTTATGTATAACATTGAATAAAATTGCTAAATAAAATTGCTGCACGCGCTAACTACTGGATCGATTCGACAATAATTATCGAGGAAGGTTTAATCCTTCGATCGCGGATTCTTGGAAATCTATTGTTACATTATGGGGCTTGAAGGATTAAAATATATTTTATCACGCCAAGACTAGTAGAAGCGAAGAAACGGAGGAAAATGTGAAAATACGGGAAATATTATTTGAAAGAGCTTATCTCATGAACAACTCTGTTATTTGGCACAAATAAAAAGTAGACCATGTGAAGGATTATAGGTTCTTTTTGTGGGCTAATTTGTCTGAGAAATTCCTTATTTACGCGGGCGAAGCCGCGCTGAACGTCTTGTTATTGATATCGAGCAAAATATTATGGCAGAATAATCTCGTTTGTTGTATGTAATGCGTTACTTTCAGGCATTTCAAACATAAAAATATATACCTAATTTTCAATAATTATTATCGTTTGGTCTGTTTGCAAAAGCGGGACAATTTCGGCCTCGCGGGGGACAGCGGGACAGACCGCCTGAAAGCGGGACTGTCCCGCCCAAAGCGGGACGTATGGTCACGTTAGTTATACATCTCATACCATTTGGCATTGAAGTTATTTTAAATACGAAATAATTAATTTAAAATTATAGGAAAACTGTTTGTTTACAATCCATCACTTCGTCATATTACAATCTCGCGGTGTTTACAATCTTACGGTGACAGATACATACCCACTTAGTAACATGTCCTTACATATATTTTACGTCATATAATATGTGAAAAAGTTGAGTGTATCTGTATTAAGGTGATCGCACATTTATCAGCACGCACGCGCCGAACGCGCCGCTTTTTAGAATTTGTTGTGACATAAATCATGATGTGAAACCTCGCACATTCTTCCGCACCGTATGCGCCGCATTTCGTGAACTATGCGGTGCCTTCGACTCGTACGGTGCTGACAAATGTGCGATCATTAGCTTTACAATATTTTACAAAATAACAATGTCATATTATTTTTCTTTCCGATGCCCATCGGCAAAATCAAAGTCATTTGATCACTGCACACCAGTCACCATACGCAATATAAAAATTTAACGACTTTAGCTAAAAGCATTTTTACATTACGCAATACTATATTGTACCGATAAATGGTATGAAAGAGATAGGGGTATGTTATAATTTGAAAAATTACAAAGAAAAAGAATGGTTAATATTTATTACCGATGATACCACCGATGTTGTAAAGTATGAAAACACTGTCACTCTTGAGCATTCCAGCAAAAATTTTAATTCAATTTCAACTCAATAAATCCAAGATGCATTTACAAGGCTTGTAACATAACAATTAAGGTGCTCCCTCACGGCGAGCATTCACTTGTAATGTAACATTATAGATTCGTTTTTGAGCATTACATTACACGTGTAATGTAGCATGATTCGACTTTGACCATTACATTACAATACTATCTCCCGGACTGACGAGCATTCGCATGTAATGTAACATTCGACAACAAACAACAACTTTGAGCATTCCATAGCTAGTTGATGTTACAAGTTGTTTCAAAATATTACACACTGTATCATTACAAGGTGCGCATTGTAATGCTCGGTTTTGTATCATTACAAGTTGCGCATTGCAATGCTAGACTCTGTAACGTTACATTACAAGCGAATGCTCGTCAGTCCGGGAGATAGTATTGTAATGTAATGCTCAGTCGAATCTTCAAGCTCCCGGTGAGGGAGGACCTTTAAAGTCTAAATGTTAATTAGATGATATTTAAAATGTAGCGTAATGTTTGTTAACTTTTAAGCTTAGTACATCATAAAATTAGTAGCCGTAGAGAAGTGTGCTTTTATTTTTGTGTAAGAGTATTTAGTTATAAAAAAATACTTACCTTTATTTCGATACGTCATTCAAAATAAGTAAAAGTGTATTTAGGTTTACGTGTGTAGTTTTCACTACAACTTATAAAAAAAAAAAGAAATAACGTTGTAAAAATAAATCCGACGGCATAGCTATTTGCATTTATTGTTCAGATGTAACAATATGAATAATGAATATACACAAAATATTATAGATATATTTAAAAAGTAGTATCTTACATAGCTCATTTTTAAACGTCCCTAAAATAATACTATATTATAGGCATACCAAACACTGCCGTCAATAGATACTCTAAGTAATAACACCTATGCCATGCAAAACTTAGTATATATTTATATCTCTATATCGTTTGTTTCTTTGATACAATACTAAAATATGTTGTATAGATTTAAAATTTATTAGAACATTTTTATTTTATTTAAAAAGATATGGACCTATACATATGTATACAAATGGGAGCCAAAGACAGTAGCACTGCGATTAACGCAATAATATTATTTAATCGTAAGTTTAGCTTGCAGGTTGCAAAAATAAAATGTTAACGTTTTCAAAATCATGTAATTTATGTAGATAACAAAACAAAATTATTACGCGCATAAATAATAAATATATACAACTACAGACCGTGACAACTTTAAGATTTCTTGGCGCACATCTTTACAAATCCACCGATAGCGTACAAAAGTTACAAATTACTTGCCAAAGTGTAATTGTAATATGTTAATATAATTCTGTCTGATAACCAGTGGCGGTTCTAAGGCTGTCTACACACCAAAGCCGCCGGCCCGGCGGCACGAACCCGGCGGGTTAATGCTGGCGGGCAAACCCGGCGGCTTCTGAATGTTGCAATTCGGACGCCGGCCCGGCGGACGAACCCGGCGGGTAAACCCGGCGGCTCGGGCAGCGGGCAACTGAATGAGCGCAAGCCGCCGGCAAGTTTGTTTAAGAGGCCGGGTGCCATCGAAATTCTCATACATATATAATACCAAAATCATACGAAAACTACATTATTATTTTTGTACAGGAACCTAGGTAATTACTATTTTAAACTGAAAAATAACTCAAACATGTTAAATATTTTCGTATGTGAGAATGATTTTGGTATTACGTATTTGTATGAGAATTTCGATGGCACCCGGCCTCTTAAGCCCCGGCCTTGCCCGGCGAGCTATACCGCCGGCAAGCTTGTTTAAGCCCCGGCCCCCGGCCTTGCCCGGCGGGTTATGCCGCCGGCAAGCTTGTTTCAAAATGAGGCATCCGGCTTTGGTGTGTAGACAGCTTAAGGGGTGGCGAACATACAGGGCAATCGCCCGGCAGCCCCGGATCTAGGGGGGGGCAAGCCGGGGCCCATGCCCCGGGCGGCAAATTCAGGGGGCGGCAAAATTCACACTTCACGGACCAATGGACAACTCATCATTTATTTAACTTTGACCACGGAATAAATAATAGCACAAGTACAGCAATTTCATGGCCATATCAACTTGACCGATACCCTGAGCGCGGAGTGAGACGTGCTGCACGATCATATTCATATTATTTTGGTCAAAAAAGGGGAATAAACGTTTATTTATTTATTTATTTTATTTTATTTATTTAATATATTATTATTCGCGAGGCGCGTAGACATCGTTCAAAATACGCGCCCGGCTCCCGCTCGCCTGCAGGAATCGCAGAGCTCGTTTTAGCCAACTAAAACTGATTAAAATTATTTGCGATCTTCTATGAGCCAGGAACGCTTAATAGACTAGGACATCTACCTTCAAAAATAATGAAAAGTGAAAGAAAATTACAGTAGGATGAAACCCATTACAAAAGGAGGAGAATATTATAAAAATTGAGGGAAAAATAATTTACGGGCGATCTGAGTTTGGGAAAAGTGTGGAGGGAGGTTTTAAGGGGGAAAAACGGTTTATCTCGATTTCTGGCAAAACTAATATTCCTATGAAAAAAGTCAAATGGCAAAGTTGTAGGTAATAAAAAGATTTTCGATTTTTTGTATGTTCTGAGAAGATTTACTATGGTGAATTATATATTTTCTTTCACCATCGGAAAGTAGAGATTTCAACGAACAGAAAGCATACCAACTTTTTGAAAAAAGCTGATATTTTGACATGTGAATTTTCGATTGAGAATTAGGGTATTTTTTCTATTTAAATTCAAAATAAGGTGAAAAAATAAATATTTCTAATCAAATAAATGACAGCGTATTTGGGACTTGAAAATGTAAGTTATCACCAAATTGTATGAAAAAAAAATTTTTTTGTAAAAGATATAAATAAAAAACCAAAAACATGTTTTTTTTTTAATTTTCACATAAATTTTATATTATGGAATGGTTATGGAAAAAAAGTGTAAATACAAAAATTTTAGATCTTTTTCTTACCTACAACTTTGCCATTTGACTTTTTTTCATAGGAATATTAGTTTTGCCAGAAATCGAGATAAACCGTTTTCCCCCTTAAAACCTCCCCCCACACTTTTCCCTAACTCAGATCGCCCGTAAATTATTTTTCCCTTAGTTTTTATAATATTCTCCTCCTTCTATTCTAATGGGTTTCATCCTTGTATAATAGAGATCAGTGGTTTCATCCTACTGTTATTTTTTTTTGTTTTAAAAATTATTGGTCCTTGTCTATATCGGGTCTTGCAATCTTAGCGATAGAAAATCGTATTGAACACGAGTTAAATTATGATAAGGCTATAGATTTATTTGCTGAACAAAAAGCTCGAAGAGTAAAATTGTAATTTCAATTCACTTTAATAATATACTTATTTGATTTTTATTATGCATAAGTATTTGTTTTTATTTTAAACCCTACCCTGTTAAATTTATATATCCTACATATTGATAGCTGAAATTATATGGATGATAAAGGTGAAAATAAACATAAGTAGGTAGGCGGGGCGGCATTTTTCAGTTTTTGCCCCGCCTAAAAAAAAAATTTAAGATCCGGGGCTGTCGCCCGGGGCCTCGCAAAGACCTTCTGCCCGGGGCCTCGCAATGGGTAAGGCCGCCACTGTTGATAACTAACTTACCAAGTACCAATAGCATGCGCGTACACCCGCCTAGATTACTCTTCGCTCCAAAGAAACCTAAAAATTGAGCATATAACATTGAGCGTCTTTTGATACTATTTTTGCCAAACGATCTTAAAGTAATTTTGCGTTTGCAATCTCACCTTCACCTATTTATGATAATTACTATCGCCGTTTACGCACAGGCCTTACAAAAATTAAACGCCTACCTACATCGTTAATGCCCCAGCATTGAATAAACGTGTTACCATAGTATTTTATTATTACCGATAAAATTAAATTTCAATGATAATATTGAACTTTAAATATTCCAGTGTGTGTTAGCATATTACTTTGTGAAAATTTGTTATTTTGGAGCCGTCCTGCGCCGACAAAATGCGCTCCGTAAGTCCGTAGATGCCGTCTGATTTTATCCTCAATATGCTTAGTTCCTTCGTGCCAAATATTAAATATGTAGTATTTTTATCTAGGAAATATATTTTAATTCCTTATTACACAAAATTATTGGTGAGATCGCACTGCGACAGTACGCGGCAGCGACGCCGGACGCGTCACTTCTATGGAACGTAAAACCGTCGCTGTCGCGTAGTGACGCTTTAGTTCTGTTTTATGGTTTTGCCTTTATCATCAGACTGTTATTTTTTGTATATTCTAAATTCGAGTTTAAAAATGTTTCTTCTTTTGATATTTTTTTGAACTGGAACTTTCATCATAAACATACTTCCAATAATTAATGCTGATGAAGGTTTATAAAAACTTACTGTTTCAAATGGGAAATGTTTTGGATTGCTTCCTACTTCATAATTTTACCCTATTTTTAAGAGTTTGCAATGAGAAATTTTCAAAAATACAATATTTACCTAATATAAACAGCCTTATAAATTATAATATAAAACCTTCTACTTTATATGGAGTCAGTTAAAAATATTATAATAATATCATTAGGGCCCGGAAAAATATGTATTAAAAAATCCAAAATATGTACTTAAAATATGTACTAAAAAATCGAAAATATGGAAAAATATGGACTATAAAACAGAAATATGGAAAAATATGGAGTATAAAATTACAATAATTAAACATTGTTTTAGTGTAGGTAACCCTTAAATATTTATTTTATTTAAATTTTTTTATCAATTATTATTAAAGTTATATAATTAAATATACTGTAAAAATTTCAAGTGCCTAATAGCAAAAAAATTACGTTTGTTGTATGGGTCAACAACTACTAAAAATGGTCAACAAATACTAAAAAAAAAATAATTATTAATTTTATTTTGTTTTTAGTATTTGTTGTTATAGCGGTAATAGATATACACATTCTGTGAAAATTTCAGAAGTCCAGCTATAGCCGTTCTTAAGATACAGCCTGGTGACAGTCAGACGGACAGACAGACATCGAAGTCTTAGTAATAGGGTCCCGTTTTTACCCTTTGGGTACGCCGGAACCCTAATAATCGGCACAGAATTTTGTTTTTCTTTGTGTGTTACGTACTTAAATCCTTTATTTTACCCGAAGACCGAAACATATTTCAGTTTTTGTTTAGCCTTGTCAGCAACAGGACCTTTTGCATCTGAAACATTATTTTCTATTTCTTTATTAATTCATGAAGCCCCAAGCGGCCACATCCGGCCGCGATAACAATGAAAAAGCTATTGTGTTTCGTTTTGCCACGACTGATGGGTTAATCCTTCGATCGCGGATTCTTGGAAATGCTATTGTATTCTATTGTTGTCGCGATCACCGGTGCTTTTATGGGGCTTGAATCCTGAAGGAATAATCTTTGGAAACAATAAATACGACGATGAAGCGCGAGAGGAACGAAATACGCAGCCGCATGGTGGCGGGAACGTATATTTTTTTTGTATTTTTGTGAAAATATGGACGATTGTGACATTTTCTTGAACCCTAAAATATGGAAAAATATGGAAAACAAAACTTGGTTTTTCACAGTCTAAACATGATAATTCGTGTAAAAAACACATTCTAGGCCGAAAATCACGCAAAACAAAAATATGTATTTACATATAAATCCGGGCCCTAAATATCATTATGTGTAATATGTAGGATGCAGTTACATTATAAGAAAGTGTTTTTTAAGATTGGTTACACTAAAGATTTGATTGACCTGTATTTTTTTTTTCTTTCGTAAATTTTTATTATATTTATTATACTTAATTTTAGTTTTATTATTTGCAATAAAACTGTCTTCCTGTTGATATATTAATTCTGCATCTGTACCAAAGACAGAAACCTGTAATAACTTGAAAATTGTAAGTGTAATAACTAATAATATTTTTTAAAATAATTCAGTTTTTTTTTCCACCTCCATCGTGGGTATCGTAGACAAAATAGATTTTCAATTGTTATGAGGCAGCCGGCTGCCGCTTGGGGATTGATATAATGGGATTTTAGGGTTCCGTACCCAAAGGGTAAAAACGGGACCCTATTACTAAGACTTCGTTGTCTGTCCGTCTGTCCGTCTGTCTGTCACCAGGCTGTTACTCGAGAACGGTAATAGCTAGAGTTGAAATTTTTACAGAATGTGTATATATGTTGCCGCTATAACAACAAATACTAAAAACAAAATAAAATTAATATTTAAGGGGGGCTCCCATACAACAAACGTGATATTTTGGCCTTTTTTGCTCTATATCAATACCCAGCAAGCACACAACTTGTATATTAACCAAAACAGATACAGAATTATGTCTTGAAGTCATATTAATTCTTTTAATCGTCACTATCTAAATATGAATACTCTATAAAGGCATTTATTGCATCAAATTATGCTTACTGCTATAATATAGTTAGAATTATTATTTTTAACAAAAAATTAAAACCGACTTCCAAGGTAAAAACAATAATAACAACCTTTTAATATGAACTAAAAAGTGTTAAATAATTTTTCCTATCTGATAGTGCCTTTTTCCGAATTCGGCTAAACCTCAACTATTTCTGTACTCAATCTTCATTATTTTCAAGTCGGTACCAAATAGCTGAATCTTCAGTTCTCCGACAGAATATTTGAAACTTTTGGAATTGGCACCGACTTCAAAATTATGAAGATTGAGTACAGAAATAGTTGAGGTTTAGCCGAATTCGGAAAAAGGCACTATCAGATAGGAAAAATTATTTAATACTTTTTAGTTCATATTAAAAGGATGTTATTATTGTTTTTACCTTGGAAGTCGGTTTTAATTTTTTGTTAAAAATAATAATTTCACTCTTTTTAGTTACCTAGTAGGTAAACCTTAGCATATATTCTACGTACCTACTTATTTACATATTCGCGTTTATACTTCAGAAACTGTGTTTATTTACGTGTTCCACGTGATTTATATTAATAAAACTAAATACGTACCGAAATAAAACGATAGACGCATCACGCAAGGGTTTTATTTTGTTTATTGAATTAAATTTTGCCCGCGCGCTCCCCGAACTCTCTCGAAACGTCGCCATCTGGCGAAAAACTAAAGGTAGGTACAATACCCGGCAATAAATATTGCACATCGACCTTTGGAAAGAGACATTCGGCTAATTTCGGTTTCATAGAGCGTTATCTTTGTAGCACACACCTATTTGACATTAAGTCAGTCGTTCACAGATTATTATTATATATTTGTAGAAGTGAAATCAGTGAATTTTTAGACAAAGATGACAGTGACAGTGATATAAACATAGACAACTTGTCTTTGAAAGATTTACTTCAAAAAAATACTTTTTATGGTCCGCTTTATAGCTTTTTAAAAAATGTTGGGAAAAAACTTTAATTCCGTAATGCCCTGTGTAATGTTAAGTTAAGTTACTTGCTGTTAAAAACAATGAAATGTATTTTAAGGACTGGGCTAAAAGGACTAGAATCCAGGCCCGTAAAATTTTATTAATAAAAAAAAAAATCTTCCTGTCCCTTTCAGTGACACGCTGACTATAGTGCGTTTCATCGAATAGTTCCTTATTCCTTTGCCGTCATGTTGGCATTCCTGTCTGTCAATAATGTAAACAAGGTAGACATGCTCTGCGAGTTTTCATAAGTTTTACTGTGATTTCGTGAGAAAATCATGCCGAAAACATTAAAGAGTGGTGAAACAATGATGGTGCTAAGAGTGAAAGAGTTTTGTGAACGTGAAAAACGTAACTAGGCCCCAATAATTCCATTAAACTCGGGTTGCCGCCATTACGGTTTAGTTTAATAGGGTTACCAGCGTCAGTTTAATCACCCTTAAATACAGTAAAACTTATGATTACTAATTGCAGAGCGTGTCTACCATGCTTACGTTATTAACAGAGAATGCCAACATGATGGCAAAGGAACTATTTGATGAAACGCACTTCTAGTAACGAAAACTACATACATGCGAACGAAGGCGCGGGTAAAAGCTAGTACAATAATATTATCAGGGCGAGCGAAGCGAGCCCTAGTACATCTCACAACACATTTTGTGGTACACTTAACGGACAAACTATGACGCCTATTGATTTGTGCTTTAACATAGTACATTTTTACATGTAAATGTGTTATCATCAGTCAGTGAAGGTGTGATGACGCGAGCCCTCACAAAGCTCGGCTTTTAGCTAGTAAATGCGGAAGTGAATTTGGTTGTTACGCCTTCACACACAAAGTACCAAGCGGATCATAATGAAACTTTCATAGGTACACGTTGTCCGGGGTATGGAGAAGGACATAGGGTACCTTTTATCCCGGGAAAAAGAACGGTCCCCGAGGGATAGAGTATAGACGTTAACGCAGGCAGAGCCGCGGGCGAAAGCTGTTAGAATTATGTACAATTTGCTTTAAGTGCATTTTGTGATAACATATTATCTCCCCTAATTTAAGGTAGCACAGGAAGGGTAATGTGGCAACATTAATTTGCATTAGTGCCAACATGACGGCAAACGAACTATTTGATGAAACCACAGATTAAGTATTATAGTCTATCCTCCTAGGATGAAACCAATGAGGTACATACTATCCTTAATCTGTGGATGAAACGCACTCTAAAGTTCTTTGGGGATGACACTATGATGCTTTTTGACCGAATTCCAAAAAGGAGGAGGTAATATGTTCGGCTGTATGTATCTTTTTTTTTGTATGTTCCACGATTACTCAGCCGTTTGTGGTCCGATTTTCAAAATTCTTTTTGTGTTGTATAGGGTTTAACTCGAATTTAGTACCATGTTCACAAAAGTGGTGATCTGATGATGGGATCCTTGAGGAATCGAGGGGACTTCTTGAAATTTGTATGGAAACATATAGTGTTTTTGATTTTTTCTGAAGCATTCGAGGTAAATGCTACCAAAAAGTAAGACTTCGCGCCAGGTTATACCCTGGATCCGAAGGTACCGAACAGAACTTTTGAATGCTTATAGGTACAGGTTCGGGGATTTCGGCGTTGTTTAAACAACTGAAAGCATAAGCTAATACATCAATTTGATTAATCATCATCATCACAACCATCATTATACCATGCGTCATCACACTATGACCCAATTATTGGTACTTTTCGTGATATTTTGCATCAAAGCAGACGTTTTTGATAATGATTTCGCTGTTTGTGGACCGATTTTCAAAATTCTCGTGTTGTTGTATAGGATATAATCTTAATTTTGTACAACAATTACGAAAGTGGTGAGCTGATGATGGGATCTATGAGCAATCGAGGAAAATCCTTGAATTTTATCAAAACACTCATAGTGGTTAAAATGTTGTTTCTAGTAAGTTAAACATATGTTACGAATAAGAGAAATTTTATACGAAGGTGTCTCTTGGTCCAAAGGCACTGAACAGAACTCTTAAATCTTTAAAGATAAAAGTATGGAAATTGCAGCATCGCTTAGATAACTGCAAGCATTTACCACAATTTCGCTTACAGTGACATAATGTGAATGTGATAAAAAAAAATCTTAACTAAAAAGAGTAAAATTATTATTTTTAACAAAAAATTAAAACCGACTTCCAAGGTAAAAGCAATAGTAATATGAACTAAAAAGTATTAAATAACTCTTACCCTTTAATAGTGCCTTTTTCAGAACTCGTCTAAATCTCAACTATTTCTGTACTGTATACTACAATCTTCATTACTTTGAAGTCGGTACCAGTCCCAAAAGTTTCAGATAATCTGACATTACTGAACTCACTATTAAATTAGCTGGTACCGACTTCAAAATAATGAAGATTGTAGTTTACAGTACAGAAATAGTTGAGATTTAGACGAATTCTGAAAAAGGCACTATTAACCCTAGAAAGATAATCATATTTTGCAATACGGATAAGATAATCATGCGTAAAATTGACGCATGTATTTGAATTTGTTGTAGGTCTAGGTTTATTATTTTATTTTTATGAATTGTATGTTATTACATATACACATACATTAGCATAATAAATACTACAGATAATTTTTTATACTCCTTTATTTGTATTAAAAAAAACACAACTTTGAACTCCTTCTATAAATTAATAAAATATTGTAACACCTTACTCTTTCTAATGAAAACTTATTTTTTATTTTAATAATCAGTCTCTTTTTAAGTAGAAAATCAACAGCAAGCTTTTCTTATAATTTAGGAACATAAAGTTACATAATATAAGTAACTTACAAACAGCTATGGCACATATCAACATTATGCTTACGACATATCACTTTTTCACAGTTTTTGCTGGTCGCATTTGCCTTTCTCCTTTTTTGAAAGGGAAAAAAGAACAATAAATCCTTTTTGTCTTGCTACTGGCTCATTATTATGATCTTCGGATGTATCAGGCACTTCAATTGGCAAAAGTATCAGAGATATTGTCTCGCAAAAATCTTTTCAAAGTTGGTGCTTCTAAGCGTCTACGCATAAACATAGAAGATAGTCCCAAGCTAAGATTTTTCATACATTTTATGCGACTCAGAGAGCCATAATGTTAATTGTAAAGAAAAATCCTTTACAATTAAGATTATGGCTGTAAATTACATAATATGCGTTAATGCACGCAATGATGCATTCCATAGAATAAAGCCATGGGCCATCTATTTGTCTTCCTACTACAGGACATTTGGTCTAGTGTGTTAGCGCCAACTTTTGCTTGATTATAATAGATAATAATTTCTGGTCACTCTGCACTTTATCTACACTTTCGTGGTCCGCTACTTCACTGTTGGTGTCCTCACATGGAAGCTTCTCATCACTTTGCATAGGAGTGGCCAGGATATCGTGTTCGTCTAAATTGGTACTCCTCACTGTTAATACTTATTAGCCTCAATATCTATAAAAATAAAATTATAATATTAGTTAAGATATAAAGTATTAAAAGTTACGAAATACAATAAAACTGACATATAACCCAAAATCATAAAAGTCACGATAAAGATAATCATGCGTAATTTTGACTCACGCGGTCGTTATATTTCAAAATCGGTGGCACTTACCTTGTTGATAAGTACGCCACGCAGCAGCTCCCAGCGACCACAGACTACTTAGAAGAACTAACGTTCCAGCGACGAATGAGACACAATAGACATAACTACCAGTAGTTCGACTGCAAAGAAATGGACAGGTTTCAATATCTGTCAAATTCGTCGGGTTTCACTAGGATAAGTTAAAGGCTGGCGCGCTGGCTGGTATAATTTATTTTTAAAATAAGATTTTGAAATTGAATTCTGACAGTTTTCTTTGCATGTGCCAAAATATAAACAACAACTAAATTTGTAGGTAACGACCCTAGCGACGACTTTTGTCATAATACGTCAAACTTATTTTTTTTTACATCAGTTCTAAGTCGGCATACTCTATCATTCTGTCTACTCTGAATGAAATGTCCTAAACGCACAGCTATGGATTCGCGCTAATTAGAAAGATAGAGCAAATATTCTAAAACGCATGCGTAAATTTTACGCAGACTATCTTTCCAGGGTTAAAGGGTAAGAGTTATTTAATACTTTTTAGTTCATATTACTATTGTTTTTACCTTGGAAGTCGGTTTTAATTTTTTGTTAAAAATAATAATTAATTTCTTCACTTTCTTGACGGACTTTAAACAATCTGCGTAAATTTCAGAAGTCTATATTATTTATAGCTATTAGTCGTGTTCGTTACGTTTTTAAACTGCGCATGCGCGGCTTTTTTGTGTGTCAGTGTGAGTGTCATATTCTAAAATACCTTGTCATGTTCTAAAATACCATCAATTTCTGTCAGATGACAGATCAGAGAGAAATCTGACAGATATTTTAGAACATGACAAGGTATTTTAGGGGGTTTTGGCGGGCATGTCAAAGAGTGCTGTTGTGTTTTTGTATTAATTTCCTAAAATTGTGTTAACTGGGTTTTTAATGTGTAATATTGGTAGAATATTAACCATTAGATATTCGTGTTCATGCACAAGTGTGGGAAAGTGATGTAATATCCAGAAACGTGCTATTTTGTGTACCCTCCAAAACTCCATCGAAAGTTTCAGTAAAGCGTCTACCACTTTACTGAATCGACCGACTTGACTCCTGTGACTGTATTGACTTTTACTTAGACTTTGACTAGACTCTAGACCTGACGATACATGAAAACGATGATGAAAATTATAATAGGAGGAATATGGTTTTCCCGCCATATTCCTTACCTTTTTACCTTGTCTGTGGCACAACATACACATCCTTTGTGTCAAAAAAAAAAGGTATTTTAGAATATGACACTCACACTGACACACAAAAAAGCCGCGCATGCGCAGTTTAAAAACGCAACGAACACGACTTTAATAGCAGTTCTTGTGATACAGACTGGAGACAGACAGATGGACAGACAACGAAGTCTGACTTCTGAGTAATAGACTTATAAGTCTCGTAAATAAAAATAAAAAAATGGGAAATAAAATAAAAAAACGGGAAAATAAAAATAAATAAACGGGAAAATAAAAATGACGACAAATAAAAATGACGTTTTAATTTGTAAACTTTTTACGATGTTTCCCGCCATTTTACTTGACACTGGCAATCCTATATTATCAGAAAAAAAAGATATAGTCTGTCAAGAAAGTGAAGAAATTAAAAAGTGGCAACATCGTAGTGTCATCCCTTTCAAATCAATCCAAGAAAAAAGGGATAACACTAGGATGTTGCCACTTTTTAATTTCTTTACTTTATTTTTGAATAATAAATTATAAATAATATTTTAAATATACTGTATACAAATTAAAAATTCAATAAAATATTAGATAATATAAGTAGGATTTTTGTTAAAATTTTATATTTTGCAAAATAAGAAAATTCTTATTGCAGTGGTCTGTGGTATCTACAGAGAAAAAATAAAAACTTAAAAAAAAGATGTCGCTGCTGTACTTGTTGTGCGGTCGTTCATTCGACATTCGACAAGTAAGATGGCGGCGATTAATGTGAAAGGCGAAACGTTGTCGTATTTTTACTTGTAAATAAAGAAATTGATCTTCTTGAGCACAGTTATTCACAAAAATTAATCTGAAAAGTTAGTGGCAAGTGTTAACATTAATGTGAATAGTTGCGTAACATTGTAATTGATTATTTGTGGCTATTATATTCGCTTCTACACAAAACCGTCGCAACGAGCACTCGAAGAATCGAGGCCATATTTATGATGTTATCTGTCGTGTGAGCGTCCAATAAAAGCACATTGATGAATGATTGTTTAAAACGAAGGCAATGGTATGTTTCTACAAGTAAATGCACACTTTCTGAAAAGGATTCTACATAAATAATTTTCTGCATTGTTCTGTCTCTCGACGCTACCATCATGGAGCGGCGCCTTATTTTTATTTACTTTGTTTTTATTTATTTCAAAAGATTTAGGGACTTGTAATATATTATGTTTCTTAATCTTCCTAATCTTTTTAAATTCTTGTATCAATATAGCATTTCAGCATTATTTAATTCTTTTTCAGGCATGTTGACACTTCGAAAGATATCAAAATAAAATAATGAATGATTTTCTGCTGAGTGCTTACAATCGAATTGATGGTAAATAAAGACTCTAAGTGCATAAAAACTATGGATGAGAGTGTGGACATCTGTTAAAATATAATATATTCAAGTGAAACAACACGGAGGTGGTAATGGATCCAGTAGGACCATGGTCAGCATACGCTCAATACAATCGGTTAGCGGGCGTACAAGCTGGTGCTGCAAGTGGGGACTTTCATCACCATCTAGCAAGTGGTGGGTCTGGGCTCGGAAGTCAATCAGTGCCATCCACAACTAGCCAATTGTTATTACAGGCTGCACATACTACGGCTTCCTTAGCTGGACAGCTGGGATCATCAACTGCTTCGCCTTTTAACCCAGGAGGATTCCTGTCACCACCAGCTGTAGGATATGATGCAGTATTCTCGCCACTTTTTCATCATGCAAACCCAAAACCGGCACATTACAGTTCTTCTTTACAAGCACAACATCGCCAAGTGATTGCCCAAGCACAAGCTGCAGCTGCATCAAAACAGACGTCCGTAGAGAGTGAGCTGTCGTCGTTGAGAGAAAATTATTCTCACCAGACATTAGCAACTCAAGGAACATTTTTTGATCAATCTGCAACACCTGGAGGAGCAACAGGATTAAGTTGGCAAGGGAATAACCAGCTACCAAGTCCTTTTGGAATTCTGCCTCATGAAAGTGTTGTACCTTCGTCTCCAAGCCCAGCGACTACTAAATCATCAGCTACATATGAAAATTTTAATGCTCATTTTGCAGCAGCACAAACTCTAAACAACCACCTTAATTCTCAAATTGCTAGTTCGGCCAAACAATCTAACAGATCCGGATCACCGGCAACGGCATCAAAGCAGCCAACATCGTCTTCATCATCCACCTTCTTCCAATCTCCTTCATTTGGAAACCAGAGTGATAATTATAGTTCGAGTAACTCAAAAAGTGGTCAGCTTTCATCACAGCAGGATTATGCTGGAAGTAAGTCTTATTCAAGTTCTGCAAGCTCAACTGCTCACACCCAACAATCATGTATTGTGTCAACTCCATCAGTGACCTCTTCCCCAACTCCACCTAGTAAAGATTATCGTTCTCCTTCCTCAACTTCTAGACCATCAGCATCCATTTATAATTCCCAGTCTCCGAAAAGCTCTGCAACAGAAAAGTCTTCTAGAACTACTATTAGTAGCAGTGGTTTTGTATCACCTACATCTAAACCACCACAAGTTCAAACTAAAGCCCAAAGTAAAATATACCCTGAACTATCTAATGAGCAAAGAAAAAGTTGTGATTCAAATCCAAGTGATAAGATTCAGCCCCAGTCATCTCCAATAAGTTACTCCATTATGGATGCTCCTGGAAGACTAAACTATAATAGTAGTTCTGCTAGCACCAAGTCCAATAGAATCGGTGGGTCTCAGTATTCATCTTCTCAAAGCTCTAGTTTCAGACATTATCAAAGTGGAAATAATGTTGAAGCAGATTATCATGTGAGAGCAAAAAGCAGCTCAAGTACAGATACAGGCTACTCAAGTAGCAGTTCCCAAAATGGTCCAGATTGTGGGGTGGTTGTAGCAAGAAAACAAAGTCCGCTTCAGACTGCCCCGCAAACCTCTCCTATAGGTCATGGCTCTAGTCCTGCATATCCCGTGTACCACAGTCCAATGAATTCTATTAATTCACCACAGCAGCATGGAGATCACTATTCTAAACCAAATAGTGTAGCTCCAAGGTCACCTTTAGATGCCTCCGTTACTAGACCTCCATCTCAGAATAGTCAAGTAGCATACCCTTCAGTTATAACGAGAGCATTAGGTATCGAACAAGGTAAATCCTTTAGTGAAAATAGGTTTGAACGTAATCAAAATCAGACTTCAAATCAAAGTTGTTGGGAGTCAGAGAGGCAGGCACCTAGAAAGTTTAGTTCTAGTAACTTTAGCAATAGTGCATCTGAAAGCAATACTCATAATAATGACAAACCTACACAAGCACAAAGTTCAACTGAAAGAAGTATTACTGCAACTGAGAAACATTATTTTGATAGTAATAATGTAGCATTACAAGACCTTTCCAGTTGTCGCGGTGATCCAATGAGTATAGTAAAAAATCTGCAAAGCTTACAACAGAGCTGTCAATTACAGGATGTAAAAACCAGCAAAAACCCACCTCCAGTATCAAATTCTACTCCTACAAAATCAGCTGTATCAAGGCGAAAAAGCACAGAGAAATCTTCTCATCCAAATATTAACGAGCTCTCAAATGCTGTAATGGCTGATTACTTTGCAAATAGAATTCCTCCACCAGCTCACAGTTCTACCACTAATCAACAACAAAATGGTACATATTTCGACTTTGAAAGGTGGAATCTACCTCCACCCCCTCCAAAAATGTTTCCCGGCACATCTGCTTTTGGTTCTCAAGCTCCTCTACATGCAACAAATTTTGCTAACCAACACCAGGCTCTGGCTATGCAGCATGGGCATGCTTTAACCTATTTTCCACCTTTCCACTTGGGCCCCCATCCAGATTTCCAGTCCTCTGTGGAGTTAACACCTCTCTCCTCGTTTAGTGAAACTCCACCTTCGGCTTCCTCGTCATCATTTTCTACACCAGAAACTCGTGAAGAGGAACAGCCTAAGGTAGTAGTGCCTAATATAGAGGAAGAACTTGGTTTCCTTGCAGAACAACGGGGAAATACTGCATCAACGGTAGCACCCACTTCTCAGCAGCAGAGTATTAACAATACTGCACAAGACTCAAAAGTTATGGAAAAAAAATTCAATGTTCCGGTCACGGGCCCCGGTTCAGGTTTCATGGCTTCTTACCTTAAGTTTCTACAAGGCGAAAGAGACACGTCTCCGCCGCCGGCCGGCCGAGGCGCAAGGAAATCCACTTGGTCGCGGTCCAACACCAATAGCAATACCAATAATAAACCGTATACTCTTAACGAACACAATAAACCTCATTGCGAGGGAAACTCGCAACAAAATTCCAATGGTGCAATGGCTTCCACGAACACATTGAGCTCAGGTATGTCATTGAATAGTCAAGTTATGAGTTCGTCTGCAAACATGAGTGCGATTGGTTTGTTGGGATCGAATCAGTTACATGGGACGCCGGCGAATATTTTAGGTTCAAAGGGAGTAGATTTGGACGATCCAAGATACTACCATCTCAATAAAGATCGGAAAAGAAAATACGATGGCACAGATGAGTCCAGCTACGATCCAGACGAGGAAGCGAGGCGATTAAACAAGCCAGTACTCAACGTCCCCAGTACGCCCTTAAACGATAAAGGGAAAAAAGGTCGTACGACAAATCCGATCATGAGTAAGCCTACGCCTGCGGCCGTGGTGGCGCCTCAGCCGGCCGCGCCTAAGAAGCCAAGAGTACCTATACCGCCGCCCGTGGCCGCTCTGCAGCCCACCCCACAGCAGCAATATTATTACCAACATCAACCCGAGGAAGGTGCGTTTAATTTATTAGATTTTCATTTGAGAAGTAGAGCGCGATGGTGAAGAACCAGCCCTGAAGCTTGTATGACAGGAGCAAGCTAGCTGCCGACTGGGCAGGTTGTGAAAACTTGTTACATTTTAACTGTGATATGTAAATTTTTATTAGATAAAATCTATTATTTACTGTAAATAATTTCTATATTGAGAAAATGTGATGTACGTATCTTATTAGAGAGGGATATTTAGGTTAGTCTGTAACAAGATTTCACCCTAATGTTGATGACACATTGTTAGTGCCATTTTATGTATATTGTAAATTCTGTGACTCTTGTCATACTCGCTACTGAAGGGGTGCTACCAGTTATAATTCCAAATCATGGTATATTTTTCTATGGGTCTAATACCAGTGGTGTCTGTTGTATATATAATTAAATTATGTATTGTAATTTTACAGTATTTGACTTTAGTTGGTTACGATAATGTACTCATGTACTTTGCTGTTAGACGAAAGTGATTTTTTTTATATTTATAAGAAGAATACTATTGCATAATAAATACAGCTATACATTGTGTATAATGTATTATTAGAAGGCCGTGCCCTGAATATAAGTTTTGTATTTCTATTTAATTGTTATTTGTTTATGCACAACTGAATATTATATGTAAATACTTTTGTATAATAGGAAAGACTAAAATAAACGCGAGTATATTACTGATATATGTGTTAAATAATTTTAGTTTGTAATTATTCCTGGTAGCACCCCTCACTTCGCCAATAGGGATAACATGTCCATACAATATAAAAATATATGTTCAGTAACCTACCAGCCCGATACAGCATCTAAAGATTATTTAGTTTACATCAAGTGTACATGTTATCACGTTGGTGAATAACACATTTACATCCTATTCCTTTTCCACTCCTTTCCGCTTTTGATCGTGCGTTTGTTGTGAGATAAAATAGACTGGTAAGTGGCAGTAATAGCCTAAAGTACAAAACATATCGAAGGCATCCTATGAAGACGGTTGTTTATTTTTTGGCTTATCATTTTTTTGTCCCATACCTAGTGTGATTAGTTGATTACAGATAAGTTTAAAAATATCTACGCAAAAGGTAATATTATGTACATAGGTATTCTTATTCAATATTATAGGAATACTTAAATTTTTGTAAAATTAAAATATATATTTTACTATTTTAGTTTCGGCACATGCAGCCGGATTAGGTTACGGTGTGTATGGATCGGACAACGACTCTAATTCGAACAGGAAATTGCACCACATAAAGTCCCATCAGCAAATATCAAGCACGGGCCAAATTGACAGTAACCGGCCGGTCGAAGAAATGCCCTATCAGGTATGTTGTGTTAGCAACTTATCGTGTGGTAAAATAAATTGACATCTCCTGGGCACATTATCTGTTTTATGAAGAGAAACCTTTATTTCCTGTCTGAATGTCTTTACACAAGCAGTGGTAGGTAATCATGTGACCCCAAAGGTCGTTAATTGATTTAACCACACCTTATAGATACAGAAACTAATTTTATTCATTTTGAAACTTTGCTGAATTGTATTAGGGGGGTATAAGATTATCATTTATATTGGATCCTAGATCATTGAGTCATTTATATTGGATAATGTAATATAGATAAATGATTCATTTCTTCCTTGATCATAGATTTTTGACATTTGCTGAGAGATTGGATCCAATACGGTCATAGAAATTGGTGTTGCCAGTTATTTAATCCTTCGATCGGAGGTTCTAGGAATTCCCATTGTATTCTTTTGTTCTCGCGATCACCGGTGCTCGCGCGGGGCCTGAAAGATTAATATAAAAAAAGATTTTTTAATTTCTTATTCGTTAATATGTTTCAATTAATGTAATGTAATTATTTTTCTAATTATATACTTGAATAATAAACAAGCCATATTAAAAATGACGATGTCTTTTGACAAATCGAATTCTCTGAGATCTAGTAACGTTGATGTCAATACCTGTCAGCGTTAGCGCTCCAAATTGGCTATTGAAACCACATATGACGTAAAATAGGATCAATGATATATGATAATGTAATATGCAGATATGATCAAATGATCATTTTTATTGGATCCTATATATGATCCTATAAATGATCAAATATAAATGATAATGTAATACCCCCCTTAGCATCATCTTTACCACGTGACAGAAAGGCTTTTTCATAAAAAAGCGCCATAACACTTAATGTGTTTTATATTTTTTGTAGAAACAAGCGCTTGATATCGGGAGTGTGTTCATTCTGCAGTGTCTGGCTTTAGTTATTTATAAATAATTATACCTATCATAGTGTAAAGGCCGGCAACGCACCTGTAGCTCTTCTAATGTTGCGAGTGTCCATAGGCGACGGCAGTTGCTTTCCATCAGATGACCCGTTTGTTCATTTGCCCCCTTATTTTATAAAAAAATCGGCCAAGTGCGAGTCGGACTCGCGCACGAAGGGTTCCGTACCACTTTAGAGCAAAAATAAGAAATAAATAGTGTTTTTGTATGGGAGCACCCCTTAATTATTAATTTTATTTAAATTTTATTATGAATTATTAAAGTACAAATAAAACTGGGTATTTTATGAGCATTTCAGGTGGCTTACTGTTGTCATCATTAATAACGAGCAAAAAATGTTTAAAAAATCACTTTTGTTGTATGGAAGCCCCCCTTAAATATTAAATTTATTTTATTTTTAGTGTTTGTTGTTATAGCGGCAGCAGATATACATAATCTGTGAAAAATTCAACTCTCTAGCTATTACCGTTCTTGAGTTACAGCCTGGAGACAGACAGACAGACATCGAAGTCTCAGTAAAAGGGTCCCGTTTTTACCCTTTGGGTACGGAACCCTAAAAAATATCAATTCCTTTGTGAGTTTAGAATATGGATTGGATGAATAAAAACACTGGATTTGGCAACAATAATAGTACCTAATAATTGCGACATATTGTGCAATTAATACAATTATTATGTTTTTGCTTAGGTACATACCCCTGTCCCAAATCCCAATAATATGTATTTTTATATAACTAGTGATAAAATTTTAATTAGATAATAACGTACCTATCAATTTTTGTTCTTATCTGCACTAACTAAATCACAATTTGTAATGTGAATAATTGTGATTGTTTAGACTTTAGTTAGTGCTGAATGCTGATAATGTTGTAGGATCTTTATGGATCTCTAGTTTGATCTACTGACCGGATTTGGTTTTCATAAACAATAGAAAGTTGTAACATACATTTTACATTATTTCCTAGTGTTAATAATTTACCTAAACCAAAAATATTTGTACCCTTTAAAGTTTAAACCCATTTCGAGCTTAAGTCCGAAGCCTTAATTTAACGAACACTTAAGTTTTGGCTCACAATGCGGAGGCAAAAAAAAGGTAATAAAATATTTAATGTGTTTATTATACACACGCATAATGAATTTTATTCAAATAATCATACACAGGCCACAGTGTATGTTTATTTCACCGTAGTAACCTCAACTACTGATTTGATTTGAATTATAATTTACTACACTTATTCCTGTTTTGTTTCACCACCAATACCGGTAGGTAAGGTGACTACGACCTCACTTGACCCTAGATAATAGATACAACAATAGGGTTCTGGATTCGACTTTTTGGCAGATTTAAAAACATTAAACATGAATTATTGATATCAGTTATATTTATCATTATTTTCAGTCCGGAGAATTCGTAGCAATAAAAAGTGAATTGAATGAAGTTTGGCCTGCTATATGGAGAGTAGACGGCAGGACGTTGCTGCAAAAATATGAACCATTCGAGGAGAATGGCAAAGTATTATACAGAAATATTTCAACGGTAAGTTAAGAAAATTGGTGAAGCAAATCTGAAAGTAAAAAAAACCTCAAAGTCCTAAAAATTGAGTGCTCTATTTAATGTAGGAGCACGTTAAATATGATTAAAAAATAATTTGTTTTTTCCAGTATGCTGCGTGGAATCCGGAAAACAAGAAATTGTATACTCAAGTCCCTGTTAAAGTTCGATCACAATCGCATTTAGAAACAATCGTAGAATTAATAAGAAGCGAACTTCCACTCGACGATTGCAATTTCATCGAGAAGAGAATGCTGGAGACCCAAATGTACCAAGAAAATTTCGAAGTGTATATACAGACTCTCATCTCACACGCCTTAGATCCTAATTTCCTTACTGAAATATTCCAAGAAAAAGGTAAGATGAACAATATTATAATAAGTTGCTTAGCCTCATCTAATTTTAAGTTACTCCGCGGGCAACAATATGTAATATCGATCGGGATGCAACTCGCGATAGAATAATGCACCTCGTATCAAGGTCATCAAATATACTGTAGTACCTGGGACATGAATTTAAAAGTCCGTTATGTTGCCCCAGCACATACGGCTTTCTCGCAAGATTAGACGACGCCCGCAACTCCGTTACGCCAAAATTCGTTTATCGCGTGGGAACCGTACATTTTTCTGGGATAAAAAATTTATTATGTCCTTTCCCGGGACTTACAGTATTTCAATACCAAATTTCAGCAAAATCGGTTCAGTGGTTTGGGCGTGAAGAGGTAACAGACAGACAGACACACTTTCGCATTTACAATATTAGCATGGATAGTATGTCACCGGCTACACGGTAAATTTTTCATCAATCTGATCCATCAATCTGGTACGGATTGACGAAAATTTGATCGTGTACGCCACTGATTGATGGATTGATCGTATTTTTAATATGAAATTTTTATAACCGTCAATATTCCGTCAATCAGATTGATGGATCAGATTGATGAAAAATTGACCGTGTAGCCGGTGACTGTAAGATTTTATTGTAAACATGCTTTGATAAACTATAATAATAATAATCCATAGTCACAGGCTACACGGTCAAATTTTCATCAATCTGATCCATCAATCTGATTGACGGAATATTGACGGTTATAAAAATTTCATATTAAAAATACGATCAATCCATCAATCAGTGGCGTACACGATCAAATTTTCGTCAATCCGTACCAGATTGATGGATCAGATTGATGAAAAATTGACCGTGTAGCCGGTGACACAGACTAGATGCAGTGACAAATAATCTGCTTTATGTGTCTAAACACACCATGCCGAAGTTCCGCGGCGAAAGTTCGGCATGATTACGTCAGCAATGTCAAACGCATACAATAATAATATGCCGATGACACATCATGCCGAAATTCCGTCGCGTTATATTGTATGCGTTTGGCATTGCTGACGTAATCATTCGGAATTTCCGCCGCGGAACTTCGGCATAGTGTGACACTTAGCCGATTTATTGCTGAGCCGTCTGACGTTCCAGACGAGTACTTCCTGTCCAACGTGAAGACGGTCGACGAGGTGACGGACAACATGCGCGCGCGCGTGTCGTGCGGCGTGGCGGGGGGCGGGGCGCGCGCGCTGGACGGCGCGGCGGCGACGTGGCCGGGGCTGAGCGTGAGCTCCGCGGCGGGCAGCTGCCGCGCGTGCGCCCGCCCCGCCGCCGCCCGCCTCCTGCTCTACGGCCAGCCCTACAACCCCGCCACGCTAGAACCTATACAGCCGGACGCGAGACTCGCTTATGAAAAGGTATGTTTTTTTAATTTTTTACTAATCAGTAGGCCTAATACGACACCGTTTTGACACTCTAACAATCGGACGAAAATGCCGCGTCCTGCTCTAACAACATAATTTCACGTTTATAAGAGTAGGACGCAACATTCTCATACGATTGTTTGAGTCTCAAAACAGTTTCGTGGTACGGGCCCAGTTTTGTCGTCGATGGTAGGTCAAAGTAGGATAATGAAAGCATTTGTTTTATTTATTTATTTATTTATTTATTTATTGATTCACCAACAGAATCACATTTAATAAAATACAAAATGATACAACTGAGTTTTTTTATGGATGAAATGTGTTCCAATGAAAGGTGAAATACAACATTCTTTGCGACAATGGGATGAAATTGAATATTGTGAATGAAATGATGATCATTAATTAACAATATTATGTTAAATATAGTAGGAGACAAAGAAAAATAAAATTGAGAAAAAGAAACAATTACTTCTTATAAACTAAATAAAGAACAAAATTTTAACTCTTATCGGAAAATTTTACAATAAGTACTGTATAACTTAATATATTATGATCGGGGAAAGAATATTTGCGGAATTAATTAATTATTAATAGTATTCACTGTAATATCTCTAAAATGTTGTTTTAATTTACATTTGAATGCACTTAGTTTGTCGGAAAATATACAAATGTTGGGGCAGTTGGATAAAGCGTTGTAGGATCTACACAATCTTCTGATTGGTGCGTAATGACCTAGGTTGGTTCTTGCAAATTTGACATTAAAGGGTTTATAATGGTTTTTTCTGGGTAATCTTGTAGGAACGTTTATACAAATTTTACTTAGTAGTCTATTATTATCAGTAGCACCAGTCAGAAGCTTGTGTAGAAAAACTAATTCAAGATATTTTCGTATCATTTTAAATTAATTCAGAAATTAAGCAATTTTTATTTCAATCAAAAGACAAAATCCAACTGGGTGTACGTTAATTTGGTGTACCCAGTGTCATAGTCACACTCACAACTACGATAATTTGGTGTACCCAGTGTCATAGTCACACTAACAACTACTATAATTTGGTGTACCCAGTGTCATAGTCACACTCACAACTACTATAATTTGGTGTACCCAGTGTCATAGTCACACTCACAACTACGATAATTTGGTGTACCCAGTGTCATAGTCACACTCACAACTATGATAATTTGGTGTACCCAGTGTCATAGTCACACTCACAACTACGATAATTTGGTGTACCCAGTGTCATAGTCACACTCACAACTACGATAATTTGGTGTACCCAGTGTCATAGTCACACTCACAACTACGATAATTTGGTGTACCCAGTGTCATAGTCACACTCACAACTACGATAATTTGGTGTACCCAGTGTCATAGTCACACTCACAACTACGATAATTTGGTGTACCCAGTGTCATAGTCACACTCACAACTACGATAATTTGGTGTACCCAGTGTCATAGTCACACTCACAACTACGATAATTTGGTGTACCCAGTGTCATAGTCACACTCACAACTACGATAATTTGGTGTACCCAGTGTCATAGTCACACTCACAACTACGATAATTTGGTGTACCCAGTGTCATAGTCACACTCACAACTACGATAATTTGGTGTACCCAGTGCCATAGTCACACTCACAACTACGATAATTTGGTGTACCCAGTGTCATAGTCACACTCACAACTACGATAATTTGGTGTACCCAGTGTCATAGTCACACACAACTACGATAATTTGGTGTACCCAGTGTCATAGTCACACTACAACTACGATAATTTTTTATTCATGTCGACCTACTAACGAATTATATTTACACCGCAGTCGTGTAAAAGAACGGCCAACAGCAAATTAACATTTGTACCTGCCTGACAAGTCAAGTCAAGATTTTTCTAATTTTTAGCGTCGGTGAAAGTGGAGCAGCGTAGCATTATATTGTATCAAGACAATTTATTTTTATATTCAATAAATAATTTCAGGACTTCCTCGTATGCTCGACGTGTTGCGGTAGAGTGCAGCTTTATTCCCGAATATCACATCAGAAGTACCTCATGTACGCCGAGTGCAGCAAACGAGTGACCGAGAAGAGAATGCAGAACCCCAATAACGACACCACGGCCATACTCAACGAACTGTTAGCGGACGAAGTCTGGCTATCACAGGTAATCTTTAAAATCTCTTTACTACTTAATAAATTTATATTTTTTAAGAAAAAATTAAACCCGACTTCCAAGATAAAGACAATAATAATGTATGTTGTGATATATTTTTTAATTTTAATAGTCAGCAAAGCAACAAAAAAAAAATTTGCTCAGATATGTAAAATATACCATTAATTAAGAATTAAAATTGTGGAACCCATCCTAAGCTAAACCTAATCCAATCCTCCAATACTAATAGGACATTCTCAACATTTCAGTTATTCAGAGACGTCCGGCATTCTTGGGCGGAAGCGGAGTCCTGGGACCGGAAAATGCGGCAGGCCATGTCGCGCCAGATGATATAACATTCGCTCTAGTACCGGAGCCGACCGGCCGAGTACTGACAGTTTGAGTTAACACACGTGAATGTGACAAACGGAAGTTTGACCACGCGTTCGTGAGCATTTCCTTTTTTATTGCAAGTTTCATCACAATTTCTTTTAATTATTTTACGCTACATGATACTTCATGTATGAAGCGTTTCAAAAGGTTTCCAGTACATAATAATATTTTCGGTTTTGTTATTTGTTACCTGCCAGCAGTGCAGAGAAGAAATAAATATTACATGATTTTAGTTTCTATGGTCTATCCCGGTTGCAAAGATGCAGTCTTAAAATGTATATCTTTTAAACATACCTTTATCACGGCTATCATAAATGATAACTGAGTAATAAAAAAGTTAAGTTATGAAAATGCATATTATAGCATAATCTATAATAATATTATAAATACGAAAGTATCTCTGTCTGCCTGTCTGTCTGTCTCGCTTTCACGCCAAAACTACTGAACCGATTGTAATGTAATTTTGTACACAGATAGTCTAAAGCCTGAGAAAGGACATAGACTACTTTTCAACTGGAAGAAGGGGTTGTAAGGGGGTCTTTATGAGTTTTGTTCAAATTAAGTTAGTTCCAAAAAATCATAATAGATGTCGCTCTGCGCCACCTACATCGCGCTATCGCTTACTCAAACGTGTTTATATAAGAGGTGGTAAGGAAGAGAGATCTTTTCACTTTTTTTTACGTTTCAAGAAGATTTTTTTTGAATTGAAGCAATCGTACCGCGGAACCGGCGGAAGCAACGTTGTTGTTGAAATTTTGCAGTAGTGTACCCTACATGGAAACGGGAAGTACCGCGCGCTATAAGCTGAAGTCCACGCGGACGGAGTCGCGGGCAACAGCTAGTATTTAAATATTTTTAATCAATTTTGCATACCTCACGGGAAACATTACATAGCAGGGCTAATTTTTTTTGTGTATTCAGTGTAAAGTGTTCTTCAAAGACTATACTGACATATTAATATTGTACCTCAAAATTATGAAAAAAAAAATAATTTCGAATTCAAGCTGGGTACGTTTAATGTAATTAGAATTACAGATGTCTTTAATTTTAATCAAAATCATTTACACAAAATTCCAATAATATGAACATGAGATAGTAAAAAATTTTAATCAAAGTTGCACGAATTTAATTTTAATATACGCATTACACTTTTATAAGGTCAGAAAACGAACTCGTTTGATTCAAATTATTATTATTAGCCTTCCCTTTCAGTATAAGCCGCGCACAAGTTTTAGGTCGCTCGGAAGCTCGGACTTTTTATTAGGCCCAATGATATTATATGAAAAACTCAAAGCAGATAATATGTTAGTACTACCGCGCGCGTTGTGAAGATTCAAAAACGGCCCAATTGGGTCGTCTTACTTAGTCTTGTTACTCTCTACGCACTAGAAACTTTGTAGTTCGACGTTTAAAAATAGAACTGTCTCTTTTATGTAAATGGCGTTTCGTATCTTTTGTTTCACTTATCTGTCAAATTTGTCAATGTGTCCAATTTTGAATTTGAAAATTGTTCGGAAGAGATTTAAGCCGGAAAATAGTATGAACGTAACAGATCTGTTGTAGAATATCATTGATTAGGCCTCTTTGATATGGCGAGACGGTAGCACATTACTTGGTAGCTAACTCTATTGTATATGCGCCAATTGCCCTTTCCGTTTCGCCGAGCGATCTTTAAGTTATGCTCTCAATTCTCATATTATGTAGGTAATTCGAATCAGTGCGTATATCTTTTATTTCAGTCTGCTTATATGTATAAACAACTTTGCCTGCGTTTTTTGCCCGCATTAAGAGTCCGTATACGAAATTTGCCGATTTCGCTGATTTAACAGACGTGATTTAACAGTTAAAATACAGTATTTCTATAAGTTTTAATGCACAACATGTAAGATCATTTCAATTATAATCTAATGTTGGAGCTAGATTTTTTTTAAAGTATTTTTAAATAATCCAACTCAAACCCTCGACAGTTTTGTGATTTTTGCTGTAAAAGGTTTAGAATATCACCTGTTTATGGATTGTATTGACGTCTTAACGGTATGAAAAAAATACAATGTACTGTTGAGAAAGTCGTCTATACAATGTTGGAATTACTTTTTACCACTTTAATATGAAATAGTTGAGTAAAAAAATATGTAACTCGGCAAAATTTTAGAGAAAATGGGCAAAAAATTGCTGTTAAATTCGGCAACTTGGAGTTGTAATTCATAAAAAGAAAACGACAGAAATAATCTATAGATAAAATTCTATCCAATTCGAGAAAAAAGAAAAAAAAAAAACAAATTGTGCCAAAAAACACGATTCAAAACAACCTAAATCTCACATTATATTACTCGCCGCAAGGCTCGAGTCGGCAGTCCGCGCTTAAATATATTTTTAAATCTAATAATTAATATATATTTTTTAAAATCTAATAAGGGGAAAAAACCAAATAATATTTCTGTAGCGAACCTTTGCAATTTCATATTCATCGGCAAAATTTCGTATACGGACTCTTAAATGAAATGTTACATGATATATTTATGGTTTACTAGGAATGCGGCCCCATCTTTGTATAGTTGAAATATATGATTTACTAGCTGTTGCCCGCGACTTCGTCCGCGTTAACATAGTATAATAACAAAGATGGATAGTTTTCCCCTTTTTGTGGTTCCTTATAAAAAGGGTAAAAACGGGATCCTATTTAAGCAAACGTCAAACGCAAACGTCAATAAACTTTCATGTTTCTAACTCATTGTCATTTCTTAATGACGGACTTTCATCGAAACTTTCAACCCCGATTTCACCCCCTTGGGGGTGGAATTTCTAAAAACACTTAAACACGTATCCAATCATTTTTAATCAGTAGCCTAATCATAAAATTTCATGTTTCTAACTCAAGAAATAACGGACTTTCATTCAAACTTTCAACCCCAATTTCACCCCCTTGGGGGTAGAATTTCCAAAAACGCTTAAATACGTATCCATTCATTTTTAATCAGTAACCCAAAAATAAAGTTTCATGTTTCTAACTCAAGATATGACGGACTTTCATTCAAACTTTCAACCCCTATTTCACCCCCTTGGGGGTAAAATTTTCAAAATTCCTTCCTTAGTGGGTGTCTACTTAATAAAACAACCCTACTCACCAAATTTCATGGCTGTAACTTTAACAGTTTTTGCTCAGCGATGATGAATCAGTCAGTCAGTCAGGACATGTAATTTTATAAGTATAGACTACATGATGCCCGCAACTCCGTTGCGCCAAAACTCGTTTATCGCGCGGGAACCGTACATTTTTCCGGCATAAAAAGTATCCTATGTCCTTTCCCGGGACTCAAAGTATCTCCATACCACATTTCAGCAAAATCGGTTCAGCGGTGTGGGCGTGAAGAGATAACAGACAGACAGACAGACGGACAGACAGACACACTTTCGCATTTATAATATTAGTATGGATAACACCAACCTTTCACTTCGTCAGACTTCGTTATTATAATGTAATAATTGAATTATAAGATCCAAGCGAAGACAAAAAATGTTGTTTATTGAAATGTTATATTTCAATAAACTTATTAGTTATTTCATTTCAATAAACAACATTTTTGTCACAATATTAATATTTATTAATAACAATTTAGAACCTTCTTGAAATATTGTAATATGCAATTGTTTACACCTCAAATGTTTTGTGATTATTATTTTTAAATGTATATATTATTACGAGTAGCTCTTCTTAATTTAAATTTGAATACTTATTAATATGTTGACTACATTTCACCATTTGATAGTTTTATCACAAAAAGTTTCGATTCCTGCGTAAAAATTCATTCCCGCACGGACGAAGTTGCGAGCTAGAACATCTAGTGACCAGTTTTTGGGAACGTGCATAATATGTAGAAAAATCGGCCAAGTGCGAGTCGGATTCGCACACGGAGGGTGCCGTACCAATTATACGTAGAGCAAAAATTTTTGTATGGGAGCCCCCCTTAATTATTTATTGTATTTAAATTTTATTGCAAAAAATACAAAAAAAATCACGTTTGTTGTATGGGAGCCCCCCTTAAATATTAAATTATATAGTATTTGTTGTTATAGCGGCAATAAAAATACATCATCTGTGAAAATTTCAACTCTCTAGCTATTACCGTTCTTGAGTTACAGCCTGGAGACAGACAGACAGACGGACAGACATCGAAGTCTCAGTAATAGGGTCCCGTTTTTACCCTTTGGGTACGGAACCCTAAAAACTAATTTAATGCGAGTGGACTCGCGGAAAATATTACTGTTTGCTTATAAAGCTACTGTGGGAAAAATGTATTTATAATTTTATAATATACTTGTCCGTGCATGTGAACGTACTGTCGCCGGCGCACAACTACCTACTTGAAATTTTTACTATTCTGTTAAAGTTCAAAATTGCGGCAAACGTATTTTACCTTCAGGGCCCCCGTAAGGGCTACTGGCGCCTGTGTGCAAAAAAGGATTTTGGCGCCCCTTAAGGCAAATTTTTTGGGTCCTTGATTTTGGCGCCCCTAAAGATGGCTATTTGGCGCCCCTAGAGGATGGCGCCCGTGTGCATTGCACATATTATGGTAGCGGGGTATGTTTACCTTATTAGTTATTTCTGTGATTATGCAATTTCAAAAATTTTTTTTTTTCACAATAGTAAAAATAAATACCATAATTATTTATTTTATTTTGTATTTATGTTATGCGATTATAATCACACGTTAAGGGTCCACAGCACACATATCAACTCGGAAAGGGATCATCACCGTATCGCCTCGAGCCGTTCAGTATTGTTTGTATGAAACTACATACTGCAACTTGTTAAACTAATATGTATTCTGTGCTGCAACGCACATTACTCGGAGTCGTAACGTAAACGCCTCGCCTCGGACTCCGAACCTGAAGGTCAACTTGCAGTTCCCGCGCTCATGGGCGTACCCAGGATTTCAGCTGGGGGGGGAGTAATGTTCGGTTATTTTTTAATTTTTCAGACTGGCGAAGCTTAAAAAACAGTCTTTTCGAACTGGCCTGGCCTTAAAAGATATTTTGTTTTCAACACTTCATTTTACGCAGAGTAGATAACACGTTTTAAATTCCCACTTTCCAGGAAAATTGACGTGACGGCAGGCTGGTTGATAGCGAGGCAATACGGTGCCGATTTCTTTCCAAATTGATATGTGAGCTGTGACCTTAAAATAAGGAAGGAAGGAATATTAGCTACTTCATAAAATATCTAAAAATCTGACAAAAGTTTTAAAACAGTAAATTAATGAATGATAGTTCTTTGATAAGTATCATTTCTGGATTTCTTTGTTCTGAGTCTGTTAATACTAGAAAATTAAATGTGGCTTAGCATCTTCGACATTTTTAGATATTTCCTTAAAATTAAAATAGTCACAGATGTGTGTATTACACAAATTCATTTAACAAAAATATTACTTACCAGTATTTACCTAACGTCAAAAACAGGTGAAAGTATGAAAGAATATTTAAATAATATTATGTACTCTATGAGGTGATTTATTTTCGTTTCAGTTTAATTACTTACTACGATGGCTCAGCGACCCAAAGTGGATCTTGGGCCTTGGCCTCTGACACGAGTTATGTTTAATTACTAATTAATAATTAAGTATTTTTACGTCGATTTTGTAAAACCAACCTTTTTCATTTAGAAACAAGATGTACAGTAGTAAGGTAAGAAACAAAAGTAAAGTAAGAGCTAATTTTTCTGAGGCGAAATAATCACCCATAACTTAGACACCATCATAAATATCTCTAGAAATCTCATATAGAAGTAATATTACATTCCTAAGCGGCCTTTTGAATGTTTTATGATAGTTGAAACATACTAACTTAAGTAATGTTTAGTCCGTAAAACGTATATCATCTTCTACAAATGAACAAAATAATTGATATTATATTTCTCTAACAAGAATAAGTACACTATTAGATAATATTTTGTATGATTACATTGGGTTGTATAGGTTTAGTCTAATAACATCATTGTATGTAAGTGTTAGATTAAATGCAATACAATAGTATTAAGTTTGTAAAAATAAAAGGTTCTGTCTAGTAAGGTTAACGAGAACTTTTATTTATTTTCAATGACGCTAAATATTTCTAGTGTTAGCAATTTTTTACTTTACGATACAATAAATGAAAATATTTAAAACCGCAAAATATATTTTTAACTAAGATGAACCTTACCTTTGTTTATCCTGATGATAATATTATGGTATTCATGAGATATATTTTTATTTCTTTCAATGGTCATAAGGTCAAAATAGGGATAACCCTATCTATAATAAATAATAATATTAATTAGTGACCGACCGAACTTTCGGTTTCGGCCAGTTTCGGCCAAAAAATCTTGTTTCGGCCTTAGTTTCGGTTTCGGCCAAAATATAGCCGAAATTTTCGGCCCCGCCGAAACTCATGCGTCGTTCGGTAAACTTCGCAGTTAACTCGCGCTTGCTTGCCGCCGAGGCCCCGGCTCAGTTCGCTACCATCTATTTAATCGTGTTTCGAGATTATGTGTTCCAGATTGGTCCCAAATCAAAAATTAGTACTTCGTTTTATTTTCACTATTTAAAATGTCTAAACTTATTTTTATCGAAATTATATTATTGAATTTTATTTCTACGATAAACGCAGGCTTATTTAATATGATATTGGCAAATTAAGTGTTATTTTAACAATGTTTCCGAAACAAACGATTTAGTAAATGCTATGATAAATTGATTATATTGTGTGTGAACTTTATTTGCTTAAGAATTTTGTTTGACTTTTTGTTGCTCTCACGATTATAGGATATATTAGGATATATCTTGCGAGATTTATCTAGTAAATCATCTCGCCTCACTCCCTTTTACCACGCGTTTTATTTAAACATTTAAAATTAACTTTCAACTATGGACACGTAATCTCTTAGACCGTTCCTACCCTGCTAGAATCTAGCCCACTTCCCCGTTAGCTTCATTCTTGCGGCCCTCCGTATAATTTTTTAGGTTTAGTGGCAAAACGCCTTCTGGAGCAAAAAAAAAATGTGACGTCAACTGCAAGTTTGCTTAGTAATTTCGTTTTGAACTTCGACCGCGGTCGTGTCCATGTTTCCCATAAAAATAATACATATTATACTGCAATTGATTGTGTTTTCAGTAGTACGTCGTTAATGTATAAGGGAGGATTTCACCAATCACACAACTTCGTTTTATAAAACTTAGCTCTCATTAAACGCGTTCCTACGGGGATGTAAATCTCGTTTTGTTTCAAATGAATTTTATAATCTTCTCTTAATCACGATTAATAAAACTAAGTTTATGTGACGTCACGCGATGATTTTACATTTTTTATCATTTTGAAGTCTAGTTACGTTATTTTATCAACAAAAAAGTAAGAAACTATAAATAAACTACCCAAACGCATAATTTTTTTCGTCTATGATTTTCGATTCGCCATGACACTACACTGACAGGGCTTTAACGCACTGACCTCTTTAATACACTGGACTGGCTATGCCGTACAAAATGACAGCTATCTTTTGTGCCGATTTGAAGCGCCGCGGTGAGCGTACTGTGAACTAATTATATAGAAAATTACAACCGCCATTTGTAAAATAGTAGTTCCAAGTACACTCACTGCTGCTTTTACATAGCAATCAACGCCAATATGGCGACTTTCAAATAGGAACATTTTATTGATAGCGATCGCCTGTCCAGTGTATTATAGAGGTCAGTGGCTTTAACGACTTTTATGAAGTTTAACCGTACAACATTGGACGTTCTGAAGATAAAACTCGGATTTGCTGTGAACGTTATGTTAGTGAAATGCAATTTGGTGCTATAAACGCGTTTATACGTTTAGAATTTTTACGTTTAGAATTTTGTGTACACTAAGCGCATTCTATTTCTTAGGTGAAATCGCACCTAAATAAAATGATTTGAAATTACTTCTGCTCTTGTTTCTTAGGGTAATCCTTCGTTATAATACATTAAGGGTGATTTCACCAATCGCACTTAAACGTTTTATTAAATAAGTTCTCATTGAATAACGAACGCGTTTATTTGGCGACGTAAATCTCGTTTTGTTTCAAATAGATTTTACATTCTTCTTTTAATCGCGATTATTGAATCTAAGTTTACGTTACGTTACTAGCTAACCAAACGCATCTGTGAAAACTGTCATCTTAACAATTTTTTCGTCTATGTTTTTCGATTTATCATGACACTACACTGATAGGACTTAAATGTGTTTTATGAAGTTAAAACTCGAATATTAGGCGTTCAAAAGATAAAAATCGGATTTGCTGTGAATGAGTTTAGTTTATGTTGGTGAAATGCAATTGAGTGTTATAAACGTGTTTATACATTTATAACCGGTTTAGTGTGCGCTAAGGGCGTTCAATTTCTTTGGTGAAATCGCACCTACTTGGAATCGTATAAAAAAACGGAGTACAAAAAAGCTTTGATTATATACTACACAAAAAAGTTTGTAGGCAACATATTCGAGTCTAAGATTAATAATATTTATTTTAAGAAATGTCGCAAAATTCAATGTGGTACATTTTCTTTAGTTTAAAAAGTTGTAATTTATGTTAAAAAATCAATAAATTTTAGTAAATAATCGTAATTTTGAATTTTTTACCAGTTTCGGTTTCGGCCGAAACTGTGAGTAAGGCCGAAAGTTCGGTTTCGGTTTCGGCTGAAAAATCAGTTTCGGTCGGACACTAATATTAATCCTTCGATCGTGGATTCTTGTAAATCTATAGTTATTCTATTGACGTGTCTCGCTCACCGGTGAGCTTATGGGGCTTGATGTGGGTTATAAAGCGAAAGAGTTTATTTGTTTGAACGCGCTAATCTCAGGAACTACTGGTCCGATTTGAAAAATTCTTACAGTGCTAAGGAGCTACTGATAGTTAAAAACTGTTAGTTAAACTAACAATTGGTTAAAAATTACAAAATGTTGTTTTTCAATCGATAGTTAAGCTAACTGTAGTAAAAGTTTTTGACAAATTGTTAAATAAAACGACCACGCTCGGACTGCGTAGTTAACATTGACCATTAGTTTGATTCGTTTGTTGTTGCGGATAATATTGTAGCAGTACCTACAAAGTACCTACACGTTCGTTCGTCGATTAAAATTTCAAACAAAGAAAACAACGCGCTCCGAAAGGAACGCCCGCCGTCTTTGATACGTTCGTCGTAGAAGATGAAACAGAGAAGAAAATCGTTCCGCAAAGAACGTGCGTTCGCAATAACGAAAGAAACCGTCCGTATATTAAGGCCCTATAGACCCGAAAATTAGCAGGTCGATGTCTGTCAGTACGAATATCGACGTAAAGGACATTAAAATAACATTCATATCAGCGCGCCTTGTACAGTGGCGGTTACGACGCTCGCCGCGTACTTGATAGGGCGAAATAGGAGAAAAAAACCTTTTTTCTTTGATAATTAAACCAAAATGCAAAATGTAACCACAAATTATTCTTCTTTAAGTTATGAGCTTTTCGTAGATATGATTTTTGAAAGTAAAACTATCATAAGCTTTATGAAAAATAAGAAAAATATCACAAAATATTCGAATTTAGCCTCCTCTTCGGAGTTATTTTTGATCGAGTGAAGTTTTCAATATTATGTTTCGAGCCACAAATTGTCAAAGTACATTAAGTAAACAACAATGTGTATTTTTTTTGGCTTTTAAAAGTCACTATTTGTTTGTTTATTATTGATTCAAAGTCATGTAAAATTGGGTCTATAGGGCCTTAAGTGCATGTGCACCGGACATGAACCAGCCCTGAAAAGGACTTTTTCTAATAAGAATTCTTCGCAACACTTCACTACGCGTCTTCACATCGTGCCTACATCGAGAGAGGAATCTTCGCAACGTAGTTACAGTCTTCATGGCGTTTAGTGTAGGAAACGAACCGATTCTTTGTATGGGGACCCCGGAATAATTCCTCAGTCGATGAAACTTTGCTGGGTTATAGAATAGTATGAGCCAATACTATCATATAAAAATCCAAAAAAAAAAAACATTAGGAAGTCAGTTATTTATACCTAAAAGTACAAATCTGTGTATATATCGAACGCCATAATTTCTCAGTCTAAATTTATTTTACCAAATGATTTATTTATACAAGTATGTGATACTTTATAAAAATCCAAAACTTTTTTCAAATATAAGTATTGCTTTTGTATGATAGTTCTTTTTTCTGACCTCATTTTCCCAGCAAAATTTCTCAGTATTTTTTTTTTTTCGCATATGACTTAAGAATGTCATTTGGCGTCATGAGTAAGAAAATCCAAAAAAAAAACCATGCCAATAAAAAAATCTATAAAAAACATAATATGCAAAATTTCTCAGTATTATTTCTTTTCAAAACTATGTTATGTAGTGAAATATACACACAAATGCAAAATATCCAAAAGAAATACCACCCAGAACACCGAAATTTTAGAAGCGAAGCTATGTATCTATCCCGTGTTTACGTAATAATGTACCGTCTTGCTTTACTAGTTAAGTGCAGCCATGATATCTTATAGCAGTATTACTTTAAAATTACTTTCAGATTTCGCACAAACAAAAAACATAGCTATGTTTATATAAATAGAGATCATGTTTGTTTATGCGGAATTCAAAAGTAATATTAAAGTAATACTGCTATAAGAGCTCATGGTAAGGCCCCAGATTAGCGTCATCGTGCATATAGTACGCTTGACCGCGTGACCCGCACGGTCTAGGTACCTCGCGGGTCGGTGTGTGATTCTTTACATTTTACATTTTTCTTTTCTTTGTGGGTACGTAGACAACACAAAACTAATTGAGATAGATAATATATTTTTATCTTCGCTAAAAATTAATAGTTATAGGTACTTACACGTAAGTATCTACCTACATATAACATAATATTATGTAGAATAGAATAATAAATAATTAATAAAACTTATTTACCTCAATGTTAATAAGCAATTATTTTTATTATTAATATGTTTACGAATTGTATAGTTGCTTGAAAAACACCATAAAATATAAACTATCGGCTATGGCAGGGTCGGACCTTGGCCATACATTTGCCGCGTTGCCGAGATCGCACTAAATCCCTATTTGTTTTACTAATCTTAGTGCAAAATTGTCCTAAAAAAAAATTAAAACGGGGAATATGTAGTTTATGATATTGTCGATCTATTGGCGGGTGTTTCAAATAAAAGGAATTTGTAAATCCTAAGGAGATGCTGAATGTATGCTTGAATTTTAATAAATTGGTTTTACTTTGGAAGCTGATATCATGAGTATAATAAACAAAAATAGAAAATTTAAAACGGGGAAATGAATGTTGATATACTGAAGATTATTGCTGTATTTTTATTATAACTTTCAAATTATGAGTTTATAAGGCTTGAAATACGGTAAATTACGGAATCTCCGTTAGGAACGCCCTTAAGTCTGAGCTCCTCAAGATAATAATTTATTATTATAATTAGTTAAGTACATTATTTATTTATAAAAATATAAAATGAAATATTTGGTGGATTTGTTACATGTTACATTAAGAAATCAAGTATTTTTATTTAGGACGTATTAAGGCCGTCCCCTGAGCAAACGACCTTGAACATGGCATGTATTTGTCGCGTTGCCGAGATCGCACTAAAAATTCTAACGGTAAATAATATGTAATTAGTGAAATTGTCAATCTATTGGCGAGTGTTTTAAAATAAACTTAATTTGTAAATACTTGGGAGATGCTGAATGTATGTTTGAATTTTAAGTATAAAATATTGGTATTACTTTGGAAGCTGATATCATGAGTATAATAAACAAAAATAGGAAATAAATAACAGTAAAAAGAAAGGTTATAATTATGCTGAAGATTATTGCTGTATATTTATTATAATGTTGTAGCTTTCAAATTATGATTTAACCATCCTTTTCTCAAAGCAATTCAGACTCTTTTTGACCCCCTAAAACTTCGTTGTGGATACAACAATAAGCTTGAATTTTCAGTTGCTAAGCAAGCGTTGTATAAACACGGAATACTTAAGAATTAAAAAATATTTCATTCAATTTGAACCAGTAGGTTCAAATTGAACGAAATTTACTGAAACTTTACTTTGACTGAAAAAAAAATATTGAAACTGAAAATAATAAGGTTTTTACGGATGGGAAATTATTTCCCTTTGCCTGTTCATGACTAACCAAGATGGGGAATTATTTCCCTTTGCCCGATTACGAAGGAAATGTATAAATAAATATACTAATTAGTTGATCTGACTCTACTTTTGAATTTATTTTCCTCGATTAATGTGCACAAAATTGTTTAAGTTAAAACGAGCTTATGTATCAGTATGCGAATAAAGCATCCAATAAACAATAAAATACCTAATCTTTAGGAGGTGTTTTAAAAAAAAACATTAATCAGACAAATGAAATTGTTTGAAACACTCCTGCGGACATAATGCCACTTTGCATTTTTTAAAGGCATTATCTAAAACAATTGATAATAAAAATTTAAAATAAACTAAAATAATTGACAAATCTTAAAAGTTGACAAAAATAAATCCCCATTTTTTATATATAGTGACGCTAAATGGAGTTGCTAATGGTCAATGAGAACTATTTCCCCACTTGCAAGTATGTATTTCAAATGAATCAAAACCACATAAACACTACGTTTTTGCACTGAAAATCATAACAAAGCTACAAAGAATATAATAAATAAGTACATAACAATATCTACTTATAAGAATCTTTTTTGAAGAACTTTTGCATATTTATGTCTCCACTATGTGAAAATTGCGCAATTTTTTCAAAACTCATATTTATTTGATTCTTACATTGACACTAGACACTTGAAAGGGCTGGGTTGCTAGTAAGATAATGTTGTACTTATCTTAGATTCTATTTGTGAAAAGAAAAAACCATAAAAGGTTGCCATTTAAAAGGTATTCGGAATTTTAGATAGATTGAGAAATGAGAGGGTGGGAAAATACTTCCCTATACCCGATTAAGGGTTAAGAACTGAAACTTGTTAAACGTTCTTAATTTTGTCACTTACTCACTGTCTGACTGACTGGCTGATTTCTGTCCAGTTTTCGAGATACACTTAACATCGTGACTAAATTTGTTATCCCCTACAAATGTAGATTATAAAGTTACATATTTTGCAGATTATGATTAAGAATCATTGTACCCGTATCATCGATATCTCTGGTATATCATCGGCAGACAGATATCTAGCTGTTAGTGCTTTGGGTCTTAATCACGGGAAAACCTAAACATTTCATAATAATTTCTGTCCAGTTTTCTAGATACACTAACTTCGTGAATAACTTTGTGATCCCATATAAATGTATAGGATTACAAAGTTACATTTGCAGTTTATGAATCATTGTTGATTGTACCCGTACCATCGATATCTCGGGTATATCATCGGTAGATAGATATCTAGTTAGTGCTTAGTGCCTTAAGAGCGGGCTGTGCAATTTTGCTGTGTTTTCTAATAAGTATTACGATCTCGGAAGACGATTGACTCAAATGAAATTGAGACTTATTTAATCATTGTATATTTATCTGATATTTAGCTAACGGAAAACACGATTCACTTATTTTGACTCGATACTCGATAGTTTTATTTTTCGAAATTATGAATCTTTTTGGGCTTTTCAACAAATATCTGTTACACTTATTGAGTTACTACCATTAAATAACTTGCACTACTACAATCACACACTTTATAAAATAATGGATAAAGGAAATATTAGTATTGTATTTAATTTTTAAATAATCATCATAAACAGTTTTGGGACATACGACCTTTACTTTCGTGCTATAATTCGGGAACCGTTGTTACGCGATATTGTTCACTATTAGCCGCAGCGCAAAGCACAATTCTCGGGGGCACGATTCTATTATTTATATACAAATAAACTTACATATAACGAGTGCGATAACTAAAAGATATTAAATTACTAGTCTGATGACTGTCACATCCAAATCAGAAGTACCGCAAAAACGTTTTCATCAGTACAAATTAAAAAATATAAAATCATATTTTCAAATCGACTTATTTATCAATCATAAGCTTTTATTTGATGATAAGGGTTAAATACTGTTTCCTAGGCCAAGTTCTACTTGAAATATGCAGTTGTGCAATGAAATTAAATATAGGTCAAGTAGCCTATTTCGATATGCAACGGATATAGTCCCGAAATTATTTAAATATAGATATAGTACCAAAATTATAAAAAATATATTAATAAATAATAATATTTTGAAAAATAATACCAAGAAAGAACTGGTTAAGTTTTTGCACGCAGGTCTTATTGACAAGAAGGTAGTTAGATATAAGTCCAGTTTGACCTTCATGGAAGAGGTATCTGCACGCTTATCCAAAATAATGAAAAACAACGTTATGCATGTCGCATTCAGGACAAAATATAATACTTTAAAGTTTAAAACATCATTTGTGTCACAATAAAGACCGGATTGATAAAAAATATCAGTCTGGTGTCTATAAGATGATGATGATGTTATTTGCTTTAAGTAATTAAAATGTTCGTAGATTCTCCCTCTTTTAACACATTTTATGATTAGTATTAATTTATTAATTATTGTTAACAAAAATTTATTAATATATTTCCTAAAATTTTAAATAATTTTACTGAAATGGCCCATTTGATCTTGTTTTGAAATTGTGTTTGTATTTTCTAATTTTATTTTATTTATACTGCTCTTAGTTAAGATTTAAATGTATTCTCGTAGTTTTAACTTAATTATTATTATGAAATTTCTAGCTTATTATTACTGTTATAATTAACTTGCATGTAATTTTAATTTTATTTAATTCATAATCATATTTTATCGATTTAATTGTGTTTTATTAAGAAATCAATTTTTATAATCGTGAATGCTGTGTCGCCTGTTAAGGTGCATGCATCGGTACAGATTACTATTATTGTGTTTAACAAGGTTTTAATTTATGTACTGTTTGGTGTCCTTAATTTAAGTAAATAAATAAATATAGGATCGATTATCCTAAAATATGCGATAGTGTATACGTTGGTCAAACTGAACGCAGCTTTGAGACTCGGTTTAAAGAAAATATTATCGCGGCTTATAGAAATGGTCATCCTGACAAAACTTAGTCACATTTTGGTAAATCATAAACATCTTTTAGATAATAATCATACAGTGCCCAACATTATGTCAAGTATTTTGCCGCGACTTAAGGGGCCGGGTACCCTCGAAATTCTCATACATACGTAATTCCAAAATCATTTTCTCATATGAAAATATATAACATGTTTGAGTTGTTTTTCAGTTTAAAATAGTAATTATCTAGGTTCCTGCACAAAAATTTACTTCAAAATATTTAAACATTAAAAAAAAATTTTTGTTTTTAATTTTTTTTTAGTAAATTTAGTACTTAATATTTAAACACTAAAAAATAGAGTAAAACACTAAAAAATATATAAATAAATAGTAAATTTACTACAAAATATTTAAATACTAAAAAATATTTTTTAGAGTTTAAAAATTTTGTAGTAAATTAACTATTTATTTATATATTTTTTAGTGTTTTACTCTATTTTTAGTGTTTAAATATTTAGTAGTAAATTTACTAAAAAAAAATTTAAAGCAAAAAAAAATTTTGTGTTTAAATATTTTGAAGTAAATTTTTGTGCAGGAACCTAGGTAATTACTATTTTAATCTGAAAAACAACCCAAACGTGTTAAATATTTTCGTATGAGAAAATGATTTTGGAATTACGTATGTATGAGAAATTCCAAGTGTACCCGGCCTCTTAAGACCTTTCCCCTACGAAAATTTCGTAATTTACCGTTGTTAGAGCCTTATTATTAACTCATAATATGAAAGCTACAAAATTATTATAAAAATACAGCAATAATCTTCAGTACCTATATGAACGTTCCTTTCATAGTTATTAATTTCCTATTTTTGGTTTTTATACTCATTATATCAGCTTTCAAAGTAATACCAATTTATTTAAATTCAAGCATACATTCAGTATCTCTCTAGTATTTACATAATATTAAGATTATTTGAAACACACGTCAATAGATAGACAATTTCATTAGGTACATATTATTTGACGTTTGAATTTTTTTTAGGTCAATTTGGAACTAAGACATGTAAAAAAATAGGTTTTTGGTGCGATCTCGGCACCGCGGCAAATGCATGGTCAAGGTCGCTTGCTCAGGGGATGGCCTTAAGTGTAAAATTAAGGTTTTTAGATTTAGGGCTGTAAGGTTAGAAACTTGGTGACTTGGCACCACGAACTATAATATTATGTACTCGTCTTGGCAACATTTTTACATGAAAATGTTTTTGGTAAGGTCTAGTTTTTTCTTTTTCAAATATTATGATTTGATAATATTTTCGTTTATGTATACTTTTCTGCAAGAGACGTGTACGAGTAACTCTTGTTTTTCAAGTATAAGCTCTGTTAATACGTCGTTTCATTTTATGCTGCACTTTTTTATGTTTTCCACTCCTTTTTAGGGTTCCGTACCCAAAGGGTAAAAACTGCCCGTCTGTCGCTCTATAACAGCAAATACTAATTTAAGCAAAATATTTAAGGGGGCTCCCATACAAGAAACGTGATTTTTTTGCTCGTAACTCGTAAGATTCAATAATGACAAAATCCTAAATTATATTAATTGTACTTTAAAATTAAGTTATAATTAAATTAAAATAAAATAAATAAATTAGGAATCTCATACAAAAAACACAATATTTGCCTACTTTCGCTCTATAACGGTACAGAACCCTTCGTGCGCGAGTCCGACTCCGAATTTTTCTTTACTGTCACTTTCTAAGCCATTGAGGCTTTTGTTGCACATAATACAACGTTCCATAACGAGCAACAACCAGACGGTAACGTGTGTTAGTGTCAAACAACCGCAGCGAAAAAAAATCATAAATCTATTACAACAACAATTTACTTATTAGCCACGATTCACGAATGAATAGCGCGCGGGGTGGCGGGCGGCGCGCGGGGTGGCGGGCGGCGCGGCGGGCGGCCTGTACCTCCCGCCCGCGCCCCGCGCATACACCTCGCTCGCTCCCGATTGCTATATTCAAATCTGTCTATGTAAAATGTTTTTAGTTTTTAATACGCTTGATGATTTTTTTGGATATTTTTCTAGTTGAAAAGAAAGTTGACAGTGTACTTAAATCAATAAATAAAACAGATAGAGAAATTTTGCCCTGCTAGTAAAAAGGCAATTTTTAAAAATAGTATAAATACATGGTTTTATGTTTTGGATTTTTCATTTTGTGGCTATAAAACTTCAATATAATGTCATTCCCGTAAAAATCGTTCGACAGAGCAATTTTGGCGTCCAAGCCACGCCAAAAAAACATATTTTATTAAATTTTGGTGTTTCTGCTGGGATAATTTTTTGGATATTTCATACATTGTTACTATACGTTCCATGAATATGTCCAGTGAAAAAAAAATTGACGGAGCATTTTTGCTACAAAAGATATTAATTAATTACGAATTTAGGTAAAAATACCTAACTTCTATTATTATTATTTTTTGGATATTTATACAAAACTTTTAATTCATTGATACTTTACCATGCTATAAAGTTTTTTCTGACTGAGGAATTACTCCGAGGTTCACTTGGTTCGTTTCCTACACTAGTTGGCAGAGCTAAATAAAATCTTCACAAAATGGCGGCACAACTAATCGCGACGGCGCACACTGGTCCCAAAGTAAAATAAACGGGACATTAAGAATTTTCGGATCGAAGGTCAACGGATCAGGCTGATATTTTTTTTGTAGACAGCTGATCCAATTACAAGTCACTTTTATAGATGTCGTTTTTTCAAATATACGGCATATTTGAATCTACAGAGATAAAAAATAATGTTTTTTTTTTGTATGGATGAAATCATAATTTTGTCATTTTCATCCAAGATTCAAACGTATTCAAAATAAATCATAGCATAGCTTATAGAGGGACTCTTGTCGTACATTTTTGTCATACACACTCTGCGATTTCTTCTTTGTTTCTTCCATTGTTTTGAATCCCTCTATGAAAGTACGGAACCCACCGTGCGCAGGTCCAACTCGCACTTGGCCGATTATTCCGCTCCGCAAGATATTCACACAATCTTTTGTACGTTTAAAATGGCGAATTTAGTTATGTAAAGCATTTTATTGTAACCACTAACCTTAAAGAGAATAATATCTTTATAATCACTGTATAAGAGAATAGGGATTGCTTTCATCCTTGTTAAGGTCATATAAAATATTAGCATTCGTTTGTTGGATAGATGTCTTATTAAATGCCCCTATAAGTTATAGTTACCTTGTGCATTACTTTTATAAGAATAATTGACCATATTAAAAGCCTTGTAACTAGCCACTATAAGATGAACATATTTCGAAGCCTTAGAGTTGCCGTATAAATTAGAGTTATTAACGTTTACCCAACCAAATTATAAGAATAAAGGTAATATTAGCCAAATCACCTAATAATGTGCCATTATAAGTAACATTGGCATAATGAATGCTCTTTTATAACAAGTATAAGAGTTAAGACTTTATTGACTTAATTTTCTAAGATTAGTTTGTTTGTTGGGTACAAACTGGATGAGTCATAAAATAATTTACCTACTACGTACATGTTTTGAGATTTCTACTTTAATAATTTGTTTAGTTTAAGTATATATAGGATTTTTTTATGAATAAGACATTACTAGTAAGAGTTACTTTACTTGTCAATAAAGAAAACATTGTCTATCCTTAACAATATTTATTAAAATCCATATGAAATACTCGAAAATGAATTATACAAAACAATAAAAATTTAAGTACCTGTAGCTCATAAAGGCGCAAAAATCGCAGTTAAGTGGTCTATGACAAAAATGTACGACAAGAGTCCTTCTATAAGCTGTGCTATGATGTATGTTGAATACGTTTGAATCTTGGAAGAAAATGACAAAAGTATGATTTCGTCCATACAAAAAATAATTCATTTTTTTTATCTGTAGATAAGGCATATTTGAAAAAAACGACGTCTATAAAAGTTACTTGTAATTGCATCAGATGCTACTAAAAATCAGCTTCATCCACTGACCAAAAAAAATTAATAAGTGTGTATGACAAAAATGTACGACAAGAGTCCCTCTATAAGCTATGCTATGATTTATTTTGAATATGTTTGAATCTTGGATGAAAATGACAAAATTATGATTTCGTCCATACAAAAAAAAAAATCATTATTTTTTATCTCTGTAGATACGGCATATTTGAAAAAAACGACATCTATAAAAGTGACTTGTAATTGGATCAGCTGTCTACAAAAAAAATATCAGCCTGATCCGTTGACCTTCGATCCGAAAATTCTTAATGTCCCATTTATTTTACTTTGGGACCAGTGTGCGGCGCGGCGTCGAGCGACAACGAGACGACGTCGGTATGACACGCGCGGGCTCACTGACCTCGCGCCCCGCGGGAGCCCATATTTATACTCGCGCGATACCAGCGCCACGAACCGCGGTACGGCCAGTTCTCGCGCGACAATCTTTTAGATTTGTAAATAATATTTCTTATTCGATTTTTTTCTCTTTCTTGTTTGTAAATATTTTTATCTCATTCATTATGTCTCTTTCTGTTTTGCAATAGCCAATCACAATTAATCTTTTTAAATTCTGTACAGTTTTGTAATAATAATAATTATGTAAAATTTTGTATATAAGCAGCACAAATCTCTGAATAAATCACTCCAGTTCACCACAGTAAATCGAGTTTTACTCTTTACTCCTCCGACCTCTAGTGAACTCTTAGAGAGACCAACCGGTCCTCTAAAATATTATCTAGTCGAGTTGAGATATTTTACTGCCCAAAAAGAGTGCTTTTATAAAAAAATAATGGATTTAAGGACGCACCTGACCCTAACTTGACTATATACTTAAGCCTAGACCTCAAAATCTGTAAGGTCTAGAAAACTGATTTTTTTACACAAAGTAACTTCAGTTCATGAAGATATGAAGATATAAATGCTCAAGACGAAAACACGATTACTGAAAAAATACTCGATACTTAATTTATTTAAGTACAAAAAAGTTGTTTTAGACACATTTTTGCTTGGATCTTCGAAGTTTGCTGTCTTCAGTGCCGTAAATAGGGCGGTGCCACCGGTGCCCAGGCACAGGGCGCAGACTCTGGGCAAGAATGGCCAGACCAGGGAGGCCTGTGGCCCTAGAAGCATTGCTCTGGGTACCTATAATATCTAAAAAAACTGGCTAAGTGCGTGTCGGGCCACGCGCAATATAGGGTTCCGTAGTACCACTCGTTTTTTAAAATTTTTGTATGGTCACTGAATGTATATTTATAACGTGTTTTACACTACTAACAACATCATCACAGTTACTTTCAAAGGAATTTGAACGAAAAGTTCCTTTAAACTTCGCAAACGTAGTGATTAGGTATATATTCTTTTTGATACTTCGCTGAATAAATTTTTTAGTTGATCGACTATTACCTCGACGGTACTCAATAACTTATGAAGTCGTCTTTGCCGTGATAGTTTTCCTATTAAATTCAGCAGATTGCCTACTCCCGTGAATTTTTTCACATTTCCAGAAGCAACCGTTTAGCTGGTATTCTAGAAGTAGTGTCCCCCACACTGGACTCTAACGATTATTTCCACTTTAAAACTTAATATTTCACAAACGGATCCCTAAATCGGAAAATGATCTTTGAATACTCGTAATATTTAAAAAAAACTATTCAACGACACCACACACGATTGGGTGGACGCGAAAAAAAAAATCATCCCCGCTTGATGTGTAAGGAAGGTACCATAATTTTTTTTTTATTAAGATTTCATGTACCATTTTGTCGGCATCACTAATATGTGCATTCATGCCAAGTTACAGCTTTGCAGGTCCTATAGTCTCTGAGCAAAACCACGGACGGACAGACCGAAACTATAGGCTTCATGTAGACACGACGTTCTAAAAGTGTTAACTTTGTTAACCTATTTGAAAATAAAATATTTTTGATTTTGATTTTATAAGGGTTCCTTGTTGACTACGGAACCCTAAAAACAAGGGCGCAGTTATAGAAGCTCGCACAGGGCGCAAAAAAGGCTATTAAATAGCCTTTTTAATAAAATATTAATGAAAAGACAGCCAGTGCCATAAATTTTATGGCATTGGCTGTCTTTTCATTAATATTTTTTTATAGGTGAGTATCTAAAAAGGCATTGATAAAACCTAAATTTGCTCAAAATACTTTTTTCATAATCATTATACATAGTTCGTCTTTTATTCATAGTAAAACTAACTTGGCGATGATTCCGCATCGTCCTTTTTCACCTGGCATATGAAAGACTGGCGTGAGTGTGAGGAAAGAAGGACGATGTTTGATTTTTTTGGTGCAGTAGCCCTCTTAGGGCCGATTCACACCGGAATGGCAGAGGCGAGGCAAACAGTTTCAGTGTCATATGATTTTAAACTATATCTTCATTATTGTAATACATAATAGTATCGCTTGAGAAATCGACGCCGCCGGCGGCCGCAAGATGCCACGAGCGGCCACGAGCGTCCACAGGCGGTCGTAGATTTCTCAAGCGATACTATGTATTCCAATAATGAAGATAAAGTTTAAAATCATATGACACTGAAACTGCTCGCCTCGCCTCTGCCATTCCGGTGTAAATCAGCCCTTAAATGTACTTATTCAATGACTCGGAAAGTTCTTCTGATGAAGATATCATTCTAGCACGCCGCCCGAAAACATTTCGCTCTAGAATTGTGAGTAGATCCTCTATACTTAACCAAACTTGGAAATAACATGTTTCCAACGCGGGAATCGAACCCACGACCTCCGAGTCAAGAGCCGAGCTCTGAAGTCTGAACTCTGAACCACGGAGGCGTAAGTCATATAATATATAAGAGATTGCGAAGTACTTCATAAATCATAAGAAACTCGAACGCGGTGCGTCCAAAATCTGCGTTCACCATATTTGTTTCGTTATTCTCTTGTTTTAAACCGATCATTGCACACACAACGTTAGTTCTTCAAATAAGTAGTCTGTGAGACAGACAGGCTGGGATAGTGTTCAATGGCGAACATCTGTAATATAAAAGTAAAACCATTTTATTCATAGAATACTTTTTATTTGCACACAGCCTCTATTGAGAACAATGTTTGGAAAATAGAGAGTAAAGCTTGGAAACAAGTAACAAATATAATGCACGAACAATTTTGCCCAGCTGAAAGAAGTCATCATCCAAATGATATTATTTATCCAAATAATAATAATATTTATTGTACGCATTAGTAAATTAAAAGAGTTCATAGTAGGTATCTTTAATAAAAATTATTAAGACATTAAAATTGTGATTGTTTTTGAGTATGAGTTAACTTCTGACATGCATTGCCATGTTAGTGAGGCAACAAACAATATCTCAGTTATAGTTGATTCAATCAAATATATTATGCATTAACATATTCAGGTCTTTATTAAAACAATCATCATGTAACACATTATAAATTAGCATTTTATTATATTCAAAATACAAAGGTGTATGAGATTTAAGAGAAGGTCCAGAAGGGATAATAATTGTGTGCACATCTCATGTACTTATAGTTATCACGAGGACGAGGCACGCATGAGGTACTCAGCAACCTGGGCTGGAGAAATTTCTTAGTCTCCTTTACCAGGTCACTTTTGTCACTTGCATGACATAAATCCTACACAAAAACTAGAATTAACATAACTTACAATAATTGCATATATCATACATCTAACTCCAAGTAACTTATTTTTTATTTAGTTTCAAGTTTTATTATTTTACTTTTTTTTTATTATTTTTTCTTTTATTTTTTTATACCATAATCTCTGTTGTTTCCATAGCGCGTTGTTGCCGGTGAAATTTGCCTTCCACAAATGATTTAGATCTTTAAATTTGTAAATACGAAGCCGTAACCACTGGTACGTTTGCATCGTTAAACTTGTGACACTTTACAGTGACATATCCTATTCAACATGTTCAGGTTTTCGATTGTATTGTTGCGGGCGGGGACCGCGCGACGCCCCACGAGAGCCTCCCCGGGGGGCGCCCCTACCACGACTTTTAAATCCAGACTGGTAATTTTGGTTATCATATCTTTCTCGTCCTCCATTTTCATTCTGATGATTGTCACTCGCATCACCATTGCCATAGTAGGAGTCTCTGTTTTGGTAGTTTTTGCCATGCCTGGGTTGATAGTCATCATTGTATTGTTTGTTTTGGTATCCATCTTTGCTAGATCTATTTGGGTAATCTCCCCCGTGCCGATTGTGATAACCATCATTATTTTGTCTGTTTTGATATGATCCACGACCCCGGAATCCATTTGAAGATCCCCTCCCGCCGCCTCGGCCGTATCTTCGAAATCGGTTTTGATTCTCACCTTGGTTTGTCTTACGCTCACCAGATTCTTCATGGTCTGGGCTTTGGCTCTCTTTTGATCCATCATCATTTTTATCTTCAATTGGAGTATCAACTTTTCTCTCCTCTACTGGTGTGGGTTCAGGGAGAATCGGTTGTGCTATTTGAGGAGTGTGCTGCATTACCTGGGGCACCTGCTGTGGAATTGGACCCAGGGCGGCCTGGGGATGGGCCGGTAGTGGGCCCGGAATGGGGTAAGCGGCATGATCTGGGTGCGGAGGGAAGTGAGGCTGGTGTGGAAGAGGTATAGATCCAGGTTCAGCAACTCGCCCACCAGATAATGGAACAAAGTGCTGGTTTGTAAATGTCTGGGTGGGAATAGGTCCAGGGGGTGAAGGTTGATTCATAATAGGTGGGGGCTGAGGAGTGCCAATGGGGCTGTCTATTTCAGACTCTTGCAAAAAGAAGAAGTTTTGTGATCCAATTACCTCTGAAATTGGACGTTGCTGGGGATATTGTTGAGAGAAATAGGCATGCTCCACCTCTTGGAGAGTGATCGGAGGCAACGGGCGGAGAGGGTACGCCGGAGTTGGGACAACACTGGCAGGTGGGGCTGGAATGGGCACTGGGGTGGGATACACAGGAGCTACCTCTTGTTCCTCAGCTTCAGGGATGTGATGCTCCTCCTGCACTTCCTCCTGAACAGCTTGCTGGTTTTCCTCATTCACTAAAATAATCTCGGTTGTTTTGTCAAAATAACCACAATCATGTATTGCAGTAATAATTTCCTTTATGTGGGCGTAGGTTGTACCCAGAACTTCCTTAGGCTTGCCATCTATAATGGAGTACAGGTGTTCAGCAGCTTTGTTTGTGTAAATATGAAATCCAGGTTGACCTTCTTCATTTAGTTCATGTTTTGGATTTACTTCAGGATACCTGTCAAAATATGAACTTTTAGTAACTATATCTAATAATTAATTTTAACACTCTCGCTGCCATGGGATCCGCCGGCGGGCCCCAAGTTTGTGAGTGCAAGGGGCCGGTCTTATTTTAGAGAAATATACCAGCAGGCCGTGGGGGTCACCGGCCGCCCCCAAAACATTTTGTCCGCCACGCCGCTTGTAATTTTCTTGAATTTAACTAGCAAGCCAGCTAAAGTAATTGTTAGCTGGCCGCCGGCAGCCCCCTCGGCTTGCTGCGTGCGTGTTTTTCCCGCGCTTTTGCACTTTCGTGATTTTTTTGCGAAGAAGAAGAGAAGTTCGGAAAGAACCCTTTGACTGACCATTGCAATCGACTTATACGTCACAAGTGTATTACGAGAAGAAGACAAAACAAGCGTAGAGGCCAAGAAACTCACAAAAAAAAACAAGTACACTTATGCCTCACTTGCCTAACAAATCCCAGTGTTTGCGCGTCTTGTTTTGCCAATAAATACAGCCAAAAGTTTTTTTTTTCCTCAGTGCATGTTTTTTTTCTTGTTTTGTTGAACTAAAATAATAAAGATTTGTCAATTTAATTTTTATTTGTTTTTCATTTTTTCCCCGCCATACAGAAATATAATTTTTGCTCCGATTGACATGATTTTTTTTCAACATATAGCTCACTGTATGCGCAAGCCAATACTATACATATCTTTTTCTTATTAGCAGGCCTGTAGTAGAAATATCTGTTTGAATTTAGGGGGTCACAGCGTACCACGGCGTGCTAAAAGCATTCTTAACTAGACGCCAGCGGACCCCACGGCCTGCTGTAATATTTTTTCATTTTGAGTGTCGGCCTACCGCAGCAGAATCGTTGGGACCTGCAGGCGGACTCCATGGCTTGCTCAATTGTAACCATGAATATATAGATATTGCTGGCAGTGAGAGTGTTAAGTAATTCAAATTATTGGCAGTGAAAAAATTACAGAAACTTACAAATCGTCTAAGATTTTGATGTCCTCTTCAGTTAACTTTACTGCTCCATTGGAGCCATTTAGAAAATCATCTCTTGCCTCTGTATTTCCCATTTGCACGAGACAGTCTAATATTAACAGTACCTCACGAATTTTGTTTGTTTCTGCAGTGTAACGCACCCATGCATCCTGCAAATATATGTTTGGGGCATTTTATTGACACAGACATTTTACAGATTTTGTACTTAATGAACAAAAATATAAAAAGATGCAAAAAATAGTTAACACTTTTTTTATTAACCCATCAATCCCCAAGTGGCAGTCGGCTGCCGCATAACAATTGAAAATCTATTGTGTCTGCAATACCTACAGGTGCTACATGCTGAAATTTGCAGCCATATTTTGTATGAACCTATCAAGCAAGGATTGTTGAACTATAATAATAATACTAACCCATCAAGCCGAGCACCGGTAATTGCGACAACAATATAATACAATAGCATTTCCGAGAATCCCCGATCGAAGTAGTAACATACACATTTCTAGCATAATGAGGGGACTAGTATAAAGTAAAGTTTCTAAATTAGAATAATTGTTTTATGGCTTTGGAAGGTAATGCATATAGCTAACTTACCTTTTTAGCTTGTTTCTTAGCTTCTTTTTCTGCTGAAGTTGCTATGCCTGCAACCTGTTTTGCCAAATCTCTCGCAAACTCTAAAGTCTGAGCTACCTCATCATACTTGGCAACTGCTACTTTCTGGTCTGATTTTAATTCTTTCCCAGCTTTTTGCAGGTCTCGGTATGATGTTAGTTTACTCTGAAATATTCAACAAAATATAACAACTTAATTATGTACCTCTCCACTTTCGCTACAACTTTTGACAACAAAAAATTTTATAATTGTTAGAAGTTTCGATAAACATACAACCAGGTCGTAAATAAAACAACAATGGTAAATGTTATTGATTTGCTACTGGCAAAAGTATGCAAATAAACTTTAAAGGACCTGAATATATTATAATTATTTATTTTTGAGCATATTTTATAACGCCTATATTGTAGACAACAAATTTTTAAAATTAAAGCTATCAAAAGCGTCAATAGAGCACATGTGGAAAATGGCGTCAGCGAAGTACCGCAACTTTATTTACATACGTACTAGATCGCGCTTACATGTGCAAACTAGAAAAAGCAATAAAATAACTAAATATAAGATAGTTTTGAAACATTATTACAACAACAAGCAGTTATATGTGGAATATATATGAACGCAAACGTAGGCAATAAAAGTTATGATGTAGGAGACAACATACCTTTCTTTTTTCTAAATTACGAATTTTGTGATCAATTATAGTCATAATTTGTCTTATCGGTGAATTATCCGTAGCTTCCGAAGAAGCTGGTTTTTCAGACTTCGCATTCGCAGCTGAAGGCATCCTTCACAGGCAACAACTTCTTCTGGATTGTTAGATGATGGTACTTGGTTTGGTAGTCTATGGTGGTGATTGAATTCATGGAAATGGAAATGTCAAAATGCTAAATACCATAGAGATTTTTATTTTTTTTAATTCGTCCCGGTCGGGACAGGCAAAGGGAGCGTTGCCCATGCAGCCATTTCTATGTTTTCTCTATTTAATGAATGATAGTGAAGGCCGAAGCCAATACTTTTATATTAACCATCTGAAATAGAGTTTTCATCAGGCCGAAGCCAATTCTTCGATATCAATAATATGAAATAAGTTTTTTCATCAGGCCGAAGCCATTGATCATTGTCATTGTCATTGTCACAAACTTTAAAGAATGCTAACGCATGTCATTGTCTTCATTGTCTTGACGTGGTCTTGACTCTTGACAGATGCCTAAAAAGTCTGCTAATAAATAGTTCAAAGTTACGTACATTAATTAAATAATATTTTATTACTAAAACTAAGAAAAACGAGATGAAAAGCAAATATAAAAGAGAATGGGATGTTTTCTTATTTTTAATCTCCACCAGACGGCGCGACGATAGACACTTGACACACTTCTAGATTTTCTATTGGTTCCCCACCGATCTGAAATTATCTGCAGGTTGGCATCACTGACTACATATGGTCTATGTTTCCAAAAAATATCAGTATACTGTTAAGTCACGAAGAGCATACGCCTAAGCGATCATTGGCCTAAGCGATTAGGCTAGTATACTGGTAACAGTTTAGGAACACGCAAATTGTCAAACTGAAAACTGACAACTGAAAGATAGTTTTGGCGGGCATGTCACTTTCAAACTTCTTCTACTTTTTATTGTTGACGTGGTTTTTATTATTTTTTCCCAAATTGTGTTATTTGGGTTTTTGATGTTCATTATTGGTAAAATATTAGCCATTAAATATCCGTTATCTTGCACAAGTGCAGGTAAGATGTTGTCAAAACCAAAATGTATATTTCCTGTGACATTTGGTGTGAATATCGGTAAATAGGGCTATTTCTTCAGTGAGTTTTAACTAAAACATCGTTATAATAACTCTATTATCCTATTCATTGGAATATTATTGCGTCTTTTTCAAATTGACCTGTCTCCAGTTTTACATTCTTTTGCCCAGTTTTGTAGCAATTATTGATGGTATTCCCTGGTATTACCGATAGTTGTCTACATGGGTAGACAACTATCGGTTCCATTTTAGTAACTAGATGGCGTATGGACGCCATCTAGTTACTAAAATGGAAGCTGTTTGACAATCAAATTAAGAACATAAGAAAATGCCTCATTATTTACAACCGTTCCACAAAGTACTTATATATAATTAGCCAAATTAGGAAATTTACAACACATAACCGTTACAGAGAACTATCTCTGTGTTACTATATACAATCTCAAGGTATATAGGTAATGACTGGTGAGTATTTATTTATATATGTAAAGCTACTTCTTAGGATTTTCGACGATTACGTAGTAAATAATAACACAATTGGGTTTCTGGAAAAAACAAAGAAACGACATTTAGTGTTATTAAATTAACAATCGCCGAAATCAATGATAATACTTTCTAGTTTTTAGTCCATTCGGCCATCTTTTTCTATAATTTGATAAGGTCCGAGTTTCAATTCATCCAGTTTTTTTCTATTAAGTCTGTTACCATTCTCCACAAAGACAATATCACCAACTTTAAAGTCTATGCATATTCGATTCTTATCATAGATTTCTTTGTTGTAATTATAATGTGATTTTATTGTGTTTTCTAAAGCTTTTTGCCTGTCTTTTATTAAACAACTCTTTGGAAACTAGAACTGTTCGGAAAGGTATTCCACAGGGGTCAGTTTTAAGTCCATTACTTTACGATATTTACACATCCGACTTAGAAAATTGTCTAGATTTAAGTATAATAAAATTACTTCAATATGCAGATGACAAGGCTATTTATGTAATCAATAGTTCTATAAATATTGCTTGTAGAGATCTTATTAATGCTTTGAAACAGTTAAAATCTTGGATGGACAAGCATGGTTTAGACTTATCGATCAACAAAAGTTCCGTCGTCTTATTTACCCGAATGCGTATGCCTCCCCCGATAACTATTATTTATGATGGTGCGCCGATTCCTGTTAAAGACAAAGTCAAATTTTTAGGGCTATATTTGGATGGAAAATTAAATGGCAACGCACACATCGATTACATCTGTGCCAAATGTAAATTTCAAATGGCTTCTAAATATGTTAAGGTGTTTATCTGGTGTTTGGTGGGGATCACACCCATTTACTATGAAATTAATTTACAATGCAATAATTAGAAGTGTCCTAGATTATGGCACTTTTCTTTTAGAGCCGTGTAGCGTAACTGGTTTACAAAAAATTGACAAAATACAAGCGAAAGCCTTGCGTATAATCTGCGGAGCTATGAGATCATCTCCCATAAACGCACTTCAGTTAGAATGTTGCGAACCTCCTCTTCAACTCCGTCGACAATATCTGGCGGATAAATATTTTGTTCGTTGTTACCAATTTAATTAAAAATCACCCCTTAATTCCCAAACTTAGAACCTTATTTCATTTGTGTCATAGTAATAATAAATACTGGCATCATAAATCTCATCCCTTACTTCTCACTAGCTATCGTAAATTCTTAGTCATTGACGTCCCCACTTTTCGTTCTCAAACTTTTCCATTATTTGATTCAGCATATGAAGCACTAACGCTTGTGCCAGATATTAGATTAGACATTGGCATTAAAAAAACTGATACATATTTCGCTAACAATATATTTAAGTACATCACGAATAACAATTGGCAGGGCTACCACCAAATATATACAGATGCATCGAAGAATACTACAGATAGTTGTGTTGGAGTTGGCGTCTACCATTTACAGTATAATATTGTTCAAAAAGTAAAGTTTCCGCCTGAAACATCTGTTTTTACAGGAGAGTGTTACTGCCTTTTTAAGGCTGTTGAGTATATTTTACTTGGCAGGCTTAAAGAGACACTAATATTTACAGATTCTTTAAGCGCTCTACAATCCCTGATTAAATTTCCTTTTAAATCAAAAAATTGTTATCCAATTATTGTCCAAGTTAGAAACCTTCTATATCAATGTAAACTTCAAGGCTTTTCAATAACATTTATATGGATACCGAGCCATTGCGGCATTGTTGGCAATGAAATTGCTGACAAATTGGCAAAAGAGGCTGTTCTTAGTGGTGATTTGTTCCCTTTTAATAATTATGCGCATGATTTGGCTTCTCTGGCACGGGGTTCTCTATTGAAATCTTGGAATAAGTTATGGGCCTTGAGCAGTCAAACAAAAGCTATACAGTATCGTAAAATTCAACCAGAGATCCCTACTAAGCCCTGGTTTTCTAATATTTTCCTTTCTAAAAATATAACAACGTCAATTATTCGGATGAGACTTGGTCATATGTGCATTCCAACGCATCTTAGGAGAATTGGCGTCAGAGATGATGATTTGTGCGACTGTGGAGATGTAGGTGACTTGAACCACATTATCCTTTCATGTTCCCTCCATGATCATTCCCAATTGTATCATAACTTGTCTTTAATCCCTATTCTAATGATAAATGTGTATATAGTTGTATATCTAATTACTTAACATTAAATAATATTAATATCTAGAATAAGTATGTTTATTTTATTTAGTTTATAGAATTTAATTTACCGTACTGATTTAATTAAATTTCTTCCAAATTCCGTTATTCTTTATTCCTTCCGCCGTTCCTTACCTTTTTACCTTGTCTGTGGCACAACATACGCATCTCTGTGTCAAGTTGCCAAAAAAAAGAAGAAAAAGAAAAAGAAAGAAATAATAAATAACGCACTTTTAATTTTTCCTTTTTATGAACAGAAATATAAAACCATTTTAAAATAAATAATTCTTCTTTGACAACAATCACACCATTTACATCTTTCATCAACAACATGTTGTGCCTGACACGCGTAAGTAAATTTGCGCCATTTTAAGCGGCAACGGTTAGGTTATTTAATTAAATAATTTTGTTTTGTTTTTAATTATTTGATATAAATGATAAGCATGTTTCAGGCTTCAAAGTTTTGTAACCGGCTGCCAAGCACCATAAAATTTCACACAACAGCATTTACTTTGGACGGCCAGAAGACTGAAAAAAGTATGTATCGTTTTTAGACATTATTCTGATCTACATGCCAATTAAATACTTAATCATCAAAGCAACACAAGGCCAAAGCATTATAATATTATTGTTCAAGAGTAGTACGGTACTACATTATTCCCTGCTCAAATGTCATTGTATACTGGACTAAGACCTTTATAAATACCCACATTACCTGTACATTGTGTCTTTTTGAAAAATATATAAATCAATTTTAGCAATCAATCAAGTAACTTTGCTTGGACGAGTTGGAGCAGACCCACAAAAAAGGGGTAACGAAGAACACCCTGTAGTAAACTTTCCATTGGCCACACACTTCAGCTACAAGTATGAATCTGGTGATGTTCTACAAAGGACAGACTGGCACAGAGTCAGTGTTTTTAGACCAGGACTGAGAGATACGGTGTACAAATATCTGAGAAAAGGCCAAAGAGTTTATGTTACCGGTAAACTATCTTATGGAGAGGTGAAACTAGATGATGGACAAGTGAGGACTGCCTCTACAGTTATTGCAGATGACATTATTTTTTTCCAAAGCCTACCTCAAGATACTTAATGTAAATAAATATGAATAATTATTATATTCCTTTTTACACAAGTAAAAAGGAATATAATAATTATTCATAATATTTTGTTATAGGTATTATAAATGTAGAACTGTAAGTTATTGAATACAAACATTTTTAAAACAGTTATGTCTACACACTGTTTTATTTTACCAATATTAAAAGTTAAAACTAATTTCAGCAAAAAATAAAATACAAAATACTCCAGGGCAGGGCAAGCCGAATGGATATGGAAATAGCCGAACAAAACTGATGATCCACGGACCACAAAGCATGTGGGCTTAGTACTAGTGCATTTAGGTAGGTAGTTTATGTTAATAATTTAAACTTTGGCTATTTTCGTAATCGTATCCATTCAGCCTGCCCTGCCCCGCCGCACAGTGGATCGAAAATCGAGTTTCATAGACATAGGAACTTGAGTTTCCAGATGTCATTTTTTTGGGCTGAAATATGTTCTCCTAGTTGTTATTACATAACAAAATGTAAAAAGACTCAGCTACGTGTCATAATAGGGAGCTATAATTTTTTTAAGAAAATTTTGTATGGAGCCGACAGGAAAAATGAGCATATCTCTGTAATCGCATGGTTGGCCGTTATATCCTCACACACTATTATAGTACTAATTATTGCTCACATTTTGGCATAATATTTTATATTACGGCACTGGCGGACTAACAGGGGGGCGGCGGGGGCGGCCCGCCCCGGGCCCCACAACTAAGGGGGCCTCGGTTTGGCATTAAAAAAATATTCGCTTGTCAACTCAGATTATATTATTATTTTAAACCATTCTTCCGATCGTTTACCATAATAAATAAACGGTGTAGGTACCTAATTCATCTAAGTTCATAACGCTCAGAGTTGTGAAAACTGAAGTTCGGACTTCGGAAACGTATTTTGCGACTCGTCTGCGAGACTTCGTGGCGCGAATTCTAGTAGCGCGCCGGCGCACAGTGGTCTGAAATCGCTAAATAGTGGACATTCGCAAGAAAGTTCGATTTTGGTGTGGAAAAAAATACCATCCGATAGCTTTTAATAGGAGTAACAATAAATCCTTATTAAGTTTTTTATAAAAATGTATATTTAAGGTGAAAAAAAATAATTACGAAAATGTTGTATGGGAAAGAATCTATAAATAGATTTTTTGCAAAAACTACTAAGTCATTCTGGTTCATCTTTGAAACAAGTAAAGTTCTAGGGGTATTTAAGGTTTAGAAAAAAAATTACGAAAATTTACGTGCAGCCTTTTGCAGTAGAGGGGTTCAAAATTTTGAAATAATTTTACTCACTTTTTAGGTGTGGAAAAAATACTATTCGAAAGATTTCCTAAAGAGTAACAATAAATCCCTACTAAGTTTTTTATAAAAATGTATTTTTTTAGGTGAAAAAAAATAATTACTAAAATGTTGTATGGGAAAGAATCTATAAATAGATTTTTTGCAAAAAGTACTAAGTCATTCTGGTTCATCTTTGAAACAAGTAAAGTTCTAGGGGTATTTAAGGTTTAGAAAAAAAATTACGAAAATTTACGTGCAGCCTTTTGCAGTAGAGGGGTTCAAAATTTTGAAATAATTTTACTCACTTTTTAGGTGTGGAAAAAATACTATTCGAAAGATTTCCTAAAGAGTAACAATAAATCCCTACTAAGTTTTTTATAAAAATGTATTTTTTTAGGTGAAAAAAAATAATTACTAAAATGTTGTATGGGAAAGAATCTATAAATAGATTTTTTGCAAAAACTACTAAGTCATTCTGGTTCATTTTTGAAACAAGTAAAGTTCTAGTAGTATATAAGGTTCAGAAGAAAAAATACGAAAATTTACGTGCAGCCTTTTGCAGTAGAGGGGTTCAAAATTTTGAAATAATTTTACTAACTTTTTAGGTGTGGAAAAAAATACTATTCGATATATTTCCTAAAGAGTAACAATAAATCCTTAATAAGTTTTGTACAAAAATTATTTTTTAAGGCCAAAAAAAAAAATAATTACGAAAATTGTATGGGTATAATATATATTATATAAAACGAGTCCTTAAAAAGCAACAATACTTATATTTACAAACATGGATAGCAAAACAAAATTAAACTAAAATTAACTACGTACTGACTAAACTATTGTAATTATAATAAAATAAAAATTGTTACACACACTAATAACTCAAACAATTTCAAATGAAACTTATAAATAAACAATAATAAATAATAATCAATTAAACCAACGCGCTTTACAAACATAGTGGATCTCCAATGCTATCATCGCCTTGTAATGACACAACTTCACTTTCATCGTAATCTTTTGATAAAAGAGGTCTTTCAAGCAACAGGTCGACTGTGTCTGGATGAAATTCTTGATGTTTATTTTTAGACAACTTTGGACGAATGTGAGACACATATGGATCAGAGCTTATTAAGAAGTTGTGCAACAAATCTTCATTAGTTTCTGCTCGACTCGTATTTCTAGTATGCATCTCTCTAGTATTTCTAAATTCTTTATTCCTTGCCTCTGAAGCTTCTTCACTCAAATAGCCAATTGGAATAAAGCCAAAATGCTTACAAATATCAGCACCATGTATAAGGAGTTTGTGAACACTTGCAGGCATGTAGTACCACGGATAAAGCTTTACATATAGCTCTGCTGTTTCCCTAGAATAATTTCGAAAGTGATCTATATTGATAAGCTTCCCAGAAGAAACTGTCTGCAATACAACGTATAATCTCTTTATTAATTCTAAAGCTCTCTCTTTTCGGGACTTTAGGACAACATCTGAAATAACGAAAATAGATTTAGAATTAATACGTTGTATTGCAGACAGTTTCTTCTGGGAAGCTTATAAATTATCAATATAGATCACTTTCGAAATTATTCTAGGGAAACAGCAGAGCTGTATGTAAAGCTTTATCCGTGGTACTACATGCCTGCAAGTGTTCACAAACTCCTTATACATGGTGCTGATATTTGTAAGCAATTTGGCTTTATTCCAATTGGCTATTTGAGTGAAGAAGCTTCAGAGGCAAGGAATAAAGAATTTAGAAATACTAGAGAGATGCATACTAGAAATACGAGTCGAGCAGAAACTAATGAAGATTTGTTGCACAACTTCTTAATAAGATCTGATCCATATGTGTCTCACATTCGTCCAAAGTTGTCTAAAAATAAACACCAAGAATTTCATCCAGACACAGTCGACCTGTTGCTTGAAAGATCTCTTTTATCAGAAGATTACGAAGAAAGTGAAGTTGTGTCATTACAAGGCGATGATAGCATTGGAGATCCACTATGTTTGTAAAGCGCGTTGGTTTAAATGATTATTATTTATTATTGTTTATATAAAAGTTTCATTTGAAATAGTTTGAGTTATTAGTGTGTGTAACAATTTTTATTATATTATAATTACAATAGTATAGTCAGTAAGTAGTTAATTTTAGTTTAATTTTGTTTTTGCTATCCATGTTTGTAAATACATATAAGTATTGTTGCTTTTTAAGGACTCGTTTTATATAATATATTATACCCATACAATTTTCGTAATTATTTTTTTTCGAATTTAAATATTAATTTTTGTACAAAACTTATTCAGGATTTATTGTTACTCTTTAGGAAATCTATCGAATAGTATTTTTTTCCACACCTAAAAAGTTAGTAAAATTATTTCAAAATTTTGAACCCCTCGACTGCAAAAGACTGCACGTAAACTTTCGTATTTTTTCTTCTGAACCTTATATACTACTAGAACTTTACTTGTTTCAAAAATGAACCAGAATGACTTAGTAGTTTTTGCAAAAAATCTATTTATATAGATTCTTTCCCATACAACATTTTAGTAATTTTTTTTTCACCTAAAAATACATTTTAATAAAAAAACTTAGTAAGGATTTATTGTTACTCTTTAGGAAATCTTTCGAATAGTATTTTTTCCACACCTAAAAAGCTAGTAAAATTATTTAAAAATTTTGAACCCCTCTATTGAAAAAGGCTGCACGTAAATTTTCGTATTTTTTTTCTAAACCTTAAATACCCCTAGAACTTTACTTGTTTCAAAGATGAACCAGAATGACTTAGTAGTTTTTGCAAAAAATCTATTTATAGATTCTTTCCCATACAACATTTTAGTAATTATTTTTTTTCACCTAAAAAAATACATTTTTATAAAAAACTTAGTAAGGATTTATTGTTACTCTTTAGAAAATCTTTCGAATAGTATTTTTTCCACACCTAAAAAGTTAGTAAAATTATTTAAAAATTTTGAACCCCTCTACTGCAAAAGGCTGCACGTTAATTTTCGTATTTTTTTTTCTAAACCTTGAATACCCCTAGAACTTTACTTGTTTTAAAGATGAACCAGAATGACTTAGTAGTTTTTGCAAAAAATCTATTTATAGAATCTTTCCCATACAACATTTTCGTAATTATTTTTTTTCACCTTAAATATACATTTTTATAAAAAACTTAAAACGGATTTATTGTTACTCCTCTTAAAATCTATCGGATGGTATTTTTTTCCACACCAAAATCGAACTTTTTTGCGAATGTCCACTATTTAGCGATTTCGGACCACTGAGCGGCGGCGCGGCGGCGGGTAGCACGGCGCGGCGCCACGGTAATGTTATCTGCGGCCCAATTATAATATTATATTATAATATTTTCTTAATTTCACTCTCAAAGCATTTATGTACATTGATCGCTAAATAACACTTTTTGGAATAATTTTTACGAAGGAGATCGCTTTTCAACAGGCAAATTGCATAAAATATAATAATTTATGTCATGAAAACCGCTAAAACTAGTACAAAATAGACGTTTTTGGACCTACGACCTACGACGAGGATATAACCATGCGATTCCAGAGATATGCTCATTTTTCTTGTCGGCTCCATACAAAAATTTCTTTAAAAAATTATAACTCCCTTATTAAGACACGTAGCTGAGTCTTTTTACATTTTGTTATGTAATAACAACTAGGAGAACATATTGCAGCCCAAAAAAATGACATCTGGAAACTCAACTCAAGTTCCTATGTCCATGAAACTCTATTTTCGATCCACTGTGCGCCGCGCCGGGGCAGTTCTAGATGCCGAAAACGCTATAAATCACTCTTAAAGCTTAAGAGTGGGTTGCACCAGAGGCGTGGTTAAAGTTAAGGTTAAAGTTAAATATGGCGTCCTTTAGCTTTAACTTTAACCTTAACTTTAACCGGAAAAATTGACAGATGTCGTATGAGCAAATGGGGATTGGGGTGTTTGGACGCCATATTTAACTTTAACCAGAGATTTGACATTTTGCATTGGAGTAAAAGTTAAAGTTAGTTCGTGCAACCCACTCTAAATACAGTACATAGAGCGATCAGCGATAAGGCCTGTACTTAATCTGTGGATAAGGGTGGATTAATTAATTATTTTTGACATAATATTTTGTTTGACAGTTCTCCTTAACCAGCTGCAGCGCTCCCGTCAATGTCACCCACGTTCCTTTCGACAGGGCTTTAAGGCTATGTTCCGAAATGTATTGCGACCACTGCACAGTGCTATCACTGTAGAAAAAATCGTTCCGTAATGGAGTTGCAGTACACTGCCGCAGTAACCTAGTGAAATATATGACGTCATCAATCGTCGCCATATTGTACTGTGAGCACTGGCGTTTTCGAGGTAAGGCACTCGCAGTACTTTGATCACGTGATCAGTCAACTGTCAAAAGTCAAGTGTCAAAACCACTCGAGTGTCTAACGTTTTAAAACAATACCTACAGTTTAATCCCAAAGTTATAAATTTCTGTAATTAATTTGGATTAATAATAATAAAACACTGGAAGAATTGCAAAAATTAACCTTATTAGACTGTGTTGAAAATGTTCAATACGAGCCGTCAAAAATGCGGTTGATAGCATACTGGATTGCGTTCCGTTTTAAATAGTAACCAGTATACCAACAGTATACTAACTATAAAGGAACGGCTTCGAAGTATACTAAAATGACGTCACACTCTGCAGTGGTCGCAGTACATTTCGGAACATAGCCTATATGAACGCGTACAGACAGAGATAAGAACGTGTCGAGAAAAGGAACGCTTCTAATAGTATGTACCTCATTGGCTTCTATCATACAAAAACGTTATTTTTGACATCAGTTTGACAGTTCTCCTCATTGTATATCCTTAATCTGTGGTTCTCCTTTACCAGCAGCATTGACTTTATGTTTCCTTATTTATTGACCAGCAGCGCTCCCGTCAATGTCACCCACGTACACGTTCATCTAAAGTATGGAGGATGTAAAATGTAAAAAGTGTCCGCTGAAATGCATTAAATTAGGGTGAAATTAGGGTGGCGCTACAGTAGCAACAGGGTAAATTTAAAATCATTTAGCAGCTTTTATTTCAGCTATTTTAGCTTATATTTTTCAAAATATATTGGTATTATTTATTTTGTTATTTATTTTATTTATTTATAATTAATTTATTAAGTATTTTGTCACTAACGGCTACATTCATTCCATACTCTTTGCTGCAGCTAGCGCCACTTTCAACTGTTATTTACTGCGTACAGCTGGACACTTTTTCAAATATCCCCCATATAAGATAGTTCTCCTCCATCTACACTCCATAATCTAAAGCAGAGGTTCCCAAACTTTATTTTCTCATAGACCACTTTAAACATTTTCTGGATCCGGTGGACCCCCAACAGCTACCCCCCCCTAAGTGCAATGCCAGTCTGTTGGACCTTTACTTTTTTGTATTGTAAGTTTGACTCACAAGTCACAACTCACAGTACAAGGAACCAATAATCTTCCACTTCGAAGTGGTAAAAAGTAAACGTAAATATTTTCTTGTTTTGTTCTATGACGTAACACAAAAGTTACCACACTTTTACTTATTTCTAAATCTCGCTCTGTAATATTTCATCTGCTAATTTAATATTGCCTGCCTAATGCCTATATTCATAGGAGAAGTCAAGTCGGGTCACCAAATTTTTATAGACCCCCGTTAACGACTCGTGGACCCCCATTTTTCTTCCACGCAAGCGTAGACCCCTGTCGGGATCCCGTGGACCCCTGGGGGCCCACCTGGACCACTTTGGGAATCAATGATCTAAAGCCTTGTCGAGCTGTAAAGCCGTAGACACAGCAAAAGCCTTGTCAAACTGTGAATGAATGTGGGTGACATTGACGGGAGCGCTCTGCGCTGCTGGTAAAGCAGAACTGTCAAACATATGTCAAAAATGACGTTTTTGTATGATAGAAGCGTTTAGTTCCTTTTCTCGCCACGTTCATAAAAAGCCTTGTCGAACTGTACACGCAGATCGTCCAATGGTATCGTCAAGCACGAAGCACTACGCTGTACGCATGTGCGGCCGCAGAAGACCTATCTGTCTGTAGAAGAGTTGCTAAAAAAAAGACGGGTTGCACTCCGGGAGTGCCGGCAGAAGCAGAAGTTGTGCATCTTTTTAACCTATTTTTTATGAAAATCGATTATTAAAAATTCGACTTTTTTAATTAATCGAAACCTTTACAATCGATTAAATTTTTAACCCATTTTTTATGAAAATCGATTTTTAAAAAATCGATTTTTTTAATTAATTGAAACCCTTACAATTTTTTTAACCCATTTTTTATGAAAAACTATTTTTAAAAAATCGATTTTTTAATAACTTAATCGAAACCCTTACAATCGATTTTTTTAACCCATTTTTTATGAAAATCGTTTTTTTTAATTAATCGAAGCCGATTTAAAAAAAATCGACAATCGAAAAAAAATTGACAATCAAAAAAAAAAAAACAATCGATTGTTCCATTAATCAATTTCGATGTTACAACACTACTCTCCAACCGTCTTACGGTTTTTCCAAGGTTTTTCGATCAGCACGAGAATCTGACGCGAGTTTCACAGTTTTTACCCATCCAACAAAAGTGCTCAACGCCGCTAGAGAAGTTTTCACTTCAAAAAAGTTTCGCCTCCGCCCTTCTAGATATTCTTGATTCTTGACGGACTTAGATACCTATTATGTCGGCTGTACACTCTCGCCGAGAGCTCTCGGGCGAGAGTGTTGTGCGAGAGCCCCTTGCCCGAGTGCGATCATGTACATTCTCGCTTAGTTCAATCGCAGTTATGAACTCAGAGAAGATGGACCATTATTTTTCTAAAAATGGCGAAAACGTATCTACGATCAATGATCACCATTCACAATTGCATCGAAAGATATCATTGTAATCCAAAGATCTATATTAATATTTAATTTTATTTCTCACAGTTAATGACTGATAATGACGTTTATTATTGTTATTTTTCTGTTCTACACTGTCCAACGGCGGGACTAGTACTGAAAGACGCGAGAGTGTACAGTAGTGCGCTCGTTTTCCTCGCGAGACCCTTTGTCTCGGGCGCAAAATACCGACAACGGACCGAGAGGGTCCGAGACAGGCGAGACGAGGCGAGCGCAACCATTTACACTCTCGCACTCGGGCCGCCTCGCTGTGTCTCGGCGAGAGTGTACAGCTGGCTTTACACATTATGTAATTCGTTAGTCTCAACTCTCAACTCTCAATCGTGATTAAGCTTGGATTAAACATTGGTTTAAACCCGATTATAATCTGTGCGGGTTTTAAATTGGCAATGACATAATTGATGATTGGCTATTGGATTGGCTCAAAGAGTAAGGACCGGTCTGTCTACAGACTACAGCGCTTCCACTTATCCTAGCTAGGAATCCTAGCTATGATCCTAAAAAAATTTGTCAAGTGGAATAACATTTAGAAAGCTAGGATCCTAAATAGGCCTACGTAGCCTGATTTAAATAAATAAATTAAATTAAATCGGAAAAAATATGGCTTCAACTGACTAAATCAGTGTTGCCAGATGGTTTCAACCTTTTATCTGTAGTGGGAACTGCTAAATCTGTATTAAAGTCAATTTATATTATGTTATAAGATCTGGAATCCATTCGTAGGTAATTTCTTAAGTCTGCTGGTTCCAAGTAGTTCAGAAAGTTCATGATTCATAATTTTTCGTGGAGCAAAAATTCTTTTAACCATCTTTTTCGCCTTTTATTTATTTTTATTTTCATTGAACCAACAGCTAAGCATATGAGAAGACCAATTTTTTGTTGCGTTGACAGAACTGGAGCCATTAAGAAGACGTCTGACCAAAATGACAACTGATTTAGTCACTAAATTAGGACAAGTGGAATAAGAAGCTTCTAATTAGTCTCCTATGTAGGATCCTAGCTTGGACTTCCTAGCTAGGACAAGTGGAATAAGCGCTTATGGATTGGCGCAATGACAACTGAGCAGAAGTAGAAGAAGAATACTAGTCGCCAAATCTGTGCGCCGGATATAAAAAAAAAAAAAAAAAAACTGGCAACTTCGGAGTTTTGGGGAGTTTTGGCGGGCATGTGAAAGAGTGCTGTTGTGTTTTTGTATTATTTTCCTAAAATTGTGTTAGCTGGGTTTTTAATGTGTAATATTGGTAAAATATTAACCATTAGATATTCGTGTTCATGCACAAGTGTAGGAAAGTGATGTAATATCCAGAAACGTGCTATTTTGTGTTCCCTCCAAAACTCCATCGAAAGTTTCAGTAAAGCGTCTACCACTTTACTGAATCGACCGACTTGACTCCTGTGACTGTATTGACTTTTACTTAGACTTTGACTAGACTTTAGACCTGACGATACATGAAAACGATGATGAAAATTATAATAGGAGGAATATGGTTTTCCCGCCATATTCCTTACCTTTTTACCTTGTCTGTGGCACAACATACACATCCTTTGTGTCAAGTTGCCAAAAAAGAAGAAAAAGAAAGAAAGAAAGAAACTGGCAACTTCGGAGTTTTGGCGGGCATGTGAAAGAGTGCTGTTGTGTTTTTGTATTATTTTCCTAAAATTGTGTTAGCTGGGTTTTTAATGTGTAATATTGGTAGAATATTAACCATTAGATATTCGTGTTCATGCACAAGTGTAGGAAAGTGATGTAATATCCAGAAACGTGCTATTTTGTGTTCCCTCCAAAACTCCATCGAAAGTTTCAGTAAAGCGTCTACCACTTTACTGAATCGACCGACTTGACTCCTGTGACTGTATTGACTTTTACTTAGACTTTGACTAGACTTTAGACCTGACGATACATGAAAACGATGATGAAAATTATAATAGGAGGAATATGGTTTTCCCGCCATATTCCTTACCTTTTTACCTTGTCTGTGGCACAACATACACATCCTTTGTGTCAAGTTGCCAAAAAAGAAAAAAAAAAAAAAATATGGTAACTTCCGGAGTTTTGGCGGGCATGTGAAAGAGTGCTATTGTGTTTTTGTATTATTTTCTTAAAATTGTGTTAGCTGGGTTTTTAATGTGTAATATTGGTAAAATATTAACCATTAGATATTCGTGTCCATGCACAAGTGTAGGAAAGTGATGTAATATCCAGAAACGTGCTATTTTGTGTTCCCTCCAAAACTCCATCGAAAGTTTCAGTAAAGCGTCTACCACTTTACTGAATCGACCGACTTGACTCCTGTGACTGTATTGACTTTTACTTAGACTTTGACTAGACTTTAGACCTGACGATACATGAAAACGATGATGAAAATTATAATAGGAGGAATATGGTTTTTCCGCCATATTCCTTACCTTTTTACCTTGTCTGTGGCACAACATACACATCCTTTGTGTCAAGTTGTCAAAAAAGAAGAAAAAGAAAAGAAACTGGCAACTTCCAAGTTCAAAGTTCTAAATACCTATACCGTCTGGCGTCTGTAGCACAGAGTACTTTTTTATTTATGGAAGTCTGTAGTTTGTACCACGTACTTCTGTAGTTTGTTTACAAACCAGTGTAAACTGTAAACAGCACAGAATACAAATTACTCTCGGAGCTCGGAGGTAAACAGTGATTTTTAACTCTGCAAATAGGTAGGTAGCAAAAAAACTGCTAATTATCATAATATAATAAGATGGAACAGTCAAATTAACTTTTAAATTGAAGAAAGTCATAATCTATTGTTAACTTTAGTTATAATAATAGGTAGGTATTATGTTCTAAATAAAAGAATGTCGGTGAGTATTTGCTGGTATTTGCATAGATTTTAAATCTATCCAGGATATTTGAATGTGTGATTTGTACAATAAATATTAAACCACCTCGACGCTATAATATCTAAGTGTTAGTGGAAGAAGCATTTTAAGCATAATCATTTATGGAGGCGTAAGGGCCGGAAAAATTATTTGAAATCAAAAAACTGGATTTTATGTAAATTCGTATAAAAATATTAGCCACTAGCCAGATGAATGATGATGAAGTAGGTTAATACCTACTTAGTAACAAGGTTTGTAAAAAATTGGGAAGAATTATAAAAAGGTTTGTAATAAGGGAAGAATTATAAAAAGAAATATTAAAAGGGAGTGTTATAAAAGTAGTTAACATAAATCTTTTCTTTTCTTTTTTCTCTTCTTCCACTTCTGTTCTTTGGCTCTTCTAGTTGGCATTTAAAACTTAATCTCATGATTATGTTAGTTACTAATGTTATGGTTGCACTCAGATTCATGTAAAGATTAAAAAACATTATCATCAAAATTATTATTAAAGTAATCATTAAATTTATTTGAGTGTGGCTAGTGGAGAGTATGTGGTATTTTCTTTATTTTGCACTCGCATACCCAATGAGTAACAAAACTTAGAAACAACATTTTGCTAGCGCTGGGATTGAACCCACTACCTTAGAGTTTAAGGTTACGCTTTGAACTACAGCTCCATGGCGGATAAATTTCACTATTCATAGCTGTTACCGACTTTTGTTTTCTGTAGGAAAGTGAAATAAATATTTTTGGATTACATTAAAAGAAACATACTTTATTGTTTACAAGTTGGAAATGGCAATTGCCAAAGTATTATTATATAATGTAAAAATACAAATTCAGTTGTAGTTACATACTCTTATCCATATTTAATAAAGCTTCACATTTTGTTTGACAAATCATACACTCTTTTGGTTTTCCTAATTAACTTAATAATAAAATATTTACAAACACAATATTTAATTCTTTATTACTTATACATATTGTTATAAGAGATCACAGAAAATTGTAGCTGGAAAAATTTAGTAAAGACTAAATTATATAATATATGCTATGACACTACCACAATGTTTTATATTTATCACAGTGCAATTTAAAGATTTATTAAAGGCATCAGGTAACAATACAATAATGTTTTGTTTAAACTCATAATGTTTAGTATTATAAAGAACAATGAATTCATATATTAAGATTCTCTTGAAATTATGCTGACAAAATGAGTATGTGGTAGGTAGTCTACTTTTAATCTTTCACTCGCTACAATTGAAATATTTTGCCAAATGGAATAAATGGAAGACAATATTTAGTTATCATGTATTTGACATGCTGATAGCTGTTTTTAATCATCTTAAAATATAAACATAATTATATAGAACTAACTAAATTAACAAAATGCATGATAAGCGCAAGTACATAATATTATACATGGAAACACACATCGCAGTCACAATTTGGCAACATTATTATCTCATTTCTTACTGAATAGTCAGTACGTTTTTGAATTGTTCATTGCACAGAACATTAAAAATGTCTCTATGATTTTAACACATTATAAACTCTTGTCTTTTTCACTAACTAAATATTATGTTAATTGACACTATAATTTAAAATCACTTGGCACGAAGGCATTTTAGGTCCATACCCTGTCAAATGTCCAAATATTAAATATCTGCCAAATTTCTCTCAGTAGTTCTCTTTTCTATTCACAATAATTATACCTACCTACACGCCTGAGAAGAATTTGACTAGAGATACTAAAGTGTGTATAACATTTAAAACTGTCTCACTTTTTATCTTCTGTAGGAAAGTCATTGTTCACACTTTTCACTTTTTAAATTGAGAGCGTAATGGTCAGTGCTGTACTCCGGTTCTCGTTTTAACATCATGGTTTCCCCAATGAGAGCACTGATGCGGTGTTTGTCGTGAGACTGTGATGTCGGTACAGCTTCTGCTCGTGGTCTCTTCCGCCAAGGTTCAGAAGCAGACATACTTAGGTCTGTTGGCATATCCTCGTCAACATTCTCGTCTTCACAGCGTTCATCTTTCATTTCAGCTTTCACAACTGGTTGCTGAGGTGGAACGCGTGTAGGACTCATTTGTTGTCTTAACAGAGATATATTTTTAATATTTTTCAATTCCGTCGGATTTCTTAAAAATCTGTAAAAATATATTTCTTCGTTAATGATATTATTATATGTAAAGAAAACATTTCTTATATGAATGAATGAATATGCTTTATTGTGCTCAAAATATACAAATAAAAAAAGGAAATTCACATTATATATTTAAAGTATAAACTGTCTCATCAGTAACCTTAGATATAAAAAATATATAATATTTTATTAGTGCTATATTATACATTTTTTAAAATAATATACCTATATGAAAACACAAATAAACTTCACCAATAGAAAATAAGCACAAAAACTTACTGGTAACAATGCCTCTCGCCTTGAACTTTTCGTAGTATATTTACTCGATAATAGTATCTTAATGCCCGGGACATCTTGTCATAGTTCATTGAAAGGTGGTTCTTTTGGATACCCCACAGTTTAGCTAGGCCAGCTGGGTCTACTATTTTAAAGACACCAGTTTCCCGGTTCTTCCAAGCAATGTAATTTGTATACCGCTGTGATGGGTCATTTAGAAGCTGTTGTAAGAAGTCCCATAGAAGTCTTCCATCTGAAATAAAAATATATATATTTTATTTTGTATATTGCAAGTTTAAAGTTTTGTGTTTTTCAGGACATATTTAAATAATGTTCGGTATAAATAAACTAATTCAATTAATATTACAACTTACTTGTATTAGATTCTGGCATATCATTAGGAAAGAATTCTCGGTGCTGATTACGATAGTGTGGGTGTTGTGGTACAGAATGGGTTTGAGGCGCTGGGCTCGGGAGGGCAGTTTCCTTTGGTGACCGTGGTTGCGAAAATTGAGCTTCTTCATCAGAATCGCTTTGATTGCTGCCAGAGCTTCCAGCTTGAACGTTAGTTTGTACTGATTGTGTGTAGGCCGGTGCATATGTCATAGCCTCCCCTCTTTGTGGACTTCCTGAGCTGTCTACTGAAGGTGCAGGACTTAATGTCACCGAGTTCGGTTGAGCTGCAGCAGCAGCTGCACTGTGAAAGTGATGGAAACCATCGACTGACCATGTCGGTGTTGGAGGGTGTGAATGTGGCGATGGTGGGTACGGGGCAGCGCGTGCCGTGGGCGTCACAGGTGATGAAGGCACTCGTCCTAGAAGTGCCGCATCCCTTACTAGCATTTGAAGAACATTGTGTAAAACATCTCCAGCCCCCGGGCACCGTTCACCCAAATCAGTTTTCGTTAAAAGGCATAATGCTTTACCTGAAAATTTTAAGGATCTTGTTAGTACTTTAAAAAAACAAGTATAGCATAATATTATACAGAAAATTTCTTAATCAAGTTCAGAAATATTGTCCATAAACTTACCATTCATTTGGAAGAGGTCCATGTCAAAGTTTGGTAAGTCAAATTCCCTCTCACACCATTTTAAAAATACTGCAACATCTTCCCGAGTCCATAATCTTGGCTCCGGTGGGAGACCAGCCGGCAATTGAGCCTTCGTGTCTCCGAGAGGTGACGGGGGTGGCGGTGCCCACGGCAAGGGGTACCGCCACAGGAGTTCCGTCGGGCTAAAAGGCAACGGGAGCCGCTCCATACTCGGCCCCGATGGTAGTTGTAAACTCACTACTTTCATAACGGATATCTGTAATTAATAAAAATACTTCTTAAAAATATTTTATTGGAGACCATCAATAACAATAAGAGTGGTAATCATAAATTCAAGTATAATAATTATAGGAATCTTTTCAAGTGAAGCGTGATTATTGTAATTTGTAGCTTAAAGAACATTTAATTTATAAGAAACTAGATGACGCCCTAAACTCCGTTGCGCTAAAACCGGAACCGTGCTTTTTTCCAGATAAAAAGTATCCTATGTCCTTACACGGGATTCAAAGTTCTATACCAAATTTCAGCAAAACCTGGTCAGTCCTTTGGGCATGAAAAGGTTACAGACAGACACACACACTTTCGCATTTAGAATATTAAGTATTGATGGTAGTAAGACTTTTTTATTTAAATAGAAATGCAGATTAATAATTTTGGGGTCAATTAATGCGGGTATGTTTAATACTTTTCATATGATGATGTTATTTGACCCCAAAATTATTAATTTTGATGATGAATGAGTCTTTCGTGCCGTAGCATAGTAAGTACTAACAAAATAGCAAGCCGAAATTAATTCTCAACAATCCTTTTTTATATTAAACACATTTACAATTTATAATGTAGTTCTAACATTATTTTTAATTTATGCACAATAATTAGTTATTATTATGTTACATATAATTTTTTCTTATAAGTATATTTTTTCAAGTATAATGTTATGATTAACAATGTATGCTGGTTCCAAGAACTAACTTCCGAGAAATTCTGCATTTTCCATATGTTTTTATTATAATATTATTATAATATACACAATAAAGATTGCAGACCTACAGAATAAATCATTTGCATATTTAGGATTTAATAGAAATAAGATATTAATACAAACAAATTTATTACAAACAAATTACTCATAAGTTGTACAAAAATTCATTTAGAACCTATTACAATTATTATTTAAACATATAATATTTACTAATATTTATCATTCTTTATTAATATTTATAATTATTTAGTCAAAAAGAATAATATGTAACACATTAATATTAAGTAAATGTATCTAAATATTATATTCCACTGGATTTTGATATAATATGGAATCGCCAACTCGTCAGTAGGCACCGATACTCTTATCGGGCGGGGTCGGAAATGCGTGAGTCCGAGATAGCGCGCTTTGCGATAAGAACCGCTACTCACCGGCTGAGCAGATCCGGAACTAGCAGAGTTGTCAAAAATCCTTTGAAATAATGGTATTTAAATCTTGATTTAACACATGTACATTTTCAACACAAGAATCACAATGTCTTCACAGAGCACTTGACACACGCGTTGTAGTAGTTTAGTCCCTCCAAACGTGTCGTATTACGGGCACACCGTAAGCCAGCAGCGTATCTGAGGGAGCAAGCTCGCAGACAAGCGTCGCGAGCAACTCTTCGACGCGAACTGACTATGCGGTGGCGGCGCGGGTGGACGGACGCGTGTCCGACGCTCCCCTCGCGTCCTCCGCCCCCTCCGCGACCGCGCTTCTCTGCCACTTGTGTTATTGCGGAGAACGAGACAAATGATAATACATACAGGCTATAATGTTCGAAACATAAATTATTTGTTACAGTCCAACTATTAGAATTTCCTTTTTAATATAAGGAAAGATAAACAACTTTTCAAAGAAATAGTATAAACTATAAATAGTACAATTACATTAAAACTTAAAAAAAAGTCAAACGCTTTTTAAATTCTAGTTAAATTTAATGTTAACATACTTATAATTTGTCAATTTAGCATTTGCATACATATTCTGTAAAATACAGTGTATTTTAATAGTAAAATAATAACGTCATGTAACCATAAAAATTAACTTCGGCTTCAAAGCGTGGTTTGGCTGCCGTCCCACTACCGGTTCGTACAGAAATATTCGGCAGCTAAGGCGGAAGTGGCCTCGGAATCTTTACCTGTTGCTCCCTTCGTCGCCCGCTGCGCTCCCGCTTTTGCATCCCGCTCACACAAACGCAACAAACCATAAGACATTTATTTTAAAACATGTAGCTGGTGATAAGTGCTAGACCGCATAGTTATTATTTTTAATTCTAAACCACTAACGGTCATATTTTTAATAAGTTGCTCAAAGTGTACAATTGTGCATAATTAAAAAATGTAAGATCGTCAAAGTTCGAAACTTATGATTCACGTAAATCCATACCAACAATTACTTAGTATTAAAGCTGGTCCAAATTCTAAGTCCACATGCGGAAGTGTTCATTTCATTGCGTAAGCATAGCGGTTCATATTTAAAAATACACCTCATAATATAATATGTTTTAAATTAATAACACAACATGTATGTACTTTAATATAATATATTATTTTACAGTCTGAAAGCACAATCTCTATGGCACAATTTTGATCAATACAAGCGTAACTGAAAAGGTAAGGCAAGGCCGCAAGAAGGCAAGAGGAAATTAGATGACTCTCTAGTCGTTCCGTGCCGGATCTCGGGTGGGTCAAAGGGAGTAAATCTCTGTTTAACTTCCTGACTGTCTGTACCGCGGAAAAGGAAGCCGGGTCGCGGAAGTGCGGACTCTACGCTTGAGATTCGTGAACATAGAGTTTAATATTGTAGTCACATTAAAGATAAAATATTTTCCATATTGCTTTATGTTTCTCGTATATTATTATTTGCTTACTGCTTGCTCAAACAAAAATATTTATGCTTTATATGTATTTCGATAGCTATAAATGCATTAAATTATCTTTTGAAAATGTTTTAATTGAAGCTATCAACTGAATATATTACGAGTTGGTTGCTGAAGCTTTTGCTTTTACTCTAAATTAGTTGACGAAAAATATTATTGTTATATATTTTCTACAATAAATGTCTAAGTATTATTAGATTATGCAATGCTTACCTGCGCTTTATATATATAATATTATATAATAATATAAGTACATTACATACAAAGATCGAACAGTGTTTTGTAGAGCTTGTTAGTTTTTTTTTAATAACTACATATATTATGTATTTTGTCAACGAAACAAAGTACATAATATGTATTTAAAAAATAAAATGTACGTAGTGACTAGTGTCAATACTATACTTGTAATTACTATAGTCTAAGTGATAACTGATAAGTTGAAAATGGCGAAATATAGAGAAGGCTCTTAAAAATATTATGTGCAATAGCTCATTAGATCCGGAATGACGTCTAGAAAAATGTATCGGAAGCGTGTATTAGCACAGAAAAAATTGCAAAAGTTATAAACAAATTAAGTTGCAAAAAAAGGTAGGGGAATTGTGCTTAAGATGGCATAGTCAGATAAGACGACACATCGGCAAAATTCGTTGAAATAATTGTGCTTTCTGTGAACTTGTGACGTTTTATGGAGCACCTAAGTGTGCCCCTAGTAGCCCAACTTAGTATGCCGGACAGGTACCGTACTTTACAATGTAATAAAGGTTTTCCTAATTTTGATGAGAGAAAATTTTTTTTACACTTTTGTTTTGTTCTTATAACAAATTGTTATTGTGGACATGGATTCTTATAGGCCACAAATATTGATTAAAGCATGTTCTAACGCTAAGTATTTTTTTACAAAACTTAAATGTTTCCACCATTACTCATTTGGTAAGATGACATACTAGACGTCGGCTTAAGATGACATACTATAGTTACTTATGTTTCCGCTAAAACGGTAACAGAAGCATTGTATATTATTTGACGATGATGAAGAACTTAAAAATCCTTACACCACAACAACTAGAGGGATGATGATGCAGCTTATATTTACGTATTGCATAAGACGACATACCATCAAAGTCTAAGGAATCATAGTATGTCGTCTTACCATATCGATATGTCATCTTACACTCGTCGACCTGGCGTGCAATTTATGTTTTTTTTTTCACAGATTAATTAAGTTGATTTTTCTAAAACTGTTTAATTTCGTTGTTTATGAATCATTTATTTATAAAAGTTAGTTACTGATCTTATGCGACTTATTTTATTTTAAATATTTACCTTCAAACAAAAAGTATGTCATCTTAAGCACAATTCCCCTAAGTATTACGTTTTTTGTAAATAACTCCGAAACTATTAACATTTAAGAAATTTACAAAAAAGATTCTCAAAGAGGAGGAAATTTCCATAAAAAAATCCCGACTCCTGGAATTCTATATTCTCTACTTTTTATATACTTACTTATAGATTTTCTATTATTTATAATTTTAATTTAACGCTGAAAATAGGCCTCCACGCTTCCGATACATTTTTCTAGACGTCATTCCGGATCTAACGAGCTATCGCACGTATTTTTAAGAGCCTTATCTCTATATTTCGCCATTTTCAACTTATCACTTAGGTCTTAGAGACTTAGACTACTGGTGTTAGCAGCAGAACAACGCTGAAAATGGATTGCAGTGTAATGAACTAGGAAATCAACATTCTACGGAAGTAAAGACCGGATGCTTCTACACTTGAAATTGCAATCGTATGGAAATGACGGATGCTTCCTGAGAGCTGACCTGAAACGCGAGGAATATTAAATGCAAGTAACTTTTAAATTATACATAATTAACAAAAAAAACAAGATCACTTAAAGTAGACCATCCATTTTTCGATGGGATTATAAGAATTTGGTCGGTACCATGCAATGAATTTGAAACGATTTTGTGAAATTTTGACGTATCCATTTTCAAAAAAGTCGTATAAGACGTATATTGGGATTTATGATAAGAAATGAAAATTTCTTTGCTTTTTCACCCAACGCATGGACACCGCGCGCGGGAAGGGTAGCGGCGTGGTGTTTCTTTGGTGGCACACGCCGCCGCGCCGGCCGCATCTAGTATGCCTTATAACTTGCCTAGCCGCGTAATTAGTGTCCATGATTCATTTATACAACGGGAAATTGGGAAAAATAAAGTACCTTATTTTATTATAATACATTTTAGATGACCTTATTATTTGGTGATCATTTAATAGATATCTTTTCAAAACAAGTTAAATCTCGTTAAAAAGGGTTCGTTTAACATTTTCATGTTTTGCTATTCGCTTCAAGAAAGCAGCAAAAGGTCTTTGGTAGTCATTCCAGATCTGTAAACTGTATCAGATGTTGATCGGCAACTGTCTCTCATAAATACCTCTTTATCTATTTAGAATTTAGTTAGGTAGTTGTTTCGAGCGTGTTGTGGTGACCATTGATCCTTTATACAAAATTGCATATATGTATTATGAAAAAATAATGTACTTACCTTTGTTATACATCGAAATCTTTAACATATTATTCATATTATATTTTCCGTTATAAACAGTACCTGCGTCCTTCTTTTATAATGTCCATAGTTCCCATAGATATCAGAATACCTCTGTGATAGTTCCATACCACACATCACAACCATTGTGGGAGAATCGGTGGCTTTTCGATGCAAATTAAATTAAATAAACCAAACCTGTCAGAGAGGAGTATAGCTATACAGTAAGGGAAAAGACCTAATGGCAGACACTTTAAGGAAACATGAAACATTTGAATGTTATAAAATATATATTTATGAAAATAAAGGATTGATAACTTCTTCCGTGTCTTCAGTAACTCTTACAAAATAAAACTATTATAATTATTCTCTGACAAATCAATAAAATAAAATATAATTGGTCTTTTTGTAAACTTAGTCAAAAGAGCTAATAGATGACATCACAAAAAACGAACACCACTAATAGTTGACATAGAACATTAAATTACATTTTACATTTTTAATATTATTAGGTCTTTATTTGCCGTTTTTCAAAAGATTTCATTTACTTCATCATAATAACTACATGCATCAGGAATATTATCCACGTTGTCTCCAGATTCTATTCATTCTTCTTCCATGCTGAAACTATCTTTCCTTTTATTTTTATTTTTCATATTTTTTCCTAGCAAATTTATTTTCAGTCTTTAGTCTCTATGCTTCTCTTGCCTCTTCTTTTTTCTTCTTTTTTTTTCTCAGCTCTCCTTTTTCTTCTTTTTACTGCTAAAAAACTAAAGCAATCGATTTTTAGATTAGTACAAGGTCTAATATTAGACACCATGTCCATTTTTAGGTAAAGTAGTTCTAAGTTCTTAGTTTGTTAATAGAATTATAATTTTTGCAGTAATAAAGTACAAAATGACTTTAGTATGTATTGCAAAACTAAAAGATGAGATCCATGTCATCTATTAGGTTTTTTACATTTTAAAGAACTAATAGTAGACACCCTTTATATTGTCAGGGAAAATAGATAAAAAATCATAAATAAACATTAAATAGTGTATACAACATGACCATTAATTCAACGAAATCAATAGAAATTACAAAAAATCAAACAAATGTATTCAAAACTTACGTGCAAAATTTCGCCTTCCTTAACTTATTTGCTAAGAAATTGCCGAGCGCGTTTTGACACGGTCACATTGTTTACGAAAACTGATCCCATTTTAAAATTTTGTTCCCGAAGGCGTCCCTAATATATTTTGTCACATCAACAGATAGCTTGAGAAGCTCATAAAATTTACAGTGTTGAGAAATAAGTAGAGTAATTCTTATTTTTATGGTATTTTTTTCGTAAGTGTCATCTATTAGTTCCGTGTCTAGCATTAGGTCTTTTCCCTTATACACTGATTTAAAAAAAAAATATTAAATTGTTGTCTCCCAAAAACATTAAACTTTACGCACTTCCGAGCTCTGACCCCAATTCGGGCGTCATTGTTCTGCCATTACATAATTTGCTGCCACTCAAAACTAGGCAACGATGTCACATCGAAACGTTGCGCCACTTCTGCTTGTGAACCAGAAGTTGCTTGTAATGTTTGTGTTACTGCCGTTGCGAAATCTTATTTCTTATTTATAATTCATCTTTTTGTGTAATTTTCATGCGCTTTTTAGGGTTCCGTACCCAAAGGATAAAAACGGGACCCTATTACTAAGACTTCGTTGTCTGTCCGTCTGTCTGTCCGTCTGTCTGTCCGTCTGTCTGTCTCCAGGCTATCTCAAGAACCGCTATAGCTAGACTTCTCAAATTTTCACAGATTGTGTATATCTGTTGCCGCTATAACAACAAATACTGAAAACAAAATAAAATTAATATTTAAGGCTCCCATACAACAAACGTGATTTTTTCGGCCTTTTTCGCTTTATATCAATAATGGCAAGAATGGCAAAAATTCAAGTGCCTACCGCACTTGAATTTTTCACACATTCTTTTGTTATATGTGTACTTTAATATTTAATAATAATATTATAAGTACTAAAATAAAAATTTAAGGGGGCTCCCATACAAAAAATACAATTTTTAGCCTATTTTTCCTCTGTATTGGTACGGAACCCTTCGTGCGCGAGTCCGACTTGCACTTGGCCGATTATTACATAATGCATGGACTATGGAGTAATAATATACAGTATATTATAATATACTACATAAATGACGCCCGCAACTCCGTTGCGACAAAATTAATTTATCGCGCGGGAACCGTACATTTTTTCGGGATAAAAAGTAGCAAAATCGGTTCAGCGGTTTTGTCGTGAAGAGTTTACAGACAAACAGACAGACACACTTTCGCATTTATAATATTAGTAAGTATGGAAGTATGCATTTTATTAACATTTGTCATTAAATTTAATACTAGATGACCCGGTGAACGTAGTATCACTTCCCTCCTAATTCCTATTATAAACCTCTGGACTTATACGAATGTTTCAAGACTAAAATTAGCCAAATTGGTTCAGCCGTTCTCGAGTTTTAGCGAGACTAGTAAAATTTGAAATTCATTTTTATTTTAAACTAGCTGTCCCGGTGAACTTCATGTCACTTAAAAACCTTCCCTGGACTTCTACGAATATTTTAAGACTAAAATCAGCCCAATCCGTTCAGCCGTTTTCGAGTTTTAGCGCGACTAACACATTTGAAAATCCATTTTTATATATAAGACTAGCTGTCCCGGTGAACTTCGTGTCACTTTAAAACCTTCCCTGGACTTCTACGAATATTTTAAGACTAAAATCAGCCCAATCCGTTCAGCCGCTTTCGAGTTTAACCGCGACTAACACATTTGAAAATCCATTTTTATATATAAGACTAGCTGTCCCGGTGAACTTCGTGTCACTTTAAAACCTTCCCTGGACTTCTACGAATATTTTAACACACATAATATGAGTTTTAGCGCGACTAACACATTTGATAATCCATTTTTATGTATATAAGAAGAAGAAGAAAAGTATAATAATTAATGGTCCATAGAAGATTAATGTTGCCAAATTCATTGAATTGCGACAAACAAGACATTTTTTTACTGTTTACAAGGAGAAAAAGCATGATATCGAGAGTTTCAAACGTTAGATATTGTAACAATAAATTACTTTAGCTTTTAAACAATAAATATATTCATAATTTCATACAATCATACTATTGATTTTGTTAAATAGCCGGGAGTATTCCATAGTTTAACTGATAGCGTTCTGAAAGTGATCTTCATACATACTTAAATAATATTATTAATGCCAAAATATCTTTTTCCTGTCTGTCCGCCCGTGTGTCTTACTTAATGTGCAGATCATGAAATTATGCATGCAACGCTTCTCTTGAATAAAATTTAAAGAACTTATTTAGGAAGTGGGTGAAAAGATTATCGTTTACTATTTTGTGATCCTAACGAATAACCCCCAACTGAGTTTCTGTGCGCTCAAGTGTCACATGACAAAGCGACCCCTTCGTTGATTTGGGATCAACGTGATCAAAAAACCGGGTCGGGAATGCACCGTATTGCGGGAGGGTGTAGCTCATCGGGTTGATAAACTATTAAACTTTTTTATAGAAAGTTAAGATGTCAACATTAAAATTTTAACGTTATCGACATACATTACTAATTACAATACATATTATCATTTATCACAATCCATAAAGGTAGGCGAATATACCTATTGTGTTAGCGGATGTGGATTATGATTACAGTAGGGCCTCGGTAATCCGGACTCCCGCTTGTTCGGTGATCGCCGAACGATCGAATCCGGCCGGCCGGAGCTTTAAACACTGCTTTAAAATGGGCTGAAGATAGGGAATGCAATCCCGCAAGAGAATTTCAATCCGGGTATTTGCGGGATTGAACCATCACAATCCCGCTGGATTCCGGTATTTGCGGGATCCCGCTGGGTGGACTTAAACTTTTAAAATAAATCGTTATAATGACTTTACTTGATAGAGCCCGTTTTATTCTTAGAATCTTAAATAAAACAAACTTTGTCGGACACTTTTTTCAAGGGTTTATTAACACCTCCATACTTCATGAAGACTTTTAAAAAATTTAAAGAAAAACTTATAATTGTTTTGGAAATGGCTTCGTAATAATAATAGTAAAAAAATAGCTTATTTATTTTCATATTTTATAAAAAAATCGAAATATAGGTAAAAACTAAAAATCGTGCCCAAAGATTCCGAAACGGTTCCGGAAAAGCTCGCTCAGCATCCACGCTGGTTGGCTCAATTGTCATTTAAACTGAATTGAAGGTAAATTGTTTAGCGGGCTGCCTGTAGCCAGTTCACGAACTCCCGGGCGCAAAGTTACGCGTATGAATCATATTTATTTGTAATCCCGCCAGTCCCGCGGGATCCCGCAAAATTTTCGACCGGGATTAGTCCCGCAAAATGTATGTGGGATCCCGGTATTTCGGGATCCCGGTATCCCGGTATTGCATTCCCTAGCTGAAGATAACGAATTTGATAGCCACAATTCACGAAATTATGTTTCTCAGTCAACTTTTGTAATTGGGCGTTCGTAATGAAGTTCGAAAATCATAAACAGAAGTCGAGTATTACAGACTTTTTCAAACAGAATTAATTTATTAGAATAAAGGTTTTATTTTAACTTACTTTATTACAACCATGTAGGAAATTTACATGGTTGTAATTGTTATAAACATGTACATTTTGTCTTTATGTTATAACTAATTTAAAAATTGATTAAAGAAACTAAGTTTAAACATGTGTTTTATTAACATTAAATATTGCATACTATAATCCGGACGCCTCGATAATTCGCAAAGGGACTTGTTTTTGCCTCTCCAGATTAACGAGGCCATACTGTATTATTTTAAAACAGTATCTGTTCTAATTTATAAATGCTGATTGTTATGAATAATGTGATAAAATAAATCTCAATTATTAGTAGCGAAAGCATTTATATGAAGTGTCCCAAAATGAGTAAATATTGTAGGTAGCAAAATATGCGATATCAGAAAATAGTGTAGTTCCTCGTTTGGTATTAGATAAATTATTGTGAATGTGATATATTATAATATGCACATCATAAAAAATGTATCGTCAGAGGGCTCGTTTGGTATGTCCCAATCGGGCCATGTGCGCGCGCTCCCACGCGTAGTCGTGTTGTTAGTGTGCGCCAGCGCCGCCGCGTACGTCGTGCTTCCTATGCTTGTGTGTGTAACTGAGCTGCTACTTCCTGGTACAATGCGCGAGATGCTTTATTTAAATTCCTTCCTTGTGTGTGTATGTTTTATTATTTATATTCGTGCCGCTCTACACGAGTGATATTGCTTTTGAGATGACTATGTGTGCATGTGTGTGTCTTTAATCTCCATTGTACTTCCTGATTTTGAGTCTGTGTTTGTAAGCCACTTGTTCGAATGCTAGGGCGACTTATCTCAGCGAGGGACATAGTGCAGCGTCCGATTACATTAGTTGAGTTACTGTTATGTTTCTTTAAAAAAATATCGTTTTTAGCTTTTTATCATTATCAATACTTAAATTTTTACGTGCATATAATATATTATGTACATTACGGTTTGAATGTAAAGTTATTATAAAGTTGAATTTTGCAAAATTGAAGGCTAGACGCAAATGTAGTAGGTTATTTTATTAGTAACAGGAAGTATGTATTATGATGATGGCATTCGTGGTTAAGAAACAATACGAGTTCCGATTTGCTAAGGCTGGTTTCAGGAAGTAAATGCAATTAGCTAATAATGAAAACATCCTGTAAATTTTCCATTATGTATTTTCAATATCGCTCTACATTTTATGTACTTAATGTAATAATTTAATAAAGAATAACGTATCAGATTTAATAATACTGAATTATAGAAAATATTAATTAATTGTTATTTTAAATACATTGTTGCAAATAGTAATAAAAGAATATAGAATTAAAGGTTGTCGAAACTGTTGTTAGCAGTAAAGACCGCATATTTGTACATAGTTTTCCTTTATTTAGTTCTAAGTTTAGTTTTCTAAACTTTTACAATTAATAAAGAATTTTCTTTTCTGTTCTATTCTATTTTAAAAGAATAAAGATAAGCAGGTAAACCAAAATCATGTCATTTATGGCCTGGCTTCCTGAGTGGATAAATATTATGGCGTCATAATTCATAAAATTATTGTTATCATCAATTTAATATTATGCTCTGCAAACCCCGACGCGTTATTTGCACTGCACTGTGAATACAACTAGGAAGCGCAAGTGGACAGATGTGGCTATGAGCCAGTATTTTGCACAATTGAGAGGGGTCTCAATCCTCCTTTTGGAGGGAGACCAATGAATGTTACCCTCCTGTCGTTCACATCTGTCGCGATCGAATGCGGATTAGATACAAACGTCAGTAATTGATTTCAATGAAGGCGAAGGGTTAGTCATTACTTTTAAATCGGATATGCATATGACACACACTTTTTGGCAACTTGGTTCAAGTTACCAAAAAGTTATCATATTATAATGATCATAGCGGGTTAACATTGTTTCATTCCAATGATCCAATTTAGCGCTGGGTTGCTACTGGAATTATGTAAACGGGCACTGGAATGCACTAGACTTTAGTGCATTCTAGTAAACTGTGTTCCAATGGTATAAATCGGCCATAACATTAATTTTAATTAAATACCAAATTAGATCGATAGACCGATCTCTGAACGGCTAAATTCTTATAAAAACATTAAAAATATGTAAAAATACATATACGAAATAGCTTGTGTTGGTAAAAATATATTTTTGTTGTAACGAAAACGTTTGATGGTCGCACCCATTAGCTACTCTATAGTGTGACCTAGTAACTTATAAGTTATAACAATTTCACTGACTACAATCGAAGAAGTTACTTGTAACAAGATTACGTGTCATTTACGTAAAGTTTGTTTATTTCTTATAGATTTATGTGTGTAATTACTTTGGCTAAGGTTTACAAACCTACCCCAAAACCCCTACCAGAAAACAGATGACCTTAATCCTTATCTCAAGTTTACAAAAATTTCAAATGTGAATTTCTCCTAAACGGGGGATTTTCCGGGGGTGGAAGTGGTACGGGGAGGTTTTTCTCACCCAAACCATGTCACCACCAAAAAGTTGGGGTAGATTTATAAACCTTTACCACTACTTTTGTTGACAATTACATTTTAATAGTCCGGAAGTTGCTAATTCGGTTATAATATGTTCCAAAATAGAAAAATATTTTTTCCTTTGTCAAGTTAACACAAATACCACATCAGATGTTTAGAAACTAGGAAACCAATTAGGTCTTGTATAAAAAAAATCGGTTGTCTGTAAAGTCGGTTTACTGACGATAGTTGAACGTGACAATGTCATAGCCTTCCCCTCAGTTCCGGGAAAAATCTATGCAAAAAGTTGGCAGGTCAATGTGCAAAAAAAAATGGCGCCCGGCCTACCCTCTTTGGAAAATTAATGTAATATGAAATATTCTTACATATAATCCATATTTTATGTTTGTGTAAACTACATTATAATATATGTTAAATTTTCTATCTATCAAGCCATCATAATATAGTATTTAGTCCGATGTGATATTAGTTTCTCAATTATAAACTTTCGAAACTATAATTAGTGACTTGTTCAGAAGAAATAAACGAATACTTTATTCTTCATATATTAAGTCATACCTTGACACGTAGGAAATAGAGCACAATTTTGAATAGCCGAAATAATAGTAATAGCTCACAGATTGTTTATTTATTTTTCATTCAGAGTGTGGTCAATGTATCAAAGGTCATAACTAACCAAACTTCTTCATACAAAAGTATTCTCTAAGTCATCGAAATACGTAATATAATCGAAACAAAGAGCGCGGCCCAGGTGGGCCTTACGGTTGTTGAGAGACTTGAAAGTGTAAATGGAACGCCTCAGAGCTGTCAGCGAGGTAACGCCGCATGAACCGTCATGTTTTTCGGGCGCGCAGCCCATATCGAATTATAAGACGTTATCACGTCAAAAAAGACGGGTTGCATTCCGGGAGTGCCGGCAGAAGTGAAAACTTGATTAGTAACGTTGTGCATTTTTTTAACCCATTTTTTATGAAAATCGATTATTAAAAAATCGATATTTTTAATTAATCGAAACCCTTACAATTGATTAAATTTTTAACGTATTTTTTATGAAAATCGATTTTTAACAAATCGTTTTTTTTTAATTAATCGAAACCCTTACAATTCGAGTTTGAGTTCGAGTGTACGAGTTCGAGTTTTCGAGTTTTCGAGTTCGAGTTCGACACAAAACACTACTCTCCAACCGTCTTACGGTTTTTCTATGGTTTTTCGATCAACACGAAAATCTGACGCGAGTTTCACAGTTTTTACCCATCCCACAAAAGTACTCAACGCCGTTAAAGAAGTTTTCACTTCAAAAATCTACGTCGGGTTTTTGATGACGCCTTAAAATATATATTAAAATATTAGGATAGATTATAGTCGAAATAAGTAAATTCTGAATTCAAGGTTTATTCTCCTATCAAAGAATAACACTGTTGTCAGGTGCTGACGTCAGTGAAATAATGCAATTACTGCAATTGCGTATTCTACATAACTGCGGAAAGAGCAATGCACTTGTAGGGCTTATGTAACTGATTAGGTAAATATTCTTTAATGTAATTTATTGGTATCTAAATTCTTAATTTAATAAGAAACAAGTGTTAATGTACTATTACTAATAAGTTTATCTACTAAATTTTGTAATTAAATTACAAGTGAGGGTCATAATTACTAATAAGGTAAAAAAAATTATCGCTATTTCTAAATTTCCATAATATGGCTACAACTTTATGTAATATTAAAACAAATTAATGTAATATAAAATTGTAATAAGAGGACCTTATATTTATTTGAAGTGCATAATAATAATACCACATATTGTACTTAGATAAAAGCTTGTTGCTTTTTTGAGTAGTTATTGCAGAAAATCTCATTTGGTTGATGCAAAAATACTTCCTGAGAAGGCAGTAATATAATGCATGGTGGTGTCACCGAGCGCGAGGCAGCTAACAGGAACAATGTATCAACGGCAACACACGATAGACAATGTGGCGTAGCTCTGAGCCCTCGCAATCTTCCTAATGAGTGAACCCTTTCACACTCTGGACAAAGCCGGGGTTTCACGGGTGATGTGACATGTATTCACGATGTCGCTCTTTGTTAATTCTAGATAAAATGAGATTTTTCCTTTACATGCCGAAAGATTTACACTTACTAATGATATTGCTTTTAATAATTTAAGTGTTTTCGAGAATTTGACAACAATACTGAAACTGAAGTGTTAAATGTTAAGAGATCCATACAGTTTATATTATAAATGTGAAAGTGTGTCTATCCGTTTTTGCTGGGTATGGAGATACTTTGACTACCAAAAAAGGGCATAGGATACTTTTTATCTCGAAAAAATATGCGGTTCCCGCGTGATAAACGAATTTTGGCGCAACGGGTTCGCGGGCGTCATCTAGTGTTTTATAATTATTGCTTGACAAGTACTTAAATTCAAAAAAATGTTGTAGCATAAAATACAGCTTATTGTTACAATCGGTTCTTAAGATATGCCAAGATCAAGCAGGAAGTAAAGTAGGAAAACGTTCTAGCGTTTTTCAAGGTCAACTACACGACAAGTTCCATCCATCCATTGGTAAGTCATTACAGCGTCTTGTCGCGTTTAACGTAATTAATTGCCTATAGCAATAATAATTATATTCGTACACCAATTTGGCTCCACCATAAAAGTTGGTAACTAAAACCTGGCAAATTCAGAGCCCCGCTTTAATTATAAATAGTTTTTAGGGTTCCGTCCGCAAAGGGTAAAAACGGGACCCTATTACTGAGACTTCGATGTCTGTCCGTCTGTCTGTCTCCAGGCTGTAACTCAAGAACGGTAATAGCTAGAGAGTTGAAATTTTCACAGATTATGTATTTCTGTTGCCGTGCGCTATGACAACAAATACTAAAAGGGCGATTCCGCTAGAGACGACCCAACACGAATTTTTAAAGTATAGCATTTGATACATTTTTTTATTGAATTGTAAATAAAAAGATGTATATTTACTAGCAAAAGAACTTTTATGAGTAAAAATTGTAATTTGATTTAGAGCATTTTGAAGTGATATCATCTAACGGCGCGAGAAAAACTGCTTATGCCACACATGATCATTTTTACTCTAAATCACTAGCTCAAAGTTGAATTTCATTACATAATATTGACTGTATAACATAAGTTTCTATTTCGTTGCAAAAAAAACAACAATTTTGAAATAGTTTTCAAATATTATTAAAGGAAAATTGCCATGGTTGCACCCGCGATAAAAAAGGTACAAAAGTTTAGTTTTCTCACTAAAATATGTTGTTAATAATTTAAAACTTTGTGAAAGTAAGGAGAAATGTGACGGAAATTAGAATTGATCATTGGAACAAACTATTTTACTATTTTTAATAAAAAACAGAACCTTTAAAGTGGTTGCGTCCGCGATCGAAGCACTACAATTATTGGAAATGCAAAAAAATATTTTTTGACTATTCTAGTGATTTTCGTCTTATTTCATATTATTAAGGTTAACAATAAAGTTAGATTATATTTGTTATCAATACTTTACATGTAATTACAAGATTTATAAAAATTTGAATGGAGTCACATCGTGTTTTATATTTTTCGAAATATTTCATGTATTACTTAACAGATGTTTCAAAATGATGATTTATATTCTTTTATTTTGAAATATTTTAGAAGAAATGCTACAAATGACAGGAAAAATCATAAATATTTAATATTTTTCTTTGAAAAAAATATTTTTACTTATAATTCTCCCATATTCTTTTAAATTATAAATATTAATTTTGAATTAAAGGTTTGCTGTAGTTCGGTTTTATAACAATACATCGAAAAAGGTTTGCTTAAGTTACATTAATTAAATTGTTTTAAGTGATTTAGACGATTTCTTTTCTCAGATCGATAAATGACTGATAATTAAAAATTACAATTTACTAATAATATTATGTATTGCATATCAAAAATGTAGAAATTAGTCGCAGACTTATGAATAAATTCAATTTCTTTAGACTCGTTGCGCCCGCGATATTCTGATGTTGCACCCGCGATCGTGAAAATAATTCCTAGTACTAATTACTTAAATTAATTGTATCTAGTTAAATCATTTCTTTGTCTTATACACTTTTGAAATATTATGGGTAAATAAATTACTAAAAGTTCCACAATTAGCAGTATTCTCAAATGAACCTTTCCGAGTTCTTAATAGAGGACCAATTTGGTTGCACCCGCGATAGTACTTCAAACATGTTTTGTGGCTTTTCTTAGATTTAATTTTAGTTTTCATTTACAATTTATGATTGAACTAGTTAAAATGTATCCCTTCAAAGGATAATTTATTAATAAATGTGTTTTATTTTGTCAGTAGGACGCTTTAATCTTTCAGGCCCCGCGCGAGCACCGGTGATCGCGAGAACAAAAGAATACAATGGGAATTCCTAGAACCTCCCATCGAAGGATTAAGTGCGTCAAAATGTTGCACCCGCGATAATGGAATCGTCCAAAAACAAAATAAATTAAATATTTAAGGGGGGTCTCCCATACAACAAACGTGATTTTTCGGCAATTTTTGCTTGGCATCAATAATGGCAACAGGTAGGCCCTTGAAATTTTCACAAAATCCTCAATTGTATGTTTACTCCAATTGATAATAAAAATAAAATAAATTTTTAAGGGGGGGTCTCATACAAGAAACACAATTCTTGACCTCTTTTGTCTATAATGGTACGAAACCCTTCGTGCGCGAGTTCGACTCGTACTTGGCCGATTATTTTTAATTAGTAAAATTATGTATATAATATCTATAGAGCCGGTTCGATTCCCGACTAAAGAAATGAATATTAAAAATAATATGCAGATTTAGTTTGTATCGGAATCGGGCTCGCAACTTCTTTAGATATTTTTCGCCATCTCCTTTAGTTTCAGATTTTTTCTACCATGCCCTTTTAAAAATTTCACCCGGTAGGTCTATGATATAATATCCATTATCCGATTAATAAAAAGGGCATCAGTTGCATCATGTTTCATTGTGGAAATTGATTGCTAGGCAGTTGACAGACCAACGTCATTTGGTCGGATCATGTCAATTCAATGTTAAATTTATTATTGTGATTTGTCGGCTGGGTTCAAACTACGCTGCCTACTGCCTAGTAATCAACTTCTCTGATAGTACATAATATATATTATTTGGTTGAACGCACGGTTTACAGTAAGGTTCTATTTTATATCCGTTGAGGGCGTGCTCTTTCCTTCCAGATCAATTACAATACCCATCCCACTTATAAAATATCCATGCTTACTTAGCATTATGTGTTCTTGGTATGAATAGTTCCGCTATTGATTAAAAATTCTCATATAATAAGTGTGCAATCCGCACACATTATTCTATGGAGCCCAGGTAACGTTAACGGCGCACAAAAGAAACGCATTTCGTTGGGATAAAATATTAACTTTCGCACAAAAGAAAACATTATATCCTCAGTGAAGAGAACTTCTCCACTTCGTAACAATAGATTGAATGGAAAACGAAGTGGTAAACAGTGGTCTGTAAAAGCTTTCGAAGTTTGGTTGTGCCTGATCTATCGTATTTTTTTCGTGCTCGTATACCTATGCTATATTATAATATAAAAGACAAATAGTTTTGCTTTGGTTACCTTCATACTTGCAAGAATATTTCAGAAATTACCAGAATTAGGTGGTGGTTGAGACTGTTTTCGTTCAATAATTATCACCTTCTTAAAATTCAACTAAATGTTTGTTTGTTAACACTAACTACTAATTCTTGGGTTGTATCATGTAGAATTGTAGATGTTGAGTATAATTATTATTTATTAAATTAGTCTAATAGATGATACCTATAATTGTAGAGTTCTAGTATTTTCTTAAAATGTTAAGTTACAAACCGTGGCGTTACTACGAAAGTACGAATTGATCAGGACGATTTGTAATTATAATTCAAACAACCACACTAATTGCGTTACGAAATGATTTATTTTGCTATCATGTTTTAAAATATCTACTTAATATTGATCAAGTTATGGATAAGCGATTCAGGGAATACTTAAATTCGAATTCTTACTAAATAATAATTGAAAACCTACAAAAGGACGTTAAATACCATTGCTTGTACTTTGTATTTCTTTATTTGTTAAAATTCTTTTCTTGTGAACTGTGGCCCTTAACATCATTGTATAATGTCTTTGCGCCGGCGCTAGTTATGTAAACAAATCTGAGTTCGAGCATGAGCGTGATGTGCAATGTGCAAATTGTATTAATTCTTTATTAAAAATCTAAATCCTATATTTTAAGTTCATGACCAGCGAGTATGTATTCTTTTTTTCTTACTGCTCTTTATACATATTATTATTTTCTTCTAAAAATATTAATAATTATTACTTATTTATAATGTAAAGCAGTCCGTAATGTTTCTAACCTCATCGTAATGTTATAAAAAATAAACGCGATTTTATCTTTAGAGCGTTCGCCGACGTATTGTCTGCTCGCTTCATATCGTCCCAAAGGATTCCAGATCATTATAATTCCGGTGAACATTACCATAAAAATCATTCCCGATCGTTATCTCGTGAACAGGTCGGATTCTTTTTTACGCGTATCATTTATTATCTTTAAATGTACAAAAAAATTAAGGGTCTAAAGCGCCGCGTAGACCCTTCTTAGAAATGTTCAGATTTGTTTGACACTCATCTGTGAGATATAGAGCGGCTAGTGGACAATAAAATTCGACGAATCCGGACATCCACTCTACATTGGGCTAAGACGAGAGAACTGAGGTGTGAATTTCTACATTAATGTAACAAGAACAATTTTACTTACACATTGCATAGGTACGACAATTTAATATTTTTGAAAGTATTACTGTTTTTGTTACACAATTCTACAATTTTTTTAAGATCATACTGAAGATTGTTTAAATGTTTACTTTATCTATGGATTAGTAATGCATACTGATGATTTTGGGTGGTGACTGGTGCAATGCTCCTAATATGCTCACAGCTCAACTCCACTTGGGCTGCTACCACACTCATCATCATCATATCAGCCTGTATTCGTCCACTGCTGGACATAGGCCTCTCTCAATGAACGCCAAGATGACCGATCTCCTGCTACTCGCATCCAACATGGACCTGCAACTAAACGGAGATCGTCGTCCCACCTAGTTGGAGATCGACCTACACCCCGATTTCCCACTCATACGGTTAAAAAAAAAACTCCACAGCCGAACATATAACCTCCTCCTTTTTTTTGACATAGGTTTTCTATCAAACAATGGTATTTTGCGATCGATCCGACCCATTACTGCTTAAGCTAGAATCTTCACGCTTAAAAAAGATTATATGTTTCTCCGGTTTTGAAGTTTATTTTTTCCTAATTTTTCTATCGTAATATAATAATGAAATGATTAAAACTTAAAAATGACACAACTTATATAATATAAGTTGTGCCATTTTTAAGTTTTGATTTTTAAAATCCTTTAAAAAAGTATACATATAATACACATGCTTTTGAGGTGTCGAGGTATATGTATTATGTAACACAACCTTTTAAACTACCTTTTAAATCTTTTAATTCATGAAGCCCCAAGCGGCCACATCCGGCCGCGATAACAATGAAAAAGCTATTGTGTCTCGTTTTGCCACGACTGATGGGTTAATCCTTTAAATATTAGATGCTAATAGTTTAGTTAGAAACCATGAGATTACTAGCTTCCTATAAAATTACGGTTTATAGATCCATGGAGGCTATATAGTTGTTGTGCAATTTCCCACACGATCTTCAAAGCAAATACCTTCTTTTGAATTAGAACACAAAGGCAGGGCAAGAGTCAGGTAAAGCGCCTCACGCCGCGGGGATCCTTCGTAGCAGTTTTATATTTCCGCTTCTTTGTTGATTCTGCTGCCAATTAATAATTTTTCTGACTGACCGAAGTCATTGTCACGTTACCATTCTTTGAATAGTCGTTTCTTTGCTCCACGCTGTCTGATAAAATTGACTCCCTGCAATTGTTCATTTTATGGACTCGTTTTTGAATCACAGAGTTTATTGATTACCTTCGAGGGACATCCCATAATGGTTACCTTTTTCTTATGTTTAAAACTCAAAGTTTGAATGTCCTAAAATGATTGTGGTTAGGTATAAACTATAAAGTCATCTTGGGTTGAGATATTTTAAAGATATCTCAGTTTGTATATTTCTTCTGTTTTGGTTCCATATTTTTATTTCTGACTTACAGCAAAATAAAAAACCAACCAATAAAAGAGATATGCATCCCTGAAAATTGTTGAAATTGATAAGGTGTATTTAAGTATTCTAGCTTTGGACGATTGAACTAAAAACTAAAGTAAAAAATAATAAGATATTGGATAATATTTTATGTGTTTATCATAACAACAACGATAAGATATTAGTATAGAACGGACGAAATGAGATCATCGTGTTTTATGTCCACTAGACACAGTACCGATAGGTCTGCCAAATAATGATCTGAATTGTGGAATGGTGATATTAAAGTGTGGGCGTACTTCCTGGCGCGACGGCGCTCAAACACGCGCAGACTGGCGAAGCGACAATTTCCTATGATTTTAAATAGAATGAACTAAACATGTGTCACGTTACTATAATAATATTATGTCGTTCCTTAGTTTATATGTATAAATAATAAACCGTTGTACCAAGTACGTATACATAATATTATTATATAATGTTGATAAAGATGTCGCATTTTAACAATCAATTTGTTGTAACATTACGTCATTAGTTGACTAAATCACTTTATATATTATCTTGTTTCGTTCCTTCTCTATATTTTATCTACCTACGTATTATACATTGCACACTGTTCGTTTTAAAAAGTAGTTAGTAGCTACTACATTATCTGATGCCTATATTTGTTTTATAGGCGAAAACAAGAACTCATCGAAGAAATTTTCGGGTCCACTGTTGTCTTCTAAAGGTTTACTCGAAAGTAAAGAATTTCTTATTACTTAAAAGTAATTGATATGCTATTTACCTAGATAAAGTGGGGTCTGACTTGTGCAACTGGCGCGACGTTCGCGGAATGCGATCCTGTTTTTAGCTTGTCTAATAAGTGTCACCGCGGTGGCCGTAGCGGTCCCTCTTGCACTCTACTTGTGCTTTTAATTACATTAAAATGCTGCTTGCTCTACTGGGCGTTCTCGGTACATGACTGCTTGAAGTACACTTATTAACGCGATTGCGGACTATATTTTCCTCGTTCTTAGATAACTGCTTTTTGTTTTCTTACTATGTAGATAAGTTAAGTACATAAGCGTCCTTTGTCTCTTATGAGGAAGAGTTTTAGCCGCATTTAACATTTTGATGAGCTAATACATATCATTATGATATTATACATAATTACATAATATCTTATAACTTGCCCCTATTATTAAAGGACAAACATGACGACTGATATCCCATGCCTGCCCATGCTAATTGTGCCTTAACAGTTATCACTGTTATTTTGAAACAGTTAACTTTAGAATACCCTATTCTTTTAATGTTAATCACAATCATATTGAATTTCTTAACCGGTTTTTTTAATTTTAGAACTGTCATTATCAGAATAAAATATAATACATATTACACACATGAATGTTTATAAATCTACATATTTATCGTTTATATGACTACTATTTTAACTTATTCTAACTTTATGAGTAAATAATTAATCATTGCGGTAAGGCATAAGCATAAGTCCTTTAAGCCAGCTTTCCAAATTTATGTCAGCTCTCATACGAATTACGAAATCAACTTCTGGTATTCGATGACGCTAGGATCATACGCGTCCTGTATATTATGTCGTAGGTGATTTGATAAATCGAATTATCGTGAAAATTCTAGGGACTTCGCGAAAACACGGATAATTAGACAATGGTAATTACATTTTTCAAACTTGCTGACAAAAGGTAGTGTTTTCGCGAAAACACGAGTTGCCTTAGTAACATTGCACATTCTTAACGCTGATTGGCTTGATTTTTACTTACTGGCCAACTCTTTTTCTGATTGGTTACTATCTTTCCCTATGCATCTTATTACACCATAGACTTATAAAGGGTAAGAAATGACAATGCCTGTTCATAGGAACTTTACTTTTTATTTAACCTTTTTCTTGGGTAAATATCTATCATAGAAAAGTTATTAGTCATAATATAAACGCAACTACGATTACGTTGTGTTTTTAGTTGTTTAAGTACATTAGCAGAGTTGAGTCCTTCAATTGAAGCTATTACAATATTTATTCGTTCGTTAGTCCATTCAAGTTTCGTACATCCGTCCTGTCTATTAGCGTAAAACTTTCTTAGCTCTATGTCGAATCTTTCTTTATCGGACATAACCTCAGAATTAGTTTCTGGTTCTGTTGAACTTTCAGCACTAATTTCACGTGTATCAGTCATTTTGTATTTACAGACACACTTTTAGATAACATATTGCACAATTTTTCAAATCCAACTGCAATTTTAAACACATTAAATATTAAAAACTGCTAGTTCGCTTACAAAACCAACCACAAACAAAACAACGCGTGACAATCAATTGACATTTAAAATGTCAACTCTTCAACCAATCAGAGAAGATGTTGTGGGGCGCTTAAACCGACCAATCAGTGTTTTTTTTTTGATAATAACTATAGTCTGCGCGGAACTAGTTGGCCGCGCCTTAAGCGCTTATTCCACTTATCCTAGCTAGTTTCCTAGGTAGGATCCTAGCTAGGAACCTAGCTTTCTAAATGTTATTCCACTTGACTAAATCGGAAACGATTTAGGATCCTAGCTTTCTAAATGTTATTCCACTTGACTAAATCGGAAACGATTTAGGATCCTAGCTAGGCTAGGAACCTAGCTAGGATAAGTGGAATAAGCGCTATAGGTAGGGACGGGGGTTGCTTGCTGCTCGCAACGCACATGAGATTAGACAGTGACGACCAATCTCAAGATATCGTGAACAATAATATTATTTAATTACTGAAAAGAATAAATAAAAGACAATTGATCAGTTTTATATTCTAAACCATTGACATCGGCTTTCCGTTTTTTAAAAACGTATGCACTTTAAATATTATTTCCTTAGATTATCTTTTTATCGGCGGACTCATCTTGCTATTGCAATCTCTTGTGCTTTTTGTCTTAACTAGCCAGAACTGTCAAAATCAAGCGCCCCTGCCTCTCCGTCCCACCGCTCACATACCTAAGGCGCGGCCAACTAGTTCCGCGCGGACTATAACGATTCGTTTCGCAATCTTACTAAGGCGACTCGTGTTTTCGCGAAAACACTACCTTTTGTCAGTAAGTTTGAAAAATGTAATCACTATTGACTAATTATCCTTGTTTTCGCGATGTCCCTAGGATTTTCGCGATAATTCGATTTATAAAATAATCCTACGACATGTATACAGGAACTTATACGATCTTGTCTCAAGTATAAAATCATCAGCTTTTCAAAAAAGAGTAGACGCGGAACAAACATTTTAAATTACAAAAATACTGAAAAAACTTTATTAAACCAGATATAAATTTTACCAGAATCATAATATTTGAAGTGTACAAACGTTGTGAGTGGAAATCATGGAATTAATATATACTAAGTATAACGTAGTATATATTACTTCCATGGTGGAAATACTTAGAATAATATGCTATATCTAATACTAAAGCCTAGATGGAGATAAGTCCTCGTCTTTTTCTTTCGTATGTGTGTTAAGAGAATGTGAGATGGTACGTTTTCTATGCATGTCGACTGTCGCCAGTGGTTGGTCGCGGCAGCACATCGGATCCGGGTCAGGCGCGTCACGTAACGGGCTCGATGATAACGGGAGGCCTCCGAGGCTGGGTCGCGCAGCGGGATGAGCTACGCGGAAGTGGGATTGCGGACAACGATTAAGCCCGACTTGCGCTATTAGAGGTGCGTCAAAGCATGCCGCCCCGTTCCGAGAATCTAACAAATTGAGTACTTTTTAATCGTTCGAGTCACATTGCTACCCCATTAATGTTTGGCGAAAAAAAAAATATAAAAAGTCGCGTGAGGATAGGTAACTAAATCATCTCATGTCGTCGCAATTCGTTATATTTGTGTTTGATAAGCTAATATTTAACTAAGCTGAAAAGATTATCAATTTGTTACGGAACGACTAACGAGTGATCCTTATCATTACGCGTGGACCGTGGTGAGATTTAACAATGCGTGGTTTTTTCGTGATTATGTCATAGTTTATGTGTTACCTCGTAGATACGACGCGATGTATCGCGAGCCGGGGTAAAGAAAGCAAGTTCACTGCCACGGCCACCAGTGCGACAACCTTGTTCGTTTACCTTCGCCTCTATACCTAATGAATTAATCTAGAAGCACAAGCTTATCTGTATTTTATAGTTTTGTTTTTAAATGTTACTTGCATTATGCTTGCATTGAATTTTTTAACCGACTTCCAAAAAGGAGGAGGTTATATGTTCGTCTGTATATATTTTTTGTATGTTCAACCATAATTTCGCCGTTTGTTGACCGATTTTCATGATTCTTTTGTTGTTGTACAGGATTAAATCCGAATTAAAATTAAATTAAATTAAAAATTCATTTATTGCAGCAAAAATAAATATACAGGATTCACAGAAGCTATTAGGTACAGTGTTTTATTTTTTATTTATTTTTTGCTGTTTAAATAATTACCAACATGATTAGCTGTAGCTCTCACACTAGGATAACCTGTGTCGTGAGAGCTGATTATATTATGAACAGGAAGATTAAACTCGGCACCACCACCATTAAAACATTAAATAGATAAATAAATAAATAATATATATAAAAGTTAAGTAAAATTATTATTAGAAATAAGTATACAATGGGAAGAGTTCAACTTTAGTGTCTAGGTATTAATAACATAATTAATGTGTTAGAAGTTTAGAATTTTTTCTGTATCATCGTAATCCAGAGATTTTAAGTACTTTGAAATCAAACATTTAGCCTTCATAGATGTACAATTTTTAATGTTGCATTTCAAACATATTTTGTTATACATGTAAATGCCTATAAAAGGGTTAAAACGTTTTGCAAAAGTGCTTTTTACGGTCACATTCGGAATTCGATAGATGCGTCTAATAAGAAGCATATTATGTATACTAGAACGCAAAGAAACCTTATGAGTCAAGATAGTGTTATTGAGTATAAAAAGTTGACGGACAGTTAAAACACCACACTCCTTGTATAAATCAGTAGTGGGAAACCGGAATGGTTTGTTAAGCATAACCTTTAGAACTGCTCGTTGAGCGCGCTCTAGACAAATCATGGTTGTTTTCCCCGCCCCTCCCCATGTGCATATACAATAAGTAATGAGCGACTGACACAGTGAGTAGTATATAGTTTTAAGCAGATTCATTTCAGCAGATTTATTTAACTGTCTCATGATGTATATAATTTTCCTTACGTGGGCAGATACATGAGCAATGTGTTTATGGAAGCTAAATTTTTGGGCAATTATTACTCCTAGATATTTCGTTTCTTTTAATCTTTTTATTTCTGTACTATGTCCGTTACAATTTTTAAAATTTATGGTTGTTATAGATACAGGGTTCGTCACTGCTGTTTTATGAAAACATACAAAATTAGACTTGTCTGTGTTTAGTGTTAGTAAGTTATTCTCTAGCCATTCACTTATCATGGATAGGCCATGTCTAGCAATCGACACCGTCTCTTTCCAGTCACTGCCATGAAACACAATAGCAGTGTCATCTGCGTAACAAAGAAGGACAGCGTTCTTAAGAGGAAGGTTATGGATATCATCCATATATAAAATGAATAGGGTTGGTCCCAGAATGCTGCCTTGTGGAACACCGAATTTTACATTCCTGACAGAGCTCGTATGTTCACCTATCTTTACTTTTTGAGATCTGTTGTTTAGATAGCCCTCAAACCAGGAAAGTGTGTGTCCATTGATACCATTGTTTGCAAGTTTTTTAAGCAGAATTGGGATTGATACGGTATCAAACGCCTTGGCGAGGTCGAGAAAAACCCCAAGACAGGCCCTATTACCATCCAACTGTGAGACGACTGTGGATGTAAGAAGCTCTACGGCATCTGCCGTACTCCTTTGTCGTCTAAAATCAAATTGGTTGTTTGATAAAATATTTTTTGACTCCAGAAATTTAATTAGACGTACATTAACAATTTTTTCCATGATTTTGGAGAAGATTCCTAGCAATGATATGGGTCTATAATTATTGGGATCATCGCGTGGCCCAGCCTTGTGAATGGGACAGACAGCAGCTACCTTCCAATCATCAGGGAAAATTCCAGATGAGACTTTTATTATAAAGGAATGTTAATGGTGATATTATTTCACTACAAATATGTTTTATAAGTCTGTTTTGTAGTCCATCGAGCCCTGCTGATTTATCATTGTCAAGTTGCATTATTAGTGTCTTAACTTCGTTTGTGTCAGTTGGTTCCAGGAAAAAGGAGCCAGAAGGAGTGCCGTTTGATTTTATCTTAGAAGCAAGTTCGTCTTCGGTTATGCTGTTGCGTTTGAGGACACGGGTAGCAAGAGTTTGACCAATCGAAGTAAAATGTTTGTTACATATATCAAGTGACTCGTCAATCTTTACACCTTTGATTTGTAGTAAATCGGTAGAAATTTTTTTCTTGTTCTCTAAATTACAGATTTCCTTCACTATCTTCCATAGTACTTTAGGGTTCTTAGAGTTGTTTTTTAACTTCATCGACTCGTGATCTTGTTTTATTTTTTTGAGTAGATCATTAGTATAATTACGGTAACGATTATATACAAGTTTTGCTGTTTCGTCGTGCGGGTTTACTTTGCAACGGGAATGTAGACGATCTCTGTGTCTAATGCATCGTAGTAATCCTGGAGTAATCCATGGTTTTAAAATAGCGTTTGAAGATTTATGTGGTATTTTTTTAGTGTGTTTATTAATTATATCCGTAAGAGTATTTGTGAAAGATCGTGTTTGATCATGTATGTTCTTGGTTTTTTCATCAAATACATCCACCCAATTCATTTTCTTTAAATCATTTATTATATTATCAATGTCTCGTTTCAAAGTGAATGATTTTGTGTTGTCTTTTGTGTTCGTGTTAGTGTTTATACCAACCATTGTTAAATCATGGTCAGTAATGTCAGCCGAACATACTAGGCCAACCACATCTTTACCACTGCTAACAAATATATGATCCAGACACGCATTAAATCTAGTAATCAGCGATATTGCTGCAACAAGGCCATAAGTCGAGAGCAACGATAGATAATCTTGTGACCAGACATTGTCCACTGGATCTATGATGTTTAAATTTATATCTCCTGCTAACACTTGGCATTGGGAACGCGAAGCTGACAAAAGAATGTCCAGGGATTCAATGAAGTTTGTAGGGTTGGTGAAAGAGGGGGGCCGGTAAATACCCAAAATGTTAATTTTGTTTTCAATGACGACTTGCAGACAGTTTGCATCTAACACAGTTGGTTCACTTACCGAAGTCTTAAGATTGTTTTTCACATATATCACAACTCCACTATTCTGATTAATGATATTGCTAGTTTTGTAGGATGTATAGTTGAGTAAAAGGGGTAGTTGAGAGGTCTCATTAAGCCAACATTCTGTGAGGATTATAATGTCAAAAACTATGTCAAGGCACTGCAAAGTAACAATGAAATTATCAAAAGTTTTGTTTATACTACGTATGTTAAATGAAATTATTTTAAGATTGTGTTTATTTGTAAAAAATGATTTACAGCTGTTGAGGCTGCTAACGGCATGGCAGTTAATATTATATGAATCTAAGTCATCTGCGATACTAATTGCAGCCATGCGATGTTTGGAAAGGACTACTTAATATAATAACTAGAAGTGTAGGTTTGAACTCGTTTTTTGAGAAACTAGTCTGAGTATTATAGTATAAAGCTAATTTATTTTTCACACGTACCTGGTGTAATTGTAGCAGCAAGAGGCTGTAGCAGAATATTTCCGAAAAAAGTGTCAGGAATTTAGTACCATGTTCACAAAAGTGGTGATCTGATGATGGGATCCATGAGGAATCGAGGAGATTTCACCCTTTTTAGGTCATTTTAAGAATATTGTTTTACATTGGAAGTCGGGTTCAATTTTTTGTTAAAAAATAATAATTTTTTGTTGCTGGAGATCTGTTGATCTGGCGATTTTTTGACTCCACTACCTACACTAGTTAAGTTTTTCGAGTGTATACCTTTCAGATACCTTTAACCGTTAATTGGTCGCATGAGGTCAGATCACTTTCAAAACGATAAAAAAAATGTGCTAGATTTCCAGGAATGCAATGACGCTTTTGTTAGTTTCCTAACTCCTATTGAGGTATCCTAATAAGTGGTAGCCGGTCAGTTAACGATGGTGCATGTGTGCTACTCTCTTGAGCTCTGACCCCATGCGACCACTTACGTGACTTTTTTTGTCGTAAGACAAGTTTCCATTTTTGTAATATTATGTTTAATTATTAGATTATTTTTGATATAATTTAGTATGATTTATAAATATATGAGTATGTCATTCTATTGACAACCTTATTTTATATAATTGCTCTGTCAAAATTCCAATATAGATTAAGATAGTGAAATACACTGGCGGCTAGCGGCGGCTGTTTCTGAAGACAAAAGAGATTTTGCGAGCCTATAGCCTCCAAACTGCACCGATTTGTGACGGGCATGAATTGGTAGACAAGATTTAGGAGCCTAGAGATGCCTAAAATAATCCCTGAAAACTGATGATGATGATGATGATGAGGGGGTGATGACCAGAAGTGCGTAACAAATTATACAAATGAGGAAAATATGTTTGTCAGTATTAGCTCAGGACCTACTTCCTTCGGTGCTGCAAAAAAATCTGGTCAGCAAAGTGAATAATAGATATTTTTAATCTCGATCTTAACCATAGTGATATTTATGAGATTTCGAGACAGAGCAGTAGTTGATTGATTTTTTTAGTTGTATAAAAGCGAATGAAGGTTTTTGCTTATTAAGATTAATTATTATAAACCATTCTAACAATTCGCATAATAATGAATACTTCGTTTTATTCATTTCTTCAACTCAATTTTCATTTTTTTATTTGGGGTCAGTGAAGACCCCATGCGACTACTTGTGTGACTTTTTTGATGCGCCTAATTAAGGGTTAATATATTTTAACCATAATATATTATTATTTATAATATTCTTTGGCATGTTTAATGTATAGACTACAGAGGGTGTAACAGAACTAAGTGATAGTTATTTAGGGTGTGAATAATTATTGTGTGTGTGACCCTTAAAAAAAGTAGCAGCATTGAAGAGTTATTTTTGGCTAAGCCATATTTCAATGTCACCGGCTACACGGTCAATTTTTCATCAATCTGATCCATCAATCTGGTACGGATTGACGAAAATTTGATCGTGTACCCCACTGATTGATGGATTGATCGTATTTTTAATATGAAATTTTTATAACCGTCAATATTCCGTCAGTCAGATTGATGGATCAGATTGATGAAAATTTGACCGTGTAGCCTGTGACTATGAGACAAAACTTGAGGAGTTTTGTCTCATAAAATAAACAATACAAAAAAAAAATATTTCATCGTTGCTTCTGTCATAATTTAGTTAGTTTACACTATTAAATTATTATAACGTTTTATTACACCGTTTATTTCTCCCCATAAACCCGCAAAATAATGTATGTCGATTCTTAATATTATACGACGACCTCCGTGGCTCAATGGTTAGAGTGTGTGGCAACTCAAGCCGGGGGTCGCGGGTTCGAATCCCGCCGACGGAACAAAAAGTTTTTCAATGTTCCTGGGTCATGGATGTGTATTAAATATGTGTATGGTATAATAAAAATCTTAAATATATGTATAGTATAAAAGTATTAAATATATTTCCGTTGTCTGGTACCTGTAACACAAGTCCTTCAGGTACTTAGCACGGGGCCAGACTGACGTGGTGTGAAGCGTCCATAGATATTATTATTATTATTATTATATATTTATACCATAATATAGCTATATTACAATTTAATAATTATAGTATTACCTATACTATAATTATTAATCTTTCAGGCCCCGCGCGAGCACCGGTGATCGCGAGAACAAAAGAATACAATGGGAATTCCTAGAACCTCCGATCGAAGGATTAAATTGTAAGTACTTGTACTCTGTTAACTCTGTACCACTTACAATAGTTATTAGTTTACTTCTATGAGAAATGCCCAAAGGTCATGAATTTGCCCATACAATTAAAAATTTAATAGTGTAATAGTAATAAAAAAAAATGTTTATCATATGGGAGCCCCTCTTAAATATTTATTTTTTTTAGTATTTGCTGTTTTAGCGTCAACAGAAATACATAATCTGTAAATATTTCAACTCTCTAGCTATTGCCGTTCTTGAGTTAGAGCCTGAAGACAAACAGACAGACGGACAGACAAAGAAGATAGACATTGAAGTCTTATAGAAATAGAGTCCGTTTTTACCCTTTGGGTACGGAACCCTAAAAAATATCAGATAAACACCCTAAAAAGTAAAATATGTAATAAATACTTGGATTGTGTTTTAAATACATATGTGTTTTAAATACATATGTATTTAAAACACAACACAAACAACACAACATTGTGTTTTAAATATATATGTAATAAATACTTGGATTGTGTTTTATGAAATAGCTAGTAAAATATAGGCCAGACAAAGAATAGTTTAGAAACATTATAAGATGAGGAGTACATACTCGTATTATTGCATAAAGCTGAATCACAGCACAGAAATGTTATGAGCAAGCCAGAATCAACCGCCGCCATCGCAGGTGAATCAGTGTCGAGCGTAGTCGCTGCGCTGGCCGGAAACTACGCCATGTTTGTTGGCGGCCATGTTTACTCACATTCCGGAAGTGGCGCGCGCGCCGACCGTCTTTAGACATCATATTTCCACAAGTCGAGCCGTACTCGAGACGGAAATATTCAGCGGTTATTTTGGTTTTCGATGTTTTTCTCCGACGCTCAGACGCCGACAGAAGCTAATCATGTACTTGACCACGTAATCTGCTTTATTTTTGGTCTCGAAGCCGGAATAAATTATACCATGACTAGATGACGCCCGCAACTCCGTTGCGCCAAAATTCGTTTATCGCGCGGGAACCGTACATTTTTCCGGGATAAAAACTATCCTATGTCCTTTCCCGGGACTCAAAGTATCTCCATGCCAAATTTCAGCAAAATCGGTTCAGCGGTTTGAGCGTGAAGAGGTAACAGACAGACAGACAGACAGACAGACACACTTTCGCATTTATAATATCAGTATGGATGTACCTACAGAGTAAGTAGGTACGGTAGACATTCTGTATCTTATGGATACTTTAATGATATCACTGTATTTGCATAATACATATCTTGAAGTGTGAATTGCTAGTAACACAGCTCGTCATATTTGTTTAGTTTAAAATAGATTCCGGTCTACACTCGTTCTTGTTACCTGTTACCTAATTATTTCTTAAATTGAAAATCAAAAGTCGTCCTAAATAAGTATCATGATGTAACCATGTTGGTGTTTTATTTTAAATGATCAGTGGATGCGCGAGCGCACGGGGTTCGTATAGGAATGTGGTCTGACTGGGAGGCGCGGGAGGTGGCGGGAGGTTGAGGGACAAAGGCTCTGAAACTGGTTTCGCTTCCTGTACGTGTCGGATGTCCTGCGGCTTCCTGCCCCTCCCCCACCAGCGTTCAGCCACGCAACGGGTTAAGAAAAAGGGTAGGGTTGTAACCTGCAGTGTTCTTTATGAAGTGTATAGATTTTCTTCGTTTGCATGATTACAAGGAAAATATATTTATTTTTAAATATTATTTGTAATATTTAAAAATAAATATTAATTTGGGTTAATAAAATACATACCTACGTTATTTGTTTTGTAATGTTTCAAATTAACATTTGTACTTTTTATTAATAATAAGAAGTCAATCCAGTTAGTTTAGTGCAGTTTGATTGAATGAGTCCCTTATATTAGCTTCACAGACACGTCTTACTTATTTAATTTTGTAGGTTTAAACGAAATACGGTGTTTAAAAAGTTTAATTGACTCATAAATTCATAAAAGACTAGAATTTTGTGAGACTTCACAAAATTCTAGTCTTTACCGACTGGTAGCCCTAAGCCCTGTTCTCCGGCACGCACGATTGAGGACATTTTCTTATTTTGTTTTTGTTTCTCTGTGGCCACTGTAACATAACACGAACGCTTGCTGTCTCCGGGATTATGCTTGTATTTATTTTTACATATAATAAATTGTAGCTTACCGTGTAGCTTTTCTGAGTTTTTGATAGTAGTGTTGTACCTGCCTAATAAAACATTTTATGGGTCTTTGCCATTGTTTTATTTGCAGAAGCTTGGCTTAGATCTATATGAGATCTCCAGGTCCTGCTTGAGTACTTGAAGGCTGTAATGCGTCATAAACTTTACCTATTTAGAAATTCTACAAGTTGTTGGAATTTTTTAAAGATTACATAATTCGACCGAACATCTTCGGTAAGTATAACAAAAGTAGCCTATGTCCTTCCCTTAATTTCATTAACATGCAAATTTTTATGTTACAGCATGAGCAAATAGCAAAGCTGCTATTTGCTAAAAACGCGGCATCGTGAATTATCGGTTCGCATCGCACCGCTCGCGTCGAGTATTAACTATTTTGCATCGAGTGAAAAATAGCAATTCATTAACAGCTGTTAAGTGTTAGCACCGCCGGCGATGCATACTCGTAACAGCGCGGATTGAATTTTTTATCATGCTCGCCTATCGCAGTCTATTGCTGCGCACTATAATATTAGCAATCGTATTTTTTAGCAAGTATGATTAATTTAATTATTGCTAATGGGCATTTAACAATTAATTGTTATTGCTAATGCTATTTTTACCGTCACTACTGTGGGCATCTGGGTGCACGGTAGTGCGCCCGCCAAGACGTGCTAAGCGAAGCGCAAGGGTACTTCTACCTTTTCTCGAAGTGTTTCGTCGTTTTTTTGAACCCTCATGATATGATGTCAATAGTAGACTAATTAAACATACAAAGTCTCAATTGAATAGCTCTTATACTTTAGATTTTATTGTCTAAAATACGCCGATTTCGTCACTGACACACTGATGATCATCAAAATGTTTGGCTACTTCCCTGAAGTGCTAGAAAGTGGTATGTAATCTAAGTTTAGTCAGAGACCAGACATACTGTTTAGTATACAACCAACAAAAAATTCATAAACTTATAACTTTCGCCCCCATCCCCTAAAATGGGGGGGGGTGGAGGTTTATAATTATGAGACTTTCACCAATTTATGAATAAGAACATAAGAGTTCATTTACACGGGACTGTAAACAGTATCTAAAATACCTATTAATAAGCACTTACAAAACCAACGTGCAAAAAGAACTGAAATCCCACCAAAAACATTTCTTGTAAAGGTCGGCAACGCACCTGCAGCTCTTCTGATGTTGCGAGTGTCCATGGGCGACGGTAGTTCCTTTCCATCAGGTGACCCGTTTGCTCGTTTGCCCCCTTATTTCATTTAAAAAAAATGTAGCCGAGACGACCACATAAGTTATACCCCGTGAAAAAGATGGACATTTTTAAGGTTCCCTACCCTACCTATTACTAGATAGATTTCGTTGTCTGTCCGTCTATCTCCAGGTTGTATCTCAAGAACCGCTAAAGCTAGACTTCTGAAATTTTCGCAGATTGTATATTTCTGTTGCCGTTATAATAATAAATACTGAAAACAAAATAAAATTAATATTTTAAGGCCAAAAAATTCACGTTTGTTGTATGGGAACCCTTCCCATACAACAAACGTGATTTTTTTTTGCCTTTTTTGCTGGATATCAATAAAAGCAACAGGTAGGCACTTAAAATTTTCACATAATCCTCAATTATACCTATGTGTACTTTAATAATCAGAAATAAAATTAAAATTTAAAGGGGGCTCCCACCCAAAAAACACAATTTTTGGCCTATTTTGCTCTATAACGGTAGGTACGTAAACGAAACCCTTCGTGCGCGAGTCCAACTCGCACTTGGCCGATTATTCTTTTCTGATGTTATATTAATGTCCCTTACCAAATTTGAAACCGATATATCTACGGAACCAATTAACCCTATCATATAATTTTAAAGTGGGTTCAAGTATCTACGACCGTATTTTGTAAGTCACCTTGTAAGTTAGTGTGATGCATAAAACACTATAAATAATAAACATTTCTATTAATAATTATAAAATGTTGTGGTAAGTTTAAAATGAAGTCACAGTTACGTCAATTCACTCAAAAACAATGCATGAACGTTTCCGCATCGTCTGTTGTTTTCCACGACCAAGGCGAATGCCAAGGCCGTGGCTTTCTATTGAGAGTAGGGAAATAAATTTCAGCAAAAGTATGTACTTTAAAATGTCGTTTCTTTATGATAGTATCAGATAGTATGTATGCTGTATGTATGCAATATGTATGTATATACAGGGTGCAATTAAACCTTCCTGCCAAATTTTTTCCAGGGCTTAGCTCTTATTAGGAGAGTCCTTTTAACAAAAAAAAAAAAAATTGGGTGTTATTTTTTTTTTCAATGACATATATTTTTATCCCATTTAAAATCGTTGCAGAACGGTCACTCGCGGCGCGGGGGAATGAGAGGGGGTGACGCGGGATGTGTGATGATGTGTGTGTCCATTAATTGTAGTGTTTTTTAGGATAACTTTCGGAAGCTATTTCTCAACATTTTAGTACTGAGTGACTATAAAAGAAAAAATACGTGTATTTTTATTTTTCACAAGGATTAATATGTATATCAAAATATGTAATTGCTGTACAGACTCGATTATGATGAAAATTGAAAGATGTGTACTTACTTATCTTTCTTTATATTTTAGTGAAAACATAAAGCAGAGAAGTTACTTCATATTATGTGAAGAATGTATAAAAAATGTCGGTGTAGCAGCGATAAGATTTATTATATTATGTCGGCACGTCGAACATCCGCGATTGCATCATGAGATGAGAAAAAACAGCCAATAGAAAACAAATAGCAATCAGAGCCGGACAAAGTAATCCCACACAATTAATACCTCGATATTATTATGACCACTTGAGTGATTATCTCGACTACTTCCTTGAGATACAGGATACGATCTCATAATCGACTGGTTTAACTACACGTTGAGACACGCGATTTTAATATTTTTATAATAACAATATATTTAACAAATTCTTTTCTTTTTTTATTCTTCTATCTTCTATGTACTTACTTATATAAAATAGATTTTCAATTGTGTTATTCCTGCTATAACTCGAGAATAGCAGAACGGATTGAAATAATTTTATAGTCTTAAAATATTCGTAATAAGTCCAGGGAAGGTTTGTAAGATAAGAAAATATGGAAAATTGTGAGTAAGATGCTAATAACAACAATTTAATTTTCCCATACAAACACTTCTTACCTCGTTCTTACCTGTCAAATATAAACTTGTTTCATGTTTGTTCGGTATTATTGACATAATTACACGTAGATCTAGAATCTAGATTAAGTAAGGGTTTGGAATTGACAACTATATTAAAATGTAGCCGAATTATCGCGTGTTTCGATAAAGAACATGTAAAATATACAGGGTGTAACAAAAATAAGTGATAATACTTTAGGGTGTGTACGTGTTCCTTGTAGAGAGTTCACTGTGAAAGTAGCAGCGCTGAAAGACCAAATTTTTTTTTACTTTTGTATGGGGAAACTCGTGACGCTCGGGCCCTTGCCCATACAAAAGTGAAAAAAAAATCGTCTTTCAGAGCTGCTACTTTCACAGTGAACTCTCTACAAGGAACACGTATACACCCTAAAGTATTATCACTTATTTTTGTTACACACTGTATAATATTTCTTTTTAGGGTTCCGTACTCAAAGGGTAAAAACGGGACTATATTATTGAGACTTCGATGTCTGTCCGTCTGTCTCCAGGCTGTAACTCAAGAACCGCTATAGCTAGACTTCTGAAATTTTCACAGATAATGTATTTCTGGTGCCGCTATAGCAACAAAATTACTAAAAACAAAATAAAGTTAATATTTCAGGGGGGCTCCCATACAACAAACGTTATTTTTTTGGTCTTTTTGGCTTGTAATCCATAAAGGCAACATGTAGATTGAAATTTTCATAAAATCCTCAATATAATGTTATGTGTACTTTAATATTAAATAGTAAAATAAAATTATAAAATTAAATCCCACCAAAACATGAAATGTAAAAGGAGCCAAGCAAAATACAATTGCATAGCTATAATACTTCTGTCGTAAAAAGTTTTCAGATCACATTCAAGCCAAGCCTTCAACTTATTTTGTAATTTAAATCAACATTTAGTAAATGTATCAATATATTTCTTTATTTTATAATTATTATAGTGGCTTGGCAATGAGCATTAGAGAAATAATATAATATATTGGGTACCATTGCATCGGCCACATGCGTCGTTACATACTAAAACACTTTATGCTTGCCGTCTGTGTAAGTATGAACTCCTTCAAATATGCAGTTTTATTATTAAATTTGTTTCTCTTGTGCTCATTGCCAAGCCACTATAATAATTATAAAATAAAGAAATCTATTGATACATTTACTAAATGTTGATTTAAATTACAAAATAAGTTGAAGGCTTGGCTTGAATGTGATCATAAACTTTTTACGACAGAAGTATTATAGCTATGCAATTATTGTATTTTGCTTGGCTCCTTTTACATTTCATGTTTTGGTGGGATTTCATTTCTTTTTTTAAGGTTTTTGTTTCTTTTCTTTTCAGGTCACGTTATAACTTTTCTGTACTTAGCTTGGTTCTCATTCTCTATCTTCTTTATATATTTTTTGAGGCTTCGTTAGTTCTAAGTCGATTATTAATATTCTTATTTTTTAATATTATTTCATGAAGCCCCAAGCGGCCACATCCGGCCGCGATAACAATGAAAAAGCTATTGTGTCTCGTTTTGCCACGACTGATGGGTTAAAAGTTTAAACACTTACGGATTTTGTCGCGGAGCACTTTTATTAATCCCGACGTTTCGGCTGCTTCACAGCGGCCGTGGTCACGGGTGATCTTCGGGTAGTTAAAGAACTTCAAGAAATTGGACACCTGTCACCTCAGTCCACCCGTGACCACGGCCGCTGTAAAGCAGCCGAAATGTCGGGATTAATAAAAGTGCTCCGCGACAAAATCCGTAAGTCTTTAAACTTATAATATCATGAGTGATACTCGCGAAAACTTAAGAAATCATTATTCATATATTTTAATTGACTTTTAAGCTTTAATACTTGAAGGTGGTCATTTTTAGCATAGCGTTGAATACATAGCAGCACTGATGTAGCGTCAACGTTCCTCGCAGGAAAGGAGCACACCTTATTTCATGTGATAACTTAAAATTCCCATATTACGAGTATAATATATCGAGCGAGTAAGGAGTGTATATCGCAGTACTGATATTTTAATCGAATTTAATTATTGTTTCATTGTTAACGTTGTTAATACTACTTTTTATTTAATCAATACCATTTCATTATAACAAATATGCAGTCGAAACTCATACTGTTCTTGCAAAGTTACAAACATAAAAATGTTTTCTTTTATTTCATAAACTACTAAGTATATATTATTATTATGTACAATATTTTTCAGTTTTTCGGTTTCCCCGCCCAAATGATGAAAACGGGACCCTATTATCAATAAATAAGTCTTCGCTGTCTGTCCGTCGTCCATCCTTATGTCACCAGGCTGGATCTCGAGAACCGCCATAGCTAGGTAGTTGCAATTTTCACAAATTATGTATTTCTGGTATCGTTATAAAAGCTAATAGCCCAATTCAAATAAAATAAATTATTAATAGGGGGCCTCATACAACAAACACGATTTTTTCCCCTATTTTGCTCTATATCCATAATGGTAACAGTAAGGTTTTTGAAAATTTCAGAAAATACTCAGCTGTGTATTAACTTTAATAATTAATAATAAAAATTAAATATACTTATTATTTAAGGGGGGCTCCCATACAAATTTACGGTACGGAACCCTATGTACGCCAGTCCGACTCGCACTTGGCCGGTTTCATAATTTTTCCTTTCACTTTAAATAAAGACCTACCCGGGTACCAAATTTTAAGGTTCTAAGTCTGCTAGAAATACCTTAGAATTTTGATGATCTATATGTCAGTGAGTGACAAAATGTAGTAACTTTGACCATCCGTAACTCTTAAACTATTTATCGAAATTTCATATAATTTGGAGGTTAAGCTAGTTTCAATACTTGCTCCTAGTGACCGAAATTCTGAATCCCTAGCTTTGTTAACATCGAAGATAAAGGGGGTGTGAAATAGCTGCGAACCGCTTCGAGAAAAGTATGGTACGGCCGTGCCTTTGCTAAAAAGCTTGGCTGGGGCACTACCGTGCCCCCAGATTAAGACATTTAAAAAAACCCCCGCCAAACAACTTTAAAAAGTAATGAAATAATATTTACTGGCTTTAAGTTCAAATAATTTCTAACTGGTGTAAAGTAATTTTTTAGTCCATAATTTATTTATTTATTTATTTCTTTATTAGACTCGCCAACAGCAAAACACAGAAATACATTTAAACTTAAAACTTAAACTAAAACATGCACTTAATAGGCGTGTACAGCATTCATTAAGAACAGTAGATATATAATTATTTCTTAAATCTTATAATGATTACATGAATGTAGTTTTAATTTTCGAAAGCAGAAGTTTGAGTATTATATTTGGTTAATTTGTTTTTTAAGCTCTTACAGGAATTATTAAAAATATCTAGGTCTCTTACAGATGTGCAAGCTAGGTTGTAATCAGAACAGATATTAGATAAGGGAGAGTATTTTAGGATATTAGTTTTACTTTTATAAGTGTATAATAATTTAGTAATTGGTAATTGTTGTCACGGTGTGTTGGGGGACCGCCAAGTAAACTACAACCTACAACCGCCAAGTCGCTGATTATCTCGATACAATATTATCTACATTAGCGGTCCCCCGACACACCTTGACAACAATAATTATGGACTAAAATATTACTTTACACAAGTTAGGAATCATTTGAACTTAAAGGCAGTAAATATTATTTCATTACTTTTTAAAGTTGTTTGGCGGGAGTTTTTTTAAATTTCTTAATTTAATTTTATTTCATACTTTTTAAACTTGTGTTGGTTATAGTGCACAATATTTCCTTTCAACAGAATCATATTTTCATGATTACCGTCTATCAATGTCCTTTTCGATGAGGCCGTTAATATGAGCCCAAGTCATGAAACCTCCACTTTGGGTTCATACGAAGCTAGGTTCCTATAGAATCCAGGTGATGCTGCAGCAGCAGCATGTAAATATTTACTGTTTATCTACTTCTTACTGGTTGTCGCAATTAAAATACGAAACCTCTGCTCTAAGTTGGCGAGGAGTTGGATATCCTGTTGATTACCAGGTGATGCTGCAGCACCAGGTCAACTTTCCATTATTATGTGTATATTGTATACATACATATTCACAAATGTCACGAACTAGAATGAAATATAAAACCCATCAAACGATTACAAGTTGCTAACGGCCTTTCATAAACCAGATAAACCCTGATTGTCCAGCACTGAGCAGGCTGATGATGATGAATTATAGCTAAGAACACTCTCGATCATATCAGCTTTCAAACAAAAAAAACTAGATCAAAATCGGCCCAACCGTTTGGATGCTACGATGCCACGGACAGATACACACACAGACAAACAGACAGACAGACAGACACGTCAAACTTATAATACCCCTCTTTTTTGTCGGGGGTTAAAAATAAATAATGAAGGGGGGCTCCGATACAATTTTAAAACAATTTTTTCCCGCTCGGTAGCTCTATAACGGTACGGAACCCTTCGTACGCGAGTGCGACTCGCACTTGGCCAATTTTTTAAATAAAATATGCTCCTTCGTGAATCCCCAATGCCAGTGTGTGATGACGGAGACTGTAAAATAATATCACTCTAGTAATGATACTTGAAAATTTTTATTTTCCAAAGAGAAACAAACTACATCTACAATGATTTTTTGCATTTTCTATTGTCTTTTTATTTACCTCGATTATGGGAATCGCAGACACAATTAATTTTCAATTGTTATGCGACAGCCGCGGGGGCCCGGGTGCCGCTTAGGGATTGATGGGTTAACTACTTAAAGTACAAAGACATATCACATATTCGACTATTCATTTGGGCAACCACTAAACAAGGAGGTACAAATCGAATTTGGTGTTCATTGTTCAGTAAGTGTTCGGTCTAATCCGTTTGTAGAAGGGGTCATTGTCGTTGTTTCGCAAGACGTGGGGCTCACGTGAATACCTGACGCTCAGAAAGTGTTGTGATATGCACTAGTTCAACCGGAACGTGGAGAGTAAGAGTTGTGTGATTCATTCACAATAGATAGAGTATAGACCAACATGGATGACAAAGAATTAATTAAGAAGTTAAATCTGTAGACTTGTCAATCCTTACATTACTAATACATCCATCCATACTTCCATACTAATATTATAAATGCGAATGTGCGTCTGTCTGTCTGTCCGTCTGTCTGTCCGTCCGTCCGTCCGTCCGTCTGTCTGTCTGTTACCTCTTTACGCTCAAACTACTGAACAAATTTCGCTGAAATTTGGTATAGAGATACTTTGAGTCTCGAGAAAAGACATAGGATAGTTTTTAACCCCGAAAAATTTACGGTTCCCGCGCGGAAAACGAATTTTGGCGTAACGGAGTTGCGGGCGTCATCTAGTAATATTATAAATGCAAAAGTGTCTCTGTCTGTCCGTATGTCTATCTATATGTTACCTCTTTACGTTACGCCCAAACCGCTGAACCGATTTTGCTGTGTAAAGGGATACTTTGAGTCTCGGGAAAGGACAATAAGATACTTTTTATCTTGAAAAATTGTACGGGTTCCCGCGCGATAATCCAAAGGCGCAAAGAAGTTGCCGTTATCCAGTTTTTAACCGACTTTTGTCTGGCTGTTGTTTGGCTGTGGATTATAGATATTCTTTTTTCGATATTGTGCTTTCTAATATGAAAATAAACAAATTAAAGAAAGTAAAACTCTAACTCATAAAATTATTTGGAAACCAAAACTCAGTAGATACTCAGGTCAAAATCTAACATCTTATCAAATAGAACAGTGGTTACCAACCTTTTTAGAGCTGTCAGTCAGCTTCTGTCAGTTACCCCTACCCATATAGCCATTTTCGGTCGCAGATTTGTGAATCTGTAACAAGTCGTAACAGTTTCGTAGCTAATACGACACCTTGCGACTGTGTGGGGGTTTGCTTCTACGTGTTGTAACCGTGTCCGCTTGTTACAGAAAAAAATGTGTACACATGTTTTCCACATATGTAGTAACTGGGTTGTAACATGTGTAGTAAAGTTACGTAATAATTAAACACTAACTTTGATAAATGTAAGTCACCAAATCCCAGTAATTCTAAAACTGTGTGCTGTGATAAAGTGCCAGTTTATAGTTTAATTAAAATAAAATAAATTAAAATCAAAAAACTTTTTGAAATGAAGGTTTTAATTAAACGCTCTAAAATGTTGGCCTATTTTTGCTCTATAACGGTACGGAACCCAATGTGCGTGAGTCCAACTGGCACTTGGCCGATTACTTAGTTATTTCTGGCTAGGTTTGATTGTAGTTTGTGCTACGGCGTATGCTCTGCATCTCCCAAATGGTATTTATTCCTGTATTGATATAACGTTAGGGGTAATAATAAAATGAAAAGAAAAGAAAAAAACAATTTTTATTTCACGATTTTAAAGTCACAAAATCATCATTAATTACACTTGCATTATAATATAATTTTACTAGCATTAACTACTTGACATGAATCAAGATTACTTGTCAGAATCTTCGTAGTTAATCACCGTTTGTACTTTTGCTGCACAGTACGTTATGTAAGTAACTAATATCAGAACTGATATTCAATTTTTTTGTGTCTAGTGCATCATCATCTGAAAAAGAATAATGAATATTAATTTATGTAATATTTATTTCGTTTGAATAAGGTACTTGGTACGAGATATTATATTAACTCGGAAGAGCTTTCTTTTGTCAAAAGAATTCAATATAGCATTTTGTCAGGCAAAGTTTGAGAAACTGTGAACAGACAATCAGGGAGATACCATTTTAAAAATACAGTAACTTTGTGACTATTTTAGGTAACATTCCCACACAATGTCGATAGTTATCTTAACTTTGTAACTAGTTGTGCCGAGAAAATTTTTCACTCAACGAATTTTTTTTTCATTATTTATTGATTGTACGGTTTATTGCTGCTAAAAAAGTATGCTATTCAATATTCAAGTTTATTATTGCATTGGATATAAGCTTTTGAGAATACAAAATAAAATTATTGCTATAAACCAACAATATGTATTTTCGTAGGAATGGTTAAATTATGATAATTTTAAGGCGCGTTGGTAAATTTCAAACTATCCCACTAAATACACGATGAATTTAATTTCCCATTAAGATTCAGGCATAAATAACCATAATATTGAATAAAAACAAAATCTTTGTTTACTTACCTTGATGATAAGATGGCAGTTTCTTATTTTTAATTCTTTCACTTGTCAATGTCAACGAATGAACGATTATGAGCGATTGAACGAATGATTTGTGGAATCTAGTTACATTATGGTAACAATGTTGCGACACGGCGACGTAAATTAGAAACTGAATGTTACTGTGTCGGCTCGTCCCCAATTTTAGTTGCAGCGACTTCAGTAATATGAAACGGCGACGCGATTAAGTGTCGAGAACAAATAAGTATAAGCACAAGGTGTCGAAACCGTTACGTCAAGTTCTCAAAAATGGCTATATGGGTATGGCCTGTTAAAGAAACTGATTTTGCCCCCCCCCCCCCCCCCCCCAACTTTATAAATTTGTATTGGTACATTCGCAAGTTTTTTGTTTTTTTTTTATATAATTAGGTTCAGACTTCAGTTACACTTAACGCGCATCTCTTGTCATGCTCCACGTTCAGACGGTTTCTCGCCTTTTTAAAAATGTTACCAGAGTGGAGACTGGAGAGGCCGCTCTCGCATTTACAAGTGGTAGCTAACGGTACCAATATTTTCAGATCTCTGTCTGCAATGATAGGGTATTCTGTAGCTGCTTTTCTTCAAAATATACAGAGTTTATAATTTTTTTCTGCCAATTCATTTTAGGTACCACCTCTGTTACCCCTTTAGAATAGCTTTTTTACCCCCGCGGGGGTAATTACCCCCAGGTTGGGAACCACTAAATTGAAGAACTCAATTTCAATAAAACATAATATTACTCGTTTTTGCACCCAGAATACTCGGGTAACAACTACGTAAACATTATTTTTGATAACGTTTTCCTTATTTGAGATAATAATATGATGTAATATATAAAAATGTGCACCTTATCTTGATAAATTAAATGTTATTATTATATCCTACATTAAATAGTACCAGCGCCAATTTTTTAGGATATAGAATGATAGGTAAATAAATTAAAAATGTATCTATAAAAATTGCTGCGTTCATCGGCCTCACCCTAAAAATTAGTGCGTTCTGAAACCTTCTTAACAGTAGGTACGATTTGGCACCTATTTTAATTATTATTTTATAAACTACCTTATATAATAATATAATACGGTATTATATTATAGGTATGTCCTGCAGCAATCCGCTATGTAACTTTTCCGTTCATCATTCAGCACAAAATAACGTATTATTCACCCTATACAATATTATTCACCCTTAATCAGGCACAGGGAACTATTTTCCCACCCTCTCAGTCTAGCTAAAATTCCGAATATTTTTGAAGTGGCAAACTTTTATGGTATTTTTTTACACAAATAGAATCTAAGATATATACAACATTATCTTACTAGCAATCCAGCCCTTTCAAGTGTCAATATCAGAATAAAATAAATGTCAGTTTTGAAAAAATTGCGCGATTTTCACATAGTTGATACATTACGGGCAAATGGAAATAATTTTCCCTCCTTGGTTGGTCATGAACAGGCAAAGGGAAATAATTTTCCACCCGTAAAAAGTAAAAACATATATTTTATTTTCAGTTTCAGTAAATTTATAATTGATTTCATGTACACAGAATTGACCTAAAAACATCTACTTAAGCTATGCAAAACTGCTTTTTTCGTTAGGCCCGATTAAGGGTTAAAGTATTAAGTACTCCTTTATTAATACGAATTACGATCGACTCCTTATTTAAGAACTACAACAACGCATATTATGGAAAAACAACGTTTGCCGGGTAATATTATAATGAGTAGGTGCTAAATAAGAACGTGTAGTTTTTGAAAGATTTGCGTCTTCCTGTTGCGGTCGACGTAAACGGAATCTGTCCATTATCAACATAATCTGTTAGTATAGTGACGTAGGTTCTTTTGAATATTATCACGTGCTGGCTGTTATACAATAATAACAGATGAGTGGTCACGTGTCATATTAATTAAAAAAACATATTTATAAATTATTATTATTGGTTATCGACATCCACCGGGTCTTCAGCTACTTTATTTTGTATCTTGATGTGGAATGAAAATTGATCATTTCCGCACGAGGACACAAAATATGTTTCGCCTTTTTGCCTATTTAGATATTATAGTAAACAACTTGTGCTCTATCTTCTAATGTGGAAATAAACTTGCACTTCCTCAAAGCTTATCGATCATCTAATACTGTCACATTTGATAAGTCCACAAATTACGTGAGGTGTTTAGGGGGGGGGGGGGGGGGGGTCGAGTCAAATCTCATCTAATCTCACGTTGGGGAAAGGGGGGGTCTCAGCAAATCTCACGTAATTTTTTTCTCAACAAAATAATACTATTTTGGTCCATTTCATCTAGGTTGTGCCTCTATAGTTGTACGTATATTTAATCGTGTAACGATTAAGATCATTCACAAATTCGTTCGAAATAAAATCTACTGACTGTCAAACCAAATGTTTATGTAAGAAAATAGAAACCCACGTTTTGTAAAATCTCACGTGAGATTTGGGAGGGGGAGGGAGGGTTGAATGAAATCTCACGAAATCTCACAAGGGGGGAGGGGGGGTCAAAAAATTCAAAAAAACACCTCACGTAATTTGTGGACGCCCCCTAAGCATTATCAGCTTAGAGATAAATTAATGGGACCTACAAGCTACAAGGATATTTTGGTGCTGTTACGTAGTTTTTTGGGTTCCGTACCCAAAGGGTAAAAACGGGACCCTATTACTGAGACTTCGATGTCTGTCCGTCTGTCCGTCTGTCTCCAGGCTGTAACTCAAGAACCGCTATAGCTGGACTTCTGAAATTTTCACAGATTGTGTATTTCTGTTGCCGCTATAACAACAAATACTAAAATCAAATAAAATTAATATTCAAGGGGGGCTCCCATACAATAAACGTGATTTTTTGGCCTTTTTTGCTCGTAATCAATAATGGCAACAGCTAAACGCTTTAAATTTTCACAAAATATTTCGATATAAGTTTGAGCGGCTATGGTTATCGTTAAATATGGCGTCCTTAACCAAAGTTTTGACATTTTGCACTGTAGTTAAAGTTACAGTTATAGTTAAAGTAAATTGGTGCAACCCACCCTAACTGTAACTTTAACAAAAAAAAACGCAACTGACATCTGTCAAATTCCGTGGTCAAAGTTAAGGTTAAAGTTAAGTTTAACTTAACTGTAACCATAGCTTTGACCATAACTGTAACTATAACCACGCCTCTGATGCAACCCACTCTTAATGGGGTTGAGAGTATAAAAAATGAATTATCCGTAAAAATTGACAGCAAAAATATTTGTTATAAGTTATAAGATAAAACTTATAACAACACATTGAACCATATATTTATACTATGTACTATGTAGTTACGATTATTATTCCGATTTTAACGAAAAAATTTCGATATAAGTTTGGGGGGTTATGGTTATCGTTCGTTAAGTTTTTTTTGTATGTTCGTTAAATTATTAAATAGGTACTCAGTTTTTCTCCTCGCTAGTTTTTTTGTCCTTACTCTTTGCTAGTTTTTCCATCCAAAAATTACAAAGTTGAATAAATATACAGGTAATCATTATTTTGAACTCTAACCTACTTACAATGATTTGACTAGCTGTGAAGATATTTTGGCTGCTAGTAACTAGATACCTACTAAAAACGTTTACACGTGTAAAGGAATAATGTATTCAAATTCGTTTCAGGCCTAAATATTCAAATTGTGCCTACCGTGTACTTACTAAGGAAGTAAACATAATGTAAGAGGTTGCCTTAGTCTAAGAGATACCTACCTAAAATTGCTGAAACGCTCCTCTGAAGGGGATTTAGATTTTACTCTAATTCCATCTTATGAATGAAAATCTTTTTCTAGTTTACGGTATTCGTTAACGTAGACAACGGTTAATAACTAATTAACTATGGACGTCCATGACTGTAGCTTGTAGTCTGTAAGTATGTACATACATTAACGATATTGCGGAACAAAGTTCCGCTCGACGTTTTCCGGTCAAATGCTTCCGTCGGATATGTTCGCTTAAAATCCGATGTTCGCGAATCGCAATAGCCGCAATATCCTTTGGTTTGGAAACTCTACCTTAATAATTATTTTATTTACAAAATACGTAAACTTAACTAGAAGTACAATACTTGATTGAAGAGGTACTTAAAATACAAAATTTAGAAACAGAACCCATTTGAAAGTGTGGGTAGACGTAGGTTGAATATGCGAATGAAAACCAAATTATAAAATGTTTATTGAAAATTGGTATCGTGCAAAATATATTTTTTAACGTCGAGTCTACATCGATGCCTACCACCGGTACTAGTCGGCAAGAAAAACCGGCGCGATATAAGAAACTCGCTCGGGGCTCTCTTTCACCAAAAAATGGAAAATATCAATCGTTACCCAACAATTTATCTTTTAGACTATCTTATCTCCATACGTCATGTGATTACGGATTTGCTGAGCGGAAGGGTGATAAGTGGCAGCTGGGCCAGACCGCTGACCGCGCCAATTGAAGCAATTGGTAGAAAGAATCAAATATCGCTCCACATCAACGACAGCACGGGCTCTGGAACATTATATTATTAGGTTCGATCAACATCACTGATAGTTTCTACTTATCGATTTATTTGTGGTTTCGGCATCGAAATACAATAACAATGTTTATTATTCGAAGGTTTTTGTCATTAAAATAGAAACTTAATATTAATCGGTGAATACGGTCATACATTTACAAAAGTATAAATATACATACTAGCTGTCCCGGCAAACGTTGTTTTGCCATAAGTATTTCACCCATAGGCAACGTCCATCGCTAACCCGTCAGTCGTCACACAAACAATAGTCGCCGTCAGTCTCGAGTTGTAACAATAATAATAAAAGTTGTAATCATAGATTAATCATTGGTCTTCGCGCCAATGAAGACCAAAATCTATGGTTGTAATAAAATATTATAATAGTAAATTACTATTATAATATTTTATTACTATTATTGTTATTTTACTACTATTATTTTAGTAAATTACTATTATAATATTTTATTCTAATTTTTTTTTCTTATAAATAAATAAAAAATCGGCCAAGTGCGAGTTGGACTCGCGCACGAAGGGTTCCGTACCGTTAGAGAGCAAAAATAGGCCAAAATTGTGTTTTTTTGTATGGGAGCCCCCCTTAAATTTTTATTTTATTTTAATATTATTATTAATTATTGACTAAGACATACAATAAGGGCCTTCGTGAAAATATCATGTGCCTGTTGCCATTACTGATATAGAGCAGAAAAGGCAGAAAAAATCATGTTTGTTGTATGGGAGCCACCCTTAAATATTAATTTTATTTTGTTTTTAGTATTTGTTGTTATAGCGGCAACCGAAATACACAATCTGTGAAAATTTCAGAAGTCTAGCTATAGCGGTTCTTGAGACAGACAGACGGACGGACGGACGAACGGACAGACATCGAAGTCTTAGTAATAGGGTCCCGTTTTTACCCTTTGGGTACGGAACCATAAAAAGTAGATGTTGCCTATTCTTTTACTATGCCTATTCTCCACCTTAGCCGATAATATGCTCGTTAAGATTCACGAAAATCGGTAGAGCCGTTTCAGAGGAGTTCAACCACGCACACGACTGCAAGATGACCGCATATTTATCGATTTATTAATATTTAGTTACTCACTAGAATAATTTTGTAGCTCAGTACCCTAATTATACAAAATTAATGCAACACTACTAGGTAACTATTTACCTACTGCATCTTTATTCCTTTTTCGTTCGATCTAGTTTCAAGAAACGGGATGCAGGTTGCACACTGCACAGTGCACTATCGCATATTGCTGTAGAAACTAGAGATTCATGAAATTAAAACTACATAATATTTACTATTGTATCAATTACAATTTTCAATCGTATACGAGTAGGTAAATTCGCGATATTGCCAAATGCCAACCTATATATTATTTATTAAGTCCTATGCGCAGTTTCGCGCTGGATTTGGAGAAAACGACAGATGTTGGTTAAGTGGCGATGACGCTTGCGTTTAAAAGCGGAAGGGTGGCGGACGGCGGTGTAGTCAATTGGCGCAATTGCCAGTAATTGTGGACGGAATGTCCGGGCAGCGCGACCCCGGCTACTCTATAAATTACTTAAAATGAGATACCTTTTATACCGTAATACCAATTTTTTATTTCACAAACTATAATATATTTGACGATTGAATGAATTAATAGTACTTACTCTTTCTAACCTACCTAAGTAGGTCAGAATTTTTGTGAATAATAAAAGCAACGAATCAATTTTAACGCTATACAATGATAAGTTTGAGCTAAAATAGAGTTTGAAGTCATTCGCGAATGATAATATTATTTATCCTGATGATAAAATAATGAATATATAATTCTTTCAGCCTAGCACGGTTCATGACTGTGATTAAAGAGAGTATAAAAACTGTCTAAAACTAAAAACTCTGTTTGGTAAAGAATAGAGACTAGTGTAAAATATTCAGCCGTTCATCATTTGAAATTGAATGTGTTTACCGTATAGTCGAAAATTATAATATGTTTTTGTACAAAAACATTTTAAAATATTTGAACTACAATGTCTTCATTATTTATATAAGTAAATAGGTAAGTTCTTACTACAAATGAAGGAAACTCATAGTTTTTTAACATAGTACCTCAGAGGGTCTCCTATTTCTACTTTTTATTTATTTAACTATTAATATTAGACCTAAAAGCATTTCTCGTTGAATATTTAGTAACGAGCAAGAGTATTTGCCAGACTTTAATAATGCATGTAGTAGTCACGATCAGTGCGCACGAGTTGCGCAGGGCGACGCGGAAGTCGCACACACTTCCGCATGCCGCCATCTTGACTGCCTACTTGTGAGATTCTCCTGCTGATCTTTACTGTTTAATGGTTCAACTGACCCGTTAAAAGTTATATCGTATAGTTTTAAGTTTTAACTTTGGAGTAAATTAATTTGAAATATTATGTATACATATTACGTTGCTCTACCTAGCTTTATTGCCTAGTGTCCAGTACCGTGTTAGTAGCGTTGGAGTTGGAAACCTCTATGATTTGTAAATCTCTTTGTTTACTTATATGTATGTATAAACAATTTAACATTTACACAGCGAATTACTGCTTGTTTGAAAGAATTTGGCAGACAAAGACGACGGACCAAGATTATAATTGTATTATAATTTATATGTATGAGTAGGTAAATATCTTTAGGTACTTACTTAGGTATTAGTAAGAGAAATACATACTGTTTATGGGATGAACTAATTTCGCAAATATAAGTTTTTAACTTTTAAGTGAAGTATACCAGTGTGTTTGTAGTAACCTACATTATTTTACATTTACAACAATAGGAAGTTAAGACCAATGTTTTGTGGATGATATTATTGTGTTAGGTAATTGAATGTGTAATTAAAAGATTTTTCCCTAGAGACTTTAAAGTGAAACAAAAGAATGGTACGTAGGTACAGGTACGAAAATCGTCACCGAAATCCATTGATTACGATCGTTAACTGCAATCAGCTAATTTACATGTGCTTTACATAGTGCAATGACTATGTGAACTGCATACAACTGGGCTCACCCTCTCTAATTAGAGTATTTGTGGTGGAACAAAAAGAGACGACCTAGTTTCGAGACCGGTCGTGCGAGATCGGGTGCGCACCGTTGCACATATTACGTGTTAGAAGATGAGGTTGTACTAACGGAATATACCGATGTGAATTTTCTCGCCCTAATAGCTTTTTGCGCCGTTTTTCCGATTGGCAGCGAACAGCGATGTTACTTGTGTAACGATTGCCTGTTCAAGCTTAAAGATTAATTATGTTCATTACGCCATTGCTTAAAAAATAAGCACACGTTGCAAAGTAGCATACTTAGTTGCTATACAACAAGAAGTGTTAAGCAAAATATGGGTAGTGTAATTTTGTAGTCGTCTGAGAGATTTCATAATAGCGTTGGGTCTAATAAAGCTTATGGGCTTAGGTAACTTCCGAGACGACTTTGCAGAGCTTGTGATGATGAAATATGAATGTAAATAGATTATGTTACTAAATGTTACTACATATAATGTTGCGGATATATTTTGGGAAACACAATTATTTACATATCTCGTACATTCCAATTTACACCATCCATCCATTAGTACATCTCTTTAGGAACCACCTTTTCATACAATTGATAGAAAAGATTGCTTTTGAGGATTCTTCATACTTATATTAACCAAGATCAAGATGAAGCTTTTGTTAGGTAGTGATATTATAAGGTTGAGTTGAGTCATTTGTGCAAATAGAATACCGAAATTTTACGGTATAAGTTTTATAGGCTCTTGTCTTCGCTCTTGTAGACGAAAATATTGATGATTTTCTATAGAGTTACAAAGATTTTCAAAAGCTTGACGCACTTGTCAAACTGACGATCCTTCTAGAGGGGATTGGAATACAATGAAGTGTAAGTAATGCTCTGCAGGCTTTGTAAGGACCTGGTCGATGGTGGGGAGGCGCGAAGGCAGCGGCGGAGCTACGTAATCCCTGCAGCACTCGGCACTTCCTGAAGGTGGCGCAAGCGTGCGAATGTCGGCCGCCGCCGTGCATTTCGCGCCACTTTCGTAATCCGTTGCGTGGTGCGACCGGCTGCCTTGCCTGGCCCGCAGGAAGTAAAAGTTCGAAGGTAAGAAAGTAGGTCTCCGATGTAATTGGCAACGCGCCTGAATACTGATGTCCGCGGTATAAATAGGCTGAGCACCTGTAACCGACTACATCAGGATATTATGAAAATGTAACCGGCTTGCACACAAAACTCCGAAGTGGCGCGCGAGTTGGCGAGTGGACGACGCGAATAGCTCCAATGCGATTTCATGCCGCAGGAATTTCCGTAACCGAGTAACTGATACGGATTGTTTACATAAATCAAAAATGCACTTATTTACTTAAAATATTGATAACGAAACACGGTACATACTCCATACTAAATCTACAGAAATTTTTTTAATAAAAAAGACTTTAGGTTCACAGTGGAATTTGTAGAGTCTTTCTTTCTTTCTTTCTTTGTTTATCGTAGTTGTGGATGTGACAAAATAATTATCGATACTAATACCTACTTATTATAGGTACTTAAATGTGAAAGTGTGTGTCTATTTACCTCTTCACGCCCAAATCGCTAAACCGATTTTGCTGAAGTTTGGTATAGGAAAGGACATACGTCGATACTTTTTATCCGAGAAAAATGTACGGTTCCCTCGCGATAAACGAATTTTGGCGCAACGCAACGTAGTTGGGGGCGTTATCTTGTTTTTAATAAAAACCTGTTAGGCATAAAAAATCGGCCAAGTGCGAGTCGGACTCGCGCACGAAGGGTTCCGTACAAGCGTTCCGTAAAGTAGAGAAAAATTGTGTTTTTTATATGGGAACCCCCTTCCATACAAAAAAAATGGGAGCCCCCCTTAATTATTTATTTTATTTAAGTAAAATTTCTTATTACAATATATTAAAGTACTTAAGTACTACATAAATATATTATTAATTATAATAATTGAAGATTTTGTGAAAATGTTAAGTGTACATTATGGATCACAAGCCAAAAAGGCTAAACAATCACGTTTGTTGTATGGGAGCCCCCCTTAAATATTAACTTTGTTTTGTGTTTATTATAGCGGCACCAGAGATACACAATTGTGAAAATTTCAGAAGTCTACCTATAGCGGTTCTTGAGATATCTACAGCCTGGAGACAGACAGACAGACGGACAGACAACGAAGTCTTAGTAATAGGGTCCCGTTTTTACTCTTTGGGTAAGGAAATCTAAAAAACATTAACAAAGTGACTCTAACTTCACTCCAATGATGGTTATTATAGGTTCGAGATACATGACAGCTATTTGGCACAGATCCTAAGTACGGTTACATATAATATGTAGCTCCTCCTGGTGGCAGGTAGTGTGTAGGAAAGTTTCGGAAAATGTTCATTGATAGTTTTTGAAAACACGAGTCCTCCAGGCGGCACTTCGTATTCAGAGTGTCTTGCGGCAAAAAAAAAAAAAACGAAAACCGTAATTATTACGATAAGCATGTTTAAGTTTTTTTAATGCGTCTGATATCACTGTATCACGTGTTGCGTTTTGTATGACATATGATATAAAGTTGCACAGGCGATTGCTAACGCCTCACTATATCTACATTCTACAATCTACATAATCCTACGGAGTTTTTACATTGAAGCTGATACTAAATATCTAGTTATGTTAGCAACAGCAAAATACAATTTTAATTTAACTTTAATTTAGTTCCCTCAGTAGTAAGTAGGTATCTGACGGACATGACGTAACAGTAGTTAATAATATAACTAGATACAAAATAAAGTATTTATAGTAAAACTTGTAGATACTCGTAAGTAAAAATACATACCTATTATGTAAATACAAGTAGGCTCTACATATGTTAGATAAGTCACGGGGATATTATTAGGTAATTCGAATCTGGATTCTGGCATTATTCAAACCAGAGTTACGAGGGTTCAAAAATACGACGAAACGTTACCAAAAAAGGTAGGTATAATAGTGCCCTTGCGCTTCGCTTGGCTCGTCTTGGCGGGGGTAAAACCGTGCCCCCAGATTTCTAACCGAGAACTTTACTCTAATTGAGATGTAACTTTTATGACAGGAGTAGGTCTAATTATTATTAATGTGATGATGATCTTGTAAACTGTTACGGAAGCTACATAAGTTATTAGTATTAATTACAGTATTCTGTAATTATATTAAGTAATTATTACACCTATTGGTGTAATAATTATTACGACTTCCGCCATTTAAGGTTTCTCATATGAGTAACACAAGTCAAGCTGATAATATTACAATCATCTGCGTTAATAGTTTCTGGTGTTAGTACTTAGTAGGTATAAGGTATACCTTACTTTATAAAGTAGAATCTAAGGTAGAAACATATTATTAATAATATGTATTATTATATAATAATTATTATTATTATCACTATCTACTATGATATTGATTCCCTATGGAAATTACGAAAGATGCTGATTACCTGTCTATACTGTACTCGGCGAAACATGGCGGTAGCGGTCATTGACTCCCTGTCAAAAAAAACTTGTCATTTTCTATATAAATAAACCGCGATTGACAATGAAGTGTCAGATGTTCCTAGTCTAAGGGCGATATCATAATATTTTGCATACTGGATGTGAACTGATTAAATGAAGCATATCACTTTGAACTCGTAAAAAGTTGGAGATTATCATTCTAACCAAGAGGTTTTTCCGATGAATCTGTAAAAATCTGTGTCTTTATAAGAGGTCAATTTTATTAATAAATATTCTAAATACACTGCGAGCATTTTTCATTTAGCACCTAGATTGGTACTACTAATATATATTCTGTGACCTAGACTAAAAAGGTCAATGACCGCTACCGCCATGTTTCGCCGAGTACAGTAGGTATAAAAAATCTTGCAGGATGTACCATCGAGGAACATGATTCCTAGGCAGTTGAAAGACCAACGTCATTTGGATGGATCATGTCAATTCAATGTTAATTGATGTGATCTGTCGGCTAGGTTTGACGTATCACGTAACGCGACCAAACTATGTAGGTCTTCCATCTGCCTAGAAATCAACTTTTCTGATAGAACCTAACCTTACCTAGATATTAGCAATACTAGACTAGTGAATGGTGCAATAACACAGGATGTTCGTAGTGTTCCGTACACAAAGGGTAAAAACTTAAAACGGGACCCTTTTACTGCGAGACTTCGATGTCTTTCCGTCTGTCTGTCCATCTGTCTGTCTGTCTCCAGGCTGTATCTCAAGAACCGCTATAGCAAGACTTTTGAAATTTTCACAGATAGTGTACTTATATATATATATCTGTTGCCGCTATAACAACATTTTTTTTTGCTATAACAACAAATACTAAAAAAAAACATTTAAGGATTTTTTGATTTTTTGCCTTTTTTGCTCGATATTCAATAATGGCAACAGGTAGGCATTTGAAACTTTCACAAAATCTTCAATTATATTATGTGCAGTTTAATAATTTTAATATAATAAAATAAAAAATTAAAATAAAATAATTACATAAGGGGGGCTCCCATACAAAAAACTAAATTTTTGCTCTTTAAAGGTACGGAACCCTACGTGGGCGAGTCCTCGCACTTGGCCGATTATTTTATTTTTTATTTTTAGGGTTCCGTACCCTAATTAAGGGTAAAAACGGGACCCCATCACTAAGACTTCGTTGTCTGTCCGTCCGTCTGTCTGTCTGTCTCCAGGCTGTATCTCAAGAACGGTCATAGCTAGACTTCTGAAATTATCACAGATTGTGTATTATCTGTTGCCGTTATAACAACAAATACTTACGAAAAACAAAATAAAGTTAATATTTAAGGGGAGCTCCCATACAAGAAAACAAAGAAACGTATTTTTTGGCCTCTTTTGCTCGTAATCTATAATGACTCAGCTGCTAGGCACTTGAAACTTTCACAAAATCCTTAATTATATTTGTACTTTAATTATTTATAAATAAAATTAAAATAAAATAAATATGGCGGTCCTACGTAAATTGGTCGCGTTGTGTCAAACCCGTACGACAGAACAGATCACAATTCACAACTAGCATTGAATTGACATAATCCGACCAATTGACGTAGGTCCGTCAACTGCCTATGAATCAATTTCATCGATGGTGCCTACAAAAGTACAAACACACTGGTTTTTAGGGTTCCGTACCCAAAGGGTAAAAACGGGACCCTATTACCTACTAAGACTTCGTTGTCTGTCCGTCTGTCTGTCCGTCTGTCTGTCCGTCTGTCTGTCCATCTGTCTGTCCGTCTGTCTGTCCGTCTGTCTGTCCGTCTGTCTGTCTCCAGACTGTATCTCAAGAACCGCTATAGCTAGACTTCTGAAATGTTTACAGATTGTGTATATCTGTTGCCGCTATAACAACAAATACTGAAAACAAAATAAAATTAACATTTTAGGGGGGCTCCCATACAACAAACGTATTTTTTTCGGCCTTTTTCGCTCTATATCGATAATGGCAAGAGGTAGGCACTTGAATTTTTCACACATTCTTTTGTTATATGTGTACTTTAATATTTTATAATAATACTAGCTGTCCCGGCAAACGTTGCTTTGCCGTAATATAAAGTATTTCGCCCATATTATTTTATTGAAGTGACTAAATAAGTATGTCGCCATGGCAACGTCGATCGCTATCTCGTCGCACAAACAATGGTCGCCGTCAGTCTCAGGTTGTAATAATTTACTATTATTTATTCAACAAATGCACTTATCAATATATAAAGTACCCAGTAGCCGATTCCCAGACCTACTGAATATGCATATAAAATTTGGTAAAAATCAGTAAAGCCGTTTCGGAGGAGTTCGCGGACTAACATTGTGACACGAGAATTTTATATATTAGATTATAATAAAATAAAAATTTAAGGGGGGCTCCCATACAAAAAATACAATTTTTAGCCTATTTTTGCTCTGTATTGGTACGGAACCCTTTGTGCGCGGGTCCGACTCGCACTTGGCCGATTTTTCGTTTTTTATTATTAAGTAAATACTTATTGTTATAAATAAATACCTAGGTACTTAATAAAAACTAAAAACACATAATAATATTATACACTTATGTCACAGGAAAACTTTTTTGATTGTGATTTGTGATAATAGCATAATATATAGACGTATTCTTTTTAGGGTTCCGTACCCAAAGGGTAAAAACGGGACCCTATTACTGAGACTTCGATGTCTGTCCGTCTGTCTGTCTGTCTCCAGGCTGTAACTCAAGAACGGTAATAGCTAGAGAGTTGAAATCTGTTGCCGCTATAACAACAAATACTAAAAACAAAATAAAATTAATATTTAAGGGGGGCTCCCATACAACAAACGTAATTTTTTTGGCCTTTTTTGCTCTATATCAATAATGGCAACAGGTAGGTACTTGAATTTTTCTCAAAGTCCTGACTTAAGTATGTACATTAATACTTAATAATAACAATAAAATAAAATAAAAAATTAAGGGGGGCTCCCATACAAAAAAAAGACGGGTTGCACTCCGGGAGTGCCGGCAGAAGTGAAAACTTGATTATTAACGTTGTGCATTATTTTTTTTACCCATTTTTTATGAAAATCGATTTTTAAAAAAAACAATCGATTGTTCGATTAATCGATTTCAAAGTTACAACACTACTCTCCAACCGTCTTACGGTTTTTCGATCAGCACGAGAATCTGACGCGAGTTTCACAGTTTTTACCCATCCCACAAAAGTGCTCAACGCCGCTAAAGAAGTAAATTCACTTCAAAAACACAATTTTTGGTCTAATTTTGCTCTATAATGGTACGGAAACCTTCGTGCGCGAGTCCAACTCGCACTTGGCCGATTATTTACATATTACTTATTTGATATCTAGTACTTTAAAAATGTAAGTAACTTATTACGTTATTTCTCGTTAAAACGGCCTGTAAATATTGAAATTGAGAGGAAATTTCAGTCGTGTTCAAAGGAAAGCGGAAACCGGAAACCGGAAACGTAGTAAGGGTTAGACCGGAGACGACGCCCGTTTCCGGCGGAAGCATGGCGCCAGGAAGGTGGATAGATGGAGTAGATAAATATATCGACGCCATATTGCTACTGATCGATAAAGCCGATCATCGTTTGCATCTTCATTTCACTACAAATTACAAGCAGTCTCAATTTAAGTAATAATAATATCAATGGACGCTTCACACCACGTCAGTCTCGCCCCGTGCTAAGTACCTAAAGAACTTGTGTTACCGGTACCAGACAACGGAAATATATTTAATACTTTGATACTATGCATAATATATTTAAGATTTCTCTTAAGAGGCCGGGTACACTTGGAATTTCTCATACATACGTAATTCCAAAATCATTTTCTCATACGAAAATATTTAACATGTTTGAGTTGTTTTTCAGTTTATAATAGTAATTACCTAGGTTCCTGCACAAAAATTTACTTCAAAATATTTAAACACAATTTTTTTTTGCTTTAAAATTTTTTTTAGTAAATTTACTACTAAATATTTAAACACTAAAAAATAGAGTAAAACACTAAAAATATATATAAATAAATAGTTAATTTACTACAAAATATTTAAACTCTAAAAAATATTTTTTAGTATTTTAATATTTTGTAGTAAATTTACTATTTATTTATATATTTTTTAGTGTTTTACTCTATTTTTTAGTGTTTAAATATTAAGTACTAAATTTACTAAAAAAAAAAAAAAAAAATTATTGTTTAAATATTTTGAAGTAAATTTTTGTGCAGGAACCTAGATAATTACTATTTTAAACTGAAAAACAACTCAAACATGTTAAATATTTTCGTATGAGAAAATGATTTTGGAATTACGTATGTATGAGAATTTCGAGGGTACCCGGCCCCTTAAGTATATTATACACATATTTAATATGTACATCCATGACCCAGGAACTTTGAAAACTTTTTGAGCCGTCGTCGGCGGGATTTTTCCAAACCTAATTATTAAAAGCTTTTATTTAATTATCAAAATGGCATGCTAATTATATTACTTAGGTACCTATATCAGTATATTATTATGATGTTTTTTTTTTAATTATTGTTATTAAATTGGTATCTTTATTAAGTAGAAACAAAGCTTTTAGAGTCCAGATTCTAGAATATTGTAGGCATACCAATTTATATCTTTGTACCTTGATGTTTATGCCAGTTTATGGATGTGAAAAAGCAAGAAAAATAAGAATAATCTCATTAAAATAACATGTAGATACTCGCTTATTACTTATATTATCGACATACCTACTAGTGGAATATGACAAAAGATGTACTATGAATACCCCGTGCGATACAAGGAAGGAAACATGTTGATATTTAGCGGCGCGGTGCGCGCGACCGACGACCGGTCCTGCAAGTGTTATTCCGAAAACGAGATGCCTCGGACTTTCCGGACACATTTTTACTTATTGCTCGTCTGAGCTATGTCCACTAGAGGACGGCCATTTGTTGACGGACGTCGTCGAAGGTCACGTGGAACTTCGCCTTTCAGACGAGTTTGATCTGACGACCATTAAGGAAGCCGGTAACGACGAGGAATCTTTGCAGACTTGTTATGGTCGTTCGTGTTTATAATTTGCATAAATAAATGTATTTAAATAGGATCTTTATAGATTAATAGGTTTTACGTGGATGTAGAGTCTTAGAACCATTGCATCTAGCATCGTCGCTAGTGTGCGCAAAACTGGAGGGAGGAATTGACAGAATATATTTACAATGCCTATCAACCAATGACTGGTCGACCATTATATTATACTGTGTTTTTCCCGTTCACATAGTCGTACATGTATTTTTGCCTTTTATATTATCTTTCAATTTTAATATTTTTTTATCACGAGGGATTCGAGAGTATTATTATGGAATTTATATAAAATATATTAGAATTAATTGCGCCCGATTTCAAGTACACCACTGACTACATATATTTGAAACTGCCATTTATGTAATATTTTTAAAATGGATTCTACAGTACAGTTCTATTTCTACGAATTAGCTAGGAACAAAAATTATAATGTGTAAAAAATTTACGTGTTTTTCCTTAAACATACCTACATCCTCTTAAATTAGTCGTTCTGACGGATACATAAATTTTTAGGGGTCCGCCAACAAAGTAGGTACCTACTTACTTAGGTACTACTCGAAAAGTGGGCATTAATATTTATCACCCCGTCTACATAACGTTGACTTCACCCATAGTATGTCTGCATTAAATAGGTCTTAAAAGGTTTCGGAGACATGTTTTAGGTTTATTTAGTATGTAACAGGCCTTTTGTTTTGCTTGCGCAGTTTTTTTTAATGCCTGGTGTCTAAAAATCTCCCAATCTGAAAGAATAATAATTGTTCTTATAGAGACATACTAAGGTATAACTTGCAAAATACCTTTGCATAGAAAATTTCGTTAAAATACAACATCTAAACACACGTGCTATTAAGTATATTATGACTACGGAACCCTATTCTATAAGTGACCTGACATTTGGTCAGGTTTTTCCTTTTGCACCAATCGACAATCAGGTAGATATTTGTGATCATCGATGCATGACTTTGTAACTTTAGTGACCTCTACGTAGGTCAAAGCCAGCCAAAAAGAAGACACTAATTTACTGACCTATTAATATGCCATATGACGTGTTTATGACTTAAGTGTGTAAGTACTTAATAAAACTAAGTACGTACCTAACAGTTTTTATAGTAAGCATCTGATAAATTATAGGCACATACCTTTAATAAATGCATATTCCAAAGAATGTTCTAAATACATGGTGTAACAAAACTAAGTGATTAATTTAGGGCATGTGTTTTGACTTATGTGTACAGTGTAGATGTACTTTATAATATAGGGACACCTACTCATATAAGAGCCAATAAGAGAGCTTCACGCCCGAGCCGCTGAACCGATTTGGCTGAAATTTGGTACGAAGATACTTTGAGCCCCGGGAAAGGACATAAGATACTTTTTATCCCGGAAAAATGTACGGTTTCCGCGCGATAAACGAATTTTGGCGCAACGAAGTTGCGGGCATCATCTAGTAAATTATAACTATTACTACGCGATCTATGCTAACATTATAATAATAACATAATAATTATATTACGTCTAGTACCTGATTCTATAGATTTTATTAATTATTGGGTTACGTAGGCCTCGAAACTTCGTAGTCGTAGCACTCGTAGCTTCTAATTACTCATCAATCCCCAAGCGGCAGCCGGCTGCCGTATATCAATTATTTCAATAGGGAAGATGCGATATTTTTATTTTTGTGTTTATTTTATAGAACTCTATGTAGAATAGACTACAAGTATATTAAAAAAATTACAATAACAAACACTGGAATTTACTGCAAAAAATGAGAATCTATTATTATTATTTTTAACAAAAAATTAAAACCGACTTCCAAGGTAAAAACAATAGTAATATGAACTAAAAAGTATTAAATAACTCCAAAGGTACAATTCCGTGCATCGCGATCGATCGCGGTCGTGCACGACCTACGACTGTCGTCGGACGCTCGCGACCATAGTCAACGTATGAAAATGTATGGCACCGCTTCCGAGGCCCGCGACTGACGCGCGCGGCCTACGACTGTCGTAAGCCGCGCGCGATCGTGACATATAACTTTGACACGGTCGCACGGGGCCTACGACTGTCGTCGGTCGTGCGCGACTGTCATAACTTCAAGACACGATCGCGCGCGGCTTACGACAGTCGTAGGCCGCGCGCGTCAGTCGCGGGCCTCGGAAGCGGTGCCATACATTTTCATACGTTGACTATGGTCGCGAGCGTCCGACGACAGTCGTAGGTCGTGCACGACCGCGATCGATCGCGATGCACGGAATTGTACCTTTACCCTTAATAGTGCCTTTTTCAGAATTCGTCTAAATCTCAACTATTTCTGTACTGTATACTACAGTCTTCATTATTTTGAAGTCGGTACCAGCTCATTTAATCGTGAGTTCAGTAATGTCAGATTATCTGAAACTTTTGAGACTGGTACCGACTTCAAAGTAATGAAGATTGTAGTATACAGTACAGAAATAGTTGAGATTTAGACGAATTCTGAAAAAGGCACTATTAAAGGGTAAGAGTTATTTAATACTTTTTAGTTCATATTACTACTGTTTTTACCTTGGAAGTCGGTTTTAATTTTTTGTTAAAAATAATAATTTCACTCTTTTTAGTTAAGTATCTACAAAATTAGGCTTTATGCGTAAATAACCAATACGAATGTTAACTATTCACATTATGTCACTGTAAGCGAAATTGTGGTAAATGCTTGTAGTTATCTAAGCGATGCTGCAATTTCCATACTTTTATCTTTAAAGATTCAGGAGTTCTGTTCAGTGCCTTTGGACCAAGAGACACCTTCGTATAAAATTTCTCTTATTCGTAACATATTATGTTTAACTTACTAGAAACAACATTTTAACCACTATGAGTGTTTTGATAAAATTCAAGGATTTTCCTCGATTGCTCATAGATCCCATCATCAGCTCACCACTTTCGTAATTGTTATACAAAATTAAGATTATATCCTATACAACAACACGAGAATTTTGAAAATCGGTCCACAAACAGCGAAATCATTATCAAAAACGTCTGCTTCGATGCAAAATTTCACGAAAAGTACCAATAATTGGGTCATAGTGTGATGACCCATGGCATAATGATGGTTGTGATGATGATGATTAATCAAATTGATGTATTAGCTTATGCTTTCAGTTGTTTAAACAACGCCGAAATCCCCGAACCTGTACCTATAAGCATTCAAAAGTTCTGTTCGGTACCTTCGGATCCAGGTTATAACCTGGTGCGAAATCTTACTTTTTGGTAGCATTTACCTCGAATGCTTCAGAAAAAATCGAAATCACTGTATGTTTTCGTACAAATTTCAAGAAACCCCCTCGATTCCTCAAGGATCCCATCATCAGATCACCACTTTTGTGAACATGGTACCAAATTCGAGTTAAACCCTATACAACACAAGAAGAATTTTGAAAATCGGACCACAAACGGCTGAGTAATCGTGGAACATACAAAAAAAAAAAAGATACATACAGCCGAACATATTACCTCCTCCTTTTTGGAAGTCGGTCAAAAATAGATCTGATGTCACTACTGTTTGACAATTATTATTATCAAACACCTTTATTACCATATACCTGATCGTACCTCTCAAAAAGTTGTCAGCAGGTGTGACGTCACTGAACGCTGATTGGTGTTTTGAAATCCGTTCCTTGTCAAGTTATTTTTAATTTGTAATTTGTGTAAAAAAAAAGCAATATTTTATAAAATATTAACCTTGCAGTGGCCCTTCTTTTACATATTTTAAACATTTTAATAGAAAAATTTTCATAAATATTATATTTGCATGTTTTCAGTATTAAAAATCTATTGTATCTGCGATACCCACGAATCACGATGGAGGTGCTACGGCACGGGTAGACATTTTATTGGAGTTTTAATAGCTGCTGTTGTCTTTTTATACAATAATTAGGTATAACAAGAATGTAAAACATGTTTAGCATAATTCTACGTATAATTACTTTAAAATTACAATTTCCACGACAGAGTTACTTCTGGGGTACGCATATTTCATTGTTTTAACTTTTAAATAAACAAAATTGGTGTCTAAAGCTTCGTAAAACCTTACAATCGTTACCTACAACCCTTTTTTCCAGTTAAAAAGTAACCTATGTCCTTTCTCAGGCTCTAGACTATCTGTATACAAAATTTCATTACAATCGGTTCAGTAGTTTTGGCGTGAAAGCGAGACAGACAGACAGAGATACTTTCGCATTTATAATATTAAATTGTATGGAATAAGTTTGGACTGGCCATTTCTATTTATTTTTCGTTACATATTTTTTATTTCTCTCGCAAGAAAATACAACGAAGAAACAAGTTGCTGGGAGCATGCGCACGCTGCGTGACATCCAATTGGTCGAGATTGCGCGTTTCCGCCGCCAGTCGCACTTCCGGTTGATACAAGACTGAATACCGGACTTGTTAACGGTCAACGGACTCTTCGGCTGTACATATTTTAGCAGTGGGCTAGATGCGAACAGGTTTCATATTAATTAGATGGTCCTACTTATTCGGCGCCATATTCAATTTCTTAACACTGAGAGAAAGTGCAGAATTTAACGAGTTCGAAATTCAAATCAAAGTTTTGTTTGCGATGTATCTCTAGGTTTGTCGCTACTGTTACCTAGGCGACCCGCGGCGAAGTGCCAAGCTGAAGCCTGGTAGCCCCCACTGCGTTACTCACCTTGCACCTAAAATATCCCACCTAATATCCCGAATGACATCTCCATTCAGGTATCCATTAAGGATATCCAATAAAATAAAATACTTATACTTACTTAGTTAAAAAAAACTGAAAAACCACGCTTTATATGGTTATATAAAGCGTGGTTTTTCAGTTTTTTTTCTATGAGAAGGGGTTCCTTCTCATAGTCCAACGGAGAGCTACATACATAATATAAACATACATACACGTGAAGTTAATAAAATCGTGTTATAAAAAGTATATTTACATAGTTACAATATGTTGATAGAGCGTAGGTGCAATAAGGTTGGTTTTTGTCAATTTACTAATACGTTTCGTAAGCAAGCCTTATCTCCGAAATCCAAAATGTCTATCTTCAAATTGTAAGAGGTCTTAGGTACAGGTTTAGGCGGTAGAATAAACCTAATAAATAAAAAAATGATATAAAATCGGTAGGTACTTTACATATGATTATGTAGTAATATTTAGCTACTGATTTCACCTATGTACCTCAACACTTATGATTTATGAACTATCCACCACTTCAGATACTAATCTGACCACAAGTCGATAGTTTTAATATTGGAAATAAAATATTATTATGTTTATACTCTCGATCCTAGTATTTTATAAAGGAAATGATATTTTTCAACAGAGAGCAAGCTCCCTAAACCTTATCAGAATTTAGGATCGGGTACCGGGGGTGGTACCGGTTCCTTCTCGTTGGTGTCCCTGAGCCCCTGGGTACGCCACTCCGCCCTTTACACGGAGCGAGGTACTCAGGGTGGCTGATCGCCGGTCTTTCTCTGTCTTTCACTCTCTTTTTAGTAGTTTACACTTCGTTGTTATTTTGTTTTTCGTTATTCTATCTTTCACCACCTTTCTTCTCTATCTTTCCTGTTCAGTTAATTCTTCTCTACAATAGTGTGTGTTTGTGTGTGCAAATCAGTGTGTGTTTGTGAGATGGATGGGCCTGTGGGCCCCCAACCCTAAGCTGGTGACGTCCGGTGACGGGGTGCATGGCGGGTGGGTGACCACGCAATTAGGATGTGGGGCAGAATCACCCCTTAATGATCAATTATGGAGAGCAATAAGGATAAAAATAATCCCCGGGTGGGTCTCCGAAAGGGGGAATCCCATACTCCGGCCTCGGCCGGGGATCGCTCCACGTATACGGGGGGAGCACCTGTTGCTATGAAGGAGGGGGAGAGGAGAGATGACAACGACGACTATGGCACGAACACTGATATTGATAGGCATATTGTTACGGCTGCAATATTGACAGCGAGCGAAGGCGAAGGATCGCGAACAGCGACGCCTACGCCCGGCAGTCCAATCCCTAGTAAGTTTTTCTGTAGGGATGGACTAGGATATGACACGGAGAGTGGCAGTGAAACTGCATCCTCTCGAAATAAGGATACGGACAAGGAGAAGGAACGAGAAAGGTTCCTTCGTAAGAGGCCCGGTGAACGCAGTCCTGAAAAGGACGAAGAGGGTGCCCGGAAACCCACTGCCAAGCGTGGTAGGGGCCGGCCACCCACAACTGGACGCTACGTTGGCCAGGCCAAGGCCAGAAAAAGTCAACTAGACCAGGAAGATAGAGCGCTGCAAACCGAAATGGAGCGCGAGATTTTGGAGGCGACAAAGAGGATCCCATCGGTGAGGTCACACTCTCGGGTGTCGGAATCCTCCTCTGACGTGACTATGCTGGAAGAACCCAAGGAGGTTACTTCAGCTAGACTGGGTGCAATCATCACAGAGAGCCTGAGAGCCATCAGCAGCGTAGCCCAGAAAAAGAACCTCAAGGGAACGTCTGTGGCGGCTCTCAACAAGGCGACCCTTGCCATACGGGAAACCTGTGCGATTCTGCTCGAGCACTCAGCGTCGGCGGAGACAAGAGCACTGGAAGCCGATAATAAACGCCTATCCAAGGAGCTCGAAGACCTGAAAAAGGAACTGGGGGCCATCAAGCGTAGGATGGCCGAAGCTCAGCCACAAATCACTCCCGTAAACAAGGAGCTGAATGTGGAGGAGCTTGTCCAGCGAGCGGTGCGTGAGGCGGTGTCCGTAGCGAGTGCTAGAATGGACGCGCGGTTAGAGGGATTGGAGGCTCGGCTGCTGCCGGAGCCGCGCCTGCGACCCCCCCTCGCTGCGGATAAGAAAAAGGAGAAGGAGAACACAAGTGTCCCAATGGCGTCTACGTCGAAGGGCAAAGAGAAGGCTTCGGAGCTGGAGCCGATGGTGACGATGCTGTTACCCCCACTCAATCCGGGTCCAGCAGCGAAACAGAAAAAGAAGAGGATAAAGAAATCTGCTGCAGCTGTGGAGGCGGCGGCGGCTAGGCGCGATACTGTCCCTGCCACAGCTGCGGCGGGACAACATGTGACCGAGGAGTGGTCGCAGGTTGTCAAAAGGAAAAAAGGACAGGTACAAAGAAGAGAGGAAGGAAAGAAGGTACCTAAGAAGAGGAAGAAAAAGAAAAATGGAGGTCTCCGCACTCCGAAAACTGCAGCCGTGGTTCTAACGTTGCAGTCAGAGGCGGAGAAAAGAGGCATCTCGTACAAAGATGTACTAGAAAAAGCCAAACAACGGGTCGATCTAGTCAGCCTGGAGATCCCGGCTGTAAGGTTTAAGGTGGCAGTCACTGGGGCTCGATTGCTCGAGATTCCAGGGGTTGCTAACAAGGAAAAGGCGGACAAACTTGCTGAAAAGCTCAAGGAGTTGATGGAGGAGGACGTTGTCCGCATCCACCGACCTCAAAAGTGCGCGGAGCTGCGCCTACAGGGTCTGGATGACTCCGCCACCCCGGCAGAAGTGGCGCGGGCCATTTCAATTCCCGGTGGTTGCGCAGTTGGCGACATTAAGGTTGGAGAGATCAGGCGAGACCGCAGAGGCCGTGGATCAGTCTGGGTTAAGTGCCCGGTCGAGGCGGCAAAGAAGGTAACAGCCCCAAACGTAAAAGTTTGCGTTGGGTGGACCATCGTGCGTGTGGTACTTCTGGCCACACGCCCCATGATATGTTACCGATGCCAGGAGGCCGGGCATACCCGGGCAATATGCAAGAGCGAGGTAGACCGCAGTGAGATTTGCCTCCGTTGTGGTCAGTCGGGCCACACGTCTGCGGGGTGCCAAAACGCGCCTCATTGTGCACTATGTGAGGCCCATGGTAGGCCGGCGGACCACATCGTGGGAGCTAAATCCTGCGGGAAAACGGCGCCTAAGAAAAAGAGGGACGGTCCAGAGAAGGGCAAGGCACCTAAGGCAGTCGCCACAACATCCACGGCGACTACCGTTGCTGAAGCGGCACCGATGGACGCCTCATAACGGCGTCCTTTAAGTTTCTGCAGGGCAACCTTAATCATTGCGCCCGGGCGCAAGATCTCTGGTTGCATGAGATGGCGCAACGGATGATCGACGTTGCAGTGATGGCTGAGCCGTATCGTGTCCTGCCCAGGAGCGATTGGATCGGGGACGAGGACTCAACGGTGGCGTTAGTCCTGGGCCCCGGAATCATGCCTCCTTCTATCAGGAGCGTGACTAAGGGGCACGGCTTCGTCGTCGCCGATTTGGGACCCCTCACCGTGGTGGGGGTCTATTTTTCCCCAAACCGGCCTATCGTGGAGTATGAGTCCTTTCTCCTGCGGCTCACCACCTATGTGAGCAGGGCTGCCAGCCCAGTAGTCGTTGCCGGGGACTTCAACGCGAAGTCCACGCTGTGGGGTTCCCCGGCGACGAATGCCAGAGGCAGGGCGGTTGCCGAATGGCTAGTGACAACGGGCCTAGTGGTGGCTAACAAAGGTGCGGTTAGCACTTGTGTCCGATGGCAGGGCGAGTCAATAGTTGATTTGACTTTTGTCAGCCCAGCTATTGCTCGCCGCATTGTGGATTGGAGAGTTTTGGAGGAGGTCGAGACTCTCTCAGACCATCTATATATAAGGTTTGACGTCGTCGCCTCCAGCTCAGGGTCAGACAGTCCCAGGCCGACCAGTGGCGGACCTAGATGGTCTCTGAAGAAGATGGACCGGGAGCTTCTCGACGAGGCTGCGATTGTCGCATCCTGGGTGCCTCTGCCGTCCGAGAATGTTGACGACTGTGAGGAGTGGTTAAGGAAGGCAATGCAAGGCGTCTGCGACGCCTCTATGCCACGTGTAGGGACTTTTAGGCCGCGGCGCCAGATGTATTGGTGGCGCCCTGAGCTACTACGCATACAGCAAGAGTGTACGGCGGCCCGTCGCCGTTATAAGAGGTATCGCAGACGCCGAACAAGGGATCAGCAAGAGGAGGAGGACTTGTACACTGCGTATCGTTCGGCCTGCCTCACCCTTCGCAATGCCATACTGCAGGCAAAGGCAGACGCCTGGCAGGATTGGCTACGGACACTCGAGGAGGATCCGTGGGGCAGACCCTACAAGTGGGTACGCCAAAAGCTGCGTCCTGCAGCCGCCCCAATCACGCAGACAATAGAGCCGGAGATCCGAGGTCGGGTCCTGTCGACCTTGTTTCCACGTGGGGCTAACTGTTCTCCCGTCGTAGCTCCGCGAATGGAGAACTCCGGGGCTGAAGTTGTAGAGGAGGAGATACCACCTGTCACGTCAGCTGAGTTGGCCGTGGTGGTGCACAAAATGGGCTCGAAGAACACGGCCCCAGGCCTGGATGGCGTGCCGGGTCGTGTCTGGAGTGCAGCAATGAAGCACATGGAGCCACAGGTACTCACCGCTTTGACCAATTGTTTGGTCCAGGGTCGAGTACCGCGGCGCTGGAAAACAGGCAAGCTGGTTCTTCTGCGCAAGGACGGGCGGCCAGAGGATCAGCCATCGGCCTATCGTCCCATCGTGCTCTTGGACGAAGCGGGCAAGATGTTGGAGAGGGTAATGGTGGCGCGAATTAATCGCCATTTGGAGTGCACCGGGCCAAACCTTAGTCCTTCCCAGTACGGGTTCAGGAGCGGCCGGTCCACAATTGACGCAGTGGCTCGTCTGCGTGACTTAGTTGAGGAGGAGACGTCCCGGGGTGGAGTTGTGTTGGCAGTGTCCTTAGACATCTCCAACGCATTTAACTCCATGCCCTGGAGCGTCATCGAAGCCGGATTAGAGTACCACGGGGTGCCGCGTTATTTACGCCGGACCATCAAAAATTACCTCTCCGAAAGGTCGGTTCAGTACCCGACGCAGGACGGATGGGAGGAGCTGGAAGTCGATTGCGGTGTCCCACAGGGATCGGCTCTGGGACCGACCCTGTGGGACATCGGATACGATTGGGTTCTCCGTGTTGTACTCATACTTGGAGCTGAGTTGGTTTGTTACGCAGACGATACATGTGTGGTTGTTCGCGCACGAACGCATAGAGAGGCGGTGATTCGGGCGACAGCAGCTATCGCACAGACAGTTCACCGAATTAGAGCGTTGGGCCTCACAGTTGCATTGAACAAAACCGAGGCCGTTATGTTCTATGGGCCCAGGAATGCGCCACCACTGGGTTTGGAGATTGTCGTGGGCGGAACGAGGATTGCCATATCGCCGTCGATGACGTACCTGGGCCTTGTATTGGACGGGCGTTGGACTTTCGGGGAGCATTTCCGTCGGCTCTCCGAAAAGGTCACGAGATCTGCGGGGGCCTTGGCGACTCTACTCCCGAATCTCGGGGGCCCGAGCCTGGGCTGTCGGCGCTTGTACATGGGTGTTATCCGCTCAATGTCCATGTACGGAGCGCCGATATGGGCTGGAAACTTGTCACCTAAAAATGCGCTAAGTATTGGGAGGCTTCAGCGCGTAATGGCCACAAGAGCGGTTCGCGGATACCGGACGATCTCAAGGGATGCGGCCTGCCTACTTGCTGGAAGCGTCCCTTGGGACTTACAAGCGAGAGCCCTCTCCGACGTTTACTGGCGCTGCGCAGAGGTCCGCGCCGGGGGCGGCAACCCCCTACCGGACGCCGTACGTCGGTGGAGGGAAGCGGCGAAGGAAAGGACATTGATCCTGTGGGAGGAGCGGCTTCAAGAGCCGCAGGTGAGCGTTGCCCTAATAACGGCCATACGCCCGCTCCTGAAAGAGTGGATCACCCGGACATACGGCGCACTCTCCTTCCGTCTGACACAGGTGCTGACCGGGCACGGCTGTTTTGGTCGGTACCTGTGTGAGATAGTGAGGAGAGAGAATGACACTAGGTGTCATCATTGTGGAGACGAAAGGGACACGGCCGAACATACTGTAATGGTCTGTCCCTCATGGACAGGACAGCGTGCGGCCCTCGTAGCCGCAATTGGACGGGATCTCTCGCTACCAGCTATCATTCGTGCAATGCTGAGTAGCGAGACCGCGTGGACGGCAGTTGACACCTTCGCCCAGGAGGTTATGGCTGCTAAGGAGGAGGCCGAACGCATCAGGGAAAGGGAGGCGGTCGACCCCTCGAGACGGCTAAGGCGGAGACGTGTGCGACGCCAGCACAATGATCCACCCTAGCCGGGGTACTCGTGGTGGCGGCGTGGGGACGCCGTCATCAAATTCGAGTCCCAGAGTGAGTCACGATGCACAAAACGCTCCGTGCATCGTGACACCAGAGAAGGCGGGCCCAAGCAAGCCCCAAGTGGGGCCTCTGTCGGCCTGCGGGGCGAGAAGCTCCCCCAAATGAGTGTGGTCTGACAAAGGTCGGACGGCCACTGACGGAGTTGCGGTGGGTGTGTCGTGCCCGTGGCTTCGTCTTGGTTGGCGAGAGGAGCGTCGCAGAGTTTTAGTGGGTAGGATCGCGGCACATACCATCTTCGCCGCGATGAGCCCCACATATCCGCAGCGGGAGTCCCCATCCCCTGCGTCGAATGCGTAATGCATTTCTCTGCGTTAAATAAAGGATCGGGTACCTATAGGCTATATTAGAAGGAGCAATACCTTTTGAAATAAAATACTGTTTTAATTATTAATGAAAACTGATCCTATTTATAATTATTATTAATATAGATACCAAAATTTAAAAAAAGTGTCCCCAGCGGTCATTGGCTTTTTAGTCTAGGAGTTATATGAAAAGTGCTCGTTCTGTAATTAGTTCGGAAAACCTTGACAAGAGGATTTGATAATCTCCAACTTTTTTATGAGCTCGAAGCAATATACTTCACACTCAGTTCTCATCGACTGACTAGAAACATCTGTCACTTCATTATCAATCTTGGTTTGTATGGAAAAATATGAAATATGACAAGCTATTTGACAGGGGGTCAATGACCACTATGGACAGGATTCGGCAATTTGAATAATATCTAAAAATTAAAATACACATGTAAAAAGTCGTTAGTAACTGTGCTCCTGGTAACAGACGTCATAAAACTACTTATTGAAAACCAGATTTCGAAGTTTATCTCCATTCTCCACCTATAACTTTCCTTGTGTAGCCGAATGCAAGATTTGAGATTTGAGATTTGAGATTGTAATAAAATGTCTTGAAGTAAGGTGAAATATGTAGATCGTACAAGTAGTAAATTGGCTAATTATTGCTCTTAGGACGTAGGAAGATAATGTTCATTGTTATGTTGCCACAATATTAATGCCTGTTTTCACCAATCGTCTCCTAACGCTCAGTGCTTCCCTAGTGGTCTTTTAGGGTCAACCGCCATGTGTCTCTTAAAACAAATATGTTTTTGGAAAAAAACTTATGTTTTACAAAAGTTTCTTAAGGACGTACAGAGGCGGCGCAAGGCGTGGGAGATGTGGGCGACCGCCCACGGCCTCGCGCCTCTTGGACCCCGAGGATTTTTTTGGGAATTTGACGCGTTTTGAAACTCAAATTTTATTTATAAAAAAATGATTGTCTAAAAATAATCCATTTGGTCCTTTTTTTTTTCCATTTCCATTTGGGCCTAGGGGGCCTCGCAAAATGTATCTCGCCCACATAAAATTTTGGTCTTGCCCCGCCACTGAGGACGTAGGTGACACACAAAAATGAGTGAAATCTCGAAGGATTTTGTACGCAATATATATATGTACCTAATGTACCCTTAATAATTGCCGCTAGGAAACTCTTGGCGTTAGAAGGCGAATGGTGAATACAGGCATTAGTGTTTTATCGTTTTATAGTGTTTGTTAAACATATTACTTTTTATCAGACTGAAGATACGACATTGCGAAACCATTCCACTGCGCAACATTAGACGACCCGTTAATAAAATGTAGGGAGACCAAGATTGCCACGATCTCAGGAAGCGCATTCTTAGTAAGATAAGCATCTTTTGTCTGCAAAATAATATTAAAACTGATTTAGAAATACACCACAGAATAGATACAGGCACTTATTGGAAATAAGTGCCTGTATCTATTCTGTGGCGGCCCTGTTTAAGGCGTTTGATGTAGGAAAAAGTCAGTTTCCTATCGCAATTTTAAGTACAGACTGCGCTAGCCGCTATATTATCTTGATAGTAACAAAGCAACCCATTAAGTAATTTAAGTTTTTTAAGTTGCACATAAATAACATAATTGTTATGAAGTGGGATAAGGAAATGCTGAAGGCTGGTTCAGATAAGCCTTCTGTATTTCCCTGACCTACATTATTTTAAATAATTTATAACATTACGATTAGAAGATTTTTAACCTAAAAATGCTTTGCATTAACGATTTTACTGAGTTATAACAAATTTGAATTGCTTTGCCTAAAAATGAGTGTACCCACATATTTGTAAAATGTAAGTTTTTTTAATCCTCTTTGTCCTCCTGTCCTAGCCTTATAAAACAGTGGCACTACGGCAAAGTCAGAACTACCGACTTATGAGTTGGTAGTTAGCCCCGCTCTACGTCACACGTTTAGGCGCAGCGCAGACGACAGACTATCCGTGACGCACGTTTTAGTCTGTGGGAAATAGAACCTATGCAATTATATGCAGTAACGCACACGACGCGCCAAAAGTCCGCATATTATTGCATAGGTTCTATTTCCACAGACAAAAAGTGCGTCACGGATAGTCTGTCGTCTGCGCTGCGCCTAAACGTGTGACGTAGAGCGGGGCTAACTACCGGCTAACTAACTGCGCTGCGCCTTATTTAGGTTCACACATTCACTTTGCTATATAATTTTAACTTTAAAGTTAATTGCTCGAAGCGTGGTCACCTCATCAAAAGGAAATAGCTGAGAGTAGTGAGGCGCGATCGAGTAAGCGGAGCGGAAGTGTCGGCCGTTCCCACGGACACTCATCCGTTACTTCACCTCGCCTCGTACCTCACTCCCGGATCCAGTTCTTTACACAACTCGGTCGGACACTTTTAATTAAAGTATCCATGTACATTGTACACATCTGTACTTAGGTAAGTCTGGATGAAACAACAAAATTTGTGTCAGGTAAATAGGCGACAATTTGAACATCGTACGCAACAGCAAAGGTAAACAGATTTTCGTGTAGGCTATGTTTGCAAAATCTTTGTTTACAAATGTGTCTCATAAGTCAATTGATCAGTCAAATCAACATCTCCGCTCAAAAACTTAGACGCGTGTTTAACAACGCGCCCACAGTAGGTTCAGTTGATCTCATTGTTTAGTCTACATCGCCGACCGAATAGTTCCTAACTAATGGAACTAAATATTTGGAAGGTACCGACACAATGACGCTAATTCATTCCTAGAACAAACCAGTGTTGTTCGGTCTATTGTGGTTTCTTTCCAGACAAAGTCGACCTCTTGTTAAATCGTGGAGCTCTACAATTTATAGTTCTTACGTGTACCCTTATTTAGATGAACTAAAGAAATTATGCGCTGTACACCCTTGAATTAGTTTTATTCTGGAAAGTAATATTATAACGAAACAAATGTTAGTCAAACCAAAAACTATAGTCAAAGACGGCTAAGTTACATTCAAAATCAATCTTTGTATGAGCTGTAGAATATTCACTTCCTAAAATGTGTTTCCAATTTAGCTAATCATCGTTAAACATTTAAATATAGAGTCAACGACGGTTCCAAATTAGAATTCAAACGGGTTCCTAGTTCCTACCGAAACTCGTTTGAATGTTTGTTTAGTGCTAGAATCCTACTTAAATGGATTTCTTTCGAGTGATATGTCCCTTATGAAGATCAATGCTACTATCTTGTGTTAGTTAAATAATAATCAAGACTGTTTAATATTTAATTCCGTCAACACAAAATCTCGTAAAATTTACTTTAGCTCACAGAGAAATCTATTGATTTAAAAGGATCTGAGTCTAAATCCATACTTAATATTATAAATGCGAAAGTGTGTCTGTCTGTCTGTCTGTCTGTCTGTCTGTTACTTCTTCACGCCCAAACCGCTGAACCGATTTTGCTGAAACTTGGCATGGATATACTTTGTGTCCCGGTAAAGGACATAGGATAGTTTTTATCCCGAAAAAATGTACGGTTCCCGCGCGATAAACGAATTTTGGCGTAACGAAGTTGCGGGCGTCATCTAGTAGTACTATATTTTATGATTTATGAAATTGTTTGACAAGCTGTATTTATGATAATGAAAGATTCTCTCTCTTCAGGGCGCATTCTCATTAGTCGTTAACTCGTACGGTATACAGCATGCGGGGAGTCTATGACAACTAATTGACTGAGGAGTTTTGGCGGGCATGTGAAAAAGTGCTGTTGTGTTTTTGTATTATTTTCCTAAAATTGTGTTAGCTGGGTTTTTAATGTGTAATATTGGTAGAATATTAACCATTAGATATTCGTGTTCATGCACAAGTGTAGGAAAGTGATGTAATATCCAGAAATGTGCTATTTTGTGTTCCCTCCAAAACTCCATCGAAAGTTTCAGTAAAGCGTCTACCACTTACTGAATCGACCGACTTGACTCCTGTGACTGTATTGACTTTTACTTAGACTTTGACTAGACTTTAGACCTGACGATACATGAAAACGATGATGAAAATTATAATAGGAGGAATATGGTTTTCCCGCCATATTCCTTACCTTTTTACCTTGTCTGTGGCACAACATACACATCCTTTGTGTCAAGTTGCCAAAAAAGAAGAAAAAAAAAAACTAATTGACAACTAATGGCGCATTGTCATTGGTCGAGGCATGCGTTTCAGAAATCTCCCGCACCCCGCATGAAAATGCGCATTTTCACTGGTCACTCGACCAGTGAAAATGCGCCATTAGGAACGAATGGAAACGAATGGAGTGCAAGCTTAAAGAGCCTTCCCTTTTTTAAGTGTATTATAAGTAATGATGATATTATCATTAGATGATCATGATTGTAGAGTAATTTTTTGAAGAAGTGTAGCAAGTAGCAACGGTCATTGCGCCTGCGCAGTCGGCCATTTGAGGCGTGACGTCCCGAGGGAGCGGAAGTCTTGCGCGCTTCCGGAGCCACGACCCGCAGTTCCGCCAAACCATCACGACTTGATGCTATGATTTAAGTGTATTAACCGAATATCAACCCAGGTCCCAGTGTCTTAGATGTAAATTGGATACCCAACTAAGCAACAGATCTAGAAACGGTTACTAGGTCGGGCAAGTGGCGCCCAATCTTCCAAATTGGTTGTCTATAGTCTATACAATTATTTCTCGTTGAGTTTATGTAGTTTAGTTTCCGTGATTTAGGTGTTGAAGAGAATTAATTTGTGCGAAATACACATAAACAGACAGTCATTAATAGCAATAGCAAAATAGCAGCTTATATAATGTCGGCACTACATATAGGCGAACGCGTTGGCCGACGCGTTGGCCAACGCGTTGGCCCAATGTGTAGAACGGGCGACTCGCGCGTTGGCGGTAGGTATTTAGACGTTGGCCGACGCGTTTTGTCGGCACTACATATGGGCGAACGCGTTGGCGAACGCGTTGGCCAACGCGTCGGCCAATGCGTTCGCCTATATGTAGTGCCGACTTTAAATGTAGTTATGGAAGAAGATTCTGACTACTAACCCTACGGTATTTATTTTGCGTCAACAGATGATTAGAACAACAGTCGTGTAGGCAGTTGTAGATAAATGAAAATGAAGTCATAAAACAAAAGAACAATGAGAGATTGCTCTACGTTTTTTATTTATTTCTAATAAGAATATACATGATATACATGTCACCGTAAGATTGTAAATACCGTTAGATTATAATCTATCTCGCGAGATTGTAAACTGTCGAAAGATTGTGAACCGCAACATACTGCTTACAATTTAACGTATTATTATTCGGTAGATTGTAATCTATCGAAGTGAAACCGTTAAATCACAATCTTAAAATTGTCAAATTATATACTTTTCTTATATGTAACATAAGTGTGATATAAAATAAATAATATTAATTAAATTTACGTATAATAATCATTAATAAATTATTATTAAATTACATAAATACCATAAATTGTAATCCTTAACGTACGAAAACAAACGAATAAGGCGACACGGGGCATATACCGTTCAACCAATCAGCGCCCGAGGTGCGTTCCGTTTCACAATTTGACGGTTTTACTTCGATAGATTACAATATTCCGAATAATAATACGTTAAATTGTAAGCAGTATGTTGAGGTTCACAATCTTTCGAATGTTTACAATCTCGCGAGATAGATCTAACGGTATTTACAATCTTACGGTGACATACATAATATTAGTCTGGTATGTGCATAGTTCAAGGAAAGTCATATGAGCAGACAATATTGTGACTATTCATATAAAAACAATATTCGTAATTCGTATCCGAGAGATAATACTAATTGGCTAAACGCGTCGAAAAAAACACGTCAACCTTTTAATTTATATAGACCTGTTAGTGTTGCCGAGCTATTGGTATTCATTTATTACGTCATGCTGTGGAAATAGTTTAGAAATACCAATATCAGAAGATCGTCGCCCGGAATAGCGATCAAGACGTATCGCAAGTGAGACCCCTTGCTTTGTGTGCACATGTGTATAATATTAGGCTTAATAATCTCGTCGGTGACTCAGATTCTTTGTCCTCTGTCGGTAGGCGAAGTGGCTGATAAATGACAATACACGAAGCGGATATACGGCACAGTTTTCTGGGCGGAATAATGAATCATCTTACTTAAAGTTAAATGCAAATTGTTTTCCCGATTCCAGCTTCCAGCGCAATATTGTAATACGGTTTTGCCAAGGACCATTTCATCAAACGGAGACAGAATTTTAATAATACGACGGTACACTAATGAAAGAACAAGATTTGTTTAGTTGAACATGAATGTACTCTTTCTCGAGGATTGTGTTTTATTTACAGAAAAAGTATCGGTGATATCGGAATGAACGACACAATAAATAGTAAATAATAAAATCGGCCAAGTGCGAGTAGGACTCGCGCACGAAGGGTTCCGTACCACTATAGAGCAAAAATAGGAAAAAATGTGTTTTTTGTATGGGAGCCCCCCTTATTAATGTTATTTAAATTTTATTATTAATCTCTTACATATAAAAATGGATTTTCAAATGTGTTAGTCGCGCTAAAACTCGAAAACGGCTGAACGGATTGGGCTGATTTTAGTCTTAAAATATTCGTAGAAGTCCAGGGAAGGTTTTAAAGTGTCACGAAGTTCACCGGGACAGCTAGTTATTAAAGTATAAATAAAACTGAGTATTTTGTGAACATTTCAGGTGGATACCTGTTGTCATCATTGATACCGAGCAAAAAATGTTTAAAAATCACTTACACTCACACGTTATGGGAGCCCCCCTTAAATATTAAATTTATTTTGTTTTTAGTATTTGTTGTTATAGCGGCAACAGAAATACATAATCTGAAAATTTCAACTATCTAGCTATTACCGTTCTTGAGTTACAGCCTGGTGACAGACAGACGGACAGACATCGAAGTCTTAGTAATAGGGTCCCGTTTTTTACCCTTTGGGTATGGAACCCTAAAAACTACCCTTCTTATTTCTTACCTCTGTCGATTTTAAAACTTTACCTCTTAAATAATATTCATAATTAGTTAATACCTTACTAATATATATATTCTGTGACCTTACTAAGAGTTTCTCACGTTTCTACGTTCATAAGTGTTCGAAGTTTGTGTTACAAATATATTTTTTTTACGTCAGTTTTGTACCTTGACCTTTGCCAAGGGGCCCCGTATTGGCGATACGGCTGATACCAATTATGCTCCTGCAGGAATCGCGGTACCGAAGTTGATAGGCCGTACGGTAGATCCGGCCCTGCACAGGGCACTGAGTTTGTATTATCTATTTTGTAAGTATACACACATATTAACCAAAGACTATTTACCTCCTTGTAATAGTAATTAGATGGAGGTAAATAAAGTCTTTGAAATCTTTGTTACCTTCCAACCCAACAATCGGGAATTATAGCACGCGCACGGTAGCGCAGGAAATAGATTTTACGAGAGCGCGATATTTACGCGTCGTCGTGTTTACATTCGAGAGCACTTTATCGGCTCAACGACACTATACCATAATTATTAGCGAATTCGTATTTGGTTTGAGGTTGTGATGTGCTAATTTGCTGAAAACATAACTTATTTTTAGCTTCCTATTTCCGAGAATCGTTTTACAGCGACTCACAGAATTCGCACACTTTTATTTATTTATCCTCTTCGAAATATTGTCGTTAAGAGGCCGGGTACCCTTGGAATTTCTCATACAAACGTAATTCCAAAATAATTTTCTCATACGAAAATATTTGACATGTTTGAGTTATTTTTCAGTTTAAGATAGTAATTACCTAGGTTCCTACACAAAAATTTACTTCAAAATATTTAAACAAAAATATTTTTTTTTTGTTTTAAATTTTTTATAGTAAATTTACTACTAAATATTTAAACACTAAAAAATAGAGTAAAACACTAAAAATATATAAATAAATAGTAAATTTACTACAAAATATTTAAATACTAAAAAATATTTTTAAAAATTATATTAAATATTTTACAAAAATTTACTTCAAAATATTTAAACAAAAATATTTTTTTTTGTTTTAAATTTTTTATAGTAAATTTACTACTAAATATTTAAATACTAAAAAATATTTTTAGTATTTAAATATTTTGTAGTAAATTTACTATTTATTTATATATTTTTAGTGTTTTACTCTATTTTTTAGTGTTTAAATATTTAGTAGTAAATTTACTATAAAAAATTTAAAACAAAAAAAATATATTTTTGTTTAAATATTTTGAAGTAAATTTTTGTGTAGGAACCTAGGTAATTACTATCTTAAACTGAAAAATAACTCAAACATGTTAAATATTTTCGTATGAGAAAATGATTTTGGAATTACGTTTGTATGAGAAATTCCAAGGGTGCCCGGGCCCTTAAGCTACTCGTGCAGAATTTGTTAAAATTAAAATTCTAAACGCATAGTTTCAAAAACTTTCGGAAAAAAGAAAAACACTTATTCTTGAAACTACTAGTTACTACTAAACTCTACAATACCTATTCAAAGTACTCTATCACTATAGGTAGGGTAAAATTCATATAAACACTCTTGAGATTTTTGTGGAAGCTAATGCTAAAAGTTAAAACCCTTTCGGATATTGAAACGATCACTATGCTACCTAATTAAAAAGCCGGATGATGCCACGGACAAAAGCTAGTCCCACTTGTACTCGTAGGACTTCAGATGAACCACTACAAGTTCCCAGTTCTGTAGGACTGTTCCAATTACTGTCGCTGGAAGTATTGGCAATAGACGACAAAACCAATTTGCTAACAACTGATATGGTTTCAATAGTTACTACTCTGCTCTGATTTTATTTCGATTGATATCCTGCTATATTTTTCCATCCCTAGCATTCCAATTCGAAGATAATTAACGTTGCTTATTTTTATAATGTACAGTTGAGATGTTTTAGTCTACTATAAATCTTTAAACGTTTTTGAAATAGTCTAAGACGAGGTAAGGCTCTTAAAAATACGTGCGATAGCTCAGTAGATCCGGAATGACGTCTAGAAAAATGTATCGGAAGCGTCTATTAGCACACAAAAAAATGCAAAAGTTAAAAACAAATTAAGTTGCAAAAAAGAGGTATTACGTTTTTTGTTAATAACTCCGACACTATTAACATTAAAGAAGTTTAAAAAAAGATTCTTGAAGAGGAGGAAATTTCCATTAAAAAAGCTGTCGACTCCCGGAATTCGCTATCGCGCGCTCTATTGTTATTTATTTATTAGAAAATAGGCCTCCACGCGGCATTTTTAGGTTTTTTTTGCAACTTAATTTGTTTTAAATAACTTTTGCAATTTTTTGTGCGCTAGTACACGCTTCCGATACATCTTTCTAGACGTCATTCCAGATCTAATGAGCTATTGCACGTATTTTTAAGAGCCTTTATCTCTATATTTCGCCATTTTCAATTTATCATCATAAAGCTGAGATTATTTTTGTCAAAATGAAACTCGATGGCTATATTAAATCCCCACTCAAAATAAAAAATAATATTATGAACGTTAAAATAAAATAATACGCATCAGAGAATGTTTGTAGCTCGTTCCTTTGGCCTAAATATATCGGAATTAAATCTTCCATTTACAATCGTTATATCAATTTATCCAAGTATTTAACATCACCGTCGCCTCTGATGTCTATCCACAGCACAAATTATCAACTCGGTTTGATCCCACGGCTAAAATAAAATATCATATTTCCTGTCGGAGCGAGCTTCTGAGTTTGAGTGTTTTTTTCTGCGTTTTTACAGGGCGTAGAGTTTTTTAAAGGAACTGTGTCGCACATGTTTGCTCAACATAAGAGACATCTCTCAATTATGTTTTTTGTCGAGTTGGCCTTATTCTATCCTGGTCTTTCATAGCGTGGTTCAATTCGGTGATTGTCTGCGATTTTTTTTTAATCTTGTTATTAATTTTAGTAATAATTACTCGATGAAGTTTTCCACAGGTGCATTTCACTCCACAATCCACATAGTGCACGCCGCACTCGCAGTAACAGTAGGTAACAAAATATCTCACGTAATAATGATGTAAGTAAGAACCGATAATCCATTTAACTTACTAGTTACGTATTGTATAATATCTCTAGCAGCACAATTATTCTGTTTAGGTCACAACACATTAAACGCTAAGCATATTAGATTAGAATGATTAATTTTAGTGAATTAATTGCATTTTTAAGCAGTCCATTTTACTGGGTTGGGAAGCAGATACTTTTTTGTATGGATAGTTAAAAGCAATACATATTACAATGGCGGTCATCTTGGCGTTCATTGAGAGAGGCCTATGTCCAGCAGTGGACGAATATAGGCAGATATGATGATGATATTGATAATAGCGGACTGAAATAATGTTGCAGTCGCAGTTAGCGTGATCACAGCTAGCGTGTAGACTGTACAGTACAAGCTCGTCGTTCTCACGGGCGCGGCGGCGCTGGCGGCGGACGCCCGTACTGGTTCCGACTTGCATAACCCCGCTACACGTAATACGCCGTAATACAGCATTATGCATGTAGGGCGCGTGACGACAGACCCGCTATGACGTACTCGTTGCCGTGCGATACAAAAATTACGTTATATCATAATCTATACATATTATTATAAAACAAAGTTGCTTTTTTCCCTCATGTCCCTTTGTTCCCTTTAATCTTTAAAACTACGTAACGGATTTTGATGATTCTTTCAGTGTTAGATAGCCCATGTATCGAGAAAGGCTATAGGCAATATTTTATCACGCTAAGACTAATAGGAGCGAAGAAATAGAGGAAAATGTGGAAAAAACGGGGAAAATTATTTGAAAGGGCTAACTTGAACGCGCTAATCTCAGGAACTACTGGTCCGATTTGAAAAATTCTTTCAGTGTTAGATAGCCCATTTATTGAGGAAGGCTATAGGTTATATTTTATCACACTAAGACTAATAGGAAAATGTGGAAAAAAACGGGGGAAATTATTTGAAGGGGCATTATCTCGCGAACTACTGGAGCAATTTTTATTTTATTTGGCACAGATTAAAGAAGCAGACCACGTGAAGGATCATAGGCTATCGACTTTAATCATTTTTTCAGTGCCTATATATTTTATAACCGTGCGACGCCGGGGCGGGTCGCTAGTAATATTATAATTTATATCCTCGGCCTACAGAGGAACTGTCACAGATTCGATTGAATAATCTACCATCGGAAGAGTATTCTCAGGAGCAGTAGCAAAGCTGCTTCGATTAATTTTTGACAATTTTTTTTGGGAAATACACTTTGTAAGATATGAATCTTAACAGATTATGACGATTCGCAGTGAAGTGGAATTTGACGGGCGATCGATAAACGTCCATTAGGACCGCTGGCACATGTCTGTCGCATTGTAGTGCCACCACAATGGATCTTCCGTATCGAATAACAGACGAGATGACATGCGCACGAGACATCGCCGATCAGATAATCGCCCGAATATCGCCTCCGCCAACAAAAGATCGGATTGCAACTTTGCAACCGTATCTGCGCCCGCGCCTCGGTAGCCGGCGCCAGCTGCCTGCGCGGTGTCGAATGACTAGCAGATAATAAAGGATTCTTTAGCGCTAACGAAAAGCGAGTCAAGTACGTTGGAAATGTTTCACGCTAAATTGAATCCAAACACTGAGGTTCTGTTGTAACCCATACCCTCCCATACCCGATCCAACTGAAGCACTTAATCCCGAGTAAATACTCATGCGGTTACTTATTTCACTGAGTAAAAGCTTAGCTTTAGAAGCTTCACTAAAGCTTCGAGAAGCTTTAGTGAAGCTTCTCGAATTTTGACTACAATCTACAGTTAAACTTTGTACTTACTACTTATGTACCAGAAACTCGGCTGTACCATCTAAAACTAAAGGTATTAGATTAAGAATGTAAATAACTAGGAATTAAAAGCGAAATGCAGTTGCTGAAGGCCAAAGGCTAGAAAAACGAACGCGGTAAAACATACAATAAGTGAATAAAATAAAATTTGTTTTACTTACATCTGAACATTACATTACTTACATCTGAAAGAATCAAATACTTTCAGAAAATCCTACGTGCTGCCAATTGCCTACCCCCAGTTCGGGAACTAACCCAGCGAGAAGAATCGGCGTAAGAAACTCGCACACAAACGTAAGTACAGGTATTGCATTTAATAATAATTAATAGAAAATGGTGGTAATCGTTTCATCTTATCAGCAGTCTGAAATCTGAGGCTGAAACACTATCCGTATGAGGAAGTCACTTGTCGGGCGTCACTACCTTGAAAATCGTGAATCCAACGGAAACTACACGAAACACCACAAGTTATAACTACCTAATTTATAATGATAATCCATACTAATATTATAAATACAAAAGCTTATCCGTCTGTTTGTTACCTCTCCGGTTTCTGATTCGTTTTAGATGATTAATTTTAAGAATATTGCACTGAGTACCGGTGTAGGATCTACGAGGGGCGTTCAATGTATTCTCGGTATAGGTAGGAAAATTCTGAAATAATTTTATTTTTCTCTGTAGTCACCCAGAAGCTCAATACACTTATTATATTAGTTCTATATATATTAACTTTTGGATATCCTCTAAAAAAATGATTCTTATACTTGTCCGAAAAATGCGCCTTGAGCTCTTCGTCGTCGGAAAAACGTTTTCCACGAAGATCTTTTTTTTAATTTTGAAAAAAAAAATTGCTAGGGGCCAGGTCTGGACTGTAGGGAGGATGGTTGATTTTTTGGAACCCGCATTCTCGCACAGCAGCATTGGCAAGTGGCAACTCGCGCAGTGTGAACCGGTGCGTTGTCGTGATTCGTGAAGAAGCAACACCCCTCAGTGCTGCCAACTCTTCAAAACATTTTCCCCCTAAAGCAAATTCAAAACCCACTAAATTTCAACCAAAACTCCCCAAAAATTAAAAATATTTAAAACTACTTGGGGTGTGTTCTACTAAGCGCTCAAAACACTGAAATACACCTTCAGCCGGTTTAAATAGCGATCGCAATCGTTTCGATCACGGTCAAAACGAAAAAAGGCAGTCAATTATTTATTTAAAATTTAACCGACAAAAGTTACAAATTATAATAATTTATATTTTTATATTGTAGGTATAAAAAACACTTCAACATTCCAGAAAATCAAGAAGTTTATACTACAGAGACATGTCCTTTTTGCGGTAGTTCCATCTAGTAGCTGTTGCAGTTATTTCTTTATCCAATTTATTTAAATCAATAGCAAACTCTTAGGTTGTTATTAAAAAAAAAAGACGGGTTGCACTCCGGAGTGCCGGCAGAAGTGAAAACTTTATTATTAACGTTGTGCATTATTTTTTTTAACCCATTTTTTATGAAAATCGATAAAAAAAAAAAAATAATAATAATAATAAAAAATAATAAAAAATAAACGATCGTTTTAATTAATTAATCGAAACCACTACAATCGATTAAATTTTTAACCCATTTTTTATGAAAATCGATTTTTAAAAAATCGATTTTTTTAATTAATCGAAACCCTTACAATCGATTAAAAAATATCGACAATCGAAAAAAACAATCGATTGTTCGATTAATCGATTTCGATGTTACAACACTACTCTCCAACCGTCCTACGTTTTTTCCTTGGTTTTTCGATCAGCATGAGAATCTGACGCGAGTTTCACAGTTTTTACCCATCCCACAAAAGTGCTCAACGCCGCTAAAGAAGTTTTCACTTCAAAAATATCCATTCTTCAAAAATTTTACCCCCAAAAATATCCCCAAAATATTTTACCCCCTAAAAACCCACAAAATTTATTTTTTCCCGCTAAATTTAGTGGGAAATCCCCATAGTTGGCAACACTGACACCCCTGCGCTCAATTTCCCGCGTCTTTTTTCTTTGATTGCTTGTGAAAATGTATTCACATATGACGATGCAGTTATACTCTGACCTTTTTTGGTGTTTTTTTAAGGTTTCTTCTGTAGTGGCACTCACCGGCCCGCCCACACGGGGGTCGTCTTCAATGCATTCCCTACCTCTTTTAAACGCACTTGACCACTTTTGAAATGTAGATGATGAAGGAGCAGAGTCTTGGTAAACTGCTACCAATACCTCGTGGATCACTTTTGGAGTTTTCCCCTGTTTTGTAAGGAATTAAATCACTGCAGCACGGTGCTCGATTTTCGTCAACATTGTTGCGTCAGTAATTAAGCATTCTTGCTATGTTAAACTTGAGATTTCTAAATAACTAGTGAAGATAAATGTTTGAATTTTTGTACTTATACCCTCAAGTAATGTCATTACCTAATGTGATATTTAAAGTACCGTCATAGTTACATTATCACCCTGATACCGAGAATACATTGAACGCCCCTCGTAAAATAGTAATTATTAAGGCCGTCCCCCGAGCAAACGACCTTGGCCATACATTTGCCGCGTTGCCGAGATCGCACCGAAACCCTATTTTTTTTAACTTATCTTAGTTCAAAATTGCCCTTAAAAAATTTAAAACGGGGAATATGTAGTTTATGATATTGTCGATCTATTGGCGTGTGTTTGAAATAAAAGTAATTTGTAAATCCTAAGGAGATGCTGAATGTATGCTTGAATTTTAATAAATTGGTTTTATTTTGGAAGCTGATATCATGAGTATAATAAACAAAAATAGAAAATTTAAAACGGGGAAAGGAATGTTGATACACTGAAGATTATTGCTGTATTTTTATTATAACTTTGTAGCTTTCAAATTATGAGTTTATAGGGCTTGAAATACGGTAAATTACGGTATCTCCGTAAGGAAAATTATATAATTATAATTATAATAATTATTAAAATTACGAACAGAAAATTATTTAAAAAATTGCCTATCTATGCCTAATGTATTGTTTAAGTTTGTTATGTATTGTAGATAAGCTACTGTAATAATCGTAATCTACTTAGCGTGTAGGCTTTGTTAATACAATCTGCAATGTAGTTATATATTAGGTCTTTGAAAAATATTTAAGTTTGCATTGATTGTTGGCACTTGGCATGGGTGGATGGATGGAAGGATCCTTTAGTGAAAGATCTTTCCCAATGGAAATGAGATTTAATACCTATAGAAAAATGTTACTTATCTATAATTATTTTATTCTTGATCCTGTTATAGGGCACTTTTATAAAAGAGAGGTTTTTTTTTATTAAAAGAGTTGCTTTAAATCAGGACAGGTATTGTTTTAAGATTTACTTTATTGAACAATCAGTATCTTTGTATGCGATAAAGATAATCATTTTAGATAACACTGTCTTGTATTTTGCACATAATAATATTATGTTCTGCTTTTCCTCTATATCCTTATTCCTTATACAGAAAACTTGTTTAATGATTGTGGTTTTTCTTGCTATTGGTATTTTCCGGTATATATATTGTCTATTTTAAGCTTACACTGTACAGTGTACACACATACTTTAATACTTAGGTACTTACCTTTACAGTCTACATACGTATGTAGTATACAATGTGTCCCGACACCAGTGTCCGAGCCCTTAACGTTATGATGTGCACATATTTTATCGACTAATTGGCTGTAAATTTTCATTCTCTAAAATCTAACATTTGTAAACATATTTTGTAACCTGATTCAGATTAGTATGAGAGCCCGAAAAAAAACTAAAATGGCTGCCATTTTAAAATCGTGTGAGAGAGAAAAAATTTGAGAGCCAATTTGTCGATAAAATATGCCATAGGGGTCAGATGTTGAACAGTGAACCAGTAGTATACAGTGGCCCACCATTCATATCTTACGAATGGGACGTTGAAAATTCGTGCCATAAACGCGAATAAACTTGTTTTTCGACTCAATCTTCCATGCCCAATCGACGGTGCGCTCCCGCCGTAAACATTCGCGAAAGGAGACTATAGTTGTTTTGCATACGAAAAAGTTGAAAATTACGTAAGTACAATTTTGATTTCTAGTGCATTTTCATTATTGTTTTTCATTACCTACATATTACACGCTTATAGACTGACTATTGACGCATCTTTTGTGTATACTAATAATTATTATAAGCGTTTACTTCATTAACATATTTAAACTTAAAAGAAAATAAATCATAGTCGTGCACAGTGGCTCAAAATAGGGCGGTACACAGTGAACTGTGTAACAGTGTACCGCCCTATTTTGAGCCACTAAAAATGCTTTAATTATAAAAAAAAAATTATATTTGTTTTATGTTATTGTTAAATGTTTATTTTAAATTGTTAAAAAAATATGTTAATATAAATGTTGTTTAATTTTCACGCAAATAAAACATTTATTTCCATATATATAACTGATGTTTTAATTATTAATAATTTTACTAAACAAATTATATCACTAATAATTTTATTAAACAAATTATATCACCTTCAAATTAATAAAATTTAGGTGTTGGTTCACTGTAGAGTGTAGACTAACCCCCTGGTTCACTGTGTACATATGGTAGTACACAGTGAACCATTTCCCGACTTTAAAATAAACAGTAACTGTTAAATTTTCAATAGACTTAAAGCTGAAATTTTAATGCAAATTCAAAGTTTAATAAACAACAAATAATACATATCAAAAACATCACGATTATAATCACTCTCGGTGAAGTTATGAGCTTTCAAACTTTTTCTGGGCCACTGTTCGACAGATGCCCCTACATGATACATCATGACAGGATCTCGGACACTGGTGTCGGGACACATTGTATCTAGTCGAGTGTATAGACGATAAGTGATAACTATTAAAATACGCCTATAGTCTAGAACCGCTATCCCCAACCCGCGGCCCGCGGGCCGCATGCGGCCCGCCGGGACTTTATTTGTGGCCCGCGTTATCTTAAACCATTTTGAAATTCACGTCCACCAGCAAAATAATGTTAAGTCGTCGTCATAGTCGTGAAATTTTATCCACTTTTAAATCGTTAATTTTGAAGAATGTTATTTTTTAACCCTAAAAATTTTTTGTTGCGGCCCGCGACACCAAGACCAGAACATGTTTGTGGCCCGCGTGAAAAAAAGGTTGGGGACCACTGGTCTAGAATCTAGATGTCGCAGTCATGGAAAATAATTTCAATATTCTAACTTCTACCTGCTTCTACGTACTTATACTTGGTTAAGAGAAATAATATATCTACTGCAGGATGTAGATAAATCTTTAGATAATGATTTAGATTTTATTACTATCTAAAATACACCCTTTTCGTCACTGACACACTCATACACTGATACACTGATGATCATCAAAATGTTTGGCTACTTCCTGAAGTGCTAGAAAGCTGAAATTGGGTATGTAATCTAAGTTTAGTACACAGTAACACAACCAACAAAAATTCATAAACGTATAAGTTATAACTTTCGCCCCCCATCCCCTAAAATGGGGGGTGGAGGTTTATATGGGACTTTCACCAATTTTATGAATTAGGACATAATAGAGTTTGCGCGGGACTGTAGACAGTAACTAAAAAAACTTTAAATAAGAACGGTAAACCTATTATATAATTCCACTATATGTATATGTGGTCGTCGAGGCAACATTTTACAAGAAATGTTTTGGTGGGATTAGCTGTTATTAGAATATTACTTTATTAGTTATTACTTATTACTAAAGCCACTTCATGTAACACGCGCTCACGCCTCACGCACACACATGCATAGAACCAAAACAAATATATAAGTATAGAGATTTATACTTTTTATTTGATCATTTAAAATTAATATTCCAATGGCTTTTTACTATGAGTATTAGCTACATGATACATCAGGATTCAGGGGCTCCCAATCTTTTTTAGCCTGTTCAACACGTCACAATATTTTGTCACAGCGCCCTACTCTACCTAGCTATTACAAAAATATACATAGGTGATTAAACACCTTTAATGATTATAGTTTGGTTATTCAGGTAAATTATTCTAAATATAAAATAATTATTTTAATTATTATAAACATAACGTGCAGTGGCGGATTTGCAGTCCTGCTGGCCGATTTTGTATCGTACATTTCGTCGCTTAGCTAACAATACCGCGCAAGTTAAATTTGACAAGTTTTCAGGAGAGACAAAAAACTGATTATTTTCTTAAAAATACTTCAGACATGTGTACTGAAGACATAAATAGGTATAAAATAGGTACAATTATGATGTCACTTATTAAAATATGTGTATTTAATACTGTATCAGTATAATTGACTTAGGCGGTATTAGTTCAACAAAAGAAAGACTTATGCGGTATTTAAACTTCTTTTTATTACATTTTTTTTAAATTTTAATAAAAATAAATACATTTTTTTATATCAACGTGCTTGAAAACAAACGACACAAATCACTAAGCACCCCCATCACTCAGTTTCTTAATTTTGTTTTGTCCTGTGGATAAAATTGGTCAAATTTTATTGATTCTGTTTTGTTTTGATTTTTATTGTTTTATTGTTCGTTCAACTTCATTTTGGACGTAATTTCTTTGTGATAATATGAATAGTACTTCAAATAAAGCCTCTCATTTTGATTTGTGGCTAGAAGTCTTAAATTTAAGTCGATCTTCGGTTAGAAGAGTATACCGAAGTTTTTTAGAGACTCTAAACTTTACCAAGCGACCAGGTTCAGGATGACATCAGGCTACATCTAACAGGATGAGTTACAGTAAGTGAGTGGACTGTACGACGAAGACTTGCAGACAGTTGTTTGACTTCACAAAAAATCGCTAACGGTCCAAAATTAGCCCCAGCACACCGTGAAGCGCTGCTTAATTTCGCCCGTTCTTGCGTTGATTGCTCGTTGGAGTAATGGCGGGTCATACTCTTCTCTGATGTGTACCAAATCAATCTTTATGGTAGCAATGGTCGCAGGAAAGTATACCTTAGAAAATGAGAACGATTTGCGGGGTGTGCATTGACGAGATGGTTCCATTTGGCGGGGGTTCCGGGACCGTTTGGGGCGGTATTTCTTTTGGTGCAAAAACCAATCTTGAGTTCGAAACCGGGCCGTGCCTTGGCACTTTGATTGCCCATCGCTACATCCAGGGCGTGCTGGGATATCATGCGGTGCCATACGACGTTAGTTGGTAAAGGTTTCATATTGATGCAGGACAATGCTCGACCGCACGTTGCTGCGATAGTTCGTCAATATCTCTCCGAAGTCGGAATTTCGATTACGCATTGGCCAGCAAGAAGCCCAGATCATAATCCTATAGAGCAGCCATGGGGAGAACACCAACGGAAGGTCAGGGCCAGGACTCCTGCTGCAGATACCCTTCAAAACCTCCGGGTGGCTATACAAGAAGAGTAGGGCGGTATCCCTCAGGAGTTCATCATAACTTTTATAAGGTCAATGAAAAACGGGATGGAAGCCTCAATTAGGGTAATGGGTAGCAGTGCGAGCTATTGCAACTAAATTGTTAGGGCTTTTTAGAAGAAAGATGTCATGTGCCCCCCATAAAATAGTTAACAATACCGCCTAAGTCAATGAACATTACATTGAAAAACCGCTGATCTATAATTGAAGTTTAAAATACAACTAAAATAGCAGTAATTACACTCTATTAATCTACAAAATAATAAATAATCGAGTTGTCATTCCTTTTTGGTCCATCAGAAGTGTCTGTTTCTCTGATAAAACCGTAATAGACAAAAATATACAATAAATTTGCTGCGTGGTCACACATCAACACAAGATAGTATGGCGGACTGACGACTTACGCGGTTGTGACACAACAAACGACTTGCGCGGTGCCAGAACTACTTGAATAACGCGCTGCGATCGGACAATTTAAACAACATTCTAACATCATTGGATGCGCGCCGACAAAATCTATTCAATGAACTATGAAAGTCAAAATTACCAATTTTCGACTTACGCGGTATTGTTAGCTAAGCGACGATTTGTGAGTTAATCACTGAGTTAGCAACGAAACGGAGGAGTGAGCAACGGAAAGTCTCACTTTTGTATGCAAGTGAATACAAAAAGTGGCACTTTCCGTTACTCCTCGGTTTCGTTACTAACTCAGTTATTAAGAGGCCGGGTACACTTGGAATTTTTCATACATACGTAATTCCAAAATCATTTTCTTATACGAAAATATTTAACATGTTTGAGTTGTTTTTCAGTTTAAAATAGTAATTACCTAGGTTCCTGCACAAAAATTTACTTCAAAATATTTAAACACAATTTTTTTTTGCTTTAAATTTTTTTTAGTAAATTTACTACTAAATATTTAAACACTAAAAAATAGAGTAAAACACTAAAAAATATATAAATAAATAGTTAATTTACTACAAAATATTTAAACTCAAAAAAATATTTTTTAGTATTTAAATATTAAGTCCTAAATTTACTAAAAAAAATTAAAAACAATTTTTTTTTAATGTTTAAATATTTTGAAGTAAATTTTTGTGCCGGAACCTAGATAATTACTATTTTAAACTGAAAAACAACTCAAACATGTTAAATATTTTCGTATGAGAAAATGATTTTGGAATTACGTATATATGAGAATTTCGAGGGCATCCGGCCCCTTAACTCACAAAATATGTACGATACAGAATCGGCCAGCAGGCCGCTGTAGGCCCCGGCCATGTGCCGCCCCTTTTTCAGCACCCATCATTACTAGATACATATGTAGTTCATGAATTACTTTATTCCCATTTTTAACCCCCGACAAAAAAGAGGGGTGTTATAAGTTTGACGTGCCTGTCTGTCTGCCTGTCTGTTTGTGTGTCTGTGTGTGTATCTGTCCGTGGCATCGTAGCATTCAAACGGGTGGACCGATTTTGATATAGTTTTTTTTTTTGAAAGGCCTTTAGCAACTTGCAGTTGTTTGATGAGTTTTATATTTTGCATTCTGGTTCGTGATATTCATGAATAACATACACATTAATGGAAAGTTGACCTGGTGCTGCAGCATCACCTGGTAATCAATAGGATACCCAACTCCTCACCAACTTAGAGCAGAGGTTTCGTGTTTGGGCTCATTTAATTGCGACAATCAGTAAGACGTAGATAAACAGTAAATATTTGCATGCTGCTGCTGCAGCATCACCTGGATTCTATAGGAACCGAGCTCCGTATGAACCCAAAATGGAGGTTTCGTGTTTGGGCTCATATTGACGGGCTCATCCAAGAGGACATTCATAGACGGTATTCTTTGCATAATATTATTCTGCACTATAACCAACAAAAGTTTAAAAAACATGAAATAAAATTAAATTAAGAAATTTAAAAAAAAACCCCGCCAAAAAACTTTAAAAACTAATCAAAAAATCAATTTCCCCTATGGTACATAATGTGTTTGATTTCACATATATTATAGTTTAAGGGTCAGTTCACAGCGAACCGAATCGAGACAATCAGCGACTTGGCGATACAAAAGCAAAAGTCGCTGCTGTCGTAGTTTACTTGGCGCGGGCGGTCCCCCGAGTGCCGACACACCGTGACAACAATTATGGATTATTTTATTATTTTACTAGCGACCCGCCCCGGCGTCGCACGGGTATAAAATATATAGCCACTGAAAAAATGATTAAAATCGGTAGCCTATGATCCTTCACATGGTCTACTTCTTATCTGTGCCAAATAACATAAAAATTGCTCCAGTAGTTCGCGAGATAAGCCCTTTCAAATAATTTCCTCCGTTTTTCCCACATTCTCCTATTAGTCTTAGCGTGATAAAGTATAGCCTATAGCCTTCTTCAATAAATGGGTTATCTAACACTGAAATAATTTTTCAAATCGGACCAGTAGTTCCTGAGATTAGCGCGTTTAAGTTAGCCCTTTCAAATAATTTTCCCCGTTTTTTCCACATTTTCCTCTATTTCTTCGCTCCTATTAGTCTTAGCGTGATAAAATAGCCTATAGCCTTCCTTGATAAATGGGCTATCTAACACTGAAAGAATCATCAAAATCCGTTGCGTAGTTTTAAAGATCAAAGGGAATAAAGGGACATGAGGGGAAAAAAGCGACTTTGTTTTATAATATGTATATATTAGATATTATTTTACACTTAGGAATTATTTAAACTTAAATCAAATCAAATCGTCTTTATTTCGGGCATCGGAGGCAATATTATTTTTTGTGTGAATTTTGAGAACTGTTTTAGGATGCCAAACTACAAGTTTTTACGTGGTAATAAACTGGGTATCTCGATTTTCCGAGGTCAACCCCCTATAGTGACTGGGCTATTTAGGCGCGAATAGCATTAGTTATGTTATGACGTCTTATGAGCCACTGAAAAGAGGTGTACCTCGAGTGGAGTCCTGGGCCGAAACGAGTTAAACTAAACGTACGAACTATTTTATATGTAGATACCTTATATATACCTTTGAGACCTTATTCACTATTAAAATATAGCGTCCGTCCCGAGTCGCACCCATTGCCACTAGCTTCACACTGCAGTCGCACCTATTACAATTTTTTTTGCACGATTTGCCGCCCTCTATATTTGGCCGCCCTAGGCCCGGGCCTACTGGGCCTTAGGGTAAATCCGCCACTGATTACGTGCCAATTGAGGAAAGTGGGACATTTCAACCCAAGCGATATTGTCACCCGAGCTTGGTACTACTATACTCTGTGCCCGAGCCGAATTTTATTTTACAATATTTGTTTATATTTTACAATAATTGAGGAAAGTGGGACATTTCAACCCAAGCGATATTGTCACCCAAGCCGAATTTTATTTTGGATAATGATGGAGGATAGATTCACGGCACCCCTCTTACCTTTCCACGGCGCACCAGGGCGCCGCGGCGCACACTTTGGGAACCCTTGGGCTACATCATACAATAAGGGTTCAATTATTGCAGCGTTGTTACGTAACCTCTACTAAGACTTCCCTTTAGGTAATCGGCTTTGAAGTACGCAAGTGCAGGTAACTATGTACTACGTAATCGCAGTTAGCGCTTCAAGGTCTGAAATGTTATTTTATTCCATTACGGATATCATTCACTGCGCGATCGAAAGTCCCCGTCAGCTTATTTCCTTGTATTGTTTATTATTTGTTTTCAAAAAGTTTTTTTTATTTTTATTTATAAATATATTTTAATAACAAGGGATTTTCAAAAGATAAGCACCTGAGGGTGAAGCCAAACGAGCAGTCGCAGAATTTTAGGTCGCGTAAATATCTTTTCATACAAATCGTGACTCACAAAATTACTCTCGTGTGAATCAAACAGGACTTTTGTATGAAACTGTATGCAGCAGAATTTCTGCCAGCCGAAATTCTGCGACTCACAAGTCACAACTCACAAATTACGCTCGTTTGGCATCACCCTAAGTAAGATGCTTCAGAATTAAACGGAAGAGAAAATTCTCATCTGCACAGTCACTATAAACAGATAGGTAAGTAACGATAAAGCTTGGTGTAGGCTTAAGGACAGGTCAGTATTCTGCAGCTTACTTCCAAGTAGCAGAAGTATGATCAGGAATACCATGTTTTTAGTAATTCATAGAAAAGTAAAAGAAAATAAACTGTGTCTGTACCAGATTAGGCCTTAAACCCTACACTTGTACTTACAATAAAATATTTGTCACGCCTTGAAAGATTTTACTACGATTAGAGGGTGTAGCATTTTAAATACATAGATAATAATATAAGTAGGTGCTTAAATAATTTACTACTTCTGAGACGTTATATTATATACCTTATATGAAGCCAATTTCTACATATTATGTAATTCTATCTCTGTCTATTTATTCAAGTTCGACAAAAGAATTATTAAGTCGAATGTCGTAAGCACTTGCCAGTTGCCAGTGACTGGTAAGTCCCAAGTCGCCCAGTCGAAGTCCAACAGTAAAAACAAAGAGCCGGTTTCCCAACACCCGGAACTCCGCAGGACCTGTTGTTTCGTTATTTTATAATTAAATCATCAATTGATCTAAATGTGCAACAGCTAGACTTCGCCGGTCGGGCTTCCTACTCGTAAGTCGTAACATACACAATGTTTGAGATTGTGTAACACCAGCGATTGCAACTAAACTCGTTGTGTTACAACTTATAACTACAGTACCACTGGCAGGTGCATTCCGTAACAGAGATAACTTGTCATTATAATTATTAAGAATAATAGGTTATTGACGATTAACCGGAAAATTGGGCTTGTTAGGGTAAGAAAAGTGTTAAAACGGGACCGCGGACCGCAGCTTCTACTGACCGATGCGTCCGTCGCGAGTCGCGATTTACGCGTTATACATAATAATATAATACTAGCTATATGACCGAGCTTCGCTCGGTATTCAAAAAGTTCAAAAAACACACATAAAATGACATTTTATGAAAATGATTCCTAGCTAGATCGATTTATCGCCCCCGAAACCCCCTATATACTAAATTTCATGAAAATCGTTGGAGCTGATTCCGAGATTCCAATTATATATATATATATATATATATATATATATATATATATATATATATATATATATATATATATATATATATATATATATATATATATATATATATATATATATATATATATATATATATATATATATATATATATATATATATATATATATATATATATATATATATATATATATATATATATATATATATATATATATATATATACATATATATATATACAAGAATTGCTCGTTTAACACGTTCTCTGCCGCGTAGGTCACATGTGCCCGGACCCCTACCTGTATCTACCCGCCGCGTAGGGCACCGGTGACCTCAGAGCAGACCTGTTTTTGAATTGAACTCGTAGGCCATAGGACACGTTTATCGTACATTTCTCTGTAGTAGGTAACCGGTGCGGCGCAGTAGAGCAATACTTTCACATGGTATTCACCTATGTTCATCATATGTGAAAATTTTGATGCAGAAACGCAAAGGGCTGGAAAAAATAACTGTTTCTATGACTTCTTATTCATTTATCAATAATGGTATTAACAATTTCACTTATCTTTTAATCTGTATTATGTTGTATATTAAGTTGCTTTTAAATAATAATCGGCCAAGTGCCAGTCGGACTCGCGCACGAAGGGTTCTGTACGGTTAAAGAGAAAAAATAGGCGAAAAATTGTGTTTTTGTATGGGAACCCCCCTAAAATATTTATTATTTTATTTTAATTTTATTATTAATTATTAGATAACATATAAAATTAAGAATATTGTGAAAATTTCAAGTGCCTAGCTGTTGCCATTATTGATTGCGAGCCAAAAAGGTCCAAAAAATTACGTTTGTTGTATGGGAGCCCCCCTTAAATATTAATTTTATTTTGTTTTTAGTATTTGTTGTGATAACGGCAACAGAAATACAAAATCTGTCAAAATTTCAAAAGTCTAGCTATAGCGGTTATTGAGTTACAGCCTGGAGACAGACAGACAGACAGACAAACGGACAGACAGACGGACAGACATCGAAGTCTCAGTAATAGGGTCCCGTTTATACCCTTTGGGTACGAAACCCTAAAAAAAATGAAAAAACATTGTTGCAATAAACTTTTGCATATCGATGACGTTTGTTGAAACATATTAGACATAAAAAGGTTTATTCCTTGTTTCATTCAAAAAACTAGCTTCAAGTAGCTCAAAATTAAGTATGTCTTCTAGTGATATATTCAAGTCTTCCATCTCAATATCTAAATTGGGTAAATCCAAGGCTCGTCACCAAAAACCAAGAAAATTCGCAACGACACAACGGTCACTGGGTGCGGTGCCCGGAGACGTGACCGGAGCGGCGCAGTAATAACGATTGCGTACTTTTTCGTACTACAGCGCCGCGTAGGTCACATGTGACCTCAAGGGGTTTTTTTATTATATCTCAGGAACCCTGCACCCTATCGAACCTTAAATGATATCATAGTTTAAGTCTTGACCTAATACATCTATTTCGACAAAATATTTTTTTTGTAATTTTTCTCGTTTGTACTACCGGCAGAGAACGTGTTAAAGATATTAATTAACCTCTCATCTGTCACGAACTGTCAGATTTGTCAGGTTCGTTTTTTGAAAATTTTTCAATTTCCAATTACTCTTATTAAACTGATCAAATTCTATAGGACAGTTCCATGTAAAAGTCTACCATAAACTAAGAAAATAAATACCTGATTTTGGTATTAAAAATACTTAATTATAGTCGCAACATTATGGGACTATTAAGATTTTATAGAAGCAACCATTTCTAAGCATTACTTTTCTAGCAAAGCTGCCATTTATGAGATGATGTCGTGAGCTCGGCTGAGTGTGGTTTTGTGTGATGAAGTTCTGACTTAGTTTTCACGTTATGTATTTTAAACTCTTGTCATATTTTGTTACACACTGATTGTTCACACAATTAAATACTGATATAGCTTTTGGGATTCGGGAAAATTCATTTTTAAAAAGATATAATAGGCTCACAGTGTCGAGTTGTAGTGTCGGTCACATAAAAACATTACTTTTGTCTTTAACTACAGTAAAATTACTTTTACATCAATAAAATTAGAAACTTTCCTACGTGACGGCGTTACTCAAATGATACTGACATTAAAAATTTGTCATCTTTTTTTATAACACCTAAACTCTAAAAAATATTTTTGTAGAGTCAGTCACATTATAGAGTTGATCACGCCCAAAAGTAGCGTTTTGTTTATTATTTTTGCTGATAGATGGTGAAAATAGCTACAGAAAGCAGAGAGAGAGAAGCAGAAAGCTAAATTATTATTTTAAGAACCTGCCAGACCACCTCAAAGTCAAATATAATCCAAAATTTAGCGACGTCTGGAAATGGGAAGCAACTGTCACAAAAATTAGGCAGTAGAATATGAGATTTTTACAGATATCGCAAGAAAATAAGATAAAATTATTGACCTTTAAACTTTATTGAACGTAAGTTAGACCAGCAGAACTGGAAACCTTCTAAAGTAATAGCGACCGAAACTCCATAGTGTCTGGTCGTTCTTACCTCTATAGGGCTCATATAAAGGAAAATTTTTAGCTTAAAAAAATGACTAAAGTCTGCCTATCGCTGGCTCTTGGGTTATTATGTCAAGAGTTTTTGAGAAGATTTCGTGTTGAGTTATTTTTTGACAAATTATTAGTGATTTCGTTTTTGTGATGTTTAAGTTCAAAAAAAGCATTTTAATGAAATAACTAATTATTGATTTGCTTTTATATAATTTTAGAGTTCATATTGTACGTGTTAAGATACATAAATTTTAAGGTGTCATGTAAAACTACCGACTTTTACCTGCACAAAGTTAGTGTAGTGTCGGTCACGTTTTGGGCTGTAGTGTCGGTCACAATTTCTTTTGCTAATAAATATTTTTTTAAATAACTTACAGGTTATGGGTAACCATTTTATAATAGTTTGTTTCATGCACTTTCGATAAAAATACAAAGTAGAGTTATTTAGCACACAGAGAGGAAGATTATTGGTGTTTACAAACACTCTCGGAAACGACTTCCTTTTGCATGTAGTGTCGGTCACGTTTATGTTTGACGAAATAAATGCTATTTGAAAACAACAGTGTATACCATTTTTTCTGCATAAGTTAACTTGTTTAATCTGCTACAAAGCCATCTTAAAATTGATATTAACAACATGATAGTAACCATAATATATGACAAAACAAAACGCATGTCGTATCAAATGTAGAGTCAGTCACATATGGAATTGCCCTATAAAGAAATTACCATGAAAGCTATGTATAATTCTTATATAATTAGAATTTTTAATAAATAAGCTATTAGTCGCAAATTACACATAGTTTTAAATGTTTGAAACAAAATACTAAATCGGTGGTCTGCAAAGTAGAAGAAGAACTTTTGAATAGTTAGGGTTAGGACGCGCGGGGCCTACGACTGTCGTCGGTCGCGCGCGTCTGTCGTAAGCCCCGCGCGACCGTGTCAAAGTTATATGGCACGGTCGCGCGCGGCTTACGACAGTCGTAGGCCGCGCGCGTCAGTCGCGGGCCTCGGAAGCGGTGCCATACATTTTCATACGCTGACTATGGTCGCGAGCGGCCGACGACAGTCGTAGGTCGTGCACGACCGCGATAGATCGCGATGCACGGAATTGTACCTTAAGGCGCCCATTTTGGGCGCTTGACAGATGAGCTATTAATATAAAATATGTAAAGCCGTCGATGCCGACGGGTATGTTATATTCTGAAAATAAAAAACCAAGTACTTATAATTAAGAACAGAATTTAAAACACATAAACACACAGACAGCGCCGCAAAACATAATTTTAATGTTTAGATATACTTAGACTAAGCTTCCTAATCGTTTATAGCCAATAATAATTAGCCAATAAAGTCTTGTAATAAATCTTCGTATAAAAGCGCGACCGCGGGAGAGCTATGGTTTATTAATAAAATAAAGTTATTAAGTATAGACCGGACAAGAGAGGTGTAATGTTTTCGAATGGATATTTTAAGCCTATATTTTATGATTTTACGTACTATTTCTGTCAAGCGAGAGCGGCGCAGTGTTCATGGGTTCTGCATGTCGGCCATATTCTTCATCAGTTTCAAAGCAAGATTCAACACCTAAATGACCGCGTATTCATTTAAGGTTAGTTCTTGAATCTTGCATTATTAGAGGATGCAGAGAACTTAAGAATTTTCAGAGATCTATAAACAGATAGTTTTAAATACTTTTGGAAACTTCCAGATAGTTTTATATGTATTATTATAGATTTGCATTATCTACTATTTACAGAGGAAAGAAAAAAATATAACATACTATAAAACATATCGTACACGACGGAAACGAATATAGGCTTTACTTTTTTATCGAATACCTTTAGTTATTAACATGCAGTTAAAGTTAAAATAAAATTTTCGAACGGAACTCTAACTTCACGCGGGGTGAGTGAACGGGGAAAATCACGTGGTGATTACAATCCTTTTAAGGATTGTAATCACCACATAATATAGTTATTGAATCCTGTAGGAGTAAATGGTTATATAACTTAAACATTTGAGGTTAGCAAATGTGGTCGCGGTCTGCTCTCAATTCCCCGTTAAACTGAAGAGTAAGTAAGTACTCTACTAATTTTAAAAGTCTTCTTAATTGTTTATTTTAGCACACTGCCGTAAATTTTGCTATCGGTTCCGGTTAGTGGTAAGTGGTAACAAATATGCTGATCTAATGCTTATTTGAACACGTCATACGAATTACGATCACGGCCGCACTCAGAGACGGTTAATGATAAATTAATTCTCACTTAGAAACTTAATAAAACACACAGTTTAACAGAAAATGTGTGGAGATGTCAAAATCTTAATTAAAATTAAGTTAACTATTTAAAGAATAATAATCCAGGAGCTTGATTCACAATGCGTTCGACTTGCATTCGACAGTTAAGGGCGTTCCCTCCGGAGATTCCGTAATTGACCGTATTTAAAGCCTTATAAACTCATAATCTGAAAGATACAAAGTTATAATAAAAAAACAGCAATAATCTTGAGTATATCAACATTCTTTTCCCCGTTTTAAATTTTCTATTTTTGTTTATTACACTCATGATATCAGCTTCCAAAGTAATGCCAATTTATTAAAATTCAAGCATTCATTCAGCATCTCCTTAGCATTTACAAATTACTTTCATTTGAAACACACGCCAATAGATCGACAATTCCCCGTTTTAAATTTTTTTAGGACAATTTTGAACGAAGATAAGTAAAAATAATAGGGTTTTGGCGCGATCTCGGCAACGTGGCAAATGTATGGCCAAGGTCGTTTGCTCGGGGGACGGCCTTAACTTTTCTGCGCGACTGCCATTATACGATTATCGAATACCGTGTGTCGAAAGAAAATTGTGAATCCCGGACGGAGCTACTTCCGTGCTCCTGTGTAGCTCACACTACAATAATATTATGATCTTACACGTGTCAAAGTTATGTCATAATAATTCTTATAAACACAGTCAACCTCACAATATGACCACATTTGCATAAAATTTTTAATTTGAAATAATCAAATAAGCAAATCCAAAAAAACCTGACTTTGGAATAACAAATTTAAAAATTCATGCAGGACAATCTGATTAGCGATGAAATCTAGTCAATAGGAGGATAAATTAAATGTGAGTTGCCAACAATGTCCACAGTCCACACGTGCGCGCTTGTCGAGTCTCCACGATCACCGGCGAGTGCCTAGTCGCATGTTGCGGTCAAGCTATAAACCTCAGCCACAGTTTGTTCTGACTACATTATACACACAAACGAAAAAGAAATTTAGGATATGAGTACATAGAGCCTAATGTACACGTTACGGGCTACGGCTGCCCATAGGCAGTTGGGCACTAGCAACACCGGCGTTCTTCTCGTGTACTTTCCTAATCCTAAGTTGTACTCTGGTGTTTCTAATCTTTTCCAGCCTCGTGGCAAATAATATACAACGCGTGATTACAAAATCTATACTAATATTATAATTGGGAAGAGTTTGAGAGTTTGTTTGTTTATTTGTTTGTTTGAACGCGCTAATCTCAGGAACTACTGGTCCGATTTGAAAAATTCTTTCAGTGTTAGATAGTCCATTTATCGAGGAAGGCTATAAGCTATATTTTATCACGCTTAGACTAATAGGAGCGAAGAAATAGAGGAAAATGTGGAAAAACGGGGGAAATTATTAGAAAGGGCTTATATGAACGCGCTAATCTCAGGAACTACTGGTCTGATTTGAAAAATTCTTTATTCTCTCTATAGGCTATCTATCTAATCTATCTAATCTTTCTATAGGCTATATTTTATCACGCTAAGACTTATAGGAGCGAAGAAATATAGGAAAATATGGAAAAAACAGGAGAAATTATTTGAAAGGGCTTATCTCACAAATTACTAGGGCATTTTTTCTGTTATTTGGGTCAGACAAGAAGTAGACTACGTGAAGGATCATGGGCTTTTTTTGTAGACTAATTTGTCTGTGAAATGGCGAAGCCGCGCGGAACGTCTAGATAAGTAATATTAAAAAATATATATTATGTTATAACTAATTATAATCTAGATTCTAGAGTCTAGACTACAAACAAGCTTTTTAAAAGTTTTACTTAATTGTTTTTTATTAAAATAGCATATTAAAATAATACTTATGGTATTAGGTATAGGGAATGCAAATCTCGAGAGATTGGGGCTTGGATATGGGCTATATAAATATGGTATACTAGCTGTCCCGGCAAACGTTGTTTTGCCATATAAAGTATTTCCGATTTCGCCCATATTATTTTACTAGATGATGCTCGCAACTCCGTTCATTTTTCCGGGATAAAAAATCAAAAAAATCAAAATCAAAATATTTTATTTCCAAATAGGTTAACAAAGTTAACACTTTTAGAACGTCGTGTCTACATGAGGCCTACCACTGGTTCGGGAACTAACCCGGCGAGAAGAACCGGCGTAAGAAACTCGCGCGTATCTTATGTCCTTTCCCGGGACTCCAAGTATCTCCATACCAAATTTCAGCAAAATAAATATGGCACCATGGCAACGTCCATCGCTATCCCGTCGCACAAAACATGCATTCTGTCAATTCTATGTCAAATGTCATAATGTTACATGAAAAAAGTTTATACATAGAGTAGAAATAAGAATTTTTAAATTTTGTAATTTTCCCGCGCAATTTTTTTAATTTTTTCTGTCATATTCTTTTCCTCCCGACAATAGCAAACACATCAAAAAAAGAAATAGTGAAATCGGTCCAGCCGTTCAGGCGTGATGTCGTGACCACGGGATATCGGATTCATTTTTATTTATATATACTTAGATAAATGAAGAATCAAAACAATGAAAAAGTATTATAGGTCTACCGTCTACCAGAATCTGATGGCAAATTTTGACAGCAGATTTTCAAAAAATATCGTTGATCATTGGATAAATTTATATATTTGCATGTTTATCACACAGAATCAGCCGCTATAAGGAAAAAAACTTTACACTTCACAGGCCCCGCCGCTTTTTTTTCTTGTCGCAACACGTATGACATTCGCATCCGCATAAAAATCCGCATTGATTTGATGCGGATGCAGATGCAGATGTCCAAATAAGTATATGCGGATGCTCCGCATTTGCGGACGCGGATGCGAATATTCGCAACATCCCTGTACATACATGTAGTAGCGTACCATAACTATACATACTATACATACATACATAGTTAAATACCTACTTAGGTAATATTACGTAGGTACGCGGTAGGTAGGTATGTACTGAAACAATAATTCATAAATGTCATAATATCATGTAATCTTTAAAGATAAAACATAGGTGCACAATATTTATGTAGGTAGTAATAGCACAGCAAAAGATAATTTTTATCATCCACGTCACACGTGTAACGAAAAGTTTGATGTTCTTGCACCAGTATCTAAACCGGATAAATTTAAGAAATGTCTGAAATTGTTTAACAATCATCCACAAATTACAAAATTGATATTTTAAAAGTAACGAGTTACATACTAGTCGTTTATGAAAGTTAATGTCTGCTATGTTTGACGGTAACATAATAGAGAAAGATTTGTTTCTTAGAATCAGTTTATTCCGTACGTGACGTCATTTGGAACAGGCGGCTACTTCCTCGATCATAAGATTTATATTTTATTTAGTTACGTACAAGTATGTTTGTACATACAGATTACAGATCAGCTGTCGACATAAGTGGGCAAAGAAACAATAAAAAATAATAATAAAAGAATCATGAAAATCGGTCCATAAACGGCGAAGTTATGGTTGAACATACAAAAAAAAAGACGGGTTGCACTCCGGGAGTGCCGGCAGAAGTGAAAACTTGATTATTAACGTTGTGCATTTTTTTAACCCATTTTTTATGAAAAACGATTATTAAAAAATCGATTTTTTAATTAATCGAAACCCTTACAATCGATTAAATTTTTAACCCATTTTTTATGAAAATCGATTTTAAAAAAATCGATTTTTTTAATTAATCGAAACCCTTACAATTCGAGTTCGAGTTCGAGTTTTCGAGTTTTCGAGTTTTCGAGTTTTCGAGTTTTCGAGTTCGATTTCGAGTTCGAGTTCGACACAAAACACTACTCTCCAACCGTCTTACGGTTTTCTAGTTTTCGAGTTTTCGAGATTTCGAGTTTTCGAGATTTCGAGTTTTCGAGTTTTTGAGTATTCGAGTTTTCGAGTTTTCGAGTTTTCACAGTTTTTACCCATCCCACAAAAGTGCTCAACGCCGCTAAAGAAGTTTTCACTTCAAAAATATAAACAGACGAACCTCCTCCTTTTTGGAAGTCGGTTAAAAATAGTAATAAATATCAGCACTCTCAAGACTTTCTTGTTAAAAAATAAGTAGAAGTATCAAGTAGGTAATAAGTATTATGTAGTAGAAGTTCAAGAAAATATCAAAAGCTAAAATTATATCGACATAATTACGCAAAAAATCAAATACCTTTAATCTACTCCTTTTATGCACGTTAGTATACCTAAAATACGGAAATGGAATGTTAGGAAACGCTATGGAAACAGGTGCCAAGTTAATTTCTGCGTACAGTCAAGCAACTAATCCATTAGAATTTAGAATCCTTACGAAAATTTATTGAACCACTTCTAGGTACAAAATGGGTGTCCAAATTAAAAAAGTATTCATGAAAAAAATCATTAATAACAATGTTGCGCCACACGACAGATGCAAGGACAATGGTGCTCCACTAGACGCCTCATTGACTCCTCAATTGTACATTCATACCCCAATACAACCCTCGTGTGTTAATTTGAATAGAAAACAACGCCATTCATACGACTGCAATAATTGTACATTGATACCGTGTGGCTCAAGCAAAATTTGCGAGTAGAGTCTCATAATAATGGTAAGTGATAACGGCAAATACTATCAGCTATGAGTTATGACGCATGACAATGATTACGAATTAAGTCTATAGCGATAGATTAGACAATATTTTGCTTGTTCGTCACATAATAATATCTTTTGGATGATATTTGAAAACAATAGGCTTCTATGTAAGAATGTACTTGAGGGATTAGTAAAAAGTATAAATCGCCAGAAAGATACTTGTTGTTACCTAGCACCAAAAATCAGAATACATAGTATTTTATAGTCCTTTCATTGAGAACATCAAAATCGCCAATACAGCGCTTTTACTGTTACTTTTATAAAGTTTTAGGGCATCAGAGATAGACAGAGAGTATCAGTCACAAAAAAAATTATCAATCTTTAAACACTTATTAAAATGTAAGAGTGAAATGAACTAAAAGCGATTGTAAAAAGTTTAAAAGCCTTGACGGGCTCTGATTGGAACCACATGACGCCGTCGTGAAATAAATTAAAAAACAATCACCAGCTCATTTGAGTAAACAGAAAAAAATGTTTAAGCCTCGCTGCAACCGTGACATTTGCTCCCGAAAACAGATCATGGAGTTTCAAACAAAAAAGGCACCGTCGACCGAAATTCGTCGGCTGTCGATCGTTTAGTCGAAGCCCGAACCGTCGACGCCTAACTTTTTGTTTTAGGAGCTTCGATGCTCGTAGCGTGGGAAAGCTAAGCGAGGTCAGGTGGTAGCACATGTGTTTCGCCTCGGTTTAGGGTGTTTAAAAATAATATTAAACAAAACACTAGTATACCAGACGAAAGTCGTCGCGGGGGACTGTATGTTTCACCTCACTCTCTGCTGGTGGTCCATAAACAATAACAAAGCATTTTATCTTCGTTATGATGAGCTCGATATGATACCGAAACCTCTCGTCTGCGGTATACTCGTATTACCATTAAATATTTACAGCGCTTGCACTTATCACGTTTAGGGTGCAATCGTTTCGTGCGTTTTGTGATAAGTAGACATGGTACCATGGTGCCATAGTTTACAAATAGCCAACGGGATTATTAAGCTTATTTACGCTAACATTTAATAAGGTCTTCCTAAAAAATCTGTTATTATTTAATTACTGTTATTTTATCTCTGGTCCGCTACTGAATCCGTACACCAAATTTTTCCTTGAAACTCACTGAACACACGTAGTGAAGGTGCCCTAAAAAATAAATCATGTTATCGAGCACCGCCCATAGCTCCAGTTGGACACATGAGCCCGTGGGAGGGAAATCGTAATGGCCAAGAATTAGCGACGTGGGTGTCCGCCATTCTGTATTATGCACTTTTTTCGTGCACTGACTGCGATCTTTTTACGCGCTGGTGCGTAAGACTGAATGAACCCCCGTAAACATGGCCATTGCTGTACCTACCCTATTATGTTCACGTGTACTGACTACGGACCAAGATTTTGAGAAAAGGTAAATAATCTCCATCGCACACTTTATCTGTTCAACAAAGTTGTAGTAAAAATACGTCGCATTATTGATGATTTTGATTAGTTACTGCATAGTTATGAGTTATGACTTACGTCGAGTATAAGTAGCCTACTTATACTCGACGTAAGTCCATAGAAATGGTGGTCAATAGCAGTGATATGTTATGTACCCTAGTACATAATACCTGTCTGGTCAATAGACTAAATATCTTATTTATAATATACCTATTAGCACACATCTATTAGTGCTTGTAAATATTTGTATACTTAAGTAGATACAATAACAAAGAGCTCTATATTTCTGAGTAACGATGCTTTACAATTTGTATCATCGTAAAAATAACGACAACAATTATTCGTAAATCAAATTAATAATATCTAAGTATGTTGAGACTTGAGGTGGGTACTTAAGTATTTTTCTTCCATTTTTACCTGACAACTGACAAGGATTTGAGCAAAAACAATACGGAAGCTTAGTCACTAACAGACAGTAGGTAGTAGGTACCATGTTCCAAATGTTAATAAAAACTGCGGAAGATTAAGTATTACTTACAAGAAGTAATATATTCAGTGAAACCTTTTTATATTATTTTAACCAGCTTAGCAGCATACAAAAAATCGTAATAAGTATTATGTTTGTGGGTAAGGTACTGAAAAAATTAACCCGACAGTATATTTACTACTTGAGTGGTGAAATATAATTAACTAGTACCTACTTGCAAATCAAGGAAATGCGTCATTGAAAACTGAGCTGTGCCATCAATGCGGAAGCACGCTGACGTCGATTATGTCAGCCAATATCAGCAGGGTCAATATCAACACCAGACTCATCTTGGTGCTTCGGTATAGAAGTTAAATGAAATACGATTACACGAATATATTTTTTTATTAGAACTTACACTTACGGTTACAAGTTTCCTTAGAATTAGAATAGGAATTGGAATAATATGAACAATGGCTCCGACAAACAAATTTTAAAGTAAATTGAACATCGCAGGTCTTAGATACTCAGCCACTCAATTTAGTTTTAAACTTCCTATTTAGAAGTACATACTCGTAAGAATAATTTCCAAGTCAAAATCTAGACGTGCGTGTTTCAGGGATTGAATAAAATGTTATATGTTCCATTTGTTGATGGATTGCGGTTAGCGTTACATCAGTTTGATAATAGTTAATAGTTATATAAGTGGTGCGGTGAACACAGCGTGTCGGAGAGAAAGCAGATCGGCCTTGGCAGTGAAGCGAGTGCACTGGTCCGCAGCAGAGAGCTGTCGCACGGCGCACCTCACGAGTCACGACCGGCGAGGTCACGCCTTCGACAGTAATTGGTTTAGATCACATAGAAATCCCAAACTCATCCATATTCCGCAACGTCTTGCTTAGGCAGTTAGGTTAAGGCACCATAGAAATGGTTTCTACGGAAGAATAGATAAAGTGACAATTGAAAAAATCCGCCAGATTGTCTCTGAAATCTGTCAATATTTCTATTCCTATGGTTATCCGTAGAAAACTACCGAGTCACGCTAAATCTGCAATTATTCCGATGTTTTATGAGCTAAGTGTAAAATAGCTTTTCGAATAGCTGGATATACCTAAACGAGTAGAGCAATTTTCTAGTTGGCAATTTGACATACAAACAATGTCAATTTTATGGCCTACTACAAAATCATAAGGGCCTGATAGACGTACGAACTTAATTTCGTACGTCTATCAGGCCCCTTCTTAAACTTAAAGGTCGCTTATGAGTCATGACTTATGAGATTGCAATGAGCACCCGATTTGAACACCACCGCGCCGGTTACCGTACTGTCCCATCGGAAACCGGCATAAATAATAATGGTTGCGTGATCCAATGACATTTTGAACCGTTCCTAGGAAATTAGCTTTTCTAAAACAACCTTCCGAGAGGTTATTGAATTGATTACAATTATTATAATCGTTAAGGGCGACTACTATCACATTGTTTACTGATTTATCACTTATCAGGTTGAATGAATTAGTGTTGATTGATATCAGACAACTTCCATTATTCATGCTTCCATATTATTTGTTTCCTGTGCCATAATAGGAATATTTGCCAATCGATGATAATTAAAACATTGAACATAATAATACTTATGTTGGCGATTGGCTGGACAGACCAGAGCCAATACTTCTGTTTTTGAATATTTGTTTACTTTTCTATGTCACATTTTTTCGTATTGACAATTTATATTTTCGATGTATTTTTGATCTAGTCTATCTCTGAACCTTGAACATTATAGTTGTCGCTTCACATTGTGTATCATTTGGTAGTTATTAGTTATCCTCGTTATCGTTCATACAGTCCACCTCGCCCATCGCTATCAACTTATATGTAGTAACTAGTAACATGTAGTCCGCATCTTATCGTTGCATCGAAGTTTGCTTATCGCACGGGAACTGCGATTATTCCCAGATAAAAACCATATTGTGCCCATGAACGTAAAAAAAAAGGCGGACGGAGTCTTGTTATATACAAAACGGTGTCTTCACTTTTCTTCAGAGTCGGCCACGCACACATTCTGACGCCTGTCAAATGGTATGGACTAGCGCAAGAATGTGTGCGTGCGGACCGTGTACATACAGCCAGCTGGCCGACTTTGAACGACACAGTTTTGTGTATGGTGGGACTCCGTCCGCCTTTTTTTATACGTCCATGATTGTGCCTATTTCCGAAACTCAAGAGTTTTGGTATTACATGTATGACATACTAGCTGTTGCCCGCGACTTCGTCCGCGTGGACTTCAGTTTATAGATGGTTTATAGCGCGCGGTGTCAACAAAATTGGTGTCAAATTTAAAAGCTTTTTAAAACCCTGGTACCCCTTAAATCAAAATACCCAAAAACAGCTGTACAGTGTGCACATAATATTTCATTTTTTAAATTAAGTAAACTTTATTTGAAATACCAAATTTAAAGCTTATTTAGCCCCCCATTACACAACTTTAGCATGAGCTTTTTAAACTTTAGCATGAGCATTTAAACTATTTATCATTGGTAGGTTTAAGGTTACGTCACTGCATAGATAAAGTACTGAGTAGTGAGTTATTTAATAACGTGTATAACAATCGAAAGAATCGAAAATCCTAACATAATATGGTGCCACCTCTTATAGAAAGACTTATGAGCAAGTGATAGCGAGATGTAGGCGACTCTTAGCGCCATCTGTTATGAATTTTTGGAACTAATTTAATTTGAACAAATTTACGCATTTTCGCCCCCTTACAACCCCTTTTTCCAGTTAAAAAGTAGCCTATGTCCTTTCTCAGGCTTTAGACTATCTGTGTACAAAATTTCATTACAATCGGTTCAGTAGTTTTGGCGTGAAAGCGAGACAGACAGACAGACAGACAGACAGACAGACAGAGATACTTTCGCATTTATAATATTAGTATAGATTTATTGTTATTGACCGGCCAAGATTAAGCAGGATCAGCGGATCTTCGCATTATGTGCATACCTACTGCATACACATTACGTGAAAATGTCACGCTATTTTCTTGCTCGCAAGTTTTCACGCACTCGCAGCACTTTCATTGTCATTGAACTTGGAAAGCGGGGATGCTCTGTCATTGTCATGACGCCTGAGAATGCGCTCTCACTCAGATGAAGCAGCATGCGTGATGCAACCGCTGTAATGACAATTACGAAACAATAGCTAATATCTAAAATTTAAATCGTCAATAATAATCATATAATGATCAATATATTTTTCCTTGTTAAAATAATAATATTATAATTTATAAATCGTGATAGGGTGCATAGTTTTAATTCATCAAATCACAGAAGTTGTAGGTGATTTTCTTTTGGAAATATTAAGTACATACTTTGGTTACTGTTAATTGTTGACTTTAATAAACTGAAAAAAGAATTAGAATATGTAGATGACAATCATGTTCTATCGAATTGATTTTAGCATTTTGATGACACTGGTTCAAATTGTTCGGGGAAGGAAATTGTGTTGGCGCCCTCTGGCGTTTAAGGTCCTGGACAACTTGACAGTTTCCGGTATTGGCAGGTTTTGTTGTAACATGCTGTTATTATTATTTGCGTCTATGCCTCACCGAAATGAAATACATATACTTATAGTCTAAGATCCCACCGCAGAATTGTGCAGGTATCGAGTACACGCTTAAAACCACATTTTTACAAATATTTATGATAAGGAGAACATATTTCTACTGGGGTGCCAGTCCAAATGTGGCCGCAACTATTTTTAAAAAATTAAAAAAAAATTGAGTTTGCGGGATAAAATGTTTTCATCAGGTATTGAAAGCAAACATGGTTCATTTCACGGCAATGAGTATAGAGATTTAGAAAAACCCGGTGTGCCATTGGGCACCCGGCCGCAACTCTATTGTAACCAGGCGTGAACAGGTGCGATTTCGATATATTTTTGCATCCATAACGTATATTGATCTTTTATATATCATATGGAAGCTTATTTTCCTCTTATTATTATAATATAGGTGTGCCTAATTAAATCTGGCCGCAAATAAGGCGTGCCGGCTGTCAAAGATGGCAAACTATCGAAGGTTGAGGGAAAGGGAGCTAGCGCGTAATTACAAGTCTAACGAGGATAGTGATTGTACATCATGTTAGTGTACTTAACCATCGGTTCAAACAATAGTAATAATCGGCCAAGTGCGAGTCGGACTCGTATTTTTTATATTAAATTTGTGTTTTTGTATGGGGGCCGCCCTTATTTTTTAATTTTACTTTAATTTTATTATTAGTAATTAAATTGCACATTTCATTGAAGATTTCATGAAATTTTAAAGTGCCTATCCATTACCGACATAAAGCGAAAAAGGCCAAAAAAATCACTTAGTATTTTTTTGTTATAGCGGCAACAGATATTATAGACAATCTGTGAAAATTTCAGAAGTCTAGCTATAGCAGTTTTTGAGATACAGCCTGGAGACAGACATACAAACAGACAGACAGAAGATAGACAGACAGACGGACAGACAACGAAGTCTCAAAACTCAAACTCAAACTCATTTTTTTTATTCAGAATAAATTTTTGCAAATATGTATATTCTGAACGTCTACATCAGGGGTCGGCAAGTAATTTTAGGTGCAGTAATGTTACGCGCTATTTCCCTTTCCCTCAAACTTCGATAGTTTGCCATCTTTGACAGCCGGCACCCCTTACTTGCGGCCAGATTTAATTAGGCACACCTATATTGTAATAATAAGAGGAAAATAAGCTTCCATTTGATATATAAAAGATCAATATACGTTATGGATGCAAAAATGTATCGGAATCTTACCTGTTCACGCCTGGTTACAATAGAGTTGCGGCCAGGTGCCCAATGGCACACCAGATTTTTCTAAATCTCTATACTCATTGCCGTGAAATGAACCATGTTTGCTTTCAATACCTGATGAAAACATTTTATCCCGCAAACTAATTTTTTTAAATTTTTTAAAAAATAGTTGCGGCCACATTTGGACTGGCACCCCAGTAGAAATATGTTCTCCTAATCATAAATATTAGTAAAAAGGTGGTTTTAAGCGTGTACTCGATACCTGCACAGTTCTGCAGTCGTATCTCGTACTATTACATCAAAGTGTTTGATTTACTTTGGTTTAGAAAGTATGTATTTAAATAAAAATTTGTAAACGAAGATACATGATGATATACTTACACAAAATTACATATTAAAATATAAGTCTATGTACAGTCAAGATACGCGCGGGAAACAATATCCTTCTTATAACTGAGGTAAAAATTCATACTACTTAATCCATATACCCATCCTCCCTTGTATTACCTATATAAATAATCGGCCAAGTGCGAGTCGGACTTGCGCACGAAGGGTTCCGTACCGTTATATGTAGAGCAAAAATAGGCCAAAAATTTGCTTTTTTTTTGTACGGAAGCCCCCATAATTTTTATTTTATTTAAATATTATTATTAGTTATTAAAGTACACAAGCAATCAAGGCTATTGTAAAAGTTTCAAGTACCTACCTGTTGTCATTATTGATATCAAGCAAAAAAGGCCAGAAAAATCACGTTTGTTATATGGGAGCCCCCCTTTAATATTGATATTATTTTGTTTTTAGTATTTGTTGTTATAGCGGCAACGGAAATACACAATCTGTGAAAATTTCAGAACTCTTGTGAACGCCATCGTCCCACGCGAAAAACATACCATCCTCATCACCTTGATGAGCGGCAGTCTTCCACAGTGCGTTTTTCGCGTAACTTTCTGCCGCGCACTGTAAAACTCTGGAACGAACTGTCACCAGCAGTATTTCCGGACCTATACGACCTGCAAACCTTCAAGAAAAGAGCGTATTCCCTCTTAAAAGGCCGGCAACGCACCTGCAGCTCTTCTGATGTTGTCAGTGTCCATGGGCGACGGTAGTTGCTTACCATCAGGTGACCCGTTTGCTCGTTTGCCCCCTTATTTAATAAAAAAAAAAACTCTAGCTATAGCGGTTCTTGAGATACAGCCTGGAGACAGACAGACGGACAGACAGACATCGAAGTCTCATGAATAGGGTCCCGTTTTTACCCTTTGGGTACGGAACCCTAAAAAGTGAAATATATTCCATAAATCCATATTCCATACTATAATTGATAAAAGTAGAGACAGAACAGGCCTCGTCGTCATCTCATTACAGGAAAGTAAAAATAACGCAATCAATAATTCTCGTATTGTTTAGCTCCTTTGGTAAAACAGAAGTAACGCTGACTATGCACATTGCACATGGTATCCATACTAATATTATAAATGCGAAAGTGTGTCTGTCTGTCTGTCCGTCTGTCTGTCTGTCTGTCTGTCTGTCTGTCTGTCTGTCTGTCTGTCTGTCTGTCTGTCTGTCTGTCTGTCTGTCTGTCTGTCTGTTACCTCTTCACGCCCAAACCGCTGAACCGATTTGGCTGAAATTTGGTATGAAGATACTATGAGTCCCGAGAAAGAACATAGGATACTTTTTATCCCGGAAAAATGTACGGTTTCCGCGCGATAAACGAATTTTGGCGCAACGGAGTTGCGGGCGTCATCTAGTTGTATGATATTTTATAAGTATTCTTATACGTGTAATTTGTATAGTATCGCAAAAAGTAAATTGGCAGTGGAAAATTTTTAGTCTGCCTATTCCAATCATATTTTATTAAAACAGAATAGAATCTATGAAGTGCTTAACGAAATGAATACCAGAAAAGTAGCTTTAAAGTTAAACTATTTAAAACTATTAACTTTCAGCGTTTAACTTCTTATTTTTAAGAAAACCAAGCTCTATTGTTTCAGATTTTCTCGTAAGTGTAAGTTGTAGGGCTTCGAGTGCCCTCGTACTTGTGGGAAACTGTTGGACGAGCACATGCAACGCTTCACCGACTTCGAAAACTACATCGCACCTGGAACAAGAAATATTTTGAGCCGTCTTCGGCTGCCTTTTAGTCAGCCCCAGATTTATAAATAAGTCGTTATATAGGCCACGGCCTTAGCCCTTATAGGGGCGACAGCGTCCCTTATAGAGACCACGTAGAGACCCTACAGATTTCGTGCATAGAGAGTTTACTGTAAAAATATCAGCGCAGAAAGAGTATTTTTTTTATCATGACGATTTGCCCATAAGAACATTTCTCATAAAGTAAATAAAATAATAGAAGTTAAAAGTCGCTGTTTCGTTGAGGGACACAATATACAGTAAAGTAAGTATTATTACTTTGTTTTATTACATCCTATACCTAGATAAACAGTACCTAATACATACCTAATTAGTAAAACAAATTATACCTCATAAATGTAAACAATTCTGTTTCATTACTAATAACTAATAACCTAGTTTTTGCAACATTTTCCTATCCAGCCTTGGCAATAATTAAAATAAAGAATTATTTACTGCAAAATTTAAGTATTTCCGTTTCCCTGCTTCAATTTCCTTCCTTTTAACTGTAGTTAATTTCCTTCCTATTAAAACTAAAAAGATAAAAGCAATTACAGCCACTGCTCGGAATAATCAATATTTTCCTGCAGTGGCGTTGTTAAAATAATATGTATTATTCTAAAACTGATATTAAATGTAAGATTGTCTTACTTAGTTTATATTAACTACATAGATAGAATCAATTTTATAATATTATATCATAGGATAGTATTGACATGACGTGGTTTTATTAACCTATCAACCCCCGGACACCGGCGACCGCTACAACAATAGAATAACAATAGATTTCCAAGAATCCGCGATCGAAGGATTAATTAAATTTTAATAAAATTGTATGTTCAATGATTACTCCATAGATTGCCCTGTTCAAAAAAATCAGTGCTCACAATAAGAAAGGCGGAGGAATTGCGCTTCATTGGTGTCGCCGTTACGCCCTTCCCGACTCCCAACCCCGCTCCCTCGAAACTTCGTAAACACCAACTGACGCCGACAACGTGGACTACCTTACCTTCACCATAATATTAACAATATGGTCGAGTACACGTATGACGTAATATGTGTAGTACTATATTTTCCTTAGTCTATAGCAGTGGTTCTTAACCGGTGGTCCGCGGACCACTGGTGGTCCCTGAAGACATTCCAAGTGGTCCGCGAAGCCATCCTAAATTCGCCCATGACTATTAACAATGTCGGATGTTAAAAACAGCAACTTTACAGGAGAGCGATTAAATTGTGAATAACTTTTTACTTATTTCAAGTAGAATCATAAAATTTCAGGGTTGTGCTCTATAAGTTATTTACGTTTAGTATATTATTAGGAGTATCCCGTATTTTATGAATAAATATGAGAAAAGTCACTTCTGACCTTTTTAACGGAGTACGAGTAATGCTGATTTGTCGGAAGTGCCAGAACCGACGTTGTTGCTTGTACAGAATCATTGATTGCTTGTCGGAAGTGGCACTTACGCCATTGTTAAGTGTTAACTTTTTATTAAAAAATATGTCGTATGTAGAAATTTCCAACAAAAATGACAACGATTTAAAGAAAATATATCTTTTTTATGGACTTCTGTCAAATAAAACGTGAAAACAATGTATGTATGAAAATACAAAACATTTCTTATGACGTAAATAATTCGGAAAATCAAATTTTCGTCCGAAATGTAAATTAACTTAAAACATTGAAATAAAAAATTATTGTCATCACTATTTTGTTGACTTTTTGATATCATAAATTAAATTAACTTAACAAAATTAATATTTTTTTTGTATCAATCATAAAGAGGAAAAGTTTGTTTCGTCTTTGAAAAAGTCTTTGTATCTTTGTTTGTATTGAATAGGTTCAATAACTACTGAACTAATTTTAAAAATCTCTTACCCTTGGTAAGCTACATTGTTTGCAAAGAACATAGGCAGTGTATTATTCAGAAAAATATTAGGGATCATACAGAAAATCACTAAAATATAACCCAAAGTGGTAAAAATTTGCATAAAATTACATTATTTCGCTTGCGCTGCGAAAAATACAGCTGACTTATAGAAATAATATTACAAATACTTATAGCGTTCATCATTATCTACAAAAAAGTCCAGGACAGCATATATGTATCTTTTATGGTTAACGAATGGTAACCATTTCTTTCATTAAAAAATTAACTTCAAATCATCTCCTACTAGCGTGGCTTTTTTTTTGCATATTAACAATTAATCCTTACCTAAATAAATATTTAAATATTAATTGTGATTCTGTAAACAATAGAATTGTCTTTTAAATTATTACCATGGGGCAAACATTTTAGAAGTTAGGTCAGTTTGATTAAAGCTTAAAACAAGGCGCCGACGCGGCAACGGCGGTGGCTACCACGAATTTGTAATAGAAAATATTATATTTTCCAAGTCGAACAACTTGCTATGGATCTTATAGACATCTGCCAAATACGCTGGAGAGATGAATTTGCCCAAATATGTGGGAAATACAGAAAAAACTGACGAAGGACTGACTGTTTTGCAGGTCCATTAATTTGTCAGCGAAACGAAGTTTGCCGAATCAGATAGTTCTTTAAACATTTTTAGGGTACTTACGTACTACCACAGCCTTCGTTTTCATGAAAAACTTAGATTATTATTTATTAGATTAATTAATCAAAAGCAGTCTTCTTCATCCTAGATTATCTATTTTTTCTAGAGAATGATTTCACTTGTGCATATCTGAGTAAATCTATATGTTTGTTAAGACATATTGCAAGCTCTGCATTTACAATGTCTACAAGATCAGCAAGGCTAATCAAACTAGCTACTCAACGAATTTGAGAAAATTATAATAATAGTATAGGAAAAAAATGCTCATGGAAATCTTGTGACTGAAGTTAAGCCTAGTGTGAAAAAAGGTCCTTTTAATACCTTTTTTACGATTTTTTACAGTATAGCTTATGTTTTATTACTGTTATGTATTAGAAAAATGCCTAGAAAATCAGCTATTAGACACCAGATCGCCAAAACACGATTATTGAATTAAAAAATTATATTCAATCATTGTGTATGTGTGCCAACAAAAACTTAATTTTCGGACAAAAATGACCTATTTTGAAGCCTTCTAAAAATTGTTTAAAGTCTGTAAGCAACGACAGATATTGTACAAACTACAAGCGCCATTTAATCAATAAGAAATATAAATGAAATAATTATGAGGTAGTACTACCGTCGCATAACAATGTCGGAAGTGGTACTACCGACAATTTAACTATTTATAAAACCGATTAAGAATGTCGTATGTGGTACAACCGACATTTTACACATTTGAAAAACCGGTTAAGAACGTTGGATGTGGCACATTCGACAATTTTAAATGACCTACGATAAAATGTTAAAGAAGGTAAGCGTTTATCTTATAATCAAATCTAAAGCAATAAAACATAAGCTATACTATTCAAAATTTACAAAAAATATAATAAATAATAGTAAATACCATTTTCCGCACTAGTATTAGCTTCAATCATAATATTTCCATCAGCGTTTAATTCCCTATTGCTATATTTTTCTTAATTTCGTTGAGTACCTAGTTTGATTAGCCGTGCTGATCTTGTAGACATTAAAAATGGCGTCGAAAATTAAAAAATATAACTAAGGTTGCGAAAAAAAAACAAATGAGAGCGCGAGGTCCATTCCCTCCGTTGACATAGTCGGAAATGGCACATCGAGCGCTCTCACTCGCCCCCGCGTCCCGTTAACAACGTAGGTAGTGACTACCCGACATTGTTAGCGGACTATCTTAGTAATATACTACATTTTTAATGTAGCTATTTCAGAAACTATGCATAATATATATTTTTTCTTTTCAGCTAATGATAGCCTTGGTTATAAGGACATGTTTTATGAAATAAAAAAATTGTCGATTTTGCACATCCGACATTGTTAATAGTCATGGGCGTAATAATAGGTGAGAATTCACAAGTTAGTAAAGAGTATGCACTATGCAGTCACAAAAATCACATTAAATTAAAATCTCTAACTTAGATTTTCGCCAAATGAAAAATGAGTGCTAATTTTATACTTAATTATTTATAGTTGTGTTTGTTTTCTTTATCAAACCATCCTTAATTTAGGAAAACCACCGGGGTGGTCCCCGGCAAGACAAACATTTGGTAAGATTACCTACATTTTGTACCTAGATGTGTATTGAGTTACAAGTTTACCCGAGCGAAGCTGGGTTTTCATCTAGTAATACCATAGTTTATGCCTTATGGCTTATCATTCAACTGGGCACTAAGAAGTAAGAACTAACAACATAAAGAACTTTCATACAAACTTACCTATGTTACTGCACTACTGTTACCGCCGGTTCTTCTCGCCGGGGTAGTTCCCGAACCGGTAGTAGACACTAGGCACCATGCATTGTAGAACTTATCTCCGTTCGACGTTCAGAGAACCTTCTTCTTCTTCTTAGCTCATTCCCACTTTACGTAGGGTCGGCTCTCCTAGTACATTTGCGCCAAGAAATTCTATCTTGGGTTGTCGATTTAGGCAATCGCTTTGGTCATACTGGTCCACCATGTGGCTGGGGGTCTGTCTCTAGTTCTCTTAGCTTCTGGGAGACTCAACGCCATTTTAACAATGTAGTTGTCTCTGCGCATAATGTGGCCATACCATCTTAAGCGTCTCTCGGTCAGTTTTTCGGACACTGGAGTTATCTTGAAGCTTCCCCGGACATATTCATTTCTAATTTTGTCAAGTTTAGTTACCCCTCCAGACCATCGTAACATTTTCATTTCTGTAGTGTGGAGCTTTTGTATGTGTTTCCTTGACTGTCCAACATTCTGAAGCATATAGCATTGCAGGTCTTACCGCCATTTTATATACTTTTCCTTTTATACGGATTGGCATATTTGAGTCACAACTCACATAGTACATCGGTTAACGAATTCCATTTCTGCCATGCAGTACTAACTCTATGTGATACATCAGCCTCTATCTCTGCATTGTTCGAGATAATTGACCCCAAGTATTTAAATTGTGTAACTTTAGGGACTGGTGTTCGATTTGGATAGAAAATAGTCGATGTGCTGGTGGGACTCTGCCTAAAAATGCATTCCAGATGTTCCGTTTTTATCGGCTAAGTGCTAACCCTAAGCCCTACATTTTCCAATGCATTAATCCACAGAGTCAGTAAATTTTGCAGTTCATCTGAGGTCTTAGCTATAAGAACTATGTCATCAGTAGACATCGGATTATATGCACGATCAAAGTGCCGAAATATGCATGCAAATATGCACGAAATATGCACAAAATATGCACAATCAAAAGTCACTTATTATTAAAAAAATTTATTTTTGGAAGGGTTTTACGGTGTTGCCCATAGTAAATGCGCCAATTTCCATAATTCCATCAAATCCAGGAATTTTTTTTCCGATTTCAATTTTAGTGCCCATGGAAGTTCATTACTTACCTACTTTATTCAAATTTTTTTCTAATGTTGCTAACTACAAAGAAACATTTTGTTTCTAGTAAGATATCGTACCTATCGGGTACCTATTCGGGTGGATATTTCAAGTATTTTGATCTATTCGTACCTCTGTTTCGTGGCCTCGAAGTGTATGTATTATGATAGCTAGTTTGGAGACTACGAGTGCAAAATATGGCCGAAATATGCACTATCACCGGAAAATTTCCAAAATATGCACTATCGCCTAAAAAGTGCCATTATATGCATTTGCATATGCAAATATGCAAATGCATATAATCCGATGTCTAGTCATCAGCATATAGAATATTCCAGGGTAATGGCCTCTGAATGTCCTTGGTTCGACGTTCAGAGAATATTTGAAAAAATGTATTCTGAATAAAAAATTTTGAGTTTGAGTTTGTTACTTCATCTCTATATGGCATGAGCAGAAAATTTGATCCCGGGATTCTGACCTACCTCAAATAAATTATTCATACAATTCGGAAGCGGACATAACTAGCAATTCTAATATGATCTAACCGAGTAGCCATTACGTATAATAAAACTGTTAGAAAACAATTTCCGTGCCGTACGCTGACTCTACGCTGGGTAATTAATCTTAGACCTTGACAATCTCTTATCGTTTAGGGAAACGCTGCGGAAATCACCCGATACTTACAGTTACGGATTTTGTATTCGACGTAGTCGTATTACGTAACTGTTGAAATAATAACAAGTGACACACACGTGGTGAGCCGTGAGAGACGTATCACGTAGGTTACACGCTCAGTTTCTCATCAATTCGGTCCATCAATCTGGTAAAGATTAACGCGAAACAGAACGTCTAACCCAATTGATGGACTGATCATATTTTTTATGTACTTTTCGGTCAACAGTCTGTCGTCAATCACAGATTGATGGACTGAACATTAATTTTAGAAAATAATATAAACTTAAAATCACAAATTCACTACTAAAAATACAAACTAAAATAAAATATACAAATATCCAAATATATACAAACTTAGAATATAAAATTATAAAAAGAAAAACTTTCCCAGGTCGTCCCCATTTGGCAGAGTGCCCAGTAAGCTGACAGCATTGCCACGTTGAATTGCAATTGCTATTCGCTGTGCTAGGTAGCTCCCGGCTCTGGGGTCTCGGGTGGCTTCAATAAGCCTCTTAGATATTTCGCTAAAAAGCTTATGTGCCCCCGGACCCCATGCGCCTTGGGTTTCTACCCCAAACGGTTCAAATATGAGATCTCCGCCGAGGTTCTCATATTTGCGTTTGGTTGGCGGCAGCGACCTCACAGCTCGAGGTGCCCTGAACATGAAACGGGGCGAGTGTATCGACACAAGTAGCGTCCCACACAAGGGCCCGTCCCACATTCCAGGGAGCCAGGGTCATTCCATCGGGTCTCTTGCCATCGTCGCGAACCAAACCGGAAGGCTCCAGTATCGCTGGCACGCCGGCAGTGACAAGAGCCCGACGAATGAGGTCGTTTAGGCGTAGTTCGTGATGTCGAGAGAAGCGTCCAGCGCTTCGCGAGCAGCACAACCCGTGATGACCGTAGCTATCTACGTGCGTGCCGCAAACACATTGATGGGGGACGACGTGGGGAGCACCAAGACGCAGAGCAGTGGCTAGGCGGAATGTATTTCGGTCCAGCAATGTTCCTGTGTTTTTGGATGGTAGTGTCTGCAGCCAAGCTCCCGACTCCCACCTCTCCACGGCCAAAAGGCGAGTTCGCTCTGCGACGCTGGTAGACGTGTTTAAGAGTTTATTCACCAGTTCGCAGACGGGCCCGTCCCAGAGCCTCTGTGAAGATGTGTTCACGGGGACCTCGCTGCCGGCACTAGCAATATCCTAGGCGTCCTTGGCCTCGTCCGCAAAGGGAATGTCTAATGGGCAAGATGAGGGCTCTAAAATTTTGGCTATTACTTGTCGATTTGCGTGAACTGAGGACAAGAACGCCGGTAAAGCTACGTCAAAAGTTTTCCGTATTCCCAGGCCACCGAACCTTACGGGTAGCGTGGCTTGGGTCCAGGAACGTTCATCAAATTTGATGTTTAAAATTGTGGAGAGCGTATGTTTTAGGGTGTCATCTAAGTATGGAGAAGTTGTGGAAACTTCCAGAGCTGACAACACCGCAAAATATACGTAAATTTGGGAACGAATAAACAATGCCGAATCAAAGTAAATGCCATGTGACTGTTGATTTGCATAAGACGGTCTAAACTTTCACTAAAATTTTGAAATTTTTTCATTTATATAGTCCGGAAACGAATCGGTTAGAAAAGGTGAACCTAAGAGAAAAAGTGAACTCTTCTCAGTCACCGATAATTCTGGGGCGACTGCCTTAAAATTGGATATTATTTCGTTTCTATTCTCGCAATCAGGGACGAAGAGCTCACACTTCCCTAGGTTCAGATCTAGACCTATAATTTTGAATTCGCGAATCAGGGTCTGAAAATCCGAAAGAACTGTAGATGGGTCACTGGCGAGAGTCCCGTCATCTAGGTACCACACGTTGAATTTGGAATTTAAGAGTTCGATGACCGGGTGAATAGCTAAGCTGAAAATTGCTGGACCTAGAGGGTCGCCCTGTTGACAGCCAACTTCAGATTGAATTAAATGGTTCCGGTAAATAAGCTTAGTGGGTTCTTGGTAGCACTGTAGCATGAAAGGCAGAATGGTGGGGGATTTAGTTTTTATCTGTGTCAACATGGCGACCCTGTCTACGGAATTAAATGCGTTTTTAACATCCACCTTTAGGTATACAGTGTTTTTTTAATTTTGTATATGAGTTCGAAAAGAGTGAACAGCTGCCTCACAGCCACCTTTGCAGGCAAAACCAAGTTGTTTGGGTTGGAAGTATGATGATAACGAGTTCATGGATCTGCAGGCTATCTTGGCAGTGAGGCGCCGGTATGTTGAGCCGACAGCGATCGGACGAATGCCACCATCTCTCTTCCTCAGTGCACAGAGGTTTGCTCCATACAGGATGTCTACGATATCTGATGCAACCTCACCACGAAGCATCAAGTTGCACAGATTCGTGACCTCCTGCAAGAGTTTCTCTCCGGCGTCCCCGCAGCAACCGCTGGTGAGGTCCTTCAGGTGCTGAGGGGTGATACCGTCGAGACCGCCCGCTGAGCCCGGAGGAAAAGACATGATAGCTCCGCGAACACTATCGACTGTTGTTTGAAGTGGTGGTGCTACGTCATGGGCGTCAGAGAAGGGTTGAGATGTCAGTTGTTGTGGGTGTTTATTTTGTAAGGCCAGAACGGTTTCTGGGGAGTTCGGAGCCATCGTGTCGCTGGAAAAGAGGAGTCGCGCAGCGCCCTTAATATCTCCCTCACTAATTTTATTTTCAACATTTTTAACTATATTACTTTTTGTTGAAGGGCCTAAAGAAAAATGTTGAGTCAAGTCAATTTCAGTGGTGCAGTTCTTTTTGACACGGGAAGTGAGGGAGGCATTATTTTGGGGATCCCTGATCACGTGAAGGGTGCGGTAGGGAAACGTCAGGAGTTTTTCCCAGGCTTGCCTCGAGTTGTCATTTACCGTTTGGCGAATAGATTCGGGGAGCTTCTGGGCTACGGCTACTCTAGCACCCCTAGGGATCCGCCTGAGCACTGGGACAGATTGTTTTAAATTGGATATGGTTTTCCAAAATGGTTCGCGTGCGGAGTTTTGGGAAGGTGGAACTAAGGCCTCAGAAGGAGAAGGGAGTACCGTCTGCTTATGGCACTTACCTATGTGGATACGTAGGCCACTCTCACTTCTGAAGCATCGGGGTTGGGGGCATTGGCTACAGTGTACTAAGCTTTCCAGCGGCAGGATTGCATGATCACTGGACGTCCTTGCATCTTGGCTATTGCTTAACATGTACAAGTAAAAAATAAAGTTCTAAGAATAGCCTAAAGTAAAACTAAAAAACAAAAATACTATAGAAACAGAATAGATAAAAAACAATAAAACTATAGAATAGAAGTAGATACTAAGGCGTAGGAGATCAAAGAAGTAGCAAAAATAATAAAACTATAGAATAAAAGTAAATACTAAGTAGAAGATTCAAAGAGAAGTGGGCTTGAGAAGGCCGCGCCATCTCCTTAGGACGCTTTTAGAGTAAAATTCGCCAATTTTACTTTACGTAGCCGGAGTTTTCTGATGAACCGGTTGAAGAAAGCGTGCTCACTGCTCATGGTTCACTCTTTGCAATCCTTTGTTGTAACTTGTATGGGATCCACGGTTGTGTAGGAAAATTATGTCGGTTATACACACGACTTTGCCCTCTTAGGGTTCGCTAAAATTATTATTGCTGGTAAAGCAAATGCCCTGGGAATGTATTTTCTCCCACTTTAAGCTATACGTGTCTAGATTTTAATGTGACATGACAGTTTTGACAGTTAAGTTATTATGTGGACTGAACTGTTTTTTTTACAAAATAAGGGGGCAAACTATGCAAATGGGCCACCTGATGAAAAGCAACTACCGTCGCCCATGGACACTCGCAACATCAGAAGAGCTGCAGGTGCGTTGCCGGCCTTTTAAGAGGGAATACGCTCTCTTCTTGAAGGTTTGCTGGTCGTATAGGTCCGGAAATACTGTTGGTGACAGATCGTTCCAGAGTTTTACTGTGCACGACAGAAAGTTACGCGAGAAACGCACGGCGGAAGACTGCCACTCATCAAGGTGATGAGGATGGTATATTTTTCGCGTGGGACGATGGCGAAAAGTTGAAGGTGGTATGATTCCGAACAATTCCTCAGAGCACTCCCCGTGATACAACCGATAGAGGATGCAGAGTGATGCTACATCTCGGCGTAATTCCAAGGGGTCTAAGCTGTTTGAAACACTATGGCAGTCAACAATTCGAGCGGCCCTTTGTTGGATACGATCCAGAGGGAGCAGTTGGTATTTTGGCGCTCCTGCACAGAGATGAGAACAATATTCCATATGAGACCGAACCTGCGCCTTGTAGAGTTGTAGGCGTTGGTCCGGACTGAAGTACTGTCTCGCTCTGTTAAGAACACCAAGCTTCTTCGAGGCTAACTTGGCCTTACCCTCTAGAATCTAGATGATATCGGAACTGGATTTCGCTCGATATGTTAACGCCACATTGACCGTGTAACCGTTGTCAGACATGCCCGATTTCGAGAGAAATATTCACGGGGAATATGACATTCCTCTCGGCTCTCCGAGGTAACTAGCATGTGATTCTTTTAGTTAGATTTTCGACAAAGAAATGGCGCCCTTTCAGGCCGCGACCGCGCTTGAATATGGAGAAGATACATTATGGACGGTCCAGTGCCCTACAATGCCATTTATCATTTTCACGGTAAGAACGTTCAGTAAACTTAGTATGGCGTCGAATTAGTTATTATTTCGATGCTTTAGAATCTAGATGTTATTCTCTCTTATTACGAGTTACGAACTCCTTTAAGAGTTACTGTGAGTTAAGTAATTTCAAAGTTATACGCGACCATCTGATAGAATCCACTCTTTAGTAGGAAGTAAGGAACGTACGTTCCTACCTTCCTACTAAAGAGTGGATATGTAGTACGTATGCTAGATTAACACCCGTATTCACAAACAATACTTCCGTAAGTTAACTACCATTGCTATGCGAAGTAAGGGATTTCTCTGTGCGTTCCTTTTGACAAGCCTTTCAATTCATAAACAATACTCAAACGATACTTCGCTATGCGTACGCATACCGTCGTATAGAGCTTTCTGATTGGTCCGTTTTTGTTGCGTAGTTCACTTCGTTGAAATGACACTTCATTTGGCATCTGTTATTCCATTGTTAATTTTTTTTCGAACCCTTTTAAACAATACTCCTGTACCTGACCACTGACCAGTGACCATCTGTGAAAGAAACAAATATTGTACGTGGGACCTAATATTTACTAAATAAGTAAAAATAATAGCTAAGATAATAATTATGTTGATAATTATCAATGGGCTGTACGCAATAAACAGTCGAATTTAAAAATTAATTCTTCCTACTTATTATTAAATACCTTACCTGAAAACTACCAGAAGAATAAAATATTAAAGCCACGAGCAATTGGTAAATTAATGGCACTGGAAGACCTGTGCAGTTAATTTGTCCATGATACCATTGATATAATTATCAAATTCCTCTTTGCTGCTATAATCCATAACTTTTTGACGTGAGCTCGACACTATGCGTTGCGTAATATAGCTAGCTGGCTACTTTATCTGTGCGTTTCTTGGAAAGGACGCATAGTGATGAACACCACTCAAGTATTGTCTATGAATAGGCTTTTGGGATACTATGCGTCCGCTCGTACTGTGAGACCTCATAGTAATGTTTGTGAATACGGGTGTAAGTTACTTACAACTTGATGAATCTGTAGTCACAACTTGGACTTGGGAAGTCCCAACACACTAGTAAGTACAGTGAGTTGTGACAAGGTACAAGTTGCAAGCCCGCTACATGAAGCAACCGTAGTCCGCAGACGACGACGTGTCGCCTGTCGCGGTCGTCGCGACACTACGGTTCCTATGTTGTATATTTCTATGAATAAGTGTCGCTAGCTGCGGAGGGTATTTCATAGCAATACATAGAAACCAGTAGTGTCGCGACGACACGTCTTTTGCAGTTGTCGCGTGTCGCTCGGTTCCAACTTGTACCTCTATGGTGGAAAAAAACGAATGATAATATTATTATAGTACTAGCTGTCCCGGCAAACGTTGTTTTGCCATTTAAAGTATTTCTACTTCATCAGCATACAAAATCTTACCCCCTCTTTTGTCCCCTAAGAGGGGTGGGGTGAAAAATGTTATGTAACACCAGATGTTAAGTTGGATAAACAGTTAATAATATAAAGTAAGACAATTAAAGAAAAAAGTTTACTTAATACAAAATCTGACCCTCTCTTTGGAGGGGGGGGGGGGTGATTTTTATACACCAGATGTTGAGTTGGAAGAAGACAAATATATCTGCGAAAACCGCATTCAAATCGGATCAGTAGTTTTCGTGTTAAAGCAAAAGTCTTATACAAAATCTGACCCCCTCTTTTGTCCCTTTAGAGGGGTGGGGGGGAAAATTTTTATACACCAGATGTTAAGTTGGAAGAAGACAAATATATCTGCGAAAACCGCATTCAAATCGGATCAGTAGTTTTCGTGTGATAGTGGAACAAACATACAGACAGACAGACAGACAGACAGACAGACAGACAAAAAAACTGACCACATTTTTGGCTTGTATAGCGATGTAGTAACACCCTCCGCTTATTATTTTTTGAATATCTTTAATGTACAGAATCGTCATTTCTACAGTTTTATTATATGTATAGATAGTTATGACTTATGACTTATGAGATTTGCATTTAACTTTATGTCATACAAAAACATACGGAAAACAATAATTTGTCTATAAAACAAATTAAATATTATATCATGATTCATGGGCTTATACCCTCTTCTTTCTTGTAAATCGTGTAATTATTATATTATTGTTCAGTCTAACGGCTATCCTAACAATTAACATACATAGTAACTAGTAACCTACATAATACTTGGTACTACTAATATATATTCTGTGTTAATACTATCTGCAATGTACACATGTAGAGTCAAAATTCAAAAATATACACTAATTTCACTTAGATGAGGTTAGAAGCATACAAATAGGTAAATAATTGGAATTCTGATCAAGGAATCCTTATTACTTAAGTATACTTAAGTAGAAATCTAAAATAGTAAAGAATGTCTGTTCATATTAATTTAGGGGAACTAATTTTTTGATCAGTTATTTGAATATTTGAGATGTTATTATGATCAGTTTAAAAAAAATATTGAGCAGTTATTTAATTTTCTGGCGGTTGATTAATTATAGTGACTGTAAAACATGGACAGTAATAAAAAAACTATTGAGCGGTAAAAATGATGAAATGAGCGGTAAAAATGATGGAATGAGCAGTTCGATAAATGAATGAGCGGTAAAAATGATGGAACGAGCGGTTCGATAACGACTTAACAGAAGGCCTACTTAACCACGGATACCGAAGGGTACGGGACGGGGGGGCGCAGCCCCCCAGAAAGGGGGGCTCGGGGGGCGCAGCCCCCCGCCAAAACAAAAACAAACACAGTCCAGAAAGTCCAAGAGTAGGTTAGGTTAGAACTTAGACCACAACGGCAGAGGGAGCCGAGCGAGCGCAGCCAGCGTGCTGCGGCAGCAGCCGGCGACCGTCTTATACTTTCGCTTTATAACGGCACGGAACCCTTCATGGGTGAGTTCGACTAGCACTTGGCCGATTTTATTATATTTTACCGCCTCATTGTTTAAATAACTTCTTAGAATGAGATTTCTTACTGACAAATTCCGATTTGTTACTGCCCACACGTAACCGCTCATTCATTAATTTTTACTGACCATTTAATTATTTTACTGTTCAATAATGTTTTCAATTATCCATTTCATAATTTTTATTACTCATTTTTGTTTACTTTACTGCTTAGTTTTAAATGCTAAACTAGTTAACTGCAATTTACAACTGCTCCTTTAAATCAGTGCCTTAATTTAGTAGTTGTGTTGACTATAATGAAATTATTTGTCCTATTCTAAAGTCAAAGCTGTATGTTAATAGTTGTCCACTATTCAAACCTTATTTTTGTAAATCTTAACACATTGAATGCCAGCTACGCAATATTGCGTAGGCACTAGTAATGCTAGGGGCCAAATACGTAATACAACGTAGCACTTTCATACAATTTAAATGGGTATTTGCATTGTTAGGCCTCCTGGAAAGGACGTTTTTAGGTTCGTTGGCATCTCAAATAGGACATGACATGGAAAAAAAGTAACTTTATTATTTTAAACTATTCTAATCACAAAACTTATAAGGCACTTCGAAGGCCCAAAGTACAGTTTTATAATGAGATCAAAAATTAGTTTTATAACTATGTAAGCACATCGATAACTATAATTATAATTAATATAAAAAGGAACATCTAAGAACATCAATAAAATTTTATATAAAATTATGCAAAATTATGCAAAACGAGGATCAGTGTGGTAGGTTTACAACACACAAGCCAGGCTTTTCCGGACAAGTCGCACATACGAAAGATGACTTCTTTCGTTTTTTATTTTTGGTGCAGACACGACAAGGCTGCGCTGGAACAGCCTTCTTAGTAGCTGGGAGCTTTTCTTAGTAATGAAAATCTCTCAACGGAACACGATTTTTATGAACGGCCGGCGATGCAGGTGGTACAGAGGGCCCAGGCAGCAACGACGATGGGTCTGCAGCAGACCCATTGCCGTTGCTGTTTGCTTGAACTTGTTCAGGCTGTACTGGCGGTATTTGTGGTCCAGGTGCTTCTGCAGCTGTGGTAGTAACACCGCCACAATTCAGTCCCAGTAGATATTTCACAAAATCTTCCCAAAACTTCTAAGTCCCAGTAGATATTTTACAAAATCTTTCCAAAACTTCAAGAACCGTATTTCGGATGTCCGGTCTTACAAACGTATGCGCGTTTTGTACGTAAAATGATGCGAATACGGTACGCAATATTACGTAGATTGTGGCAACACACATGCCATTTTTAAACAGGGTGCCGAGTACGTAGTGTTACGTAGATGACCATTTGTATGGTGGGAACCAATAATGACCTGAAAATATATTTGGCACTCAATGTGTTAAGAAATAACGGAAATTTTTAAAACAACAATTAAATTGGTCTGTGAAATCACAATGTGTGTTATTCCAGACTTCTAGAATCTAGAACATGCCTATTATGTACACAAGAATTCCCTGTCCTTATTGCGCGGCCGAGATGTGCGTATTTATACCTATACCTCATCAGACGTAGACTGGAAGTGAATGTACATGACCTTGACATTTCCGCCACGCAACACGCTGCTACATGGCTGCTATGAGGAAGTAGGAGGCGACACCTTCCTCCATTCGATTTGCGCGTGGGATGCCATCAGATTATCATTGTCTTTTGGAGGCCTACTGCATGATAATCCGGTTTTTTTCATTTCTTTTTATTCTTTTCTTAAACAGACGCACGATGACGAAGCGTTTTAGGTAGGAAACCATTCGATCACCGTTCTCGATGTAACAAGTTAGTTACTAGGAGCTATGTACCTATTCCAGTCCATTTTTATGGTTCCGTACCCAAAGGTTAAAACGGGACCCTATTACTGAGACTTCGATGTCTGTCCGTCTGTCCGTCTATCTCCAGGCTGTAACTCAAGAACCGCTATGGCTAGACTTCTGAAACCCAGATTGTGTATTTCTGTTGCCGCTATAACAACAAATAGAATTTAAAATTAATATTTAAGGGGGCTCCCATACAACAAACGTATTTTTTTTTTCGATTTTTTGGTCGTACCTAATCCAATAACGGTAGCAGGTAGGCACTTGAAATAGTTACTCACAAAATTTTTAATTATATTTGCACTTTAATAATTTATAATAAAAATGAAATAAAATATATATAATATTTAAGGGTGGCTCACATACAAAAAACACATTTTTTTTCCAAATTTCGCTCAATAACGACACAGAACCCCTTCATGGCCGATTTTTTAAACAAATTAAATTAGACAACATAGTGTGGGTGATGAGTGGAGGCCAAAGGAAGATCTTCCGACCAAGCGAGGTGGTATGCTATATATACCGACGCGCTTAGAAAACTTCGATAGCGCGATGCAGGAATGTTAGGCGAATTGTGGGTACCGCCACAATAGTTTTTGCTTGACGCTATTTAAATAATATTGCAATATAATCTTTTCCTGTAATATCATCTTACAAGCATATTTTCTTGTAATTTTCATAGTTTCGGGAAATTAATGGTTTTCCTTGTTCATTTAATATACGTTATAAAAATACCTTTATTATAGTTGTAGTCAGGTATTAATCTTACTAAGCCGTAAGCGTGAACTTTCGAGTAGGTATTCTGATTGGGTATGTTAATGTTTTTAAATAATATTTTCATTTTGTTAATAAGGATGTAACAGGCTGTGGCTTTAATTGAATTATTAGTGAATACCAGGAAGGTTTTCTCTGGTAATTAGTTATTTTCGTCTGCAGGTGCTATATGGTGTAGGTAGTAAATCATCTGCTCAATAACCTGATGACAAAATAAAAAAAAAAAGTGAAGACGTCTTGTAGAGTCTCAAAGCGCAATTGCCCACAATGTGCCCGCAGGCATGGCCCTCTCGAATCGAGCGGGGTGAGACAATGACATATCCTCTTTAGACATTAAACCCAAAATAAAAGATCTTTCCGGGCTTCCTGTACTTTAAGGGCCGATTCACACCGGAATGGCAGAGGCGAGGCGAGCAGTTTCAGTTTCATATGATTTTAAACTTTATCTTCATTATTGTAATACATAGTATCGCTTGAGAAATCTACGGCCGCCCGTGGACGCTCGTGGCCGCTCGTGGCATCCTGCGGCCGCCGGCGGCGTCGATTTCTCAAGCGATACTATGTATTACAATAATGAAGATAAAGTTTAATATCATATGACACTGAAACTGCTCACCTCGCCTCTGCCATTCCGGTGTGAATCGGCCCTAATGATCATTGATTGATCGGTATCTTCACCTCTAACACATTATGGACAGATATTTTAGTATATTAAGTAGCGATGTCTAAGCAAGTTTTAGAGGTATAAACGTAAGGCTGCACTAACGACCGCACTCCGAGATATTTAGATGATTTTATACTTCAACTAGCTGTTGCCCGCGACTTCGTCCGCGTTAACAAAGATGGATAGTTTTCCCCTTTCTGTGGTTCCTTATACAAAGGGTAAAAACGGGACCCTATTAATTAAGCAAACGCCAATAAACTTTCATGTTTCTAACTCAAGAAATTACGGACTTTCATAGAAACTTTCTACCCCAATTTCACCCCCTTGGGGGTAGAATTACCAGAAACGCTAATACGTATCTATTCATTTTTAATCAGTAGCACCAAAATAAAGTTTCATGTTTCTAACTCAAGAAATGACGGACTTTAATTCAAACCTTCAACTCCAATTTCACCCCCTTGGGGGTAGAATTTCCAAAGACGCTTAAATACCTATCCATTCATTTTTAATCAGCAGCCCAAAAATAAACTTTCATGTTTCTAACTTAAGAAATGACGGACTTTCATTTAAACTTTCACCCCTATTTCACCCCCTTGTAGGTAGAATTTCCAAAAACGCTTAAACACGTATCCGATCATTTTTAATCAGTAGCCCAAACATAAAATTGCAAGTTTCTAACTTAAGAGGCCGGGTACACTTGGAATTTCTCATACATACGTAATTCCAAAATCATTTTCTCATACGAAAATATTTAACATGTTTGAGTTGTTTTTCAGTTTAAAATAGTAATTACCTAGGTTCCTGCACAAAAATTTACTTCAAAATATTTAAACACAAAATTTTTTTTTTGCTTTAAATTTTTTTTAGTAAATTTACTACTAAATATTTAAACACTAAAAAATAGAGTAAAACACTAAAAAATATATGAATAAATAGTTAATTTACTACAAAATATTTAAACTCTAAAAAATATTTTTTAGTATTTAAATATTTTGTAGTAAATTTACTATTTATTTATATATTTTTTAGATTTTTACTCTATTTTTTAGTGTTTAAATATTTAGTACTAAATTTACTAAAAAAATTAAAAACAAAAAAAATTTTTTAATGTTTAAATATTTTGAAGTAAATTTTTGTGCAGGAACCTAATAATTACTATTTTAAACTGAAAAAACAACTCAAACATGTTAAATATTTTCGTATGAGAAAATGATTTTGGAATTACGTATGTATGAGAATTTCGAGGGTACCCGGCCCCTTAAGAAAAAACGGACTTTCATACAATCTTTCAACCCCAATTTCACCCCCTTGGGGGTAGAACTTCCAAAAACGCTTAAAAACGTATCCATTCATTTTTAACCAGTAACCCAAAAATAAAGTTTCATGTTTCTAACTCAAGAAATGACGGACTTTCATTCAAACTTTCAACCCCTATTTCACCCCCTTCGGGGTAAAATTTTCAAAATTCCTTCCTTAGTGGGTGTCTCCTTAATAAAACAACCCTACTCACCAAATTTCGTGGTTGTAACAACAGCAAAAGCTCAGCGATTATGAATCAGTCAGTCAGTCAGTCAGGACATGTAATTTTATAAGTATAGATTTAATCCTTCGATCGCGGATTCTTGGAAATGCTATGTATTCTATTGTTGTCGTGGTCACCGGTGTCCTTAAGGGGCTTGAAGGAAGAAGAGTTTTTGAGAGATAATGTATCCAGATTCCAGGGTGTTGGAAGTATCACTTTTCAGGTCCTAAATACTCACCGATGACAATTCCTGTAGATTGATTAGTTGTTAATGTTTTAAATATACGGTTAATAAAGTTAATATGGCTTTATGATTAGCTTCCCAAGTCTTTCTTCTACAAGCAACGGAGTCCAGTAATTTATGCCATAATCTTTATTCAATTATAGTTAAGATAAACTAATATTTGTCTCTTAGAGCGCTTACAGACGAACGGCACGTGTCGGCGGCACGCGTCGGCGGCACGCGTCGGCGGCAGTCGACGGCAGACGACGGCACGTGTCGGCGGCAGTCGACGGCCGCCGTCGACAGTTTATCACGCTTGCAGTTGTGACGTAGCGCGTAAAGGTAAGCGTCCACAGGTCGGTATCGTACGCAGCGGACGTCTCGCATCAAACGGATATTTTTTTTACAGTACGTCCACTGTATCGGCAGCGTACGGATTATCGACTAGCCAGTAGTTTTATCTTCAAATTAGTCCAAACAAAGTTCCTAAGTCAAAATGTCTGCTTTCGACTTTTCCATCCACACCCCCTTTTTGAGCATTCATTTACTAGGCTAGTCGGTAATCCATACGTTGCCGATTCAGCGGACGTACTGTGAAAAAAATATCCATTTGATGCGAGACGTCCGTTGCGTATGATACCGACTTGTGGCCGCTTACTTTCGGCGGTACGTCACAACTGGGGGCCTACCACCACCTCTACTAAGCGACACCGTTTGACAGATAAGCAATAATTACTTTAACCTCAAGCTAGCGATCTTAAAATAGTTGATACTAGCGACCCGCCCCGGCGTCGCACGGGTATAAAATATATAGCCACTGAAAAAATGATTAAAATCGATAGCCTATGATCATTCACGTGGTCTACTTCTTATCTGTGCCAAATAACATAAAAATTGCTTCAGTAGTTCGCGAAATAAGCCCTTTCAAATAATTTCCCCTGTTTTTTCCACATTCTTCTTCATTAGTCTTAGCGTGATAAAATATAGCCTATAGCCTTCCTCAATAAATGGGCTATCTAACACTGAAATAATTTTTCAAATCGGACCAGTAGTTCCTGAGATTAGCGCGTTCAAGTTAGCCCTTTCAAATAATTTTCCCCGTTTTTTCCACATTTTCCTCTATTTCTTCGCTCCTATTAGTCTTAGCGTGATAAAATATAGCCTATAGCCTTCCTCGATAAATGGACTATCTAACATTGAAATAATCATCAAAATCCGTTGCGTAGTTTTAAAGATTAAAGGGAACAAAGGGACATGAGGGAAAAATAAGCGACTTTGTTTTATAATATGTATAGATTTCACAGCAGATTCAACAATGTTTTGTATTTTTTTACTGTTTTTTAGTAAAATTATATTTAAAAAGTGAGTACGGTAATGTTATTGTAATCTTACAACAAAGTGTTCTGGAAACATGATCGTAATAGGAAAGGTGGTGGTAGGTCCCCTGCAAGCGTCATAAATTGTCAACGGCTGCCGTCGGCTGCCGTCGACTGCCATAAATTGCCGCCGACTCGTGCCGTCGACTGCCGCCGACACGTGCCGCCGATTGCCGTTGACTGCCGCCGACACGTGCCGTTCGTCTGTAAGAAGCCTTAGTGCGGCAGTTAGATACATATTTTAATGATGAGTTATAATTAGTAGCTATAATTAATGGAAACTTTGACAAAATGCATGGACTTTATATTATCAAACCCTTCAATTTACGAGATTTTGTCGCTGAATGAGGCCGTTACACTTCATAAGATAATTATTAATTAATCTATAGAGTATAGACCTAAGTTTTTATTATTCGTAGTATATAATATACCCTATTCTGTCAACTGTGTTTGACATAACGTTAACACGTCAGTGTTGCATTGTTTTCACGAAAAAGCAGTTACTATTCCAACTCCATAATTGTCAAGTCAAATCAGCAAACAAGCGTGAACGTTCATCGAAATTGTGTGACCGGAAATAGTCATTCCTGGTACCAATACTTCCAAACAGATTTTCTCATGCGTACGTGATGGCAGGCCAGCGAATGCCGATGACGTGTTGACGTGCCCAATAAATTGTCTCCACAGAGTCCACAACCGTCAAATGTCATAATTTGTATTCATATTATGATCTAAGCCTAACGTGACCATTAATTTTATTTGTCAGAGCGGGACATCAACAGAATTCCACCCCCCCCCCCCCTCACGCCCTCAACTCCGTTGCGCCAAAACTCGTTTTTCGCGCGGGAACCGTACATTTTTCCGAGATAAAAAGTATCTTATGTTCTTTCCCGATCTTCATGCACAGCAAAATCGGTCCAGCGGTTTGGGCGTGAAGAGGTAGGTAACAGACAGACAGAGAGACACACTTTCGCATTTACATATTATAATATTAGTATGGAAGTATGGATAGAGGATTTCCAGGCATTGCACAGGCATTTCAAACAAAAATACTTTTAAATTGTCGTTTGGTCTGTTTGCAAAAGCGGGACAATTTCGGCCTCGCGGGGGACAGCGGGACAAACTACCTGAAAGCGGGACTGTCCCGCCCAAAGCGGGACGTATGGTCACGTTATCTAAGCCCTGTTTGGGCATAAACTTCCACCGAGTGGTTTGTAAAGAACCCCGCAAACGATCAAATTTGTTTGACAAACATGTTTGATGTAATTTACGTTTTCATCAAACAGCAGCGCAGACGAACAAACGTGCATCAAACATGTTTGTCAAACAATTAGCTACAATCGGTTTGAACTTTGAGATCATGAGATCTTGTATGACAAATACAGCGAAACACGTTCAAACACGTTTGTCAAACGCTACGCCAATGCAAATTTTCTTCAAACAGGTCAAACACGTAGTTTGTTTGACAAACGCTTCAAACAAAGCTGTACACTATCAAACTGTTTGACAAACACGTAAAATTTGACAAATAATTTGATCGTTTGCGGGGTACTTTACAAATTATGTACCAATATTGCGTTTTACTCAAATTATATTATGTTATAAAAATGTTGTATTATACTCGTATTGTCGCTTCCCCGTTCCCGTGTCTCTGAGCCATTGCAACCTGCAAAACTTTAAAAAATTTCATTATTATTTTCCCGATTTCTGGCCGAATTTCTCTGAATTACATTATATTAGTTAGAATATAATTTCAATAATCAATATGTCCTACTCGACTTTAAATAATTCTAAAAACAGCGTTTACTTATTCACTATAATATTTATGCGGCCGCTTGTACCTTTGTACGTGGTTTGATGTGAGGATAATTTAAATTCTATCGTCAAACAAGGATCTGAGTTGATAGTGACACGCCTGGGGCGTCCCCTACATAGTTATTATTCACATTTGGCACATCGTTTGGTGTCATCGCCCTCGTGGTAGGGCCAGCTTATTTGGCTCTTGGGAAAACCTTAAGTACAGTCGAAGACCGGCACGGTGTATCACAAGCTTTATTATTCGATAATAAGGTCGAAAAGTGGTACACTGGATCTGTCTTCGACCGCACCTCTAGCTCCAGACCTCCATCTATGGGCTATAAAACAAGAGAGAGATAATAATTTATTGGCTGTACTGTGTACCGTTTATGATAGTAACTATTTAGCCCGGCTGCTGCACATTATTAATATCCGAATTTCTGATCAGAAAAATTCGGACGCCCTGCCCCGCTCATTACATTTTGACCTCAGACCAAATTTATTTGGTCTGAGATTTTGACACGTCAGAATTCTGATAGTATGCGGGGTCCACAACAAAATGTATTCAGAACAGAGTGCGTTCCGACGGGCGTCCGATTTTTTCTGATCAGCGGATAATGTGCTAAATGACAAAAAAGCTTTGATATTGCTATTATCAATCACGCTAAATGTATAATATGTAGCTTCAAAAGGAGAGTTCTAGAAGCACAGAGGGCCTGTTTCACCACTTCCAATCCTGATAAAGTGCCGGATAGGCTATCCACAACTTTTTGACAGATTATCCATACTCTATCTGTCAAGTTAAGTGGTGGACAGCCTATCTTTCACTTATCAGGAAGTGGTGAAACAGGCCCTAAGTATGTGGAGCTGGTACAGTTAGCAGCAACTTAGTCCGGTCATAAAAACTAACAGTTTTTAAACTTCATCCGCATATCAACAAAATAATAGTAGGTACGGTTCACAAATCATAAGCCCGGTGCAGGTAGGATTGGTATATAAGTGTGGGGTACCCGGACACCGTACACAGGGGTTCGCGACCCACAGGTTGATAATTAAGTGAAGAAATGATTAAGTATTCTTCATATTCATAATATTATTATTACTTATATCAGTATGCTAATTGCTAATAATAAATTATAGTGTAATTGTAATAATTATTTTAATGTTATGTCCGTACCTACAGCGGAAGCTAACATGACGCGCATGAAACAAAAACAAGTCGGTATATAGGTACTGAAGAATTATAAATTATTACCTTCATTATTTTATTCAAAATCGTAAGATAACACGAAATTAAAATGCAGGAGATGGCGTCACTCCTGTGCTACTTCCTTATAGAATAAGATAATATCAGCTGTAAGTACTCGCTTCTCCGAATAAAACGACGAGCAGCATGGGGTTATAACTTATAGTGGACAAGCCCGGGTGTGATCACCACTATACATGTGGGATTGCAACATATTATATTTGCCATTTGCCGGGGTAAACAGTCTACATTCCGCCAGGAATGTTTATTGCAAAAAACTTCTGTGCAAGAACTTAAAAAGTACCTACTTAACAAGCAATTCATATTCCACTGCAGTCTGCAACTGATGTTGTCAGGATCAACAGTGGTAAGTGGTAACTAAGCACAAAATCCTTTGATCTCTCAAGAGTGTCCGAGGAATAAGTGAAATATATTTTATGGACTTTGGTGCAACAAAATTGAGAAAAGGTTGTAGTAAAATATACTGCTAAAGTAGGTAAGTACTAGGTAGTCGTTCCTACTATATAAATTTTACCTATGTATTGACCGACAACACGCACAATAGATAAAACACTAGTAACAGTCTCCCTCCACTGCCGTAGCTAGTTGGACAGCGAGTGCTGACTACATCACATGAATACAAAGGCTGATGGATAGTCCTTATGCAAGTCAAACACATTCGGTCACCGACTCCGAAACATCGGAGTTCGGACCTTTCGCCACCACGCCAGTGTTCTTCATTCGTTCATTGTTCCTTGTTTACCGCGAAAACTGGCGTTTCCACGAATGTACCGGAAACATGACACGTGAAAATGTCTTATTTTGACCAGCGACTGCTTTGTACTGAGCTATGGAAATGTGATATAAATACCAATATGATGATAAGTTAATAGGTTGACAAGCACTGGAATATATGTATTATTATCATTAACTAAGTAGTAGGTACTATGAGTACATACTACAATCTAAGTCCTGCTAATATTGCTTTACAGTACGATCCGAAAAAGTATTTGTGGAAATGAGAATTGATTGATGAAGTAGGGTATTCAGGAAAACGACGAATCCTGAAAGAGAATAGCAACTGGTTTCGCAGTTTTCCATACAAATTGCAGACCATTGTACCATGTCAACACGTATAATAACGGAAGCAAACAGCGGCCCATGTTTTCCTGTATCTAACATCTCGGCGCGGGATTTAGGATTGCCGCAAGCTTATCTCCATCCGTATTGAGTAACGAAGGAGGCGAGCAACGCCTGATGTAACCACGAGTGCTGCAACCTTTCCGCTGACGCAACCGCTCGATAGGGCTGCCATTTGCCAGGTTACCGATTATTTCTAAGCACTCAGCCACTCACCCTCACTCACACTCACTCAGTGTGCTCGTAAACAAACGAACAAAAATTAATTATGTCAACAATTTTATTTGGATTTGAGATTACCTTTAAAGTACAAATTGCATACCAAGATCGTTATTATATTATTTTCAAAAAAAACAATAGAATTAAAATTACGTTTACCAAAGTGGCAACCCTGACATCCAGTTGGTCCTACAAAGTACAGACACAGATGTTTTAACTATGAAGTAGTGTCAGTATTGCCGATGCGGAAATAATAATTAGACTATTGCATCATCACGCAGACGAGTTTCGTAAAGTTGTTTGGTTCGTCCGAGTCACTCGCATGATAGGTACTTCACTAATGAGATAACAATTGAACCACATTCGTGCGTTTGGAGTTATTTTGTGACAGGATCACAGGACAGTGATCGCTCTATCGTCTTATAGGTCTCTGAAGTAAACTAGTGATTTCCGAACCGACTGTACTTTACCTACGTACTTAATTTGCCATACCACCAGTAGATCTGTACCGGTAATCAAAAAAGTTTACTAGACATGACTGCCAAGCGTAGTAAGTAAGTAGAACTTATATGATTAAACCACCTTGTAATGAACTCCTTCGTTGGGTCTATACTTTAGATGCCTAACATAATTACAGTTCCAATGAAAGTCAGTTCTCAACAATATCTTTATTTTTGATATTATAAGTTTAAACACTTACGGATTTTGTCGCGGAGCACTTTTATTAATCCCGACGTTTCGGCTGCTTTACAGCGGCCGTGGTCACGGGCGGACTGAGGTGACAGGTGTCCAATTTCTTGAAGTTATCCAACTACCCGACGACTCATCAATATTTGTTTGCGTTCCGACCACGGCCGCTGTAAAGTAGCCGAAACGTCGGGATTAATAAAAGTGCTCCGCGACAAAATCCGTAAGTGTTTAAACTTATAATATCATGAGTGATACTCGCGAAAACTTAAGAAATCATTATCTTTACTTTTATTTAAAAGTATAAACCGACGCGACGTAGAGTAAGGTAAGATCTCGAGACTCTACAAAATAAATAATAATAATTAATAACGTCGTTTATTTACTTACCCATAGCCTTATTTTGTATTAAGACACTTATCGACTAACGAGGCACTTTATATGCAGATAGCATATTCGCCCTCTACGATTCTCGATACTCGCATCGGTCATTATTTAAAAACACATCACATCACGTTGACATAATCTCGCCTCCATATTGGTGGGCAAAATACACTGTTTGAGTATTATGTCCCCTAACAATGGAGTTAACAGTAAGGCTGCTTCTTATTCCTCTCGGATACGGACACGGGACCGGTCGAGGTCTGTGAATTCCGTACATTGTAATTCAGATGGGCTGTCGAAACGCACGAGTCGGTATGCGGCTATGCGGATGCCTCGCTCGCAGGAGGTTTAATGTACTCGTACGTATTATAAAGTCGTAAACGTACCCGTCTTTCGTCCGTAGTAGCTGCGACCGGAGAGGATTCGAGCTCTATTCGAGTCCTCCGTAATAATGTAGCGCTAATTATAGAGTTCTAGGAAGCGATGTCGTTAACTCCTTCCGCATCTCGGCCCACTTTATTAATCAGTAAATGTCTCGCGGCCAGTAAAAGTACGGCATTTATAGACTCGTCGTGTGATACTCGTAAAGATGCAGAATGACGTCCCGTGAACCCGAACTTCAGAGGAACTGATTTCAAAGGAAACTTTTATGTTTCGTCTATAAAATTCTCGATTTCATCTTCAAATATATCTTTGCAATACATTAATACCCTAAATTACAGAATTTTTAGCAGGTAGGAGATCAAATTGCCGAGATAAATGAGCTTTTTAGTCTAGGATGTTAATTATCTCATCATGAGCTCGATGGCTTCTGAGTTGCGAGATTGTGATTTGCGAGTCAAGTCATGAATTCATAATCACTTATTTTTATGAACGTTTATGCAAATTTCAGTAGGCACTTAGAATACTTACAATCATTGAAAACCACTTTGGGTAGGTGCGAAAGACTTGTTACTTTGTCATCGTACCTGCTACATTCTACTCTACAAGTCTACACAAAGTAAACGTAACAACTAACACCTCCTGATTTTTTGCAGGACAAAAAATTTTGACAATAATTTAAGTATTTCATGTGCCTCCAAAAGGTAGCAATGGATTAAATTTTTTTACAAATCATTGCTTATTTATTGTATGGGTTTTCAATGTTTTGTTGCCTTTGATCAAATGCCTGCCATGTCTTAACATTCTGTCTCAAGTGCCAATTCTTTGGTTTTCATATCAAACAATCAAAACAGAATTCGAGTTCCTTTTTCGGTTCCTTGTTCGGTTGGCAAATGCCCGCCAAAATTGTGACAGTAGAGCCTATAAAAGAGATGCCGCCGTACCGTCGAAATGCCGACAAACATAAAAGATACGATTGTTATACGTTGACACAACATTATTATAGGAGCCGCTTTGTAGGAATAATACACTGTAGTACAATGTGAACTTTTTTAAATTGCAACCTGAGATTACTACATCTTTCATAATATTATCCATATTAACTTTAAAGGTTTTTGCAAAATATTTAAAGTATTAATTTATATTTTATATTTTGTAAGACATTATACATTACCTACTCAACAATATGTAGAGTGTAGACATTAGGCACGACTTGCAAGCAACGCTAAGAAGCTCTAGCTAGAGTCTAACTGACTCTACGCACAACATACAAGCTAGGTCACTGTAGGTAGGTACTCAAAGTGCCTAGTAACTGGTGAGATGATTAAAAGATGGTAGAAAATCATTAATTTGCTTTCCATTAGGTGATCCCCTTGCTCAGTTTGCTCCTCTGTAGACGAGTTACGCCTAACCACTGCAAAATAGTCTTAATCAGTATAGTCTATGGCACTATAGACAATTTCAAAAAATATTTATCAGTGAGTCAGAATCTCTTATGACAAATTCGTTTAACTTTTTTTTTTGTTTCAGTTAGGCATTACTCATTCAATTTAAGTTAATACAGATGGGCAGAATGTATCAATAAATTCTGTAACTCAAACTAAGTCTGTTATCTAGTTACGCGTGGCCACTCGCTGAAACAGTGAGCGCGGCCGGGCCGCACCGACGTGTAGGCAAAGCCGGGGGTGAGCGAGGGCGCGGACAGTGTCTCCCGGCCGCGGTTCGTTTGTTTACATTACAGCCGCGTGTTATTACTTATTATTATTTATTTATTTATAGCCATTCTTACAGAGCATAACACTACTTAACTACTTCATTACTATATTATTACATTATTTTCTATATTATATCTAATCTTACTTCTAAATAACAATTATAGTTTATTAGGCATGTTGCTCCGTATGCCATTTGGCTAAGGCCTCCTCCAACCTCGACCTCCATTCAACTCTGTCCCTGGCTACTCTACTCCAAGTAACTCCCGCTATGAGTTTAAAGTCATCGGCCCATCTTTTTTTTTGTCTTCCTCTTTGTCTTTTGCCGTTTCTAGGGTACCATTCTGTGAGTTTTTTACTCCATTTGTCTGTGCCCCTTATCAAATGTCCTGACCATTTCCATTTCAGCCGTTTAATTTTCACCGTAATGTCTTGTACTTTAGTTAATATATTTCTGATATCATCGTTTCTTAGTCCATCCATTTTCTTTATGCCAAGCATGCTACGCTCCATTGCTCGTTGACAAGAGGTTTATTTGGCTAAGTTTTGGTTGGTAAGGGACCATGTTTGGCTTCCATACGTTAAAACAGGGAGTACGCAAATATCAAATAATTTGCTTTTAAGTTTAATGTGTATATTTGAATTTTTCATCACCTCTTTTAATGTCCAGTAACTCTTCCAAGCATTTCCGACTCTTCTTTCCAGTTCCTTATTCATTTTATTATGGGGTGATATTACTTGACCCAGATATATGTACTCTTCCACGTATTCTATCTGCTTATCCTCAATTGTAACATCGTGTTTAGGACCATTCGTCATTACTTTTGTTTTGTCTAAGTATAATTCCAGACCGACCGCTTTGCTTTCAGTAGCCAATTGATTTATCATTATATTAATATCTTCTGAAGTTGTAGCAAACAGAGCAATGTCATCGGCGAATCTGAGATATGTTAGTCTGGTGCCATTAATATTTAATCCGAAGCTATCCCATTTCATGCCTCTAAACACCTTTTCTAATACAGCTGCAAAAAAGCTTTGGTGATAGGGGGTCACCTTGACGTACTCCTTTGTGTATGTTAAAAGGTTCCCCTTTTCTTTCAAGCTGTATTCTAGTTGTACTGTTTTTATAGATAGTTTTTAAAATTGTAATGTATTTGTCACCTATTCTTTGTTCTTCAAGTGCCTCCCATATTTTTGTATGCAGTAGGGTATCAAAGGCTTTACTATAGTCAATAAACGCTATATAGTAAGTTAAGCTGTATTCTTTGTATTTCTCAATCACTTGTCTCAATGCACGTATATGGTCCAATACTGAGTATCCGCAACGGAAACCAGATTGTTCCTCCGGTTGATTTTCATCAAGCACTTTTTCTATCCTAGCTAATATGACTTTAGCAAAAACTTTATAGATGTTTGGAGATAGGCTTATTGGTCGATAGTTATTGATTTGGTCTTTATCTCCTTTCTTATGCAGTAGTTTAATTGTGGAAGAGGTCCATTGTGTCGGGATATATTCGTTTATAAGAATTTCATTAAATAGCCTTGTTAGTGGAGTTACAATATATTATTGTAATGTCCCTTTTAAAAGTTCGTTGGATATCTTATCATCTCCGGTTGCTTTTTTATTTTTCTGGCTTTGCCTTCTCTACTTCACAATTTGGGATTGAAGGGACTTTTTCATGGTTTTCTGATATTTTTTGACTTGTGTAATCTGAAAAGTAAGTATTGTCATGATATAAAGACTTAAAAAAGTTTGTAGCTATATTCAGAATATTTTTTCTAGCAGTTTCTGCTTTTTTGTTCTTTCCTTTAATTTTGGGAATCAATGATGTATGATCTCTTAGATCTCTTAGAGCCCTTTTAATACCTCCTGACTTTTGTGTGTAGTGTTTTATTTTATATGTTCTTTCTTCATTTCTATGTTGTCTGAAATTTTTATTAATTTATTTGCTAATTTTAGTTATTTCAGTTTTGTTACCTCTCCTGTTTCTTAACAATTCTTTCCTTCTCACAAGTAACATCTAGCTCTTTGTCCTATTTTATCTTTACATGTAGGTTGATTGATTATTTCGCTGTTAATATACTGCAGACTTTTTTCTATGTTGTCATATTCATCTTTACTGAAGTCGCCAGAGGTTTTAACCTCCGAAAATTGTAATAGTGAATGGATTTTTGTTTTTGAGGTGTCATTTTCCTTTTTACACTATAACTTGCAAAGTTTACCAAAATTTTTTTTGTGCTTTTAATATTTTAGTTACTTAATTAAAAATTAATATTTCACCATATAAAACCGGTCCCGAAAAAATTTTTTTTTCGTGTTCCTGTTATTTAATTACTCTTATCCGATTGTTTACGTTGAAAATTAACCAAATACACAATTTTTAAAAAAGAAAGTTTGCTTTGTTAACCTAAATACAACTATAAGGTTTTTGCTAAGTTTTTAGAGATTAACGCTCGTCGTAACCAAGATAAAAGGGTTTGGGTAGATTTAAGGGTTGTAACGAAAAGTGTGTTAAACTTACTTGTTGTGTGTATTTAATTTTTGGAGAAATGATAACTTTTAAGTACTTAAAAACGTTTAAATATCTCCAAAAATGTGTAAAATAGACCGAAAATATTTTTCTATATTTGTTGAGAATTTATTTAAGTGAGAGCTAAAACATTAAATGCATCGACAAATTAAATACTTTTTCTAGTCTTTGAAATATATTTAAGTTTCCTACTTAAAGCCAGAAAAAAAATTGGGTGCTACTCGTACAAATCTCACGTACATACTAAAGACGCATGCTGCGACCTATGTTTGGAAAATGCTTACCTGAATGCAAAAAATATCAGTTCTTAACCTAATTTATATTTTTTTCCTTTAAGTATGTTTTAGCAAATATAATTAATGAAAAAAAAATCAATTTTATTCTGTAAAAACCTAACCAAAAGAAATAAAATACAGATTGTCTTCGAAATATCCGTGAAAAGTTTGTGCTACATTTTCAGAAAATTTAATAAAGTAAGAGCTAAAAAGTTATACATATTAAGAAATATAAGGCTTTGTTAAGCCTAAAAATAATTTTCAACTTCATATTTAAAACCAAAGAAAACTTGGAACGCCATTTACCTGGCGAGGCACACAACAAGCACATTTGGAGGTATGCTCATCTACATACAAAAATATTAATTTTAAATATAAATTATATATTTTTTCAACTTATTTTCTTTCTTTGGAATATAAGCAATAATACATATCAAAAAAATAATGAAATATTTTATTATTTTGCTATATATTTAAAAGAAAGAAATATGCAAATTTTCTTCAAAATTTTACAGTTTATGAGTTTACTTGAAGTGGAAGAGAATAATTTAAAAATCAAAAGCACAACTTTTCAATAGGTAAACTTTATTATTTATGTTATCAGCTACATATTCCTTTTTTTCTTTTCAATTTTCATCCACTATTGCAAAAATCGGAGGTTTGCACAATTTTTACGCTCTGGGAACTCCACTACTTGTATATCATAAAGTTCGTTGTTTTTATTGAGACCTGTCAAATGTTTAGATAATATGTTATCAGGAATAGATGGTGGTATTTCTTTTCTGTGCGATTTAAAATGTTTCCTCGGTAATTTAGTGTTTAGAAGACTCCGTTTTGCTCGTACAAGGCGATGATTTGTGTTAAAATTTAGATTATTGATTGTTTCAACATTCTTACATCTTTGTAACTTATTGATGAGGATAAAATCTATTTCATTTTTGTATTTTGTTTCTGGCGAGATCCACGTCCACTTTTTATTTTTCCTTTTTTTGAAGTATGTATTTGCGATGTATAGATTATTCTGAAGAGCAAAGTCTATAAGTCTTTGTCCATTATCGTTACGTTTTCCTGTGCCAAATTTCCCTATTACCGGCATCTTAACTCCATTGTATTCGCCAATTTGAGCATTAGGCTCAACTCACACTGGCACAGAGTCGAAGCGACGCGACGCGTTATATTTTTCAGCCTATAGCATATTCATCTCTATTGTTCCATTATTTAAGTACAAATTTGTGCTATGTAAATATGGAAGCGCACGTCGACGCGCGTTGACGCGCGCATTCGCGCTTCGACGCTCGGCTGGAGTCGAGCGGATTCGCGAGTCGCCGCGCGTTACTCGGCCGCAGTGACGCGTCAGACGCCGACCACTACGGACGGACGACAGTGCTGAACTATACGACAATGGACGAAGATGAAAAATTAATTTTTTTAGTACAGAAATATGAATGTCTGTTTAACGTCAAGGCGAAAACCTACAGTGATAAAAATTGTAGGAAAAATGCCTGGCAAAAAGTAAGCGGTGAAATGCAAATTTCTGGTAAGTTCTAACTGTTTATTATTACATTTACATAACATACACAATAGTTATAAAGGGTGTAAAAAAATTAAACCCAGAACCGAAAGTGGGGAACACTACTTATCAATGCGAACATTTTCCCTCAAGAAACTATACCTGGGAAATCAAGTTTTTCAGGGATAATTAGGTGCGTAGTTTGTACTCATTTGGTTGTTATATTAACATATTCGTGTTTTGTATCATGCTACCAGCATTTAAAATCGCTAACGAAATCGGTAACAGGGTAAATAACACGAATTGTATGAAATATCATCAATTCAAGTATATACTTTGAAACCGATTATCCTGGAAACCCTTGATTTCCCAGGTATGGTTTCTTGGGAAAAAATGTTTGTATTGACGAGTAGTTTTCCCCACTTTCGGTTCTGGGGGTAATTTTTTTACACCCTTTATTTTATGTACACGCGATGTAAATCCAATGAAGTATTCAGTTGTGTTTAATAATGTAACATTATGACCACTTTTTTAACATCGTGTGATCATTTCGTTTTGCCATGGTACTGCCCCATGCTCGGATATAAAATAAGATTTGAATTTATCTCTGATCACCATGGCATTTGACGTAGTTTGGTTATCGACTGACCGCATATTTTGTAATATACTATTACTTGGCAATTGCAAGTTTTCGAGTTCGTCATTTTCTCTTATGTAATTATGCAAACATGTGCATGCAAGAACCATAGAATCAAGATGCATCGGTTGCATTTTTATTTTTTTTTGAAAAACCTCAAATTTTTGTGACAGGATTCCGAAAGCACTTTCTACTAGGCGCCTTGCTCGACTTAAGCGATAATTAAAAATTTTCTTTTCATGATTGTCAGACACCTGATTTCCAGGATATGGTCTCATAATGTGTTCGGACAAGGGAAATGCTTCGTCTCCTACAAAAACATGTGGCATTTCTTCTATCATACCTGGCAACCTTTTATTAGGCGGTATAGCAATCGTATTATTTTGTAATCTTTGTCCAAATTTAGAGCTGTTTAATATGCCGCTATCACTGTTACGTCCATATGCTCCAATGTCAACAATAATGAATTTGTACTTTGCGTCAACAACGGCTAACAAGACAGTACTGAAATATTTTTTGTAATTAAAGTAGAGACTGCCACTATTCCAGGGAGCCCTTATATTGACGTGTTTACCGTCAATTGCCCCTATACAATTAGGGAAATTCCATATGGTTCTGAATTCCTCCTCTATTTTAGTCCATAATTCTTGTGTAGGCTTCGGCATAACAAGTGGCTGTAAATATTTCCATATTGCTGCGCAAACTTCATGTACAATTGTTAAAACGGTGCTGTATCCTACTCGATAACTTTGACCTAAGGCTTGAAAGCTTATCGCCGTAGTCAGAAATCTGTAACAATTTAAAAAATACACGTAAATAATACATTTTATTAGATTAAAATAAAAGTTACAATTTTGTGTTCCTTTTTCAGAGGCGGAGTGTCAAAAGCGGTGGAAAAGAATTCGAGATTGCTACAAAAAGGCCATTAGATTAAGGCAATTTAAGAGTGGTTCTGCTAGATCAAATGATAAGCCAATAAGATTTGAAAAAGAATTGGAGTTTTTAAAACCATACTTGCAGAACAAACCACAGACGTGTAACTTAGATAGCTCCGAAGAAACTGACCTAAACACTGATACCGACACCAACTTGTCCGCTGCGTTGCCATCTCGACCCGAATCACAATTATCCAACCATTCCGATACTACACGAAAGAAGTCCCAACCACTATCACAAATGTTATTCGCGCAATATCTGGAAAATAAGAAAAAAGAAGAAGATCCAACAGACACATTTTTTCTCTCTATGTCTAAAACCGTTAAACAGATGCCAATACAAATGCAAGCGCAACTGAAACGACAGATATTACTTTTAGTAACTGACGCGGAAATAAAAGTTGCTTCCAATGCTTCCTTTCAACCTGAAACAACTAATATCAACCCAAGGCAAGCAAATACTTCTTCATCCAGTGGCTATACAACAGAACTACGAACCGAATCAGAAAGTCTTCAGCTGCAATCTAATTCCACTAACTATAATGTTAACACATATACAATGCAGCCAAATACCGGCTATTATACAATACAGCTACCAACCACTTATACTCCTTCTACAAATACGTCAACCAGTACCAACTGCACAACCATTAATCAGTTCGGAAATAGCACTTCTTCGAGCTATCGTATAGAAAATCTCGAGCTGCCACCTTCACCGTACATACCATTGCCGATTGGGATGACGACGCGGCAACGGAGGGAAGGCGATAATGACTACAGTGAATGACGTTATGTATGGCTGATGAATGCCCTGATTTATTAATTATTAAACTAAGTAAACAGGGTGGGACGGTTCTCCAAAAAATTATAAATACTTATTTTTTGTCATACCTACCTATACTTTCCGGAAATAATGTCATGTAGTTTTTAGCTTAAAATGATGTGATATATGCATGCTATCAGTTTCTGGAGAACTGTTCCTTACACCTTGTATAATAATGCGTAAAAATTATGATTCAAGATAAATAAATCTATATAAATAAAAACAAATGCTTTTATTTTTGTCCTATTTGTGTTCTCAAACTGTCGATCATATTGTAACGAAACTAAGGCAGGGTGTTCTGACGACGCTCGAGAAAAATCCACTGATGTTATAAAGGTCTTCTCACGCAAAATTACAGAACTACTAGGTACGTTACGGTACTACCACCGCCTATCATTTAAAAGCAAATTGAAATAACAAATGCACACACATCCGAGGGGCTAGTGTGAGTTTGATCGAGTACGAAACGTTACTATCGCGTCTGTCGGAATCAAAACTTCCCCATACGTCCGCTAGGGGCGCTGTTCGATTTCCCATACTAATTCGGCTGTGACGCAGACGCGATAGTAACGTTTCGTACTCGATCAAACTCACACAAGGGGTACCGCTCGTTCATCAAGTCCAGTATTACTATGCTTGCGCTGAATTCGAACACAGTTTTCCGAGTCATAGTCGATCAAAAATAACAATAATAGCTCTTAAAAATTTACGTACATACCTCAAGCATATTGATATCCGCTCTTCAACGGAAATAGGTATTCTTAAATTTGTTTCTTGCTTTTGGATGTGAGGCCTCAAAATATTTACCAAATTTTCAAATTTATCTAAGCCCATTTTATAATAATCATAAAAATATCTTGGGTCCTGGCTTAAATCGTTACTACAAAGTGTTTTGAATTCGCCAAGAATATGTCTTTTCTTCCATAACTCGTGAACCCAAAATTTTCGTTTTATTTTCCTATTCTCAGCTTCTGATATAATTTTACTTTCTTCCTCTTCAACTTCTGATATTAGCGCAATCATGATAAGATCGATATCAACCATCGTATACTGCCGAGCGAGCACCATTCACGAATGTTCGAAAGTCACTAGTCCAGCACTGTGATCCGAACGCGCTAATACGAGCATCGTCGCGCGCAGACGCACGTCGCCGCGCGAACACGCGCGTCGCCGTGCAAAACATGACGCGTCGCTTCGCTTCGACTCTGTGCCAGTGTGAGTTGAGCCTTAAAGTCACCCATAACTATGACGTTCTTGTGTGTATTTTCGATGGCTTTGCCTAATTGGTTATAAAAATCCTCTTTTTGGCTATTTTTGGAGGCCTCAGTTGGTGCATATATTTGTATTATTGCCTCGCAAATGATCAAATTGTTTGACAAATTTTACGTGTTTGTCAAACAATTTGATAGTGTACAGCTTTGTTTGAAGCGTTTGTCAAACAATTTACAATGAAAACGAAAATTACATCAAACATGTTTGTCAAACAATTTGATCGTTTGCTGGGTACTTAACACCGATGTTGGTGACGTCACTGACGCCGCGTCAGTGTCTCTGTGCTCGAATTTTTTTATAATAGAATATCATTGGCTCGAATGATGTTCTCTAGAATTTCATAATTATTCAGCATAGATCATCTATCTGTCGCTCTGTCGCGGCGACACTTAACGCGGTGTCACTGACGCTTTATAGTCTCAGATCGAAAGCCTAACTTTCGAACTGAGCGTCTGTGACGCATCTGTAAGGGTCAATTCAGACCGCAACGCAACGCATAGATGCATTTCTAAATTTGTACTGATTTGACAGATCTCAATTACGTGAGACGTCTTTGAAATTGTCAAATCCATACAAATTTGACAAAGACGCTCACATCTGGCGACATAACGCCGCGTCGAACTGCAGAGGTTTTTACCACCTTACACCTGCGGTTCGCCTTCAGCCGTATAGAGGAGGGATATCCCGGATCTAACAAACACAGGACTCCCTCCACGACTGGCCGGTCTACCTCGGACCGGACTTCCACCAAAGTAAGGGAACGCTTAGGCAAACTAAAGCGTTCCCCTCGACGCCGGGACTAACAAAGCCGGGCAGGTTCCCATCCTGACCCGGAGCCCCGTTAGACGAGAGTTAGGAGGTTCGCGTAGCGACGCCTCCGCACTCCCGTCCTACGCCGGCGGAGCGGCAGAGAGGTGGGATCGTCCTCTCTGTCTCGCTCCGAGGCCTCTTTCTGCGACATAACAATTTCGCAGAAAGAGACCGCCGCCTGCCATGCCTCATCGCTCTCGAGCATGCAGCGCACCATGCTCGGGAGTGAGAGGTCTCCACCTAGCACCGCCACGAGATCGTGGCGCTGCACGGCCCAACGATCGCACACCTCAAGGGTATGCTGGGCCGTGTCCTCCGCAGCGCCACATTCATGTGAAGCTGGCGTTGGCTCTCTCCTGGCAACCCTACACAGGTACTCACTGAAGCAGAGGTTTTTACCACCTTTCGGCAGCACTCGTCAAACACATCTAATACAAGTATTAGATAACATAGATAAGTTTTCCACCCATCGCGTGCTTCTGATTGCACGCAACTCTTCTAACTTAAATTATCACACGACGCGTAACCACGTTTGTATGAAGTGATGGTTATTCATAACTCGTTTAACTCTATTTAAATATTAAGTATTACAGATATTTAAAAAATATATATGACAATATGTTCTAGAAACATTCAACAAAGTCAATCAAACAGTTTTAAGTTTATAGCACATTTTTATTAATACAATACAAGCAAATGTTTATTTAAAACTTTTGAGCCGTTTTTCTCAAATTTGAGTTTTTTGAGATAGCATACTTGTGCGTAACACAGGGCAGTACTATATAATATTATACAAGACCGTGTAACAAAACTAAGTGATAATACTTTAGTTTGGGGTATATATTTATGGGTCCCCTGTATCGAGTTCTCTGTTAAAGTAGCAGCGCTGAAAGAGAAGAAGAATGATTTGTATAGGCAAGCGCCCCAGTACAGCGTCATTTTTCCCATACAAAAGTTGAAAAAAAAGGTAACTCTCTTAGGGTGGGTTGCACCAGAGGCGTGGTTAAAGTTAAAGTTATGGTCAAAGTTATGGTTATAGTTAAGGCTAACTTAACTTTAACCTTAACTATGACCACGGAATTTGACAAATCCGTGGTCAAAGTTAAGGTTAAAGTTAAGTTACCCTTAACTATAACCATAAACCAAAAAAACAACACTGTGATCCATTGTAAATTTTCACGAAAAAAAAATCGATTTAAGTAAGTTTGAGCGGTTATGGTTATCGTTAAATATGGCGTCCTTTGACATTTTGCATTGTAGTTATAGTTAAAGTAAGTTGGTGCAACCCACCCTCAATCTTTGACTTCCACAGTAAACTCTATACAGGGAACTCATTATACACACATAAGTAATTACCACAATTTGTTTAATTACACGCTGTATACGACAGCTGAAATCAATCACGTGGGCTTTGGCCTGGCCACCTCGCTCGGTCGGAGGATCTTCCCTTGCGGCCACCACTCACATTCCCACAATAACCTTCTCGTCCTAAAAAATCCTAAGTAGTAAATAGTGATATCACACCACACAAACCATCAAGGGTTGAAGGGCCTACAATCATCCTACAGTTGCCTATGGGTAATTCTTTGGGCTTATCTATTGACTATTAGTTACATGACTATTACCAGGGCCCCCGTAAGGGCTACTGGCGCCTGTGTGCAAAAAAGGATTTTGGAGCCCCTTATGGCATTTTGAAATTTTATCTTTTTTATGGTAGGTAGCTAAATTTAAAAAATCGGCCAAGTGCGAGTCATACTCGCGCACGAAGGGTTCCATACCGTTAAAGAGCAAAAATTTTTTTTTACGGGAGCCCCCTTAAAATTTAATTTTATTATTAATAATTATTAAAGTACACATATAATTTGAGTTTTTTCATAATTTCAAGTACCTGTTGCCATTATCGATATCAAGCAAAAAATGACAAAAATCACGTTTGATTTTGATGTGGGGAAACGTATCCATAAGAGGAACATAAAATATGTTTAACAAAAATAAAAGTTAATTTTATTGTATCATGTACTCAACTTTTAATTTAAAATTATTTTTGTTTTTTTATAAAAATTTTTTGGGCCCTTGGTTTTGTTGCCCCTAAAAGATGGCGCTTTGGCGCCCCTAAAGGGTGGCGTCCGTGTGCATTGCACACATTGCACATAATATGGTAGCGTAGCCTGACTATTACAACTAAACGTCAAGGCTATGTAATGAATTTAATGATAATCTGAGCGTTACATAGGTACGTCCGATTGGAATACGATTGGAACGGAAAGAGATGATTTATTCGAACACTCTTTAACGTTCTCGGCAAAACTCTTCCTTCGTTTATGTCCTATAAAAAACGTTGACTTAAGCTTCTCAACCTTAGACTGTTTTTATTGGTTTTTTTCTAGTTGATTCGATCTGTTATATTTTATCAGGGGAGTAATATATTTTTAGTTAAAATTAATATATTCTTATATTATTAATATTATTAATATTATTAATATATTCCTTTGTTAATGTCCTAAAACTTATCATTTTTTAGGACATTAACAAAGGAATTTATTCTTAAAAAATATATTAAGGGTGGGTTGCACCAACTTACTTTAACTATTGGTAACTGTAACTTTAACTACCTTTAACTACAGTGCAAAATGTCAAATCTTTGGGTTACCGTCAAATATGGCGTCCAACGCCATATATTTTAACCGTAACCGCTCATACTCTATATCAAAATTTTTTCGTGAAAATTTACGATGTTTCATAGTGTTATATTTTTTCTGACGATTTTTACAGTTAATTCAATTGTTATACTCTCAATCCCATTACCTGTAGCTTTAATAAAAAAATAAATGCAACAGACATCTGTCAATTTCTGTGGTCAAAGCCTTAACTATAACCATAACTTTAACCATAACTTTAACTTTAACCACGCCTCTGGTGCAACCCACCCTAAATAATTCTACAACTAAATTACCTAGATATTCTGCAGATTATCTAGGTAGGTAATGTAAGAAATGAATCAACTTTATTTGCACTTTAACTGACTCACCCAGATAATCTGCAGAATACCGCGTTAATCTGCACTCTAACTGGTTTAATATTTGCTATCGGTAACATTAATATATAAAAATGAATCCATATTTCCCTTGGTTACGACATCAGGCGTAAACAGCTGGACGGATTTTGCTGAAATTTGGTATAGAGATACTTTGAGTCCCGGGAAAGAACAAAGGATACATTTTGTCCCCAAAAAATATACGGTTCCCACACAATATATTTTTATGATTTCCGCGTATCGATGTACGGGAACAACAGCTATAAACTAAAGTCCATGCGGACGAAGTCGCGAGCAACAGATAGTATTATATAAAAAACTGTCGCTCCGGAGCCTGGATAGTTTTTAAGGTTCCGTAGCCTAATGGCAAAAAACGGAACCCTTATAGATTCGTCATGTCTGTCTATCTGTCTGTCTGTCTGTCCGTCCGTATGTCACTGCCACTTTTCTCCGAAACTATAGAGCTATACTATTGAAACTTGGTAAGTAGATGTAATCTGTAAACCGCATTAAGATTTTGATACAAAAATGGAAAATTTTTAAAAAGTTTTAGGGGTCCCCATAGGTACAACTGAAACAAAAAAAATTCATGTAACCTATGCGTGTCATATTGAGGTTTATAAGTAATATTATTTTTTTCTAACCTGAATAGTTTGCGAGGGAGACTCTTCCAAAGTGGTAAAATGTGTGTCCCCCCTCTAACTTCTAAAGTAGGAGCATGATAAGTCTAAAAAAATATATGATGTACTTACATTACTATAAAAACTACCAACGAAAATTGGTTTGAACGAGATCTAGCAAGTAGTTTTTTATATACGTCATAAATGGTAAACCTTAATTAATTTTCATTAAATCAACTGAAATATAAAAATAAATCAAAAACCTTTTAATTTCATAAAAATAAACTTTGTTGCTGCTGCGGAACCCTACATGGGCGAGTCCAGCTCGCACTTAGCGGTTTTTTTTTCAAGGAGCGGATCGGATCAAGATCAAGTGCGAAAGCTCAAAGGTACCTTACCTCAATATTATTATATATTATTTTCTGGGGAGTGCCACCGCTGCCGGCGCCGGTTGCCGAAACAGCTGCCGGCGCCGGTTGCAGAAACGGCTGTCGGCGCCGGTTGCTGAAATGGGTGCCGGCGCCTATACGGCAAATATCGCTTGTCAAATGACAGAATAATGATCAAAAACATCCAATAAGGTTCTAAAATACTTAGTAACATAGAATATCATTGAAAACATTAGTCTTGAGCTAAAGGACTATGAAAAGTACCAATAATACAGTCATAATGTGAGGATGCATGTTTTAATAGTAGTGATGATGATGATGAGTAATGTGATCTGCATAGTAGACGTAGTATTAGGCATATAAGTTGGTACTTATGTTTCTTTAAACAAAGCTGAAACTCTCAAACAATATATTGTATGAGGAGTCCAAAGTTCTGTTCAGCACCTTCGGAACCGTGGTATAAACTGTGTTGCAAAATCTTACTTTTTGGTAGCATTTGATCAAAATGCATCACAAAAAACTAAAATATCCACAGGCGAACATATAACTTTCACCCTTGGAAATCGGTTGAAAAGTCGAATATTTGAGGTTATAGGTATTTCTTATTAAAATTTGATAACCGGCACTGAAACCTAGCGTTTTACGTATTTTCACCGGGAGTGCCTCCGCTGCCGGCGCCGGTTGCCGAAATGTCTGCCGGCGCCGGTTGCTGAAATGGCTGCCGGCGCAGTTTTCCGAACTCCGAAGTTTGCCGAAGTCACGCGATGTTTGCCGAATAGGCTGCCGGCGCCTATTCGGCAAACATCGCTTGTCAAATGACAGAATAATGATCAAAAACATCAGTCTTGAGCTAAAGGACTATGAAAAGTACAATTAATAAGGTCATAAATAGTCATACTATTGTAAGGACGCATATTTTAATCCTTCGATCGGGGATTCTTGGAAATGCTATTGTATTCTATTGCTGTCGCGATCACCGGTGCTCGTATGGGGCTTGAATCTTAATGGGTTAATGGTGGTGATGATGATGCTGATAAATGTGATCTGCATAGTTATAGCATAATACAATATCTTTGCTTCTTTAAACAACGCTGAAACTCTCTAACATGTATAAGGAATCTGAAGTTCTGTTCAGTAGCTTCGGAAGTATACCACGGGGTTTATAAGTGTAGCTGTGGTGCAAAATCTTACTTTTTGGTAGCTGAAAAAAGGTAGCTAAGGTAAAGCTAAGCTAAGAAAATGCATCACCAAAAACTAAAATATCCACAGCCGAACAAATAGGTACCTAACCTTCACCTTTGGAAGTCGGTAAAGTCGAATATAATATTTGAGATTATAATAGTTATTTCTTTTTAAAATTTGTGTATCGGCACTGGAACCTAGCGCTTTACGCATTATCACCGGCTCCCATTTTGAATGCCAGCGCCGGCAGCCGTTGTTTTATATCTCGGCTGCCGGCAGTATACTTACCGCCGGTTCCCATTACTGATATTTTTGGGAGCCGGCGCCGGCAGCGGAGGCACTCCCATTTTCACCGGCTCCCATTTTGAGTGCCGGCGCCGGCAGCCGTTGTTTTATATCTCGGATGCCGGCAGTTTACTTACCGCTGGTTCCCATCACTGATATTTTTGGGAGCCGGCGCCGGCAGCGGAGGCACTCCCTATTTTCTGAATACATTTTGTTTTTTAATTAGACTTAACCATACCGTGACTGCCATCTGTTGAGAAATTTAAGTAAAACAAAAATAAAGACTGCATGTGGAAATCTTGAAACGAAATGGGAATAACCCAAGAATAACCACAACAACGGCCACATAAAAAATCGCTTTTCTTCAAACTCTAATCAAAGGATTGGGGGTGATTTCATAATTAAGCTAAAAACGATTGGATTTTAACTTGATTCTAGCACTTGAATAAATCGAATAAAAAAATTGGTGTCATTTCTTTTCTTTTTCTTTTTTTTTGGCAACTTGACACAAAGGATGTGTATGTTGTGCCACAGACAAGGTAAAAAGGTAAGGAATATGGCGGGAAAACCATATTCCTCCTATTATAATTTTCATCATCGTTTTCATGTATCGTCAGGTCTAAAGTCTAGTCAAAGTCTAAGTAAAAGTCAATACAGTCACAGGAGTCAAGTCGGTCGATTCAGTAAAGTGGTAGACGCTGTACTGAAACTTTCGATGGAGTTTTGGAGGGAACACAAAATAGCACGTTTCTGGATATTACATCACTTTCCTACACTTGTGCATGAACACGAATATCTAATGGTTAATATTCTACCAATATTACACATTAAAAACCCAGCTAACACAATTTTAGGAAAATTATCCAAAAACACAACAGCACTCTTTCACATGCCCGCCAAAACTTCTGGTGTCATTTGTTAACGTCAAATAAATTTAGGGCGTGTTCCAAAAGTATAACATACACTAGGCAGTACAATTTAACGAAATGTGATTGGCTACAAAAACGTCAAATAGCGCTCTTTAGTATATTGCTTAGGACTTTCGAACACATCTTAAACTGTCAAACTTGAATGTCAAAAATCAAAATACAAAATATGTTTTCACATAATTTATTTTAAATTTTATTCATATTTCATAAACAAATGTATCAAAACTGGATTTTGCCGGGTAGTAAAATGCAGAGCACAATAAAGGAGCTCCTAGATGCACTAGGGTATGTATTTTTTACTAAATTTATTCATTTGTACAACATTCTTTATCACCAGCTAATTGCGTTAATAATCTAATTATTTACAGATGCAATTTAGAAGCGGACACCGTTCTCGATTATATTCAAAACGATCCGAATTATGGCAATAGTAATCTGTCTTCCAAACAAGTTAACGAATACGCTCAACGTTTAGCAGTAAAGGCTTCAAGTTCAAAAACATTTCTTAAAAAATACGAAGACCTCAAACAACGAAAGTAAAAATTGTTCTAAATTATGTTTAATTGCGTTAAACAAATTTCAGTTAGTATTGATAATCCATATTTATTTCAGCACTGAAAACTTGGCAGATATTGTGTACTTGTTTTACAAATTGGTTTGCGAGGAAAAGAAGTCTAGGATATCCAAACCCAAAGTTGCCCCAAAACCTGTCCTGAATGACAACAAACACCAAATTACCAAAGAAGATGTGCCACAAGTAATCCATTTCAAGTTTTTACTTCATCCTTTGATCGTGGATTCTTAGAAATCTATTGTTATTCTATTGTGTCTTGCTCACCGGTGAGCTTATGGGGCTTGATAGGTTAATAAATAAAATTCACACTGTGTATGGTAAGAGTAAGAGGCATTATAGAAATGCAGCATATTGTCCTCGTCTGAAATGATAGAAAAGTATCATAACAGGCAGGAACAAAACAAAGTTAACTAAAATGTCTGTTTACACAGAGTGAATCTTTTTATTAACCTGGGGGTGAGACAATTGTACAAGTACACTTTTATTTCAATGAAAATTGGAACTTGGGACTAAGAGTTTTAAAAACATGTCAATACCAACTATTTCAGATAAAAGACAAGTTGTTAAAAGCAGTAGATGAAAGCAAAAAGTTGGTGATGAAGTCATTTGAGGAGAAGGAAGCCAAGCTAAGACCCAACTGGTATAACACACTGGATTTGCCAAACTGGCAAAAAGACCATCCAGCTATGTCGTGGGATTTCCCTAAAGATCAGTTTCCCCTAGTATCTCCTTTAGGTAAACATAGTTTATATTAGATTTTTATATTCATTAGGGTAAAACAGTTAATGCTAACTTAAAATGAGAATGTGTTTTAAGTTTAATATGTTCAAATGGTATGTTGGATTTCAACCATAAAAACATTAAGATTATGGAAAAAAAATATGGTAAAATATGAATGTTTTTGGGCAATATAATCTCACGGTTTAATACCTCGATCATGGGAATCGCAGACATAATAGATTTTCAATTGTTATGTGACAGCCGGGTGCCGCTTGGGGATTGATGGGTTGATACAATATAAAGTATTTAAATATATTCTGAAGTAAAAAGCTATTGATTTTAATATTTTTATTCCAGCTGGAATTCCCGTGGAATCACAGGAGAACATAACTATTGATGAGCTATTGTATTTATTTTCTGGAGTGCCGGGAAATTATATAGTTAATCTGCCGGTAAAAGAGACTTATGATGCTCGCAGCTTCCAAATTGCCGAGGATCTAGATGATGCTCTAAAACAGATTGTTCAGCAGATGTTGCCTCTTGCCTCCAATTATTCCATAGTCAGAAGGTTCATTGAAGATTGTGACATGTGGTCGGGACAAGTTCTACATGCATTAGTGGCTGCTATTGAGGAACTGCTTAAGGACTATTATGTATGACACACTTTTTTCACTTTTCTTTTTTACTTGCTATAATATTATAATACTCAATAGTTAAATTTAACTTTTTTTAACATATAATTGGAGATGTGCCGATCATGACTTTGGCCGACTAGCCGATTAGTCGGCTGCAAAGAAGCCGACTAATCAGCCGACTAGTCGGCCAAGCCGATCATGGTTTCTGAAGTTTCCGTAACGCTTTTTTACCGCTGTTGCGCGGGTAAGTCGCACAAGCCGCCTGCAAACGTGTCGACTCGTTCTCGAAATCGGCCGACTAGTCGGCCAAGCCGATCATGGTTTCTGAAGTTTCCGTAACGCTTTTTTACCGCTATTGCGCGGGTAAGTCGCACAAGCCGCCTGCAAACGTGTCGACTCGTATTATGTTTACTTCACGTACGTTACTTTATTTTGTTTCTATGATACAGTTGATGGTTTTCATTAAATATTATTTTTTGAATATTTTTAATGTACAGAATTTTCATTTCTACAGTTTTATTATATGTATAGATTTCATGTACATGAAATCTCGATTTAATAATACATACTTAATTTGTTGTTAAAATTATAATTTACAAAAATAATTTCTTTACTAGCAAGTAATTTCAGAAACACTTTCATTTAATTTTAAAATGTGTAACACTGAATACTGATTAAGTGTAATATGTGAATTTTCTTTAACGTAATTTCAATAATAGCAAAAAAGTAAAAAGCCGATTAGTCGGCGCTTTTTGCCGACTATTCGCTAACTAGTCGCCGACTACAAAAGTGGCCGGATAGTCGGCTTTACCGACTAGTCGGCACATCTCTACATATAATTATGTGCCTATGCTTATGAATTCAACTGCAAAGCAAATATTAATATATGGAATATGCAAAGTATTATTTCTCGTTATTTTGCAACTACAGTATAGAAAAAATATTAAATGAGCCGCATTGTAATATTTTTACCTCAATCAATATTGATTTTTGATAAAGATAAGAATTTGAAGAAATATGGATTGGGAACATTTTTTTAAAACAAAGTGACATCACACTTGTTTTGGTGGTACACTACTGTTACATACTTTTTTCGAATTCTGTATGCATTATTTAAATGTTTTTTGACTTTTAACATACTAGTGATTGTTTCTTACATGAAATTGATTTATTCCCTCGATTGTGGATTTGTGGAAATCTATTGTTTACGCGATCGAATTCGACCGCTTTGGAGTTGAAGCATTAAAAATAATAATAAAAATACTGCTTCTTCCCCATTTTCATGGTCACGATACTTAAAATTGTGGGCCCCCATTTTTTGTCAGCCCTAACGTAAACCCTCGTCGTGTCTCGGGTGTACCCCTAGACCACTTAAGAAATTAGTGGTCTAATCACTAGAAATAATATCCGAATGTTTCAAGAATATGGTAGTTTACCCCGTCTTCTTAAAAATTCATTTAAAAACATTGATGTCTTAACTTTTAACATTCATCATCTTATTTTTAAACTTTTGATGTCATTGAGTATTTCAAAAAAAATAATTATTGTTTTTTTTTATGTATTTTAAAACCTTAATATTAATAATATTGATATTTAATGCAAAAAACTTAAAAAAAAATTCAATTAATTATAAACAATTAAAAATTCATGAAATTTAAATAAAGTCACGTGACTTATAAACGCGCCATGATTGAGATGTGACGTCACAATGTATAATACATTTCAATAGTATACGCCAATATTTACCTTATTTTGTTGACGTTTAAGATCAAAATTGTTTGCGCTTACTGTAATACCAATCTACGTAGCTAAACTTTTTAGTAAATCCACAATAAACGGATGTTTTGTTTATTGTGAAACAAACTCTATTTTAAGTATTGAAGGTGTGTTTTGGTTTTCAGTTTTAATAAATTTAAGGCTTATTTGGGTTTAGAAGTACGCGTCCAATCAAAACAGTCGTTTGTTAAACAATACGTGGTATGTCAGTTCTACTGTTTTTAGTAGAGATGTGCCGACTAGTCGCCGACTAGTCGGTAAAGCCGACTATCCGGCCACTTTTGTAGTCGGCGACTAGTCGGCGAATAGTCGGAAAAAAGCGCCGACTAGTCGGCTTTTTACTTTTTTGCTATTATTGCAATTACATTAAAGAAAAACCTTGATTATTATTTATAATGTGTTCATATCACACTCAATCAGTATTACACATTTTAAAATTAAGAGTGCGTATACGAAATTTTGCCGATGAATATGAAATTGCAAAGGTTCGCTACAGAAATATTATTAGGTTTTTTCCCCTTATTATACTTAAAAAAATATATATTAATTATTAGATTTAAAATATATTTAAGCGCGGAAAGCCGACTCGAGCTTTGCGGCGAGTAATATAATGTGAGATTTAGGTTGTTTTGAATCGTGTTTTTGGCACAATTTTTTTTTTTTTCTTTTTTCTCGAATTGGATAGAATTTTATCTATAGATTATTTCTGTCGTTTTCTTTTTATGAATTACAGCTCCAAGTTGCCGAAATTAACAGCAATTCTTTGCCCATTTTCTCTAAAATTTTGCCGAGTTACATATTTTTTTACTCAACTATTTCATATTAAAGTGAAAGTGAGTATAGACGACTTTCTCAACAGTACATTGTATTTTTTTCATACCGTTAAGACGTCAATACAATCCATAAACAGGTGATTTTCTAAACCTTTTACAGCAAAAATCACAAAACTGTCGCGGGTTTGAGTTGGATTATTTAAAAATACTTAAAAAAATCTAGCTCCAACATTAGATTATAATTAAAATGATCTTACATGTTGTGCATTAAAACTTATAGAAATACTGTATTTTAACTGTTAAATCACGTCTGTAAAATCAGCGAAATCGGCAAATTTCGTATACGGACTCTTAAATGAAGTGTTACTGAAATTACTTACTAGTAAAGAAATTATTTTTGCAAATATAATTTTAACAACAAATTATGTATGTATTATTAAATAGAGATTTCATGTAGGTACATGAAATATTTAATGAAAACCATCATAGAAACCAAATAAAGTAACGTACGCGAAGTAAACACAACACGATTTGACACGTATGCAGGCGGCATGTGCGACTTACCCGCGAAACAGCAGTAAAAAAGCGTTACGGAAACTTCCGAAACGATGATCGGCTTGGCCGACTAGTCGGCCGATTAGTCGGCTTCTTTGTAGCCGACTAATCGGCTAGTCGGCCAAAGTCATGATCGGCACATCTCTAGTTTTTAGTGTTCTGTGGTGAAAATTAACATTGTTACGTCACACGCGCTAGGGTTAGTGCGGGAGCTGTCGGCGTGTCTTCGGTATTTTTATTTTGAAATAACTTTTGAATTATTGCGAAAAACAATAAAAGAAAATTGTTTTGTTTTAAAACTTATATAATTATGATATTTCCATTTATCACAAAAAAAATTGTTGAAATACCCAATTATTGGTATATTATTCACAAGGCATGAATATTTTCAGACGATGATTGCTCAGTTAGAGACAGAGCAAATGACAGGAAATCTGTCACTACAAAAACTGTGGTATTTTATCTTGCCAACGATGCACACAATGCAGGTGCTAGCAGCTATTGTGACTAGAATTGGAAAGGTAAGTTTGAAGTTATCATTTTAACAACATAAAATATTAGAGATAATCTACGATAACATGGCGCGCCCCTCCAAATTACTGTTTTAATGTGTGTAGTCACATCCTTATGAAAGAGTTTGTATACAGTAGTAAGTATTCAACCAATCAACCAGTACTCGTAATATTTCACTTAATGTCACTTATTACCAATATTTGTTGGTCAACTAATCTTAACTAGCCGACCGCGCAAGACAACGCACTTCAAACGTTTTGAATTTTGGAGGGGCGCGCCATGTTATCGTAGTTTATCTCTATCTAGTATCAATTAAATAATTATACACTTTACTTGCACTTATTCCACTAAATTTAATAAAGTGGAATAAGTGCAAGTAAAGTGTATAATTATTTAATTGAACATGAATTTCCACCAAGAAAAGACAGTGCATTCAATATCATATCCATCTAGTATGTCATCACTTATCATATTTATAACTAGATGAAGCCCGCAAGCCCGTTGCGCAAAAATTCGTTTGTCGCGTGGGAACTGTACATTTTCCCGGGACTTAAAGTATCTCCATACCAAATTTGAGAAAAGTCGGTACAGCGGTTTGGGCGTGAAGAGGTAACCAGACAGACAGACACACTTTGGCATTTGTAATATTAGTATGTATGGATAGTAAATAGTATGTATTATAAATATCTTTACTTCATGTAAATATGAAAGTTTTTTTCTATTTTACGCGAGAACTACTCAACAGATTTAGTAGAAATTTGGTAAGATATAAATAAACTACTTTATTAGATTACTAAAATGCTACTTTTTTAAATACACCGTTCCTATGGATATTTAGGCTGGCCAGGTCGAGTCTAGTACTAAAAACTTTATAATATTATTTCAGAGTGAGCTCAGAGGTGGAGCGGTGCTAACAGTTCTTCATGAGAAGACAAATACTCTGTTGGGTGATGTTCGAGCACAGGAGATATCGCTGTTCCTAACAGAGCGAGCTTGCCGGCCTTATCTAGACATTTTGGACGAGTGGATACATAAAGGCACCATTGTGGATCCCTTCCAGGTATAAAAATATACAGGGTGTAACAAAACTAAGTGATAATACTTTACGGTGTGTACATGTTCCTTGTAGAGAGCTCACTGTGAAAGTAGCAGCGCTGAAAGACCAATATTTTTTTTCACTTGTATGGGCAAGCGCCCCAGCGTCTTCAAGGAACATGTACACAGCACACACCCTATAGTTTTATCACTTAGTTTTGTTACACCTTGTATAATGTTGCAGCTATCTAGTTAAAGCAGTCAGCTGAATTTACGCCTAGGTTATTTATTAAAAAGGTTAAAAGTAGGGATGGGGATTCTTGCCGAAAAAGATCGATTTTTAAATCGATTCGAATCGAGACCTGATGAACCGATCCACAAAAAAATCGAGGTCTAAAAGATCGATATCCAAAAAATCGATCTTTTTCAAATTAGTTTTTACAGTGTAAGTAAAAACTAATTTGAAAAAGATTATTTCAAATTTATAAAAAAACAAGACAAATGTTATAATTAACGATCTTTGAATCAGTAAAATCGGGGAATTCGATAATAATGTGGGATATGCGTGTGGCGGCCAAAGGAAGATCTTCCGACCGAGCGAGGTGGTATGCCCGGTCAGGCCGAAGCCCGCTGACGTCATTTCAGACGTTGTATATATCTTGCCGTTCTCTGAAACTTCGATAGCGCGATGCAGGATTGTTAGGCGAATTGTGGGTACCGCCACAATAACAATTATTTTATTTACCATATCAAAGTATTAGTTAAGTGAAATTAAGACTTTTTTTTCCTTATTTTGGCATGCACGATTTGTGCGTCAGCCAAGCCCGTTGGGAGGTTAAAGGTCCCTACCTTAAAATATGGAATTTAATACGAAATTTAAAATCAGATTTAAGACTCGAGGATTATTTATTTTCTTCAAAAAATTGCAATTTGCAAATTGTAATGTCAATCATGTTGCGGCCGCACATGCGTATTGCGTAGTGATTCGTGCTTGAGACGATACCATTGGTCATTGGACGATCTGCGTGTAACGTCCAATGGTATCGTCTCATAGCACGAAGCTTCGTGACGATAGACGAATCGCGGCCCGCGGTATCGCACTTCTCAGCACAGATACAAAATACAGATACAAAAAAAAGATATACAGACGAACATATAACCTCCTCCTTTTTGGAAGTCGGTTAAAAAGTCAAAAATTATAAACGTACAAGCTATTGCCCGCGGCTTCGCTCGCGTTAAGAAGTATTATTATATACAAACTTTCATCCCCTATTTTAACCCCTTGGGGGTGGAATTGATCAAAATCCTTTCTTAGCGGATGCCTGCTTCATATTATCATCTACCTACCTTATCATATTATCTACCTTTTGTTTATTTGTTTGTTTATTATCTAACTGCATGCCAAATTTCAGCCCGATCCGTCCAGTGGTTTGGGCTGTGCGTTGATAGATCACCATGTCAGTCAGTCACCTTTGATTTTTTTATTGATGAGAAGTGAGGCGAAGGATACTAAACATACAGCTCACTCTTGACTCTTGTAATACGGGCCTTCAAACAGAAAAATCGTAACTCGATTTTAGGGTGTCTGAGATCGATTCACGAGATCGATTCAATGCGTTGAATCGATTAAAAAGATCGATTTTTTTGCTCCAAAAGATCGATTTTGCGATTAATCGATCTCAGATCGCCAACCCTAGTTAAAAGTTACATTTTAGATAAATTGTGTCAAAATTAGATGCTGCTTTAGATGTTTGTCAACCATTAGTAAAAGTAATCCTTCAAACCCCATAAGAGCACCAAGTGGTCGCGACAACAATAGAATACAATAGCATTTCCAAAAATCCGCGATCGAAGGATTAATTGCTATTTTTTATAACATTACCCATAGTATTGCTGGCTTTAGTTTGAGCTGTAGATACTTATAAATACTGATTACTGCTTTTATTTTAGGAGTTTATGATAGAGGATAATGAACTGATCAATAAGGAGGAACTACCTGTAGATTACTCCGCTGATTACTGGGAGAAGAGATACAGCGTTCAGAGGGATAGAGTACCGAAGTTCTTGGACAAATTCACAGATATTATATTGAGGACGGGAAAATATTTGAATGTTATAAGCCAGTGTGGTAAGTTTTTGTTTGATGAAAAGTTAATTATTGTATTAAAGAAAGCAATGTTTGAATTGTCAAATTGGTGGTAGACACCAAGTAAACATGAAATGTATTATAGATAATGTCCGCAGCCACATCCATTTTTTGTAAAAAATATTTTGATAATATGATGAGTCCTTTTCTGGAACTCAAAGCTCCTTTGATCGCGGATTCTTGGAAATCTATTATTATCGCGGCCCACTTGTGCCGTCAGGGAGTTGATAGGTTAAAAGTAAGGAAGTAATAAATAGATTGATACGCATATTTTGCATTTATAATAAAAACAATAGTATGTATAATATCGTCCCATGCGAGTTTTTTGTGGCAGTTCTTCTCGCCGGGTAAGTACCCGAATATAATGGTAGGCTGTGGGCATCATGTAGGACAGTTTTGCATGTGTTATTATTTAATATAGGCATGGATAATTTAAATTATCAATTACTGCAGGAAATGCATTAGTCAAGACTAATACTGAAGAAATAAAGTACTCCCTTCGAGAACAGAACTATGGTGCTACAATACAGAAGGCTTATGCTTTTGCCAGCAAATCTCTTCTGGAGTTACTAATGAAGGAATATGACTTAATGGGAAGACTCAAATCCGTCAAAAACTACTTCTTGATGAGCCAAGGCGATTTCATTGTTCAGTTCATGGATGCTACAGAACAGGAGTTGTCCAAGAAAATTGACGATATCATTCCCTCCAAATTGGAATCTTTATTGGGGCTTTGTTTGAGGTAAACTAAACAAATTGTAACTGTTTTTATAAGCAGAACATTATAAAATTTATCTTCAACTTTTTATTTTTTAATTGAAGTCAACTTACTGAATTTTAAGGAGTCATTTGTAGTTCGGAAACTTGTATGTTGTATATTTATTAAATTTTTTCAATTTCTAGATTGTCAGCTGCAAGCCATGATCCATATAATGAAGACATGAGAGTGGAATTGCTACCGTATGATCTACAATTCCAGATGTTCAAAATATTATCCATTGAAACAGAGGATGAAAAAGGTAAAAATGTTAAAAGTGACTTTGTATTGTAAATACTAAAAAATTTACAAAAAAAAAGTTCTACGGCTCCCACGAACGAATTCGGATCGCATCGCATTTTTTATTTTGCCGCAGATATTTACGCTGGATTGCGAATACGCAGTTATGTGAGTGAGCCTTTATGCTTAACGTGTGTCATACGGTGACTTTTTTTTTTTGGTTTTTTTACAGAATATAAGCAGAACAAGGACATACCGCTGCGGGGTATCGAGACGTTCTCGTTCGGCATGGAGGTGAAGTGGCCGGTGTCGCTCGTGCTCAACCACAAGGCCATCGCCTGCTACCAGATGATATTCCGACACCTGTTCTACTGCAAACACGTTGAGCGGATGCTCTGCAGGTACTTTATGACTGAGGGCAAAGAAACGAGCGTAATTTTGTGAGTCGTGAGTCACAGAATTTCGGTTGGCAGAAATTCAGCTGCATTCAGATTTTTAGACAGTTCCTACTTCATTCACACGAGCGTAATTTTGTAAGTCATGATTAGTATGAATTTTTCATACTAATCATGACTTACAATTTACAAAATTACGCTCGTTTGGCTTGACCCTAAGGGCCATGCTAAGGATGTTGTTATGTTGTAACATCGGAGCTGAGCTAGTGAACCGATATTATCGCTCCATTCGCCTGATCGCGACCAGCGTCCCCATTGTTTTGGATTTTAAAAACACCTTCGTTGGAAAAACATCGTTAAAAAATGCATTTTTTAAATTTCAAACTGCCATTTTACAATCAGTTCCAGATCCGGTGGTTAGGTCAAGAAAGTAGGATAATTCTAATAACAATTTCATTTCTTATTTATTGAGGAAAAAAACAAAATATTTTTGCTGTCTAATGTCTATTCAATAATATTGATTAATTTTTCTAGAGTGTGGCTGTACAACAAAGTGGTGAAGCGTTTCTCCGCGGCGCGGCTGTACGCGGAGGCGTTCGCGCTGCGCACGCGCATGCTGTCGTGCGTGCAGCACCTGCAGTACTACATGTGCGTCGAGGTCATCGAGCCGTCCTGGTGTCAGCTCATGCAGAGTCTAGAGAAGGTACTTTTATGCACAGTGTAACAAAACAGTCATAAATCATAATACTTTAGGGTGTGTAATGTGTATGTGTCAGAGTTCAATTTTTTAAATGTTGTTAATGGCAAGCGCCGCCTAGCGTCATAACTTTGCCCATAGTCTGTACAAAAAATTTAAAAAAGTTACTCTTCTAGACTCATACACACCTTTAAGTAGCATACTTTGTTTAGTTACACCTTGTATTTTTTAATGTCTTAAAAACTTTACACAAGTCCATCGCGATAGATCAATTGTTAACTATTGGTACTAGTGGGCAACGAAGGTGCTGCGAACTGGTGCCGGTTTTCCAAAACTCCGAAACCCGTACTCGATTATTTACTTGACATGTGCTGCCACCTAGTTCCAGCACGTATTATCAAAGTTTTTATGTAAGAAATACTATTCGCGGACGAAGCCGTAGGCAAAAGCTAGTTATTCATTGGTGGTGTAAAATTTCAGGTGAACAACGTGGACGAAGTGTTGGAGCGGCACAGCGACTTCCTGGAGTCGTGTCTCGGCGACTGCATGCTGACCAGCCCGCAGCTGCTGAAGGCCGTCACCACGCTGTGCCTCGTCTGCGTACAGTTCTGCACCTTCATGCAGGTTAGTTAAGCTATTGAAACTATGAGGGTTATTCTAAATTCCATTTAGTCAAAAACACCTAAAGCTGCGCGTTTACCGGGTCGGATTAGGAGCGTACGGTGCGGACGTCTTTTATAATTTGTCAGGCGCAGAAAATAGAAATGATGTACACGCAGTACCATAGAAATCAATACAAAACAACAAACCGTCCGCTGCGTACGCTCCGATTCTGATCCGGTGGACGCGCACCTTAAAAGTGACCTCGCACTAAACGCTTCTGCGGAGCGACGCGACACTTCACTCTCCATAGTATTGGCATTTTGTGTTGCGTAGCTACTGCGTAGTGCGGCTTAGCCTACAAATTCATACAAGGAACATTTGGCCGTGAGTCGTGACGTGTCGCGTCGCTCCGCTGCAGCGTTGCGTCGCCTAAAGGGCCCATTCACGGCAGTCCGCCGTGCAGGACTGCAAATGGACATAGTTCACTCATTGGTTCACCCGACCGGAAACACCGAGTGTGAACCAATCAGTGAGCTATGTCCATTTGCAGTCCTGCACGGCGGACTGCCGTGAATGGGCCCTTTTAGTGCGGTCTCACTTAGGGCCAATATACAACGGCGCGAGGCGTTACTATACATTTTTAAGACTGCGTTTCCACCAGAGATGTGTTGCGAGGAATGTGTTTTTGAGAACCAATAGAATCGCTTCATTGACGTGACCTCGCTCAGCGCTGCGATTCTATTGGAACGCAACCTAAATGAGGTATTCAAATTTGAAAAATGCAGTCCAACACCGCGAACGGTGCAAGTCTGATAATTATCTTCTAGTGTAGTTGATAAAGTTAATTTGGAATGGCTCCTTTAAAATGCATTACACTGCATCGACGTGTCGATGTGAAATGACCCTAAGCCGTTAAGGGTTTTAAGATGCCACATTCTTATTAAAGTTTCAACAACCATTCTCATACCTGTAAGTATTAGCAGTCAGGGAATTAAATTCAAACGCTCAGTCCTGTCTCTAGCGGTTATCGGCATCTCGTCTACCATTGTATTCTAATTTTACAGATGTAGCGATATCTATCGCATCGTTTGTATGACATAATTGTCAAAAAGTTTCTAAATTCAAATGACCGCGAGTTTCGTGGTAGAGCAAGCAGGAGGAAGCGTGACCCCGCCATGTATCACGAACCTTTTTTTCTTACGAAATATTTTTCGGAGAAATTATGAAGCTACTAATATTATAATATCATTTATTTTAAATTACTTATTTTGTTATTTTTTTAAATTGTTATCAATTAAATCATGCTATAAGCAACTCATGTTTTAGAGTAAAAAATAATATATTATTATTTATTATTATATTATATTCTATGTCAGCTTCTTATTTGGTGACTGCAGAATGTCGCTTCTTTAAACTAAGTTTATACATGAGTCAATATAGATATTGATTCACGGAAGGTAGACCTTAAACAACGGTTGTCAAAATTGCAAAAAAATTTAGAACGATACGAGCATGAGCTATTCAATATAATAAACTAACGGACACAGATTACCAGTATATAATATTGTAGACTAACGGATGAGGTATAACACTTACATAGAAATATAAGACATTTACCCCACGACGAAGCATAATTTACATTTTACAATGGTTATTTTTGTAGGGGCCATTTTATATTTTTAAAATGATGGAGACCTAAACATACATAATATAAAACATTGTTTTTTATTTTGTATGGAGTATGAAAGGGGCTGGGTTATCAGTTATCACTAAATAGGTTTATTGGGAAACTAATATATTTCTATTATTACTATTATTTTATAATTCTCCAGCTAATAAATACTAGGTTTCATCTACTCCTAGTTTCAAATTTATAACTAAAAGTATACAGTGAAATAAAAAGTCAGCGAAGACGTTTTTTGTGACACAACAAGATTTTGCTACTCGATAAGAAAAACACATTTTGTATTAATTAATTGTAATTAAGTAGATATCAAAATGTAAGTATATGAAATCGGTGAAAAGGCTGCTACTGCGCGATTACCTTTGCCTGTTTAGAGGATAATATATAAAACTGACCTTTATTCGAGAGGGGAAGAGAAAATACCTAATGAAGTAGAGCTTTTTATATTTTATTGATATATGAGAGAAATTTCGAAGCAATGTGAAAAACGTGACGTTTTTTGTTTACACTAAGTATCTTGTTTTTTGTGCAAAATATGACCATCTCGTTTAAGTACCCCTTTGAAGTTCGTGAAAATAATTATTATTATGGCCTACGCGTATTCGTGAAATCTTCTGCCAACTTGAAACTTGATCTGTAGAATGTTCTAGAACAAAACATAGGAACAGTCCAATAAAGATTTCGTAAGAACTCAATTATTCGGCTTTTTTTTTTTTCTTTATGCCTTGGCTACCAAATTTCATTGAAGTTGTAAATATAATATAAAAATAAAATGTCATAATGAATTTTCACTTCTTACATATTATTTATGGAGTGTAGATAGAGGAGAACTATCTCTGTATGTAAAAAGTGTTTACTGAAATGCGTTAAATTAGGGTGGCGCTACAGTAGCAACAAGGTAAATTTTAAATCATTTAGCAACTTTTATTTCAGCTATTTTAGGTTATATTTTACAAAATATATTGGTATTAACCCAGTAATTCTATTTATATTTTGTTCTATTCCATTTGTCCTATTCTATTCTATTCAATTTATATTTTGTACATTCAATCCATACACTTTGCTGCAGCTAGCGCCACTCTCGGAGGATTTTTCAACTATTATTTACTGCGTACAGCTGGACACTTACAAATATTCCCCATATAAGATAGTTCTCCTCTATCTACACTCCATAATATTATTATTGTATACCACATTCATTTTTTTTGGCTATAATTATAGGGATATTTTTAAATTACAACCACAATACGTTTACCTATTTTATCGTACCTAAATTAATAGGAACGTATTTTGGCTTATCATGGCATATTAGTACCAAGTACCTACTAACATGCAAATTAGTACCGACCATGTTTATTATAACTTAGACAATCGTTTCGTTTCGTCGCTCGAAAGATGAAATGGAATCGTTCAGCTTTTACTGAAGAATCAATTTATTTTATAAAACATTTTGTGTATTATATAAGTCATTTCTATAGCGAGCATAAGGAGATTCCGAGCTCAAATGTAAACATAAAAAAGGTGACCAAAAATTATGTACCCCTGTTGTGAAAGGTAAGTTAAAGATACTTGTGACAAAACAGGAGTAACTTAAATTTTTGGATTTATGAAAATGACAGCTGGTGAAAAATATAACTTTTTATTTTCTTGATATTTTTGCGTAGTTTTCGTAAAAAAATAATGATTCACTTTTATCTGATGATATTATTTGCAAACTGTTTATTTAACACGCACAAAACTAAGAGAAACCTAATAATTTGGGGCGATACCGGTCCGTCCACGTCGTGTCCCTGGGCACCTCCCCCGTGCCATCGTGAGCTTTTTCACGGTGTCACGGGAGGGGTGGCTGAACGCCGGTATTTGTCCGTGGGAGAGCCAAGCTTAGGCACGAATGGGCCGGCTCGACCGGAGAAATACCACGGCCTCACAGAAAACCGGCGTGAAACAGCGCTTGCGCTGTGTTTCGCCGAGTGAGTGAGTTTACCGGAGGCCCAATTCCCTACCCCCCTAGAAATGCCGCAGTTGAAAAGCAATTTGTTACCCCAGGAGGGTACCAACTGCGTTGGAGAATCCCTCTCTGGACGTCCATGCTCAGGAACCCCTGGAACTGAACGTGGACGTCCAGGCTGCCCCTCGTATTCTGGGGAGGGCAAAACTGCGCTCCAATCTGCTCGGGGCAAGAGCAAACACACAAAGGCACCCCCCTCGATATTAAACATGGACTTTTGTAATATCAGGGGATTACACTCCAACCTTAATGCCGTCCATTACCACCTAGAGACGGCAAAGCCGGCTTTGCTCTTTTTAACCGAGACGCAGATATCATCTCCGAGTGACACATCATACCTTTCCCACCCTGGGTATTATCTCGAGCACTCCTTTTTACCCAAAGCTGGAGTGTGTGTGTATCTCAGAGATGATATCAGCTCTCGCCGCCTCGGCAATCTTGAGGTCATGGACCTGTCCACCTTATGGCTCCGCATAGATTACGACGACCACCCTCGCGTCTATGCGTGCCTATATAGGTCCCATAGTGGTGACCCCGAGACGGACCGACTCTTGGAGCACCTGCAAGCTGCTTCAGATTTTGTGCAGCAGCAGATCCCGTCCGCAGAGATCATAATACTTGGCGACTTTAATGCCCACCACGCCGACTGGCTCAATTCCAGTAAAACTGATCATGCGGGGAGATCTGTCTGCAACTTTGCCCTTGCGAACGACTTGACACAACTGGTTACTACGCCTACGCGAATCCCAGATGTGGATGGTCAAAATCCTTCCTTGTTGGACCTCCTGCTGACTTCAAATCCTGAGGGCTACCAAATATCCGTAACCGCACCACTTGGTTCATCGGATCATTGCCTTGTTAGGAGTTCTGTGCCACTTACGACGGTGTTAAGACAGCGTGCTGTTAAATACCGTCGTGTGTGGCACTACAAGTCAGCGGACTGGGATGGGATGCGGTCGTTTTTTGCATCCTATCCTTGGGGGCACGTGTGCTTCTCGCCGGATGATCCCGACAACACTGCCAACTCTGTTGCCGATGTGGTGATGCAGGGGATGGAACTTTTCATTCCGTCCTCTGTAGTGCCAACTGGCGGCAGATTTCGTCCCTGGTTTGGTTCATACCCCAAAAAAGCTTCTCGCCGGAAGCAGGAGGCTTACCAATCCTGGGCCAACGCAGTGTCTGCTCGGGATTGAAATACCAGCACGTATAAAAAGGAGTACAACCTTGCCTCCAGGTCCCTCAAGAAAGAGATTACTCGGGCAAAGCAACAGCACGTCAATAGAATTGGCAAGAGACTTGAGCGCCTCCCCTCGGGAACCCGTGCATTCTGGTCTCTGGCCAAAGCTATTGAAGGAAATTTCTGCAAGCCAACTCTACCATCCCTACACGTAGGAAATGGATCATTGGCCCAGGACGCAAAAGACAAAGCCGATCTTCTGGGCAAGCTCTTTGCGTCAAACTCGACCCTGGATGACGGGGGGCAGAAACCGCCGACCATACCGCGATGCACGAGCATCATGTCGGATATTCGGTTTCATCAGCGCTCAGTGCGAAAAGCCCTCCGTTCCCTTGATATCCAAAAGTCGAGTGGGCCTGACGGAATCCCGCCTATTGTGTTGAAAAAGTGTGCTCCAGAGTTGGCTCCGGTCTTGACGCGTCTTTTTCGGCTCTCCTATTCCACTGGCATCGTCCCGGCTTCCTGGAAGACAGCCTTGGTGCACCCGATCCCCAAAAAAGGTGATCGCTCAAATCCTTCCAACTACAGACCAATCGCTATAACCTCTCTCTTCTCGAAGATAATGGAATCCATTATCAATAGCCAGCTTCTTCGATACTTGGACGGCCAGGGATTACTAAAGGCGAACGCAGATTTCGGCCGCACTGCACGCACCGCAGTCGCCGCATTCGAATTCTTTATATGAAGTTATAGGCAAGCTCGCATACCTACCTACCCGCGCCGCAGTCTTCGCAACTTCATAATAATATGAAGAATTGCGAATGCGGTGCGTGTGGTGCGGCCAAATCTGCGTTCACCTTTAGCGACAAACAATACGGGTTCCGTAAGGGTCGCTCGGCTGGTGATCTCTTGGCGTACCTGACTCATCGTTGGGCTCAGGCAATTGAGTCGAAGGGAGAGGCATTGGCTGTTAGTTTGGACATTGCGAAGGCCTTTGATCGGGTTTGGCATAAAGCGCTGCTATCAAAGCTTCCATCATACGGGCTGCCCGAGAAATTATGTAAGTGGGTCACTAGTTTCTTAGCAGACAGAAGCATTAAGGTCGTAGTTGACGACGAATGCTCGGAAACTCAGTCTGTTGATGCTGGTGTCCCTCAGGCCTGTGTGCTATCGCCTACTCTATTCATACTGCATATCAATGACATGTTACAGACCAACGGCATTCATTGCTATGCGGATGATAGTACAGGTGATGCTGTATATACCGGCTCCCCCAATATTTCTCGGCAAAATATCACTGAGAGTCGAAACGAACTTGTGTCTAAGGTGGAGAATTCATTGGAGAAGGTCTCTGAATGGGGTAGACGTAATTTGGTCCAATTCAACCCCGCTAAGACACAAGTCTGCGCGTTCACCACTAAAAAGTCACCAATGGTCGTATATCCTCGTTTCGAGGGCACATCTTTAACCATCTCCCCTAGCATTGAGATACTTGGCGTCAACATATCGAGCGAAGTCCAGTTCCGATATCATCTAGAGGGTAAAGCCAAATTAGCCTCGAAGAAACTTGGTGTTCTTAACAGAGCCAGACAGTACTTCAGTCCGGACCAACGCTTACAACTCTACAAGGCGCAGGTTCGGCCTCATATGGAATATTGTTCTCATCTCTGGGCAGGGGCGCCTAAATACCAACTGCTCCCTCTGGATCGTATCCAACGAAGGGCCGCACGAATTGTTGACTGCCATAGTGTTTCAAACAGCTTGGACCCCTTGGAATTACGCCGAGATGTAGCTTCACTCTGCATCCTCTATCGGTTGTATCACGGGGAGTGCTCTGAGGAATTGTTCGGAATCATACCACCGGCAACTTTTCGTCATCGTCCCACGCGAAAAACATACCATCCTCATCACCTTGATGAGTGGCAGTCTTCCACAGTGCGTTTTTCGCGTAACTTTCTGCCGCGCACTGTAAAACTCTGGAACGAACTGTCACCAGCAGTATTTCCGGACCTATACGACCTGCAAACCTTCAAGAAAAGAGCGTATTCCCTCTTAAAAGGCCGGCAACGCACCTGCAGCTCTTCTGATGTTGCGAGTGTCCATGGGCGACGGTAGTTGCTTACCATCAGGTGACCCGTTTGCTCGTTTGCCCCCTTATTTAATAAAAAAAATTAATAAATAATTATAAAAAAAAATTGAAAACCGATTTTTTCAGAAAAATATCAATTCTTATCATAATTGTGATAAAAATAACATGAATTTACTGACAATATCGTAATTAAGGAAATCCAACTTCAAAAATTCCTAATTTCTCAGTTACGAGTTTACGACACTACGTATTTGGATGAGGTATTATGAAACTTCTGTCGCTTCGTTTTTTGTCGCGATTTGATAGAAAACGATAAATTACGTCAAGGTTTTTTGAAACATGGTAGCGGTAGGGTAAATAAACGCTAGAGACAAGATAGGCTTAGAGCACTATAGATAACTGCAACACAATATATTAATCATGCACAATCAATGCACATGTGTGCATGAAAACTGCAAGATTCAGAAAAGTTACAATTGTTTTGCTTGAAAGCGGTAGTTTAAAAACTGTGACTGGACATATTTTATTTAACTAGATATTTCCTATCTGTTCTATGCATATTCACTTATAATACCACAAGAGCTTCAAAATTATCGGGTATTTCCCGATAGGTTCGTTGCAAACAAATGAAGGATTCGCTTCGCGCTCGTGATTTTTTAACCTGAAAAACTTGACGACTTTATTTGTTTGCAGGGAACCTTGAGGGAAATGCCAGATAATTTTGAAGCTCGTGTGGTATTCGGGGGATTATTTTTCCGTCCCAAATGTCGGCCAATAGAATTGCACCATGAGACGAAATGTACAGTTAACAAATAAGAATTTGTACCTTCCTTATAGTCTTCTCCATCCATTTTCTTCATATTGTAAGCGTAATCTTTCATAATGTTTGCCAATTGCGCTTCACTCGTTTCAGCACTCAATGTGTATTCCCTCTCAGTACAAAAAGTAGTAAATTGGTTCCAAACTGTTTTTTTTTGCCTTCTCCGTATTAATGGGAACATTTCCTTTGACTTTTTTATCGATGGTGGACAGAGAACAAACTCCAAATCGACTCATTTTCATGCAAAATCTCCAATTTTCACAATTGAATTCAACCTGTCAGTTTGACGTGTGGTTAATTTGACTGGATCATGTTTTGTTTTTTATATATAGCAACGACCAGAGAAAATTTTCAAAAAATTATCAGTATAATACCATGTAGGTTGTACCACGTGACGTCGAATGGTGCAATTCTATTGGTCGATATTTGGGTCGGAAAAATAATCCCTATTATTTATATATCATATAGCATTGATGTATCATTGGATAGGACGAGATTACTTATTTAAAGCCCGACCAACAAAATAAAAAACCTCGCCATATTGCGGAAAACTACTGGAACTAATTTCTTCAACTGGCAATAATCTTTATGAGATGTCATAATTGTCATCTGTCAAAGTGTGTTCTCGATTGTGCGTGATATATTTCTTAGACAAGTGGGTTATTTACGCGATATAATGCCGAAAACTATTAAAAGCCAGTTAAGAAAAGTTATTTATAATATCAATAATTACTTGTCGGAAAGAAAGTCTGAAGGAATGGACTCTATTCCTCTAAATAACATCACGGACCTTGTTGTCAACATGACTGGTAGGTACCTCATATAGTGTGTGCAATTTGAATTGGCTAATTTGTGATTAGTTTAATTTAAAAGTTCTGTTTTTAGGTGTATCCCGATCGTCCGTAATGAAAATACGAAGAGAAGGTCAGACTTCAGTTGTATTTTCTACACCAAAGAAAAATAAACCGAAAACAAAAAAGAAAATCAATCTGGATGATTTCGATCTCTGTGAAATTAGGCATAAAATACAAGAATTTTATACCGTCCGAAAAGAAGTACCGAGTTTGAAGCGGTTGCTTGCAGCTCTGAAAGAATCCATAAATTTTGTTGGTGGCAGAGAGTCTCTTCGTTTACTCTTGCACAAATTAGGTTATAAATTTAAAAAATGTAGAAACCAAAGGACAATTCTTATGGAGCGGTATGATATAGTAGCTTGGAGGGATAAATATCTACAAGAAATCAAAGATGTAAAGGAGAGTGGTATGCCAGTTGTATACCTCGATGAAAGCTATATTCATACTTCTCTCAATCATGCAAAATGCTAGCAAAGTGAAAATGAGCCTGGTGTGTCTAAATCTGTTGCTAAAGGCAAAAGATATGTGATTGTCCATTGTGGCGGCAAGACTGGGTTCGTCCCGAATGCTTTATTAATTTACAATGACAAAGAAAAAAAAGAAGATTTCCACGAAGCCATGAATAAAGTTAATTTTAAAAAATGGGTATTGGATAAATTAATACCCAATTTACATGAACCAACCTGTATAGTCATGGACAATGCTAGATATCATTCTAGCCAAATTAACAAGCCACCAAACATGAATAATAGAAAACATGAAATTGCAGAATGGCTTACATCAAATGATATTGCCTACCCTGCTTATGCCACCAAAAGTATGCTAATGGTTATAGTCAATCAAAACAAACCTGACCCGATATATGAAATTGATAGTTTAGTACAGGATTATGGTCACAAAATATTAAGACTGCCTCCTTATCATTGTGACCTCAATCCTATTGAGATGATATGGTGTATTGTAAAAGGGAAGGTTGCCACAAAGAATGTTGGTTTAGACAATATCACATTCATGCAGCTTGTAAAAAACTGTTTTGAGGTAAATATCACATATTTCGACAAAAATAAAATTAAATATTTTGTTTACCATTACTGATTTTAAATTATTCTTATAGGATATTACTGCCGATACATGGAGTAATTGTTGTGATCATACAAATAAAATAGAAAAAGAATATAGACAAAGGGGACCAGTAATTGATGGAGAAATTGAACAATTTATCATAAATGTTGGCGGCAATGACAGTGAAACATCCACAAGTGGCAATGAGTCAGAGATATCTGACATTGAACCACTACAATCTGACCATGAAGATGAAATAATATATGAATGTGTTGAATATTTAGATTCTGAGTTTGATGAATAATTTAAATAAAAGTTTAATAATGAAATTATGAAGTTGTACTTTTTTAAACTGCCTATATACTTTAAAACTATACATAAATGCTATGGTTTTGTATAGTCTATATTAAAATTAGTCTATATTAAACACTAGCTAAAAATTGTACACTAGCCAATTCGCAAGTGTATCACTGTACTAGATATTGCCATATTCATAGTTCATTTAGCGCCCTCAGGGCAGGTTTTCTATTTTTTTGGTCAGGCTTTATATTAAAAGACTTTTAGAAGATAAACTATATTATAGTCCGTGGAATCCACGAAGACGCGCCCCACTATTCCTCCTAATCGTCTATAGTGTATGTGTGCAAGCTTTCGCCAATGTTTGAGTGTTTTCGGTACACACTCAGTGCCGTAAATAGGGCGGTGCCACCGGTGCCCAGGCACAGGGCGCAGACTCTGGGGGGGCGCAAGAATGGCCAGACCAGGGAGGCCTGTGGCCCTGGAAGCATTGCTCTGGGTACCTATAATATCTACAAAAAACCGGCCAAGTGCGTGTCGGGCCACGCGCACGGATATATTGCGCGTGGCCCGACACGCACTTGGCCGGTTGAGCTAGTTTTTTTTAATTTTTGTACGGTCAATGAATGTATATCTATTTTCTATTTATACATATAAAACTCAAAGGTGACTGACTGACATGGTGATCTATCAACGCACAGCCCAAACCACTGGACGGATCGAGCTGAAATTTGGCATGCAGGTAGATGTTATGACGTAGGCATACGCTAAGAAAGGATTTTGATAAATTCCATCCCCAAGGGGTTAAAATAGGGGATGAAAATTTGTATATAAAAGTACTTCTTAACGCGAGCGAAGCCGCGGGCAAAAGCTCGTAATTGTATATAATATTTATAACGTGTTTTACACTACTAACAACATCATCTCAGTTACTTTCAAAGGAATTTGAACGAAAACTTCCTTTATACTTCGCCGAATACATTTTTTTAGTCGATCGAATATTACTCAACTAGACGTGCCGCGCGGCTTCGCCCGCGTAAATGAGATATTTCTCAGAAAAATTAGTCCACAAAAAAGCCTATGATCCTTCACGTGGTCTACTTCTTATCTGATCCTAATAACAGAAAAAATGTTCTAGTAGTTCGTGAGATAAGCCCTTTCCTCTAAGATTTTCCTCTATTTCTTCGCTCCTATTAGTCTTAGCGTGATAAAATATAGCCTATAGCCTTTTTCGATAAACGGGCTATCTAACACTGAAAGAATTTTTCAAATCGGACCAGTAGTTACTGAGATTAGCGCGTTCAAATAAGCCCTTTCAAATAATTTCCCCCGTTTTTCCACATTTTCCTCTATTTCTTCGCTCCGATTAGTCTTAGCGTGATAAAATATAGCCTATAGCCTTCCTCGATAAATCGGATATCTAAAACTTAAAGATTTTTTAAAATCGGACCAGTAGTTCCTGAGATTAGCGCGTTCAAATAAGTCCTTTCAAATAATTTCCTCCGTTCTTTCCACATTTTCCTCTATTTCTTCGCTTCTAATAGTCTTAGCGTGATAAAGTATAGCTAATAGCCTTCCTCAATAAATGGACTATCTGACACTGAAAGAATTTTTCAAATTGGACCAGTAGTTCCTGAGATTAGCGCGTTCAAATAAGCCCTCTCAAATAATTTCCCTCTGTTTTTTACATATTTTCCTCTTTTTCTTCGCTCCTATTAGTCTTATCATGATAAAATATAGCCTATAGCCTTCCTCGAAATTTTCAAATCGGACCAGTAATTCCTGACATTAGCGCGTTTAAATAAGCCCTTTCAAATAATTTCCCCTCCGTTTTTTCCACATTTTCCTTTATTTCTTTGCTCCCATTACTTTTAGCGTGATAAAATAATTCTATAGCCTTCCTTGATAAATGGGCTATCTAACACTGAAAGAATTTTTCAAATCGGACCAGTAGTTTCTGATATTAGCGCGTTCAAACAAACTAACAAACTCTTCCGCTTAATTTTTTCACATTTCCAGAAGCAACCCTTTAGCCGGTAGAAGGGGGAGACACTGGACTCTAACGATTATTTCCACTTTGAAACTTAATATTTCACAAACGGATCCCTAAATCGGAAAATGATCTATGAATACTCGTAATATTTTTAAAAAACCTATCCAATGACACCCCACACGATTGGGTGGACGCAAAAAAATAAATTCATCCCCGCTTGATGTGTAGGGAAGGTACCATAAAAAATATTTTTTTAAATTTCATGTACCATTTTGTCGGCATCACTAATATGTGCATTCATGCCAAATTACAGCTTTGCAGGTCCTATAGCCTCTGAGCAAAACCGCGGACTGTACAAACAGACAGACAGACAGACAGACAGACGGACAGACGGACGGACAGACCGAAACTATAAGGGTTCCTTGTTGACTACGGAACCCTAAAAAAACAAGGGCGCAGTTATAGAAGCTCGCACAGGGCGCAAAAAAGGCTATTTACGGCACTGTACACACTAATTACCTATGAGTGCCACACTACAATAAATAGACCAATAAGAAAAAGCGTCACGGTCAAAGGGAAAGATGCTCACCCAAAAATTGGTGGGGCGCGTCTTCGTGGATTGCACGGACTATATTATATGGCTGTGTACATGGATGGGAATGACGGGTGGATCAATATTAGCGGGCCCCTAGACGATAAATTTTATTGAACAGTTTATTTGACACTCAGATTGAAGGCGCGCGATATTCAATATCAACCCTAGACGGTCAGATTACGCAATACGTGATATTGCACAATAAAATTTATCGTCTAGACCCTAGACGATCAATTTAGACCCTAGACTCTAGGGGCCCGCTCATATTAAATAAATACAGTATAATGCACTAATCCTTTATCTTACTGCACACCTTTTATTTTAACACATAATAATATTATGTTTTGAAACTTTGATTGTAAAAAAGCACTCTTTTTTTTTCTTCTTCGTAACACTACCCTAGTATAGGCCGCTCACATATTTATGAAGTTATGATTGATATTTGCTTGGTAAAATGCAAGGGGAAGGTCCAGTGTGCAGGTCAATATTAAAGTATTTTTTGGCGGGGTGAGGGCCATTGCCCCCTAGAGTTTCTTAAAATGGTGCTAAATTTGTCGGTGGCCTATTATTGGACGTATAGCTATTTTAATCTAATAACCTTCATTTATTTTAACGCGCTTTGAAATTATATTGCATATTTTATTTAATGTATGTTTTATTGTTCAACGCTACCTAATTGGCAAAAGGAAATGCACAAGTACTCCGTGGATGCTGAGCTAAACTGTATGCTCGGGCCGACGTATGACTGTACAGACTATGACGAGGTACTATGTTACTGAACATATAGCGCACGTAATGTCACAGCACAGATGTCATCGCTTTTGTCAACACCTTTATTCAATACATGTACTATCAGAGAAGTTGATTCCGAGGCAATGGGGACCTACGTAGGTCCCGATCTATCGGCTGGGTTTGACGTAACACAACCAAACTACGTAGTTTGGTCGTGTTACGTCAAACCCAGCCGATAAATCACAATTAATGGCCCGGGAGCCAGGTACATTTTTGGTCAATGATTTCCTCCCGGGCGAAACTTTGTACAATGCATAAGAGATACTATGAATACTAGCGACCGTCAGCTGCGACTCCGTGGGTGGGGTGGGCAGTGGCAGCCTCCCACCCATGAAGAAAAAAATTTTCAGTCAATTCCTCTTATTTGAAAATTTATCAGAGTATAGTTTTTGTAGTATTTTGAAAGAAAAACATAGTCAGCTGACCATAACACGGTGGATTATACGTCAGCTGGCTCCTTGAACATGAAAAAAAATATTATATTTTCAATGATTTCCTCTCAGCTAAAAATTTACCTGGTGATCGTTTATATGCTACTATGAATGAAAATTAATGTCAGCTTGCTGTATCTTAGTGGAAAGTTTGTCAGCTGGTACCTTGAAAGGTGTAACGCAACAGCATCTATACCTACTAAAACTTATCAGCTGACGACTTTTCCACTGACTTACAGCTAGCTGATTTTTTTAATTGTTTACTTGAGTATTTTAACAATACTCTGATAAATTTTCAAATAAGAAGAAATGACTGAAAAAAATTTTTTTTTCTTCATCTTTGGGAGGCTGCCACTGCCCACCCCACCAACGGAGTCGCAGCTGACGGTCGCTAGTATTCGGTCGCGGTCCCTTATTCATTTTACGAAGTTTCGGTTGGAAGGGACTTGGTCATGAAAATCTGTCACTGGCCCCAGGTCTTAAATGAATGTGGACGGGGCGCTGCTGGTAAAGGAGAACTGTTAAAAATGACGTTTTTGTATGATAGCAGTGTTAGTTCCTTTTCTCGCCACGTTCATATAAAGCCTTGTCGAGCTGTAACATTGAATTGACATGATCCGACCAAATAACGTTGGTCTGTCAAATACCCAGGAATCAATTTCCTCGATGGTACATAATATATTTAAACTAAATCTACAAGTAGAACAAAAAATATTCGTGTCATTGTGACAATTTGTATAGATTTTGAAATTATATTTGCACCATTAGTTCGATAATAGTGAAAACCAAATCATTATCATCTAGAAAAATTTCTATTACATTCTAGAATATTCAGATGCTCATAACTTTAGTTTCACGTCATAATAATTAGAAACGACAATTTTCATTAATTAATAAAATCGTTCACAAAAACAGTTCTCCATGACGTGTACTCTAACATGCTAATTTTTTTTAAATACATAATACTATACATGTCGCACTGTAGAGTCATAATAAAAAGTAAATAATAAGAAATAACGCTTCCATGTAGTATTTGTCATTAAAAAAATCTAAATTGTTTTATTTTTCTTTCATGACTATTTCAGAACATCACGGTAAGTTATTTTCTTTAAAATTTGCTTTTCTTTGTTTGTTTAACTAAATGTTTAAAAAACTTAAAATGTAGAATGGGCTTTCGGTGTTCACTAATTAGTAATTAGTATTTATGGAGCTCCCTAAGCTATATAATATACAAATGTTTAATGTCTATTCTGTGTATCACTTGGTACGGGAGTAACAAGATATAAACTATTTATTTCTAATAAAACTTCATTATTTCGACACTAAAACATTAGTGAGAATCTTTGCATAGCAGATGCCAAAAATGGATTTTATACACTATTGCAATAACAACACAATTCTTTTTTAGTACCAGTTCTTTTTTATAAGTTAATATTTTTTCCTTTAAAATGCCAGTCTTTTTATTAGCAATTAAAGACGTTAGTGGAAGAATCTGTTAGCTAACATTTTATAACATAAAGACAATTCCTCATTTTTTCCCTTATAATTTGAACAAACCTTGTAACTTACCTACTTCATCATCTGGCTAATATAAACTACTCATAAAATCCACAGTTTTTTTTTTATTTAAAATAATATTTTCGCCCCCGAAGCCTCCATTTATGCAAAAAAGGCAATTGTGTATAAAATCCATCTATGCTAAAATGTCAAGTGGAATCACTCTGGTACTAAGTTGTAACGTAATTTGTGGTAATTTTCAGGGCGCGGGCAACACCGTGAGCGGCGGGTCGTCGGACTCGTTCGGGCGGTCGGTGTCGCGGTACGGCCTGCGGTTCACCGCCGCCCTGCTCTCCGTACTAGCCATCATAGACAGGATGGCCAGGGACAACAACACTAACAAACTACTCAACATCTCTGCCAGGTACTTCTTATTCTTCAGGTGTTACTTTAAAATTGTGGCGGTGCGCACAATTAGCGCCACATTCCTGCATCGCGCTATCGAAGTTTTCTGAGCGCGTCGGTATTTAAGTCACCGTAAGATTGTAAACACCGCGAGATTGTAATATGACCAAGTGATGGATTGTAAGCAACCAGTTTTTCGGTGATTTTAAATTAATTATTTCGTATTTAAAATAACTTAAATGCCCAATGGTATGAGATGTATAACATAAAATAAAATTTAGATATATTTAAAGTGCTGTTTGAATGTTCGGTTATTAAAGTTAACCTAATTTATAATGCAAACTGCACTTTAAGTACATATATCTAAATTTTATTCAATGTTATACATACAATTTTCAGGCAATTGAAGTTATTTTAAATACGAAATAATTAATTTAAAACCACCGGAAAACTGGTTGTTTACAATCCATCTCTTAGTCATATTACAATCTCGCGGTGTTTACAATCGTACGGTGACATATATACGACAGCTGAAATGTATCACGTGAGCTTCGGCCTGACCGAGCACAACACTTCGCTCGGTCGGAAAATCTTGCTTTGTGGCCACTACGCATATCCCACACAATAAAAGGCAAATGCTTCAATGACCTGATGGACTATAAGTAGCTTAAGCTGCAAAGAATAATATTATTATGATACTCTTGAAGCAAAATACAAAAGAAACAAAAAAGAAAGAAGAACCAATACCGAAAGTAGGTAGTATCGAGTACCGACTTCTTTAGCACACACAAGCTGCGAATTGAGACACAGATACATAAGTGTAATACGTCAAACGATATATCGCTTTTTGCTAAACGACTCGTCATCGCGTCGGTGTAGTGTTGAGCACAGATCAAACGCAGTTTGAGCCTAAGCGAATATGTCCGTCTCGTTCTAATAATGGAGTAAAGAATCGAATTATCATTCTCATTATTGTTTCGGTTATTTACCAGTCATTGTATAACATTTCAGGCTAAACTTCAACACGTACTACGTGAAGCAGCTAGAGAAGTTCTGCTCCGACGATAAACTCCTGGAGGCGGACAAGAAGGCGGCGTCGTCCTAGCGCAGACGCCGGCGCGCGCCGCTCGTCACCAGTGTGTAAACCACATACTTATATAACAAATACTATGGACATACTAGATCAGTGCTGCGCAAACGGTGTGCCGCGGCACACTGGTGTACAGTGGCCACAGACTTAGATCAAGATAGATACCGCATGTTGTGTATTTACTATCAGGGAAGTTGATTCCTAGTCAGATGGCGGATCTAACGTCGCGTTACGTCACACCCATCCGACCGATCACAGCTAACATTGAATTGACATAAGCCGACCAAATGACGTGGGTCCGTCAACTGTCTAGGACTCAGTTTCCTCGATCGTACATGACGTTGCGCTGAAATTAGTTTATCGCGCGGAAACCGGACAGTTTTTTCGCACCAAAAACTATCTTATGACCTTTCCCGTCTTTCAAAGTATCTCCTTAACAATTTTCATCTAAGTCGGTTCAGTTGTTTGAGCGTGAATGAATATCGCATTTATAATGTTAGTGCGTGCCCCGTGCGAGTTTCTTACGCCGGTTCTACGAAACAAGTTTTATCAGACTTTAAGCATATAAAGTGTTATCTAATATCTCGCGTTGGCTCTAATGGCCCAAATAGGTAATACAGCACTAGGTGTAACTGTTCTGCAGCATAGTGCGGTTCATACAATTTGTGACATATGGAATCGTATACAGGCTGTAAAAAATACAAAGTGATAATACTTTAGAGATTTTACGTGTCCCTGCAAATATATGACGTTAGAGTGTCTCATAAAAACTGAAGTTAAAAGTAACCCTTTCAGAGCTGCTACTTTCACAGTGACCCCCCATATAAGGGGCACATACTCACCCTAAAGTAAATTATTACCTTGTTTTTTTTACACCTTGTATATGTGACAAGGCCAGTCTAGTTTATAGACATCACACGAACGCAACTATATTCTATTCATTATTATGCTATAACATGTATTAGTAGTTAGTACCAGGTTTTTGACATAATATTTTTTCTTGCCAGAATATGCCCAGGTACGTATTTCTCATACGAACTCAATTATTAGAAGACGTTGACGTTGCGCGCTTTCATTTCTTGTTAATTGTGGTAAAACCATATCTATTCAACTTATAATTACTTCTGATTCTCACTCTGAATTAAAATTAAACCAAATTAAAACGCATTTCTAGATCTTAAGGCATGTGAAAGATTGTAGTTAGCATCACTAAGGGGTACTTCAATTATTTATTTTCTTAGTAAATTAAAACAAAAAAAATGGCAATTTAAGTCTGCATGTTTACTAGCTGATATTTTGTTTAACTTGATATTGTGCTGTCTCACTTTAATATAAGAATTACATAAATATTTACACAGAAAAAAAGCGTTACATACTTTCGGAATAAAGTATTACTGAAGCAATAAAACTTTAGGTTTAGAATTAAAAAGTGTAGTTGTAAATTTTACGTAACTTTGACTTGAAACAGATGGTAGCAGCAGGTAGCAGGTAGAACTATTAAAAATAAATTTATTTTAAATTTCTTTTAAACTTGTAAAAACACTTATAAAAAACAAGACTATACTATACATAAACAAGCAATAATTTACCTACTTCAATGTGTGTTAAGATAATAAAAATAGTCGCTATGTACCTAGAAAGTCAAAGTAATATGGCTGCCTTCACACTAGCGTTTGTCCAGCGTAGGCGTTCGATGAACGTATGCGTTGTCGCTGCTTCTCTATTGGAACAATCAGTACGCTGCGTTAGCGCCGCGTGTGCGCGACCTATACGCCGCGTTACTGCGGTGTCCTGTAATGTATCCCTGTGCACGCGTTGATTCTTTCATTCGTAGACAAGCGCCCGAAGTAATACGACGTAAAATGAGTTCAACAACAGAAAGTACTTTTGACATCGAAAAGATTGTACATGACACCGCAGTAACGCGGCGTATACGCCGCGCACACGTGGCGCTAACGCAGCGTACTGATTGTTCCAGTAGAGAAGCGGCGACAACGCGACGTACGTGCCGCGTTGTCGCGGCGTCTGCGCTGCGCATACGTTCATCGAACGCCTACGCAACTTTTATGTAATAAATTATTCTATTCTATTCTACGCTGGACAAACGCTAGTGTGAAGGCAGCCTTAAAATCGTTGATCGCATCAATTTAATACCACCGAATTATAAGACTTCAATTATGCCCCAAACCTTGTCTGATGTCTTGCGTATACTTTCAAAAGAAGCCCCAATATCTAGTTATAAATTTAATGGAAACCTATTTTTATAGAAGTAGATACGTGTTATGTAATGCATACAAACGCTTTGTATTAGAGTAATTGAACTAGATTTAAAAATCTGTACCTTAGAGGTATAAAACATTACGTGCCACACAAATTTTACAGAAAAGATGTGATAGGATCATATTAGCTCTTACAAAGTTGTAGATCTCTACATAATATACGGTTGTGTCAAAATACCTATTTTCGTCATATTTTCATAGACAGCGGCGTAATTGTAATTGTAAATTGTATACCTCTGAGGTACAGAAATATAATAGGAAATTTTGGCTGTAACTGAATATGATAATTTTATTAAAGACAAGTACAAATTATATAAAAATAATCTGGCGATCCGAATCACATTTTCCATAGATATAATACTGGTCGTATTTTTTTATACAACATAATAATATGTACTTTACATAATATAAGTAAATTGCCATAGACCAAAATTAGATTAACAGTTGGTTATGGTTCGTTTGTAATTATAATAATATTTAAATTAATCAGTATTTTTATGTAACTTTGATGTAATTGCAAAAGACAATACTGTGCACTTACTAATAACTGTAACCATAAAATATATCACAGAATAAATAACCAATCCTAACTCATAGAAGTAAAAGGAAACCTATTAGAAATCTCAATTAATAATAATCTCCCATAGTTTGTTAAGTTTAGAGGCGTACAAAACTAAAATATTGTCATTACTACGCCTATTTCCTAAAATCGAAATGCTTGCCATTGTTGAGCAGATGCCATGACTTAGTATTATAGTTGTGTAGTGTTCGTTTATTATATTTCAAACATCAGTATGTGGCCGGTGCCTTTATATTAAGGCTGTTGCTAGTCGTCCGGTAAACGGATGAACAAAATAAATCTTAGTCGTCCGATTACCGGACGACTAAGATTTATTTTACTCATCCGGTGATCGGACGACTGAGATTTATTTTATTCATCCGGTAATCGGACGACTAGACACTTCGTTATATTAACTAGGTGGCATATATAAAAGTAATTGTAATTTCTATTGTTATTTTTTATTAATTTGAGTCCTATGTCCTGTCAGAGGTAAAAGAATCTCTGAATGGATTGTAAAGGTGCGCGTCCACTGCATCAGAATCAGTTTGTTTCTTTGTATTGTTGTATATGGTACAGAGTTCATTCCATCGCGGCATTGCAAAAACTCCTTCGCTATAAAAGTAAAGACTGATAACGCTACGGCCCGATCCCGATGGAATGGACGCGCAGCTTAAGCGGCCATATTTTACCCGATACGTGCAAGTACAAAATGTTTACGAAAATTTGCGTAGTTCACGTTAAAATTCAAGTAGAATTTAGGTTCTTCACCAATGTTAAGAATCTGTTTTAATGTTCTTCCTTTGTAAAATTTCTACCCCTTTACTAACATACAATGTTTTTTCCTTGTCTGATGATACATTGTACAAGTCACTCGAATGACAGAGACAAGATATGGTATGGCTATTGGCTACATCAAATGGATGCTAAAAGGGGTTTTGTGTTTTAGTGTAGTCTACAAATGGTGACAAAAATAGCTGACGAGTTATGGTGTCATATTAAGCAAATATTTTTTTAATCCGACCTTGCGTCCTTCAAATCTTTGAAATTCCATTAGATATTATTGTGTGTGATCAAATTTTTGGAAGACTTCGTTTTTAGATTGTTGTTTTGTGATGAATACTTATTCTAATCATTATTCACGTCTTACAGAAATGTAGTTTTTTTTTACAGTTTTAAACTTATTTTACCTGCCTATAATTTTACTAATATTTATATAATATAACTGTTGCCATATTACGTAACTTTTATGAATAATTTCGGTCATATAGGTATCAGATGTTTAAACGTTTTAAATATGATCATAGATGCCTAACTAAATTTTACAACAATCACTTTGTCACAAACTACCTAATTAAGTTATTATTATTCGTTAGTCACATCTTATTACTATTTTACCACACTGATATTAATTTCCAATAAATTTTAGATGCATATCTACTCTAACAGTTTTTTATTTGTAGCTATGTCCTTCATAATGTATATTGTACTATATAGTTTCACTGTTTAGTAACCTGTGGTGTAATATTATTATGGTTGAAAAACTACATAAAAACTGATTCATAGGCCTGGCCTGGCGAATCTGCGTCATTTCGTCGTCTGGGTTTGACTGTATTACGCTCCCAAATTACGTAATTTGCTAATGAGGAGTACAAGATTTTTATCATGGGATTCTTATTTTATGTACGATCGATTTATGTACAGCAGCCTTATTCCCGAAACTGATACGATTTTGATTTAAGTACGAGTCTGATTAGTTCCAAATTGAGCCGCCGCACGATCGTGCGATAGTGTATAGCTATCAGGAGTGGAAAAAGCATTTGAGATCAAATTAGTTCCAAATTGAGCCGCAGCACGATTTTGCACTAGTATATATAATGTCGATTGTCGGATCGTGCTATGATGAACATGTATTGTGATACATTTAAGTGAGTGGTTGAGCAAAAAGGGACCTGAAGGATTGGAAACGATTTTTTTTTTTTAGTGTGTTCTTTTAGCTTTGTTTTGGTCTAACCAGAATATTTTTAGGTGCCGTAGTTTTTTTTTAATGAATTTTTTTGTGAACCGCGCACGAGTCGTAACTTGTTTCTACACGAAACTTCAAACACGATTTACTCAAAATCAAATTATTTACCTTCTTTAATTTTTTTAATCGGTGGTCTTTTAGCTTTCTTTTGGTCTAACCAGAATATTTTTAGGTGCCGTAGTTTTTTTTACCTTCTTTAATTTTTTAATTTGTTTAATCGGTGGTCTTTTAGCTTTCTTTTGGTCTAACCAGAATATTTTTAGGTGCCGTAGTTTTTTTTTACCTCCTTTAATTTTTTTAATCGGTGGTTTTTTAGCTTTCTTTTGGTCTAACCAGAATATTTTTAGGTGCCGTAGTTTTTTTTACCTTCTTTAATTTTTTTAATAGGTGGTCTTTTAGCTTTCTTTTGCTCTAACCAGAATATTTTTAGGTGCCGTAGTTTTTTTTTTACCTTCTTTAATTTTTTTATTTTTTTTAATCGGTGGTCTTTTAACTTTCTTTTGGTCTAACCAGAATGTTTTTAGGTGCCGTAGTTTTTTTAATGAATTTGTTGTGAACCGCGCACGAGTCGAAACACGAACCTTCAAACGCGTTTTACTCAAAATCAAATTATTTACCTTCATCAGGTCCCTTTTTGGTCAACCACTCACATAAATTAATATTAAAACAATAAAAATGTTAAAAGTGTAAATGTTAATACTTATTGTAAATTTTTAAGGAATAAATGAGGCTTTATTATTATTATTATATATGTCGGAACTCGGAAGTAGCAAAAGTATGGCAAAAGCTTTGAGATCGAGCTGATTCGATTCTCGATTCGAATCTGATTCTCGGGAGTAGGCAGCTGCGCAATTCTAAATCAAGAAAACATTTTAATTTATTATAATTTATTTAAATATTTGTTAATATTTTAACAACAAATTGTAAAAATCCAAAAACTACCACCAGCTTATATATACGTCATCGTATGAAAACATCAATGTCTCATTTTGCAAACTTTAAGCTTAGCGCAAACCTACGCGACCAAAGCGACTGCGAAGCGGTAGCGTCTACCGCGCGGCGGACGCTGCCCATGTAATCTTATGGCGCTGTGCACACCTGCACGACCGCGACGCGAAATGTTCGCGTCGGCAAGCGGAACGTGCGCGTCAAGTTGTCAGACGCGTGTTTTGAAGTTTACATAACTAGACTTCTTTTTTAAAACCTTTTTTATATTATTTTGTACTACTCTTTAGTTTATGATTTCTTGATTTGTTTAAGTTTTGATAGATTGTGTCATGAATCAAATTGCCCGATGTTTTTCTCTATGAAATATCATTTTTCTCTATGATCATGATAGTACTCGTAGTCGCGCAGATGTGCACGCCAAGTTTCGCGTTGCAGACGCTCCCGATTCGCGTACCGCGTCCCCTGTCACTAACGCGTAGGTTTGTTTTAAGCTTTAAACGTAAAGGACAAAGCTGATGTTGTCTAAAGGTACAGTTGGAAGCCGGCTTCATGAAGCGGCGGCGGACGACGTGTCGTCACAACACTACTGTTTCTATGTACATATTTCTATGAAAGTGTCGCTAGGTTTGTATCGCTAGCTGCGCAGGGTATTTCATAGAAATACTACATAGAAACCAGTAGTGTCGCGACGACACGTCGACTGCGGTTGCTTCATGTCGTCCGCTGCCAACCGGCACCTTTACGAAGCTGTATGTAAGCTTGACGTAGTATTAGAGCTTGTCTAACTTAAAATGACGCGCCCCTCCCTCGTATTCACAGTACAAAAATGTTTCATTTATATCAACTTTGAAGTGGTGGGGCGCGTCATTTCAAATTAGACAAGCTCTACAGTAATATGATAAACATTTTCCTTACTTTAATGGCATCACATTTGTTATATTTTATAAATACATGGAATTATTTTTGCTTCTCTCCTTATCTCTCTTTCGTAACTTCCTCGGACTTTATTTATTCTTTTGCTCGTAAAAAACTCTTCAGAGTATTCTCTAAGCTTTCGAGTTTACTTTTTATCTCGTCAAACTCGGACACGTGAGCCTTTTTGCTGATCACGAGCTTGGCACTCTTCACGATCTTCCTGTCTAGTCTGTACGCCTGACACCGCTCGAAGCAGCACCGCCCGCCCTCCACGTCGTCGTCGTCGCCGTACTTGCCCGCCGGCTCCGGATGCGGTATTTCGATCCTGTTGCCCTGGTTCGGCTTCACTACGATTCGGTACTTCGGCAGGAAGAACGGGAACAGGCTTATTCGCCTCGCGAACGGCCTTATGCACAGCATTTGAGGCTTGATCAAGTTGACGTCGCGGACGGACGCCGGCAGCCAGGACCAGCAGCCCATCTCCCTTGTGTACATCTTCCCGATCAGAACGCTCTCGAAGTAGGATATGAGCTTGACCCGCGACACGTGCCCCACCAGCTCGGCGTCGGCGCGGATCTCCTGCGTGTCGCTCACCGCCAGCCCGTTCAGCAGGTTGAACAGCACGATCGGTATCATGAACACGAACACGACGAAGATGATGTGGCTCGTGACAGGGAACGCGCTGAACTTGATGGAGCCGGCGTCGAACTCGCCGGTCAACATCACTATGGTCTTGAACAGCGACCGCCCCGGATCCTCGAAGAAGTCCTCGTCCTCGTCCGCGTCCTGCGCGGCGTTCGGGTTCGGCGGCCGCTCGTCCTCCTCGACGTCCTTTCTGAACAGAGTGTAGAAGCTCAGCGCGAACGCTATGATGAGGATGCAGTACCACAGCAGAAACTTTAAGAAGTTCCAGGACACGGTTTTAAGCATTACGATGTTGGTGGAGAGCGTGGGAAATTGGCCGATGAGGAGAACCAGTTCCGCCGAAGATAGTAGAATAGCGATCGCGGACAGTTGTTGTTTCGTGGACTCCTGCGCCGAGTCGTAGCAGACGATCCAGGCCGACACGACGATTAACGCGATTTCCATCCAGTTCTCGATGCTCTGCAAGTATCTAGTCGGCGAAACTAGCAGTTGAAATAGCTCCCGAAACACTAGCATCATCAAGCCTATCGAGGCGATCACGTGGGTCGCGGCGTTTAAGGCCTCGACCGACTTGTCCCGTTTGTACTCGACGCCGTAACCGGATGTGATATAAATATTTAAACTCAACCAAAACAGAATATAGAATGTAATATTTGCGTAGAAGAGGCAGCTTATCCTCTGCCACTTCAAGTATAAGAAACTCGTAATTACAGGATGAGTGAGAAGCGGCCTCAGCTCCTCGTTCCCGGTCATATACAGTAGAGCCTCCGTTTCCGGCGCTAGGATGGCGTCGAACTCCTTGAGGTCGTTATTATTATTCGATTTGTCCATGAGTGGCACCTCCCAGAGCTCGTTTTCCATAGAATTATTCGGATACACGAGAAAGCTGTACTTCATATAAATTTCGTACCCGTCGTCGCTCGGCCTCTCCCCGTTGGTCTGTATGCACTCGTCCAGATAGGATTCGAGAGTTTTTGCGTTAATATCGGCTAGCGGGGGTTCCTCAAATTTATTTCTTAAACCTATGCACGCTCCTTTCCTCAGCAAGTACAGAACCGTTTCGTTATCACCATTTCGAGCCGCATAATGTAGAGCGGTGTTGTCTTTGATGTCCGAATAATTGACGTTCTTTCTGATGCTCTCCAAGCTGAACAATAAATCAAGGCACTCCCTATAGTTAACTTTAGGACCGTCTTTAGCCGACCGCATGTTCTTTACGGTAATTTGTAGCAGCGATTCTCCCTTGTAGGGCTCGAATAACGTAGATTCATTCTCGATGTACATTCGGAGTATCTTGTGATATCCGTTGGCACAGGCGATGGCCACGGGTCGGTCGTTGTTGCCGCTACACGTCGCATTTGGATCTGCACCAGAATTGAGTAGGGCACTGACAACTTTTTCGAACCCCTTGTCTGTCGCCAACTGGAGCATCGTATTCATACCGTTGTTGCTGGCCAATATCGGCCTGTGCTCGTTTTTCTGAACGAGCCTGCCGAGATCCCGCACAAATTTGTCCTCGTCGTGTCTAGATAGATAGGAAAACAATTTGTCAACGCCGACGGCCTCCTTGGCCTCCTCCGTCATGGTCTTAAATCTACCGACGAGATGGGGAAAGGCCTCCTGCAAATAGTACCGAGCTGATCTGCCCCGAATATCGGTGTACGCATCCAAATCGATCGGGTCCCTGGAGTAGTCTAAGATGTACGTGATCACTCTCTCGAGACCCTGCTTAGCCGCGGAGTATATCGGCGTTACGCCCTTTTGATCCGGTGCGTTGGCGTCGCAGCCCGCTTTCAAGAGCATTTCAATCATATGCTCGTACACCGCCAGCTCGTGCTCGCGATCGTCGTCCAAGTCTTGGATCTGTTTGATGGCCATGAGCAGGGCGGTGTTACCTTTGCACCTGACGTTGACGTCGATGCGGTCGTCCTCCAGCAGGGCAGCCAGTGCCTCGACGTTGCCGCACTCCACTGCCAGATGTATGGGAGCGCCTCCGTAGGTTTCGTTGACGTTGTTCACTTGTGCCTCGTGCTGCAGCAGGAGTTTGACGAACTCCTTTTTGTGCGGCTCCGAAACGGCCAGCTCGAGGCACGTTTTGTAGTCCGGGTACTGGTAGACATGCTCCAGGTCGACGGCGCCGTAGCCCAGCAGCTTCTTGAATGTGGCGATATCGTTGGTGCGAAGCGCCGACCGCAGCTGCACCTGGGGGTCGGTGCCGAACAGGGACCCGCCCCGCGAGAGACGGTTGCTATTCATGTCGCTACTTTCTCTCGGTCATGCCAGATGGGATCTGAAACAAACACGTGACCGATTAGAATTGAGATCGACGATTTTTGACCGTTTATTTAATTTAAAAGATAGGAAAAACTTCAATTTTCCAATTACGTCCAATTAAGAACCTAAAAAGGCTAAAATTATTTGGTCAAACCATGTCAAACGCAAACACGGTCGACACTCGAGTAAATAGATTAACGACGCTAAAGAGAAGCGTAAATATTCGTGGGAAAAAGTAGATGGATACTTTGTAGGGTCAGGTGGAGCCCGTTAGCTAAACGTTAATCTATACAGCAGGTATCTAAGTGTAAACTTACTCAGTTACTAATTAGATAATAGTTAACCGTTGAGTTTAAACTTTAACCACTTATTCCTACTCATTTAGGTCAAGTGTTGTTTACCTTGTAACATTATTTTGTACTACTTAGTTATTACCAAAATACCTAAGTACTACATACTTAGTAAATCTCTTTCTTCAAGATGACTGTTACAAGTTCCGACTTTCTGAATCTAATTGATGTTCTGAGCACGGAGAGTTATCATTACAGAGCAGCGCGTGCTCTATGCTCCCGTCACGTAATTGCTCCGATTTTCATACACAATTTGAATGAGAAAATTAGCCTTTTTATTGAAAACTTTCTTCGAGCAAAAAGCAACCTTACGGTCATAGAACTAGTTATTAAAATTCATCACTCTAAAAGACTATTAGCCCGATTTGAATAGGACTTTATTGCAGTTAATTGTTATTAGTGAGTCTTTGATAACGTACCGCGTTCATTAAATCGGAGGCAATATGAAGTGAAAAAGCATCATTATTGTTACTTAATTACTCTGAGCGGTGTTTAGGTACACTTCGTTATTTAGAGCGGGTGCTGGGTAGAATGCAGATGAGTATCCAAAATATTATATGAACCGCATTCTGTGAATAGACTTGAACTCAGAAAAACATGCAGATTATGATTGGTTTATTTGTTGGTACCCGGGTGGGGTGTACAGAAAAATGGATCAATAGGAACCTGACAAAATTTAGAATCATATTATGCTTTTCTGAGTTGTATGAGAATGCGATCCTCATAAGTATTTTGCATACTCACCTCTACCCAGCGCGGAGCGCCTGCTCTAGAATTTCTTTTATCGAATCATAAGGAAATGCAGTATCGCGTCGTTTCGTGTCGATCTAGTGCCTGATATATCAGCTGCTTATTCTAAGATTTTATAGAATAAAAATATATTAGACTTAACTAGAATTTGATGTTTATCGTAGGCTTAGTTTAATTGGCCCGGACCCCGGTTGCTGCGAATCAATTTGCTTTGGTTATCGTATTAATAAGAAAATGTTTGTTCGTGACCGCAATGTATCTAGGTACATAAACGGCAGGATTAGTAACGCTTAAATCCATAAGACGATATCACGGACCATAGATGGACTGGAATAAGTTAAAGTGCTCTGAGGCAATAGTAGATTCATCTCGTAGAGTTATGATTATTATATGAGCTACCAACCTGCTTCCTATAGTACCTACCTAGTCTACCTACCCAATACCCATAATTATTATTATGTATTTTAAGGTTTTTTTTTCTCAACGTTATAGAAGCACAAAATTACTAGGTACCTAACTCTATCATTGCAAACAATACCAATCTCATATAAAAATTTATGTTACACAATATTTACTTATACCACTTATACTTGGCTATTTACGTATTTGGTAACTAGTAACTGTGGGTTTCCTTGACCATGTCATGGTGAGGGTGCCTGTCAAAAACCTCTGACAAATTGATAAATATATACACAGGCCACTATTTCACAAGTTATTTAGGTAAAATACTGTCGACTGTAAATAAACAATTTGTCAAAAAAATCTTATTTTAAATAGTCACGACATGTTTTATAAACGTTTCCACAAAGTCAATGATAAAGTTTATTAAAAAAAATGTAGAGTTGTTGCCAGCCGCCCATCGCTGATCGGTTATTTAAAAACAGCATTGCTGGCTCCCAGTCTGGCTAACTGTAGGTACTGAACACTATTTTTCCTATGAGAACTATGAGAAAGGAAGTGAATCCTTGAATAAATAAAATTTAGGGCCTGAATTATGTACACGTCATTAATTGAATGGTCGATTCCTGTCTACAACTTGGTACACTCTGCATTCTGCAATGAGAATAATCTAGTGTCTTTGCCGCTATTTAGGGGTGAAATATACATACATATTTTTAACTCATATATTTTGAAAGATGTACCTATCTTTATATTATGCGATATCGATGGTCGTATTCTAAATACGCGCTCATGGGAACATTAGAGTAACACGAAACACGTGTTCCCGCGAACAATACATTTTGTATCCGTTGCCGATTGTTACTCAGGAACTAGAACATTATATTTTAGGTCCCCGGTGAACTATTATTGAATAAGAATTTCAAAAATTTACACGAAATTCAGTGTGGTTGTAAATTGTAAAGGGAGAAAGATTAAAAACACTAAAGTAGTCTATCTTAGTCATGCTAATAGTATGATGAAATTTTTTATAACATTTTAAGGTAATTTTACACCATAATATCTAATTTAATACAAAAAATATTTAAAAACTATTGCAAAATAAGTCAATGGCCGTAGACCGTAGTAAGAAATTCGTTCTCTCCGGCCGGTCAGCTTTTTTATCTCTTTGGCTCGCTTCTGTGTAATAAATAATAATACAGATGTACATCACGCTAACAAAATAGATAATTTGTTTTAATGATAAAAATTGCTGGTCGGTCCTACACCGGAAGATATCTAAAGTTTCGGAGAAAGCTCGGCTCGTTACTTCTACGGAAATACCGTAACACTTATAATAACAACCATACACGATAAATAATAATTGTTTTGATGTTGTTACAAAACACGACTTTCGATACATTGTAAACTACATACCTACATAATAATGACTTAAAATCTCCTTATAAAATTTCGCTTAGTAGTGCAGTCGCCAGAGGTTTTAACCTCCGAAAATTTTAATAGTGAATGGATTTTTGTTTTTGAGGTGTCATTTTCTTTTTTACACTATAACTTGCAAAGTTTACCAAAAATTTTTTTGTGCTTTTAATTTTTTAGTTACATAATTAAAAATTAATATTTCACCATATAAAACCGGTCCAGAAAAAAATATTTTTTCTTGTTCCTGTTATTTAATGACTCTTATCCGATTGTTTACGTTGAAAATTAACCAAATACACAATTTTTAAAAAAGAAAGTTTGCTTTGCTAAGCTAAATACAACTATAAGGTTTTTGCAAAGTTTTTAGAGATTAACGCTCGTCGTAACCAAGATAAAAGGGTTTGGGTGGATTTAAGGGTAGTAACAAAAAGTGTGTTAAACTTACTTGTTGTGCGTATTTAATTTTTAGAGAAATGATAACTTTTAAGTACTTAAAAACGTTTAAATATCTCCAAAAATGTGTAAAATAGACCGAAAATATTTTTCTATATTAGTTGAGAATTTATTTAAGTGAGAGCTAAAACATTAAATGCATCGACAAATGAAAGACTTTTTCTAGTCTTTGAAATATATTTAAACTTCCTACTTAAAGCCAGAAAAAAATTTGGGTGCTACAAATCTCACGTACATATAAAGACGCATGCTGCGACCTATGTTTGGAAAATGCTTACCTGAATACAAAAAATATAAGTTCTTAAGCTAATTTGGATATCTTTCCTTTAAGTATGTTTTAGCAAATATAATTAATGAAAAAAAAAACAATTTTATTCTGTAAAAACCTAACCAAAAGAAACAAGTGCGAGTCGGACTCGCGTACGAAGGATTCCGTACCGTTATAGAGCAAAAATAGGCCAAAAATTGCGTTTTTTGTGTGGGAGCCCCCCTTAAATTATTATTTTATTTAAATATTAATTTTAATTATTAAAGTACACATATAATTAAGGCTTTTGTGAAAATTTCAAGTGCCTACTTGTTGTCATCGTTGATACCGAGCAAAAAATGTTTGAAAAATTACGTTTGTTGTATGGGAGCCCCCCTTAAATATTTAATTTATTTTGTTTTTAGTATTTGTTGTTATAGCGGCAACAGAAATACATAATCTGTGAAAATTTCAACTCTCTAGCTATTACCGTTCTTGAGTTACAGCCTGGAGACAGACGGACAGACAGACGGACAGACATCGAAGTCTCAGTAATAGGGTCCCGTTTTTACCCTTTGGGTACGGAACCCTAAAAACAGATTTTCTTCGAAATATCCGTAAAAAGTTTGTGCTAGATTTTCAGAAAATTTAATAAAGTAAGAGCTAAAAAGTTATACACATTAAGAAATAGAAGGCTTTGTTAAGCCTAAAAAATAATTTTAAACTTTCTATTTAAAACCAAAGAAAAATAGGAACGCCATTTACCTGGTGAGGCACACAACATGCACATTTGAAGGTATGCTCATCTACATACAAAAATATTAATTTTAAATCTAAATTATATATTTTTTCAACTTATTTTCTTTCTTTGAAATATAAGCAACGATACAAATCAAAAAAATAATAATATATTTTATTATTTTGCTATATGTATATTTAAAAGAAAGAAATATGCAAATTTTCTTCAAAATTTTACAGTTTATGAGTTTACTTGAAGTGGAAGAGAATAATTTAAAAATCAAAAGCACAACTTTTCAATAGGTAAACTTTATTATTAATGTTATCAGCTACACATTCCTTTTTTTCTTTTCAATTTTCATCCACTATTACAAAAATCGGAGGTTTGCACGATTTTGACGCTCTGGGAACTCCGCTATAGATATTTTATGTGATATGCCATACCAAAGTTTTGCCTATGTAGTATGTAGAGTTCGAGAAAACGAATTTAGTCCTCAAATTCTTTAATCGATGCACAATATCAGCAATCAGCTTTAGAATTTGAAGCTGATAATCATATTGGACCTGTAAATGCTATGTGTTGATTGTTTCTCTCTAAAAATGTCAAATAATATTTATTTATTTATTACCACATGACCGCACTCGACCAGCCAACGTAGAGGGCCTTCCGTTTACACACACTTTTTTTAACGATGCACAGCATCGTTTTAGGAATCTGAAGCTTATGATCATGTTGGACCTGTAAGTGCTTTGTGTTGATTATTTCTCTCTAAAAATGTCAAGCAATTACCACATGACCGCACTCGACCAGCCAACGTAGAGGGCCTTCCGTTTACACACATTTCAATTGATTTCGAAGTTCGGCTGTTTTGTCAACATTGTGCCTAATTTGCTTTACTATTGAAAGGCAATTTCCTCAGCTGTTAAAAAAATTATGCAACAACTTGAGTAATTTACGCTTTACGTATGCGAAGTTTTGAAAGTTCTGCTTTTTGAACATTTGCTAAACTGCTCTCAAATAAACGCAAAATAATAATTAGTCATTACTTGGTTAATATTTTTACACTGCACATGTACCTAAACGTGTTTATTTTGGCTCACAGCGCCACTCAGCAATGTGGTACCTAATTGCTATCGATTTCGTCGAACTCTCGTATCAAAGTGCTTAATAGCCCATAAAAACTCTTGTAAAACGCTGGATCATTTACGACGAATGTGTATCTATTTCTGGCTAAGGCTGCGAGGTTTCAGCGTGATCAATGTTTGCCTGAGGCCGAGGGTCGTTGGTATATAACGCGATAATAAGTCACACAAATTATACTTTTTTAACGTCTCCTAGTTTTGCCGGTGCAGTACCAATACATCGTAATTTGTAACATGTTTAGAGGAATTCAAGCTTTTTTGCAATTTTGATTATCAAGACCGGCATTCATGTAGAAACTTCTACAAAAACTAACGCCATGTCTACAGTGTAGATCTCTACAACATGCATTGACAAGTCTAGTATTCCCTCTTGTTCTGTGGGCTGTGACGTAATACATGGATGGGCCCACAACAGTCAGCACCAACAAAAACGTTCCAGCCGTTACGGTTGGAGAACAAAATTTAGTTCGTTGTTTTGTATTGTTTCCCTGTTACTCGCTTCTCGGCCTGATTGAGATGAGTTTTTGCCGTTTATGTAACATTTGGATACGGTTTAAGGTGTTGTGGTTAATGTTACATGCCCATTGCCCATTGCCTACTTAATACTTTCTTCTCATAACTTCACGTATAGTAATAATTCAGACAGAATTCAGTTTAGTGTCTAAGCCCTTACAATATTTTCTTCATATTTATATGCCTATTTCAGCACTTTCATAGTGTATACAGCGTGTAACAAAACTAAGTGATGTGAAAGTAGTAGCGCTGAAAGAGCAACTTTTTTGAAACTTTTGTATGGGAAAGTGCGCTGGCCCATACAAATCATGAAAAAAGTTTCACTGCTGATAATTTCACAGTGAACTCTATATGTACATGGAACTCATTCATACCCTAATAAAGTTTTAATACTAGCTATTTGACCGAGCTTTGCTCGGTATTCGATAAAACACGAATAAAATGACATTTTCTAAAAATGATTCCTAGCTAGATCGATTTATCGCCACCGAAACCCACTATAAGTATATACTAAATTTCATGAAAATCGTTGGTGCCTCTTCCGAGATTCCAATTATATTATATCCATACTAATATTATAAATGCGAAAGTGTGTCTGTCTGTCTGTCCGTCTGTCTGTCTGTCTGTTACCTCTTCACGCTCTAACAGCTGAACCAATTTTGCTGAAATTTGGCATGGAGATACTGTGAGTCCCGAGAAAGGACATAGGATAGTTTTTATTCCGGAAAAATGTACGGTTCCCCCAGTGCCGTGTCCCCCACGATAAACGAATTTTGGCGCAACGGAGTTGCGGGCGTCATCTAGTAATATTATATAAGTACAAGAATTGCTCGTTTGAAGATATAAGATATCATACAGTTTTTGTTACACTTTGTATAATCCGATGTTTAGTCATTAAACAAAGCTAGTTAGGTACATCTAACATCATGTAAGCAACTTTGGTAGCTATTATCATTTATCTACATTAAAAAAAAAAACACGCTGAAACCGCATAGTTCACCGTAATGATGTCATACTCCGTGGTGATGTAAAATTTTATTTAACCCGGTCCATTTCATAGAAGTGGGGATTTAAATTCAATTCTGCTCAAGTGGTTCGAACAATGATAATTTAAATAAACAGAGTCACCAGTAGGTAATGCCAAAGCAATTGACACATCGAATACTTCCATGCCATATCGGTAGTCCTTTGTTAAGTGGCCACCGCCGGTTTTGGCAGTAAATGGGTTACAGGTTTATTGGTTATTGTAACGGAAGTAGCTAATGTATTCACATTCTAATTATGCATTCTGTACTTCATATAAATTGCATAGTGGACAGTGGTTCATGGTTATAGAGTGTTTAGATAGACTAAATTATTTGCCGCGAGAACTATGTATTCACTGTCCTTTTTCTCGGGATTCATTGTAGTTACGAGTACCTTTGAAACCAATTAAGTAATGAGTGAAATAAATTCTCATAAAAACAAAAAAAAAAGAAAATTTAAAACGGGGAAAGGAATGTTGATATATACTTACTGAAGATGATTGCTGTATTTTTATTATAACTTTGTAGCTTTCAAAGAGTTTATAAGGCTCTAAATACGGTAAATTACGGAATCTCCGTAGGGGAAGAGCCTTAAGGTTAAAGTTAAGTTAGCCTTAACTATCGTTCCATACCTTTAACTTTAACCACACCTCTGGATTCTGGTGCAACCCACCCAAATACAAATCCTCCTCTGTATTGTAGGTATAACTTATAAGTTAATTCCCAATCAACGGAAAATCAATTTTCTTACAGTCAAATATTATCAGTACAGCTGCTGTGAACTGACTGAAAAAATAAAAATATGTATGTAGGTATAATAAAATATATCTAAGCCTACTGCAATTCTTGAAAGTCCATTACTCACATTAGTGATATTAATGCCACATCTACTTACTACTTTATATTCTACTAGCGACCCGCCCCGGCTTCGCACGGGTATAAAATATATATCTACAGAAAAAATGATTAAAATCGATTCAGCAGTTTTGACTTGTATTCATTATTACTACCCGTGGCCCGCATTAGTCGGTACCGCCGCAAAAGCTACGTCTCACAGGGAATTGGAGCCTTTTGCAGGGTATAGGCAAATCAGCTGTTATGTAGGGATCATTGGTATTCTTGGTATATGCAACGGGTATATGAGCTAATTCACCAGCTGCAGGACCGGTCATAATCTTCGCTACTGCGCACCCCCGCCTTGGTAGCGCCCACTTCGAAACGGGCGTAGCGCAATTTTTAATTTCGCCATAACTTCTAAGCTAAACGTCCAATTTTAATCATTCAAACACCAAATATTATCTACACAAACTGTGCTTAGTGATGAAATAATTTATTTTGATAAGGATTATCAGCATGAATAAAATAAATGCGTTTAAATGTAGTCCAAAAAAAATCAAGATTTTTAAATAAAAAAATGGTTGTTGTGCCTCACTTGCCATAGATAGGTATAGTGTGTCGCGGACATTTTTGTAGATATTTATAAGATCTACATTTATTTAGAACATTGTATGGTTCTATCTTTTATAGTTTAGGCAGCGTACGCAAAATAAGTAACTTTTCTGGTTGATTTTTTTCACCTTGTGTCAGAAAAACCCAAATATCTTACGGAACCCTATATTTTCCAAAATAAAAAGTAGCCTATGGTATGGTGAAAGAATTTTTAAAATCGGTCCAGTAGTTTTTGAGCCTATTCATTACAATTAAACAAACAAAGTTTACCTCTTTATAATATTAGTATAGATATAGAAGTATAGATAACTTCTAATAAGTACTTATAGTCAATTTGCTATTTTAGAGGGCAATATATTTATATTTTTATTTAGATATGTATAAATATACACTTTTATAATTTACACTTTTGTTATTAAATATTAAACCTAACATAATAAATATTATCTAATATAATATTATTTATATTTGATCTGCTTTATAAATCATGCTTGAGAGTGCTGATTTTATCTTAAGTGGTCTTATTTGGCTTACGTGTGTAATATATTTAAGTTAATTGTAAAATTAAATAAATATAAACAACATAAATAACACCGCCCTCATAATCCAGTTTTTAACTATCTACGGCTATGATTAACTTTCGCCGAAGTTTAGAAGGGAGTTAGAATTAATAAGATTGGGATTTGGGATTAAACTCAAAGTGAACTGCAGTAAAAAAAATATAAGTAATATTTTCTTAAAATATAAGTAATATTTTCTTATCACAATCACAATTATTCACAAGAGAGAAACATGACATTGCAAACAAGTCACAGGCCGTTCAGCTTTATTTAACCTCTAACAGGAAAGCTTTATTCCATTCACTTTAGGACCATTCTCGTAACTCTAAGAAAGAAAGTCTGACCAGACTAAGTGTAAGTTAAATCAAGTACCTAAGTCGTGACACTTGATTTACCTGTCGCACTGCGCACATACATAATTTGCAGATTAAGTTGCAGTGGACATTGCCCAAGTGTCCGGTGCTCGATGACTTCGTGAGAAAATATTTCACGACACCGCAACTACATGGAGTAGATATTTATGTTGTAAGTTGTAAGATAGCTGTAGTTGATATACAATATGTGGCATCGGTTACTAAAACAGAATATAGAGTACTGAGTAGAGAGTATACCTACTGAGTAGACTGTAAAGACTGCAGAATACCCTACTTACACCTTCTTAGTATATATTTTCTACAATCTACTAAAGAATCTACTCGATATAGTTACATATTTCAAAATTTTATAATAAGTACTTTTGAAAGTTTAAAGCTTTTTCACAGCATCTTCAATTTCTTGATCCGAGACAGCTGACAGACTATACATAATATTTTTCATAAATAAAAAAGTATGAATCAGATTCTTTAGAGTTTAGACCTTAGTATTTAAGTCTATTATCTAAACTACGTGGGTGTTGGAGGCTACGATGACGATTCCAGCTGACTACGGAACAATCTATCTTTGTAATTTCTGCTGCCCTCTTGCAGGATACAATATAATATGTGAGATGAATCATAAAATAGATACAGTCAAAATCTGTTATAACGACATCGAAGGGACTACTCATATTTAGTCGTAAAAACCGATAGTTGTAATAACCAGTGACAGGTGTTCATATAGCATTCAGTCGGGACCTTTGATTTTGGTCAATTTAACCGGTATGTTGTTCTAAACGATGTCGCCATAAACGGTTTTGACTGTATATTAAAGATGTAAGTACCTAGATGAATAATAACTATAAGTAATAACGTAGAACTATCGTATTGATGTCTTTAGTTTTAAAGGACATAGCTGATGTCTTAAAATGTTAAAAATTACATGTTAAAATGGAGAGATATCTTCCTAGTGTACCTAGGTATTGAACTAAGGGGGCGTCCACAAATTACGTGAGGTGTTTAGGGGGGGGGGGGGGGGAGAGGGGGTCGAGTCAAATCTCATCTAATCTCACGTTGGGAAGAGGGGGGGTCTCGGCAAATCTCACGTAATTTATTTTCTCAACAAAATAATACTATTTTGGTCCATGTCATCTAGGTTGGACCTCTATGGTTGTACGTATGCTTAAGATTTAATCGTAATTCGTTCGAAAGAAAATCTACTGACTGTCATACCAAACGTTTACGTAAGAAAGTAGAAACCCACATTTTGTAAAAATCTCACGTGAGATTTGGGAGGGGTTGAATATAATCTCACGAAATTTCACCACCAAATTTGGGTGGTCAAAAAATTCAAAAAAACACCTCACGTAATTTGTGGACGCCCCCTAAGTAGACAATCTATGTACTTACATTATAATTTGTAAAAAATGTAATACAAATAATCCAATTTATTAAAGGCAACTTTATTTACTTAACTATTTTTCAGTGCATAGGCACTAATGAATATCTACCAATTACCAAATAACCGTCGATGTGACGTGAAGTAAAAAATTTCGGTTTGTCACCATCGATACATCGTTGCCGCAGGCGCACGGCATTGATCAAACAAAGCCGCCGATTAAATCAACCAACTTTCTTCTCAAAGGTCAAACTCGTGTACCAACAAAAGATCGAAGATGGTAAGTAGATTTCCATTTGTATGGATTATGTAAAATATCATTGTCTCGGAACCGGACGAGGTTGCTAAAATATAAAATGACGTCAATGTAACGTGACACTCTTTATTCAAAAATCGCTTATTCGATAACTTTTCAAGTAACTTTGTAATCTTCAAGTTTTATTTTTCTAAGAATTACCAGTTACTTCCTGTCCAATTAATTAATATTAATTTATTATTACGGCTGTCATCTCTATCGACTGTTAATGAGACGTCTTATCCTCGTTTTGTTCATAATATTTTGTTTTGTCTTTATTTACTAATAAGAAATAATCACTATAAAGTATAAACTTTTATCGAAATCTCTAAACATTATGTGTCAAACTCTTTATTAAATTAAAGTTAAGTAATAATTAAAATTCACTGATACGGTTGCGTGTGCTACTTTACATATCTAACTAAATAACAGTAGTGATATACATTATTAGCAGGAGCCTGCAGCTACTATGGGCCTGTTTCACCACTTCCTAATAGTGCTGGTTAGGCTATCCACCACTTAAGGCCCTATAGACCCAATTTTACATGACTTTGAATCAATAATAAACAAACAAATAGTGACTTTAAAAGCCAAAAAAAAAAAATACACATTGTTGTTTACTTAATGTACTTTGACAATTTGTGGTTCGAAACATAATATTGACAACTTCACTCGATCAAAAATAACTCCGAAGAGGAGGCTAAATTCGAATATTTAGTGATATTTTTCTTATTTTTCATGAAGCTTATGATAGTTTTACTTTCAAAAATCATATCTACGAAAAGCTCATAACTTAAAGAAGAATAATTTGTGGTTACATTTTGCATTTTGGTTTAATTATCAAAGAAAAAAGGTTTTCTTCTCCTATTTCGCCCTTCAAGCACGCGGCGAGCGTCGTAACCGCCACTGTACAAGGCGCGCTGATATGAATGTTATTTTAATGTCCTTTACGTCGATATTCGTACTGACAGACATCGACCTGCTAATTTTCGGGTCTATAGGGCCTTAACTTGACAGATAGAGTAGGTATGGAGAATCTGTCAAATAAGCTGTGGATAGCCTATCACTTTATCAGGAAGTGGTGAAACAATAAGCCATTAATGTTGGATTAATGTTTATAATTCTACATAGAGACATTGCTGACCATCGCGGGAATCCTGGAGCCCAATTACTTTATCAAAATCATAACAATTCACATATTTGACCGAGGTCGACAAGGTGTATCACAGGCCACAGCTTCAGCTGTCGAGTCGCAGGTGCGTTTCACCTGCCTGCAAACACCACATTGCTTTTTTGGCCAATCTGCGCTGATTTGCCGTATTAAAACTAAATAATTATTGTTCTTCAACATTTCCTTCGTAAATATGCACAAATGTTTTCAAAATAAGATTGTTTGGTTAGTGTGTTTATGGAGCTGGGGTGTACTTATAAGATCAATAAGGAAAATGTCAACAATTAATCCGAATTTCAAGTAAAGCTACAGCAAAGTTGAAAATATATTAGTCATACTATAAAATATCAATCAACTGTTTGTCTATAGTTGCGTGTGTACGGTGAATTATACGGCTATTAATGAACCAAAGATTTCCTTTGGTAGGATTGGTCCTTATGGTCCAAGGATGGATTTAAGATGTGGAGCCACCGCGATTTTTGATGTTAGTTTTTTTAATTTTAGCAGCTTCTGCTCTGGAGGAAAATAGAGTCTCAATCTGTATAGAGGCATTAATTATTGTACTATTCCAAGTTCGGTACCATATTCGGATGACTTAAGAATGTTAAATTCATTTTAGGACTCATATTTACACGATAAAGATGTTAAACAACGTAAAAAGAAGAAGAAGAAGAAGCATTATTTAAACGCGCTAATCTTAGTATGAGTCAGTAATTACTGGTCCGATTTGAAAAATTCTTTCAGTGTTAGATAGCCCATTTATTGAGGAAGGCTATAGGCTAAATTTTATTACGATAAGACTAATAAAAGCGAAGAAATAGAGGAAAATGTGAAAAAACGGAGGAAATTATTTGAAAGGGATTTTTTCAGCAATTTTTCTGTTATTTGGCACAGATAAAAAGTAGGAACGTCAATCATAGGCTATTTTTTGTGGACTAATTTGTCTGTGAAATATCTAATTTACGCGGGCGGAGCAGCGCGGAACGTCTAGTAATATTATAAAGCTGAAGAGTTTGTTTTTTTGAACACGCTAATCTCAGGAGCTACTGATGAGTAGCTCCTGAGATTAGCGTTATATTATTAATAGGATGCTATTCAAAAGAATCTTTCAGTGTTTGATAGCCTATTTATCGAGGAAGGCTATAGCCTATATTTATCACGCTAAGACCAATAGGAGCAAAGATACAGAGGAATATGTGAAAATAAAGCTGAAGAGTTTGTTTGTTAGTTTGTTTGTTTGAACGCGCTAATCTCAAGAACTACTGGTCCGATTTGAAAAAATCTTTCAGTGTTTGATAGCCTATTTATTGAGGAAGGCTATAAGCTATATTTTATCACGCTAAGACCAATAAGAGCAAAGATACAGAGGAAAATGTAAAAAAAAGGGGAAAATTATTTGAATTTTATGTTATTTGACACGAATATATAGTAGACTACGTGAGATATGGGTTATTAATTTATGAAAAATATACGGTTTCCGTGAAATTTCTGATTTACGCGGACGAAGCCGCGCGGTACGTCTAGTAATATTAATATGTTTATTGCTCCATTCATCATATGTCTTTGGCATGCAGAATAATGCGGCTATCAGCCTCCTTATATTAATTAAGCCCTATCAACAGCGTTTTCGTTGCTTGAAAATCATACATATATTCTAAATTTTTTATTTTATTTTATTTTTACTATATTTTATCTAAATATTATTCAAAAACTGGCATTTAAACATTCGATTCAATCGAAAATGATACCAAACTCGACTATATACCTAAATCCCACGCACTTATTGACCTCATACCTTGTTAAAGCTAAAAACCCCCCCCTCCCCCACCTGCATGAAATATTCAGGTGGCTCCACATCGTAAACCCATCTTAGGGATATAACGATCAATCCTACCTAAGGAAATCTTTGGTTCAGCAAAAGCCGTATTCCTCGTTTTTTTGTCTTGTACGCACACGACTACTAGGACCCTTAGTGAATAACTTCTTGTTATAACTTACAATAATTATAATATTACGAGTATGATGATGTCATTGCTGCTAATTTATTCATATCGTCCAAGTTTAAATTCATAAAGTACATTATATTATAAGTTTCACCGGATATAATTAAAAATGTTTATGTACCTGTAGTACGGACTTACAGAATTCTCTAGGTACTTATATTTGGTTACTTGTGCTTAGATTAATATTAAAAAGAATCAAGAGGTAGGTAAGGAATGTTTTATGTTTGTTAGCATGGAATATGCTTTGTGCTTGTACGATATAAGTATAATATGATAATAACTAATCCCGAAAACTTGAAAAGAAGCAACTTTGATCGAATTTGACTCAAATGTGGAGTTACCACATAAGTACATATTATAAACATAGACATACCTACATAAAGACCACGGAGAAAGACAAAGAATACCTATACTGCCCCCGATAGTAAGAAGGGCACATCTAACACAAAGTTAAATCCGAGAAAAACGCATTTAAGTGAACGAAACAGGAAATCGTTTGCTCTCTTTGAGTTTATTAAGATAATTTAAAAAATCAAATTGGAAATTGTGGCCATATTGATTGTCTTTAATACTAATTAATAAATTAATATTATTTTTAATTTATTTAATTAAAAACACGAAAAAACATTTTCTTTTTAGCAAAAATCATTATAATAAATTTTACAAACTAGGTTGAATAAACGCATATAGCCATATGTTTTTTATTTCATCCTCAAATGCCTTTTTTCTACTTTTTTGTTACAACTCGTTATTATATTTTTAAATATTTTTATAAAAAAAGGGCGTATATGGTTATATGTGCCTATTTTTATAAGTATTCATAGCAAGGGCGCTAGGGCGCTTATGGTAGATGTAGACGTACTTACTTAGTAAAAGATAAGTTTCCAAAAAGAGTATAAAGGCACAAATGGTTACTTGCGCCTTTTTAATTGCGTGTGAAACTTACAATATAATATATGACTTTTTAATTACCGAACTCCTAGAGGAATCATAACGGAAATAGACATATTTGTGTAAATACGACTATTTAATTAAGTATTGTATAAAAACGTTTTTTCATCTTGAAATAGGTATCAACATGCATACAGAAGCGACCTATTTCGTTATGGTAAAATCGAAATGGCACTAGATAGAAAAGAAGTAAAAATACAGAAAGATGCGCCTTTTCTTATAACTCAATTTTGACAAATTTGTTAGATGCGCCTAGGATGCGCCCTTCTCACTATCGGGGGCAGTATAGGTGTTATCGGAGTAAAATTCACAAATTTTATATCAATGATATTCTAAATGAAATTATATAATCCATTCCTTGTCCTTGTGGTCAAAATATATTAACATGAGCCCAGCCACACGGATCGGTTGATTGCTGTTTCGTCATAACTCATAAACCACAGTACGCGGTGGGTGTAGAGATCAAATATCTATTGCGATATTGCATAAAGTATTCACTTAATGATGGTAAATATTTACTTTGCTACCAATAGACGACAATATGTAATGTGCTGCTGTAGTCTTCGCATAAAATCATCACTATTAAGTATTAATAAACCTAAGGGAGATCGCACACGTCACACTTTTTGTGTGATCGAGTCTGCGGCTTCCATACAAGCCGCATATAAGCCGCAGACTCGATTCTGATGGCGCGCGCCATGCAGATTGTATGTAAGCCGCAGACTCGATCACACAAAAAGTGTGACGTGTGCGATCTCCCTAAGGGAGATCGCAGACGACAGACTTTTGTGCGATCAAAGTCTGCGGCTTCCATACAATCTGATGGCGCGCGCCACGCGGAATGTATGTAAGCCACAGACTTTGATCGCACAAAAGTCTGTCGTCTGCGATCTCCCTAAAGCTTACTTTAGAGTTCAGTCTCTACATTGACAGCTCCTACGAGTAAGACAGTTTTTATTTTTACACTGTGGTATAACTGAGAAAAACCTAATTTTACGTTCATTTACCTGTCGATATTTTAATATGTAAGAATTAAGATGAATAATGTGACCTCTCAAATGACCCCAATGTATGTTGTAGAGTCAGATTAATCAAAATTTCAGCGTGAGAAATATTGCAGCAAGAGCAAGCGATTTTTGATTGAGTGCTGTCAATGAAAAATTAATGCATGTCGAGTTAAAAGAACACGACCGACTGACAAAAATAACACTGAACTTTACTGGCCTTACTAACTCGTGGTTGCCCCAATTGCCGCTTAGGCCTTAGCTAGCTAGATATATCTTATGGAGCAACGTTCTCTATGAGAAGGAATCTAACTGGTCCTAGACCCTAGAAGCAAACCTGTTTTACAAGACCTAATCTATCCTACGGTTTACAAATCAATTTTGCTTCGGTACTTACTATTTTAAAAACCTGTGGTTAAAGTCGAAAATAATCATCTAATTGTTCGTAATAATATAGTCCTTTTGTGCCTACTGCCTAGTAATTAAGTATTTAGTTCAATATTGTAATGATCCTTAAGTTGTAAGATTGTCCTTAGCAAATAGTTAATTATTTGTTAAGATCTTTAAATTAATCCTCCGTTTTGCGTATCCATTTAGATTTTAGGTACACAATATGTTCGACAAATTAATATTGATTACAATTTGCTCGGTACGTTTATGTAGTCTCTAGAACATTTGGGTAATCGTAATTAAGCAAATGCCCGCATCCTGCAGCACCATAAATATCATGACGTCAGCCGGCGACCTTTGTCGAGGGCTGATGTTTTGGTCCTTGTGCGATATTTAGCCACAGATGTTTCTCCTCTTTTTGCTCGTCTCATTTCAGACTGTTTTGTTTTATAGAGACATTGACACGAGTAATTTGGTTTTTGTTGAATAATTAGACTAGAAATTTACTTTAAAACTGTGTACTTGGCCTTGTTTGCATTTATAAAATTAGTCATATTCGTCGGATGATATTATTATAAAAACGTCTTACTTATAACTGCATCGCTAACAAAAACATGAGTGATCAAATTGAGCTTCAATTGCAATCCCGATTATCTACATCCGTTTTGCTAATTCTAATTACATATTTAGTAGGAAAAAACAAAGATCTAGACTTACCTTTTCAGAGGATATGAATAGTAATTTCCACTTTGCACAATCACTTGTTCACAGGCGCTATTGGTTCGCGCGCGCGGCGCGGGTTCGTGGTCGAGTGAGGAGGCGCGCGCGCAGACAAGTGGGAGGCGCTGTCCTGTGCCGGACGCTACTGGTACTGACAAACTCAATTGCCGCTCACATTACAACGATCAACAATAACAAGTGACTACAACGCGGCTCGAATGACCAACGTCACACGCCCATGTTACTCACTGCAGAGTGCAGTTCAACTAATGTAGATTGATCGAACTTCGAGTAACCAAATAAATACATAACTTATGGATTGGAGAAATCCTACCTGAATCCATTCGTTATGTATAAAATATACGCCTATGTTATTAATTGCATTCAACTCTTGATGTTGATTGCTCGAGTTACCAAATAAGTAGTAGCTTATGGATTGGAGGAATTCTTCTCCAAAATCCCGCAAAACATCCGCTTTGCGAAACACGTCATGTAAAACAAAAATCTTGATGACACACGAAATGCATAGTAGATAACTATACGTGAGTAGAAAGGTACGCCCTTAAGACTAAGTAGCAGGTAAGATAATAGTAATTACTTAACTAAAAAACGTTTAGCGATAACTTATTGTAGCATTTTCCTATTAACAAGGCTCTACAAACTTAAAATATTATGTAGTCTACAAGATTTATCAAAATTACAATGTTATGAATTAAATGTAACGTTAAGAAGAATTCGATACGTAGGTAAATCGTTCTTTATGCAGATACTTAAAGTTCGGTCATGGTTTGCATTTTTTTCTCAAGTTTTTGCAGTGGGCGGAGCAGTTTTTTAGTTCGTAGGCGGGATCTTACTAACTGCTCCACAAGGTTGTATTACTCACTTTTGCCAAACAAACATCGAAGGCTTTGTCAGTGTTATACTTAGCTGCATTGAGTGTACAGTCGGGGGAATTAATTGTTTATCAAGTTGACTGTAACATTGATTAGAGCTGTTATCTTGTTCTTTGGAGGTTCCCAAACCCAAATAACTGGGCAACCGCGAATTGCCATTGATTTTGTACGTAGGGGAAAAATGTGCTCACGTATTTTTTTTTTTTTATTTATTTATTGAGAAAACGTACAGCTATTTTAACAATCTTTTTTTATTATTGCAAGCCATTAAAAAGTTTCCACTAATATAACATATTAATAAATGATATATGTACTTACATGATGCACATTTGTGTAGAGCAGGTGTTCCCAACCTTTTCTTGGTCAAGGGCCACGTTATCATTTTTCTTGTTAACAGGAACCACTTTGAAGGCACAATAAAAATTAAACTGAAACGATGCATCTTAAAATTTAATAAAAACACAATAGGAAATGAAAAGGAATATTCACGAGGTCGGTTATCCGACTAATATTCATTCGCGTACCAAATTTTGCCTCCGGCGCGGCGGACCACTGGTTGGGAACCAGTGCGTAGATATTAGATTATTATATTATTAGAAAAAAATGCTTTTTTATTTTATAAGATTGTATGAAGCAGAGAGTGTAAGAAATAAAACATAACTTCATGACAATATTCTAATAAATTTAATAACAGACTTAAATACAATCTTGCAACATTCATTTGGTTTCGTACTATCGAGAACACCACGCCGCCAACTATAACAATAAATACATTGCTTTACATTGGAATTACAACTACGCTAATCGGAATTAAAAAAATATAAATACAGTAATGACACAAACTGACTCGAAGCATGCGAAAACTAATACAACAATACATACCATTTGTTAAAAAACTAACTACCAGCCCTGTTTATACAACTTACTCAATTTTAACGAAATAACACGTAACAATTAATCGTTTTAAAACAATGTAAAATATCACTAAGGAGGATGTTACAGGTTAATATCACTACTTTAATCCATTCGTAATCGACTACAGAAATCATTACACGATTAAATCGACTTGGTAACTTACATATACACAGCTAGTACGCCATTCGAAATTGCACAGTCAAATAATTGTGAAAAGTAGGTATGCTACAATCATATTTCAAAAAAAAAATTACTTATCACCTTATTTACATAATTACATTGGGATCTTTATTTTATTGGGGGAAAATGGGAACTCGATTTTGTGGCAGTAGTGTTTAAAATCCTCTTTGTACCTAGGAAAAAGCATGCGGTGACAGAACAGCAATATAATATTGTGAACTAATAAACAAATTTTTATAGAATTTGTGTGACTGTACAACTTCGAATGTAACTGTCTTTCTCAATGCATACCACTATCAAATACATAATATTAGTTTGAGTAAAATAACACATTATCTCATATTTATTAATTTTATTTGCAAAATTATTTGATCTACTATTTTTGCTTGAATACTACAGGATTTTAGTCACATGACACATCACTCATCAGTCATAATAATTTTAGTGTTATTATAGGACTACCTGCGGGCCGATTCTGTATCGTACATTTGTGAGTTAATCACTGAGTTAGTAACGAAACGGAGGAGTGAGCAACGGAAAGTTTCACTTTTGTATGCAAGTGAATACAAAAAGTGTCACTTTCCGTTACTCACTCCTCCGTTTCGTTACTAACTCAGTAATTAACTCACAAATGTACGATAGAGAATCGGCCAGCTTAACTCATACGATTATATGTATGAAAATGTTAAACAAGACAGACGTGTTTTAATGGCGTATTTTTATAAAAGGAATATTTTATTTGTAGAATTGTAATATTTTTGTATGCACACTTTCAATCGAAAAAACCTACCATTTAATATATATTCATTTCAAATCTTTGGTTGGTATTTTCGTATTTTTTGCAATATTTTAAAGGGAATGATGACATCGAAAACATTGCAAGTATACTGTATAATATTAGGCTGCCTTCACATTACGTCGCAAACATTGCGGCAGCCGCGCTGCAGTCGCGCGACTTCCATACAATTAATGACAGTCGCGCGGCTGCCGCAATGTGAAGGCGCTCTTATAGCTTTTACTCAATCCCTTTACAAAATACAAATTAGTAACTTAAAAAAAAATCAAATTGAGTACTTTCCTATCTAAATCGGTATAAATTGTCATGAACGCCCAATAAATTGAAAAATTATAAAAGCGAAGAATAAAAATTTTCTATTTAATACTATTTTATCTAACAAAAAGTGCAAGTCATTGACATCACATTGTACAAAATCATTAGTATGTGCAATGTGCATTGTGCATACTGTAAGTTTTGCATCTTTTCGCAAAACGTTAATGCAGTCTGAGCACACACAAAGCACATGTAAGTACAAAATGAGCTTAAACGCCTTGAAGACTATCTTTAATTCATGAAGCCCCAAGCGGCCACATCCGGCCGCGATAACAATGAAAAAGCTATTGTGTCTCGTTTTGCCACGACTGATGGGTTAAAATATATGCGTCAATGACTTATAGCAGGGGTTCCCAATCTTTTTCAGCCTGCGGCGCACTTGCAAGACAGTATTTTGCCACGGCGCCCTACTTTACCTTATACCTAGCTATTACAAAAAGATAAAAACCTTTAATGATTATTATAGGCAGGTTGAGCAAGTAAATAATAATAAACAAATATATTTTAATCACCTGCCTGCTTTGTATAATTCATATATTATAATTTTATTTTATTATATTTGTGGTTATGGATATTGATGGAGGATCGACTCACGGCGCCTCTCGCCTTTCCGCGGCGCACCAGGGCACAGTTTGGGAACCCCTGACTTATAGAATTCTACACTACACTCCATTCAGAAACCATTTATCGAGCGTATTAGCACATCTTCAAAAATTATAGCTGTATTTAAAACATGGTTGTGGTTTATTTTTACATAATTTAGTTTCGATATCGACTACAGTCTATTCGCATTAGGAAGTCAGTGAATCATACATGCATGAGTCAAAAAGACAGTTTCAATGGATGCTCAAAACTTAAATCGCGCATTATTTCCCATCGCACTCAAGTTTGGAGATGTAGCCCGCTGCAGTTTGTCGTATTGTGTCGTTTGCGTTGCGATGCACGAGTTGTCCGGGTCACGGGAGTCACTTTTGACTTGTAAGCATGATTCACTGCCTGCTTGAGAGCCAGTCCACACAGCGCGTTGCGTCAGCGTTGCGTCGACGCAGCGCTGCCGTTACGTTGTTTTACATACAAATAACCACAAATGTTCACACGGCGCGCTGCGTCGTGACAGCAGCGCGCAACGCACACATGACGGACAGCAGCCCTCGAGACGAAGCGGGAGGGGGTGGTTACGTTAAGATTGCTTCGTAATATCGCTGCGATGACGCAGCGCCCGTGTGGCCGGCTATGCGTCAAACGGCAGCGCTGCGTCGACGCAACGCCCGTATGGACTAGCTCTAAGGCATAATGACTGATTATTAAGGCTAGGGACGTGAACAGAGCTTGTTCAGCTATCCGTTAGACTAGAGTCCTCGTCCGGAGACCATCACCACATGTGCGTCTCACGGATCTCGCTGATTATCTGCCCGGCTCGCTGGAGAGCCTGAAAAGATATTGCACATTGTAGTTATGTCATTGGACCACTTGCGGGTTAAGTAAGTCCTGAGAGGGAGGTAAGTTGATAGTAGTAATTTTAACAGAAAATTAACAATAAGTGCAAAGGCCGCGCGGGACGGAAAAAATCTGTAATTTAAATTCAAAATCTGTATTACTGAATTCCAAATGAAAATATTGCTAATATCTTTAGACAAAGAAAATGTAAAGTCTAAGGCTGCGTTTCCACTGAAGCGGAGCGGAGCTTAGCGGTGCCGAATTGACCAATCATCATGCTCGAAATCTTCGCTCCGCTTCGCTGTCATTCCGCTGGAATAGCACGATTGGTCAATTCGGGCACCGCTAAGGGCGCATTTTCATTAGTCGTTAACTCGTGCGGTATACAGCATACGGGGAGTCTATGACAACTAATGGCGCATTTTGCTTGGTCGTGGCATGCATTTTAGAAATCTCCCGCACCCCGCATGCGGGCCCTATCGACCAGTGAAAATGCGCCTTAAGCTCCGCTCCGCTTCAATGGAAACACAGCCTAAAAGTAAAACTATGTGTTAACAAAGCATCCTAAACTTGTGATAAGTCACCAGTCATAATAGAACCAAATATAATTTTTCATCCATAACTTTTGAATAACACTTTTAAAGGGGTAAGCACAATAATTATAGAAGACTAGATGAGGCCCGCAACTCTGTTGCGCCCAAATTCGTTTATCGAACGGGAAGCCGTACATTTTTTCGGTATAAAGAGTATCTCCATACCAAACAGCAAAATCAGTTCAGTGGTATAAACGTGAAAAGGTTACAGAGTGACTTTGCATTTATTATGGATTATTTCCAACGCACCTTAAGCATATCGGCAGCTTCCTTTCTCCTCTGGGCGATATGTTCAGACTCATTGAGCATACTCTCAGCTTGGTCCGACTTGTACAGATGGGTCACCAGTTCCGATTGTAGATTGTCCTTCACGTAGTTAACTAGGAAATGCATCACAGCCTTTGGCACCGAGTCTTGGATAGATTTCCTCACGATGTAGAAGTACGATTTGATCAATCTCTCTGTAACAATGTCGATTCCAATTAATTTTATTGAACATGTTGCTTTCAGCTATCTTCACATTACTAATAAAAGACCCACAACCACTTACTAATAAAAATCTACATTATGTAGAACAATATTGTAAGATAGTATGCCTTTAACTTGTCTCATAAGCTGATTTTCAACGTATCAGACAAGATAACAACACAACCTTACGTTGGTATCCATAGAGGATTTTATTAGGGTCAATTAATACTAGCGCAGAGTCGCAGCGCATCGAAGCGTCTTCAACCTCAACTCCAGAGCGTAACGCACACATTACTTCTGCGAAACCAAACAGCGTTGGTCGCGCACAGTCTTTCTAAAATCTCAGAAGTAATGTGTGCATTACGCTCTGGAGTTAGATTTGTTATGATCAGTTTTTGGTAATTCGCTTCGATGCGCTTCGACGACTCTGCGCTAAATTGATCTTTATCAAGGGGATGTTTATATAGACAACAGAAAATTAGTGACATCTATACATCGACGCGTGCTGAGTTGACTAGACAATGATGAAGTAAGTTTAGAGTTATATCACCTATAACTTTATGCCAACGACGTAATCAGTCTCAAAGTAAAGGAGGTGAAATAGCTCTAAGCCGACTATACATGAGATTACTATAAGACAAAAAAGCCGCGAGCGCGTTCATACTCTTAAAATCATAGTAAAGAGTCTAGCTATTGAGAAGAGAATGCTTTTAAGTTAACTGTATTACGTCAAGAATATTTGCAAAGCTTAATTAAGCGCGTAGATTTATCTCAAATCTTGAAAAAGACACTTGACATCCGCATATCATCTCATACACACGTTTTTCGTATTCGTTTTCCTAATGTGATATTTCGATTTGGAATTCCGTGAGACTAGCGCAAACGTTCGTTTTGTTCACGCGCGAATGCGTCGGCTTGCACTTGAAACGTACGTGAGGAATTCGTTCCGTTCGGAAAAAGCAAACGTGTGCGCCAGTTAATGTATTTTCTACGATCCCATGCATTAGAATTTTTGAATACGGAAAAGGAATTCGGAAATCGAATACGAAAAACGTGTATGCAGCCAGCCTTATCCACCGCGCTGTGAAAATATTTAAATTAGTAAAGGGAAAATATACAACACTTATAGATTAGCCATAATAAAGTTTCCATTTCACAATATTATTTTTCAACATTATTTAATTTTTATATTGTTATTAACATTTTCACTGTAACATCATTAGTTACATGCAGACATAATAACGACAATAACCTAAAATATAACATAATTACAAAAATAACACTTGTTATTAACAGATTACGAAGTAAATACAATTATTTCCAAAGAAAGAAGCAACGATTTATTAAAACGTAACAATGAGATTAAAACATAACTTTTTATTACATTGTTGCGTTTTTTATAAACTATTAAATAATAAAAATATGAGGTTGAGCTGTACCATAAAGTTAATATACCTATCGGAATAGAGAAACAAAGGCCTGAGTAAGCGAGATGTCACTATCAGTAACACTGCGTGGTAGAAAGAGAAGCGTGATTTGAGGTTGCATAGCTTTTTTTTCATCTGTTTGACAGTCTGTCTGCCCCTGAGCCGATCGTTGTCAATTTGGGCTCTCAGAAAAATTGTGATTTTAAGTTAAATAATGAATAATTTTTAGAAATACTGCTCTAGAAACATGGTTAAATGTTTGTGGAATGATTGTGGATCCACACATCGAAAAACCCCGGACAAATATTCATTTCACAGGTGAATTATTCTACATCGACAGAACCTAGTTTTAAGTTTATTTTTGCCAATTCCCTACGAGTTATTGGTATTGATTTTCATAATTCACTTCTTTAAATATTTATTTATATGGAAAACATAACTTGACTAGCCATGGTGCACAATTTAAGGATATTTTGTGTAAACAATTTTCATATATTTTACACTAGGGCTGCATCAAGTTATCGATAAGTAGTATCGATATGAAAATATTTTTTAGTTAAGTATACTAATTATCTACGAATGTTGAAATGATAACATACTCATCCGTAGTTTATAATTAGTTTAAGTATATTAATATACTATCATACATAATTTATCGTTTTTAAGGGTCCGCACCCAAAGGGTAAAACGTCCTAGTAGTCGGGTCCCGCTCTACTACTAAGACTTCGTTGCCTGTCCGTCTGTCCATCCGTCCGTCTGTCTGTCTCCAGGCTGTATAACAAGAACCGCTATAGTAATAGACTTCTGAAATTTCCACATATGTAATGTCATTCTACATCCAATATGGCTGCTCATCCAAGATAGGGGAATAGTTTTAAAAAGCACTTCTGCAAGATGGGCATCAAATAAAAGGGCTCATTGAGAGTGAATTGAAAATTAATAGGGTCTAGTGAAGTCGTGTCGTGTACTGATGTGACGTGACGTGACGTAACCTGTCGTGTCGAATCGTGTCATGACATGTCGTGTCGTATCGTGCCGGGTTTTAGAAAATGCCCGGTTGAAACCGGTCACCCTTCATGCGCGAGTCCGACTCACACTTGGCCAATTTTTCAGATTTCCTGCTGACCTGGATACCAGAAATTCATGGCTTAAAATAATTAACCGTCCAAACTGGACTCCGAAGAAAAATTCATGCATATACTTAATTATGCAGCAAGCATTTTGAAGAAAAGTCATATTTTACTTCAAAATTACAATTTTTATTATACCTATCTATGCAGTTTTATTTTATCCCATTCTGTTTTTACAATCTTACAATTATTATTCCATGATCGATATTTTGTCGAATTACAAGATGTTTGTACATCACTGACACGCACACGTAAACATAATTGTATACACAGATGTAAATCAAATTTTGGTTAAGCTTGACAGCTCGGGATTGTTTCTCTATTCCGATAGGTATATTACCTTTATGAGCTGTACCCAAAGGCTTTCGGGCTTCGGGCAATTTCATTCTTTCTTTGGAAATATCAGACTACTAAAAACAACGATCGCCGAAAAAAGTAAGTAGGCGGCGCACAAATTTAAAATCGCTCACTGAAATTGGAGAGGGCAATCGGTGCAACTGAATAGCTTTGTCCACACTGTGCCTTTTTCTGTTCGTCAAGGGCATGCGTTATAGCGCAGTCAACAGCGAACGTGAGGCATGCCCGCGACGCATGCCCTCTGACCGTATCCAAAACTTCAAAAATGACAATGTTGGCGTTGCGTTCGTTGACGCATTCAATTATTGAATGCGCCATACGAAAGTTGAATGAAAGAAGATGACGAAAATTGAAGACGAAAGTGCAATGTGGACATAGCTAATAGTAATCAAGAACGTGTCAATCTCTGAATAAAATGTACCATCAAGGAAATTGATTCCTCGCTGGAATGCGATGCCCCTCCCACTAACCCGTAGACCTCCCCGCGTTCGTCCCCTACTAACCCGCAACCTCCCCGCGTTCGCCCTGTCGCACACACAGCGTCGATGTGACGTCATGGCCGCCAGGTGCGGAGTTAACTTGACCGTGTTATACGTCATGTGGTCCGCACGGCACAATCCTGCACGTTTCCTGCACGCTTTTTTACAGTACACATCTTAACGAATAAATAGTGGCGCATACAATGTATATAGAACCATTCACACGTCGATTGAACTGCAACAAATCGTACAGCAAGGATTGTGCCGTGTGAACCAAGCCTTAGGTGTGAACTGTGATCAGTCGGATGCACTGACCTCCATTATACAAGTACGCTGGACTTATGATAATTGATATTCAACTGTTTTTTGTGCCTATTTGAAGCGGAATTAGCGCCACTAATGCGGGGGAAGACAACTAAATCTGACGTAACTTGCAAATGGCCGCTTAATCGCTATTGGTTTTATTATAACAAACAAACTTGACCCTTATCTTAAAAACAAATTTTAAGATAAGGGTCAAGTTTGAATCTTCTAGCAATCGTCGTATGTTTTAGAGCCATTAGAAGTGACTATAGCCCGTCTTTGTTATATTAAGTACACTTTGTGCAAGTTAGAGCGGTAAAGATATAGTTTACGATATACTGTGGTTAAAATAAAACACGAAGGTGATAATCGAGCTCCAGGAGCGCGGTCAACAGACGCGCACATTTTTGACATCGAGCTCCTAGAGCGTGGTCAACAGTTGAAGGGATATCGATAGTTGATATAAAAACTATTTGATGATATAGGTAACACAGGTTTTTAGAAGAGTAGTTATAATTTATTTATATTATAAGAGTGGTATAAGATTAGAAGCCAAAGTTATTACTTAGTAATAATATGCATACCATCTACAGTAAAGTTCTCTGTAGTCTTCATGATGATGTATGTAATGTGTATGTACGTATCGCACAAAATATTAGCCAGAATCTTATAATGTATGAAGGTTTAATTTATGATTGAGTATAGCCAATATAAACTAGTATTAGTTCCAAGTACTCCCACTACTGCTATCAGCGCCAATATGGCAACTTTCAAACGTCATTTTTACGTCAGATTTAGTTCTCTTCCCCCGCATTGGGGGCGCTAATTCCGCTTTAAATAGGCACAAAAAATAGCTATCATTTCAAAGGGTATCATAAGTCCAGCGTACTTGTATATTGGAGGTCAATGATCGGATGGGTTTAACTTAACGCGACCAAATTACTTAGGTCCGCCATCTGCCTAGGAATCAACTTCTCTGATAGTGCATATATAACCCAAGATTCCCTTCCGATCATAAAGTTGTGTGTGACCTATAAAAGCAGCAAGCTGTAAAGCTCATGATGACAGGTGGCCGGAAACCTAACTGTGAGACAATGATCAAGCGTTATGCTTCTATCTCTTTTCCTCACCGACTAAGTCTCCCATTCCGTTCAATTGCATCATATTTATGTCTTTCGTTTTAGACATGTTTGTGTCGACGGCGCTCCGTCCACCTAACATCACAGAACAACGGGAAGTTTATGAGGACATCGTTATACAGTTAGTAAAATGAATGCATCTAATGAAACAAAAACATATTTTAATACGATCGTTTCATGTAAAAGGGGAGCTGATTTTTATGAAGAAAACTTGTTGACAAAAAATAAAGAAAGTAGAGTTGACAATAGGTAAAGTAAAACCACGTTGCTAATGGTCTTCGGCAGTACCTATACTAGGTTTTTAATTGCTGAGAAATGTACCGTCCATTCGGCTACTGCTCGATAAAAATATATAAATATCGACTCCCTTAAAAACGTACTCAAACACATGGACGTATAAAAAAAGGTGGACGAAGTCCGGCCATACACAGAACTGTGTCCTCAGAGTCGGCCAGGCTGACTGCATGTACACGGTCCGCACGCACACATTCTTACGCTAGTCCGGCCATTTGACAGGCGTCAGAATGTGTGCGTGGCCTCACTGGCCGACTCTGAAGACTTAAGTGCTGTGTATAATAACTAATAAGAGTCCGTCCGCCTTTTTTTTTACGTCCATGCTTAAACAATACGTATTAAAATTATAGCAATCCACTTTATGGACATATATAATATATTTACTACGTGATGCCGCGTTTTTTTTTACGTTTTTAATTCCGTAATCCTAGCGCGAGCATCATACATTAGTTGTTAAAGCTTCTAAAACTATTTTTATAATGCGCGAGTAAGAAATATTCTTACCAATAACATCACAGTCGTGTTGTTCCCTCTCGGAGAGTTTGCGGGAAGTCTGCATGGGCACCTCGGGCAGAAGGTTGACTGGCTTCTGCGGAGTCATCACTCTGTTCTCTGGAGTGCCGTTCATCTGAAAAATTTGTTACAAATATTAAAAGCAATATTCATTATACAAGATGTTAGTGTAAACACCGTTGTCCTTGAAACCATCAAATGAGCCCGTTAAAATGAACAACTTTTTCTATGAGAACAATGCTGGGAACTCAAAAAATTTTGTCTTCATACCCATACAAATTGCCGATCCGGGCATCCGTATAGGTATGAAGACGGCATTTTTTTTTTTGAGTTCCCAGCATTGTTCTCATAGAAAAAGTTGTTCATTTTGACGGGCTCATTTGATGGTTTCAAGGATAACGGTGTTTACACAAACACACTGTAGATGTTTGTTCGAACGTAGCACGTAAACTGCTAATGGAAATTGAAGACGTGAGTGGCTGAACCAGATAACTAACCTTTTGTAACATACGGACATTTACTAATTTTTAGGGTTCCGTAGTTTCACTTATAATTTGAACAAACCTTGTGACTTACCAACTTTGTCATCTGGCTAACATATCTGGTTATACATAAAATCAACATTTTTTATTTCAATCATTTTTTCCCAAAAATTGCCACTTATACGAGGGCTGTTATTTATGTATCCGGAACTGGCCACTTACAAGAACAATATTTAAAAAGTAATTACAACATTTGAAAATAGAACTCTTTGGTTGAAGAATACATTTTGTTTCATGTGACTGTCAATTATTTTTCCATTGTGGCGTCATTTTAAAAATTGCGTGTCTTCATTTGCCATGGATTTACCGCGTGAACATTTTCGTGCAATGATTTACTACGATTTTCGGTGTGGGCTAAATCAACAACAGTGCTTTATTCAACTCACCGCAACTTTTGGAGATGAAGCACCATCAAAAACCACTGTTTATCACTGGTACAGTGAGTTTAATCGTGGGCGGTCTATGCTCACGGATGAAAATAAAGAAGGTCGCCCAAAAACAGCTGTTGTCCCACAAAATATAGATGCTGTGCGGGAACTAATAATGCGTGATCGTCATGTTACATATCGCGAGATAGAGGCGTCCTTAGGCATAAGTATGACGAGCATACATAAGATATTACACGAACATTTGGCTGTAAAAAAAATATGTTCGCGTTGGATTCCGCACAACTTGGCAATCGATCAAAAACGGGCTCGTGTCGATTGGTGCAAAAAAATGATAAAAAAATACAACCGTGGTACGTCAAAAGCCGTTTATAATATCTACACAGGTGATGAATCTTGGATCTATGCATATGACCCCGATACTAAACAACAGTCAACGGTGTGGGTGTTCCAAGATGAGCCGAAACCAACAAAAGTTACTCGTGCAAAAAGTACTTTGAAGCAAATGGTCGCCTGTTTTTTGGAATTAATGGACATGTGGCTACAGTGCCATTAGAGAATCGTAAAACGGTTAATTCTGAATGGTATACGACCATTTGTTTACCAAAAGTCTTTGAAGAAATAAGAAAGGACAACCGACAACGCAGAATCATATTACATCACGACAATGCTAGCTGTCACACCTCAGCTGAAACAACTCAGTTTTTGGAGGGTCAAAAGATCGAATTGACTGGTCATCCGCCGTACAGCCCTGATTTGGCACCTAACGATTTCTTTATATTTCCATACGCGAAGAACAAATTACGTGGTCAACGTTTTTCGAGCCGCGAAGAGGCTGTTGATGCGTTCAAAATGCACGTTTTGGAGATACCTCAATCAGAATGGAAAAAGTGCTATGAAAATTGGTTCCAGCGTATGCAAAAGTGTGTCGATCATCGCGGCGAATATTTTGAAAAGCAATAAAACCATATTAAATGATATATGTTTGTTTCTTTTTTTAATTCCGGATACATAAATAGCAGCCCTCGTAAATGGAGATTATAAATGCCAAAAAACATTTTTTTCAACGATAAGCGTCTTAGCTGGCTAGGCATGGCTGGCTGGTTTCTTATTCTAACCCCCATAAAAAAATCATAACAGTTCATTTGCGACGGATCAAAACAATTGAAACAATGAAAACCATTGTAAAGCGACGGATCAAAACAATCGAAACAATGAAAACCATCGTAAATAAAATATAGTCTTTCTAAAGGCACAAAATAAGTCTGTATACTGTATAGTACCTGTGGCGACCCAGCCCGGGCGTCGATGTGGTTCGCTTGCGGCGGCGAGCGGTCATGGCCGTCTGTTATAGCGGGAACGTGCTGAAAAACATCACAATAGTTCACACCAAAGAATGAACGAAAAGCTCAATCCCCAATTCATTGAATGTCTAAGGCGTTTCCACCAGAGATGTGTTGCGAGGAATGTGTTTTTAAGGTTTAATTTGTTGTCATGCTTGCATGCATGCAGCTTGCCATGTCAGTTGTCATGGCAAGCTCACGTCAATGAAGCGATTCTATTGGTTCTCAAAAACACATTCCTCGCAACACATCTCTGGGGGAAACGCAGCCTAATTCATTAAAGATGTAAGTGGATGAAGTGGCTAGCTGACATATTATTGAAAATTATATTTTGCAATAAAAAATAGAGATTTTATGTGGACTTAAAAAGTAAACCTGATGATAAAGTAGGTAAATTACAACATTTTTCAAATTAATAAAAATAGGGAAATAAGTAATTGTTATATTGTGTTATAAAATGTTAGCAATTTCATCCACTTACATCTTCAGTTGTTGATAAAATATTATATCTTTTCTTTTCCTTTGTTCTTCGTGCAAACGAAATAGAAGGCATGACATTCAGGCAAACGATTAACACTAACATGACTATATATTTACACAAGCATTAGTTATGGTGTCTACTGTAACATTAGTTTTGGTTGAAAAAGAGCCCACAATGATATTCGTGTACACATGTTGCTTATGAAATCTAAAGCGAAATGAGTATCGTTCCATGTATCGTTTACCTTGTTATAGTTCTCCCACAAACTAGCTAACAATACAAACGTGGACCCTCTTTCGCCCATTTGTCGTAGGAACAGCTACAAACAATATTTTGAACGTAAACGGTTCATCATACTTAAGGGTGTTCGCTGCGTTAAGCGTGCGCCCGGCGCGGCCACCCGCGAGGCGTACTTGTTTCATGTCATCCCATAGAGCAGCGCTACGTTGAGGCGGGTCAGCCGTCGCACGATTACTATGGCGAGCGCACGGCGCGGGCGCCCGCGACGGGCAGCCGCGCCGGGCACACGCTCAACGCAGCGAACGCCCTAAGTCTCTTAAATCTATACTAAAACGATACTAAAATTTTATTAATAGAGTAATTTTTCACCTATAACTTATAAATTAATAGTGTTAGAGATTAGAAATTTAGTCTTATAATCAAAACCCAAACCTCGTATTTATTTTAATAACTTTCGACTCTCATTGAATTATAAACGACTTATCTTGATTCTAGATATTTTCATTTCATAAAAATATATTTAGATTGATGAGAATACAACTGTGTTGTAATGCTGTATCCACACATGCCGCCGGCTTATACCGGCGGCACGGTCGGCGGCCCGGCCGCCGGCTAACCACACATGCCACCGGCTTCGGTGGCAAGGCAGGCTTAAAGCCGGCGGCAAACCCGGCGGTATCAGCCGGCGGCATATGTGGATGCGCCAATAGGTTATTCAGCATAATCCACCTTCTGATTTTAATTTTAAACTTTGGTCATTCTTTCAGTAGCGTATAGAAGGATATTATGGAACATTCAAAACGATCATGTTGGTGATAATTGAGAACGCGACAATATTATTTTAAGTTGACAACCCCGTTACATGCAAGTTGGCAACATTAATTTTTCCGCTCTCTGCTCTGTGCCATCTGTACAGTGTACATGTTACAACTTACAAAATACATCTATACTAATATTATATTAGCGGAAGAGTTTGTTTGTTTGAACACGCTAATCTCAGGAACTACTGGTCCGATTTAAAAAAATCTTTGTATTTTTAAAATTATTTGAAAGGGCTTATCTCACGAACTACTGGAGCAATTTTTCTGTTATTTGGCAAATATTAAAGAAGTAGACCACGTGAAGGATCATAGGCTATTTTTTGTACACGAATTTGTCTGTGAAATATCAAATTTACGCGGGCGAAGCCGCGCGGCACGTCTAGTTTGTTATATTTTTTTGGGTCGTTCGATTTTTTTTTTAAATTAAATAAGGGGGCAAACGAGCAAACGGGTCACCTGATGGTAAGCAACTACCGTCGCCCATGGACACTCGCAACATCAGAAGAGCTGCAGGTGCGTTGCCGGCCTTTTAAGAAGGAATACGCTTTTTTCTTGAAGGTTTGCAGGTCGTATAGGTCCGGAAATACTGCTGGTGACAGTTCGTTCCAGAGTTTTACAGTGCGCGGCAGAAAGTTACGCAAAAAACACACCGTCGAAGACTGCCACACATCAAGGTGATGAGGATGGTATGTTTTTCGCGTTGGACGATGGCGAAAAGTTGCAGGTGGTATGATTCCGAACAATTCCTCAGAGCACTCCCCGTGATACAACCGATTATTTCCAATTATTTCCACCTACCAACAAATCAAATTTTATTACTTTACGGAGCACTTTAGTAAGTTGACAGAGTCGGTCGCGCAAGTTAGACGTCAGTTTAGTAGGTTAGTGTTGTTAGTCGATATCGAGAGTGTATTGTGTACTTTGATCATGTTGTGTACCGGACTCGGCTGCGGCGGGTGGTGCGAGGGTGTCGGTCGGTCGGAGCCCTTCAACAGGCCCGACACTAGCGCCGCCTCGCGATGGAAGTCCGGGTGCTTCGTGTTGATGTACGCCAGCTCGATCGCCACTAGGTTCTCCACCTGAAATCGACGAAAATGTACCCCGTTACCAATAAAATATAGTCTATTGTAGCTAAAAAAAATTAAAACTTGAGAGGTGTCAATGGGACACCCGGATGGAACGAAGTTTTAAATTTCCCGCCAGTTGACGTCATCGCCACATCAACGCTCTCCCGAACGTTCGCTCGAACGCCCAACCGACACTTATTTTAGTACTTCGCAGGTACTAAAATAAGTGTCGGTCAAAAAGTGTCGTTACAACTTTTTTCGTCTAGCCCTCTTTCGCAACGCGCGATTAGGAACTTCGTTCCAACAAAGGTAGTAAAACAAAATACCATGGCGTTGGTGGCGGGCAGGCGCGTGCGCAGCAGCTGCGTGACGACGTCGACGATGCGCTGGTGCAGGCGCGGGAACCGCAGCATCTCCTGCTGCACCTCCGTGCCGCAGTGCTGCACGATACGCTGCATCTCCTCGTGCACCTGACAAAAAGATATATTGCAGGCGACGGTAAAATCCAGTAGGCCTACTACGAAACCGTTTTGAGACTCAAACAATCGGACCTGCTCTAACGTCATAAATGACGTTAGAGCCTGCGCCGCCGCAAAGGATGCGGCATTCTCGTTTGATTGTTTGAGTCTCAAAATGGTTTCGTGGTACAAGCCCAGGCGTGTATTATATTTAATGTATTTATTATATTATAATTAATCAACTATTAAACTTGGAATTTCAACGCTGTGCCACAATCTTTCTGTAAGCACAGAAAGATTGTGGCACATCGCTTACGATTTTAGATTGTATTTATTTTTCCAGCATCAGTTTGGCGATTCAGTAGTAGTACTAGATGACGCCCGCAACTTCGTGGCGCCTAAATACGTTTATCGCGCGGGAACCGTAAATTTTTCCGGGATAAAAAGTATCCTATGTCCTTCAGATTTTCGCCTATTTCGGTCTTTACAGAATTCCTGGGGCAGTGTCAGGTTAACATCATGAGAGGACTGCCAAAACCACTTGTCGCAGTTTTTTAATCCGAAGCCGTAAAATGTTTATAGAATGGGATTCCTATCCTATCTTTAAGATTCAAAAGTTATCTAACCAAATGCCCCTACAAACTTTAGTCCAATTAAATTGACATTAAAACCTTTTGAATTTTTATATAAAATGCGAAGAAACTTTTCCCCCAACCTAATATTGACCGGACTTATTTACCAATTCAACACATCGCAAAGATGGGTCCTCTAATCTTCTGATCTGTCGCTTGACCAGCAACTCGAAGGAGACTTCGGGCACAAACAGCGCGGGCCGCGGCCCCGTTGCGTTCCTGATGGCAGTCAGTATGTCCATGCGCGTCAAACCTACAAATATGACACAGTGAGAAAAGGAACAATAACAACAAAAAGTTAGAAACTTTATTTAATAAGGGCCTGTTTCACCACTTTCTGATAAAGTTCTGAATATAGGCTATTCACAACTTGTTTGACAGATGATCTGTCAAGTTAATTGATGGATAGACTATTCGTCACTTATCAGGAAGTGGTGAAACAGGCCCTAAGGGTTATTACTTATTAACCTGATCACACATTTGTCAGCACCGTACGCGCTAACGCACCACACGCACACGAAATGCGGCGCGTACGGTGCGGATGAATGTTCGATGTTTCACATCTATACTTATTATAAAACAAAGTCGCTTTTTTCCCTCATGTCCCTTTGTTCCCTTTAATTTTTAAAACTACGCAACAGATTTTGATGATTCTTTCAGTGTTAGATAGCCCATTTATCGAGGAAGGTTATAGGCTATATTTTATCACGCTAAGACTAATAGGAGCGAAGAAATAGAGGAAAATGTGGAAAAAACGGGGAAAATTATTTGAAAGGGCTAACTTGAACTCGCTAATCTCAGGAACTACTGGTCGGATTTGAAAAATTCTTTCAGTGTCAGGTAGCCCATTTATTGAGGAAGGATATAGGCTATATTTTATCACGCTAATACTGATAGGAGAATGTGGAAAAAACGTGGGAAATTATGTGAAAGGGCTTATCTCGCGAACTACTGGAGCAATTTTTATGTTATTTGGCACAGATAAGAAGTAGACCACGTGAAGGATCATAGGCTATCGATTTTAATCATTTTTTCAGTGGCTATATTATATTTTATACCCGTGCGACGCCGGGGCGGGTCGCTAGTCATTTCATACAACGAATTCTTATATGCGGCGCGTGCTTGTTGATAAATGTGCGATCACCCTTACTAATAAAAAATTATGACAATAGACTATACAATGTTTCTCCTTGTCTAATATTTTGTAAAAGCCACTTGACGGAGGAAAATAAGGTGATATAGTTTACATTCGTTTATTAATTTTAAATTACAATGTCTCAACTCACCAACAAGAGGATGTATGGAGTCCAGAGTTCTGCCAAAAGTTTCATGGAAAATATAACAAATTCGCGCGCCGCCGCACAGTTCCGTAGTCTCTATGTTCCTCGCTGTTCCCTCTATAGTAGAACAGTAGGCGCTGGCGAATTTCGTGATAATTTGTAGTAGAGTTTGTGACTTATCCGACACATCTTCTCCATACGAGCTGAGAAGCGATTGGAACTGTGATATCATGACATTAACGCGCACCTGCAATTATTTATAACTATTAGTAATGCAATTACAATAATTATTATGATACCAATTTTCTGCATCGATTTATATGTATATGAAACTAATACACTGCCTAGTTTTTTGCACTACAAGTATAATATTACAGATTTCTGAGATTGCGAATAGAGAATAGACTACACATTTCTATTTAAAATCAAATAATATTTTTTTTAATTATGTAAGATAGTCGATTGGAATAAAAACTTTCTATATTATTGTTTGTTACCTTTAGTTCCGGTAAGCAGTCCCGTATATGGTGCATGAGGAGTCTATTTAGTGTCTTGGCCAAATATGGTGTACCGTTGCGCGTCGCTATGGTCGGGTACCGCCGTTGAAGGTACGTCGCCTCGGCTTTTAGCGAGTCCTTCAATAAAAAAAGCATTAATACGATGTTTTAGCCTACAAAAAATGCCTTAATTTCTATCCGCTTTTTAATACTATATTAGGAAAAGGTGGTATTGTGGCCCCCGCATATATATTGGCCCCCTTCAATATTTTAATGTTTTAACAACGCTATCTAATATAATTTTGGTGCAACGGGATGCTCGCGGCATGCTGCTAATTTAGTGCCGTACAAATTCAACATAGGCTGTCACGTTCGATTGTCATTTGATCGAGTTCAAACTTGCGACCGGTGAAACTTTTAAGTGTGTGTGATTTTGTTTCGATAGTTGTTAAAAAATAGAGAGATTTGGCTTTTGGGTTCGAACAACGGATACATCAAACTCTTCTCCTACGGAATTTTAAAGTAAATATAAAATTAGACATTTTATAAATATTTTTGGAACGTTTGTTTAAATGTTGGCAATACTTGTAATTTGGCCACCTCACATTGGTCGTAATGTGGCCCCGGGGGTCACATTACATGTAAGAGAGTGTCATGACGTGGAAGACATAACCACTATGGAGAAGGCTTTGGTAGGAATGCCGTTTGACGCCAGAGAGACATTACAATATCCAGCAGTAGCTCTGAAAGTGACGAAGACGCCGTAAATACCGATTATGACGACTCGTATACAAATATGGTTCCTGAAAACGCGGACGTGCCATGTATGTTCTGCGACACAATTTATTCCAATGACAGAGCTGGAAAGCCATGGGTACAGTGTCAAAGTTGTGACTTATGGGCTTATGTAACCTGTATTGGTTCTGAAGGTGACTATTACATTTGTGATTTTTGCCGTTATGTTTCACTTCTGCAATACATTTAATGTGACCCCCCCAGGGGGCCACATTACCATCACTTGATCTCAAGATACCAAATGTGATTAGTCAAGAATAAATATTTTTTTAGATAATCCTGTACGAGTTTTATTTATTCCCTAATAAGACATGTTTAAACGAGAAGTCCCATAATGTATTTTTTAGGTTTCTGACTCCTGTATTTTTTAAATAAAGCTTGATAAACAAAGTGGGGGGCCACATTACCACCTTCTCCTATACAATAAATATTATTATACATATTTCAAATCCACATGATATGCCCGTAATTCGCGTGCATCACCATTATAGCTTCAAAATAGTGTTACTGAATAGTGAATACTGACATTGAGTATACTTTTTATTTTTAACCGACTTCCAAAAAGGAGGAGGTTATATGTTCGGCTGTGGATATTTTTTTTATTTTTATTTGTGTATGTTCAACGATTACTCCGCCGTTTGTGAACCGATTTTCAAAATTTTTCTTTTGTTGTATAGGGTTCAAATACAATTTGGTACCATGTTCACAAAAGTGGTGACCTGACGATGGGATCCATGAGTAATCGAGGGAACTCCTCAAAATTTATATGGAAACATATAGTGATTTTGGTTTTATGTGTAGGATCCTAGGCATATGCTACCAAAAAGTAAGATTTTACACCAAGGCATGCTATGGTTCCGAAGATACTAAGAGAATTCCGGATTCCTTATAGATACAAGTTTGTGACTTTCGGCGATGTTGTAAGAACTGAAAGCATATGCTACTATGCAAATTACATTCACCATCATCATCATCATCATCATAATTATCACTACCATCACACGATGCATCGTTATGAGTTATGACCCTATTATTGGTACTTTTCATGGTCTTTTCGATCGAGACTCGAGTTTGTCGAGTGATTTTGAAAATTATATTAATGTTGTTACAAAGTAAATGATTTAAACTTGGTGTTGCTGTTACCAAGTTGGCAATTTGATCATGGGATCTATGAGGTACGTAGGAAAAAACTTTTTTGAAAACTGCCTAAGTATAGTAGTTGTGATAGTTTCATACCTAAATCCTATATATCTACAACTGACAGCTTATATTTTTACCGGTAAATAACTAAAAAGAGTGAAATTATTATTTTTAACAAAAAATTAAAATCGACTTCCAAGGTAAAAACAATAAGTAATAATTTGAACTAAAAAGTATTAAATAATTCTTACTCTTTAATAGTGCCTCTTTCAGAATTCGTCTAAATCTCAACTATTTCTGTACATACTATAGTCTTCATTACTTTGAAGTCGGTACCAGTCCCAAAAGTTTCATATTATATTCTGACATTGACTGATTAGCTCACGATTAAATTAGCTGGTACCGACTTCAAAATAATGAAGACTATAGTATGTACAGAAATAGTCGAGATTTAGACGAATTCTGAAAGAGGCACTATTAAAGAGTTTATAAGAATTATTTAATACTTTTTAGTTCATATTATTACTTATTGTTTTTACCTTGGAAGTCGGTTTTAATTTTTTGTTAAAAATAATATGAAAAATAATAAGTAAAATATGAAAATATTATGCTGATTATTATGTCATTACAATAAATATTGTAATGACATAATAATCAGCATAATATTTTCATATTTTACTTATTCTATAAATAATGTATTTTATAGCACAATACGTTTTGGTGTTCTTTATACAATATAACAATAATATGATAGGGAAAATGAATAACATAAAATATGTTATTGCACTCTAGAACACTATGACGATTCACTTTACTGTTGTCCTACATATTAAATACAGGCATTCTACTATTACTGGTTTAAGCCAGCATTGACTGATAATACATATATTGTCGCTAACTCGAAATCATTCCACAATAATTTTAGTTACATGATACATCATTTTGTATTTTTTATGCAAAAAGTAGCAAAGAGCTCAAAATATTTTTTTTGTCAATATGGCTGCATTGTGTCCCAAATGGCTTTTCAATTTAAAGGACAAAGACAGCAATATGGTAAAAACTTTGAAGTACATATTACTTTTATTATTAAGAAACACTAAGTTCAGTAACCATATCAAAGATAGTGATTAGTGATGCTAACAATAATGGTAGGTATAATTACTCATTTGCAATGTAACATGACATGATAGTGTGACCACTAAACCACAACATATAGCTTGTTTTTGTACTCTTATTACCGAGTTATGAAAAAAATACAGTTAATATACTGATTTTATTTCTTCACACCAAGTGGGTAGCTGGTAGATAGAATATTATTACAGTTGCTTTGTCTTCAGATTGTAACTTTGTGTATTAAGTTTTTTACTTTTAAGAGTCAACTGTTTTATAACAGAACTATCAGAGAAATATAATTACCTCAATAGATTTGTTGTCTATGATGTCTTGCTGTGATCTGTTGACGACACCGATGATCCCCAATTTCACGGGAATAACGCGTCCACACAAAATATCGATTGCGTCCGTGCCTGAAAAAAGGACCTTTAAGGTACAATTCCGTGCATCGCGACAGTCGTAAGCCGCGCGCGACCGACGACTGTCGTAGGCCCCGCGCGACCGTGTCAAAGTTATATGACACGGCCGCGCGCGGCTTACGACAGTCGTCGGTCGCGCGCGGCTTACGACTGTCGTGATGCACGGAATTGTACCTTTACATTAACACCTCGATCGCGGATTTTTGGAAATCTTTTGTTCTTGAGGTCGCATGCGACCACTTGGGAACGAAAGCATTAAAAAGTATAACTGATTTCTCTTTCAAAATAGTTATAATAACTAAGAAATATGTATTGCCAATACATCTTTACTCTTTAGGGTTCCATACCCAAAGGATAAAAATGGGACAAATAGGATAAGACTTCAATGTCTGTCCGCCTGTCGGCTTTCTGTCTCCAGGCTGTATCTCAAGAGCCGCTGTGGTTACATCTTATTATAAATGCATAAAATAGTTTTATAATTCATAACAGGAAATAATTGAAACACTTTAAATTTTGCAAGAATGTATATTGACTTACCAGCATCCATGAGATCAAGCTTGGTGACCACTGCTAGAGTCCTTCTTCCATCTGGGTCCACGTCTTTCGCTAGTTTGATAGCCTCACTTGTTGCCATATCAGTATTAGCAGCAGTAACTGCTAGTATTATAGAATTGGGATTTGAAATGTGCTTGACAATGAGATTTCTAATTTGATTCTCTATGTCTTCGGGTTGATCACCAATGGGTATCTAGTGAAAAATTAGTAATGTTGGAATTATTTTATCAATCCCATCCTGGAATACTAATATTGTATTAAAATTTACAGAATAAAAGAACCATTATAATAAATTATACCTTTGTGATGCCTGGGAGATCTACTAGTGTAAGGTTGACAACTTTCGCGGAATAAATTTTCAGATTGATGGGCTCCGGGGATATTCCCTTGTTACTACCAGCCATTCTATCTGTTTCTCTTTCGATTTCCTTGCGAATTTCGTCGAAGTTTGAATATATTCTTTCCTTTGTGTGTAGGAATTTGCCCCATTCTTCTAAATTTACTGTGCCTGAATAAGAGACGATAATTATTCCAGTTATTAATCCAATGTTTGACATTTATTTGTTATGATTTTTAAGTTTTGTTTTTTTTTATTCTTGCAAATCATTGTGATTTGTATTTTTACAAATATTGAGAACAGTGCCAATATTTTATAGTTAAAAAATACATTTAAAACAAAAAGTATTTTATTTTTACTTTTAAAACAAACACGATAAAATTATTGCGTTTATTGACTTCAAATGAACTTCACATGTTCCAGTTATTGATGAGAAACATTCATGCATAATCATTACTTAACAATGGCATTGAGAGTTAACAAAGAACTTTGCAAAAAATGTAAACAAATCATTGTACTTCTAGGAACTTGATCAATTTTAGTATGAATTATCATGTTGTTGTTTCATACTTGTTTCAAAATAAATGTTTCTGACTACATGATTTATTAAATTTATTAATATGGATTCATTTAAAATCAGCTGATAATAATAATAGTTAAAAGGTTAATTTGAACTGTAATTAATCCGTCAATCACCAATTCCAGGAAATCTTTTGTTGTCGCAGCCCTTGTGGGCCTTACGCTTGAGGGATTATTATAAACAAGGTTTATTCTTAATCATATTATGATGCTTCAATCTAGACATTTGATAGGAACTTGACAAGAGAATTACTTTATGAGACTTTGTTAATTCATAATATGACTTGGATAGACCTTTTCATTGTTTATTGGTAAGATTTAGATCCACACTGACTTGAGTACATATAAGGCACCTAGATTGACTAACTTTAGTTAATTTATTGTGATATATTACCTTCTTCTGCAGACCTGTGCTCCTTACTGTCTTTAGGGCTGTACACCAATTGCAATATGAGAGGTCGACGAGTCACTATGCCAGGACCTCTCGGCAAGAAGGATTTACCGACGAGGCTCTCGATGACTGAACTCTTTCCGGAACTCTAAGTACACAAATAAATATTTTATGTTATTACGATAACCAAACGGTAAATCGATTTGCAAATGACAAGTCAAACGTCCGAAACTGGGACAAAGAATCCTGTGTCATTTTACATAATCATAATACATATGAAAAACGAGGGTCGTTTTTCATACAAGTAATGGATAAAAATAAGTAGTAGGCCACTGATCATTATTTATAGAACAACAAACATAATTACCTGACTCCCAAGTACAATAATTTGAGGTAATTGGATGGCATCGGCTCCAACAGTATTGAAGACATCTTGAAGTTTATTGATAACTGGTATTAGTGCTTCCATGACTCTCAGTTACTTTATTGAATATAGATGTATTGTGTACTTATTAATATTAATTTTAAAATAAGAAATTCATTCAAAATGAGAAATTACTCTTTCCATCAAAACACAAATCCAACCGACCGGCAGTTGTCAGCCATATTGATTTTATGTTTTTTTTTTTTCAGTAGTCGATACGAGGTTTTTTTGGAGGTTTTTGCATGGCAATGGCAAAAATTTTATGGCCCCTCTACAAGAGTGGCCAGCGCTGGCTGATCGAGTGGCGCATGCGATGGCCATGCAATGGTCGCAACTCCTCTACATGATGGCCGTGTTCAGTTGTGATCTAAACGTCGTTCAAGATGGACGTGTAAGTAAGCATGCGCTTATTCCATTTCACTAAATTTAGAAGTCCTAGCTAGGATCCTAACAAGAAGACAAATTATAGTCCGTCAAAAAAGTCACGACATTAATAGAGTCGCCACTTGTTTCCGGTGTGGCCTCTTATGGCCACACTGTATCCAGTCACTATAGAAGATTTTGATACTTTATATTAAATACAGTTTAAAAAACACGTTGTAAATATTATGATTTATATATATTACGTAGTTAAGAAAATTTGAAATAATTTATGATGTAGTTATAGTGTGTGTTTAATTTACGATATTACAAGAAACAATCAAATGTATGTAAAGTATTATAATCTTTGTATAACTCACCTCATCACTAACTTACACGTACTGTAGCTGGTTTCGGTGGCTCTGGTAATGATCTTGTAATGTGTATTTTGTATCATAATATTATAATAGCATCACCTACTTTAAAAAATATATTGCCTGTTTACTTACAAACACATTATTGGTTCTGTTAAAAAAATCGTTTGTCTGTAAAGTCGGTTTACTGACGATAGTTGAACGTGACAACGTCATAGCCTTAACCCCTCAGTTCCGGGAAAAGTCTATGCAAAAAATTTGGCAGGTCAATGTGCAAAAAAAATGGCGCCCGGCCTACCCTCTTTGTAAAATTAATGTAATATCCTTACATACAATCCATATTTTATGTTTGTGTGAACTACATTATAATATATGTTAAATTTTCTATCTATCAAGCCATCATAATATAGTATTTAGTCCGATGTGATATTAGTTTCTCAATTATAAACTTTCGAAACTATAATGAGTGACTTGTTCAGAAGAAATAAACGAATACTTTATTCTTCATATATTAAGTCATACCTTGACACGTAGGAAATAGAGCACAATTTTGAATAGCCGAAATAATACTAATAGCTCACAGATTGTTTATTTATTTTTCATTCAGAGTGGGGTCAATGTATCAAAGGTCATAACTAACCAAACTTCTTCATGCAAAAGTATTCGCTAAGTCATCGAAATACGTAATATAATCGAAACAAAGAGCGCGGCCCAGGTGGGCCTTACGGTTGTTGAGAGACTTGAGAGTGTAAATGGAACGCCTCAGAGCTGTCAGCGAGGTAACGCCGCATGAACTGTCATGTTTTTCGGGCGCGCACCCCATATCGAATTATAAGACGTTATCACGTCAAAAGACTTAGAACATGTAACTTTATGTTAGTTGTCACAAATATGTCATTAGCTAGTTAAAATTAATTGTATGTATCTATGTGCATGATGGAAGAGACTGCTCTCCACGACACAGGGGATCCTAGTGTGGGGAGCAGTGTTTTGTTTAAGATACTAAACATGTACAATTATATAAAAAATGCAATAACTCGATTAAACGGTTGAACCTATGTGGCTAATTTTAGTCTTAAAATATTCCTGGAAGTCCATGGAAGGTTTATAAGTGACACGTAGTTCACCGGGAAATCAGCTAGTCACTAGTATTACAATATATTATGAATTTATAACACCTGTTATTTAAGTATCCTCTCCCTGAGAGGTGCAGAGCTACTTTGATGATCAGTGAGAGCTGAGAGAAGCTCACTCCTGTTTTATTAAGGAACAACTACTTATTTAAAAAATACAAAAAATAAATAAATGAAAAACAGGGTTTTGTTATTTAAATAAAATATGATCATCCAAATAATATTCTACAATGCAGCCGGAAACAGAATTATCGCCACTTTCTAGGTCCATGTAGTTACAGCAGTGGTGTCACAGTGAAGAGGCACTTTCATCTTCAATAATCAGCTCTTCAATATCCTAATAAAGGGTTAATTCCCACTCCTTGTATTTATTTTCAGTGTTTTTTTTTTCAAAATGATAGCATAAATTCTTCCAGTCATTTCGGTTATTTCGTTAAACGCTTTTTCTGCTACCTGTAAACATAAAACGTAATAATTATAATATAATATTACGCTGCATAAAAGTGTTAAAGGAGTTAAGCACATACACTGTGACACGAGAATTTTATATGCATCTAAGATACATAATTACGCAAAGCACCTAAGTCAAAGTATCAATCATTGTTAGGCGCGTTATACGATAGATTTCTTTGACAGTTCATTGTTTACGTAAACATAAGGTTTATGTAAAATTCTTCGATCACTAATATACAATATACACAGTCCGCGGCAAAGAACGACCTCACTAAAAGAGCACCAAACGCAACATTCTGGTAGACTTTTGATTTAGTAGTGCTCGAACGCTCCGCCGGGAAACATGCCTTAGTGCTCGTTCAATTATTGTAAAAATCATACGTCTAAAACGCAAAAAAAGGATGGAATTTCATATTTCCAGTAAGTATTAATTTTATCCTAATATATTTCTTACAATTGTATTGTAAATATTAGTATTACGTTAAGAAATCACCAAAAAACTGTTTTAAAATTAAGTTGTAAATAAATCAACACGAGGTATAAACCATCTCAATTGCGAATACTCATACTAAAGGTACGTATCGTAGTTTATCATGCCCACTTGAAATGTTCGGGTTATAAGCTGTGTTTCTGTTCCATTTGATGGAGTCGCTATTATTTTTTTTTTATTGAGGAATTATTTTTTTAAGGTTTCCTCGAGATCCAGTTAGATGTGGAAATTGGATATCAGTTATAGCACGGCAAAGATGCAAATAATTTTTCAAGCCGACTTTAGCGAGCGTTGTATGTTCTAAGCATTTATATTCAATGTACACTTATATTTTAGTTAATTATAAAATAAGACATATTAGAACAACATAATATTAACATGTTAAATTCTTTTTTGAGGGAAATAAAGATTTGTTTGTTTGTTTGTATATGTCATAGTCTGTCAAGAAAGTGAAGAAATTAAAAAGTGGCAACATCGTAGTGTCATCCCTTTCAAATCAATCTAAGAAAAAAGGGATGTCCAGTTAGATGTGGAAATTGGATATCAGTTATAGCACGGCAAAGATGCAAATAATTTTTCAAGCCGACTTTAGCGAGCGTTGTATGTTCTAAGCATTTATATTCAATGTACACTTATATTTTAGTTAATTATAAAATAAGACATATTAGAACAACATAATATTACATATATAGTCCGTCAAAAAAGTTACGACATTAATAGAGTCGCCACTTGTTTCCGGTGTGGCCTCTTATGGCCACACTGTATCCAGTCACTATAAAAGATTTTGATACTTTATAGTAAATACAGTTTAAAAAACACGTTGTAAATATTATGATTTATATATATTACTAGCTGTCCCGGCAAACGTTGCTTTGCCATAATAATATAAAGTATTTCGCCCATACTATTATTAGTTATTTTATTTAAATGACTAAATAAGTATATCGCCATGGCAACGTCGATCGCTATCTCGTCGCACAAACAATGGTCGCCGTCAGTCTCAGGTTGTAATAATTTACTATTATTTATTCAACAAATTCACTTATCAATATATAAAGTACCCAGTAGCCGATTCTCAGTCCTACTGAATATGCATATAAAATTTGGTAAAAATCAGTAACGCCGTTTCGGAGGAGTTCGTGGACTAACATTGTGACACGAGAATTTTATATATAAGATTATTATGTAGTTAAGAAAATTTGAAATAATTATGATGTAGTTATAGTGTGTGTTTAATTTACGATATTACAAGAAACAATCTAATGTATGTAAAGTATTATAATCTTTGTATAACTCATTACTCACCTCATCATTAACTTACACGTACTGTAGCTGGTTTCGGTGGCTCTGGTCATTACCAGAGCCACCGAAACCAGCAGTACAAAATACACCTAATAGCATTACAATATCATTATCTTGTAATGCTATTAGGTGTATTTTGTATCATATTATAAAAGCATCACCTACTTTAAAAAATATATATATTGCCTGTTTACTTACAAATACATTATTAGTTCTGTTAAAAAGACTTAGAACATGTAACTTTATGTTAGTTATCACAAATATGTCATTAGCTGGTTAAAATTAATTGTACGTAGATAGTAGATACATACAAATTACAATTAATTAAGATACTTAACATGTTAAATTCTTTTTTGAGGGAAATAAAGATTTGTTTGTTTGTTTGTATATGTCATAGTCTGTCAAGAAAGTGAAGAAATTAAAAAGTGGCAACATCGTAGTGTCATCCCTTTCAAATCAATCTAAGAAAAAAGGGATGACACTACGATGTTTTTTTAAACGGGCTTTGGCCCACCACACATTCCCACCACTGTATCTCCTGTGTCGCCAGGATCGACAGCGGCATCCAACCACGAAAACCCTTTGATATGATCTCAGGGAGCCCGAGGGACATGCTAATACTGTCTTGGGACCCGCAACGAAATTAATCAGAAGAAAATAGGAGGAGTAGGAAGAATCCAATTTCCCTCCCCATAAAAGCGGGAGACAGCACAAAGTTGCAATGACCGAAAGTCAAAGAACTTAAGGGGGAGCACCACGGAAATAAGGTTAATAATTGTGACTCCTAAGCTAAAGCTAAGTTAATATTGGAGTTTATTGTGTTTGACTGTTGCCAATAATAATTGTGGCAAAAACGCTTGAAGGCACGGAAGTTCCTAGCGCTGTCCACGAGATCACCGTAGTATGCTACTCCAGATGTACAGAATAGGTTGTTTAGCATAGTAGTTCTTTCGTCCTGCCAGAGACTGCACTCCCAGAGAACATGATGCGCGGTTTGTTCAAACATGTTGCCTTCGGTCGAGCACTCGCACATGGGTGATGCTACTAGTTTAAATCCGTAAAGTTTGGCCTTAAAATTTCCATGACCGGTCAGGAATTGAGAAACGCAGTGATCAATATCCATCCAATGTTTGGATAGCCGTTCACGAATATTAGGGAAAAAATTATAAAGGTGTCGCCCTTTGGTGGAACAGTCCCATCGTGACTGCCATTCGGAGATTAGGCTTTGCACAGAGTTTTCTAAAGGTTCAAACAGTCTTGCTATTTTAATTTTATCGCGAGCGCTTAAAAAGAACGGGTTGTCAATGTTTTTTTTATGATAGTAAATTGTCGCACGACGCTGAATCTCAAGGTCAACGGGTAAAACTCCGGCTAACACAGGTAAGGCTTCGGTGCTTGTGGTCCTGTAAGCTTTGCATAAGAATATAAGAGCAAGACGTTGGCTTTGTAGCAACTTGCGACGAGCCGCGCCGATTGTTGCTCTGTCAGCCCACACGGGGGCCCCGTAGCAAATGCTGCCTAGGTAAGTAGCAGTGTAAATTAATTTTAGGGTTTTGAAGGAGAGGCCCCATGTCGACGTAGATATTTTGGTAAAGGAGTAAAAATTGCGCTTCGCTGTCTCACCAGTTTGAATTATATGTTCTAAAAATGAGAATTTATTTTCCAAGTAAAAACCAAGATAACAGAGTGACTGTTTGCGTTTAACGTTAATATTGTCAAGTTTAATGCTAGGGGAAGATATAAGGGACCCTTTTAAAAGAATTTGGTAAGTTTTATGCGCGGCGAATTTCAGGCGATTACGTTTACCCCAGCTCGATATTAAATTAAGACTATCATTGGCTTTAGATTCAATTTCGGAACGTGAATTTGCATGAACGATGAGAAAACCGTCATCGGCGTAGCCAACTAGTACGCACAGCGGTGGTAGGGGAAGACTTAATAAATCATCAAATCCGAAATTCCATAGTTTTGGCGAGATAACAGAGCCCTGAGGGCAGCCGCATGTTAAATCTTTGGCGTGTGTACAATGGCCAAGTCGAAGCTTAGTTTGACCGTTAAAAAAATAAGAACGTATTATGGCATAAATATTAGAGTAGCAACCTCGATTTTTTAGTTTTAATAATAACATCGGCCACCAAGCATGATCGAACGCGCCGGAGATATCTAATGAAATGGCGACCACGTATTTAGATTCCGAATGATTTACTATTTTTCTAACTTCCATAGCCGCGTCAACAGTCGATTTCCCGGCGGTGAAACCGAACTGATGACTATGAAATTTAGGGCCACCGGGTAGCAGGCGAGGTACGATGAGACGTTCTAGTAATTTACCTAAGCAAGGCAGTAACGTTATCGGACGGTAAGATTTTGGGTCGTCAGGAGGTTTGTTTCCCGCTTTAGGTATTAATTTTAAGCAACCGGTGCGCCAAATTTTTGGAAATATACCTTCTGCGATACATCTGTTGTAAACATGTAGAATCGATGAACTGGCCGCTAAGCACGCTTGTTTTATCATAATATTCGATATTTTATCCTCGCCCGCAGATTTTTTTATAGGCAAAAGGTTTACTATTTTACTAAACTCCTCCGAAGTTGGTAAATCTGAGACCGGTGTATGTATGGGGTCTAGCATTCTACTCCTAATGTCGCGGTGGTGTTCATCATCCAAGGAGGGCTCGTCGTCTGGGATGAGAACGTTTAGATATGCCTTCGCCGTTTCGTCTAAGCTACAAGTGTAAGAGTTGTTAATTTTAATATTTGAGAAAAAGCTTGGCTCATTACTACTACCGGGTTTAAGCTCGTGGTATAAAGAGGACCAGGGGCCCTCTTTATCCAGTCTATTCGCGGCATTCTTCAACATATTATTTTTCGCTAACGTAACGGCGGCGCGATAGCGTGACCTTGAAATGCGTAGGTTATTCAAACTAATTATGTAATTATAATTCGAACGATCGTGGCCAGATTTACGAAGATTATTGATTTTGCGCCTGGCCCTTCTAAATTCCCGACGAAGATTAAGAAGCTTACTGTTCCACCATTTACAGTTGTGATCTTTTTTAAGAGGTCTACGACCCAAGGCTACATCGGCACAGTAAACAAATGTGTTTGTCATAATTTCCGCGCACTCATCGACGCTTAAATCCGGCCGAGTGAAGTCTCCGGCATGAGCGGTAATGAGGGAGCGGAATAAATTCCAATCGCCGTTCTTTACGTTGTATTTATAGTCATTAGAATTGACTACGGTATCACTCGGGACCGCACGAGAAAACTCGTACACCAATAAGCGGTGATCACTACATGACGCATCAGGTAGGACGCGCCAATGCCTAATCTGGACGTACGCGCTGGATAGCGTGACGTCAATCGACGATTCGCCCGTTGGGCTACTATAGGTAGGTGGTGCATCGGGGGTGTTGTGAATTTGGAGGTTAAACTCCGCAATAAAGTCTTCTACAGCGGTACGACGGTCGCGGTCAGTGTACCTAAGCTGGCCGTGCCATAAGGGCGAGGATGCATTGACGTCGGCGCCAATAATAATTTTATCACCCGCGAGAGATTGTAATACGCGGCGGAGTTGATGTAAATGTGGGCCTACGGTATCCGCGTACTGAAAGTAGCAGCTTACAACGTATAGTCTAAACTGAGGACACGATACCTCGGCTACCGCACAATGCGACGTCGAAAGGTTAGTTAAGGCCGTGACTGAAAATCTAGACTGAGGTGTGTATATACCCGCGCGAGCTAAGTTATTAATTTGTATCATTTTCGACCGAAACGACGCGAGTTGATATTGTTCTTGAACAAGTACTAAGTCTAAATTGTGATCAGAAACTAACTTTTCTAATTCTAAAGTCGCGTGCTTGTTATTATGGAGGTTTAACTGTCCTATATTTAAACTATCCATACCTAGTAGTTAAAATAAGTTGCTCCATTTTGCTTTTATATGTTGGACAGTCTGGGGAGCCCGTGGGGTGGTCGGAAGATTTTTTATAACGTTGGCAACTACCACAAACTGGCTTAAAATTTTCTTTATCTTTGTTGGGGCACGACAACGAGCTGTGTTTTTCGGCACAGTGATAGCAGCAAGGATTAGGATCGCGACAGAATTTAGCGACGTGCCCAAACTGTTGGCAGTTGCCGCAGCGGACCAGCTCAACGTCGTCCACGAAGCGACACATCGCCCAATCGATAAACAGTTTTTCTTTTGAATTGATTAGGTGTTTACGCACAGCGGGGTCTAATTCGATACCTATCCATTTCCTGTTGTTGTAATCTTTATTTAAATTACGACGTCTTACTATTTTTGTTGAACGCAAAAATTGTTCTTGAGACATATTCATTTCGCCATTAATATTTTGATTAAAAAGTGCGAGAAGGAAATTATCATCCGTCATATGTTGCGGTACATCTTTTATGAGAATACGTGGGTTACGTCCTTTAGGCGACTCGAGTCGCAGACCGGCCGATTTAAGCGCTTCCACGGATTTAAGTTTATTAACTTGCGACTCGCTAGTTAGTCGCAAGATCACACCCGAATTAGCTGTTTTTTTGACGCCGTGAAATTGAAAACCGTCGGCCGGGTTGATGACTTTCATCAGAGCTTGTTTTGTCTCCGACGATGATTTTAATTCCCCCGATTTTTCTTGTGTCGGATAGGCAATAACGCAGGGAAGCGGTTTTCGGGTCTCGACTGGCGGCACTGACTTCGCAAGTCTTAGTTTAAGCGCGTCCGAGTAGGAGGTAGAAGGCGCGGCGGCAACTGTTTGTACGACGGGATTAGTTTTGGCAGCTAACAATTCGCGTTCCATATTAGCGACCTTGGTTTCCAAGGAGGAGTTCTTTATGGCGAGAAGTGAGACGATCGTAGTTATTTTTTGAGTCATACTCATAATATCGGACTTGTTGGCAAAATTATTACGGCGAGACACGGTGTCGTTTGCGAACTCGTTTATTTTGGCTAAGTACGAGCTAGCTTCGCGGACGAGCTCGTAATAATTGCAAGCATCGTCGGATGCGCGGCTTGTGTCTAATAATGACGTAACGGGGGACAGCAGAGGCTCGTCCCTAGTGGGTTGGTGACGCTTCTCCACAGGTGACAAGGAGGAAGGAGATAATTCCGACAACAAACGTTTACCGGACGATAATGTCGGAGAACGAGGAGTTTTATCGCTTCTATTAAACGGGTTTGTATCTTTATCTGGCGGCATATTATTTTGGCTCGACATTGTGAGTTAATATAAAATTTGAATGTACCAATTACACTTATTTAATTTAAATTAGAATGAAACAAAAGTTTAGCTTAATAATCACAGTCAGCTGATCGCAAGGCAGGCCGGCGCCGCGCGAGCGGTACCGACACACACAATATTTTACCTACCTACAATTCCCTACTGATAAAAGTGAACAAAGAAATTTACTTACCGAGTTAAATCCAATAAAATACGAGCAAATGTGTTAAAAAACTTACAGTACACGTAGATTACACCGTTACCTAGCTAATTACACACACTCAGCACGAATTTACCGATTTAAAACCACCGAAAATAATTTTTAATCCCGGAGCGCACGTCAGACGATGTTAACCGTACGGAGGCCGCGGGGGGAGGTGACACTACGATGTTGCCACTTTTTAATTTCTTCACTTTCTTGACGGACTATATAAAAAATTCAATAACTCGATCAAGAGCCTACTGTGAAAACGCTAACCCCGCCTACACACAACGCTATCCTCCAATCGTGATACAATAATTCCATGAATCGTGCTCCCGGGCAATGTGCTTTAGGCTGCAGCTAATAGTGAACAATATCACTTAACAACTGTTCTCGCATTATAGCACGGAAGTAAAGATCGTAAGTCCCAAAACTGTTTTTTGATGATTACTTAAAAACTAAATACAATACTAATATTTCCTTTAGCTATTATTTTATAAAGTGTGTGATTGTAGTAGTGCAAGTTATTTAATGATAGTAACTGAAGAAGTTTAACAGATATTTGTTGAAATGCCCAAAAAGATTCATAATTTCGTAAAATAAAACTATCGAGTCAAAATAAGTGAATCGTGTTTTCCGTTAGCTAAATATCAGATGAATATACAATGATTAAATATATCTCAATTTCATTTGAGTCAATCGTCTTCCGGGATCGTAATACTTAGTAGAAAACACAGCAAAATTGCAAAGCCCGCTCTTAAACGGTTGAACCGATGTGGCTAATTTTAGTCTTAAAATATTCCTGGAAGTCCAGGGAAGGTTTGTAAGTGACACGAAGTTCACCGGGACATCAGCTAGTCACTAGTATTACATATTATGAATTTATAACACCTGTTATTTAAGTACCCTCTCCCTGAGAGGTGCAGAGCTACTTTGATGACCAGTCAGAGCTGAGAGAAGCTCACTCCTGTTTTATTAAGGAACTACTTATTTAAAAAATACAAAAAATAAAAAACAGGGATTTGTTATTTTAATAAAATATGATCATCCAATTAATAATATTCTACAATGCAGCCGGAAACAGAATCATCGCCACTTTCTAGGTCCATGTAGGTAGTTGCAGCAGTGATGTTACAGTGAAGAGGCACTTTCATCTTCAATAATCAGCTCTTCAATATCCTAATAAAGGGTTAATTCCCACTCCTTGCATTTATTTTCAGTGTTTTTTTTTTTCAAAATGATAGCATGAATTCTCCCAGTCATTTCGGTTATTTCGTTAAACGCTTTTTCTGCTACCTGTAAACATAAAACGTAATACTTAATTATAATAATATATTACGCTGCATCAAAGTGATAAAGGAGTTAAGCACATACACTGTGACACGAGAATTTTATATACATCTAAGATACATAATTACGCAAAGCACCTAAGTCAAAGTATCAATCATTGTTAGGCGCGTTATATTATAGATTTCTTTGACAGTTCATTGTTTACGTAAACATAAGGTTTATGTAAAATTGTTGTTTTATTATACCACATAATACTTACTCAGGCTACTTAAAATTGCATTATACAATAAAATTAACAAACAGAATTTATAAAACAAACGCTTAATTACCTGCTACTATGGCGATTGAACGATCAGAATCGGAAATGTGGACGCGAGAATTTCAGTGATATTTTCGCGTTTTACTATTTTTCTTCAATGAAAATCTTCAAATTTTCAGCATTCTGACACGTCTTTCACTTTAATTGTTATTATTAATTACATTAACATGTAGTTTTCACATTGTAAAACTAAATTTGAAAAATTGAAAATCTTTGTTTTGTAATTTTGATGTCATAGAGTATTGATACAACAAAGGGTTAAATGTCAAAAGAGTGTTGCTATTGCTAAAAAAAAAAGTTTCGCCTCCTAGACATTCTTGACGCACTATAAAAAATAATTAGTCCACACTTTATACATTAAACTTCGGAAAAATTTAAAAAATGGACTATTAAAATTATTACAATCAACAAAAAAAATGTTGAACAGTTCGACTCCTCTCATACTTCACTTCGCCCTGTTCCAGCGGCGAATTTTGGCCGTGAAATTGGAGTGCTTTTTTGGCACTGTAATAATTTGAACTTTAAGACATATACGCGGATGGTTGAATTTAGTATGAAGCGTGCATCGGACGTAAAAATTTATTGCTTTGTAAACACAAATGTAAATTGTTTTATAAAAAGATCTTTAATAATTACTATGATTAAGGTTGATTTTAGATAAATGTATACTTTTTTAAACTCAATTACTCGGCGACAGATTTTCGAGACGTTTTGTATGAGACTGTGTATCTTGTATATATTTGATCGAAGGTAAAATTGTTATTTTATTATACCACATAATACTTATTCAGGCTACTTAAAATTGCATTATACAATAAAATTACCAAACAGAAATTATAAAACAAACGCTTAATTACCTGCTACTATGGTGATTGCGCGATTAGAATCGGAAATGTGGACGCGAGAACTTCAGTGATATTTTCGCGTTTTACTATTTTTCGTCAATGAAAATCTTCAAATTTTCAGCACTCTGACACGTCTTTCACTTTATTTGTTAATATTAATCACAGTAACATGTAGTTTTCACATTGTAAAACTAAATTTAAGCAAATTGAAAATCTTTGTTTTCTAAATTTTATGTCATAGATTATTGATACAACAAAGGGTTAAATGTCAAAAGAGTGTTGCTATTGCTAAAAAAAAAGTTTCGCTTCCTAGACATTCTTGACGCACTATAGAAGCTTCTTATTCCACTTGTCCTAATTTAGTGACTAAATCAGTTGTGACGATGCGGTGATTTTGGCCAGACGTCTTCTTAATGGCTCCAGTTCTGTCAAAGCAACAAAAAATTGGTCTTCTCATAGGATTAGCTGTTGGCTCAATGAAAATCAAAATAAATAAAAGGCGAAAAAGATGGTTGAAAGAATTTTTGCTCCTAGAAAAATTTAGAATTATGAACTTTCTGAACTACTTGGAACCAGCAGACTTTAGAAATTACCTACGAATGCTATAATCTAGATTCTAGAGATTGATGAGCAGTTGCTGTCAAAATTTAACAAAAAAAAAAAATACAAATGAAAATACTAGGGTAAATGACTAGTAGATTGGACAGTACTAGTCATGGAAAAAAGCACAAAAACACCATATTTATTAATGTTGCTTTAAAAACTGACTGTTTTTCTTTAAAAACAGGCGTTCTTTTACTTTAAAAACAGGAAATTTTTAAGTCATTTACCTTATACATATTTCTATCTTATTGCCATGTTTTTATTTTATTGACGTGACAACGTCTTATAATTCGATCGAGCCGGCTGCACGCACGAAAAAACATGACTCATACGGCGTTACCTCGCTCTGAGGCGTTCCATTTAAGGGTTGAAGTGCAAGCGAGAGCGCGGAACGAGCGACAAAGAGGCACGTTGTCACATTCAACTATCGTCAGTAAACCGACTTTACAAACAACCGTTTTTTTATTATATTAAGGGCCTGTTTTACCACTTCCTGATAAGTGCTGGATATTCTATCCACAATTTAACTTGACAGCTGATAAAGTATGGAGAATCTGTCAAAAAAGTTGTGGATAGCCTATCTGGCACTTTATCAGGAAGTAGTGAAACAGGCCCTTAGTGTGTTCAATTTTTTTTATTAGATTTTATTATGTATTTTTACTTAAATATAATTTAAGTATATTTTTATTTATTATACGATTATCACCTTATCAAGGCAATACGTATCCCTTTTTTCATAAAATAGCGTAGATAATAATTAATAGGTTATTTTTTTGTTGACTTTAATACATATTTAGCAGTTCCCACTACAGATAAAAGGTTGAAACCATCTGGCAACACTGATTTAGTCAGTAAGAGGCCACACTTTTTCCGATTTAGTACACTAATAATTAGGATCCTAGCTTTCACTAGTCACTAAATCATTTCGAACTTCTAAATTTAGTGAAATGGAATAAGCGCTTTAGCCATTACGGCAATGCAAAACATGCATTTTTAATAATTTATGACTTCACCAGATGACCCGGTGAGCTTCGTATTACCTCCCTCCTAATATGAACCTTCTCTTGAATTCTACGAATAATTATTTCGAGACTTAAATTAAAATAATGGTTTATGGTAGTGATGATGATGATAATGAAGAATGTAATAATAGCTTAATAATATGCTTTCCGTTCTTAAAACAACGCCGAAACTCCCTAACTTGTATCTTTAAAAAAGTCAGGAGTTATGTATATAATGGAAAAGCTATAATAATTATTGTAAAGTTTCATTAAAATCCGTTCAGTAGTTTTGAGTAAAAGAGTAACAAAAGTAACAAACATCCATACATCCATACAAACTTTCGGCTTTGTCATATTAATATAGCTTCATTCATTATGTGACCACATGATACTCGTCATTTTGAATGAAATTCGTAAATTATTGTAATACGAAATACGACGTCCTCAGTCCTCATTCGACCGCGGTCAGACACCCCGCACCGACTGTCGTATCGCCAACGTGTAGAGACTAGAGGCGTACCGCCATCGCTGGGCCATCATCATTTGATGTGCCTCATGTGCGGCCGAAAAACCGATACCGCCGCCATTCCACGGCCATCGCTGGCGCCAATAAATCGCCATCGGCCATCCCACGCCACTATAGTCTGTCAAGAAAGTCATGACAGGCGGGAAAATTGTTAAATGAAATAAAAAATATGAGAACTTTATTAATTCGAGATAAAAATGTGCAAGGTGACAATATTTAAAATGTAATAAGAGTTCTCTGTGAAAATACAAAGAAAAAAATACACCTTTTAAGCGCGATTACGTTTAGAAAATTTTCCCGCCTGTCATGACTTTCTTGACAGGCTATACGTCCTCCCCACGCTGGCCTATCGTGTTGGCCCACTACGCTGGCCCATCTTGTAGAGGAGCCATTAATGCTGCCATAGTAAAAAAAAAAAACAAATTGTAAGTTTGACAGATGACAGTGACACCAAGTTGACGCATTAAAATTGAATGTTTTGCATTTTTGTAGCTTCATTTTACTAAATAAATTATAAAACTATTGTTTCCAGTAAAAACTTGAAGTTTTCTCTTATTAAAGTATAAAAAAATCATAATTATTTTATTGTCCTTACTATAAAACGTAAAAGTTTCCTTCAACATGTTATATACTGAGGTGGGTAAACTAATGTTTAAGTACTTTTATGATGCTTTTATGAGCATTATTTGTATTAATATCTGGATATTATTAAAAATTACTTTTTCATCATACTTTTAAAAAGTGTCAGTCATAAGCTTATTGTATGCGCAACGCGCGCGAGCTGAATATTAAATATTTCATATTTGGTAGCCGAGTATCGTACCTGGCGATGCCGCGCTCGACTATTATGTACTAACAGCTTCGCGCGATTCCCCCGCAACGTTACTTCGATTCCTTCGATTTTTAATTTTTTCTTTTCATTTGCAGACTGAGCAAATTGATTCTGGACGCTACAAAACAAATTCTCAGTCTATACAGTTTGGCCCATGGGATATATCATATGATGTCAGTTGTATTCTCCCAAGTGTGTGCTCTACTAAAGTGGTTTGTGAGAGAGATGACGATCAATTCTGTCAGTTTTGTATGTAAGTATTATGTTTTTATCAACCCATCAATCCCCAAGCGGCACCCGGCTGCCGCATAACAATTGAAAATCTTATGTACCTGCGATTCCCACAATCGAGGTATTAATTAATAAATTATGTTTATATTTTTAGTAAACCTCAAATAATTCAATAATAATTATTTGTATTATAATAATAATAATATAGCCTTTTTGTTTCCGAAAAGCGTTGCATTTTGTTTTTAGTTTGATTAATCTATTGTTATAGCAGATCACACAATTCGGTGTGCCTCTTGGCATAGGCCTCCAGTGCTCTCCACTGAGCTCTGTCGTCTGCTCGTCTCTCCATCTCGCTCTTGGGTGGCCCTGTTTTCTGGTATTTTCCCTAGGATACCACAGAGTTACTTGTTTGCTCCATTTGTTATTTTTACAGCGTAACATATGTCCTGTCCAACTCCATTTTAGGTGTTCGATGTGTGTTATTATGTCTGTAACTTTGGTTCTCCTTCTTATTTCATGGTTGTTAACTTTGTCGCTAAGTCTGATCCTGAGTATACTACGTTCCATTGCTTTTTGTGTTTTTGCTAGTTTTTGTCTGAGTTTATCTGTTAGCGCCTGGGCATGTTTCACAGCCATACGTCATACAAGGGAGAATGCAGGTGTTGAAGGTCTTTCTTTTGATGTGTATGCTTAAATCCTTGTTTTTCATTATTTCTTTTAGCGACCAGTATTTTTTCCATCCACAGGCGACTCTTTTATTAATTTTGCTTGTCATTGGATCTTGCAGAGATATAATTTGATCCAAATAGACATATTCTGTTATGTACTCAAGCTGGATTCCATTGACTTCTATGGTGGCTTCTGTAGTATTGGTCATTAGCTTTGTTTTTTCAGCATTCATTTCCAGGCCTACGGTGACTCAGTTGTATGTGTGTGTGTTACTAAAAATTATGTTTATATTTTTAGTAAACCTCAAATAATTCAATAATAATTATTTGTATTACTTTCAGATATTGTAAAGAGTTGAGCATACCTCATTTTCCTGATATGGTGTTTCCTAAGAATGTGCTCAAGCTGACACACAGTAGTGGTGGTGTGATACAGTTTAACCCTCTGGATGCACTAAAGAGGGTGTCCTGCAGAATTGACGCTATAGAAGTGTCATGTTCTGAAGCATGGCTTGAATCTCGGTAATTATTATATCTATTGGATAATGTGACCATTTATTTCTTTGTCACATCGGGACATGTACAGATCCCCCCCCAAAAAAAAGGTATATTTGATTGAGTATTTAGTGAATGTCTAGTGCCTATCTGTATAAGGGGGATTCTATGAGAAAGTAAACCTTGAAGTTTTGGTACGAATTTTTTTCACGTTGTTTTTATGCTATAAAATATAAATTATTATATTTCGATACAAAATACTTCGAATATCACGGTAACACAATAATTATTAGCATATTTTGATTTTTTAAATTTTTTATATACTCGCAAACATAGACTTAGATCGAACTTTACGTAAATATGCAATTTTTTTTTTCAATTTTATTATTAATTATCAAAGTATAAATACGACTAAGTATTTTGTCAACATTTCAAGTGCCTAACTATTGCCATTATTGATAGTGAGCAAAAAATAGCAAAAAAAAAATATGTTTGTTGTATGGGAGCCCCCCCCTAAGGGTGCGTCCACATTTGTATCATTTGTGCGATCAGATCACCGATCAGATCTCCGTCGCGTATCATCGAAGCGTGTCAAAATGACACGCGTATCATGATACGCCCCGATCGCTATTAACCGCGTATCTTATACATGTCGTAACAAATACGCGCATGATCGGCAGAATGATCTAATAGGCGTCCACACTATGATACGCATACTTGATACGGCGCGATGATCGCGACGGAGATCTGATCGCGCAAATGATACAAGTGTGGACGCACCGTAAAATATTTAATTTATTTTGTTTTTAGTATTTGTTGTTATAGCGGCAACAGATATACACAATCTGTGAAAATTTCAGAAGTCTAACTATAGCGGTTCTTGAGATACAGCCTGGTTACAGACAGACGGGCAGACAGACAAACGGACAGACAGAGGGACAGACAGACATCGAAGTCTTAGTAATAGGGTCCCGTTTTTACCCTTTGGGCACGGAACCCTAAAACAGCTTATAAGGCGCGTATTTTGCCTAATAAGTCGTACGTGTCCCAACGGTGACATTGTTAGTCCCACCCGTGACACTCTTTATTTAATTTTTGTAAAATATGTTTTAATAATAGGGCATTGTTTATTATTGAAATGTTACGTTCAGTTTATTGTTTCAAACAAATATTGTAGTTTGCATTAAAAAGCAAGAAAGCAGAGTTTTGTTGAATATGATTCATGTGTAACAAGTATGTCCATTTTTTGTCCCACCCGTGGCAAACATTTACTGTCATTTTGATTTCATTTTACACGGTGTTATCCCCGCCTCCAATATAATTATAAAAGTATATAAAATATTCTGTTATTCTTTATATAAACCAATTTGATATCATTAATACAATTCGCATAAATTAGTCACCCAAACTGAAATAACCACATTTGTTGAATGGGAGTGCGTTACTACCAGGCATTACACAGGCATTTCAAACATAAAAATTCTTTTCATTGTCATTTGGTCTCTTTGCAAAAGCGGGACAATTTCGGCCTCGCGGGGGACAGCGGGACAAACTGCCTGAAAGCGGGACGTGTGACCACACGTCCCGCACATTACTATTGGAGGGTGGTCCCAGGTTCCATACATTTTTGTGCATCATCTTTTACAATAAGAAAGAGGGATATAGCAGCTTCTATTGCCTGTAATTTTATGATGTGTTACCTCCATATTTTTTTTTTAAATGCTTGACAGCAGCCAAAGCTAAATGGAGAATCTTTAGTTTATTATTCTATTTCAACTTTTATTTTCCAGGCCAGGAGCAGAAAAACAAAAGAAGACATTTGATTGGACATTCTCAACAGATTATAAAGGAACACTGTCTAATAATATTGTTGTAGAGCATACTGAGGAACCGATAGACTTTGAACTGCTAAAAAGGAAAGATCAAATTCTATTTTACCATGATCTTACATTGTTTGAAGATGAACTTCATGATCATGGAATATCTAAACTGTCTGTCAAAATTGTAAGTAATTTAATTTTTCATAAAGTAGCCTTCTCATGTTGTTTTTATTATCTTAATCATTATTAAGTACTTTATCAGATCATATTATTGTGATTATTTTGTGTCATAATATAACAGATTGCTACTTTATTGTAACTAAGGCAAAATAAGAAGTCTGCATGAAATTCTTCCTGTTACAAATATATCATATATATATGTCACCGTAAGATTGTAAATACCGTTAGATCTATCTCGCGAGATTGTAAACTGTCGAAAGATCGTGAACCGCAACATACTGCTTACAATTTAACGTATTATTATTCGGTAGATTGTAATCTATCGAAGTCAAACCGTTAGATCACAATCTTAAAATTGTCAAATTATATACTTTTCTTCTGTAACATAAGTGTGATATAAAATAAATAATATTAATTAAATTTACGTTTAATAATCATTAATAAATTATTAAATTACATAAATAGCATAAATTGTAATCCTTATCGTACGATAACAAAGAAATAAGGCGACACGGGGCATATACCGTTCAACCAATCAGCGCCCGAGGTGCGTTCCGTTTTACTTCGATAGATTACAATATTCCGAATAATAATACGTTAAATTGTAAGCAGTATGTTGAGGTTCACAATCTTTCGACCGTTTACAATCTCGCGAGATAGATTATAATCTAACGGTATTTACAATCTTACGGTGACATACATATATCTATACTAAATACTAATATTATAAAGAGGTAAACTTTGTTTGTTTGTTTGTTTGTTTAATTGTAATGAATAGGCTCAAATACTACTGGACCGATTTAAAAAATTCTTTCACCATTCGAAAGCTACATTATTCACGAGTAACATAGGCTACTTTTTATTTTGGAAAATATAGGGTTCCGTAAGATATTTGGGTTTTTCTGACACAAGGTGAAAAAAATCAACCAGAAAATCTGCCTAAACTATAAAAGATAGAACCATACAATGTTCTAAGTAAATGTAGATCTTATAAATATCTACAAAAATGTCCGCGACACACTATACCTATCTATATCAAGTGAGGCACAACAACTTAAGATTCTTGATTTTTTTTGGACGACATTTAAACGCATTTATTTTACTCATGCTAATAATCCTTATCAAAATAAATTATTTCATCACTAAGTACAGTTTGTGTAGAAAATATTTGGTGTTTAAATGATTAAAATTGGACGTTTGGTTTAGAAGTTATGGCGAAATTAAAAATTGCGATTTACGCCCGTTTCAAAGTGGGCAAGGCGGGGGTGCGCAGTAGCGAAGATTATGACCGGCCCTGCAGCTGGTGAATACCAAGAATATCAACGATCCCTACTGATTTGCCTATAGGCTATAGTCTATACCCTGCAAAAGGCTCCAATTTCCTGTGAGACGTAGCTTTTGCGGCGGTACCGACCAATGCGGGCCACGGGTAGTAATAATGAATATAAATCAAAACTGCTGAATCAATTTTAATCATTTTTTCAGTGGCTTTATATTTTATACCCGTGCGAAGCCGGGGCGGGTCGCTAGTGTATTAATAAAATTGACACTGTATTATTTTCAGAGAGTGATGCCCTCCTACTGGTATATTTTAATGAGGTATTTCCTGAGAGTGGATGATGTGATGGTGCGCTCATATGAAACGAGAATGTTACATAAGCTGGAGTCTAATTATGTTCTTCGGGAATGTACCGCAAAGGAAGCTAAAGCACAAGACCTAAATGTAAGTGTCCACATTTAATCTGTTATCATGTAATTTTTGACACCTCCATGGTCTAGACTCTAGACTCTAGTGGCTTAATTTGTATCATCAGCCGCACATTATAAGAAATTTCTTATCAGAAAAATTCAGACGCCTGCCGGAACACACTCTGCTCATATGTTTTATTGTAGACCCCGCATACTATCAGAATTCTGACGTGTCTGATGTCTGACGAAATTTTTCTGATCAGAAATTCGTATCACGTTCTCCCTATAAATTTTGGACTAAAATCGGACTCGCCGGAAAGTTTCTAATAGGTGTGCGGTGTGGTGGTCCGGCGGGCCATAGTAAAAGGAGGGGAAGTAAGTTATCTTCATACAAAGGCACCGCGCGCGGCTTGTATGTGTGCGCTATAGTATCAATGCGTCGCCGCACGCACACTTAATAAAATCTCAGAGTGTTTTCGGAGTGTGCCAGCCGGGGCTAACACTGCACGAGGTTCGCGCGTCACGGCTTTTCGGCGGCGCCGCGGCTAAACGAATCAAAAAATATGTCTGATTATTTTTCCGACCCAAATATCGACCAATAGAATTGCACCATTCGACGTCACGTGGTACAACCTACATGGTATTATACTGATAATTTTTTGAAAATTTTCTCTGGTCGTTGCTATATATAAAAAACAAAACATGATCCAGTCAAATTAACCACACGTCAAACTGACAGGTTGAATTCAATTGTGAAAATTGGAGATTTTGCATGAAAATGAGTCGATTTGGAGTTTGTTCTCTGTCCACCATCGATAAAAAAGTCAAAGGAAATGTTCCCATTAATACGGAGAAGGCAAAAAAAACAGTTTGGAACTAATTTACTACTTTTTGTACTGAGAGGGAATACACATTGAGTGCTGAAACGAGTGAAGCGCAATTGGCAAACATTATGAAAGATTACGCTTACAATATGAAGAAAATGGATGGAGAAGACTATAAGGAAGGTACAAATTCTTATTTGTTAACTGTACTCGTCTCATGGTGCAATTCTATTGGCCGACATTTGGGACGGAAAAATAATCCCCCGAATACCACACGAGCTTCAAAATTATCTGGCATTTCCCTCAAGGTTCCCTGCAAACAAATAAAGTCGTCAAGTTTTTCGTTGTCGTCAAGTCGTAAAAACTTGAATCCTTCATTTGTTTGCAACGAACCTATCGGGAAATACCCGATAATTTTGAAGCTCTTGTGGTATTATAAGTGATAATTATCGCAGCCCGCAGGAGAAACTATTGCTGTGTTTAGGTGTTTTATTATAATAATTCAACAATTCCAGAATTTTCTCTGTTCAGATTACCTATTGAACAGGAAAGGTACTACTCACTTATTCTAGCATAATTTTTACTTGATGATGAGATACTTACCTACTTGACCTACTTACTTCTTTTTTAGGGTTCCGTACCCAAAGGGTAAAAACGGGACCCTATTACTGAGACTTCGATGTCTGACCGTCTGTCCGTCTGTCTGTCTGTCCGTCTGTCCGTCTGTCTCCAGGCTGTAACTCAAGAACGGTAATAGCTAGAGAATTGAAATTTTCATAGATTATGTACTTCTGATGCCGCTATAACAACAAATACTAAAAACAAAATAAATTCAATATTTGAGGGGGCTCCCATACAACAAACGTGATTTTTCAAACATTTTTTGCTCGGTATCATTGATGACAACAGGTAGGTACTTGAAATTTTCACAAAGACCTGAATTATATGTGTACTTTAATAATTAATAATAATCTATACTAATATTATAAAGAGGTAAACTTTGTTTGTTTGTTTGTTTAATTGTAATGAATAGGCTCGAAAACTACTGGACCGATTTAAAAAATTCTTTCACCATTCGAAAGCTACATTATTTACGAGTAACATAGGCTACATTTAATTTCGGAAAATGTAGGGTTCCGTAAGATATTTGGGTTTTTCTGACACAAGGTGAAAAAAATCAACCAGAAAATTTACTTATTTTGCGTACGCTGCCTAAACTATAAAAGATAGAACCATATAATGTTCTAAGTAAATGTATATCTTTTAAATATCTACAAAAAAGTCCGCGACACACTATACCTATCTATGTCAAGTGAGGTACAACAACCATTATTTTATTTAAAAATCTCGATTTTTTTGGACTACATTTAAACGCATTTATTTTACTCATGCTATTAATCTTTATCAAAATGAATTATTTCATCACTAAGTACATTTTATGTAGATAATATTTGGTCTTTGAATGATTAAAATTGGACGTTTGGTTTAGAAGTTATGGCGAAATTAAAAATTGCGATTTACGCCTGTTTCGAAGTGGGTGCTACCAAGGCGGGGGTGCACAGTAGCGAAGATTATGACCGGCCCTGCAGCTGGTGAATTGGCTCATATACCAATAATACCAATGATCCCTACTGATTTGCCTATACCTTTCAAAAGGCTCCAATTTCCTGTAAAAAAATATTTTGCACTAACGATTAATATTATGTAAATCCCAGGGACAAACATTCAAATTAGTAGGAATAGATCTATAAAAAGAATGTTTTGCTCCATCACGAGTCGGGTATCCCGACCATCAGTATATTTTGTTACCTGAAAATAACTTAACGTCAATTAATGTTTTTTATAGAAAAGCTCTACAATAATCGCTTTAGTTATCTATCCTAAAACAACGGGTTGCACTCCGGGACTACCGTCAGAGGTGAAAACTTATTATTAATTACATTTAAATATTCTCATCATTAACAACTTTAACATCCACAGAAAGACAATCTGTGCAGCCTGCGGAAAATGACTGCGTCGTCGATGTTTCTGTGAATTGACCTGGGAATCATTTTGCTGACCGTGTCTTTCCTGGGTAGGCTTTTTGCAGCGGTAACTGACATCCACGCGGGCGGAGCCGCCGGCTACCGCCATAAATTATTATATACATTATTATAAAACTGTAGAAATGAAAATTCTGTACATTAAAGATATTCAAAAAATAATAAGCGGGGGTGTCACTACATCGCTATAGAAGCCAAAAATGTAGTTAGTTTTTTGTCTGTCTGTCTGTCTGTATGTTTGTTCCACTATCACACGAAAACTACTGATCCGATTTGAATGCGGTTTTCGCAGATATATTTGCCTTCTTCCAACTTAACATCTGGTGTATAAAATTTTTTCCCCCCACACCTCTAAAGGGACGAAAGAGGAGGTCAGATTTTGTATAAGACTTTTTTCTTTAATGGACTTACTTTGACATATTATTAACTGTTTTTTTCAACTTAACATCTGGTGTATACAATTTTTCGCCCCACCCCTCTTAGGGGACAAGAGGGGGTAAGAATTTGTATCAACTGATGAAGTAGAAATATTTTAAATGGCAAAACAACGTTTGCCGGGACAGCTAGTATTTAAATAAAATAAAAATTTACCCCTCTCCCATACAAAAAAAAACCACAATTTTTGGCCTATTTTGCTCTATAACGGTACGGGACCCTTCGTGCGCAAGTCCGACTCGCACTTGGCCGATTTTATTTATTGTATTAGTTTTCTAATTCACACAGAGGAAGTAGCTAGGTCTATTTTCTCACTAGAACATAGTATAAGAGAATGTTTTAGGTACTTACCTACTTTTGATGCGTCAACTAATTTGCCGCTATTGCTTTGTTTACGTTTAGTAATGCCGATTTCTCTGTATTATAGGTATGTTAACTAGCTACTTACAGTCAATTACTTATTTTAAATCGTTATTAAAAATAAGTAATTGACTAATTGTAAATCAGATACTTATACACATAAAGCAAAGTTCGAATCATAACAACAGATTTGTTTATAGTATAAGAGAAAGGCGTTAGTTTTTAATGTTGTTTTACAGGGTATATTTATAATTTTATTTAGACATCGGATTATATGCACGATCAAAGTGCCGAAATATGCATGCAAATATGCACGAAAATTGGCCGAAATATGGACAGTCAAGAGTCATATTATTAAAAGTCGGAAGACCGCGACGTTGCCGCTGCGCGCTGTTCATGCGGTTGCGAACGAAGCGCGGCCAGCCGCTCCCACACCTCCCCGCTGCCGCGCCGCCTAAAATTGACAACCCTAAGGGACCGTCCCCATCAGACACGGCGCGGCACGGCACGGCACGGCACGCCACGCCACGACGCCGCACCGTGTCACGGTGCCGCGTACGGTGCGTCCCTATTCAGTCGATATTTGCGCTCGAACGAGAGTTGCTTGTCTGCGTGCCGTGCCGTGCCGCGCCGTGTCTGATGGGGACGGTCCCTAAGACAGTGGGTAATTATATCGCGGATTGGGCCGAAGTTACCCTACTTCCCCTCCTTTTTTGTCCGAATTTTTCTGATCGGAAATTCCTATAATGAATGGCCAGGCTTAGTATTGACTGAAAATGTCGCAATTTTATTATGACAATGTTTGTCTGACAAAAAGTATGCATTGGATAGGCATGGTAAATGTCAGTCCTGCGCCTGCTCTCTCGCCAAAATAGGCAGTATAAAATAAGCGAAGGTATAAAAATAGACCATGGAGACCACAGGCAACATAATAATATGATTCTGGCACAATTTAGGATTTCTGCGTTTTTTTAAATTAAGTATGCCAAGTAACTAACTTGTTACATGTTTTTACTTCGTTCTAGATTCCAATGACAAGGATGAAGGAAGCCGACGACGTGATTCCATTCCTGCCAGTGAAAGAGCAAATAAGGGAGAAATTGCTTATATGTTAACTATAAAATTAAATAGATCTCGTAATGCAGTGCAACACTAATGTAATTGAAATACCTATTTAGTATTTGTCGTCAATGTTATAGACTGAAGTGTTTAAAGTATAATATGAAATTCAATGATAGCATTTTTAATATTTTCATACTTTTTTACTATACATAAGTAAATCTATTTTGTACTTGATAAGCACAAGGACGAAAAAATATTAAGTACCAATGGTGTAACTCAGAGCTTTCCAAATTCTTAACACCTTGTGATATCTCATTTTATAGTGGTGATAACTACGAATAATAAAAACTAAGGAAGAGTAACTGTGTCAAAAATTTTGTCCGCGAGTCTACAAAATGTGACCCGAATACATGCATACTTTATGCATGTTTTTTGGTAAGTACACAATTTTGTGTTTTATACAAGTGTCATTTATTTTTAACGGCTCTATTTCCTAAATTTGAATGTGTAAAAACGGTTGAAGTATGGGAGTTACGTTTCCATAGTTTTTATTATTCGTAGGGCAGAGGCGGTGCAAGGCGTGGGCGGTGTGGGCGACCGCCCACGGCCTCGCGGTCCTAGGGGCCTCGCGCCCCTTGGACCACTAGGTTTTTTTAAAGGTTTTACGAGTTGTACGTGATACTCAAATATTCATAAATAAAAAGTTTTATAAATAAAACTTTAAGTACCGTACTTATCAAAAAATTGTTTCTCCCAATAAATCCGTTCTATAGCGTCATCCATCAGGGGGGCCTCGCATAATATATTTTAGGGTGCCTCGCAAGATATATCTTGCCCACATAAAATTTAGGTCTTGCCCCGCCACTGTCGTAGGGTGATAAGGAATATCTTCATTTTGTAAAGACGACGACACGTGGAATACAGCGACACAGCAACAAGTCAATCTAATCTGAGTATCTAGTTAGATTAAAGTATTTAATTAATCAAATTTAAATCTAAAATAGTAGATAGGAGTAGTACAGTTTGGAAAGCCTTAATTTTACACCATGTTTTGGTTTAAATAAACATATAATTTGACATTCAGATGTATATTATTCGTAAAGTCCCTACGGCTTTGTGTTTAATATATAAAATAAATAAAATTCGTGATAAATAGTCCATATTAGCAACAACATAGGTACTTATCGTAAAACGAAATTGTTAGTTTTACAATACATAATGTATATTAAAAATATAGATTAAGCGCGACCAACAATAATTATTTTGTTAAGATACCATCTAGTAGCTATGTAAGTAGATATTTTTTTACAAATTCCAATTATTGCTTCAGAAATCTCATTTGCATAATTAGAGAGTCCAACCCTGAAATTGATAAGCTGTTATCAGGGATTAAATATAAAGACAATGATAAACAAGCATATTCATTATAAACTTTCAATAAGTATATTAAAAACGTGGACCCAAAATGACTACAGCTTTATAACGACAAATCTACTTTTCTCAGTTTAAAAAATGTTTGCATTGTATAAATTATCGACTTTATTAGGTTTAGGTAAATAATTTAATAATCGCTTGCGTGAAAACGAACGTGCCTATAATTTGTTACATCCCTTATCCTTTTTTTAAGGACTGTGTGTGAAGTGTGTGGATATAAAATTCGAGAATGTTCTGACTTCGCAACACGGGTACGGCTGGCCGGCCTCGCTGCGTGTGGCCGAAGGTAACGAGGCGCAGATGAAGCTCAGCGTCAGTTTGGATGACCAGCAGTCATGTTATGCCAAAACACCCATGGGAGATGTCTTTGATGTGGAGTCACCACCGTCGAACGAGTAAGTCTTAAACGGTCAGACCAACATTTAAGACGTTGATATACAGGGCCCCCTTAAGGGCTACTAGCGCCTGTGTGCAAAAAAAGGATTTTGGCGCCCCTTTAGGCAAATTTTTTGGGCCCTTGGTTTTGGCGCCCCTAAAGATGGCGATTTGGCGCCCCTAGAGGATGGCGCCCGTGTGCATTGCACACATTGCAATTTGCACATATGGTAGCGGGGGCCCTGTTGATATATAGACGACCTCTGTGGTTCAGTTGGTGGGCGAGTTGGTAGCCAAGCCGGGGGTCGCGGGTTCGAATCCCGCCGACGGAATAAAAAGTTCCTGGGTCATGGATGTGTATTAAAAATATGTGTATTATACAGGGTGTAACAAAATTAAGTGATAATACTTAAGGGTGTGTACGTGTTCCTCGTAGAGCATAGCTTTGGTAGAATTTCCGTAAATTGAGTGTACCGTGTGTCCCACGTACTTGGGAGGGATCTGGTGTCCCCAGTTTCCCTAAATACTAAAAGACAATTATATGTGTACAACAAACGCCCAGTTGCTGTGTACGGTGAGTTACAGTGAGTTAGACTGAACTCACACTGGCGCAGAGTGGAATTGAGTTCCTGCTATGAAAATAATAAAGAGACTCTGCGTTAGTTTGAGTTGAGCCACAAACTAGTCGGCTCATTTATACTTGTGTGACAACTTGAAGGTATGAGAAATGGAGCGAAGGGTGCGGTTTGAGAGTTCGTCACATGAAGCCTGAGTACGTGGGGCGGTGGCGACTGACCGCCAACGGACGGAACAAGTCCCTTACCGGCTGGACCGAATTACACGTCATAGGTGAGTAGCAAGGGATTTGAATAGTTTTTTTTTATTATAGGGGCCGTCTATGGACTGTTCGCCCATATCCTTTTTTTTTGTTATCTTATTATATAGATTTTTCGCACCAAGGAAAATTGAAATAACATTATTAACTTTAATTAATTGTAGTCCATCACGCCATGGACTTTATTTATATATAATAGAATAGATAATAATATATACATGTAATAAATAAATATATATTTATTGTTTTATAAACTACATAATTATAATGTTAGTGTTTTGAACGGTGTGGTCCCAGTGTGGCGGCCTATAGATCCGACATTTTCCGATTTCCTTAGATATTATGCTGCTCCACCCTCGATACCTTTCGATTGGCTTGACATTGGCTTGGTGGAGAGGGGTCACTCAAGCTGGGTGGAGTTTCTAGGATTTGAATAGTTTGCGATAGTTGCTATTTTAGTCTTAAGGGGTACCCTACCACAGCTGTTTTTCCATACAAACGTATTCCCCAATTTACTCCCTGGACTATATGCGTCTAGAACTCTAGACAAATCATTTTTTTATACAATATTGGGATTTGGTAAAGCTATGCCTCTACGTTCGAATTTTTCTAAATTTCCTAATAAATAAAAAATATGACCCTTCAAAAATCGCAAAAAATAAATGCCCCGTACGGCGTACCCCGCCAATCCACCTGCCATAAAACAAATTTGAAAGATCTTTAAGATAAAAACAAAAACGTAGAGGCATAGACTCACTCTTCTCTTCTCAAAAAAAAAAAAAAAAAAAATAGATAGGCTCTATTTTGAAGGAGGAATCAGAGGAATACGTTATATCGATTTACTGTATCTGTCTCTATCACAATACACGTGCCGGCGCAGGGTGAAGCGTGATGGCAATAGTTTCTTCCTTTAAATTCTACTGCACCCGCGTTCCCTGTTAAGCGAAGAAACTTATTGGGCCGCTTACATAAATAAACTGAATAGTAGAAGTACAATAATTATAAAAATATATTAAGTTTCACATTAATATGTTACCTTGCAGCTAAGCTTATACTAAATCAAAAACTGAGCTATCTTGTGCTATGAGTTATAGACTACAGGCCCACGTCGAAAATGGATGGGTCAAATGAACAGAGCATAAAATAATAAGATTTAGCACTATGCCGTCACTTGTAGACTGTCCAACTGAGTGCTGGTGAGAATTCAAAAGTGCATGTAGGGTGAGTACATTTTGGTCATATGATCCTGTACGGCATTTTTACCATCGATAGACACATGAAAAATAATAAGAAAGCCCGCAGTGCCGTACAAAAATAATGCGCCAACAAGTCGGTATTTTTATTTTATTTTCAGCGAATTTCCATGGTAAATTTGGTCATTTGATTCAATACGGCATACGTTTCATACTGTTATACAGCTCGGATACAGCTTGGAATCAATTATTCCGCAACGCCGTACAAAAATAATGCGACAATAGAAAAAAAATCGAGGGTTACAAACCCCCGTTTTTTCAGGGGTCCGGGGGGTCATTTGAACCAACATAAAATTAATTCATTTAGAAAGTATGCTATGCATAGATCATAATTTTTGTACGCCGTACATTTTTGTTGGTCCAAAGGTTTGTAGGAGAAAAAAAAACTCAAGCAAATATCCATAGAACGAAATGTAAGAAAAGTCCATACAACGAAATATATCGATTTTTTTCTAAAAATAGTTGTTTTATTAGGGTTCTAATAAAACAACTATTACTAGGATACCTTTACCTAAGACTTCGATGTTTGTCTGTCTTCAGGCTGTAACTCAAGAACGGTTATAGCTAGAGATTTGAAATTTTCAAAGATTATGTATTTCTGTTGCCCCTATAACACCAAATACTAAAAACAAAATAAAATAATTATTTAAGGGCTCCCATACAACAAGCGTGATTTTTTTTCAATATTTTGCTCGATATCAATAATGGCAACAGGTAGACACCTGAAATGTTCACAAAATACTTAATTTTATTTTTAATTTAAAAATCAATAGTAACATTTTAAAAAAAGAAATAATTAAGGGGGCTCCCATATAAAAAAACACAATTTTGTTCTATGATGGTACGGAACTTTACTTACTCTGCATTAAAATGTACGGCATAATTTTTTCCTAATTTATTTACCTTAATACTATTTAAGACGAAGGAAAAATGTAGAAAATTGCTTTATTTTATTAATCTATGAATATTTAAAACTTCAGATTTTGTATTTCTGTATATTTTTTTTAGAACAGTTTCTTTTGAACGGCAATACTCTATATCAATTGTATTTTACAATATCATATTAAAAATAAAGTCGCCGTACAGAATCAAATAATTTTACAGCTTAAAAAATCAAGTATACCATGTAATTAGATTATTATTAAAATGGACAAAAATGTTTTGACGGCATTATTTTTAATAGTACTTTTGAGTGCTAAAATAATGTTTGGAACCGAAATGACCCCCCGGACCCCTGAAAAACAGGGGCTTGTAACCCTCGATTTTTTTCTATTGTCGCATTATTTTTGTACGGCGTTGCGGAATAATTGATTCCAAGCTGTATCCAAACAGTATGAAACTTATGCAGTATTGAATCAAATGACCAAATTTACCATGGAAATTGGCTGAAAATAAAATAAAAATACCGACTTGTTGGCGCATTATTTTTGTACGGTACTGCGGGCTTTCTTATTATTTTTCATGTGTCTATCGATGGTAAAAATGCCGTACAGGATCATATGACCAAAATGTACTCACCCTACATGCGCTTTTGAATTCTCACCAGCACTCAGTTGGACAGCTTACAAGTGACGGCATATTGCTAAATCTTATTATTTTATGCTCCAATATCGTCCTATACATATACGTCCCCAGGTGGTTCATTTGACCCATCCATTTTCGACGTGGGCCTGTAGTCTATTATGACAACATAATATAATAAACCAGTCTATTTGTACAGAATTGCACCAAATATTCACTGAATAAACCGCCAGCTACAAACCGTTAAATAAATGTTTTTTTTTCAGATGACGTAAAAACATACCAACCCAGCCCCATCACTCTCAAGGACGGTGAGACTCAAGCGAAGGTGGACCTCACGACTCTGGACAACGCGTACTGCGTGGTGGCGAAACCGTTCACAGAGAGCTCGCTGGTGCCGGGACACTGTGCCTTAACCCTGGAGCGGACCACCAGGTCTGTCCAGGGCAACTGGGACATTCTGCTGGGGATCCCGGGACAGGTGGCGGAAGTGAGGGCTTCGAAACACGTCGCTGTTGAAGGTCTGATTTATTCACTCGATGTTGCTTGTGATTTTGATGCGCAGGAATATGTATAATGGGCGGAAACCACAGACATAGATCAAGATAGATACCGCATGTGTATGTACTTCACTTATGCACGCGAAGTACATACACGCGTTCCCAAACGACGAACAATGCTCATCTTTCGAAAGAAATCGGACGTCAATCGGAATTTTAAAAATGCCTAATTAGGCATTCAGGCATTTTTAAATTTCCGATTTAAAATTCCGTCCACAATTGTGGACACGTTTCTTGTCATCGGTACATCACAGTAGGTAGGAAAAAAGTGGCACGCTCGTTTTCATACAAATGGAGGGACATGCGGTATCTATATTGTCTGTGGCGGAAACCGTATGTATTTCTATCTATTTTAAGTCCTTTCTGATGATATTGTCGATGGAATCAAATCAGAATTAGTATTTAGGATATTATTTACCCTTAACCTTATTAATTTTAGCCGAACGTCTGGATACTGGCTACGTATACGACGCGAACAAAGGCAAGCTGCACCTCTATTGCAACATCTTGTATACGGACAAAAATGTGACTTTCTGTCGGTTCCAAAGAACCACTAACTCGTACGGATATAATGTCATGGATGGATTGAGCGATGGTAGCCATAGGTGAGATCATATCCATACTAATATTATAAATGCGAAAGTGTGTCTGTCTGTCTGTAACCTCTGCACGGCCAAAGTGCTCGACCAAATTGCAGTAAAATCGGTTCAGCGGTTTAGGCGTGTACAGACAGACATACTCAGAGTTATAGACGGACAGTACTAGAAGAGGTTACATACATAACGTGACCATACGTCCCGCTTTGGGCGGGACAGTCCCGCTTTCAGGCAGTCTGTCCCGCTGTCCCCCGCGAGGCCGAAATTGTCCCGCTTTTGCAAATAGACCAAACAACAATTTAAAAGTATTTTTATGCTTGAAATGCCTGTGTAATGCCCGGAAGTAACGCACTCCCATTCAACAAATGTGGTTATCCTGCCATATTTTACTTACACAGATGGCACTAGTGACATTCACAAAATACTCAATCAATTGTATTTACTTCTATACTTTTATAATAATTAATCATAACATGAAAATAAAATTAAATTGGGGGGGGGGATTCCGTAGATGTCCCGCTCTGACAAAAAAAATAAATGGTCACGTTATACATACATCATGTATAAAACCCGTTCAAAATATCTGTAGGCTGAAGGCTCTCATCAAAATATCTCTAATAGATCATCTCATAATTATTTTAGTTGTGAGAGCGCGAACGGGTTTTTTTAATAAGGCCCTTAAGCTGCGTTTCCACCAGAGATGTGTCGAGGAATGTGTTTTTGAGAACCAATAGAATCGCTTCATTGACGTGACCTCGCTCAGCACAGCGGTTCTATTGGTTTTTCAAAACAAATTCCTCGCAACACATCTCTGGTGGGAACGCAGCATTACTGTTAAAACATAGCTTGACCGTGTCGCGTTGCTCAAAATGTGACAAGTATTCGCTTAAAAAATCATAATATGTTCAAACAGTTACTACGGCGAAGGTTTCGCTATGAAGCAATGCGGTATGACGGTGGAGCACCCGGCCTCCGGCGACTACGGCACTTGGCGGTGCTCCGTGGGTGTGGGCTCGCTGGTCAACGGCCAGGTGGTCCAAGGAACGCCCATGCAGGCCCTCATCAATGTTCCTGCTACACCTAGATGTAGGTATTTATTTATTAGGGAAAACTTACATCTGAGTTATGACAATGGTAGTTTTAGTTCTAGTAATCAGAAAGCCAATTACAAGTTTTCACCTGCATTGCGATAAGATTAAGATAATCATAATAATTTATTGGGAGTGCCTCCGCTGCCGGCGCCGGTTGCTGAAATGGCTGCCGGCGCCGTTTTCCGAACTCCGAAGTTTGCCGATGTCACGCGATGTTTGCTTCAAATATACATCGCTTGTCAAATGACAGAATAATGATCAAAAACATCAGTCTTGAGCTAAAGGACTATAAAAAGTACAAATAATAAGGTCATAAATTAAGTCATATTGTAAGGATGCATATTTGAATCCTTAGATCGGGGATTCTTGGAAATGCTATTGTATTCTATTGTTGTCGCGATCACCGGTGCTCGTATGGGGCTTGAATCTTGATGGGTTAATGGTGGTGATGATGATGCTGATGAATGTGATCTGCATAGTAGCATAATACAATATCATTGCTTCTTTAAACAATGCTGAAACTCTAACTGCTAACATACAGTATAAGGAATTTGAAGTTCTGTTCAGTACCTTCGGAAGTATACCACGGGGTTTATAACTGTAGCTGTGGTGCAAAATCTTACTTTATGGTAGCTGAAAAAAAGTAGCTAAGGAAAAGCTAAGCTAAGAAAATGCATCACAAAAATCTAAAATATCCACAGCCGAACAAATAGGTACCTTTTTTTTTTGAGACGGGGAATGCTGTTGCGCATGTTGCGCAAATGCTGGAGGGTTTGGAGACACTCCCCCGGGTATGTAGGACTCGCTGCGGCCGTAAAGATGGTGAATTGACCTCAGCCCTACCCACTAAAACCCGTCTGTACTCTTCCTCTCTTCGCACGCAGGATTGCGAGAACGCGTGAGCTTTCTTTCCGCGGCAACAACAAATAGGTACCTAACCTTCACCTTTGGAAGTCGGTAAAGTCGAATATTATAATATGAGATTATAATTATGTATTTCTTTTTAAAATTTGTGTATCGGCACTGGAGTCTGGAACCTAGCGCTTTACGCATTATCACCGGCTCCCATTTTGAGTGCCAGCGCCGGCAGCCGTTGTTTTATATCTCGGCTGCCGGCAGTATACTTACCGCCGGTTCCCATTACTGATATTTTTGGGAGCCGGCGCCGGCAGCGGAGGCACTCCCTAATTTATTTATTGCGAATTTAGGTTACACTGATCGACGCCCCCAAGCAAAAAGTCCGTAATGTGTTATTATGGACTTTTTTCTGTTATGTGAAATTCGTAATCAGAAGACCGAAATGAATTGAAACCTTGTGAAATTTTTTCTGCATTTTTCTTAGTGATATTTATGAAGATATAATGAAATATATGTTTATTGCACGGAAATAAATTATAAAACTTTACGAGCAAAAGTACTGTAACCCAATCTTACAAATAAATATAAATTCATCTTATTTTGGTAACACCTGTTTACCGGATTATTGCCGTAAAATAAATTCATTATGGTTTTGATAAATGCTAATTGCTATGCAATTAAGGTATTGAGTATACCTCAATCTGAAGTGTCAGCGTTCCATTATAAACGGAAATATTATCCTTGCTACAATTTTACTGTTTACGATGCTATTCGGAAAATAGGATATTGTTATGTGTGGCATTATCAAATTGCCAAAAGAGGTAGCACAGAAATAGGAGGTGCCTTATTATTATTTTTCAAAAGTGAAAAAGAGAGAGGTTTTAATAAAATTTCACTATATTCAGATGGATGGTATGGACAAAACAAAAATCGTTATATTTTTGCGCTTTACCTATTTACGGTATTTATGCTGCTAAACTTCTTGCGATTTCTATAACTCATAGATTTTTTGAAACAGGCCATAGTCAAAACGAGGGGGATTCTATGCATGCTTGTATAGAAAAAAATCTAAAGAATAAAATATTGTTGTGTTGAAGGAAACACACAGAATATTGTGTTTATTCATATCAAAACAAATTATTGAACTCTCAAATCAGTTTAAAAAAAAACGCAAAGTAATTAAGGGGGTCTAGGTCAAGAAACGGACTATTTTCAAGATTTAAACGGGGGACAGGAGACAAATATAGTAATTTAAATTATGAAAAATATATATATATATGTTAGTTAAGGATCTGACACATTGGAATTCATATTCCATTACACAATATCATGAACTTCACTCGATAGAAAAAAATGCCAAAGTTATATCTTCTTTAAACGAAATTGCCATAGTACTATGTCCAAATTGTTTGGAATTTTCAGATAATTTTTGTAATGAATTAAAAAGAAAGAATATATCTAGTAAGTATCGTTTATTTGACTCGATTTAATTGATGTATAAAATAACGACGATCAAAAAACTATAAAATTGCAGGCGCAAAGTGAGTGACTGAAAGCACTAGCCGAACCAATTTTATAGTTTTTTGATCGTCGTTATTTTATACATCAATTAAATCGAGTGAAATAAACGATATATTCTTTGTCTTTAATTCATTACAAAAATTATCTGAAAATTCCAAACAATTTGGACGTAAGTAGTATGGCAATTTCGTTAAAAGAAGATGTAACTTTGGGATTTTTTTCTATCGAGTGAAGTTCATGATATTGTGTAATGGAATGTGAATTTCAATGTGTTAGATCCTTAACTAACACATATTTTTTTCATAATTAAAATTACTATATTGTTATGTCTCCTGTCCCCCGTTTAAATCTTGAAAATCGTCCGTTTCTTGACCTAGACCCCCATAATTACTTTGTGTTTTTCATAAAACTGATTTGAGAGTTCAATAATTTGTTTTGATACGAATAAACCTTATTAATACACAATATTCTGTGAGTTTCCTTCAAACCTTGTAATATTACAATTAATAAATTTGTCGAATAAATATCGGTATTAGTGCTAACACTATTAAATTTCTTATTAAAACTGATGTAATTTAGCAATACAGTTTCTGCATAAATATTATATAACCGCAATAACATCGTAATATTAACATACGCGCCCTGTTTGACATTATAAATTACGTTATAAAAGTCCATAATATAATGTTACGGATGGTAGTTTTTTGTAAAGTTACTGCAAAAACCCGTTAAGTGTTAATAGCGTAATTTTTTACTCATGACTTATCCTGTATTATTTATTTTCACAGATTACTAGCTTAAGATTAAACATATTTGCATACTGATTAAACAATTACATGCACCAAAAAATTAGGGTTTATTTCATATATCAATGTTTTAAATATTTCCCCGCGTTGCCAAAATATACACAAAAAACAGTAAATCATCGCTCCTGTAAAATTTGGATTTTTCGGTTACCGACTTTTTGCTTGGGGGCGTCGAGATGTTCATTGATGATAATATTTTGAGTATATAAAAATTAATCTCTATTTCCCTTAGTCACGACATCACGCGTAAACTGCTAGACAGATTTTTATAAAATTTGAAAATATAGGCTGCTTTTTATCACGCGAAAATGCGGTGCGTTCGTGCGGGATATTATTTTACGCGTAAGTTGCGTAGGACAAGTAGTATGAAATAAAAGTCACATAAGGGTATAACTTCGAATTACTTACGTCTTTTGTCTCATTCCTGGATATGTCGTTATCTCATTTCTATCAATATTTTTTAAGTATAATTTCTATCCGGTTCGCGCCTCGACTATACAGGGTGTAAGATATTATGCGGGGCCGGAATTTTACATTATGTATAGCTTTAGGAATTAGGAATTAGGATGTGATGCTTCAATGGTTTCTGTCTGAATAAATTGGGATAAGTTCTATACTTGAGAGTTTTTATGTTGGCTTCTTGAAATCCAACTACGCGACCCATTTCGGACCAATCTATTAAATAAATAGTATTGCTAGTGTATGATGATTAAATTTAATGGTGAGAAAATCAGGCTTGCAAACTAGGCTTTCACGCTTAGTTAGAAATCGCCTTGGTTCTTATATTTAATCAGTATGATATAATAAATAGTACGAGGTCTTTATTTTATTAATATTGACCAAGTTGTCTCGATTGCTGTTGTGGTGATGTCGTGTTTTGGTTTGAGATATGAACTACTTTTTATTAATTTTTTTTATTTTCTTCTCTAACATGGCGATGGTAAACGGCGGAGTAAAAAAGAACGCAACATGTTAGTAAACAGTTTTTAATATTATATATACCACAAGACCAGGATTAAAACCTCAATATTATTATACTTTCTTGCATGAACATAGTTACTTTGTTACCAAATTATTGTAACGACCTTGTGCTCCTACATTACAGCTTTCAATTTCCCGCAAGAAGACGGAGGAGACAATAATGAACCGAGAACTGTGTTCGTGGAGGAAAACAGCGAATTCACACTGTCCTGTCAAGCGGACTTCGCCCTGTCCTACTGCTGGTTCCAGCACCCCAACGGAACCCAGTTCACGCCGGTCGCATTATCGCACCATAGCCAACTGTTCTGGTAAGTTAGCCAAATCCGCTGTTTATGCCGGTTCCAGCACCCCAACGCGCAACGTAACGCAGTTCACGTGGTCGCGTTGTCGCACCATAGCCAACTGTTCTGGTAAGTTAGTCGTTGTCTATGCCGGTTCCAGCACCCAAACCCGAATAGTATACCCAGTACACGCCAGTCGCGCTATACCAACGTCAACACTGTCAAGCGGAATTCGCCCTGTCCTACTGCTGGTTCCAGCACCCCAACGGAATACAGTTCACGCCGGTTGCGTTATCGCACCATAGCCAATTACCTTTCTGGTGAGTTAGCCAAATCCGCTGTCTATGCCGGTTCCAGCACCCGAACCCGAATACCGAATTCACGCCAGTCCCACTATACCACCGTAGCTGTTCAGTCTTTTTTAAATAAAATAAGGGGACAAACGAGCAACCGGGCCACCTGAAGGAAAGCAACTACCGTCGCCCATAGACACTCGCAAAATTGTTAATAGTTAATGGAATCAGGCGTTACTTTGCGGAAATCCATAGCTTAAAATTTAGTTTGTTATTATTTTTAGCAATATTCCGCGAAATAAACTTCCACCTTTGAGTAAATGAGTGACTTGAGTGAAACTCGCAAAATTAGAAGAGCTGCAGTTGCATGCCGGCCTTTTAAGAGGAAATACGCTCTCTTCTTGGCTGTTTGCAGGTAGTATTGGGCCGGAAATACTGCTGGTGACAGTTCGTTCCAGAATTTGACAGTACGTGGCAGAAAGTTACGAAAAAAACGCAAGGTGGAATACTGCCACTCATTAAGGTGATGACGATGGTTCATGGTATTATTTATTCCTGTTATAGCCGTTGTTTTACTATTAGAGCCACTGGGAGTTAGCATGGAGCAGTGCGCTTTAGACGATTGTACTCGTAGGTAGCACTAATCTATTAAAAGTTTTCTACGCTTCTAATACATTTTAGTGTAGGTAATATACATACGCAGCGTTTTTATGTTCGTAGCTTATGTTTAGAATCTAAACATAATAAACTTTAGATGATTACGCTACACGGTAATCGGTAAGAACACAAATAATTGTAAAAGGTCGATTTTTGTCGTTTAATCTATTAAGATTAAATTTCTCAATAATCATTAATTACCAAACATTTGTATTGTATTAAAGCCAAACCATCTAATCTCAGATCAATATAATATGCAATCATGATTGCATAATATTATATTTATCACAAATTTTTAGTAATTAATAGTAATAATTATTCATTATTATTACTATTAATTAATTAATTAATTATATTAATTCTCAAATTAAGATTAAACGACAAAAATCGACCTTTTACTACTCTTTGCTCTACAAACAATGTGGCAGGCACTCAATATACCTATGTAAAACTCTTACGCCTGTAATGTTTCTGAAAATAAAACTAAGTAGTTAGTAAGTACTTATAAAAATATCACTATTCATTGTGTATACAAAATATTCTATCATCTTCCCACTTATAGATAACCTGAAAAATAGTATGTGTTTTTTTTTCTAGTCTACCCTTTACGAAGGACTATCAGTGAAGTGACGTGATTGACATCTCGTTTCCAGGTACAGCGGGGAGAGTCTGACCACGGGGGACTGTGCAATAACTTTCGTGGCCGCTAACGCGTCCGATGCAGGCACCTGGGTCTGCCACATGGGCCCCCGCGACACCATAGGGGTGGAGGAAACGGGGCAAGTGGAGCTCAGGGTAACTGGACCCCTAGCAGCCAATAAGAAGGAGATTCCGGTTACCCTGGGTGAGCCCGCGACCATCTTCTGTCACTCGTCCAACGGCAACAGAGCTCTGCAGTACTGTCGCTTCCTCTCGCCCAGCTTCCTCGGTATCAATATTGACTCGTCCGTTACGGAGGATAAGTGAGTATAAGTTCCAAACCAAAAACTGTAAAGTAATAATAATTAGTGGGGTAAGTGTGGTACGTATCAGAGTAAAGTTGCTATTGTCCAGGCAAGAGATAACTAAACCTTTGAAGCCTATCCTACACCGTTTTTGAAAAATGTAAGCTTCATATAATAGTAGCTCTGAGATATGTAGGTATTCTTATGTATTGAATTCGGTTAAATATTCAATCTCTTAATTTTTTGTAGAGTTTCCGTACCATGTTAATGTTCTTTAAAAAGTTTTTTGTACTCTGGTTTGTGAGCCATGCGTCACGCGTGCTGCAAAATATATACCTACCTTTTATTTGCGGCACGCAGGATGTGACCACGACCAGAGAGTTGAGACCAAAACAGCCCTTGTTTAGTATGAATTTACATGGGAAAACAATCCCCAATAATCCCTACAAGAACTTTTACATACGAGGTGACAAAACTAAATGATAATACTTTAGAGCAGTGGTCCCCAACCTTTTTTTCATGCGGGCCACAAACATGTTTTGGTCTTGGTGTCGCGGGCCGCAACAAAAATTTTTTAGGGTTAAAAAATAACACTCTTCAAAATTAAAGATCTAAAGTGAAAAAAATTTAACGACTATCACGTAGACTACGTTATTTTGCCGGTGGGTGTGAATTTCAAAATTTTTTAACATCACGCGGGCCACAAATAAAGTCCCGGCGGGCCGCATGCGGCCCGCGGGCCGCGGGTTGGGGATAGCGGCTTTAGTGTGTGTGTCCCTTATATAGTTTACTGTGAAAGTTGCAGCGCTGAAAGAGCATTTTTTGGTGATTTGAATAGGTGAAAAAGAAATTGCTACTAAAGGTGAAAAAGAAGTTACTCTTTCAGCGCTGCTACTTTCACATCGAACATGTAGGGTAGGTACCCATATACACCTTAAAGTATTATACATAGTTTTGTTACATTCTGTATATCGAAAGCTACTTATTATTCGTAGATCGAAAGTAATAGAAATAACCATATTTGCAGTGCGATTCTGGGTCGCTTCTACTTCACGGCCGGGCGGGACCTCACTCACGGGTTCTGCTCGCTGGAGATCAGGGAGGTGACGGTCGACGACATCGGCGTGTGGACGTGCGCCGCCGTCGTCGACAACAACGCCGAGGAGTCGAGGGACACCGCCACGCTTATAGTTGACGAAAGTATGTGCCACGATGATATTATATTATGAAAGAATGTTATTTAAACCCCGTATCACGAAACTATTTTGAGACTCAAACAATCGTACGAGATGGCCGCGTCCTACTCTAACAAACGAGAAATTATGTTGTTAGAACAGGACAGGACGCGGCATTCTCAGCCGATTGTTTGAGTCTCAAAACGGTTTCGTAGTAGGCTTACAGCTGGGCCGTTAAGGGCACGTTCTTCCTAAATTAGCAGGTCGATGTCTGTCAGTGCGAATATCGACGTAAATGACATTAAAATAACATTCATATCAGCGCGCCTTGTACGGTGGCGGTTACGACGCTCGCCGCGTCCATGATAGGGCGAAATAGGAGAAAAAACCTTTTTACTTAGATAAAAAATATTATAACTAAACAAGTATCCAATCATTTCCCTGTAAAATTTTTATAGTAATCGAACTGTCCAAATTATTTTTTGATTGAGTCCCTGTAAGTCCTATAAAACTCAAAATGTTTTTAAAATCGAGGTTGTTTCGGATTTTTTTATCGAGTAAAATTATCTGTATTGTGTTTCTAACAAAAAAAGACACTAGTTAAAATATGTATCTATACATGTATACATTTTTCAGTTTTTTTGAATGACGCTTTCTTTAAAAATTACTCATTCTAGATACGTGAATTTGGAAGAACCTGCCCTTAAATTATCACTTTTTAGGCAGGCAGGCAAGGCAGGTCATAGTAGTAGCCCTGATGTCACTGCGACCTTTGAGGATCTATTGTGACTAATATGTGTGCATGTATACGTGTGTGTATGTTGATACGTCTTGATAAACTTATGTTTCACAGTTAAAGCTTTGACATAATACTGTCTTCTAGGTATTTTTATGTAGGCATGTTTACGTGCGTGCGTGTTTCATGTAGAAACTGTTTGTTCGCTTATTGTGTTTGTTATGTAAAAACGAATTCGATAAAAATTTAATGGAACGTTCTTAATTCACCATCATCGCTTACGGCTTGTTATAGAGCATATTTAAAACGAGATTGTTTTAGCATCGTTACCTTGGTGTTTGTGATTAAATCAACGAATGTAATTAATCTAATTATTCCGCGACAAAATATTTCTTGATAATATTTTCACTTTCCCACATTATGTGTGTTTGCTACAATGTTTCGTATCTAAAATACAATGTTGATTATCATAATATTATTATTATACTTATTGGTCGTGTCATGAATAGTTATCAAAGGGATCATATCTTTAGATCGCTAATCATATCTAAGCTGTTACTGTCCAATCTATACTTATATATATAAAAGAAAGTCGTGTTAGTTACACTATTTATAACTCAATAACGGCTTTACCGATATGGCTGAAAGTTGGTGAGGAGGTAGCTTAGAGCCAGGAAACGGACATAGGATACATTTTGCCCCGGAAAAATGTACGGTTACTGCACAATATACTTTTATGATTTGCGCGTAAACTATTCAATCGATTTTGATGAATTTTGGTATGGAGATACTTTGAGTCTCGAGAAAGGACAAGGGATACTTTTTGTCCCGGAAAATATACGGTTCCCGCACAATAAACTTTTATGATTTTCGCCTAAACTCTTCAATCGATTTTGATGAAATTTGATATGGAGATACTTTGAGTCTCGGGAAAGAACAAGGGATACTTTTGGTCAGGGAAAATGTACGGTTCCCGCACAATAAACTTTTATGATTTTTCGCCTAAACTATTCAGTCTATTTTTATGAAATTTGGCATGGAGATACTTTGAGTCTCGGGAAAGGAATAGGGATACTTTTTGTCCCGGAAAATGTATGGTTCCTGCACAATAAACTTTAATGATTTTTGCTTAAACTATTTAATCTATTTTGATGAAATTTGGCATGGAGATACTAACATCTATTGTTTTCGTAATTATACCAATTCGAATTAAATAATCATCGTTAAGACAGGACAACGTCTGTCGGGTCAGCTAGTAGGTATTTCATATATTTTTTTATGCTTTTGACATTAAAATGCTCATAATGGTGCCAGTGCGAAGCATATTAAAAAACTTCAATGTTCGTATTTGTAAATCGTCAGCCAATACATATTGTTATCACATATCAGTTTAGCTACAGCATTTATTACTTATTTTTAACCCATCAATCCCCAAGCGGCACCCGGCTGCCGCATAACAATTGAAAATCCATTGTGTCTGCGATTCCCTCGATCAAGGTATTAAAATAATTCTGGGCTGTCTTTGTCGCCTCTCCGTCGCCAAGCTGTGCTAGCTAGACAGATATTTTTTTCCGTAATTTCAAATTTCACAACTAAGTATTTAAGGGGCTCCTATTTATAACAAACGAGTTTTTCTCTATATACTTTTCTAGGTAGTTTAAGCCGTTAGCTTAGACTTTCTAAAGAGACATAGAGGTATGCCTTCGTTTATCTTTATTATGATATTGACATAATATTATTATTATCGTTACAGCCGCGTCCGCCCCGCGCTACCGCGCCGGTATCGTTGGTATGTCGGTCGGGGTTGCCGCACTGATCGTGGTGCTAGTTGGCTACCTCGCCTACAAGCGCAACCTCATTCCTCACATCAACCTGGGGAGACGCAACCCGAGCAACGTCGAAAGCACAATGACGGTGGCCTTTTCTATGCCCAGCCGGACTTCAGGCAACCCGAGCATCAGCAGTGGAAGTTCCAACGAGGAAGAATTTAGACGACGACAATAGATTGTTAAAGAAAACCCGCAATGTATGTTATCAGGTATTTGAACGTTTCGGTCTTAAAGAAATTAATACTCATACTTTTTCCAAATTTGTAGAATATAATTATTATTGTTGTAACGTAACTTTCTTATTTACCTGCACAAACAATTCCTTTATAATTCAAGCACAACAGAAAATGTGTATATTTCTCACGAACAATTTCGAGCGAACAACGATAACTCGAAAGGCATAGACGACAAACTAATTGACTTTATAAAATCTATAGAAGTAACTAGCTGACCCGGCAAACGTTGTTTTGCCATACAAAAGTAGATAAAAACGTATTCTCAGGCCTAGTCACTGCTAATTATACGGTCCTGTAAAATTTTAGGATGATTTAAAAAATATATTGCAATTTTATTATTCTATATTATTTTACAAAAATGGTGGTGCTTCATTGAATCCTTTTATCATTTTGTTCGCTTGGATCTTGGAGAAGAATTTATTGATCGCTTTGATGATGGTTGTGACTATCTGCTTGATCGCCGACGGCGCGAGGTCGTCCATCAGTTGCTTCCAGTTTTCGTTTGCGAATTTCAGTGTAGTTTCAGCTGAAAACGGCAAATAACAGTATGAGTCAATATTGAGTTAGTATTGCAAAGGTCAATTAATCATGCTTAAGCTTAGAACTCATGAAATAATTCCTGTATCGATGGTCAGTGTGATGGACTGCTTTCTCAGCGCAAACAGATACATATAGTGCTTATTAGAATTCTAGAAGTTGCCTGCAACTTCGTTGCGCAGTAAAGTTTTGAACAAACCTACGCGACCACGCGACTGCGAAGCGAAAGCGTCAATACAAAACACACATTTGACAAGTTGTCAAATGTGTGTTTTGTATTGATGCTCCCGCTTCGCAGTCGCGTGGTCGCGTAGGTTTGGCCTAAGCCTAATTCGGTCATCGCCAAAATCAAAAAATTTTCGGCAGTAAAAATAAGACTTAAAAATAGTTTTTTTTTTAAATTTTTGTAAAAGTTGTAGCCCTGACGTCACTGCGACTCATGAGGATATATTGTGACGAAAATCGTACCTAATTGCTTATTCCCATTGAACAAGTTCTGCAGATCGAAGGTGGTGGATTCTATTTCATATTTGTAGGAGGGCTTGATGAGCTTCAGATGGGCGTGGTCGTCTTTGTCCGTCACGTTCTTTATCTGCGCCGAGATGGTCACTTCAACGTTTGCTGCAAATAAAGACTTCATAAAACAACTATAGGTACTGTAATATTCTACATTTATTGATATTATTAATAATTATGATTGAAGTCATGAGTGGATAAAGTGAGTAATAGCTAATTCGAAAACTGTAGTTTTTTTTAGATATTAATGAAAGCTTAAGGACCGTGAAAATGATTTTAATTTCAAACAAATGTGGATTGTATGCATAGCGAGATATAATATTAGCTAGATGATGAAGTAGATTCGTTACAAATGTAATGTTAGTTCAGGTTAAAAGGAAAAAAATAATTAGTTGCTATTTGCTCCTATGTTGTAAAAAAAAATGGGTACTACCACTTCATCCACTCATGTCCTCAAATGTCATAGGTACAGGGTGCAATTAAACCTTCCTGCCAAATGTTGATATATTGATCCTTGTTAAAAATAAAAATACATGTATTTTTTCTTTTATAATCACTCAGTACTAAAATGTTGAGAAATAGCTTCCGAAAGTTATCCTAAAGAGCACTACAATAATAATTAATGGACACGACGCGTCGCCCGCGCTTGATGTGCCCCCGCGCGTGCGCCACACCCCGCGTCACCCCCTCTCATATCTACCGCCGCGAGTGACCGTTCTGCAACGATTTTAAATGGGATAATATGTCATTACAAAAAAAATAACACCCAAGTTTTTTTGGTTAAATGTTAAATCTCCTAATAATACCTAAGGGCCGGGACACAAAAACACGATACGACGTCGTGGATTACCATGACGCGACGTCGCGCCGTGGTACGACACGACGTCGTGTCGTGTTTTTGTGTCCCGGCCCAAGTCCTGGAAAAAATTTGGCAGGAAGGTTTAATTGCACCCTGTATAGATATTTCTATATAATAGCGCTTCCTACAGCGCTTCTAACGAAATCCCAATTTTACAAAAAATTTAACAAAAATATTTACACAGCGAATAATATATACAGGGTGTGCTTGTCTCTGTCTAGCATATAATTATAGGAAACGTCGCATAGCAAATAAAGACAGCAGTCAGCAGATATTTTTATTAGCAAGTGGGAGTATAGTCAGGGAGCCCTAGAACAATTTTTTTTTACTATCAAGCTAATTTTTTGTGAGTAGCTTCATTTTGATAAGACAATCAACATTTGTATGTGCGAAAAATCTTGAAAATGGTAGCTAACAGAGATAGAAAGGATTTCATAATTTGATTTGATGGTCCTAAAATATTGATTGTTCTATTTGTAGGACAATGTGTTACATTGTCTTAAATTATATAACTAGTAACCTATCAATACACAAAAAATCTGCTGGTTAGGGTTCCGTTTTAGGGTTCTTGGTTGACTCCTCAAAACTACTAGTCAACCCCCTTGACTAGTAGTTTTGAGGAGTTTAGAAGTTAGGAATGCTTATAAAAATATCACATTACGTATATTTTTTGCTCTTAATAGCGCCGGCGATATAGAACGTTCAAGGGGCTATAAGAAATACAAAACAAAGCATCGTTAGCAATTATCACGGTAATATCTCAAACATTCGCACCTGTGAGATTATATTATAGCGAGCTGTACTCAATTGCAAGTCATCATGATAAATGGTTAATTTATGCAATGGTTTAGCTAATCAAACTCAAAAACCGTAAATTCCTAAATTCTGTACTTTTGTGTGGGATTTATGACGCAGACGCCTGACCATACTACCTAATCATGAAAAAAAATTGTTCTTTCAGCGCTGCTATTTTTACAGTGAACTCTACAGGGTGCAATTAAACTTTCCGGCCAAATTTCGATATATTGATCCTTGTTGAAAATAATAATAGTAATTATTATTGGCCCAATGTGTCCCACTGCTGGGCAAAGGCCTCCCCTCTTTTATTTCATAATTCGCGATCTTGTGATGTCGAACGCGTCTAATTCGTCGCGCCACCTTTTTTTGGGTCGGCCTCTATTACGCTGACGAATCGGTAGCCACTCCGAGATTAGACGCGCCCACCTGTCCGGGTCATTCGGGAGACGTGCCCTGCCCAGCTCCACTTTAGGCTAGCTGCCTTTCTGCCTACGTCAATGAGCTTCGCTTGGGAACGCAGAGTGGTATTTCGGACGCGGTCGATCCTTTTTACACCTAAGATGCTGCGTAATGCGTTCCATAGCTCGCTGGCAGACTCCGAGTCGGGACTTCTGTGAAACTGTCAAAAGACCATGATTGGGCGCCGTAGGTCAGAATGGGCAAGATACACATGTCCACGAGCTTACGTTTTAGGCAAAGTGGAAGGTTCCCTTTCATATAAGATCTTTCATAGACCAAAAACTTTTCCATGCTTTTTCAATACGTTGGTCTACTTCCCTATCTTGCCTGTTCTTGAAAGATGTAATTTTTAATTTTTTTCAATTTCTTTTTTTTATAATCACTCAGTACTAAAATTTTGAGAAATAGCTTCCGAAAGTTATCATAAAAAACACCACAAGAAAATTTTTCGTTAAATGGACTCTCCTAATGATACAAGCCCTAAAAAATTTTTAACGGTAGGTTTAATTGCACCCTATAATATGGAAGACACATTATACCTACATACACCCCCTAAAGTATTATCACATTGTTTTGTTGCATCTTGTGTAAGATATGAATGTAATTTTTTCTACCTAACTCTTTTGCGAGGCGATTTTTAATTAATCTATTTTCTGCATTCTTGAAAGTGACTTACTGACGTTAATTGTAGAGTCCCCCTCTCCCTTTATGGGCAGTATTAGAATGCGGCCATCGGCTGTGTAGTTCGCAGTGAGGCTCAGGTTACCAATAAAACCTAAGACGAACTTCGCTTCTCCTACAGTTTTCACCCTGAAAAAACACAATTATGGCATTCCAATATTTATTAAGAACTAGATACCGCTAAAATTCGTGTATCGCGCGGGAACTGTACATTTTTCAGGGATATTAAGTATCCTATGTCCTTTCCCGGGTCCCAAAGTATCCCCATACTAAATTTCATTAAAATCGGTTCAGCAGTTTGGGCGTGAAGAGGTAATAAACAGACAGACAGACACACTTTCTCATTTATAATATTAGTATGGAAGTATGGATGGAAATATTAGTATGAATTAATATTCTTGACAAAATACATGGCCGTGGAATTGCTATTTTTTCATGTTAGGTACAAAGAAGTCGAAACTATTATCAGGAAGAAACTAAACCATCTAGATTCTAGATTCTAGCAGAATTAGTCTAGTCAGTAGGAATATCAATTGTATGCCCTTCCTGATTAGACCGAATGTAGCATCGAAGAAATTGATTCGTAGACCTACGTCATTTGGTCTAATTATGTCAATTCAATGCTAGCTGTGATATTTTATCGGTTGGGTTTGATTTGACGCGACCAAATTACGCAGGTCCGCTATCTGTCTATGAATCAACTTCTCTGACAGTACAATGTATTATAAACGGTGTACACTGTATATTCAATTCGATTCCTATTAAGAGATCCTATGTTTCTTATTACATTTGCATACAATCAACAATATTTTATAATGAATACTTTGAATGATTTTTTAATATGGCGTGTTAGGAATGTTAGGATAGGAAATAGACCAGCTGTAGCTGTTGATGTGAAGAATATATTAGTTATTCGCATTTCGCTGTGAGTTGTGACTTCACATTATCATATTTATGCCTGTAAGCTGTAGACCAAGCGAAATTTATCCGTTAGTATATTAATAACAAATGCACAATATTAAAAAATATTTCAAAAATTTTTCATATTTGGACGACTAGACAATGTAACCCAGACGTAAGAAAAATATGTTCCACTGTAGCTGCTGGACAGCGATATTATTATTGGATTTTTCTGTTTCAAATTCATAAAATTGTAACGGGCCGGGCAATAAGGGCGCATTTTCATTAGTCGTTAACTCGTGCGGTATACAGCATACGGGGAGTCTATAACAACTAATGGCGCATTTTGATTGCTCGAGGCATGCGTTTCAGAAATCTCCCGCACCCCGCATGCGGGCCCGTAGCGACCAGTGAAAATGCGCCATAAAGCTATATTTTGTAGACAAGTAGTTTTTAAAAAATGTAAGCCATGTACCATCGAAGAAATTTATTCATTGGCAGTTGGCGGACCTACGTCATTTGGTCAGGTTATGTTAATTTAATGTCATAGACCTACGTCATTTGGTCCAATTATGTCAATTATTCAATGTTAGCTGTGATTTATCGGTTGGGTTTGACTTAACGCGACCAAATTACGTAGGTCCGCCATCTGCCCATGAATCAACTTCTCTGATGGTACAAATACATACTTGAACTCTGAAATCTTGACAGTGCTTAAGCCGTACAGCTTGGTATCTTCGAAAGTTATTTTGAGGTTGTTCTGGTCGATAACTATATTGTTCAAGTCTACGGGATCTATAGATGGCACTTTCAGATCTGGAATCCCTTTGGCGAATTTAGGCAGCACGTCGTCCAGTCGACTTCGGACGCACTCCTGAAATTCTTTGCCTATGTCGCATGGCTTCATGTAGTCCGCTGGAAAAAAATGGTTTTATTAATTATTTACTGTACTTATAAGTTAGTAAAGTCAATTCAAAATTGTAGGTGATCTATAAATAGGTAACTGTATATACAGGGTGCAATTAAACCTTCCTGCCAAATTTTTTCCAGGGCTTAGGTATCATTAGCAGAGTCCATTTTACAAAAAAAATTGGGTGTTAATTTTTTTAATGACATATTTTATCCCATTTAAAATCGTTGCAGAACGGTCACTCGCGGCGCGGGGGAATGAGCGGGGGTGACGCGGCGGCGAGGCGCCCGCGCGGAGGCACGTCACGCGCGGGCGACGCGTCGTGTCCATTAATTGTAGTGTTTTTAGGATACCTTTCAAAAGCTATTTCTCAACATTTTAGTACTGAGTGATTACTGATTATAAAAGAAAAAAAAAATAAGTACGTGTATTTTTATTTTTAACAAGGATCAATTTATCAAAATTTGGCAGGAAGGTTTATTTGCACCCTGCATATGATTAAAGAAGTCAGACAAATAATAATTTAAAAAATCCAATAAATTCTAATCCGAAGTTTGCTGGTGGAGTAATTTATTTCGTTTTAATACGAATGACACATCTAATTACAGGATTATACTAAAAACTTGACTGATAGATTTTCAGTAACAGGACAATAGCTGTAACTGGAAACTTGAAATTTCGCAAACGTATTCGTGCTGTCTGTAAACAATAAACATCCACAATGGTTTTTTGAAATCCATCCAATCCTCTTAGGGCCACTTGCACCATGATGTTTGACTCAGAGTTAAAATTAACTCTGAGTTAAACATCATGTCATATCTATCACTCACCAAGTGAGTGATAGAGATGACAGTGAGGTTAGTTAGGGGGTTAGTGAGTTAGGGGGTTAAATAAAGGGTGATAGTTTTTTATCCTTCGATCGCGGATTCTTGGAAATCTATTGTTTACGCGGTCGAATTCGACCGCTTGGGAGTTGATTTCAAAGCTTGTAATTTTTTTTTATGGTTTTATTCATATCATTAGACGGATATATTTAGTTACGCTATGTGCAATGATAAATTTATTTGGTTGTATTCGGTTATCGCTGTTATTTCTAATGAGATAATGACGCATTGATATTATTTGATACGAAGAAAATCCTAATATAAGGGTTCCGTGTCAAGTTTCAAATCCACAAAACCTTTATGGCCTAGGGCCCTAGGTACTGAAGTTATAGGTAAAGATAGTAAATTGCCAACTCAATAATAAACCTATTCTATAACATAATTGCTTGTTAAACGACTTCTATTATGAAAGATTTATTGCTTTTTCAGGATTGCTTATTTTTTGTCACATAATAGATTACTTTTGAATGGTCTGTGGGCTATGTAGGTACTTGACAAAAGTTGATCCGTTCACTAGCGCTTTTGATGGTCTAAACTCTAAACTCTAAACTCTAACCGCTAACGTAAAAACACTAAAACAACGATGTCTAATAGAATTAATATCTTGTCAAAAAACCATATAAACTGGGGTAATTATGATTATGAAAACCTTGTATATTTAACTCAGTGTTGCCTGTAACTTGTACTGTAAACTATTTTTCCTATCAAAAACTATTCTTCGTCCACTCACGGGACCCGAAATATCTTCATGGTAATAGACAGATATGCACTTGCGTATCTAATATTAAGAGTAGGTAATAGTAAAGTATGGATTTACTATTTTATTAAGCACCAGCTGTTAACATAGAGCTGAAGATGCAGAACAACATACGCTACGACGATTGACGAAGTTAAGTTATAATTATGTGTGGGTCAAAAGAGCATAACCAAAATTAAGAATTATTGTAGAGTTTAAGTTTACGTCGATACATACAAGGTATATCTACGTAAGTAAATTATCCGATCTGTTAACAGATCTGTAATCTGTTGCAAAATCTTTCTGTATGTATGTACTATGCAATTAAAAAAAAAACAGAATGGAATACGCTAAAACGGGTGACTCAAACATGTTTCGAAACGTATTCTCTCAATTTATAAAAAAACTAACCTGTATATGTATAGGAAAAACACAAATTACAAATGATTACAGTCACTAGTATATTGTTTGCATAAATAATAAGCAGCTTAAGAACAATCGTCGGAAAAAACGTATTCTTAATACGTATAATTGAAAAACAATTAATTACTCGACGATAATAATATCGAAGACAAAGAAAACGTGTAGTGCGTAAATCGTAATGCGTTAGAACTTGGACGAGGCCAGGCTCATATTATTTAGTACTTTTTTTTTTTATTAGTAGACATCTTGGCGTTCATTGAGAGAGGAATAGGCCAGCAGTGGACGAGTACACTAGTGTATATGTGTAGTATGTACTCGTGAACATGCTGGTAAGATAGAGTAAGAGCCTTTTGATTTGGTCGGATATAACAAAATAGTTCGGTACCACAAAACGGTTACTCATACACTCTTAGCATGTCCATAGATACTAGGAATTTTATAATTAAAACATGATCTATTATCGCACCAAGAAGCTTAATTTGAATAAAGGATCCAGGTCTAGAATATTGATGAGTACGTTTATGATTTACATTTTAAACGTATTCCTAGAAAGAAATGATCTAAATTGATAAAAGCCTCACTTTATTCAATGAACGTTATCGCTTTATTCCAATTCATTATATTCTATATAATAAGTATAAATTATAAATATTAATACCTTAGGCTTATAGTATAAATTATTGTAATATAGGGTATAATAAAGGGTATAATAGGGTACAATAAGGTAATTGGCTGACTCGGAAAATCCAAGAATAGTTACATGGTGTGCATCTTCCAATTTTCAAGGAAAACTATCGAGGTTTTGATAACTTAATTAGTTAAGGTGTTGTCATAACTCATAGGGTCCATGACTGTTAGAGCGTCCCTAGACCGTTTAGCGTTGATATTGAACGCACTCGCCTTTCATCTTATTGTCAAATAAATAGTTTAATATCGTTCAATGATATTGCACAATAAAATTGATCGTCTAGGGGCCCACTAAGATGCGGGAAAATCCAAGAAAATGAATTCACAAAAAATCATCTACTGTAAATTATTATACTTAGGTTATTATACTTACCTAAGTATAATAATTTACAGTAGATGATTTTTTGTGAATTCATTTTTTGAATTTTCCCGCATCTTAGTGGGCCCCTTAGACGATCAATTTTATTGTGCAATATCATTAAACAATATTAAACTATTTATTTGACAATAAGATGAAAGGCGAGCGCGTTCAATATCAACGCTAAACGGTCGATAATATTGGACAATATTTGATATGATATAATTTTTGTAATACCTACCTAACCTACTTAGGTTAGGTAGGTATTACAAAAATTATATCATTGCAGAGGCAACAAAGTTATAACACCAGCTGTGACTTGTGAGCTTCTTGCTTATTAGTTAAATTACATTCATTATATTATTGTGTTTTGTTACCTAGTCCTCTAAAGACGGTAATTAAACCGGCATTATTTATTCCCTTACAATTTAGATAAGTACCTACTATGTTGTAGTTACACGTGTAAAACTTAACCAACGTAACCAATTAAAAATTCGTCTTGAATTTTGTTCTGAAATATCAGCTGTTACTTTCGGGCAGGAAGAATAGCTCGGTGTACCAATATCTATTGAGAAGTGACTTTTCTAAATGGCTTATTTCTGTATGATCATTTTTTTCAGGAACAAGAACTATTTTTGTTCTTGAAAAACTGACATCATGTAGAGTCCAACGAGACTTAATGGTGGTGATGGGCACAAAGGAACATATTCCGATCGAGCGAGGTTTTATGCTCTGGCTCACTGTTGTTATTGGAGACGTCGCATTGTATAATATTTTGTCGCGCCCATCTCAAAAACTTTGATAATGCGGTTATTAAGCGCTGTTTGGTAAGCTGCAGTCCAAACTAGCTTTCATATTTTCCCGTTTTAAATTATTATTTCTCTACTCAAAGTTCGTATTTATTTGAACATTTCTAAACATCAGTACCGGCTAGTGTCCGACCGAAGCTTCGGCTTCGGCCAAAAAAAACACCTTCGGCGAAATTGAACGAACTGTTACGAAAAAGACTTATTAAGATGTTAGTGTTTTTTTATTTTATTTATAAGTCTAGTTTCGGTCTAGTCGAGTAAAACATATAGACCAATCAGAGGTACCTAAGCCTTCAATGTTAAAGTTTTGAAACCATTTTAATATTAATAATAATTATTGTAGACAATATTGACCAAAATTATCTGAGTCGAGATTAAGATTATAAACCTTCGGCTTCGGCTTCGGCTTCGGCCGAAGGTTGTGGCGATTGCCGATTAATCGGCTTCGGCTTCGGCCAAAAATAGACCTTCGGTCGGACACTAGTACCGGCACGCACCCCGTCGGTTCTTTCCATGTTCTTTCTATTGAAGATAATAAACGACGACGCCCTAAAACGTTTGGATTTCCGTCATGCGAGTTAAGTTCAAAGCGACACGCAATCGCTGAGTACTGACCGAGGAAATAGCTCCCGTAATAGAGGCCGTGTTAAAAGAAAATTGACATAATGCACGCGGTCAGGCGCAGCCAAGTCGAAGTTATTTTCGGAGCTCATACGATCCTTATGTCGACGGTATTAAGGTCCTGACAGAGGCGAAATAACTCCAAATGATCTGTTACCAGTCCCCTAAACACTGATTAACTGTCAGTTAACATTTTGTCGAATACTGCGACAGTCTCCATTTCTGTCTGGACTAGTTGGCACCATTAGGGTTAAGGGATGTCGTATTCTCCCTATTATATTTTCTCTGTTAGTGTAGTGTTGTTTTTATAGGAATTCCATAGTTTTCGTATGTCTCCTTATAATTATTACTTATATTGCGTATTTTTGAACGAATGAGGTTAAACTTATTATATCACTTTATACAGGATGTAATAAAACTAAGTGATAATACTTTAGGGTGTGTATGACGTATGTGTTCCTTATAATAATATAGAGTTCACTGTGAAAGTAGCAGGGCTGAAAGACCAAATTTTTTTTCACTTTTGTATGGGGACGCTGGGGCCCTTGCCCATACAAAAGTGAAAAAAATTAGTCTTTCAGCGCTTTCACAGGGAACTCTATATAAGGAACACATATACACCCTAAAGTGTTATCACTTAGTTTTGTTACACCCTGTATACATGCCTAGTTCAAGTGAAATGTCAAGTAAAATATTTTCATGTGCCAAGATGGGTTCATTGTATTAAAGCAAACTCCTGAGTACCTAATGTGAAGCTTAGTCAACAACTGCAACGGAGTTGCGGGCGTCATCTAGTGTTATAAGTTTTGCTAATATTATTATGTATTGTAAGTTTTGCTATTTAGTTTTACGCTTTGCTTTCGAAATTAAGAGGGGTCTCATTTGGGACTTGTTTCAGGGTGTAAAATAGAGCAGAAATGGAAAATGATGGGCGATTTGTAAAAAAAAATACACGTTGAAATGTTTGTGCAATATCTAACGAGGGCTAAAGCACAGAATACGTATTAGTTTAACAAGCTAAAGTCAGATTTTAGTTGACAAAATTTTCAAAAACTCATCACAATATTAATATGTATTATGAATCTTGATCCATTTGGGTCAGGTTTAAAAAATAATAACGAATATCTAAGAAACGTGGAAGACGGACACATCACACAAGATCTTTATTTTTGATCGACTTACGAAAGTAATTTACATAGAAGTTGCAGATCTAATTAATCTTTTTTGAGCTAATATATATTTTTATTTTTAAAGTAAGGCTAAAGTTACTTACGTAGTTGTCCATCGTGGGCACTTGTTCCGTAGCAAGCGAGAATAAAAAGAAACGTAAATAAATATTTCATTGTTCAATCAATAGATGATTTGCTACCAAGGGCCGGCCGATGACTGCAGCTGCAAGGAAATGCTGCTCATTTTTAAACGCTTACGTGCAGCTTGCATCGAGTAATTTTCATCTCTTACGGAAAATTGTACGAGCAATCCGAACAAAAGAAAAATTACTGCAACTAAAGTCGATTTTTTTATAAGTCGTTATCGCATTGTGAACGGTTTGGCGGTCAAAATTGGATCACGAGTTAAGATGTGGTGGTCCGTGGTAACTGCTCACCAACTAGACGTATGGACGGTATGTGTTTAATATTATGTATTACAATCATAGCGAGCTTTTAAGCAATTTGGTTTTAATTAATAAGCTGTCAATATATTTTAAATAAAGCATGCATATAGAAGAAGATTCTTGCCTTACGGAAAATCGCTAAACTCCTCAAGTATGAAGTGTTCACTTCATGCTAACACTACCCTTTAAAAAGAAAGATAATAATATAATTAAACGGCACAAATGGCGTTATTGTGCGTTGCGACTCATTTATCGCAGGAGTTCCTACATCAAGTGGGTTGTAGAATCTATACTTATTATAAAACAAAGTCGCTTTTTTCCCTCATGTCCCTTTGTTCCCTTTAATCTTTAAAAGTACGCAACGGATTTTGATGATTCTTTCAGTGTTAGATAGCCCATTTATCGAGGAAGGCTACAAGCTATATTTTATCACGCTAAGACTAATAGGAGCGAAGAAATAGAGGAAAATGTGGAAAAAACAGGGAATTTTTTTTGAAAGGGTTAACTTCAACGCGCTAATCTGAGGAACTACTGGTCCGATTTGAAAAATTCTTTCAGTGTTAGATAGGCCATTTATTGAGGAAGGCTATTGGCTATATTTTATCACGGAGAATGTGGCAAGAAGGGGGAAATTATTTGAAAGGGCTTATCTCGCGAACTACTGGGGCAATTTTTATGTTATTATTACTTTTTTAAACTTTTTTTAATTACATGCCACTATTCACAAACTCAACAATGATCTTAATACAATCTGTAATTGGAGTAAACGCCATGGTCTCTTTATTAACCCAACTAAGACGCAATTAATACTCATTGGTAGTCCTGGGTTAATATCTAGGGTTGAGTTTGATCGCTTACCTCAGGTGGTCGTGAATGGCGTTGTAGTTCCCTTTACTAAAGTGGTTAAAAATTTAGGAGTTTACCTGGACGAAACGTTATCGTGGTCACAACACATTAAAGAGATCAGTAGAAAAATACACGCAACCTGGCACTCTCTATCTCGCCTGCGTTACCTACTTCCCATCCCCACAAAAATTAAGATTGCTGAAGCACTGTTCCTACCTACGCTTGATTATGCGGACGCTTGTTTTGTTAATCTGACGAAGGACCAGCTTAACAAGCTCGAGCGGCTGCAAAATCTTGCTATAAGATTCATTTTTAACCTTCGAAAATACGACCACGTCTCCGAATTCCGCGCTAAGCTGAGATGGCTGCCTATACGTCTTCGACGGGATGCCCGCGTACTATCTCTTGTATACTCCATTATACATGACCCGTATTTACCTTCATATTTGAAAGATATTTTTCTATTTCGACGGGCAGATGTCAAGGACTTACGGTCAGTGTCTAATTTGCTCTTAGAAATGCCTGTACATAACACCAAATACTATGGTTCCTCCTTCACTATTACTGGAATCAAACTCTGGAATGCTTTACCTAGAGACATAAAAATGACGAAAACGTTAAGTCGCTTTAAGACCTTGGTCAAGCAACACTTACTCGCTATCGCTAATAATGATAATGGCTCAACTTAAATTTTCCTTATGACTATAGTTACAATAATTATAATTACAATCTTTCTATTGCTAAAATAATATTACAATTACATAATATTAAAAAAATGTTCCATACTTTGTCATAGATTATTTATGTTCGTATGTATGTATTTTAGATTAATTAGGTATGTATGTATTTATGTATCTATGTATGTAGCTGTGTATTTATTTTATAATTAAATATCTATATTTTTATTTGTTATATAATAAGTATATAAGTATCTATTTTGAAGCATCATGTTACGTTTGATATACAAATTCTTTTTTTTTTTTTTTTTGTTAATGGCACATTTACCATAAATCTTAAAATTATGTTTCCTCTACCCGTGGTTGCCTGGAAGAAATTACTAATTAGTAATAAGGCCGCCATTGTGTGTTACCTGTGTTTTAAAAATGTATTTTATTTTAAATTGTTATGTGTGCACAATAAAGAATATTTATCTTATCTTATCTTATTTGGCACAGATAAGAAGAAGACCACGTGAAGGATCATAGGCTATCGATTTTAATCATTTTTTCAGTGGCTATATATTTTATACCCGTGCGACGCCGGGGCGGGTCGCTAATTAATATGACAGTTAATGTAGCACCGAGGAAATTGATTTCTAGGCAGTTGACAGACCAACGTCAATTTGGTCGGATCTTGTCAATTCAATGTCAATGTTAATTATTGTGATTTGTGATCTGTCGGCTGGGTTTGACGTAACGCGACCAAACTACGTCGCGTAGGTGCCCCAGCTGCCTATAAAAAATAGGAATCTTTTGAAGAAAATTAATTCTTTTTAATTAATCTCTAATACTGGTACTGTTGCCAATGTAGATTCAGAAATCAGAATATAAATTATTCTTGTCGGTTTTATATTATTGGTAATGGGGCGATGATTTATTTATTTTTAATTCTTATAACGTATAAGCATTACAGTACTTGGACGTAATAAGAATTGAATGTAAATAAAATTATGGAAATTAAATGTGTGAATCAAATGCGTTATTTCCGTACATTTTATACTTATTTAATGAGAAAATAGTTAAGGACTAAACTTATAAAATATAAATGTACGGCTGTGATAATTTTCTTTAACTAGTATTTTGTAATTGCGTTTTTATATTTTATGGTCGGTTACTTCATACTTGGTATACCTACCGCGTCTTTGTAGAAAATATCAGAGACTAGACGTTCCATGCGGCTTCGCCCGCGTAAATTAGGAATTTCACAGACAAATTAGCTCGCAAAAATAGCCTATATGATTCTTCTCGTTGTCCACTTTTTATCTGTGCCAAATAACATAAAAATTGCTCCAGTAGTTCGTTAGATAAGCCCTTTCAAATAATTTTTCCGTTTTCCTCTGTTTCTTCGCTCTTATTAGTCTTGGCGTGATAAAATATATCCTATAGCCTTCCTCGATAAATGAGCTATCTAACACTGAAAGAATTTTTCAAATCGGACCTTCCTGAGATTTAATAGCGTGTTCAAACAAACAAACAAACTCTTCCGCTTTATAATAATAATTAATGTAGTATCTTAGATTAGTAGGTATAGAACTATATATACCATACTCGCCAAGAGCATTCGAGGTCGCTAAATTAGATCCAACCATAATGCAAAAGCAAACAGCTATTCACACAAGAACAATAATTGTTTCAAAAGTTTTGGGAAGTAACGTACTAATAGGCGAATGCGCAGTACCCTCTCCCTGAAGGCTTCGGGGCGGGACTGAGATGGATGACAGCGAGAGCTGAGAGAAGTCGAACTTCACTCCTTCACGATACTACAAGATGTTTGTGTAAACACCGTTGTCCTTGAAACCATCAAATGAGCCCGTCAAAATGAACAACTTTTTCTATGAGAACAATGCTGGGAATTAAAAAAAATCTGTCTTCATACCCATACAAATTGCCGATCCGGGCATCTGTATGGGTATGAAGACGGCATTTTTTTTTAAGTTCCCAGCATTGTTCTCATAGAAAAAGTTGTTCATTTTGACGGGCTCATTTGATGGTTTCAAGGATAACGGTGTTTACACAAACACACTGTATACTGTAGTCTGTATCCTTCCATGTGGCTTCAATATTTTGTGTCAATTTTTTATCATATTTGCATATCAGACGATCCTTCTGTCTTTGGCCTAGTCCATTAAAAAATTGCAACCAAATGGACATTAACATGGTCCTCCGATGCATTAAACAAACATGAATAAAAAGTAATCATTGTATGCATATTCCTCGCGATCCGAGACAATACAAAGTAAAAAAAGGACAATGAGGATTGTGTCTGATAAGTGATAGGAGCGCTGCAGAGGTTCTTGATCTAAAACAGTCAAGTGCGAGCGTAACTTCCGCAAGGCCTTGCAGCTGTAACACGTATTGGCTAATATGTACCTATTCTGTGGTATTGGGTAAGTTATAACTTATAACTAACTTATAAGTATCCTGTTGTTTTGTTTGGCTCAATGATCTTATGTACTATCTTATGTAGAGCACTTCCCAAGCTGAACTAAGCCTTTTTTAGGGTTCCGTAGCTAAATGAAAAAACAGAACCCTATACGGATTCGTCATGTCTGTCTGTCTGTCTGCCCGTATTATATCACAGCCACTTTATTCCGAAAACATAAAAAGTAAAAACTATCCTGTGGTAACTTGATAAGTACCTAGATGGAGATTTTTTTCATTTGATGACTTTACCATTTACGATTATGTGAATAGTTGGTGCTACCCTGTTAATAATAATAACTGTACCTAAGCTGTGTGCTTACCTTCATGTTTTGGTATTTACGAAAACAACAACGCAGCTTGGAAAAATGCCGTGTTTACGCACGTACGTCAACATTTGTGTCACCTTCGCCTAGAATACATGCGTCCATCAGTGGTGTATTTTAGAGGTCAACTAGATCTACAATATTTGGAACCTGAATGTAATAAATTATGATCCGATTCTCATTCAAAGCCAGTTCTAAAATTATATAATAGCATCAATATAAGAAAAAAATCTAAAAAAGACGCCAAAACTAGTTTATCACGCGGGGACCGTACATTTTTCCGGGATAAAAAGTATCCTATGTCCTTTGCCGGGGCCCGGGACTGAAAGTATCTCCATACCAAATTTCAGCTAAATCGGTTCAGTGGTTTGGGCGTGACGAAGTAACAGACTAACAGAATAACAGACAGATATACACACTTTCCCATTTAAAATATTAGTAAATATGGATCAATGGCTCTGATTTGAGACTTTATGCCATTACTATATATTATAATAGGTACATATTATCACTCTCTTTCGAGTAAAAGGTAAATTATTATATTATAGGTACATATTATCACTCTCTTTCGAGTAAAAGGTAAATTATTATATTATAGGTACATATTATCACTCTCTTTCGAGTAAAAGGTAAATTATTATATTATAGGTACATATTATCACTCTCTTTCGAGTAAAAGGTAAATTATTATATTATAGGTACATATTATCACTCTCTTTCGAGTAAAAGGTAAATTATTATATTATAGGTACATATTATCACTCTCTTTCGAGTAAAAGGTAAATTATTATATTATAGGTATGTATAATATGTATTATCACTCTCTTTCGAGTAAAAGGTAAATTATATTAGCTCTATATAATTTACCTTTTATATAGGCTCTATTAGCTTACAAAATATTGCATGACCACAAGTCTCTTGATGTAATCCAAGAACAACATTAAATTAACAATTATAATTAATTGAAACTAATAGTAATAAGTATATCCTTAGCAATTCTTAATAACACTTATTATCAGGGGTACCCAAACATTTATGCCAATGGATTATGGAACCCCAACAAACTACTTTTATTCATGGATTTGCTAACCACCAACATCCGTAACCGTAACTGACTTTGAGAATCACTGGCTTCTATGACGTCATTGCGAGTCGTGGTTCCACCTATAGGCTATAATAATAGTGATTGAATGTTGTATGAGCTATGAGCCATCATAATAATTGATATTACCGACGTGTTATAGACGAGTAACAAACGTTTGTGGAATACAATGATTTATTTATCATCAATCATCATCATAATATATCATAGCATCACTATAATATATTATTATACTTAATATAGTAACGAACACTGCTTATTCAGCAGAATTAGAAAACTATTAATATTTTCGAAAACAAATAATATTATGACACCTACCCATAGTTTTTATGTAATGAAAAGGATAAAATTATATTTTCATATTATCAAGCTAAATATAGTATTCTCTAAATCTCTACAAAGTAATTATTTATGTATATCCATTTATAATAAATAAAACAGAGTGGATAGGAAAAGGAAATCTAGGGAAGAACAAATAAATTATCGTCTTCTGTCCAACAAGGGGACCCCATAAATAAAGAATGTTATATTTATGTTAGGTCGCGTAAATATTATCTTTTCATACAAATCATGACTCACAAAATTAAGCTCGTGTGAATCAAACAGGACTTTTGTATGAAACTAAATGCAGCAGAATTTCTGCCAGCCGAAATTCTGCGACTCACAACTCACAAATTACGCTCGTTCGGCTTCACCCTTACTATTATTACGGGAGGTCACGACATTTTTGGTAACGATATCCAAAATGACTTACATTGCATTGACAAGATAAAGAGCAACTCTCTGATGCCAAATATATGTCGGTCTGCCTGCGTAAAGTAGTTGCGTTCTCTGTATAGGGCGCCTGAAAACCCAGTTATCATGACCAAAAAAAAATATGATAAGGTAAATGGATGAGTAAGTTATATTAGGTAAGTACTAGTTGTTCTCATATCAGTAGCGTAAAAACTGACCAAATATTCGGTTGCGTTATGAAGCAACGAGCGTTCAAACGTGACTTATTGTGACCAAAAAAAAAATGATCAGGTAAATGGCTGAAAATTACAAATCGTAAACTGTCAGTACGTACTAGCTTATTGGCACCAAAACTGACCAAATATTTGGTTGCAATTCATAGTTATCGGCGACCTATGTCTGAACGTATATTCTTTAAGTATTTTACTAGTAGTAGAGTAAAGTGCTTGGTTTAAAAACGAAAAACACACGCTTTTATGACCGGTGAGGAAACTTTTCATCGATGATTAAAATATCTTATCGCTAAAAAATCTGAAATCTCACCCTGCTCCGTCATCAGACTCTCACCACCAACCAAGTGTAGCGAATTAGGTCATCAGTAGAAAACAAATGAGCCCAAGCTCAAGGGGTTTCGCAACAGCCATGGAAGAGTTATATTGCCCACCACGACACCATCATTGATCAGCTCGATGGTAGCAATTGCAATTATCAACGGACTCTTATAAACTTCATCATCATCATCATCGTCAGCCACTAAGAGTCCATTCCTGGACATAGGCCTCTTCCATTTCCATCCTTTACGGCGATCTTGTGCCCTCCCCATCCAGTCGTGACATGTGTTATAAACTTACAAAGTTTCAAATCGATACGATAGTAAAAAGTAGGCTGAAATTGAATTCCAAGATTTTCTTTCATTGTGACTCAGTTACAGGTGAAGCTAATAAAAAAGCGTGTTAAGATACCCACACAGGTGAGATTCTTCGATTTACATATGTACTTATCATGATCCCAATAATCGTGATCGTAGGGTCGTGGGTTCGAATTCCAACCCGGACCTTGTACCAGTAAGGGTCTACACAGACGGACCGCATTTCAACTGCAATCCAACTGCAAATTGCAGTTCAAGTGCAGTTTGAATGCAGTTGACACGACTGCAATAGAACTGCAAACCAAACGCGCAGTCGGATTGTAGTTCAGTTGCAGTCGGCGTGCAGTCGTGTGAACTGTTTGGTTTGCAGTCCTATTGCAGTCGTATTGCAGTTGTGTCAACTGCATTCAAACTGCACTTGAACTGCAATTTGCAGTTGGATTGTAGTTGAAATGCGGTCCGTCTGTATAGACCCTAAGTTTTTCAGAAGTTATATTCATTTCTTGTCATAGTAACCGACGCTCTTACGGTGGAGGAAAGCACCGTGACGAAAACTCGCATGTATCAACTTTATCAGAGTAGGTCATCCCAGCATTAAGACGTAAAAAGGCTGAACCGTAAATTTTGATATCGCTAGTTACCTATCTATACCTACTAAAATAGGCACCAGTACGCGCAACTTTGCAGCTCCCCCTCTGACGCTATTAGATTCTTTACAATGACACGTAATCTTGTCTGCGTTTTCAAACTTAGCTTGTTCTTATTTGTTAGACTACGAAACGGTAGTAGAAAAAGAAAACTCTGGTAAGTAAGTAAGCATCTTTGTGCCGATTAGCGGGAGGGGAATATTTTTAGTAATATGATAACGACATCATGTTTCAAAATGTTTTTATCAGTAACTTTAATAAAATTTTCAAATTAGGTAGGTATGCACTGCATACTATGCAGTGATAGTGATAAAAAATAACTGTAACCTAAACAACCTTATACCCATGAATTGCAACAAAATATTTGGTCAGTTTTGGTGTCACTAAGTTAGCACATATTGATACTTTACACTATGTTGTTTTCAGCCATTTATCGTTAAACTGATCGTTTTTTTTTGGTCACGATAAATCACGTTTGAGCGCTCGCTCGTTGCTTCATAACGCAACCGAATATTTGGTCAGTTTTTACGCTACTGATATGAGAACAACTAGTACTTACCTAATATAACTTACTCATCCATTTACCTTATCATTTTTTTTTGGTCATGATAACTGGGTTTTCAGGCGCCCTATACAGAGAACGCAACTACTTTACGCAGGCAGACCGACATATTTGGCATCAGAGAGTTGCTATTTATCTTGTCAATCTAAAATAAGTCATTTTGGATATCGTTACCAAAAATGTCGTGACCTCCTAATCTATATTAGGAGTTAGGACTGTGGGAGTCCTAATAGTATCTTTTCTGTTTCTGCTAATTCTGATGAAACTTCTGCAATTTTTTATTACTTCATGCTTCCGTATGTATGTTCAAAGTTCAAACAGTAGTTTGCAACAACTAGGTGTTTCCTGTGGTAATTGTTTTAAATTTTAATGAGTGTCCATGTAGCAAATGAGAAAAAAGTATATTAATATTACAAAGTAAATTATTATTATGATATTTAAATGTTTTAATAATAATATTTATATTTTTTAAATAGCAGTAACTTAAAATATGTTTTGCAATGAGGAAAGTGTAATAAGACTACATTGAGACAAACAAAACTTTTGGTAACGTTTTAATCCCTTTCACATCCGATATCACAATGTTTTATAGTTTCAGTGCTTAACATTGCTAGGTAACTTATATATAATCAGTTTAACAAATGAACTGGGTAATTTTTGACCATCTTATCGATTCGTATTTTGGATAGGAACGCGTTAATGTTCTTGACGATGGCGGTGGCGATCTGCTTGATGACGGGCGGCGCGAGATCGTCCATCAGCTGCTTCCAGTTCTCGTTGGCGAACTTGTGCGTGGTTTCGGCTGTAAAAGGAATTTTTTTACTCATCGAATATTATTTATTACTATCGGAGTAGATAGAACTAAGGAGTAACTCGACTTCAAACAAACGGGCCCATATATACGCGAGTTAGTTTCGACATGTTTCACAATGCTAAGTTTTGCCGAAATTCCGTCGCCTTATATGGTATGCGTTTGAAATTGCTGACGTAATCATGCCGAAGTTCTGCGGCGGAAGTTCGGCATGATTCCGCCTGCAATGTATTTTAAATCACTGATGACACACCCTGCCGAAATTCTGTCGCGTTATATTTCCGCCGCGGAACTTCGGCATGGTGTTTTTAGACACTTGTACGGCCGTACGGCGCGCGCTGGCCGATCTGTCATACTAAATACGGCAAACGTATACATTTCGAGATCTCTTCTGAGTCGGTCTACTCGTTAGTTTTGTCTACTCTGTTACTATTGTAATGAATGAAATCAATAACTGCATATTTTTCGGTACTCCGTCAATAAAGGAATTAAATATGTGGTGAATGCAAGACAACATAGTGTGAGGGATTTATCTAAATGGCGATAAGTACAGCTAATTTTCTATGTAACGTCAAATTTTCTTTATGTCATAAGATAATAAGGGCGAATTTTCATTAGTCGTTAACTCGTACGGTATACAGCATGCGGGGAGTCTATGACAACTAATTGACAACTAATGGCGCATTGTCATTGGTCTTGGCATGCGTTTTAGAAATCTCCCGCACCCCGCATGCGGGCCCTATCGACCAGTGAAAATGAGCCATAATGACGCATTTTCACTGGTCGATAGGGCCCGCATGCGGGGTGCGGGAGATTTCTGAAACGCGTGCCACGACCAATGACAATGCGCCATTAGTGTTGAAATCGACCAGTGAAAATGCGCCATAAACCGTACGAGTTAACGACTAATGAAAATGCGCCCTAAATTAGTTGGGTATATTTGTGACCCCCGGGGGGTCGTGACCCATTGGTTGAAAGACACTGTTCTATATTGTAAAGCGCATGTATGTTGTTTTCTATGTCATCTCATATTATGTACTATATGTTTTGAGTATTATCATTATAACCAGACAATAGGTAGAAACTGACGAAATGACCTTTAGGAACTGCTTTAACAGAAATACCGTTAGTAGAGATCAACATCCTCCACTTACATAGCTCCTTGTTTCCATTGAAGAGGTTTTCGAATCGGAAGACAGTCGACCCAATGTCGTATGTGTATGAAGGCGAGCTCAGTTTCATGTGGCTGTCCTTGTTGCTGTCCTTGTGTAACTTCATTTTGGACGTTATGTTGCATGACATTTTCTCTGTAAAAAAGTTAAGGAAATGGTTTTTTTGGGCTTCTCTGCTACAGCTGGTTGACCTTTGCTTTTTCTGTATTGTACTATCAGAGAAGTTATTCCTAGGCAGATGGAGGACCTAAGTAATTTGGTCGTGTTCTGTCAAACCCATCCGATCGACCACAGCTAACATTGAATTGAAAGCCGAACAAATGACACGTGGGTCTCAACTGCCTAGTAATCAATTTTCACGATGGTGCATGTCGCGTGAATTTTCAAGATAGGTATTTGTAAATTGGTAAAAACTCCTTTATTTAAACAATTTTCGTACAAAAAAATGTAATTCCGATGATTCAAAAGGTCAAAACCTAAACCTGCCTGAACCTAAAGGTTATATTATTCGTCACTCTTAATGTTATATTATCTCGAAAGAATGTATTTTTAATTTTTTTTATACTCCCCACACCGGTTTCGGTGGCCGGTTTCATTGAAACCAGGCCAGGTACGCAGAAGTAATTTTATAGTGCCCAGGTGTGTGCCCAGTACACAAGAGCACTCTCTATTCCTTTACTCTCATAACCCAGTGGGACGGAAGACCGACTGGCGAGAGATCAGGCGCAGGACCGACTTTTTACATGCCCATCCGACGCATGGATCATCTTACTTGTCAGACAATCAGATGATCGGCCTGCATAGTCCTAACCAAACTTGGAAATAACATGTTTCCACGCGGGAATCGAACCCACGACTTCCGAGTCAAAAGCGACGCTCTAAACCACTGGACCACGGAGACGTACAGAATGTATTATTTTTGTACTTACGGACATCGATGGTAGAGGCGCCTTTGCCTTGGATCGGAAGGATCAGAATTTTCCCGTCGGCGACGTAGTCGGCTGCCACGTGGAAGTCAGACTCGAAGTTCAATACAAAGTCGGCTTCGATGTCTTTGACGTCCAACCTATAAAATATTTGAACCCAAGTTGTAAAAAATAAAACAATAATAATAAATTATACAATGTTTAAACATATAACAATGATTTTCTGACGTTATTCTGGTGTAATGTGGGAATCATTTTTCTGCATATTTTTATGCAGTAAATTAAATCCCAGCAAAAACAATTTTATGTAAAATCTTGGTAAAATCATGCCGAGAGTCGAGACTAGATTACTGACTGGCAACAGTCTTAATTATTATGGTGTCTTATATTGTAAGCTTATGTTCTGTCTTTATACACCATAACAGGGCCTAACAGCTTAAAATCAGCAGTTAGGTCAAGCCTCAAGGTGTCACAGCTTTACGCATATCTTGAGTTCTTGACTCGTCTTGGCGAGCATTCATTGTTTTAAATGTGTCCCATGTGGAAAAAGTTAAAACTTACTGGAATTCTTTCAGGGTCAATTTGCTGAGTCCGGACAATTTAGGCTTGAAAAGGGTAATTTTGAGGTTAGGCTGGTCGATGACGATGTCGTCTAGGGAGAAGGGATCGAGGGAATTGACCCCGAGCTCGGGCACGCCCTTCGAGAACTGAGGAAGAGCATTGAGGATCTTTTCACGGATACACGCCCGGAGGTCCGGGTCCTTGAAGTCGCATGGTGTGATGTAAGAAGCTGGAATAAAAGTATTTCAATAAGTGAGACTCCTGCTACTTTTTTTATTACCAATAATTAGGGTCGTCTATGAGCTTTTCGCCCATATTCTTTGTTCGTCGCTTTTTATATTATAGTTTGTTCACGTACCAAGTTTACTATTACTTTTGATCTTCTTTAAGTCCATCACGTTTTAAGATTCTTTGATATAATAATTATTATACATACCCCCGCTACTTGTGCTAATCTCGGTTCAACTTACTCTGGGTTACATCTAAGGTAGGTATGTTAATTCTCTTTTGAACTTTATGAAAGAAAAGGCGTGTTTTTAACCTTTGACTGGTACATGTATTTTGCGTAACGTAATTGGTGACGAGCGGTCTGAGAGGCCGCTACCATTTTAGGGTCTATTGCATAGAAATGAAGTATATTGGCTTACAGCCATGTTCAATAATAGTTTGATAACTTAGTGTAGGACAAAATAAAAGTATTTTGTACATTGTGAATCAATTAATTAAAAGGAACTTTGATTTTACAAAGAGAACAGTCTTTACAATCATAAAAATTAGAAGCGGGATGAATAATGTCTTTTTATAAAATGATAATCAACATAAATCAAACAGTAACACTTTTTTCATAAAATTAACACAATGATCAACTGATAAAAAAATAAAACCTTTAATCACAGCTATCATTTCACAAAACTGACAATGGTCAAACTTTACTAATTCTGAAGGCTGATTCTCCTGCCATGGCTGCTGATTTGTTGATCAATGTAACCTTGGTCATTCTCTTCGGTTCCTGAATCATGATCACTTTGCTCTGGGATGTAATTTTCGGCAATATTTTCGGCTTCTGGTTCAGTGGAATCCTTGTGCCTACCTTTCTCCTATTCTATGAATTTCAGATAGTGAAAGCTTTTTTCTACGGTTTAACTCATTCATTTATGACTCCCAATTCCCTTCGCTTCTTGTTCGGATGACCAGAATTATCCAACGTAAATAATAGATGTAAAAAATGAAAAAAATCAATAAGCAATGTAACGTAAAAAATTAACGCTACTGGTGACGTGAGGTCTCACAGGCCGCTATCGAACTTTGCATCCATATAACTTATCGATTTGGGTTAGTCCGACGCAACTGCCTCCTTCTACGGCGCGGGGGCAACCAAATTTGAAGCTACATAGACGTACAAACCCGAAGAGTGCGGGGAAGTGGGTGAAAAGACGTTTCACTGACGCCGTTCGGCCTGTGAGACCGCTTGTCACCAGTTAAAGGTTAATAATCTACAGGATGTAACATAAAAAAGTGATAATACTTTATGTGTGTACGTGTTTTTCAAATATAATTCACTGTGAAAGTAGCAGCACCAAAAGTTTTTTCACGAGCCAGTACCGCAGAGCGCAGCGGCAGCGTCATGAATTCGAATTCGAAATTCACATTTCACAGTGAATTCTATACAGGGGACTCATACAGGCTCTAAAATATTGTCAATTTGTTTTCTTACACCTGTATTGTATACAGTATACATGAACTTTGGCGTTACAAGTTACGGGCAATATCTAGCAAAATTTGTATGCGTAGGTTATTGTCTCCATGTATCACCATGTACCTATGTAGTATAAGCAGTGACTGTAGTTATTGCTAGACAAACTATACCATAGTGGACCTAACATTATAATTTATAATGAGTGACGTTACAACTCTACATAATAAGTTCTATGAGAAAGAACTGCGATCACGGGAACAGCCTTGAAATTTTTGTCTGTATAAGGCATTACACTATGTTATGTTATACAGGGCGTAACAAAACAAAATGATACACGCCCTACAGTATTAAATTTAGGGTGTGTGTGAGTCCCCCGTTTAACTATAATAGCTGACAGTGAAAGTAGCAGCGCTGAAAGAGTATTTTTTCTGTATGAGCAAATTCATGGCGCTGCGGCGCTTGTCCATACAAATCACAAAAAAATTGCTCTTTCAGCGCTGCAGCTACCTTCACAGTCAACTCTATACAGGGGACCATACTGCACACCCTAAAGTATTATCATTTATCACTTTAACCCATCAAGCCCCATACGAGCACCGGTGATCGCGACAACAATAGAGTACAATAGCATTTCCAAGAATCTCCGATCGAAGGATTAAATAATGATACACTTGTGTGATGATGATTTTTTCGAAAGCGGTTGTGTATTAGGTATACAACAATTTTGTAATAAATCTACTAAAATAAAGTACCTAGAATAAGTTCCAGGAAAGTGTATAAAATTATTTAATTGAACATGAATTTCCACCAAGAAGTGACAGTACATTCAATATCATAATATCACTTTGTTTCATAACACCCTGTATACGTATCAAATATCAAGTGAGACTTCTTAACAATTTTATGAAATGGATAACAGGAAGCGTGAAGACAGGCATAATGATCCTTGAAAGCATAAGGGGATATCTTGTCGCTTGTTAGAGCCAAAATTATTTTGGTCCTTCACGCTTCGCTACTCTACCAAATAGCGCGAAAAAATTGGGGAAATGGAATATATCCCATGGGCATACGTCTCCGTTTTCATACGTCACGAAAATAAGAAAATTATAATCCAAAAATTTTCACTTAAGAGGGCGACTAACCCAAAAAATCAAATATCGTCCTCTCTTCACACTCACGCCCGTCTTACATATGCCAGGTGAAAAAGGACGACGCGGATTCATCGCCAAATTAGTTTTTTCTCAATAACTCGATAAATATACAACATTTTAATAATCCGCTACGTCGGATTCTCAATGATAGAATTTTATACAATGTGTTAAAATATTAACTTAGTGAACTAATACACGGTTATGGCAATACACGAAAAATTCGTGAAAATTAGATGCATCTTTGTGATTTTTTTCTATCGAGAAAATTTTTAGATATCGTGTTTTTGCTCAGATTGAATTCTTGGAAATATAATGTAGTATCTAATTTTAGAAAATGAAACAATTCAGGGCGTTTTTTCAAGTATAAAAATGAATTATAAAATTGAAAATTTAGGGTTAGTCGCCCACTTAACAGTTAACACAAAATCACATGAACGGTCGCCGACAAACTCGAGCAGATATTTTGGGAAATTTGGTTATTTATGATTTTTTTATGAATTTATGAATTGATTTAATTTATGAATTTTGTTATGAATACGATTTCTACGAATATAGCACGATGCAGCAACGTGTTGATTTAAATATTCTGAATTCTGATACCGAGAAACTCATCATCATTCAGCACTCGTAAGATGAAAGCTTATAGGAAAAACCGGTAGATATACATTCAAAAACACTTATTACGAGCCTACCTTGATAGGTACCTGTTTAGATGTCAGGTAAACCTAATACGATCCGAAATATTTTCTCTGAAGGTTTAAGATAACTTGATAGATTCGTCTTTAGTTATCCAAAAATACTTTAAAGTTCACTTACGAAGGTTCTCATCGTGGGCGCTTATATAAGCAATACTTAACGCAAACACAAACAATAAATACTTCATATTGACTATATTAAATAACTTTGGTAAAGGACCACGTCTCGTTAGTGACTGCGAAGCCCCGGTCGCCTGCTTTATATTTATTTCACGTTTTCGTCTCTATCAATGACGCGATGAATCACGGAAAATGTTTAAAAACTTTTCGAACAATAACTTTTTTTTGTTATATGTTCCGGTTTTTTTGTTTTGTTTTTTATTTTAAAACGATATACAATTATAATAATAATTATTACTTAATTGATGACCTAATAAAACTGTTTTTTATTTTAAAACGATATACAATTAAAATTATTAATTATTATTACTTAATTGATGACCGAATGAAACTTTGTTGCCTCAGTTTCAGTGGCTGTTTAGCGATTGAGACTAAAGTACTTTTAAAATACCAAATATTTTGTACATTATCGTGTCATAGTGACATATAAGTGACATATAACTATATATACTAATTTTGCTAGTGAGGAAAAGTATAAAAGCTCATTTCAAAAACTAGGCTAACTAGCACTACGGGTTTATTTGTTTTATCAAATACAATCTAAGCGTTTCTAGAATCTAGATGGGTTAACGATTAACGGAAAGCACGCATATTAGTTAGCAGTTTTATTTATTACCAGAACTAGAATCTAGATGACGCCCGCAACTCCGCTGCGTCAAAATTCGTGAATCGCGCGGGAACCGTACATTTTTCCGGGACAAAAAGTATCCTATGTCCTTTCCCGGGATTAAAAGTATCTCCATGCCAAATTTCAGCAAAATCGGTTCAGCGGTTTGGGCGTGAAGAGGTGACAAATTATTTATCGTTTAAATTCGACGAAACAAGAACTATAAACCACTTGTTTCTCAAAAGTAAAAATAAATAAATAGTGACATACCTACTTATTATTATATTATAACTTACTAGATGACGCCCGCAACTCCGTTGCGCCAAAATTCGTTTATCGTAGTATATATTAGTATGGATAAGTCACACATAATTATAAAACCAGAACGCTGCTTTTAGTTGAGGTGACGAAGAAACTTGTAAACAAGAGCATTAAACTCTTAACTTCATAATATAAAAAAAAAAAAAAACGATAAATAATATTTGTTTACTACCCAAATGTTAGAATTTAAATTTTTTTTGTATTTTATGTTAATGTTTTATTTACACTTTTCTTTAAAAGAGCAGAAATTATTCCTAACATAACAATGGTGGCCGGTTTTTCGAGTGTCGTGAAGAGTAGTTGAGTCTTTCGTCCCATAAATGTTCGTCCCAGTGGGATAAATGGCTAGCAGTAAGATTTTATTACTTTTTCGTCCAGTGTTTTGTCTCATGTACTTAATTAGTTTTATGATTTTCAAGTAAAAACCAAATAGTAGGGTTAGCATAAAAGTGGTGGATTTGGATATAAAACTCTATCACACTCAGTAACTTTATTAAAGTCTTTATTAAAGTTACTAAGTGTTTTATAAAGTTTGGTATCTGCACAGAATATATAATTAGTACCTTACGTACCTGTTCCCCGCGACTTCGTCTGCGTCAGTAGTCAGAACATAAAATTATAATTCATTAATGTGAATAATTTTTCCCATTATTTCTACATTTACGACTGATTTGTCGCTCTTAAAGTTTAATGTAAAATAATATTAATTAACTCTTCAAAAAAACAAGTGCTTGCATTTCAAGTACCAGCAGTAGCGCTAGCACGCCGACCAGCGGAAATGCGAAAGTATGGACAAACTGTGGAAATAAACCTAAGGTGCCGTTCCGATCTTTACCGCGGCTAATCGCGACCGACAAAAATTTAATTAAAATGCCACTTTATGACAGACTATAGTACATGTCATAATGTAGGATATTATTTCAATTTTTAGGACTATAGTCTGTCATAAAGTGGCATTTTAACCCATCAGTCGTGGCAAAACGAGACACAATAGCTTTTTCATTGTTATCGCGGCCGGATGTGGCCGCTTGGGGCTTCATGAATTAATTGAATTTTTCGGAACTAAAAAAGTTCGGAATGGCACCTTAAGTTTATCTCCACAGTTTGTAACTATAGTCTGTCATAAAATGCCATTTTAATTGAATTTTTCGGAACGAAAAAATATCGGAACGGCACCTTAGGTTTATTTCCACAGTTTGTCCATACTTTCGCATTTCCGCTGGTCGGCGTGCTAGCGCTACAGATGTGAAATCCAAACAGTAGGGTAGGCATGCATTTTAGTCGCTCGGTAAAAAAGAGGGGATATGAGTACATTACTTCCTCTCGTACGCCGCGCCGGCTGCTCTCTCTCCGTCTTACGAATATTCAGTTTTCTGGTGCATACGACCCTGTGTCTTACGTTAGGGTTATGTCACATGTGACCCCGACGTAGGCGTAACACTTTTTCCCCATACCAAAGAAGCGCACAATGTTTTTTCTAGAAATCAATAGATTGTAAAAATGGAACTAATCGCCGGATGAAAAATCTTTTCTAGCCATACGTCCCACTGGGACGAAAATTTATGAGACGAAAGACCCAACTATTCATCGCGAGGTCTTCGTGGTAATTATAATAATGCTAGTTGTTGCCCGCGGATAGGCCGCATGAATGTCCGATGGACCTGCTACACTTTTTGGGCACAAACATAGTCTACTTTTGTTGTTCCAGAGTCTAATCATATTGCATTGATATAATGCATCCATGTTTACTACACGCTTGAAGCAGTTAAGTAGGTAACAAATATCTACATTCTATACACTAGTACAATACAGTGCCGTAAAAAGCCTTTTTTGCGCCCTGTGTGAGCTTCTATCTGCGCCCTTGTTTTTTTAGATATTATAGGTACCTACACAGAGTAAAACCACAGTAAATAACTACAGTGGTCCAACGCCTTTGAAGTCGCGCGAAATGCCGCTTTTGTGTAGGTATTCGTCATTGCTTCAGGGTTGTCACAATAATGGGTTTTATTATAATCTGTTAAACATTTTATGTATTCGTAGTATTTGTATGTAAAGTACTAGGAATAACAAAAAAATAGATATAGAAGTGTTATAAATAAGGAGTTTTATTATAAAAAATACAAATGAGTATACAAAAGCTCAGGATTCGCATGATATACCTATATATCAATTGATGTATATATCGGATATTATATATCATGAATCATGATATATAATATCAATTGATATTTATGCTTAATATAATACTTATATCAAAATTGATATTTATATTTAAAAATGTAAAATAATGTTTTGAATGTAAAAAATCTTACATCAAGTCGTAGTCTAAATACACAGGTCTTATTTTCCGAGAGTTTCACAAGCCTAGGTCATCAAAATTTTGCTATTTGACACGTCACACGACATTAACTAATCATAGCCGTCGACGCGGCTACTTAGGCTTAAGACACCCCTGTTTTTCGGAAGAAAATTCCTTGTTTGTTATTATACTATTTTTATACCATTTATACCATATTGTGTTAAGTTAATTCGACTGATAAAATTAATACACTTTTTTTCTTCTGGTTAAAAAAGCTGTGTTTCGCCGAGTGAGTGAGTTTACCGGAGGCCCAATCCCCTATCCTTTTCCCTATTTCCTTCCCTACCCTCCCCTATTACCCTATTCCATCTTAAAAGGCCGGCAACGCACCTGCAGCTCTTCTGATGCTGCGAGTGTCCATGGGCGACGGAAGTTGCTTTCTATCAGGTGACCCGTTTGCTCGTTTGCCCCCTTATTTCATTAAAGAAAAATTGATACTCAAAAGTATCTATCGTTGATTTTTACTTTATTTGAAAACTTTGAATATCAATAATAAATAAATGAGTTTAATTTTACTTTCCTATCTTCAAATTATCAGACATACAAATTATTTCGAATCAACTACGTTACGAATTAAGTTACGAAAAAACATATCAGAGTATGAAATTTGTATGTAATTTTGAAAATTCAAAATATCAAAAATTTGAAAAAAATCAAAAATCGGATATAAATGTATATCATGTATTTAAATAAGTACATACATACAACTCAAACGAAACACTGTCGGTCGCAAACCATAAAACAATTAAATTAAAAAGCGTCAACCCCGGCTGACGTGTACCGAACGAGTGTATGGCAGTTCGGTATCGCTACCGCGCCTCTCTCACCCCGCACGCCCCGCACGATTGCTCTGTCTAGACGTGTTCGTTGGACCACTGTAGTTATTTACACTGTGGTAAAACTATGTAGGCCTCTCTAGTCTGGACATTCTTGCGCCCCCCAGAGTCGAAGTACAATTAACAATATAAGGTATCTAAACAGGTACATTCAAACTTTCGAATTTATAATATTAGTAGAGACTAGTGACGAAGGATATTCGACAGAATGATTTTATTTGCAAGTTACAATGTTTTTTTGCTGTTCCGACAATTTTAATTTTCATCAACTTTGAAATTACTTGACCAGCTATTTTCGTTCGTAGAAGAACTTGTTTTGTCCTATTTGGAAATACAATGTATAATTAAGCACAATTTAACATTCAAGAATTTTGACTGTGTTAAAGTGAACGAATCTACTTTAATCTCGACTTCCTGGTTGCTTAATCAGATTTAACGGCTTCCTACTTCCGATCGGCATCTGGACACCAATTCTCGTACGTCGAATCTCGGTTCATATTGTCAGATGATCTGCATCAAATCCTGCACGTGAGAATAGGACAATAATTGTCACATAACGACCGAATCAAAACTCTAGTATGGAGCCTACTGACTATAGTATAGGCCTCTAGACCCTGAGTAATGTTTGTTCGGATCCTAAAACAAAACTCGTGTCCGTTCCTAGGTCACGGACACTTGGAACGGATGCCACAAGACTTTATTTGCACGTCTTGGAATTGATAAGACTAGTTATAAGCACTACCGGTTCTGCTTTGTAAATAAGTCTGTATTTTCCTCTTTTTAAAAAGCAGACTGTTTTATAGGGTTCCGTACCCAAAGGGTAAAAACGGAACCCTATTACTAAGACTAATTCGTTGTCTGTCCGTCTGTGCGTCCGTCCGTCTAGTCTGTGTGTCTCCAGGTTGTATCTCAAGAACCAATTTTCACAGATTATGTATATCTGTTGCTGCTATAACAACAAAAAAAATAATTAGGGGCTTCCATACAATAAACGTGTTTTTTTTTTAGCTTTTTTTGCTCTATATCAATAATGGTAACTGATAGGCAGTTGAAATTTTCACAAAATCCTTAATTATATTATGTGTAATTTTTGCCTATTTTTGATCTGTAACAGTACGGAACCCTCCGTGCGCGAGTCCGACTCGCACTTGGCCGATTATTTTATTATTATAAATATGAATTGCATACTTGTAACTAGGGAATGCAATACCGGGATACCGGGATCCCGAAATACCGGGATCCCGCATGCATTTTGCGGGACTAATCCCGGTCGAAAATTTAGCGGGATCCCGCGGGACTGGCGGGATTACAAAGGATCGTGATTCATATGTGTAACTCTGCGCGCGGGGGTGCGTGAACTGGCTAAAGGAATGCCCACTATAAACAATTTACCTTCAATTCACCTGTAAGGGTCTAAACACACTAGGCTGAATTACGCCGGCGTAAATTCCGCCGCGTTAACGCCACGTTTAAATTGCATACAAAATACGGGCCGAACGCGAGGGGTGACACACTATTACGTCGTATTTTGTATGCGTTTGACATTGGCGGCGGAAATTACGCCGGCGTAATTCAGCCTAGTGTGTTTAGACAGTAATTCACTTTAAATGACAATTGTACTAACCAGCGTGGAAGCTGAGCGAACTTTTTCAGCTGCTGGCTACCTTCTGTCGAATATCAGGAGGATATTTTTTAGCATACTTTTATAAGCTTGGGCTGTATGTATGTAACCGAATCTTGTAGGACAATAATTTCCCTATATTTTGAAATAAAATTAATAATTCTAATAAAAGATGAAAATAATTAGGAGCGTGGTTTTAGGTTTTTTTAACTATTATTATTATTTATTACGTAGCCATTTCCAAACAAAATGTTCAGCTTCTTTTTATTTTTATATCTAAAAGTCTGAGGTCTTGTAAAAAAGTGTCCGACAAAGTTTGTTTTATTTGAGTTTCTAAGGATAAAACGGGGTCTATCAAGTAGGGTTGTTGAGGAAGTGATTATGAGGAAGAGGAAGAGGAATTGTCACGCGCAAATTTAATAATAATAATAATAACTCTTTATTGCACACCAAAATACAGTACATAAACGAAAGACACAATAATATATACTAGTAGTACTAATTGATGTACAAAAGGCGAACTTATTGCTACTAAGCAATCTCTACCAGTCAACCTTTTGTAGATACGATTGAAAATTGGAATAAAGTAAAAATCGTGTAGGTGCGCAAACTAAACTAATCCTAGTGCTTAAAGTACTAATACTAAAACTAATACAAATTCTTAAACTATTACTACTTGTTACTAAGGTTACTAATAGTTAAAAACTGTTAGTTAAACTAACTATTGGTTAAAAATTACAAAATGTTGTTTTTCAATCGATAGTTAAGCTAACTGTAGTTAAAGTTATTGACAAATTGTTAAATAAGATGACTACGCTCGGACTACGTAGTTAACATTGACCATTAGTTTGATTTGTTTGTTGTAGCGGATAATATCTAGTCGCGTTTAGATATTTTCTGCCCAAAAAGAGTGCTTTTATAAAAAATAATGGATTTAAATGTACATATACATTTCGATGACTCGGAAAGTTCTTCTGATGAAGAGATTATTCTAGAATACTTTTTAACATGCTGCCCGAAAACATTTGCAGCTAGCTGAGACTATTGGGATGAAGTCGAATTTTTCGAAAGGTTTAGATTTTTAGAATGTCCAAAGAAACAGTACTTTGGTTATTTGCTGAAATTAAGTCTATATTGGAGAGACCAACTACTAGGAATATTGTAATACTGTGTAGGTACTATTTACTAAACGGGTAAGTAGGTACCAACAACAACAGTGCTGTATTACATAAAATATATTGAAACCCATTAATCATATCAAAAAGCTGGCAATTCATTACTATAAATATAAAACTTGCCCTATATTTATATTTTAGAAATTATGCCGTGAGCGCAGTAGACTACTCGTAGACTGCTAACTTTAAGGTCTTATGCGACAGGAAATATTCGGCAGTGTTCTGGAGATCTGTTTGGCTTGCATAATTCTTTCTTTGCGAGGTTTCGTCCTATTGTCATAAAATAACCTTAAGTGAAAGCTAATTAAATAGCCTACAATGAAAAAACCACAAAAAAGGGTATTTTTATGCAAAAAGTTTGAATAAGTAATAAAGTTTCTAAAAAATAGAGAAAACACGTGCAATAATTAAAACTATTGTATTTTTGCACAAAAAGAGCCCCCATGACCCATCTTTATTGGTTATTATATCCAAAGAATTTGAGTTAAGCTTCAATACAACATTTTAATTACGTTATAAGAGCTATTGTTTTTTGAACAATGGTTGTGCGTGAGCGCAAAGGGTTCTCTACAGACTACAGCCGACGTTTCAATATTACCAGATGTTACCAGTAGTAAAAAAATTCTCCCGGCAGAATTTTGGGTTTCCCATGTTCCTTCAAATAGCAACACAATTGACGATTGTTACTTTAACTTAAGTAAAAAATCAGTTGAAACAACGTATTTCTATTTTAACGACTGGTCAAGCTTTAACTACAGTCAATTAACTAATGGTTACGGATACTATTAGTTATTTTTTACTAGTGATCAAACAACCGGCCCTAAAACCAGAACTATTTATGCTGGTAGTTAACTATTTGATGACAAAGCAGAGGTGTGACAACTGACAGGAATGAGCTAGTGCATAATGTTAAGGAAATGAGATTTAAGTTTATGTTTAAAAATATTTATTGAACCGGCTTGTCGAATATCTAGAGGCAGAGTGTTCCAAAGAGTAGCAGCACGAACAGCGAAAGATTTTGAATATAAGGAAGTAGAGTGCAGAGGGATCTCGAGAGTAAGATTGCTTGAAGAGCGTAATCATGCAAAAATTTAAAGCGGTTTTTAAGGTAGGACGGGGAGGATGGAACAAAAAGGACGTTGTACAATAGCGAGAGGACGTGACAATCTCGACGCATGCGAATAGGAAGCCAACGAAGCTTCCTCCGAAATTCTGTAACATGATCGTATTTCCGCAAGCCATAGACAAATCTGATGCAAACATTCTGCAGTCTCAAGTTTGTCTAAAAGTTCTTCAGTAATATCAATGAGACAGACATCTGCGTAATCCAATATTGGCATAAGCAATGTATAAACCAATGCAATTTTAGTTTTAATTGGGAGAAAATTACCGAAGAGATGAAGAGATCCACTTGCACAGAATAGTTTGCTACTGACTGCGTTGATGTGCGGTTTCCAGGAGAGGTGGTTGTCAAAGATAACACCAAGGTTTTTGACTGTTTCAACAAACGGGATTGGTAAGCCATTGAATGTGAGAGATGGAAGTTCCTGGATCTTAACTTTTGATAGAAGCTTAGCGCTTCCAGTAATGATGGCTTGACTTTTGTTGGGGTTAACACAAATATCGAAGGACTTGCACCACTGTTCTAAAAGGAGCAAATCATCGTTAATGCGTTTTATCGCCTCCTTTAGATGGTCAATATCGGAATCAGTATAGATCTGCATATCATCGGCATATAAGTGGTAAAGAGACGACAAGCGATTACTAATAGTATTTATGAACAGAGCAAATAGCAACGGAGATAGTACGCCTCCTTGTGGAACCCCCGCTAAGAGGTCATGCCATACGGAGTAATGGTTATCACTACGAATACGCTGTCTTCGACCTCTATGGTAGCCCTCAAACCATCTTAAGACGCTAGGAGCGGCGTTAATTGATTTTAATGAAGCAAGCAATAAGTCAAAGTCAACAGTTCCAAAGGCATTAGTGAAGTCTAAAAGTGCGAGTATAGTAAAGCGACGGCTATCCATATTAGTTTATTTTTATTTATGAGGATGCGGTAACGATTGAGGAACCCAAAATATTGCGGAACTTCCTCATTATGAGGAAGCGGAAGAGGAATCCTCAGCAACCCTACTATCAAGTAAAGTCATTATAACGATTTTTTTAAAATTTTAACTCCACCCTACGGGATCCCGCAAATACCGGGATCCAGCGGAATTGTGATGGTTCAGTCCCGCAAATACCGGGATTGAAATTATCTTGCGGGATTGCATTCCCTACTTGTGACCTATACCATGTGTGATAGAATGGGCATAACATACTCTACATCTACGCTCGACATACAATCTTTCTTGTTCAATTTTAGTCAAGGAAGATTACGCTTTTAGGGTTCCGTACCCAAAGGGTAAAAACGGGACCCTATTACTAAGACTTCGTTGTCTGTCCGTCTATCCGTCTGTCCGTCTGTCTCTCTGTCTGTCTGTATGTCTCCAGGCTGTAACTCAAGAACGGTAATAGCTAGAGATTTGACATTTTCCCAGATTATGTATATTTGTTGCCGCCTTAACAACAAATAATAAAATCAAAATAAAGTTAATATTTAAAGGGGGAGGGGGGCTCCCATACAACAAACGTGATTTTTTTGGCCTTTTTTATTCTAAGTACAATAATGGCAACAGGTAGGTACTTGAATTTTTCACAAAATCCTTGGTTATATATGGTGTACTTTAATATTTAATAATAATAAAAAAATTAAGGGGGGCTCCCATATAAAAAACACAATTTATGGCCTAATTTTGCTCTATGACTTGGCCGATTTTTATGTTGTTACTGCCGCACCTAAACACCAATATTAATTACTTGACTTGTCTTGTCAAGTTGACAGTTGTCAAGTTGTCTTGTCTTGTCTTGTCAAGTTGACAGTTGACAAGACACTGTAATTAAATGATTGGATATAAGGCCCACACATTAGATTTGATATAAGGCCCACACATCAAATCTTCATTTAATTGAATTAAATTTAAGTTTAATTATCATTAAATGTCTCTTAAGTGCGGCCGTTAGAGAAGTGGTTTTTAAAATTTTATATGACCACACACATAATAAAGCACACTCCTATGACGTGATAGTGATAGTGTGCGAAAATAACTTTAATGCTAAGTACTCACTACTCACACACGGTTTTGCTCGATAGTTTTGACATATTTAAATGACTATATTTGACTTATTTCATTCCATAATAGCCGGCTCGAAGCGAGCCTTCGAGCTGTCAGTTTTGGCGGTCCACACGGTGGTTATTGCTCGATTTGGAGTAAAACTATCGAGCAAAACCGTATGTCAGTACTTAGCATTAATCACCTCGTTAATTGTGGTCATAAATCGATTTTTAGTTAAAACAATTTTACTTTCATATCTATCCTATAACTATCAACTGTATTGGGTTATCCTGTAATAGTAGTTAAGTTTGTTGAATAAATAAATTAAAAATTAATAACGCATTAAGATTAATCGGAAACTCACTGACCTTGTGGAACATGTTTGTAAAACACGATCTCCAGCATCTCTACAAGTTCACGGACCAATTATGGTAAACTCCCATCAAATAAAAATCACATCTTCAATCAGCTCATACAATTTCTTACATTGTTTAATTTTTAGGGTTTCGTTTTTTTATCATATAAGGGGCAAACGAGCAAACGGGACACTCGAAACATCAAAAGAGCTGCAGGTGCGTTGCGGGCCTTTTAAGAGGGAATACGCTCTCTTCTTGAAGGTTTGCAGGTCGTATAGTTCCGGAAATACTGGGTGACAGTTCGTTCCAGAGTTTTATAGTGCGCGGCAGAAAGTAAACGTAGCCAAATTAAAAAAAATTGAAACCCTCATGAAAACACACGATTCAGTATGATAATAATAATAATAAATCGTTTATTATTTATCTCCACAAATTACAAGTTATAAAGTACTTAAAAACTAATAATTGTTTACGTACACATGTTATTGTTGTAACTTGTGGGAGATCTGGAGTCTAAACTAGGCCAAGCCTGTAATATAGATCTCCAGGCCCCCCCAAAACAAAATTATTATATTATCAGTGTACAGTTTGTGAACACCAGTAAGTTACACTCATTATAATATAAATTATAATATATTATATATATCCGTTGACAAGTGAATATTTTTAGTTTCTTAATATAAAGTAATAAGATAATCTTAATTATTTAGGTGTGTGAGTGGTGTGTGTGTAAGTTTTTGTGTGTTGTGAGTTGGTTGTGTGTATATAATATGATTATTAAATTACAATGTTATATATAACTTATATCTTTTAAAAATATATAAATAAATAAATTTTACATTTTAGCTAATAATAACTTTTCAGTTTCTTCGTAATTAAGACCGAGTAACCACTTATAAATTATATTTTTGCATTCAGTTTTGGTACAGTTTGACATACAAAGATGCTTATTACATTTGTTATAGAGTGAGCTGCCCAAATATTTAATAAATCTCTGAGCAAAAGATGTGTGGACGGCTGTAGGCTCACAGGTAGCATAGCTACGCCTCGTGTGGGCAATTAGTGTCCTACGGCCTTCTGTGGGTATTTTAGTATGTGTATGTAGCAGAGTATAGTATATATAAAGTTGACGAACAGAAAGGACTTGGGCGTCTTCGTATAATTTAGTTGTAGGATATAAGCGAGGTTTTGCAAGGCTAACTTTAAGTAACATTCTTTGGGCTCTCTCGAGGGTTAATAATTTAGATTTGGAAGCTCCGCCCCACGTAGTGATACAATATGATATGATGGACTGTACTAATGCCTCATATACTGACTTTATAATCTGTCTATCTGCCACTTCCCGTAGTGTTTTAAAAATGTAAGACAGTTTCCGAATTTTGTTACTCAAGGTATTGATGTGGTTCTCAAAGGTTAGATTACAGTCAATCTCAATACCCAGATATTTTATAATATTAACACGGGAAATTTTGGAGCAGTTACAATTTGAAGGTTGAGAAAAGATACATTTGTGTACATAAATTTGGTTCTTGAGATTAATGACTTCTTTGCGGTTTTGGATTGAAAACACAATGTATTTTGTTTTATCCTCATTTAAAGTAAGGGAGTGGGACGATAACCAATGGTACACTTTATTAAATCCTATTTGAGCAGATTTAAAAGCCGGTATAAATACTCTATATTTACCTGGGCGGACTCCCGAGCGAGAATTGTTTAAAATAAAGGAATTAACAACTACTTTGGTCTCATTTAAAGTGCTCGTAAATAACAAGATTATTAATTTAAAGTTTTTTGCTCTGGTGAACAGTACAAAAAACCATCATTTTATTACGAACCAGTTTCATATGACCTAAAGTTCTTATAAAATGTTATCTTTTAAAATGTTATCAAATAATAATTAATAACACCAAGTAGCTAACACCTAAGCTTGTAATGTTCTATGATAATAAATATGTATTTACTATTTTTATAACTCCCTGTCCCGTGACGATGTACACTGTTGCACAAATAAATTATCAGTTTTCCGCATTTTTCAGAATTTCCATTTGTTGACATCGTAAATTGATATGTTAGGCAAAAATTAATTTACAGAATTAAAAAAAGGTAATTTAATAATAATTAAGCTTCGCTAATTATTATATTATGTTAAAAGCTTGTATAAGCTACTTTGTAGTTTAAGCTCGTGAAATAAACAGTGTATAATTTTTCCGTTCACTTTATTCTTTTATAATTTTTATAAGTATATATAAATGAGTAATAGATTATATCCAAGTTAGATCAATATCAATTTTGATTGGTTATAACTTAAAAATTTGACACACAATTGAATAAAGACATTTTTGATTTTATATTACATAACATCTTCTTATCTTATACATAAAATTCTCGTGTCACAATGTTAGTCCGCGAACTCCTCCGAAACGGCTTTACTGATTTTTACCAAATTTTATATGCATATTCAGTAGGTCTGAGAATCGGCTACTGGATACTTTATATATTGATAAGTGCGTTTGTTGAATAAATAATAGTAAATTATTACAACCAGAGACTGACGGCGACCATTGTTTGTGCGACGAGCGATCGACGTTGCCATGGCGACGCCGCGACATACTTATTTAGTCACTTCAATAAAATAATATGGGCGAAATACTTTATATTATGGCAAAGCAACGTTTGCCGGGACAGCTAGTGTACTAATAAAAAGTATTGTTACGAGTTCTTTATTATAACATCAATAACGTCATGTAAGATGCAATAAAAGTCTAAGGTCAATTCCGTCGATAGCAATTTAAAGCAAATTGATATATTTATCTTGAAAAAAAAACTTGTGCAAAAAAAAAGCAAAATTGTGTAATTAATTCACACTTTATCAAGGAAAACATCAGTACATATTGCGTGAGCAGGTACGATACCAAAAGAAATCCAAACCCGTGTCCAAACTATTATTTATTTAAATACCTAAAGTAAAAACATAACTCAAGAAGTTTTAGTGAAAATAAATGTTTAAACACTTCTAGCATAAATTACAAAATACTTAATGCTAAATTGTGTTTTATTTCTAGAAAACTTTTTGGTCATTGTAATTAATATATTTAGGTAATATTATAGGGTTTATTTGCTAAGTAAATCACTTACATATAATATTGTGAACGAAAATAATTTATCGGTTATTGTTACTATTATTAATTTACACTCCAAAAAATATAGAATAGTATATAAATGAATGGTGTAGAGTTGTAGACTGTAGTCTGTAGAGTGTAGAGTGTAGACCCTAAATTCGGTGGGTTGATGCCATCAACTCAGACTATCAACCCTCCACCATAGAATTAGTGTTTTGATATCGTTGCCCTCCACCCATACAGTGGACACAATAATATTTCATTGAATGTAATACACTTGATAAAAAATTACGTAACTATTCAATAATTACACGGATGTAAGATGATTAATGAAATAATATAAAAAATATTAAAAAATGTGAGAGTAAGTACAAATTAGTTTGTAGACATTTCCTGTGGCTGTGACAGTCGTTTATCGTGATTTTGCTTGAGTTAAATTCTGAACAGCCGCCCTCGAATCAATAGTATAATGTTTAGGGACCAACGGACCTAAAAGGTCCGTTGGTCCCTAAACAATAATTCCTCTCTTATCAATTCAGAAAATTAACCCAGCAGTCGTGGCAAAACGAGACATAATAGCTTTTTCATTGTTATCGCGGCCGTATGTGGCCGCTTGGGGCTTGATGAATTAATTGTCAAAACTGTCAACCTGATGAATGTCAAATTAGTATGAATTGAATGCGAATTACTAGGCATATTAATTGCACGCATAGTGAATATATTGCGATTTACAAAAAATGAATCATATTTTGGTTATAATAAATTCTTCAAAGTGGCCATTTTAGATCCGCAGTAGTTTCAGGGCCTGTTCAATTCAAACAAACAACAGTATAATGAGTATAATCAATGTAGTGTAGAAGAATATAAAGCCAAAATTGGAAGCTGGCATGTTTACGCGTATATCCGGGCACGTCAACAATGCCCATTTGACATGGAACATGTTACGTAAAAAAACTGTCTGTGCGTCCAAGCATAACCGTAACAAGGGGACTTCATTATGTTGCTTATTTGCTCGGAATATTTCTACAGGGGCGTTTTATTCAACATTTGCCAAATTGCGCGCCTGATGAAAAAATGACGGCCAAACTTCTGCCGTGAATGTAATAAACAAGTTTTTCCGGCAGTTTTAAGCTAATTTGTATAAAATTGTTTAAAAACAGAAACTATCTTTGAGCTGATAATTATTTACGTGTCCCCAGCGTCGTTGAAGTATCTAATCAGCCATCGCTGGGTGTAGATAAACGAGCAGATGATAGTTAATGACTGAAATTTACATGAGAAATGGCGCCGACGAATCTAATTTGAATTCCGATCGCAGTCTAAAGCCGTCATTATAAAGACGACATGGAAAGTCGGTTGTGGAGCTGCGATAAGTAAATCCCTTTCAGCTGCCAAAAGCTTACATCAATCTAAGCTATAAAAGCAAGCTGTGAAGCTCTGTATCGATCTCGAGCTGATAACACTTGAAACTTTGAGTCGTGAAGTAACTTCATAGTTTAGTCTGTCAATTTACAGTTTTGAAACTCGTCTCACGGATTTTACCATTTATGTACTGTAGGTTCCTACTAAGTAAGTACTAAGCACCTACAATTTTTTTTTGGCTTCAGGAGTAGTATGCAAGAAATTATTGAAAACATGGAAACCGGATACGCGCACGAAGGGTTCCGTACCGTTATAGAGCAAAATAGGCCAAAAATTGTGTTTTTTTGTATGGGAGCCCCCTTAATTTTTCATTTTATTTAAATATTATTATTAATTATTAAAGTATACATATAATTAAGGCCTTTGTGAAAATTTCAAGTGCCTACCTGTTGCCATTATTGATATAGAGCAAAAAAGGCCAAAAAAATCACGTTTGTTGTATGGGAGCCCCCCTTAAATATTATTATTATTTTGTTTATAGTATTTGTTGTTATAGCGGCAACAGATATACATAATCTGTGAAAATTTCAGTAGTCTAGCTAAAGCGGTTCTTGAGATACAGCCTGGAGACAGACAGACGGACGGACGGACGGACGGACGGACGGACGGACGGACGGACGGACGAACAGACAACGAAGTCTCAGTAATAGGGCCCCGTTTTTACCCTTTGGGGTAAAGGTACGGAACCCTAAAAAATTGTGTCACCTTTTGTACCATCAAAGAAATTGATTTGTAGGCATTTGATACATCTACGACATTTGGTCGAGCTATGGCAAATCAATAATATTATTACCGCCGCACTCAGAGACATTCAATTGACGAGTTTGACAGATAATGTATTAGGCTTATGTCAAAATTTTAAATTAATTACATATAAGTAATTACCATTGACATAGAAACTAGGTAATTACTAATTAATGTTTGACTGATAGCGGCAGAGCTAGAAACAAATTATCGGACGTGATCTGTCGTCTGATATTGACACAATCCCATCAAATTCAATAGGTCCCTCGTCTGCCTATCAAGCAACTTCTTTGAAAGGACGTCTTGGGGTGTTACTAAAAATGAAAATAACTAAAAACTACCAAACAAGAACTAACTTTAGCCTTGTGTCTTCTCAAATCGCACAATGTAATATATTTAATATAGATTACTAAGTATATTTTCTGGTTTGTGATAAAACTATTGGCAAAATTCCAAGCACGAATTTTTTGTTTATTTTTCGTTTTGTCATGTAAGAAAATATTTTATCATTGAAGGTCTTCCTTACTTAATAATTTATATCTACTAACTAGTTTTTTACTTTCCAATTGGAACAAATAGGTACAAAACTTTATTTTCCGAATTTTCACTCGTAAATACTTATCTAAATGTAATGCCACTTACGTAAATACTAGAAAAATAGCCAAAGCTGTAGAAACATGTTGCTATTCACGTTATTCAAGAGCTTAAAATAAATTAAGTACAGCTGCAGTTCTGAATAGAAATTTCGCAAAATAGGAATACTTATATTTTCATAGACCATCTCTAAATTGAAGTATTAAAATGTCTATGAATAATAATTCTCACATTTGAAATGTCTGTTTATGTTTCTTGGATCAGTAATACCAGAATACCATCCCTATAAATATAAAATTCGGAATCCGACAAGGAAGAGCACTGAAAAATTTAAACTCTATTTTGCACTCCATTAATTATGTATTAAAACCTATTAATCGAGAGCTCTATACTTTAACTTTATAGAGTTGGAAATAATAATAGAGGTGTCGGAAGTTCTGATACCTCTATTATTATCCGACTCGGAACTCAAGACGTGTTGAACCCACTAAAATGTGAAAATCGAAAATCTGAGGTAGAGTATTTAATTTTAATAAGAGAACAAAGTTCAGATCTGAAACCCTATTAATCTCCTTCTGAGAGTTCTGTACCGTTTATTCTGTACTCTCCATTTATAGAGTTAAAGTTATAGAGGTGTCAAGTGTTGAACCCACTAAAATGTCAAATTCGACAATCTGACATAAAGTGGCATTTTATTTTTTAATTGAATTTTTGTCGGTCGCGATTAGCCGCGGTAAAGATCGGAACGGCATCTTAAGTTTATGTCCACAGTTTGTCTACACTTTCGCATTTCAACTGGTCGGCTGAAGTCTGGAGTCTGGAGTCAGGAGTACGCTGTACGACAGTGTTCAGTGATTCGCGCCACGTGGTCGGGGATGGGTGTTCGCGACTTCTGTTGCCGACTCTTTACGAACGTCGTTACGTGAACATTCAAACACTTCCCTATTGTAGTTGTGTTGTATTGTATTCAAAATGTTAGTTTCACTGATAAAATCATAGCCAAGGTATGTATACTACTAAGGTTATTTTTTCTTAATTCTTACATTGCATTTTGGCGATCGTAAAAAATGATAACGAATTTCGTTTCCCTAATTGTTATCGTCGTTAAAGATTTATTTTATACGTGCTAATTGCTACCTAATTATTTTTCTCAGTAAGTACATAAGTATAATAATAGTTATATAACTTTACGCAGTTCAGGATAAACTGATACCTACATGGTATAAACTATGAGTTAAATAATTAGGTAGAATACAGTACAATGTAAACACGGTCTTCTATTTTCCTTGTATAAAAATAATTAATTATTTGTGGAAACTACCTAATTATAATAATATGCCTATTTAAAAATGATCACCAGTAAAGTTATTATTAGCAACTATTAGCAACTTGTAATACGTGTTTTTATTTTAAATGTTATTGTTGTGTTATTAGAACTAAAAAGTTTTGATCGGTTTTCTGTAATTTTTAAGTACATGATATTGACAGAAGTTAAGAAATGGGTTTAGGATATTTTAATTCTTTCGACTCCAAATCTCTCTCTCGGTTGTTTAATATTATTATCGATTAATCAAAGTTTTTTTAATAAGAAAATTATATATTTTAACACTCATATTATGTAACATCAATATAGTAAAAGCTCCAAACATAATAAAAGTTGAACACTGCTCGCAAATGCATATCAAAGGGATTGAAAACTTACAACTATTTTTTTTTGGTTTATTCGTATAAAGCTTTAAGTGAATTAAAGCCTTATTTTAATTTTAAAATGTTTTCTAATTTTATAACTTTATTTTAAAATTACAAAAAATTGCTAAATACTCTAAGTTCTAACGCCATATTTAATTAGTGGGCCCCTAGATGATCAATTTTATTTTGCAATAAGTATCATTGAAAAATATTATTGAACAATTTATTTCACAACTAGCTGTTGCCCGCGACTTCGTCCGCGTTAACATAATATAATAACAAAGATGGATAGTTTTCCCCTTTTTTGTGGTTCCTTATACAGAGGGTAAAAACGGGACCCTATTTAAGCAAACGTCAAACGCAACCGTCCATAAACTTTCATGTTTCTAACTCAAGAAATGACGGACTTTCATTGAAACTTTCTACCCCAATTTCACCCCCTTGGGAGTAGAATTACCAGAAACGCTTAAATATACGTATCCATTCATTTTTAATCAGCAGTCCAAATATAAAATGTCATGTTTCTAACTCAAGAAATAACGAACTTTCATTAAAACTTTTAACCCCAATTTCACCCCCTTCGGGGTAAAATTTCCAAAATTCCTTCCTTAGCGGGTGTCTACTCAATAAAACAACCCTACTCACCAAATTTCGTGGCTGTAACTTTAACAGTTTTTGCTCAGCGATGATGAATCAGTCAGTCAGTCAGTCAGTCAGTCAGTCAGTCAGGACATGTAATTTTATAAGTATAGATATTATTATGCTTGAAAGGCGGCGCGTTCAATATCAACCCTAGATGGTCAATAATATTGCACAATACGTGATATTGCACAATAAAATTGATCATCTAGGGGCCCGCTTAGACCATTGATATATTTTGTACTGATACATCACTTTTACCTTACGCGCGAATAATCTGTCGGAATTTTCATGTAAGCACGACACTCAATAAATGACATTCACCTTTCTAACCAATAGGCGAGCGCAAAAATAGATTAAAAACGTCGACACTCCCGCTATTCATCACTGTTCATCATTACAATCCATCATCAATCATTATAATAATTCTTAGAATGAGCGAACAAAAGCATTTTCCACATTTTTCCACAAATTGAGGTGTACGATAGAGAATAGCTAGCGCAGGTAGGGATGAACTCGAATGAAAAATTGATCACTAGTTGATCGCTTCTGTTATTAATTTTCTGAATACACATACAGTACCTACCTAGTACCATTTTCCGTCCTACGAGTAAGAGCTTGATTTACATAGTATACTATACCTATTTATAGGATTATGTATATTTGTTACGGCTAATAGCCGAAGTGCGGCTACACCTAGTTTTACCCGGCTACAACTAGGTGCAGCACGCCACACGCGGTTAAACTTAGGTATATCCTACTTATCTTCGGTTACAACTAGGTTTAGCCTACATTATAGCGGCTAAAATTAGGTGCAGCCACACACCGGTGGTTAAACTTAGGTGTATCCTATTTATCATCGGCTAGAACTAGGTTTTCAGTTCAGTTGTTTTGAGATTCTAATTTTGCGTTTCCCGGTTGATTCGATTACATGGAATAAATAAAAGACAGGGATGTTTAAGTGACATTTATTGTTTATTATTTGACAGGAAAATATCTTTTAACAAAAAAGGCGTTATTACAAGTAATTAAAACACAAAATATTATAAATCTTTTCTTTATAAACTAACAGAACTAGACATCTTTGGCGCAAAGATAAAAAAAATAAACATAAAAAATAAAGTTTTACTTCTTAACTATGAAAAAATCAACTAAGTCTTTGTTCTCTTCTCTCATATTTTTAAAACAAATAGGAATTAGGATAACTTTTTAACTCAGTTTTAATAATTATACAAAAATCAACAAACTCTCATAATATGTGATAGTATGTTGCAAGAATGTCTATCACTTATTTGAACAAGATAAATTTGAATGGCATTTGAAGTTACACAAAATACCGGCTGCTTTACAGAGGCACTTTCTATTACCACATTTAGTTTTGCAGTGGCATCCTATTGTCCTCCAGTTGTAGATTGGGCATTAGCAATTTGGCGTACCTAATGATTTTTTTTCGGGAGAAACAATATGAATATCTAAAAATCTACCGGGGTGATGATACAAAATCGAATCAATCAGGAAACGCAAGATACGAATCTCAAAATAAAACCAAAATCCTTAACTGAACTGAAAACCTAGTTCTAGCCGATAATAAATAGGATGCACCTAAGTTTAACCACCAGTGAGCGGCTGTACCTAGTTCGAGCCGCTATAATGAAGGCTAAACCTAGTTGTAACCGAAGATAAGTAGGATATACCTAAGTTTAACCGCATGTGGCGGGCTGCACCTAGTTGTAGCCGGGTAATACTAGGTGTAGCCGCACTTCGGCTATTAGCCGTAACATATTTACTTTTTGAGTACTCCATTATTAGGAAGATGAATTGGTTTTTTAGTATGTCTATTCCGAAAAAATATACGGTTCCCGCGCGATAAAACGCACCTGCAGCTCTTCTAATGCCGCGAATGTCCATGGGCGACGGTAGTTGCTTTCCATCAGGTGACCCGTTTGCTAGTTTGCCCCCCTTATTTTATTTTTTAAAAATCAGAACATCGTTATTTTTTAATATCTTTTTTTAAATATCTATGGACGCTTCACACCACGTCAGTCTGGCCCCGTGCTAAGTACCTAAAGGACTTGTGTTACAGGTATCAGACAACGGAAATATATTTAATATTTTTATACTATACATATATTTAAGATTTTTATTATATCATACACATATTTAATACACATCCAGACCCGGGAACATTGAAAACTTTTTTTCCGTCGGCGGGATTCGAACCCGCTACCACCGGCTTGAGCTACCAACGCGCTCACCACTGAGCCACAGAGGTCGTCGTTATTCGCGAGCAACATCTAGTAAACAATATATTCCAAGCATTTTATTTTATTACTTGTTGGTTTTATTATATATTTCCACTCAAACGTTGTTACGATCTTATCCCGTCTATAACGAATGTGGGAAATTACATGAGGCGCCAGATATTTGATATTGTGCTATAATATAATCAATAATCATCATTCGTGGAACTCTCTTTACTCATTTCCTTCCTTTCTTGTTCACTTTTTAAGGAGACATGTTATTTATAGAACTGCCCTAATAATAATAGACTACCACTGCAGGGCTACTCTACTCTCTACTCATCCGACTTTAATGAATGAGGTGTCTATAGTATATAAATTATTATTATTATTGTAAAAGCAGCCCGAGTTGCTTTTTATATTAGGCTATTTGACACAACTTCGACGACCTCTGTGGCTCAGTGGTGAGCGCGTTGGTAGCTCAAGCAGGGGGTCGCGGGTTCGTATCCCGCCGACGGAACAAAAAAGTTTTCAATGTTCCCGGGTCTGGATGTGTATTAAATATGTGTATTATATAATAAAAATCTTAAATATATGTATAGTATAAAAGTATTAAATATATTTCCGTTGTCTGGTACCTGTAACACAAGTCCTTTAGGTACTTAGCACGGGGCCAGACTGACGTGGTGTGAAGCGTCCATAGATATTATATTATATTATATATTATAACTTGCTAGTTTTTATTATTTGTAACGACACGTACATAGAAAAATTTTGATTGTAGTTGGAAATCGGCTCGTACGGCGCGTAGATTATATTGTAACTATTAGCTTTAGAGAAACGCAAAAAGTTGTCCGCAACTTCTTTGCCGGGGAAGTTTTATCCGCGGGAACCATACATTTTTAATATGAATTTTTATTTCATTAATATCGGTTAAAAGATTTACTCGTCCGTGTCTCTACTGTGTAAACTGCAGAGGATAGACGGACAGAAAGACAGTTCTAGTATTCGTTATTTTGATTTTCAAAGGCCTTAAAATATCTATAAAGTCACATACTTCTTTATTTATCTATCGTTCATATTATACGTAGTAACTTTATACATAATATCCGATCTCAAGCTCCCGAGTCCCGAGTTAAACTAAACACACGTAGCATCTCATAACTATTCGATATTTATTGTAATTGTTTTCGGCCGGGAATTATTACACAGATACGTACCTGAACAAACATTAGGGGGATATTTATTGCCGTTTTCTATCTAAACGTTTATTGTGGATCGCATTTTTGCCATTTTTCTCTCAACTACGTATACCCACAAATAAATGTAGAGGAAAGGTAGAGAAGGTTTATATTTCATTTGTATTTACTCTTTGCGTCTTCAAGAATCTTTACTGTATTACCTACTACTAGGTAAATTCTTACAGTTGCGGTAGGAAGATACTCGTAATATGCAGATGAGTATCTGCAGTTTGAAATTAGTAATTCATGAAAAACATAATCATTAATCACTAACAATTATAAGTATCTTTTTTATTAAAAGTACCTACTGAATTATTGTTCACAGGATTAGATTCGGTTATAGAAATAAATATTTCAAAACTAACAAATGTATTACAACATACTTTAAACAACAGCAGCTGGGACACGTTGAAAAACGTCCGCAGCGCGTGTTGTCATTATTAATTTAAACTTTCATTTGTTTCAGAAACAAACATGAGAACATACAAAATAAATGAGTCTCTGACCTGACGAAGAAACACGAATTTAAAATGGGCAAGGGGGTGAAGACCGTGAACTGGGAGACTGAATCTCTGATGGGCTCGGCGCCGCCGCCCTCGAGATGGGAGCGGTTGTTCCCGAGAGCGGTGTTGTCACATGTTGGGCTCTTCGTAGCTCTCATGTTGTATACTGCAGGCGGGGGCTTGGTGAGTGCAGTTTTCTTCTTATAATGGAGATTTTCGGATTTCTACAGGGCGATTCACGATTCCCGTTCGGAACGGATTTGGAAATTGTACCGTGCGGTCATTGGTCAATGCCTAGCGCGGCGAGCGTTTATTGGATGTCGCGCGATGAAGTTTCCGAATCCGAGTCGAATTACGCATTATGAATCAGGGCCAACTCCAAGTCCTATGGGGTGACTGTAATGGTGCGCTTATACGGGCAACTAAAATTGCTCAACTTCAGTCAATTCTCGTCAACTTTGACGTCACGACTACATCAAGCAATTTGCGGCAACAAGCAGCAATATTGCGCAAGTAATAATGAGTGATGTGGTCATCGAATATATTTTGAGCGATAAGACATTGAGCGATATGAAATAAATTGCTCCATATTGCTCCACAAATTGCTCCAGATCGCTCCATTCTTGTCGCCGAGCAATTGTTGTCCGTATAAGCGAATCTTAAGAGCACGGCTAAATATTGACCATCTAAAAACTTTACTTTAATAATAATTAATTAGACAACATGACGTTGGAGAAGATACTTCACCGGTAATTACCGCTATACATATAGATGAATTGGGATTTGGGGAATGGGGGATTGGGAAACCATGTGACTTCCCAAGGTGATTAGTAACGGCTCGTCCACATTTGTATCATTTGCGCGATCAGATCTCCGATCAGATCTCCGTCGCGATCGTCGCGCCGTATCAAGTATGGGTATCATAGTGTGGACGCCTATTAGATCATTCTGCCGATCATGCGCGTATTTGATACGACACGTATCAGATACGCGGTTAATAGCGATCGGGGCGTATCATGATACGCGTATCATTTTGATACGCTTCGATGGTACGCGACGGAGATCTGATCGGAGATCTGATCGCGCAAATGATACAAATATGTGGACGCACCTTTAAGCGATTTGCGCATGGAAAATCAATGTGTTCAACCGTAGGTTCAACCCCATTGTAAATTGTCGCGATAGTTGTAAAATTCGTTTTCATTTCACCAGTCATAATAAGCTAAAAGATAACCATGTGACTTCCCGAGGTGATTAGTGAAGCTATTTGCGCATGGAAAATCAATGTGTTCAACCGTGGTTCAACCACATTGTTAATTTTGGTCGGATAGTTGTAAAATTCGTTTCCATTTCACCAGTCATAATAAGCTGCCAAAGGTTATTTGTATTACGCTGGGCGGCGGGCGCCGGGCGGGCGACAGTTTCGACGTGGATTTATTCCCTGGGGCGGTATCAACCACGTTCACTCTACTAGATATTGAAAACTACCTGTGGATAGAGGTGACACTTGATAAATTAGGGTCCCATTCGAATGGCCTTGTTTAATTTACTTCCCAACCACGGTACTTTAACATTATGGTTTATAGTAATTTATACAGATTGAGTTGATTTAATCCTTCGATCGCGGATTCTTGGAAATGCTATTGTATTCTATTGTTGTTGCGATCACCGGTGCTATTATGGGGCTTGAAGGATTAATCTCGATTAAATAAAATATCGTTGTCCTCTAATTAAAACTGTTATTTATAAAAAATATAAATTAGATAGGTTCAGGATAATTCATTATTTGTAATAATAGGTGTAAACGTAGCTTAAACCTTAGGCACTTTGCCTTTGAAGAGTGCGAACTGCGAACCAAAGACGTCCTATTGGTTTCATGTGCGGACTCTACACTCGCGGCGCGAAAGCCCGCGAAGGCCGCGAACCGCGAGTGTGGAGGGTTTCACGGCTTCGTGTTCGCGCTTCGCGCCTTCGTATTTGTTCGAATCGTGTTCACAGCGCGTAGCATCCGTGAATCGCGGCCGCAATTCGCGCCGCGAGTGTAGAGCCCGCATTCGAATCGTGTTCCCGCACTACACTCGCGGCGCGAAAGCCCGCGAAGGCCGCGTACCGCGAGTGTGGAGGGTTTCGCGGCTTCGTGTTCGCGCTTCGCGGCTTCGTATTTGCTCGAATCGTGTTCACGGCGCGATTCGCGGCCGCAATTCACGCCGCGAGTGTAGAGCCCGCAGAACAAATACGACGCCGCGTAGCGCGAACACGAAGCCGCGAAACCCTCCAAATTTGCGGTTCGCGGCCTTCGCGGGCTTTCGCGCCGCGAGTGTAGAGCCCGCATTATGTCAATGGTGCGAAGTGCGAACCTCTTTTTAATCTATGATTTGATCAAAACTTAAAGACAAGGAGGTCTCGTTTATGGTAAGTACTGTCATAATATATTATCACTGCCATGTTTTGTTTGGACAAAATTAGAAATCATAGAGAAATATGTTAGAAATGAAATTGAACAAATTAGATGAAAAATAGTAAAAATACGGAAAAATGTGTTTCGTATTCCATTGAGGATCACGTAAATTATAAAAAGAATTTGACTACGTTAAAGAAAGAATTCGTCGAAAAATATTCGGCAGATATAAAGTATGACAAATCTGCGGAGGACTTCGAAATTGTTAAGACTCTGGGAGTCGGGTCGTTCGGCACGGTGCTACTCGTACGTGACAGGGCGACCCTCGAGTTCCACGCCATGAAGGCTTTGGAGAAATCGGCGGTCATGACGAGGAATTTCTTGCAACCGCTGACAGTAGAGAAGAAAGTCATGGAGAGCATGTCCTTCCCGTTCGTGATGACGCTAGATTTCTGCTGCAAAGATAATCTGTACGTGTACTTAATTCTGCCGCATCAGGCCGGCGGAGATCTTCTGGGTTTGATGAAAAAAATGGGCGAATTCTCCGAGCCGGTCGCGCAGTTCTACGCGGCCCAAGTCGTGCTAGCCCTGGAATATCTACACCATTTGAACGTCGTCCACAGGGATGTGAAGCCGGAAAACATATTTATTAACGTGTCCGGATACATTAAACTCGGCGATTACGGTTTCTGCAAAATAATAAAGAAGCGAACGTTCACGCTGTGCGGGACACCCGAGTACATCGCCCCGGAGATCATTCTCTCGAAGGGATACACGTTCTCGGTGGACTGGTGGTCGCTGGGGGTGCTGATATTCGAGATGATCGCCGGCTACCCGCCGTTCTACAGTAACGATCATGGGAGCTTGTACAATAAAATCGTGGCCGGTGAGTACAAGGCGCCGTACCACATGACGTCGATGTGCAAGTCGATCGTCAGAAGTTTTCTAGTGGTCAATCCCAGTAAGCGAATCGGTTCGCAGAGAAATGGAGTCTACGATATTAAGGTTCACGATTGGTTCGGCGATTGCAGCTGGGAGGACCTGCTGCACCAGCGCCTGACCCCACCGTACACTCCACCCTGCGAAGAAATCGAAGATGCATCCAATTTTCCGAAATGTCCGGACGTTAAATTGAAAAAATCAGCTGTGTGCCTGTATAAAAAGGAATTTGAAAGTTTTTAATTAAAAAGACAAAGTTTATAATGATATGAATTTCGCCTTTCTTGTGTTCAAACTTTTTAAATTTATTTCACTAGTGAACCTCGTTTGCCTCGACGAACTAAATGTAGCATTATTTTTAGGATAATATTGTGAAGGTCTATTCCATATTCTCCCGTTCTCTCAAATTAATATACGAATTTTATAGATTATGATTATTAAAAACATGTAAAGTTTGTAATAAAAGTATTATCGTTTGAACATTTAATTTTCCTAAAGCATCGTAGGACATTGCCATCAGATTAATATATTTTAACAAAGTGGTCTCTGTATATCACATTCCCAGCAGGAGTAACGGTTGACAGCGCATAATTCATAATTTATGTTCTGGGGACTATTCTCATACCCTCTTCAATCGACTATAAAGATTCAAGAACGAGAATTGGGCCCTGATTTTTGACGTGAGAACGTCTTATAATTCGATGGCCGACTGCGCGCACGAAAAAACATGACGCAATATGTGGCGTTACCTCGCTCTGAGGCGTTCCATTTAAGGCTATGACGTTGTCACGTTCAACTATCGTCAGTACACCGCACAGAGCACCGTACAGTCGGGGAAAATTGTGCTAAGCAGAAATGTACAGTCGGGGAAATGAATTGTTTAGCAGAAATGTACAGTCGGGGAAAATTGTGCTAAGCAGAAATGTACAGTCGGGGAAATGAGTTGCTTAGCAGAAATGTACAGTCGGGGAAATCAGTTGTTTAGCAGAAATGCACAGTCGGGGAAAATTGTGCTAAGCAGAAATGCACAGTCGGGAAATGAGTTGTTTAGCAGAAATGTACAGTCGGGGAAAATTGTGCTAAGCAGAAATGTACAGTCGGGGAAATGAGTTTCGTTCGTTTAGAGAGTCCGGCTGCACGCACGAAAAAACATGACTCATGCGGCGTCACCTCGCTCTGAAGCGTTCCATTTAAGGCTTGAAGTGCAAGCGAGAGCGCGGAACGAGCGACAAAGAGGCACGTTGTCACGTTCAACTATCGTCAGTAAACCGACTTTACAGACAACCGTTTTTATTTTTTCCAAAGGTGTTTCGAGCGTTGGAGTACCCGGCTGAGATGTCGAAGCAGGAGTACATGCGGGACCGCATCCTCACACAGAGATGGAACCTCATAAGAGTGATCTCGGATTACAACGTCAACAGAACCGTGGACATCAACATAGAGAAGTTACTAAGTGATCAATTAGCCGCTTATGAAAGAGTAAGTAAACAATTATACGAAATATATTTGGACAAAGAGCCCAAAAATTTGATCTGCAATTAGACATCTCTAGGAATGAATAGGAATGAAAAAAATATATTTAAACGCAATGTAATGGCGTAGAAACTAATATTTTGTTCGAGTTTAACATAACATCTTATATCCATTATCCATGCACAAAACGGTTTATATCGATGTTAGATTTTGGTTTTATAGCCGCCCATAAAATAATATAAACTCAATATAAATAGCCCGTACTTCTTGAAGCTCAAACTTCCTTAACTACAAATAACTTGTTGCAAAAGTTGTTCTAGTTATACTAAAGTGTTTACTATTCTGTTTGTTCTATTTTGTAAGCTGTGGAAAAAATACTTACCTACGTGAAATTCTTTATAGAAAAGCGACAAAATCATTTTTAAATACTATTTTTCTGTTGTAATTTTCCTGGAGTAAAAGTTTTTCCTGGAGATGGTTCTAAACTGAATTGCCAACTTGTATAACACACGTCGCACACACTTACGTTGGAAGTAAATATTTGATACAAATATATAACAGATTTTATGTAATTTTGTAGGTGTTGGAAGACGCCTGCGGCAGCGGCCTTGCATTTCAAGTGGAAAGGAATTTTCCTCAATCAGAAGAAAAGTGGAGTATATTACAAGCTGTATTTTTCTCGTCGACTGTGCTCACTACAATAGGTGTGTACGTTCATGTAAGCATGAATTGTATATTTTGTTTCGAATTTTCTTTTGTTTTTATAATAGGATCGTTACGGTGGGAAGCACACGAAAAACGTAATATTTTCTTTGAAATTGGCGGACTTTCAATCGTGTTCCCAATTTCGGACCGAAACTTTTTGTTTTCCTAACATCATTAGATGTCTTTGTTATATCGGCAACAATCGTTACGTGCCTGTTTTGAAAATATTTTATTCATGGTCCATTGTACTGGTGAGTTACCGAGTTCCAGGCGCTCATTATGAAGCTGCGAGTGCTATTTAATGAATATGGATTCCGAACCTTCGGGTTTATTTACGGTTATTCGGCTGAACCGTAGTACGTTACGAAAATGCCGCCAAAACGTGCTCATTTTATTTTGGGGCTTTTCCCGAGAGAAAAACACGAATTTGAGGATATTTCGAGAAGTGCATTTCATAAATCACGCCTTCACGACCGAAGAATGCGTTACACATACCTACTCGTATCTATAAATAAAAGTATAAAATTATGGCTCTCGTTTTAAGAGATTTTGCGTATCTCCCGAAACAGCGGATGGTAATGAGGGAATAAATCAGGAATTATCCTCTCGTGCAAAATATGGGGTAGATTTTTCATTTAACTCAAGAATGCAGCTGTTACCTCGTACTTTCCATCTCGACACTAAAATAGATACAATATTTTATAAAGTTCTAGGAAAATGGACGTGAAAATGTTTTCAATACATCGTGCGATTGATATACTGCAATGGACTACGTATTTATTAGCATGCACAAAAATTGCTTTTGCTTACCGGTTTTTATGCTGCAAACTATTAGGTGCTGTACCCTACGGTTTGAAAAAAAATCCCTACCACAAAAAATCATCATCATCATCATCATCACTATAATCGTCGGTGAACACAAGTGGTTTCCAGGTTACGGGAACATAGTGCCGGTGACCTTCTGGGGGCGACTGTTCTGCATCGCGTACGCGCTGGTCGGTATTCCGCTGACGCTGACGGTCATCGCTGACCTGGGCAGGGTGTTCGCTACCGTCGTGTCCGTTGTCGCCAAGCAGCTGCCGACGATGCCGAGTAAGACCTCAAGCCATTTAGCCAAGATTTTTTCTCCATCGCTTCTATGTAGAATTGCCGATCAAAATGTATGGGAATTGACGTTGACGTTCGACTCGTCAAAATATATCAATTCCATACAATATTAAGAAAACGTCTCGGCTACAGGCCCAGTGCCAGCTTGGCATGCCAGGCTTCGATATTTTGTATAAAAAACATTCGAGGCATGATTATTTTATAGGAAAGTCCCTTCCACTACCTACATGAAGGGCTTTTTTCAGAACATTACACAGCGCGTGATTTTCTCAAATAGTTCGAATGAGTCGATTTCGATCATAGAATGGATGCAGAGAATCGTGGTCTGTAAAGTGCGCCGTGAATGTGATCTAATGTAGATTTCAGTTTTTAGTCCAATTTTGTTCAAGTTATCATTTTTTTATAGGACGTTTTTAAATATTTTCTTATTCGAATATTGCTTCTATTACTTTTAGAATTCTGCACCCGCGTGTCGGATGCAAACCCGGCGGGTCAGAGATCGTTGTACGCGTTTTGGGCTGTCGGCTTCCTATTCCTGTACCTGTCCGCTGGGGCTCTGCTGTTCAAAATGTGGGAGGATGACTGGAGCTTCTACGACGGATTCTATTTCTGTTTCATAACGATGACGACCATTGGATTTGGAGATCTTGTGCCGAGTAAGTATAGCTGTGAAGTGTGACTTCTTTATTAATTAGGTGAATTGGAACTTAACCCTTCAAGCCCCTTATGGACACCGGTGACCGTGACAACAATGGATTTCCAAGAATTCGCAATCGAAGGATTAATCTAGCTATCAGAAATAAAACCCATTATCCTTTTGGAAGTCGGTTAAAAAGAAGATAACGAACATGGACACGAATTGTTAAATGGCTTCATTAAATCAAAAAAAAAAACTGCCGACCGTACTCGACAAAATGCTAATTGCACACACATTTATCATCGAGAAATGAATAACGGTACTACTAACTACTGACAAAATATCTGTTTTAATTATTGTAAGTTGCAACACTCACGCATGCGAGGCGGTCTGTGGCGAGCTTTATGAGCTCGTACACATCAAACAGTACGAAATATTTGAGGGGAATGCTAGTTAGATATTCATGTTTGAGTATCATCTCAGTCATTAAACAAAAGTACTTACTTAATTTATGTACTACAGTCTACATGTAACAAGGGTAGGCAGCCAAATAAAAAAATTTCTGGAATATATTTTATCGTTCCCTGCAGTGAACCGTTAAATTGCCTAGACAGGGTAGCCTTATGTAAGATTTCACCGCGCATTTAGTATTCTCGTACTTCCAGAACGGCCGAAGTACATGCTGCTGTGCACACTGTACATACTTATCGGCTTGGCACTGACTTCGACAATTATCGAGCTGGTGCGGCGGCAGTATGCCAGGTCCTGGCAGCAGCTGCGGGCGCTGTCGGGCCCGCTGGCAGACACGTTGCGGAGACTGGGCGACGCCGGCCGCGGAGTCGACGTGTCTGCGCTCCAGAACGATCTACGGAAGGTCCTGACTATCGTGAGTAGCCTTGGCCTTATTGAATGCGTGTAATCGAAAAATTAGGGTGAGCGCTCACTTCTAACGCGACAGACTTAAGTGGCTTAAGTATAAAAAATGCGCTAATGAGCGTATAGAAGTGCAAATTTTGATGAAATCGTTTTCATATTTATTCTGGAAAGTTGTGTAAAATCCTAGAACCTGTTACCTAAATATTGTCCTTGGCGAATGTGCTTATTATTTTTTATATTATTTAAGTTATAGTACCTTATATATGATTTACGTGTCTGGTTAATTTAAACTTGTTTCATTATTTCTTATCAGTTAAAGGCTTTGTTTATACTTAATACCGTCTGGACACGAAACGAATATTTAAACCTCGACTGTTTTTTTTAATTGAAACGTAATTAAACCAAAAATCTACTAACTGATAAAATGGCACTGAAACGCATAACGTAACAAGCAGTAATGAGGTTAATCTAAACTATACATTTTATAATTAAGAAAATACCTTAAACATGTTCAATAATTTATCTTCTGCTAGCATAAAAAGATCCTCTAAAAATAATCGCGTCTTATAATGGGGCGTATTTATCAATTCGAATCGAAATTGTTTACGCACTGTCCGTAACAGATCTTGTTAGATGTCTAACATCTAACATCTCTCACATCCCGCACTACGGTAAAGTGCCGACAACTAGATGAAATACACGCTCATTTAATGATTGCGAAAAGATTGATATTCTCAGTGATATTTTGTATTTGTGCGCTGAAATGGACTTGGCTGGTCCAATGTTATTTTCATTTTTCATTATAGCTCTGTTGCTTTAAAAATTGGCTGAAAAAATTATTTAAGTTTATGTACTCCGTATTTATGTCTCCAGGCTTTTTCATATTATTATTGTGATAATTCATATTAAAGTTACTCTGAAATTTATATTAGGTACAATATAATCAGTATTAATCAGTAATGGGATTAATGTGACCACAGAGTAAATATAATACCTATAGTTAATTATTTTCTAAGAATATTCTTAACTTTACATTATTATTTTTAACAAAAAATTAAAACCGACTTCCAAGGTAAAAACAATAATAACATTAATATGAACTAAAAAGTATTAAATAATTTTTCCTATCTAATAGTGCCTTTTTCCGAATTCAGCTAAACCTCAACTATTTCTGTACTCAATCTTCATTATTTTGAAGTCGGTACCAGATAGCTGAGTCTTCAGTTCTCTAACAGAATATTTGAAACTTTTGGAACTGGCACCGACTTCAAAATTATGCCGCCGACGCCTCTGCGGCGCCGACCGCCGTGTATAAACAGCCTATTGGTGTTGTTATACAGTACATAATTACATATTATTATTGTATCCATACCTATGCCTTGTACACTATTATCTATTCTGTGCCATGAGACATTGGTGACCTTAACACGACGTGGTAATGATGATGATGGTGATGACGATGATGATGATGATGAATTTGAATTACATAGTAGCATACGCTTTCTGTTCTTATAACAATGCCGAAACTCCCAAACGTGTATCTATAAGGAGTCAGGAGTTCTCTCAGCTTCTTCGAAACCATGGTATACCTTGAGCCAATATTTGACTTTTTGGTAGCATATTCTTAGTACACTTTACATAAAACCAAAATCACTATATGTTTCCATATAAATTTCGAGGAGTTCCCTCGATTACTCATGGATCCCATCATCAGGTCACCACTTTTGTGAACATGGTACCAAATTGGAGTGAAACCTAATACAACAAAACAAAAATTTCGAAAATATAACAATATAAAATATAAAAATATAACACAGCCGAACATATAACCTCCTCGTTTTTTGGAAGTCGGTTAATAATATCCCCAAACACGGCTCGAAGAAACGAGATGATATGCAAAAAGATACCTGAGTGCAAAACCTGATTTATGACGGCCTTCACCTTGTTCGTTTTGGCCATAGCGGAAAATTTTGGCACAAAAATGTTAGATAGGTCAGTCAATTCATTAGCGCATATCCTATTAGCTTATCAGAGAAGAAATTTTCGCCTTCACAATATATATTCTGTGCCTTCACATAAAAGATAATATTTTTCTGCAGACTTAAATTTCTCGTCTCCTAATTCTTAATTCTAATATCTACACCAACTCTTTACATATTCGCTGAATGTTCTTCGAGAAATTTTATATTTAAACTAGCTGTTGCCCGCGACTTCGTACGCGTTAACATAGTATAATAACAAAGATGGATAGCTTTCCCCTTTTTGTGGTTCCTTATACAAAGGGTAAAAACGGGACCCTATTTAAGCAAACGTCAAACGCAAACGTCAAAAAACTTTCATGTTTCTAACTCAAGAAACGATGGACTTTCATTGAATCTTTCTACCCCAATTTCACCCCCTTGGGGGTAGAATTACCAGAAACGCTTAAATACGTATCCATTCATTTTTAATCAGTAGCACAAAAATAAAGTTTCATGTTTCTAACTCAAGAAATGACGGACTTTCATTCAAACTTTCAACCCCAATTTCACCCCCTTGGGGGTAGAATTTCCAAAAACGCTTAAATACCTATCCATTCATTTTTAATCAGTAGTCCAAAAATAAACTTTCATGTTCCTAACTTGAGAAATGACGGACTTTCATTTAAACTTTCAACCCCTATTTCACCCCCTTGGAGGTAGAATTTCCAAAAACGCTTAAGCACGTATTCAATCATTTTTAATCAGTAGCCCAAACATAAAATTTCAAGTTTCTTACTTAAGAAATAACGGAATATCATTCAAACTTTCAACCCCAATTTCACCCCTTGGGGGTAGAATTTCCAAAAAAGCTTAAATAAGTATCCATTCATTTTTAATCAGTAACCCAAAAATAAAGTTTCTTGTTTCTAACTCAAGAAATGACGGACTTTCATTTAAACTTTCAACCCCTATTTCACCCCCTTGGAGGTAGAATTTCCAAAAACGCTTAAGCACGTATTCAATCATTTTTAATCAGTAGCCCAAACATAAAATTTCAAGTTTCTTACTTAAGAAATAACGGAATATCATTCAAACTTTCAACCCCAATTTCACCCCTTGGGGGTAGAATTTCCAAAAAAGCTTAAATACGTATCCATTCATTTTTAATCAGTAACCCAAAAATAAAGTTTCTTGTTTCTAACTCAAGAAATGACGGAATTTCATTCAAACTTTCAACCCCAATTTTACCTCTTTGGGGGTAGAATTTCCAAAAACGCTTAAATACGTATCCATTCATTTTTAATCAGTAACCCAAAAATAAAGTTTCATGTTTCTAACTCAAGAAATGACGGACTTTCATTCAAACTTTCAACCCCGATTTCACCCCCTTGGGGGTAGAATTTCCAAAAACGCATAAATACCTATCCATTCATTTTTAATCAGCAGTCCAAAAAAAAAAACTTTCATGTTCCTAACTTAAGAAATGACGGACTTTCATTCAAACTTTCAACCCCTATTTCACCCCCTTCGGGGCAAAATTTTCGAAATTCCTTCCTTAGTGGGTGTCTACTTAATAAAACAACCCTACCCACCAAATTTTGTGGCTGTAACTTTGACAGTTTTTGCTCAGCGATGATGAATCAGTCAGTCAGTCAGTCAGTCAGCCAGTCAGTCAGTCAGGACATGTAATTTTATAAGTATAGATAAGGAATACTACTGAGGGAATTTTCTCACACCCCGTCTTTTAAAATATTCGTTGAACGTTCTTTTAAATTACCGATCCTATGAAGCGAAAAATAAAATTGTCTCGTCTAATTGATTGTGCTTCACGCTGTTTGCTCGACGCGGGTCGATACTTCAATGGTGAAAGGGTGGCCCCTTACGGGTTTACAGCCCCATAAAACGCACCAAGTCCAAACACTAAACAGTGTGAAATGCCCGAAATAAGCAATTGACCTTTTTTCAGAAAATCATTGCAGATATAGGTAACTGTCCAAAATGATCTATAATATAAATCCAAATCATCAAATCGTAATCTCCAAAGTATTAATATTATAAAGTCTACTTAATATTATGCAATAAAAAATACAATTTTTTGTCAAAACATAATATCTATACATATAATAAATCTGTAGAAATGTCAATTCTGTACATTAAAGATATTCAAAAAATAATAAGCGGAAGGTGTCACAATATCGCTATAGAAGCCGAAAAGTTAGTTAGTTTTTTGTCTGTCTGTCTGTCTGTCTGTCTGTCTGTCTGTCTGTCTGTCTGTATGTTTGTTCCGGCATCACACGAAAACTACTGATCCGATTTGAATGCGGTTTTCGCAGATATATTTGTCTTCTTCCAACTTAACATCTGGTGTATAAAAAAATTTCTCCCCACCCCTCTAAAGGGACGAAAGAAGGGGTCAGATTTTGTGTAAGACTTTTGCTTTAACACGAAAACTACTGATCCGATTTGGATGCGGTTTTCACAGATATATTTGTCTTCTTCCAAATTAATATCTGGTGTATAAAATTTTTCCCCCCACCCCTCTAAAGGGACGAAAGAGGGGGTCAGGTTTTGTATAAGACTTTTGCTTTAACACGAAAACTACTGATCCGATTTGCATACGGTTTTCGCAGATATATTTGCCTCCTTCCAACTCAACATCCATATATAACTCAATATCCATAGTATAAAAATTACCCCCCACCCCACTAAGGGGACCAAAGAGGGGTTTTGTATCAAACTTTTTTCTTTAATGGACTTACTTCATATTATTAACTGTTTTTCCAGCTTAACATCTGGTGTATAAAATTTTTCCCCCCACCCCTCTTAGGGGACAAAAGAGGGGGTAAGATTTTGTGTCAACTGATGAAGTAGAAATATTTTAAATGGCAAAACAATGTTTGCCGGGACAGCTAGTCCATAATAATTACCGAAGTTACAAAAGGTAGACGGCCGGACAGACGAACAGAGCTTTATAAGGGTTTCGTGCAGCTCCCACGGAACTCTAAAACGTAGTGAGTAATGACTATATTTTGATGATGTAATTGTCATAGTAAGGTGGAACTATATAGAATATTTTGTACCTCTTAATAAAAGTAGGCAATATCTAGCTTCCATTTGACTTTACCAAAGTTCGACGTAGTTTACAGAATCGTAGGCACAGCTTATCAATAAAACTCAGTTATATATTTACAAATAGCTCGTGATGTAAAATTATATGAAATATTGAATGGCACAGGATATTTACGACCGGCAGACATAAAGTTGTTAAAGTGCGTCAGTGTTCGCGACCTTCGGGAGTATTACGTGTCAATGTTTGATAGATATTTCGACATCTACAACCAGATTTAAAGATAGCAAACGATAGCATATAAATCTGACGGATAAACCGCGCTGTAGGCTACCCATAAAATATATAGAATCGTTTCGGTTGCGTATCGGCGAAGCTTAGGGGCTCTTAGTGGTAAAGAATATTTTACGGCTTAATACGCGTAAGAGATAAAACATGGATAAAAATACTTTATCTCTTTCATCATTCTTTCAAAAACTTTGAAAATCCATTATGTGAATGTATTGCCTATCATTGGTCACTGAAATGGCGCAAAACTTTATTAGAATTTTCATCGCAATCTGCTTGGACATTCAGTTTTAGTGATTTATTTTTGTAATCTGGAAAATGTTTTTGATACCATATAGAATATCAAAATAGTAGAAAACAACAGGACTGTTCATCAACACGTATTTTTGGGAAAAGACCACTTTATTCGACCTAAATTATTGTATAATTTTGGACGAATAAAAGTGGTCTTTCCCGATAGCAGTCATTTTGCGCATCCGAAGACGTCATACTTCATAGTCATAAATATCTACATCTAGAAATGAAAACTATCTAGAGTATCTAAAAGATAGTAGTAGATTCGACTAGATAGTTGAATGAGCTGTACATTTCAGTCGCATTTATAACACATTGTTTCGTGTTGCTGGGGTATGGTAATTTGTTACCACAGTAACAGGCTGCCTTTTGATTTCTTCGTAATATTAGAGTTTACGTGTGCTTAAAGTGAATTAGAATCAGTATGTAACGCTTACAAGAAGATTTTTAAATTATATCCAGGAATATTATTATTTCTAGTGTTAGTGTTAAGGCCCTGTATTCCCAGAAGCGGACGATTTTCAAGATTTAAAAGTGAATTCAATCGAGTCAAAAAAACGAGAATCCCTAGATATATTCTTTGTGCTTCGTGCAGTACAAAAATTACCTGAAAATTCCAAGTAATTTGAACATACTATGGCAATTTCGTTAAAAGAAGAGGTAACTTAGGGATTTTTTTCTATCGAGTGAAGTTTATGATATTATGTAATGGAATATAAATTCCAATGTGTTAGATCCTTAACTAACACATATATTTTTTTCAGAATTTAAATTACTATATTTTTATGTCTCCTTGTCACTTTTAAATCTTGAAAATCGTCCCCTTCTGGGAATACAGGGCCTTAAGTGTGCTAAAGAAGGGTACCTTCTGAAAATATTTACCTTTTAAACCCATATTTAGACTATAACCTAAATGCGCGTCCATTCTCATGACACGTGACGTAATAAAACGTTCTTTTCCAGGTCACAATGCCCCGACTGAGCGGCGGACGTGACTCTCTCGCTGAGAAGAGGCAGCTGGAATTCGAGGTGGCTTTGGAGGCAGTAATACGAAACATGACACACCCCCTGCCCAAACAGAAACCACCGATTGTTCAAATTGTTATATACGAGTCTTCAGTCTAGTTTTAAGGATGAGTAAAAATAGAAGAAATGCATTTAGAAATGAGCACGCGCACAGCTATGAAATCATTATAAAAATTAACAAAGTGAATTTGCTGTTGATTAAGGAAATAACTTTGATATAACACATTGGACACGCTCCTTGTCCGCAATCGATCAAACTTATGCGTGTTTCTACATAATAAAATCAAGAAATTTACATGAAAAAAACAGGGTTGGGGACTACTGTGAGAAAATTATAAGCTTATACTAATGAAGCCGGATTTTTGATAATCGAAACACTTCAGTTGAATCATTTCCACGTAAAAGAATACTGTAGTTGTATGGAGTAATCATTGCTGCGCCCTTTTTTATTTAAGACCACAAAATCTTTTACTTTTATAAAGTCGTGATGAAATCGTTTGGCTGATATTAGAGCGTTACATGATAAAAAATCACTGAAATTCAGTGAAGGAAGCTTTAAACTGATTATTTTGATTTATTATTTGTTATTTTTTAAAAAGCCTGTTTCCTACTTAAAAATTAAATACACTTACTGAAACGTTGCTTATGTTATTTAATTATTTGCCCGAATGCCTGATTATAAAAAAGTCTAGAGTCTAACTTCAAGAGTTACCCACTTTATCTACTTACGTCTTCAATCTGCAGATAGCTATCAACATTTTTCGAAAGTTTTATCACTCAGTATAGGTAAAGTACGATTGTGAATGTCCGAACTTGAGTTGAGAGACTGGGTTGTTTCCTTCATACCATTAAAAAGTCCCGGTTAACGCTATTTCTAAATATATGTAACTCAAAGGTGACTGACTGACTGACTGACTTACATAGTGATCTATCACCGCACAGCCCAAACCGCTGGACGGATCGGGCTGTGGCGTGCAGGTAGATGTTATGACGTAGGCATCCGCTAAGAAAGGATTTTGATCAATTCTACTCCCTAGGGGTTAAAATAGGGGATGAAAGTTTGTTGGTATATAATAAACTTATTAATGCGAGCGAAGCCGCCGGCAAAAGCTACTATAGCTATAAGACTATGGAATAAGGTAAAAAAATACATATAATTTTAACCCAATTTTTGTCTGGACGATTTGCACCCAACATGAGAAATACTACATTATTTCTAGCTAGTTAATATATTGAAATGAATGCGGCGGATCTTAGGGCTAGTCACAGTAACAAATATATAGCCACTGAGGATTGAGGCTAGGCAACTGGGATTTAGCCGACACTGCTGATTTATATGTTGCGGCTTTATTTTAGATATAAGGTGCATTACTTACAACTTCGGAAGAAAAAAAAAATGGGGATATTCCGAAAATGGCAAATAATTACCAAACAGAAAGTAATTTTGTGCTCTGGCCACATTTACCGAGACGCCAATTTAATCACCTCCCCCGCTTCCTTTCCCTCGATCCGTCAGCCGGGAGTGCGTGTGCGCTGAGTTCATTTTTTCGCGCCAAGTGCAATTTTATGATTTTTTGGGATTATTGAAATTACCCCGTTTTGTTTTACACAGAAATTAGGTAAGTTACGTAATGTTTTGTTTGTTTTAAAGAAGCTTTGACGTTTTTTGCTTTCTTAAGAATAGGTACCTAATGTAGCTCTAGCTATGATTTTTAACAAACATTCTAAATAACCCCAGTGGGGTAAATTTGTTAACGAAATTTCCCCAATAATTTTTTCATAGTCCTTTACCTGCCTTTACCAACAAACATAAACGAATGAAAATACAGAGTCCAAACTTGACTCGACTCGTACAAATCATGTCGATTTTCGACATTGAGAGGTTTAAAACGTATTTTTGAATAGTGTAGAATCAATTTTTATTGTTGTTAAAATAAAAAAAACAACAGTCTTAAAGATTACCAATTATTTTCCGGGTTCCCAAAAACATTTTTTTTATTACTATCCAGCAAATGTTTCGTGAGTAGCTTCATTTTGATAAGACGAACAACAATTTCCTTTGTGTAAATTCTCGAAAGTGGTAGCTAACAGAGATAGAAAGTATTTAATATTTCTATTTGATGGTCCTAAAATATGGATTGTTCTATTAATTTTAGGACAAGGTTACTCTTGAATTTTATAACTATTAACCTATCAATATACAAAAAATCAGCTCGTTAGGGTTCCGTTTTAGTCGTTTTAGTTCATTAATCAACAAAACTTGGTTGACTACGGAACCCTAAAACACAACCCTAACCAGCTGATTTTTGTATATTGATAGGTTAATAGTTCTACCTCTGTTAGCTACCACTTTCAAGAATTTACGCAGAGGAAATTGTTGTTCGTCTTATCAAAATGAAGCTACTCACGAAATATTAGCTTGATTGTAATAAAAAAAATGTTCTAGGGAACCTGTACGACTATATAAAAATGGTTTAAGTGAAGAAGCCACTTTTATTATTTGCAGGTGTCAACTGCTCGGGTGCTGATTGCTGACGTGGTTTTTAAATGCAGAGCTAAGGCGCGCCTTTCCTCTGCAATTGAAAACTACTTCCTTTTTTTAATTTAGTTTTAATTTTGATTTAGCTATTTACGAGACTGAGTAAAAATTATTTTTATTTTTAACAAAAAATGTGTTCCTATTTTATTTCGTTAGTTATAGTTTTGCTGGGTATTAAATAAATACAATAATATCTAGTGTTGGCTTTTTTATTGTTCTTATCTATTTACTTCTTTGCTCCAAATGTTGAGGACATCTGCGTCCCCGATGGGGTAATTTCGAAAATTTTGCAGTCTAAAACTTAGTTTGGTGTCTTCTATGGCTTGTATGCACAATGTTTTTGTATGGGGTAAAATAGAATAAAAATAAATGTGTGCATTAAATGTATTTTTACATTAGGCCGTGTTTCGCTGTTATTCGAAATTACCCCTTGAGTTTTCGAAATTACCCATGAGAAGTAAAAATAGGGTTATATTTTAAAGGGGTAGTTAAACCAGAATCCGTAAATACTTTTGAACTAAAAAATATACAATTCACATGGAAATATGTTTATTATAACTAAAATGTTAGAGTTTAGGTAAAAATATATACAAATTCGTCTTCTAAAGTTGAAACAATGACACAATAGCTCACTCTTCCAAAAACTTTACGAGATTACCCCAATGCACCTTACTTAAATTATAAAGAGATTTCTTGGTTGGTACTGGCCCAGATTATAACGAGTTTCCAAATAGCGCTTAAAGTACCTAGGATCTGTACTCAAACAAGGCAAAATGCCAAAAAAACTGATCTGCTTAAAGGGGTGACAGACGTGCGAGTAAGTACGCGGGCTTATGGCTCGACGATCTTAATCGCCTGTGTATCAGCATTCTGATTTCAGCAAAGAGTCGCGAGCCGCGAGCCTGGGGATATGGTAATCCAGTTGAGCGATTCTCGTGTGTCACCGATGTCGAGCCGAGTAAGTTCGCGAACTTAAAACCCGCGTACTTTAAGTTCGTACGTCTATCAGTCCTTTTAGAAACGGGAATCTTGGAGAAAATATCCTGGGAGGCAAAATTGTAGTGCGAATAGGTCTGTCATACTCATCAGCTGTTCTTTCGTCATTACTGGGTATCTCATTAATTGGTAAACTTGAAATGTATGTGCAGATAACCAGTTTGAGTCAACAATATGTGGTAACGATCCTCCGCATTCACCCTGTAAGGAAATAGAGTGAGGAAACGGAACGGCTCGATTGTTATCGAACTTTAATGAGGCGTCCCTCGTCATAATATTATTTCTGTAGATATACCATAAAGGGATAGTACTAGGATACGGTATGGAGAAACTTTGAGTCCCAGGAAAGGACATAGGATACTTTTAATCTCAGAAAAATGTGCGGTTCCCGCGCGATAAACGAATTTTGGCGCAACGGAGTTACGGTAAATAATAGTGCACGCAGCAGCGACCACATATGCACGCAGTATGAGCAATGGTCAATTTGGATATTAGTACGAAAGATTCACTACCTTCTTAAAGTACCTACTCTCGCTTGTTTGGCTGTCGATGTTGCCGCCATGAAATAATCAAGGGCAGTCGTTATCCGAGCCTACTTCGTATTTACGTCCATCTGTGAGATATAAAAGCGTTTTATAGCTTTTTTACATTAAAACGTTTGGGTGTACATTCGTTATTTGCTGTCAAAACTTCCAATAAAAATAAACAAAGACTCAGCTTCGGCAACGTTCTATATGTATTCAAGGTGAAATTGTTTGTTTATACAGTTTTAGTATTTTTTCATTCGGTATTTTACGTCCGACACGTCCGACTTCCTTATATTTTTGCCACGGCATGTTCCAAGTTTCGTTTATCGAAAGTCCTTAAATAAAGTCTTACTTTTAAATTGAATTCAATCAAAATTAATTAATCTTGAAGTGAATCAACAAAGCCGCTACTTTTATTTCAGCTTTTTAAGGAAGTATTGTTCAAGTTCGAGTAATGGTTTTTTCCTCTTCCGTTCCAGTTTTAATTAAGGCCCTATAGATCCAATTTTACATGACTTTGAATCAATAAATAATAAACAAACAAATAGTGACTTTTAAAAGCCAAAAAAAAATACACATTGTTGTTTACTTAATGTACTTTGACAATTTGTGGTTCGAAACATAATATTGAAAACTTCACTCGATCAAAAATAACTCCGAAGAGCAGGCTAAATTCGAATATTTTGTGATATTTTTCTTATTTTTCATGAAGCCTATGATAGTTTTACTTTCAAAAATCATATCTACGAAAAGCTCATAACTTAAAGAAGAATAATTTATGGTTACATTTTGCATGTTGGTTTAATTATCAAAGAAAAAAGGTTTTTTTCTCCTATTTCGCCCTATCAAGTACGCGGCGAGAATCGTAACCGCCACTGTACAAGGCGCGCTGATATGAATGTTATATTAATGTCCTTTACGTCGATATTCGTACTGACAGAAATCGACCTGCTAATTTTCGGGTCTATAGGGCCTTAAACGTAATTTGAATTACTACTACATGTTGCCCGCAACTTCGTTCGTGCAGAAAGTTTATTGCACTTCGGTTTCAGAGTGAAAATACAGGACAGAACTGCAGGCAGAACCACAGAACAGATGTACTGTTGCATTATTGTAACAGAGAGATTTAAAACGAGAAATACTACTCCAACTAAACATTTGTTTCATCTATTTAAAAAACATTTGAAACATTACAATATTCAAAGGTGATGAGGAAAACTTGTCATGTCAAACTACTCTAAGAATTTCTCCCAAAATAACATCAGTTATTCTTTGAAATCCACACCGGTTTTAGCATAAATTCAAAATAACTGCCGAGATTTTGTTTCGTGCCAAAAGAGCTGCGTAGGTGCCCTAAAACGTGGCCAAAAATATTATTTTGTTGTGTATTATTTAATACTTATCATACGGGGCGACGACCGCTTCAGTTATTTGAGTATTTGAGTTCGAAATTCGAATACGCTGAAATCTGCGTGTTGTTCATTCTGTATAATATACCTAACCTTATTAGCTAGGTGGGTAATAGGAACCAAAAATATACAATACAAAAGCTAAACTCAAAGTGTACCTGTGGGAGACGTTACCAATATACTTGGAGATAGGCTGCCGAACTTCATACAAATTCAATTCACATCTCTGTAATAACACCCCCAGCTGTGTGGGCGTTATTCTAAGCAGTGATCAAATTCAGCGTGTCGCTTCTTCATAGAATATTTTATGAAAATAGGCAATATGCGACAAGCGAGAGATAAGCAAATAGATTGTTTTACGTATCAGCTACGTTCAGCAGTGGACGGCAATATGATGATGATGACGTATCAGCTATTCGTAACTAATAACTTCAAATAATTATGTTTTCCCTAGAAGATCTTTACACCCTAAAACATGCTTAAATTTTAAAACATGAGGAATTAGTAATTACATATCTTAACTAATTAAAAAAGCTCTAGATTTTCAGCACGAAAGCTTCTGCAGTGCTGTGACGATAATAGTTTTGGTTTCATTTTATGCAAAAAAATGCTTATGGTGGAGTTTCATTAAACGGTTGTGAGGGACAAAAAAATATCCTTCAAGGAAGTAGTAAATATTAGCTTAGCGCACAGACATAGATCAAGATAGATACCGCATGTCGCTCCATTTGTATGAAAACGATCGTGCAAATTTTTTCCTACCACTGTAACGTACCGATGATAAGAAACGTGTCCGTTATCTACGCCAACGTTTCTATATTATCAATATGGCAGTTTTAGGCATTTAGGCATTTTTAAAGTTCTGATTGACGTCCGATTCAGATAGCAGACTAAAGAACAGACTTTCGAAAGACGAGCATTGCTCGTCGTTTGGGAACTCGATATGGCACGTGAAGTACCATCGAGGAAATTGATTCCTAGGCAGTTGACAAACCAACGTCATTTGGTCGGTTCATGTCAATTCAATGTTAATAATTGTGATGGCTGGGTTTGACGTAACGCAACCAAACTACGCAGGTCCCCCATCTGCCTAGGAATCAACTTCTCTAAAAGTACATACACATAGGGTATCTATCTTGATCTATGTCTGTGGCTTAGCGGATATTTACCTACGTGGCCAGTGAGGCCACGTCCACTGAGCGCTGTTTATCTGACGAGATTACATTGTCTCGGACACGTTGCAGCGATACATTATATTTTATGTTTCATAATATAAATTGCACACATTCATCATAATAATATTTGATATCTATCATAATTCATAACATTACCTAGAAATAGACTTAGGTAATAGGTAAATGAAGTTTTATTAAACTATATATATGAGCCTGTTTCTGTAACCATCCATAGTAATAAGTAATAAGTAATATTATAAATGTGAAAGTGTGCCTGTCTGTCTGTCCGTCCGTCTGTCTGTCAGTCTGTCTGTTACCTCTTCACGCTCAAACCGCTGAACCGATTTTGCTGGGCATGGAAACACTTTGAGTCCCGAGAAAGGACATAATATGACATGATACTTTTATCCCGGAAAAATGTACGGCTCCCGCGCGATAAACGAGTGTTGGCGCAACGGAGTTGCGGGCGTCATCTAGTACTGTATAAATAAATTATCGTAATATGGGAAAAACAAAATTACTTATTTAAAAACCTTCACATATTATTTTAAGGAGTGCCTCCGCTGCCTGTGCCGGTTGCCGAAGTGGCTGCCGGCGCCGGTTGCTGAAATGGCTGCCGGCGCCGTTTTCCGAACTCCGAAGTTTGCCGAAGTCACGCGATGTTTGCCGAATAGGCTGCCGGCGCCTATTCGGCAAACATCGCTTGTCAAATGACAGAATAATGATCAAAAACAATATCAGTCTTGAGGGCAAGAACGCGAAAAGTTGTACACTGCTTCAAAATTGAGCTTTGTTTTTTTTTTGGTAGAATTTCCCGTGAAATGAATTATTGGAGATAATATCTAAGTGACATCACTTAGATATTATCTCCAATAATTCATTTTCCCGAAAATCATAAAAGTTTTCACATTTAATTGTTATTTTGTGAGAAATTAGTATATTTCTTAAAGTACGCACGAATTTAAATCCTGTTCGTTACCACTGGTTCTTGGTTCATTACAATAGTAAAATATTTAAATGTATGCAAATACTAAATATTGAATGAAAGGAAACATGCTTTTTTATTTATAAAATGTATTTTCTTTTCCATAACTTAGAAATACACGAGATTATTCTATTTTTCTTATCCAGTACGTTACTAAAGGTGTGAAATATATTGAAAAGTTTTACATAAAATCCACAAAATTGAGTGTTCTGATATTTAACTATTTTAATTTGTCGTATTTTGATAAACTACATTATTTCTGAAAAAAATATTTAAAATATTTTAAACTTTCTTAAATAAAATCGACATTTTCAGGAACATTGGATTAGGGGACAGTCTCGTAACAGGACATGCTAACAACGAACAGGACCCTGTAAGGTTGAGTTCACATAATGCTTATTATTAGGGTACTCTTAACATATTTAGTATGAGATCGTTAAATCGTTAAATAACAATTATTTTAGTTTTTAACTAGAAATTATAAATAAAAAACATTTAGGTAATTTAGTAAGTAGGTAGTAGAATGAAACGGGAAACAAAAAGTATACTTCTTCTAGCTATTTTTAGTTAAAACAAAACAATCGACATATTTACATGTAAACGTTTTTTTACGTGATCCCGTTCGTGACTTTCATGTCCAGCCTATACGTTACCACCGCGATGGTAACGAACACGAGGTAACGAAATCGAGAACTTCTTATACAAAACTATCAAATTTCTACAATTGCTGACGTTTATTACAAAGATTTTCACATTTAAGTAATCTTAAATAGTTATTTAATGTTTTAGACATGAAATCTGCATAGAAAACTAGTACAAAGAATAAGGTCATAATTAATGACTATTTATGACCTTATTATTTGTACTTTCCATAGTCCTTTCAATATGCATCCTTACAATAAAGTCACTACAATATGACTATATTATTGTAAGGATGCATATTTGAATCCTTCGATCGGGGATTCTTGGAAATGCTATTGTATTCTATTGTTATCGCGATCACCGGTGCTCGTACGGGGCTTGAATCTTGATGGGTTAATGGTGGTGATGATGATGCTGATAAATGTGATCTGCATAGTAGCATAATACAATATCTTTGCTTCTTTAAACAACGCTGAAACTCTCTAACATGAATAATGAATCTGAAGTTCTGTTCAGTACCTTCGGAAGTATACCACGGGGTTTATAACTGTAGCTGTGGTGCAAAATCTTACTTTTTGGTAGCTGAAAAAAGGTAGCTAAAGTAAAGCTAAGCTAAGAAAATGCATCACAAAAAACTAAAATATCCACAGCCGAACAAATAGGTAGTTACCTAACCTTCACCTTTGGAAGTCGGTAAAGTCGAATATATTTGAGATTATAATTATTTCTTTTTAAAATTTGTGTATCGGCACTGGAACCTAGAGCTTTACGCATTATCACCGGCTCCCATTTTGAGTGCCAGCGCCGGCAGCCGTTGTTTTATATCTCGGCTGCCGGCAGTAAACTTACCGCCGGTTCCCATTACTCATGGGCGTGCAGTCTTTATAGGCAAAAAGGCAGTGCTTGCCATTCGCAGATAACAGATATTTTAATTTAACTTTCGTACTTTTTAAATGACTCATGACGTTAATTTTTTAATAATAATAGTAAAAAATATACTAAAAAAATAAATAATACACATTTAAAACGCCTCAATTTATAAAATAGCAACATGTAATCAGGTACACGCGCGAACGGGTTCACGAGAGGTCAAGATAGGCTCAGTGTTGAGATGCCTGCCTTGCGCGTATGTGTGAGTGTGTCCGTGCACAGCCGAAAACGCACACAACCATGAATATAGAATGCGATTATTGTACTGCAAGCTCTGCGGAAGACCTCAGCAGTGTTGCCAACTATGGGGATATCCCACTTTTAGTAGGGAAAAATTAAATATATAGTTCGTATTTTAGGGAGTAAAAATATTATATTATATTCATGGGCGTGAAATTTTTTAAGCAAAAATGTATATTTATTTGGTTTTTATTACTGTTTTTATATAAATAATGACATCATGATTCATGAGTGACGTTTTTGCCGCAAACAATAATTGCGGTCGGCTGAAGTAGTATTTTCAGCGTTTTGATCTCTCAGTGGAAAGTACCCCAAGTAATAAATAATATATTTAAATAATAGTTGGGGAGTTCTGGTTGAAATTCAATGGCATCACTGGCGCCGCGGCTGGCGCGGGCGCCCGCGCCATCCATGCCGACGGCGATCGGAACTACTCGTGAATAGTCGTGAGCAATCGGATATAATCTGAGTAAAATTAATAGACGCAAATCTAACTAATTACGTATTATATGTACATTATGCATTTTTGTTTTGTGAGGTTTATAATATTTGTTTACATTTTACATAGCTGAAATTTTTTGTGTTTTGGGAGGCCATTTGCTTTTTTCATGTGATCGAGCACTGTTAGTACTATATTATATTATTATTTTTGGTTTTATAGTTTTCTAAGAATATTTTAGATTTTAATATTTGAAAGTTTGTATAATATTTAACAGTTTAACATTAATAATTGCGTACATTCATAACTATCACTCACTTGGATAAGATAATTTGTGGTGGCCAAAATTTTGCATTTATTTACATCGGATTATGGATCGGATCTCAAGTAACCGGAACCTTGATTATGTGAAAAGACAAAAGTTCAGCTGATTAGGTGAGTACTTAAAATATACTAGACATAAAAATGAAAAAGTTGTAAAAGAAAAAGTTTTTGCTTTGTTTTGTTTCATGCCAAAACTAATGAACCGATTGTAATAAAATTTTGTACACAGTTAGTCTAGAGCCTGAGAGAGCCATAGGCTACATTTTGATGAGGCAAAAATATATTATCTAATTTCCATGGAAATATCCATGAAAATAAATTCACATTGTATTTCTAATACGTAACAATAGATGGCGTTTTTATTTATTTTAGCTTAGCGCACAATATTATGTTGTATGGCAATTGGTATATTTCCATGGGTTTCGATGAAATAAACTCTCATTGTAGTTCCAACGCGTGACAACAGATGGCGTTTTTTTTATTTCTTCATAACAGAACGTAATTATACTAATAGTTTAGAAAACATAGTTTTTAATTTATATCCACACTATTATTATAATTTATTCGAAAATATCTCTTTTTGTCCGTTTGTCTGTCTGTTTTGCTTTCACACCAAAACTACTGAACCGATATCGCTGCATTACCAGTGTCAAAATCTTGTGCACGCCGCTGCCATTACTGATATTTTTGGGAGCCGGCGCCGGCAGCGGAGACACTCCCATTATTTTAATATGTGATGCTAAATAAAGCCTATTTCTAATTGAAGTAGTAAAGTGAATAAAATACTGTGCATTGTTACTTTTTACGGTTGTCATTAAAAAAAGACTGAATAAACTGAAATTCAGGGAATGGAGATTATGCAATGCGAATCGTGTTCAACTGTATTTAAGTTGAACGGTTATTACTTGCGGCAGCGGAATACAACGAATGCATTACTTTCTACCTGCATGCTAACATTACGGCTTACGCCTGGGTTTTAAGTTGGCCGTTTTATAGAGCCTATAAGCCCACTTGTGCCAATTAAAGTTAGTTTTTGATGAAATATCATGCTATTTATTTAAATTGTTACTTCCTAGCTCTAATATGTATACATGGTGTAACAAGACAAAGCGATAATAATTTTATTACACTCTGTATAGTGGTAACTCGTCAATAATAAGCAAAACATCAAACATGTAGGCAGAAGCGGCGTAAGGCGTGGGCGGTGTGGGCGACCGCCCACGGCCTCGCGATCTATGGGGCCTCACGCCCCTTGGACCACAAGGTTTTTTTAAGGTTTTACGAGTTGTGATACTCAAATATTCATAAATAAAAAGTTTTATAAATAAAACTTTGAGTATAACAAAATTATTGCTCTCAACAAATCCGTCATTTAGCGTCATCCGTCAGAGGGCCTCGCTAAATATATTTTTGGGGGCCTCGCAAGACATATCTCGCCCACATAAAATTTAGGTCTTGCCCCGCTACTGCATGTAGGCAAGATGTAATAAAATATTAATTTAGCATGACAATTCACAGTTACCCACCATCTTTAAGGTGCTCCCAGACAGAAGTTATATAATAACATTTTTTGTATAACATTTTTTAACAAATTATAACAAAAGACTCTTTTATTTTTTGACATGTTGTAGCGTATGTTACACGATGTTATAAAATGTTATCGTGTTACACAATGTTTTATAACGTTATATAACTTCTGTCTGGGAGCACCATTAGGCATTCATCAAAATAGCAAAAAGTCCCATGACAATAAAAGGACCCAGAAATAATTGAATTTCATTAGAGAAGATTGTGAATTAGGGTCTTAAGATCTTAAGTAAGTCAACCGTTTTTATACTGCCAAAGAAAATTGGGGATGTTTTTTCTTCAGCTACGAGTTTCCCACATAGGAAAATCTTAAGAAACGATCACACACGCACACTATGGTGATCGATGTCATTTGTATTCTGAGAGTGAAGTGTGAAATCAAAGACTATTCAAGAATATAATCCATACTAATATTGTAAATGCGAAAGTTTGTCTGTCTGTCTGTCTGTCTGTTTCCTTTTCACGGCCAAACCTCTGAACCACTCTGAACCGATTTTGCTGAAACTTGGTATGGGGATACTTTGAGTCCCGGGAAAGGACATAGGCTACTTTTTATCCCGGAAAAATGAACGGTTTTGTCGCGATAAACAAGCTTTGGCGCAACGGAGTTGCGGGCATCATCTAGTATTAACTTAAGTTTACACTTTTTAACCGACTTCAAAAAAAGGAGGTTATCAATTCGACGCGTACGTATGTATTTAATATTTCCAGAACTGCACAGTTTTTGTATACTTATGCTAATCCATAGATTATTTGTTCAGCTTCTGATCAAATGTGCCAAAATATTTCAAAAGTACATGTATGTATGTATGTATGTATGTTTTTATGTTTGTGCACGCATATCTCCGGAACCACAAGTCCGATTTTAGTGATTTTTTATTGTATTAGGTATTGTTCAACTTAGAGAATACTGCAAGTTTCATCAAAATCGGCTCAGTAGTTTTTGAGATAGGGAATTTTAATTCTTAATTACGTACAAAAATTTGAAGTCGGTTTTATCTTTTTAAAATACTATTATTATTATTCATTTTCATTTATTAATTCCATTGGAGCGAAGAATACACGTATTGTATAGACTTCATACTAGCAACCGTACAGTAGACGACTTATGCTAACGTCTTATAACTATATTTGTAAATAGGTGCAATTTACAAATATACAGAACCTCTATCTATCAATGTAGGTATCTAAATTGTAATACCTTCTTCCATTATACATTATTTAATGTGTTCACAAAAATCAGATCAATGCCAATAAGTATAGCCGCCCCATATGTACCGACTGACTGTTGACGTCGAAGAACGAACCCATTGTGATAAAATTTGGTATAGAAATATTTAAAGTTACGGGAACAAACAAAGCGTTTTTTTTCGAGTACTTGAATCGTTCGTCCCGTAAAGTTCGTCCCAGAGGGACGTACGTTAAGAGTAGAATCGAATTTTTTTAATTTTTTCATCCAGAGTATTCGTCCCATAGGCTTTATGACTTTCAAGTTAATGCCTTGTTACATGTAAAATATGTAGATTGTAGGGTTAGCAAAAAAATGCAGATAGGTTAGAAATTAAAATATAAAACATATTATCACTTTTGTATGAAAATATTAATTATTGGGTAGTATTTAATCGAGTGACTGTAAATTACCGTTTTAAGTGTCAAAATTAATTAATTTGGGTTTATAGAATTACTATTTGAGCGACTGACTGTGAGTGACGAGAAATTAACAAAACAGCAACTTACAAATTATTTATTTGAGTTACTTAAAATACAAAATGAGCAGCTTCATAATATTTGAGCGACCTAATATCTATTTGAGTGTCAACGTTACGTCCTGCATTTTTTTCAATATTTGGCAAATGTATTTTTATACTGAGCGGCATTTTATCTTAAATGAAGTGTTTCGAATACTAAAACCACTTTGAAAAATACACTAATGAGCAGAGTATAATGAGCTCATATTAAAACAAAAAAAAATGAATATGAAATAACTATTTGATGACTATTAATAGGGATCCCTAAAACAATTTTTTTTATTACTATCAATTTTTTGTGAGTACTTAATTTGGATAAGAGGAACAACGGTAAAGGTTCGGAAACCTACCGCAAAATTGATGGGAAGTTTTATTTTGTGACGTTCGCCGGCTGCTGCCGCAGGACGCTCGCTGCGCTCGCTCGGCTCCCTCTGTGTTGTGGTCTAAGTTCTAACCTAACCTAACCTACTTTTGGACTTTCTGGATTGTGTTTGTTTTTATTTTGGCGGGGGGGCTGCGCCCCCCGAGTCCCCCTTTTATTTTGTAACGATCGCCGGCTGCTGCCGCAGCACGCTCGCTGCGCTCGCTCGGCTCCCTCTGTGTTGTGGTCTAAGTTCTAACCTAACCTACTTTTGGACTTTCTGGATTGTGTTTGTTTTTGCTAAGGGGGGCTGCGCCCCCCCCCCGTCCCTCCACTTCGGTAACCTTGGTTAAGTAGGCCTTCTGTTAAGAGGCCGGGTGCCATCGAAATTCTCACACATAGGTAATACCAAAATAATTTGCTCATACGAAAATATTTAACATGTTTGAGTTGTTTTTCAGCTTAAAATAGTAATTACCTAGGTTCCTGCACAAAATTTTCTACAAAATATTTAAACACTAAAAATATTTTTTAGTGTTTAAATATTTTGAAGTAATTTACTATTTATTTATATATTACGCACAATGTTGCGTGCGAGCCAGTGATGCAAGCGCATGGCAATGGTAATTCGTAAATACGCAACGCTATTGGTCCGCAGCCCAACTCACCTGACTGCAACGATTCGTCGCCCCGCCCCCATTCGAATTCGCGCGCATTTAACAATCTGTAGTTTTCATTAAAACACGTATCAAAATATAAAATATAAACCCTCAAATAGGATATCAGTAACTAATAATTATTAATAAAGCAGCTCACAAAAGTTTTCTCAAAGTGAACTTTTTAGTAGTTCGTAATATATAACCTCTTTTAATAGTTGGGGAGTTCTGGTTGAAATTCAATGGCATCACTGGCGCCGCGGCTGGCGCGGGCGCCCGCGCCATCCATGCCGACGGCGATCGGAACTACTCGTGAATAGTCGTGAGCAATCGGATATAATCTGAGTAAAATTAATAGACGCAAATCTAACTAATTACGTATTATATGTACATTATGCATTTTTGTTTTGTGAGGTTTATAATATTTGTTTACATTTTACATAGCTGAAATTTTTTGTGTTTTGGGAGGCCATTTGCTTTTTTCATGTGATCGAGCACTGTTAGTACTATATTATATTATTATTTTTGGTTTTATAGTTTTCTAAGAATATTTTAGATTTTAATATTTGAAAGTTTGTATAATATTTAACAGTTTAACATTAATAATTGCGTACATTCATAACTATCACTCACTTGGATAAGATAATTTGTGGTGGCCAAAATTTTGCATTTATTTACATCGGATTATGGATCGGATCTCAAGTAACCGGAACCTTGATTATGTGAAAAGACAAAAGTTCAGCTGATTAGGTGAGTACTTAAAATATACTAGACATAAAAATGAAAAAGTTGTAAAAGAAAAAGTTTTTGCTTTGTTTTGTTTCATGCCAAAACTAATGAACCGATTGTAATAAAATTTTGTACACAGTTAGTCTAGAGCCTGAGAGAGCCATAGGCTACATTTTGATGAGGCAAAAATATATTATCTAATTTCCATGGAAATATCCATGAAAATAAATTCACATTGTATTTCTAATACGTAACAATAGATGGCGTTTTTATTTATTTTAGCTTAGCGCACAATATTATGTTGTATGGCAATTGGTATATTTCCATGGGTTTCGATGAAATAAACTCTCATTGTAGTTCCAACGCGTGACAACAGATGGCGTTTTTTTTATTTCTTCATAACAGAACGTAATTATACTAATAGTTTAGAAAACATAGTTTTTAATTTATATCCACACTATTATTATAATTTATTCGAAAATATCTCTTTTTGTCCGTTTGTCTGTCTGTTTTGCTTTCACACCAAAACTACTGAACCGATATCGCTGCATTACCAGTGTCAAAATCTTGTGCACGCCGCTGCCATTACTGATATTTTTGGGAGCCGGCGCCGGCAGCGGAGACACTCCCATTATTTTAATATGTGATGCTAAATAAAGCCTATTTCTAATTGAAGTAGTAAAGTGAATAAAATACTGTGCATTGTTACTTTTTACGGTTGTCATTAAAAAAAGACTGAATAAACTGAAATTCAGGGAATGGAGATTATGCAATGCGAATCGTGTTCAACTGTATTTAAGTTGAACGGTTATTACTTGCGGCAGCGGAATACAACGAATGCATTACTTTCTACCTGCATGCTAACATTACGGCTTACGCCTGGGTTTTAAGTTGGCCGTTTTATAGAGCCTATAAGCCCACTTGTGCCAATTAAAGTTAGTTTTTGATGAAATATCATGCTATTTATTTAAATTGTTACTTCCTAGCTCTAATATGTATACATGGTGTAACAAGACAAAGCGATAATAATTTTATTACACTCTGTATAGTGGTAACTCGTCAATAATAAGCAAAACATCAAACATGTAGGCAGAAGCGGCGTAAGGCGTGGGCGGTGTGGGCGACCGCCCACGGCCTCGCGATCTATGGGGCCTCACGCCCCTTGGACCACAAGGTTTTTTTAAGGTTTTACGAGTTGTGATACTCAAATATTCATAAATAAAAAGTTTTATAAATAAAACTTTGAGTATAACAAAATTATTGCTCTCAACAAATCCGTCATTTAGCGTCATCCGTCAGAGGGCCTCGCTAAATATATTTTTGGGGGCCTCGCAAGACATATCTCGCCCACATAAAATTTAGGTCTTGCCCCGCTACTGCATGTAGGCAAGATGTAATAAAATATTAATTTAGCATGACAATTCACAGTTACCCACCATCTTTAAGGTGCTCCCAGACAGAAGTTATATAATAACATTTTTTGTATAACATTTTTTAACAAATTATAACAAAAGACTCTTTTATTTTTTGACATGTTGTAGCGTATGTTACACGATGTTATAAAATGTTATCGTGTTACACAATGTTTTATAACGTTATATAACTTCTGTCTGGGAGCACCATTAGGCATTCATCAAAATAGCAAAAAGTCCCATGACAATAAAAGGACCCAGAAATAATTGAATTTCATTAGAGAAGATTGTGAATTAGGGTCTTAAGATCTTAAGTAAGTCAACCGTTTTTATACTGCCAAAGAAAATTGGGGATGTTTTTTCTTCAGCTACGAGTTTCCCACATAGGAAAATCTTAAGAAACGATCACACACGCACACTATGGTGATCGATGTCATTTGTATTCTGAGAGTGAAGTGTGAAATCAAAGACTATTCAAGAATATAATCCATACTAATATTGTAAATGCGAAAGTTTGTCTGTCTGTCTGTCTGTCTGTTTCCTTTTCACGGCCAAACCTCTGAACCACTCTGAACCGATTTTGCTGAAACTTGGTATGGGGATACTTTGAGTCCCGGGAAAGGACATAGGCTACTTTTTATCCCGGAAAAATGAACGGTTTTGTCGCGATAAACAAGCTTTGGCGCAACGGAGTTGCGGGCATCATCTAGTATTAACTTAAGTTTACACTTTTTAACCGACTTCAAAAAAAGGAGGTTATCAATTCGACGCGTACGTATGTATTTAATATTTCCAGAACTGCACAGTTTTTGTATACTTATGCTAATCCATAGATTATTTGTTCAGCTTCTGATCAAATGTGCCAAAATATTTCAAAAGTACATGTATGTATGTATGTATGTATGTTTTTATGTTTGTGCACGCATATCTCCGGAACCACAAGTCCGATTTTAGTGATTTTTTATTGTATTAGGTATTGTTCAACTTAGAGAATACTGCAAGTTTCATCAAAATCGGCTCAGTAGTTTTTGAGATAGGGAATTTTAATTCTTAATTACGTACAAAAATTTGAAGTCGGTTTTATCTTTTTAAAATACTATTATTATTATTCATTTTCATTTATTAATTCCATTGGAGCGAAGAATACACGTATTGTATAGACTTCATACTAGCAACCGTACAGTAGACGACTTATGCTAACGTCTTAAAACTATATTTGTAAATAGGTGCAATTTACAAATATACAGAACCTCTATCTATCAATGTAGGTATCTAAATTGTAATACCTTCTTCCATTATACATTATTTAATGTGTTCACAAAAATCAGATCAATGCCAATAAGTATAGCCGCCCCATATGTACCGACTGACTGTTGACGTCGAAGAACGAACCCATTGTGATAAAATTTGGTATAGAAATATTTAAAGTTACGGGAACAAACAAAGCGTTTTTTTTCGAGTACTTGAATCGTTCGTCCCGTAAAGTTCGTCCCAGAGGGACGTACGTTAAGAGTAGAATCGAATTTTTTTAATTTTTTCATCCAGAGTATTCGTCCCATAGGCTTTATGACTTTCAAGTTAATGCCTTGTTACATGTAAAATATGTAGATTGTAGGGTTAGCAAAAAAATGCAGATAGGTTAGAAATTAAAATATAAAACATATTATCACTTTTGTATGAAAATATTAATTATTGGGTAGTATTTAATCGAGTGACTGTAAATTACCGTTTTAAGTGTCAAAATTAATTAATTTGGGTTTATAGAATTACTATTTGAGCGACTGACTGTGAGTGACGAGAAATTAACAAAACAGCAACTTACAAATTATTTATTTGAGTTACTTAAAATACAAAATGAGCAGCTTCATAATATTTGAGCGACCTAATATCTATTTGAGTGTCAACGTTACGTCCTGCATTTTTTTCAATATTTGGCAAATGTATTTTTATACTGAGCGGCATTTTATCTTAAATGAAGTGTTTCGAATACTAAAACCACTTTGAAAAATACACTAATGAGCAGAGTATAATGAGCTCATATTAAAACAAAAAAAAATGAATATGAAATAACTATTTGATGACTATTAATAGGGATCCCTAAAACAATTTTTTTTATTACTATCAATTTTTTGTGAGTACTTAATTTGGATAAGAGGAACAACGGTAAAGGTTCGGAAACCTACCGCAAAATTGATGGGAAGTTTTATTTTGTGACGTTCGCCGGCTGCTGCCGCAGGACGCTCGCTGCGCTCGCTCGGCTCCCTCTGTGTTGTGGTCTAAGTTCTAACCTAACCTAACCTACTTTTGGACTTTCTGGATTGTGTTTGTTTTTATTTTGGCGGGGGGGCTGCGCCCCCCGAGTCCCCCTTTTATTTTGTAACGATCGCCGGCTGCTGCCGCAGCACGCTCGCTGCGCTCGCTCGGCTCCCTCTGTGTTGTGGTCTAAGTTCTAACCTAACCTACTTTTGGACTTTCTGGATTGTGTTTGTTTTTGCTAAGGGGGGCTGCGCCCCCCCCCCGTCCCTCCACTTCGGTAACCTTGGTTAAGTAGGCCTTCTGTTAAGAGGCCGGGTGCCATCGAAATTCTCACACATAGGTAATACCAAAATAATTTGCTCATACGAAAATATTTAACATGTTTGAGTTGTTTTTCAGCTTAAAATAGTAATTACCTAGGTTCCTGCACAAAATTTTCTACAAAATATTTAAACACTAAAAATATTTTTTAGTGTTTAAATATTTTGAAGTAATTTACTATTTATTTATATATTACGCACAATGTTGCGTGCGAGCCAGTGATGCAAGCGCATGGCAATGGTAATTCGTAAATACGCAACGCTATTGGTCCGCAGCCCAACTCACCTGACTGCAACGATTCGTCGCCCCGCCCCCATTCGAATTCGCGCGCATTTAACAATCTGTAGTTTTCATTAAAACACGTATCAAAATATAAAATATAAACCCTCAAATAGGATATCAGTAACTAATAATTATTAATAAAGCAGCTCACAAAAGTTTTCTCAAAGTGAACTTTTTAGTAGTTCGTAATATATAACCTCACTCAGAAAAATTTAATATATCTTTAATTAATATTTAAGTTGCCCGCTATGTATTTCCAGTCGCTCACTTAGTAATACAGTCGCTCGGATAGAATTTTAATATCTGAAATAGATTAATCACAATCCACTTTTTGTAAGCTTGTTATAACGACTAATAAATATTAGTCGTTAGTTTAGTTGATTTTTCGCTTACTCAAATTCATACCGCTCAAGTTATTAAAATATTATGTTCATCATCAGTCGCTAAGTAATTTTTTATTCGCTCGTTTTATTATTTCCCTTAATTATTTAAGATCAATGATGATGATTCATTAAAATATTTTGTTGATATCTTTGGCCATCATCTATTTTTTATACCCGGAATAATGTCACCTAATGGCAAAACAACGTTTGTCAGGTCAGCTAGTAACTTTTTTTAACAGCTAGCTGTTCAACGTGGCTTCGTCCGTGTCAACAAATAACTAATAACAAAGACGAATAATTTTTACCATTTTTTCCACATTTCCCACTGATTCTTTGCTCTATTGCAGCGTTATGTTATAATATATATCACTGAAAGCCTTTACTGATAAATTGACTATCAACAAATAATTTTTCAATTTGAACTACTAGTTGAATTAGAACTAGTTATCTACGAGATCACAACGTCTACTCTGTCACAACTATGGCTAGTCACAAATTTAATAAAATCAAATAAATTGCTATCTCTTTCAAACTCATTCAAATTACTGTGCAAAATACAATTTTTATGTAAGAAACCTTATAATATTATTAATTGACGTTACAAATAAAACAAAGAATTGCACTCCCAATGCCGGCAGAAGTGGAAATGAAACAGTATACGTTTTCACCGTTCGGTAGAAAAAGAGGGGATATTAGGATATTTCTCTACTCGACGGTGGCCTACTTTTCCGCTCTTAGAACCCTTCTGCCAAGCTCTACCCACGTTACCCTAACGTTACACTTTTTCCCCATATCAAAGAAGACGTGCACAATTGACAATGCCGCTAAAGAAGCTTACAAATTTTACTAAAATATGGTTATGAGTTATGGACTTATGACCGATTATTAATTATTGATGTGCCAACCCTATTTCAATGTTTGTCAAAAAACAATAGAATCATAAATTGGGACGAATCGTCGGATAAAAAAAATCGATTCAAGCCTTTTATCACACTGGGATGGGACGAAAGAGTTTAACTACTTTTTTTAAAAAGTTCACGGTATTTCACTAAAAACGAAAAATTCCTTGTAAGTAAAATAAAAGTAATTGGGTTTGGTACATTTCCCACTGAAAATTACTGCTTATAAATCTTGTAAAGTTGATTAATATGATCGTGAGTGTTCAACTAGGAATAGTTCATCATCATCATCAGCCCGCTGCGTACTGTTACACAATGTTTATCTACTTCATGGAAGATTGAAAGCTACTTCCAGTGATTTGATCGATTCGATATTTTGCAGTCTGACACTTGCAAAGAGGTCATAAAAATTTTAAGTTTTAACATTTTATTAATATTTTTGCTGGATCGCGCAGGGTTGTGAGTATGAAAACCACCTCCCCTATTCTAATCTAGACGTCTTGCTTTTATATTGTCGAAGTTATAAAATGCAAATAAAATAGATACAAATAAAATAAAAATTCCGAATGACTGTTGTATAATGTATGCACTTATTTAATTATTGTCAAAGGGTACTAAAGCTACGGTCTAACATGCATTGTAATAGTAGAAATATTATTTAAATAAAAACAAAAGCGTGCATTTAAAACGTATATATTCTGGAAATTAAATCGTAAATTTCAATACCCTCTAGGACGGTTTTCATTATTATAATAATAATAATAATAATAATAGTTTATTCATGCTTTAAGACAATACACAATATTAAAAACTAACAATAATTTCACAAAATTTTTGACACCACTACATAATATAGAAAAAAAAATTCATAAATAGGTATATATAAAGATTAAAGATAAAGACTATGTAATAAACTGTAATAACTAACACAATTTTAACATTTACATTTTTACAATAACTAAACAATTATAAAATAAAACGACGAATACAAAAACTAAAAATAAAAAACAAGAACGGCATCAGTAGGCAGTGTACTGTGTATTGCTTAAGACAGAAATGGAATACCACTCAGGTGTATCCCCGCAGCGCAGAAACACCACGGTACCTGGTCTTCCGTGGTTCCGTAAACGTATGACGTGCAACAAACTCAACAGACAACTCATTAACTAATGATAACAATACAATAATAATATATAATATTATAATAAAATGTACTATGTAATAGTGTATACAAAACATTTAACAATAGCTGCTGCTGTACAAGGGAGTCGAACAGGCGCACACAACCCATGCGCGCCCTTGACATAACCAGATAGTGATTAGTGAGGCATGTACCTATTTCATGGACTTCAGTCATCAGTGCCTGAATCGATATAGTGCGGGGAGCTCGCGCAGGTGCGCGCCCGCGCCGGCTATCTCTGACCTACTTAATTACAATGCAACGTCCATAGCAACTAATTACCGCATACTAAATACTTCTGGTGTGAATAATATCCTACATAAATATTATCATGGTTAGTGTGCTTACATAAAATACATACTAATAGTTATACCTAGTATTACTATAAAATATAATATCGATACCGGTAAGCCCAACGACCGCGATGGACATCCAAAACCCACAGCAACTGAACTTTCCGGCATCGATATAATGCATATATAAAGTATTAATACAATTAAATGCCTTCACATTGAAAAAATCATTACCAATACCGCTCAATAAAGCCACTCCTTTTTTTTCATCAATAGAAGTCGGACTGTATAAGTAACCCGTCGCATTGGACATTTTTACCATGAAGAGAAGGAAAACTGTCAGGAAAGTTAGCTGAAAAAAAGTATATATAAGTATTATAATATGTAAGTATTAAATATGTGTATAATATAATAAAAATCTTAAATATATGTATAGTATAAAAGTATTAAATATATTTCCGTTGTCTGGTACCCGTAACAGAAGTCCATCAGGTACTTAGCACGGGGCCAGACTGACTATATAATATTATAATATATAATATAATATAGATATTATATTATATATTATAATATTATTGTAGTGTACATATCTAAATTTCTTTTATAAAAACCTTTTTTATATTATTTTGTACTCTTTAGCTTATGGTATTTTGACTTGTTTACTTTTTGATAGATTTTGTCATGAGATTATAATAATTCAACTGGAATATCGAGTGTGCTATTTTATCATTTTCTCCTTCGCACCTTCAAAACAAGAAAGTTGGGCAAGCGATTCACCTCGCAACGACGCGAGGACCGTGCTCACTTCATTGGTGACTCCGGAAGGAACACAGGATGGAGAATCTGAAGGAGAATGTAACCAGCGAACAAGGAGACGGCGCAAGACATCGGTGACCATACACGCCATCTTCATCACCATCACTCCCCGCCCCTTCGCACCGCGTCAGCCAGCATCGCCTCATCGGGTATCTCGTCCACTAGCCGCAATGTACCGCGTCCTGGACGACTCCGCATCGGCATCAACGGGCTTTCTCACTACACCGACCGGTCAGCAAGCAGAGCACATCTCTCCTGGTCAGCACGTAGCATCGGCCCCGCACGGCAGCTATCCGACTCACTGGATCCCGTGCAGCAGCTTACAGTTCCGACTCACTGGGACTCACTGCAACAGTTCCGACTCACAGGAACTCTGGCGACTTAAGCGACAAGACTTAAAGATTCTACCTTCCGTCATGTAAAATTTCCGGACTATTATCGCCCTTGACGGTCTCTGGAGGGGGGTGATGTAGTGTACATATCTAAATTTCTTTTATAAAAACCTTTTTTATATTATTTTGTACTCTTTAGTTTATGGTATTTTGACTTGTTTACTTTTTGATAGATTTTGTCATGAGATTATAATAATTCAACTGGAATATCGAGTGTGCTATTTTATCATTTTCTCCTTCGCACCTTCAAAACAAGAAAGTTGGGCAAGCGATTCACCTCGCAACGACGCGAGGACCGTGCTCACTTCATTATATTATCATAATATGTAACGTTTTTAGGGTTCCGTAGCCAAATGGCAAAAAAAGGAACCGTTATAGATTGGTCATGTCTGTCTGTCTGTCTATCCATCAGTATGTCACAGCCACTTATCTCTTATAGAAGAGATATTATACTATTGAAACTTGGTAAGTAGATGTACATTATGGATAGGTCTTCAGAAATCATATTGAGGTTTCTAATATCATTTTTTTCTAACCTGAATAGTTTGCGAGAGAGACTCTTCCGAAGTGGTAAAATATGCCCCCCCCCCCCCCCCCCCCCCAGAAATAATGTTCCAGAAAAGTGTTTCGTTTCATGTACAATCCGGATAAATATAGCATTGTTCGTAATTACCATGTTTTACCGTGTATTTTTAACCACGGTAATGAGCAATCTTACACGGTAATGACGTAATATTTATTTTAGATTTCATATAGGAGGGGATTAACATAAACTAACATATTATTTTATATCAAAATTGTATATTGTTCGCAGATTTAAGATGGCAAGACACAAAAAACTGACCACTGTGCTGTAAATTGTCATTACCATGTCTCCTACTTTGAGGGAGTATAGCTCTTTAGGTTATTAGGATTAAAGAGGAGGGCCTCAAGTATAAACTTCATATCGACATAACAAACTGATATAATCCTGTATAAAAAATACAAAATAACTAAGTAATTTTTTTTTTTTTACATTTTCATCAAAATTGGACGTTTGTCAGGAATTACCCATGTAAATTACTATAAAAACTACCAACGAAAATTGGTTTGAACGAGATCTAGCAAATAGTTTTTTATACGTCATAATGGTAAACCTTATTTTAACTTTCATTAAATCAACTGAAATATAAAAATTAATCAAAAACCTTTTAATTTCATAAAAATAAACCTTATTGCTGCTGCGGAACCCTTCATGGGCGAGTCCAACTCGCACTTGGCTGATTTTTTTAATTTATGTATGTCGTGGGGCGTGGCCATATCGTTGACTCTGTCGTTGATTTTTTCACGAAAAGCTTATATTTTAAGTAAAGTACTTAGTTACTTAAGTATAAAAAAAAAAAACTACTTGCTAGATCTCGTTCAAACCGATTTTGGTTGGTAGTTTTTATAGTAATGATTCAATTTTTTCAGACTTATCATACAAACGTTCGAGCTACATATTATACCGCGCTACGTAGCGCCGGCTCCGCTTTTTAATGAAGCGTGATTCTTGCAAAGAGAATACCTATTAGTCTAATTTTGTCTAAACTTTTAAAACTTACCAAAAGAAACCGCATCTTTTAATGTTTTGTTGTACAAATAAATGATACGAAGTTGTACTAGCTTATATAATATAGTTCTAACGTAATAAAAATCCGATAAGACTATAATGTGATCTTCACGTTTTAATATATTATTTTTACGTTCCGTTAATCGACACTGAACATTAAAAGAAAGTCGTGATTTAAATGTACTTTAATGCTGATTAGTACCCGTCCGCGCCCCACTCACTACCTAAAAGTCAAATTTTATCCTCTTAATTTTAAGCTGATTTCCAAAAAAAGGAGAAGGTTTGTTTAGTTGTGATTTTTTTTGTATGTTAAACGATTTGGTACCAAATTCTGATAACGTATTATATCAGAATTTGGTACCATGTTCTCAAAATAAATGACCAGACCAGAAAGAGTAGGCAAAGTACTCAGGATACATTGTATAGATATTTTGAGTTGATGAGCAGTCACAAAGCTCACCTTTTAGCTAGTAAGTAATTATGATTATTCAATTACCTACTTTTTTGTTTTACATGGGGAATTGCATAACGAATTCCCGTCGGATTGGATATATCGGCCAGGGTATGTGGGACTCCCTTGGTATGGGGTCTTACCCACTAAAACCCCATGGTCCACTGCCCGCTTAAGGCCGAGTTGCGGGTATGATAGAACCTACCGCGACTCAGCCAGACAATTACCTATCATAGCGGTCTTTAATTTTTGACAGAAGAAATATGGGTTGTTAATAACGTAGGTGATCCTACGTTATTAACCGACTTTGTTTTATTATGTTCAATGTTCACGGGTCTTATGCAAACTCAAACTCAAACTTTTTTATTCAGAATAAATTTTTGCAAATATTTTCTGAAAGTCTACATGATGCCTACCACCGGTTCGGGAACTAACCCGGCGCGGCAAAAAGAACTCGTGTGGCGTAAGAAACTCGCACGGGGCCCACTTTATTTACCAAAAAAGTGAGAAAAAAATTTATCTTTTAAAATAAAGTTTACAATGCTGTAACTTAAAATTATACGATGTCAACATACATACATAATTATTGTAAGTCATAAAATAATGTAGAAGTAGCCTTGCAAGCAGCCATCCTACTCCCAAGATGTGCCATATCCGTTTATGAAATCATTTACTTTATAATAGGCTTTGGCACACTTTATAATAGGCTTTTAAAAAAGTAGTCAAAGAATGACTACTTTTTTAAATTTATTAATGGAAAGATTTTGAACGTTTTTTGGGATTTTATTGTAAAAGCGAAAATCTTTTAAAGGTCAAAGGAAACACTATAGTGTTTCCTTTGACCTTTAAAAGATTTAGCAGAGTCATTTGTAAATTGTTACCAAAATCTTGTTTTTATTATAGCTGTTGAGGACAGCGGCCTCGCTCCCGAGAAACGTATAGTGAGTGCATATAAACTAATCAAAGTGAAATGTGAGAAATAGACTCAGTGCAAATCAGTGTTTTTACAAATAGACTTTAAAAAGTGAATTACGTTAAATCTGTGGCTCCCTAAGAGATAAAATATGGTTAATTTAATAAGTTAACAAATTATCAAATAAATACAGGAAAAATTAGTTGTGTAACATATGTAGTTTGGAAAATATTAAGAAAATTGTGTGTAAAAATGTGTAAATTTTATTAACTTTTATGTTTATTTAGCTATAATTACGTTAAAATATAAGTGGTGATACTTAGATTAAGGAACATATTGTGGAACGATGAATAAATAATCTCCTCGACTCTCGTGTGTTTTATTTACGCCCCCGCTCTGCAAGATTACCGGTGTAGCCTCGGTCTTCGAGTCCGATCTGAGCCAGCGGCGAAAACCTATGGGCGAATACAGTCTCGAACAATAGCATTCAATTTTTCCTTTGAACTATCTAAGCGCGGTACCAGAAAGATGCAAGAAGCATGTAATAAAGATATAAAACGACACAACTCGTTACTGGCACTTATGCTCGTAAAATGGAAGCACATGCCACAAATTCTTTTTAAAGACAGCTATCAAAGGCATCATCTAAATCTTTATGACATCCTACTTAACATTTCATGACCCTTGCGTGTTTCTTCAATATCAACAAAAATGTATATCCTGAATAAAAATTTACTAAGTATAACAATATTATGACGACCTCTGTGGATCAATTGGTTGAGTGTGTGGCAGCTCAAGCCGGGGGTCGCGGGTTCGAATCCCGCCGACGGAACAAAAAAGTTTTTCAATGTTCCCGGGTCTGGATGTGTATTAAATATGTGTATGATATAATAAAAATCTTAAATATATGTATAGTATAAAAGTATTAAATATATTTCCGTTGTCTGGTACCTGTAACACAAGTCCTTCAGGTACTTAGCACGGGGCCAGACTGACGTGGTGTGAAGCATCCATAGATATTATTATTATTATAGTCTAAAAGTGACAGTCACTGACTGACAATATCCATCAACGCACAGCCCAAACCACTGGACGGATCAGGCTGAAAGGCATGCAGGTAGATGTTATGACGTAGGCATCCGCAAAGAAAGGATTTTTATCAATTCCGCACCTAACGGCATAAAATAGGGGATGAAAGATTGCATATTATAATAATACCTCTTAACGCGAGCGAAGCCGCGGGAAAAAGCTATTCATATTATTATGATTTTTACCCAAGAATTTCGATTGAGCCCAGTAAACACACAACTTGTATATTAACCAAAACAGATACAGAATTATGTCTTGAAGTCATATTAATTCTTTTAATCGTCACTAGCCAAATATGAATACTCTATAAAGGCATTTATTGCATCAAATTATGCTTACTGCTATAATATAGTTAGCAAAAAATTGTTACAATGTCAAAAATCTTAAATTAACGTAGGATAATTCTAAATTACAGCTTCTAAAACAGCTTTCAAACTTATACTAAGACTATTTCTTACATTGGGAATTAAAAAAACTTTACGCTTTAAATAAGCATTAATAAACTAATTTATAGTGCTTTTGAACGTATATTGATTTTTGTAGGAATAAAAGCTTTCTAATAGTCCATGGTTGTGCTAATTTAATGCTAGTCCTATATTAACATTGACTTTATAACAAATAATGCCTTTGCTCCGTTTTCTTTCTGATCTATTCATCTCTACAGCATATAGCTATATTTTGATCGAAATAAAAGTATTGTTAGAACTATGAGCAATAATAACACCGTAATTGGAATTTACTAAAATGGTTATTTATAATGGCGAATATATTACACTGGCTAATTTAATATATAAGAAAGGATAAAAAGGCTTGAAAAAAAAAAAAAAAACAGGCGGATTCAAAAGAAAGCTTAAAAAGGATTTAAATACTGATTTTATTAATAATTGGAGTAAACAAAAAATATATCTCCATTATCAGTGTCTTCTTCTTCGAGCCATCTCAAAATTCTCTCTTCTGCACTGCTTGAAGCCATTATTCTGGAAAAAATCATCACTCTTGTTAGTACTAACCTTCTTATAAATTGTACATACCAAAAAAACATAAATTATATATAGGCTTTACCAAATGATTACGGTACCCTGCTAAACTCGATAACGATCAGTCACTATTACGTATAATGAGTTTAAACATTATAACATATTTCTGAAGTGCTGTTATATGCCTGAGCATAATAATAAGTGTCTTGTATAGTGCGATACGAGCTCTAATTTTTGTAACGGGCTATATTAAAATTAACAGCACTATTATGCTATCGTCAAATGCCTAAAGCTTTAATTTTATTTGTCGCCATTAGCTTTTCTTTTCCTATCTTACAAAAAGAATACAAGTCACTATAAGATCGACTAAAAAGGGAATGAAATTATTTGTATTTTGTACGGATACCTTTATAAGCTACATTTCTTTGTTAAACCTATTGCTAAAGGCTAGTTTTTATATTTGTTAGAACTATAGGTTATGTTTTATAAAAAATTTATACTATAATAAAGTATTTTAGCGAGGGCGCGTGTATTCTTTACTAATACCATGTATATTTCACCCGACAAAATGATGTGCGCAGCTAATTTCACTCAAAACAATCAGAAATAAAGGCATTACTTACCCATTCAATATTAGTTGTCACATATTATAAGGATATAACACTGCATTTAATTAATTCAGGTCAACACAATACTTTGCACGACCAACAGCAGTCAGCAGAATAAATATATTTTTAAAATCATTATGGTTTTCTTTTTTACTGAGGAAGTAAAACAGTAAGCATTGTTATGAAATTTTAAAAACAGATTGTAATTTTAAAAGCTATATATTAACTGTATTAAAGTCGCAAAAAATGCCATTTGTTTAGTCCTATGCTCATAACTGACTTTATTAATGAAGTAATATGATAATTATAATGCTATTAAATAGCCTTTATACAACTCAACGCTGTCTAAAGGGGGGGCCCAAATTTTACTTAAAAGAGTCGTTTAAAAGATATACAGCCGATATACGATTTGGTTATAATGCTTTGTAAATTAACTCGTGCTATAATAAGTTTGTTATAATGGTGTTGTGTGTTTACTGGGAGTGAATTGAGTGGTACGAGGATTAACTAGATACTAGATGACGCCCGCAACTCCGTTGCGCAAAAATTCGTTTATCGCGCGAGAACCGTATATTTTTTCAGGATAAAAAGTATTCTATGTCCTTTCCCGGGACTCAAAGTATCTCCATACCAAATTTCAGCAAAATCGGTTCAGCGGCTTAGGCGTGAAGAGGTAACAGACAGACAGACGGACAGACAGACAGACACCCTTTCGCATTTAAAATATTAGTATGGATATTGGATACTCATCCCATATTATGATTGATTCCGACGAGGAAATGACGCATAGACAGATGTTACCTACTATTTCCTATAAACTATAAAACGGGAATCAGTGTTACAGGTTTTATCACGGAACTGTCTGACTTGGCAAACGATTTTTAGCGGTATGCAAATAAAGTATGGTTCATTCTAGATTCTAGATTCTAGACTGACAATAAAAATACTGTACTTACTCAAGTGACCACTAGGTCATTTTACTTTAAATAGCATCTTAAGGAATTGTCAAATTGCAAGCATAAGAAAAACAAGTATATTACTAAAATACGACGTATTATGAGTATGGAAAAATATTTCAATTTCTCTGAGAGAGAATTTTGCGGAATTGAAGTCTCTACAGATTTGTGATCATTGCATTATATTCGTTTTTTCGCCTATATAACGGGAGCCCTAGAACAATTTTTTTTGCTTACTATTAGATAAACTAATTTTTTGTGAGTAGCTTTATTTTGAAAAAACAAACAACATTTTTATCTGCGAAAAATCTTGAAAATAGTAGCTTACAGAAATAGAAAGGATATCATTCTTTGATTTGATGGTCCTAAAATATGGATTATTCTATTTGTAGGGCAATGTTACTCTTAAATTATATAACTATTAACCTATTAATATACAAAAAATCAGCTTGTTAGGGTTCCGTTTCAGGGTTCAGTAGTCAACCAGTAATCAACAAGTTTTGTTGATTACAGAACCCTGGAACGAACCACATTTCTCGTAAAATTTTCTGCAACAAAAAACTATCTAATTCTTTTCCATCTCAAACAGTATCTAAACCAAATTTCACAAACAGACAAACTTGCGCATTTATAACTTTAGTAACAACTTAATAAATTTTATAATTTCAAAAGGACTTATTAAAGATCAATAATGTAATGTGTACTGTGTAGAGTGCACTGTATATAATAACTTTATAGACAATGGCATTTTCTTTTTCTGCTAAATTTTTCAAACTTATAAGTTAGGACGAAATGCTGTCCGCAGGTGGTTTTAGTGGGTAAGAGTCCCACATACCCCTGGGGTGCTTCAGCTTTTAACTAAGGCACATCCCTAACCCGGGGCACCCATGATGGGTTTCCCCTGCGCATAAAAAAAAATGGACAAAATGCTGTACATAGGTACTTATATAGAAGTTAAACGTCTGTATATAAGCACCATATTATATTAAATGCTTATTATAATCGGTCAATGAAAGTAAAGGAAAATGATCAATATAAAATTCAGCACAATATCGAATCAGGCGTCGATTGTGTATACTAAAATGGACAGGTGTTGAAACATCAAAGATTCACTTTATGAGTGTTTAGCAGCTTGTAAACAATCAAGAAATAAAAGGAGAGAATTATAAGACGAAGTGCAGGAAATTATAATTGGCTTGGTAAGTACGGGCACTAGGTACTTATAAGTAGAGTTAAGTTCATAATAATCTATATATATATATATATATATATATATATATATATATATATATATATATATATATATATATATATATATATAATGGATTTTCAATTGTGTTAGTAACGCTATAAATCGATAACGGCTGAACCGATTCTGCTAATTTTAGTCTTAAAATAATCCTTGAAGTCCAGGGAAGATTTTTAAGTGACACAAAGTTCACCGGAACAGCTAGTTTAATATAAATTCAATGTCTGTAATCGTTTTACTTCTGAACGGTTTAGGATGAGCAAAGAAATAAGAATTCGTGCCCGGGATATAAAACAGAGTATTTTTTCTGCGGAATAATATTATGTAACTACGAATCAAACAAAAAAAAAAACTAGATCAAAATCGGTCCACCCGTTTGGATGTTACGATGCCACGGACAGATACACACACAGTCAACAGACAGACACGTCATACTTATAACACCCCTCTTTTTTATCGGGGGTTAAAAATGGTGCGAACAAAAATGCTTACATATATACAAGTGTCACAAAAACAAGTAATAATACTTTAGGGCGTGAACTATGTTACATAATATTGTGTGCCTTATAATAAATATATTTTCAATGTGAAAGTAGCAGCTCTTAAAGAGTTACTTATATCTTCTATGTTTTTATAAGAAATACTATTAGGTATGTGTAGTTTTCCCATACAAAAATGAAAAAAGTAACTCTTTTAGCACTGCATCCACTTTAACAGTGAACTCTACATACACACCAAAAAGTCATTTAGTCATTATCAGTTATCACTTAGTTTTGTTGCAGACTATATAGATTTATCTGACCACATATTAAGATGTATATCCAATGTTGTATTGGTATTTAGTGGCTTAAGAGCCCGTACTATCTTTTCTACTGCTCTCTTCACACTCACGCCCGTCTTTCATATGCCAGGTGAAAAAGGACGATCGCCAAGATAGCGGGCACTTATAGGTATTCTGTTTTTTAAAGGGTTTTTTTATATGAAAGTGGTAAAAAGTAATTCCTACATTGTATAGACGACTTTCTCAACAGTACATTGTATTTTTTTCATACCGTTAAGACGTCAATACAATCCATAAAAAGGTGATATTCTAAACCTTTTACAGCAAAAATCACAAAACTGTCGCGGGTTTGAGTTGGATTATTTAAAGATACTTAAAAAAAAATAAAAAATCTAGCTGCAACATTAGATTATAATTGAAATGATCTTACATGTTGTGCATTAAAACTTATAGAAATACTGTATTTTAACTGTTAAATGAGCGAAATCGGCAAAATTTCGTATACGGACTCTTAAGGCTCGACTCGACGTTATTGAAATAGCAAAGCGCCAAATGGGACTATAACTCCTAAGTTGACCGCAGTCTTGGCAGCAAATTCATATTACATTGAATATAATATAATATTACTGCAAAAATATATTATATTATGCTAAAAAATACAACATAATATTATACAGGGTGACTCAAAGAGTTACTCTTGACACCTGTATTTTGACATCTATTTCATGAGGAACGCCCCAACGCGACGTCATGAATTTTTAACCGGTTTCCAAAAATGAGGAGGTTATTATCTAATATATAAAATTCTCGTGTCACAATGTTAGATAGCGAGTACGCTATCCATATATTCGGAGGACTACCTCCGAAACGGCTTTACTGATTTTAACCAAATTTTATATGCATATTCAGTGGGTCTGAGAATCGGCTACTGGGTACTTTTTATATTGATAAGTGCATTTATTGAATAAATAATAGTAAATTATTACAACTCGAGACTGACGGCGACCATTGTTTATGCGACGGGATAGCCGCGATGGTCGTTGCCATGGTGACATACTTATTAAATTTAGTCACTTCAATAAAATACTTTATATAGCAAAACAACGTTTGCCGGAACAGCTAGTATTATATATTATTATGTTCGTCTGTATTTTTTTTTCCGTACAATAATTAAAAAAAGTTACTGTTTAGCAGCGCCGTAACTTTTACAGTGAACTCTAGCTCTATACAAAAGACATATATACCCAAAAGTATTATCACTTAATTTTGTTACACCCTGTATACTTTTCCCCTGCCTTATTTGTGTTTATTTTCCAGCATCTTGTCGCCCCAATTTTTTGTTTAACTCAAAAAATTTTAACAGTTTAAAACTTAATTAAGGTTGGCTTATCTATGTTCCGAGACTTGGCGGGTACGGAGTTTATAACAAAAGTTGTATTATTTGCCTTTATTAGCTTCGCTTAATTCGTAGCTCGTACCAGTTGAATGGTACATAATTTGAATAATAAGTTAGAGTTTTTAGCTCTACATTATCCGTGTATCTGCTCCAGCCTCGGAACCCATATGGCGCAATGCGCATTTTCATTAATCGTTAACTCGTACGGTATACACTATACAGCATACGGGGAGTCCCTGCAGCCGAGATAACAACTAATGACGCATTTTTATTGGTCGTGGCATGCGTTTCAGAAATCTCCCGCACCCCGCATGCGGGGAAATTGAAAAATTTTGTTGAATTGAAAAAAAATGAAAAAAAAAAATTGAAAAAAAAATTTCGACCAGTGAAATTGCGCCAATACGATAATAATATTATGTTTTTATTAGTTTTCTCTGTGTTGCAACTTCACAGCTTACCTCGTCATATTGTGATATTATATTTTTAACCGACTTCCAAAAAGGAGGAGGTTATATGTTCGTCTGTTTATATTTTTTTGTACGTTCAACCATAACTTTGCCGTTTATGGACCGATTTTCATGATTCTTTTTTGTTGTACAGGGTTGAAATATCCGAGGTTGGTACCATGTTCACAAAAGTGGTGATCTGATGATGGGATCCATGAGGAATCGAGGGGACTCCTTGAAATTTATAAGGGAATATATGGTGATTTCGATTTTTTCTGAAGTATTTTAGGCATATAGTACCAAAAAGTAAGATTTTGCACCAGGATATACCCTGGTTCTGAAGGTACCCAACAGAACTTTTGAATCCTTATAGATACAAGTTTGAGGATTTTGGCTTTATTTAAGCTACTCCAAGCAAATCCAGCATTATTTCTGCTGAACATAGGCTAAATTTTATTTTGGAAAAAATAGGGTTTCGTAAGATATTTGGGTTTTTCGGACGCCAGGTGAAAAAATCAACCAGAAAAGTTACTTATTTTGCGTACGCTGCCGAAACTATAAAAGATAGAACCATAAAATGTTCTAATTATTATAGATCTTATAAATATCTACAAAAAAGTCCGCGACACACTATACTTACGAGTATCTATGTCGAGTGAGGCACAATAACCATTTTTTTTATTTAAAAATCTTGAATTTTTTTGGATAACATTCAAACGCGTTTATTTTACTCATGCCATTAATCCTTACCAAAATAAGTTATTTCATCACTAAGTACAGTTTATGTAGATAAAATTTGGTCTTTGAATGATTAAAATTGGACGTTTGGTTTTGAAATTATGGCGAAATTAAAATATTACGATAGTGGGCGTCACCAAGCGGGATGCGCTTGCTTGCGGGAGGAAGACAATCTGTGCAGTGTGCACTGTAGTCTGTACACCCTTCGGATAATGACTGCGTCCGCGTCGTCGATGTCAGTGTCGGAGTCTGTGAATTGACCTGGGAATCATTTTGCTGACCGAGTCTTTCCTGGGTAGGCTTTTTGCAGCCGTGACCGACATCCACGCGGGCGGAGCCGCGGGCGACCGCTAGTAATATGTACAACTCTAAGACAACAAGCTATAATACATATTAAAGCCTTGTCGTCTCATATTATGTAACTAAAAAGGGTAAAATTATTATTTTTTAACAAAAAATTAAAACCGACTTCCAAGGTAAAAACAAAAGTAATACTTATTCTTAATCTAAAAAGAATCAAATAATTATTCTTATTCCTTATTATAGTGGCGTCTTCAGACTTCGCTTTCTTCTTTTCAGACTTCAAAAGCATGAAGATTGAGTACAGAAATAGTTGAGGTTCAGGCGAAGTCTGAAGACGCCACTATAATAAGGAATAAGAATAATTATTTGATTCTTTTTAGATTAAGAATAAGTATTACTTTTGTTTTTACTTTGGAAGTCGGTTTTATTTTTTTGTTAAAAAATAATAATTGTTCTATCGATTCATAATAATAGCCATAAGGTATGTTCTTCTTTAATTAATATTTTATCCCTTTATCAAACCGATTTTAATAAAATGTATGTTACATAACATTTTACATTAGTCATAGAAAAAGACAAATGGCAATTAAAATTAAAATGTTCATGCTGTCTTTAAGGCCGTCCCCCGAGCAAACGACCTTGGCCATACATTTGCCGCGTTGCCGAGATCGCGCCAAAACCCTATTATTTTTACTTATCTTAGTTCAAAATTGTCCTAAAAAAATTTAAAACGGGGAATATGTAGTTTATGATATTGTCGATCTATTGGCGTGAGTTTCAAATAAAAGTAATTTGTAAATGCTAAGGAGATGCTGAATGTATGCTTGAATTTTAATAAATTGGTATTACTTTGGAAGCTGATAACATGAGTTTAATAAACAAAAATAGAAAATTTAAAACGGGGAAAGGAATGTTGATATACTGAAGATTATTGCTGTATTTTTATTATAACTTTGTAGCTTTCAGATTATGAGTTTATAAGGTTTTAAATACGGTCAATTACGGAATCTCCGGAGGGAACGCCCTTAAGATTCTTATTAATTCTCAATCGACGTTGCTGGAAAACAATATCTAGAACTACTTATTATATTATGTAGTAATACTTTACTTCATCTAGAGCACGCAGCGCAGCAGAACAGCTATGATAAAAACATCATTATTGGTAGATCATTATATATGTATTTTATGTTACGCAACTAAATTTAAAGTGCTTTTCAGTTTCTCGTGCCAAATGTTCGTACTCTCTGTAAGATCGGATTATTCCTACGAGTGTGATCCCTAAGTCGTCGACATAGAGATTATTTCAGAGGTAAAATCAGACTGAACGTATATGACTACAGTTAACTACTCTAGACTAAGAACAAAAATCATAGAGACTAGAGAGCGCTATCATTTCCTTAGATATATGGACGTAGAGTCAAGTTTCAGCCGTTAGATTTGATTGCATTATTTAAATTATTTTTTAAATTGTCAGCAATGCTAGCAAAAATAATTTGACTCCAAAACTAGGAAAATCTAAGGAAAAACTAATGAGAAAAATGATAGAGAGTGAAAGAGAAAGCTCTTCTACTGTATTTGTTTTTGTTGTTTAGCTTTTTTGTATGACTTCCATGATAGCTACGATCTACGGGTCACAGAAAACGATAAAATTAACGTTAACAAAATATGATCATAGTTGTTGGCAGTAAATTGCGTGATTTACGAGGGTACTCTACGTTGTTAAAAGAAGTTGTAAACAAGGCGATTTAACTCGTTTGGATGATAGATCAACATTATTTTAAGAAAACGTTTTCTTTATACTTTACTTCTATTATAATTTATGATCCAATTACCAACTTCTTGTTTTATAGTTCGAAACATTGAAAGAAATAATTTTATGTATAATAGCTAATAGGTATACACAGTACACTCTTCCTAATAAAATTATTTAACTATGAAGGTTATTATATTTATAATAAATCCCTTTCATGACACTTAAAGACAAAATATATATAACAACTAAAACAAAAAAATACAAGTTTCATTTCGAAATGAAAGCCGTCCATATAAAAACCTATCTTTAATGTCATTCGATTGATATAAAAGCTGGGCGCGTTTTGGTAATTAAGTTGGGCGGGACACGGCCACGGGACCGAATTGGCCGAGTACGTGTGTGTTGTTTGATGTTACTTGTAATTGGGTTGTATTCTGTGATTTTACACTCATTTGTGGGTAATTAACGTGTGCAGTTTCGTCACCAACGGTAGACTTAACTTGCGGTAATGTTTGAAGATAGTCAAGTCATCTTCCCAATTTCGACATCTAATGTAGGTATTCTCTGTAAAAACAGTTTAAAAATTGTGAATGAGTAAATTAGTATGAAACTGTAGAAGTCTAAAAAACTATTAACTTTTAAAAGAGTAAATTGATACGAAGCGTTTAAGCGTTGTAAAATATACATTTTCAAGAATTACCCAAACTTTTATTATGGTCAAATTTAAGGCTGTCCTTGCCTTAAAAAAACCGAAAAGTGATCACTTCGCACTTTTTTAAATATTTTTCGTGTTTGCGAAAATATATTTGGTTACTTAATAAAGGTAATATGATACGCACGAACCGCCAAATTAAGTTTACGAGGTTCGCACGCAATCTCCTTATTTATTAATTAATTTTTAAGGCGCGAATAAAAATTTGAAATTCGTAAATCTCTGGTATGAGACGCGATTCACAAAAAACAAAAATATTGTAGTGTAAATACTAAACCAAAGTATTTTTCAGTATGGACAGAAGGTGTTGAAATCATATAGGAAAGGAGAAAAAAAAAAGTCTAAATATTTAAAAACATTAAAATCTCAGGAACTACTTGAATTGTAGGAATGAAATAAAGTACAAAATTTGTGTCTCTTAATGATTGATCTAATCAGCTGGGTAGCAAGTTTACAAACCCTCGTAAATAATTTAAATAAAATAATTTCGTTTTTAGGGAGTCAAAAAATGACCAATTTCAAAATTGTTTTTCTCAAAAACGAAGTAAAATGCGCACACGGGAGTTCTACTCTTGCATTTGAAATATAAGACGCCATCGACTCATTGCAATTAACTTAGTCATGTTCGATTATGGGGATTTCTAAAACACTGTGCGTCTGTCTGTCTCCAGACATGTCTCCTGTCTCCATGTCTCCGGTCTCCATGTCTCCTGTCCCAAGAGATACGGGCTGCCTGTATCTCAAGAACCGCTATAGTAAGACTTCTGAAATTTTTCCATTATTTCGGTTGCCGCTATAACAACAAATAAAATTAATATTTAAGTGGGTCTCTCATGCAACAAATTAACTAAATTTTTTTGGCCTTTTTTGCTCATGATCAACAGGAAGACACTTGAATTGGACGGCGTTATGTAATAAAGAATCAAGCGACAAAATAAAAAAAAAATAGTTATGAATGCAGATCGATTCCAGGCATCATTAGCAATGTATTCAGCTAATTTTGTGTTCAAAAATCAATCCTAGTGCCTTATAATAAGGGGTGAATTAAGCGACATTTCAAAATTTGTTAGAAGTTTTGCAAAATTTAGTAACATATTATAGAATTATGCGCCTAAGTTACTATTACAAAATACACAAACAGGAATTTAAAATGCATAAACGAATTATATCCACAAAAGTTGTAGATAATCCGTTTCAATTTATTCTTTAAAAACGCAATAACGAACTAACCGCCTAAAATAGCAAAAGATTTTGATATAGAGGATGAAGATTAGAAAAATAAAAAATTGATTACATTCATTTTTTATCATTGAGCGTTATTTTTTTTGTTTTTTTTTTTATGTTGAAAAAGTGCCATTTTAATTAATAAAAGACTAGATGACGCCCGTGACGCCGTTGCGCCAAAATTCGTATATCGCGCGGGAACCGTACATTTTTCTGGCATAAAAAGTATGCTACGTTCTTTTCCGGGACTCAAAGTATCTCTATACCAAATTTCAGCAAAATCGGTTCAGCGGTTTGGGCGTGAAGAGGTAACAAACAGACACGCTGACACACTTTCGCATTTATAATAGTTTCATAAAGGATAGGGAGACAAGCAAATAATCATGTTATTTTGTGGTATTTGACTATAAAAACCTATTCAAATTTATGTGTATTTTCGAAATCATTAAAGACATACATTATAATCTTAGAAAAACTGTATAATTTTTGTTTAATTTGAGAAATTTTCATTAAAATATTTGGGTTTAATCTTATATTGCACTTTATTTCACCCAAAATAAATCGTATGAAAGAATCAAACGACAATAATGTCGTGTACTACGTTATTGTCAAATTTAATTTATCTGAATATAGCTATAAAACATTAACGAATTAAGCGGAAAAATGGCTGTATCTTTTAAAGTATATTCTACACAGTAATATATTCTATATTAATCTAAACTTTATATACATCTTAATTTACAGTAAAAATATCATACACGTAACATAAATAATGAATGAGCTCACAGCGACAATTTTAAGTTTTAAATCTTTGAAGCTTATTTTCTCGAATTCTCTCAAGTGTCGCTTAATCTGTTATTACATAACGCCGTCCAATTATTCACAAAATTCTTAATTATTACTTTGATAATAAATTATAAAATTAATACAAAACGAAATATTATATTGTTTAAGGTTGAGACCTTACACATTTACATACAAAAACACATTTTTTGCCTACTTCCGCTCTAGAACGGTACGGAACTCTTTGTGCACGAGTCCGACTCGCACTTGGCCGGCCAATTTTTTGTCCATACAAGCTGTATACGGTATACTTAAATATTAAATCTAAATTTATTTTTTACGTGTTCCTAGCTACCTACACGGAATTTCCAAACCTATCGCACTGAATGCAACCTTTTCAGGCTCAACAAAAATTAAAATGAGTGATGAATTGAATGATTTTTATTGAACTTGATAGCTGCAGCAGCCTACATAATATTATGCAACAAATTAACGTAATCGTATCGCATATAATTTATATGCACATCGCGCATACAGTTTAAAGTAAGTAGTAGCTTTAGCTTTAATCCTTCGATCGGAGGTTCTAGGAATTCCCATTGTATTCTTTTGTTCTCGCGATCACCGGTGCTCGCGCGGGGCCTGAAAGATTAAGTAGCTCTTGCGCTGTTTAAATCTAGTTTTTAACCGACTTCCAAAAAACGAGGAGGTTATATGTTCGGCTGTGGCTATATATATATATATATATATATATATATATATATATATATATATATATATATATATATATATATATATATATATTATTTTTTTGTATGTTCAACGATTACTCCGCCGTTTGTGAACCGATTTTCGAAATTTTTGTTTTGTTGTATTAGGTTTCACTCCAATTTGGTACCATGTTCACAAAAGTAGTGACTTGATGATGGGATCCATGAGTAATCGAGGGAACTCCTCGAAATTTATATGAAAACATATGGTGATTTTGGTTTTATGAGAAGCATCCTAAGTATATGCTACCAAAACGCAACATTTTGCACCAAGGTATACTATGGTTCCGAAGATACTAAGAGAACTCCGGATTCCTTATAGATACAAGTTTGGGGGTTTAGGCGCTGTTTTAAGAACTGAAAGCATATGCTACTATACAAATTACATTCATCATCATCATCATCATTACCACGTCAGGGTCACCAATGTCACCAAAATTGAACATAACAAAATATTCAACCTTATCTCCAGAGCGTAAGGCACAAATTTGACATTACTTCTGAGAAGTAAGCGAGCGATACTTTGTATTACAATAATAAAGATAAAGTTTAAAATCATATGACACTGAAAGCCTCGCCGCTGCTAAAATTCCGGTTTGGCGCGGCTCTAGCACGTGTCCACTTCGATTTTTTTAAATGTATTGTTTAAAATTATCTGCAGCTGATATTATAATTTTGTAAGTGTGACTGTTAACAAATTGTAATAAGATGCGTACAATAATATACATGTGTAGGGCCGATTCACACCGGAATGGCGGAGGTGAGGCGAGCAGTTCCAGTGTCATATGATTTTAAACTTTATCTACATTGTTGTAATACATAGTATCGCTTGAGAAATCTACGGCCGCCCGTGGACGCTCGTGGCCTCTTGCGGCCGCCGGCGGCGTCGATTTCTCAAGCGATACTATGTATTACAATAATGAAGATAAAGTTTAAAATCATATGACACTGAAACTGCTCGCCTCGCCTCTGCCATTCCGGTGTGAATCGGCCCTAATCTACGTATAGTACGTGATGATTTTACTAAGTAACTAATAAGAGTGAAATTATTATTTTTAACAAAAAAATAAAACCGACTTCCAAGGTCAAAACAATAATAACATCCTTATAATATGAACTAAAAAGTATTAAATAATTTTTCCTATCTTATGGTGCCTTTTTCCGAATTCGGCTAAAACTCAACTATTTCTGTACTCAATGTTCATAATTTTGAAGTCGGTGCCAGTTACAAATGTTTCAAATATTCTGGCATCTGGATTCAGCTATATCTGGTACCGACTTCAAAATTATGAAGATTGAGTACAGAAATAGTTAAGTTTTAGCCGAATTCGGAAAAAGGCACCATGAGATAGGAAAAATTATTTAATACTTTTTAGTTCATATTATAAGGATGTTATTATTGTTTTAACCTTGGAAGTCGGTTTTAATTTTTTGTTAAAAATAATAATACATATTTGCATGAAGTTTAAACTTTAAATTGCTTGTAATTTGCGATACTGGTCCTCTTTTACAGCTGAATGCAGAAACTCCATTTAGCGGGATTAACCGACCTTTAAAAGTTGAAGTGCAGTCTCGTTTGACGCATGATAGTGCGTAGACGTATTGGTAGTGCAGTGTAAATAATTTGTTATTCGGTGCATACGTATGTTGTTATTGTGCATACGTATGGTACAGCGCGACGTACGTACGTCGCGCTGTACCTACTCGCGCCGGCCGGCCTCGGCCGATCAATGTGCGTTCAAGCAATTGTGCGTCTTAAATGCAATGGAAGAAGATACAAATCCGGATGACATAGATCAAATGGAAAGAAGTAATACACAAAGCGAAGTCGAAATAAATCTTTTTGATGAACTTACATAACTGAATTCAGACAATACTATGGCTGAAAAAAATGCAGAAAAAATTCAAAAAAGAAGAAGAGACGAAATTGATGATGATGAAAACACGTGGACTGAGGTACAAAATCGAAAACAGAGACAACGAGAGTTAAAATATATACTACATGTATATATTTTAACTCTCGTAAATACTGTTGAACTGATAATCACATGTAAGGAAATGTTTCCCAAACAATTTGCACTCGCTAAATTATTTAAGATTCAAAATATATCCCATATTGTAAGAGTTAAGTATATTAACCCATTCAAGATTTCTGTGGAATTTGATAATGACGAGAGCCCTGATAATTTAATAAACTCCGATTATTTTGTACAGCTGGGTTGGAGATTTCAACGTCCTTTTGAAGTCGGTATATCGTATGGGATAATAAAGGATATCGAATTAGATCTTTCTGAAGAGGAATTATTATCGTCTATTTCATGTTCATCTGAAGTTATGAATGTTAGACGTTTACAGCGCAAGAATAAAGATGACAAAGGATGGTCAAACTGTGAGAAAGTACGAGTAGCTTTTAAAGGTTCTTCGTTACCAAATTTTCTTTATATTTTTGAAATGAGAGTAAAAGTAGAACCGTACATTTTCCCAGCCACCCAATGCTTTAAGTGCTGGAGATTCGGCCACACTCGTAAAGTATGTCCATCAACGAATTTTTATTGCCCAAGATGTTGCGGTAAACACGAACGATGTGAAACTACATCATTGAAATGTATTAATTGTCAGGGGAATCATGCTGCTTTTGATAAAAATTGTCCTATTTACTCTAGAGAACGTAAAATACGTGATATTATGGCACAATTTAATTGTTTGTACAGAAAAGCATTGGATCTTTATATTCCACCTTTTTCGCAGCCCAAAACTTATGAAGAAACTTTTGAGCACACAGAAGTTCAAATAAATACTACGAAACCGTCCTACGCCAGCGTTGTAAAGCAAAATGTAAGCGATATTCTTAATCAGGTCTCGGAGGAACCCAGTGCCAGTACCAGTACGTCACCACCAAAAACCTTAAAAAAAAAGAAAATTAAAGAAAAAAAGAGGAAATCTATATTACAAGAAGACATTGTAATGACGGAGTTAAAAGATAATGAATTTCAACCTAACTCGCCGAATCAAGAAGGACACAATACACAAATAACGAGTGATAGCTCCGAAGAAGATAGTAGTGAAGAAAGACAAGATGACGATGTGAAAGATTTATCGTTTATGTGTTTGTTGATGAAACTTAAAAGTATAATTTTTATGAAACGCGAATCTGTTAAAACCAAAATATATAATTCGATTAAAATAATTTTAGAATGGGTAATAACTAAAATATTTGAAGACCCGCCTGACCTGTCTTTCTTATTTAAAATATTTGATGGACAAAATACTTAAAATTAATATTTTGCATTGGAATGCCCAGAGCCTAAAACCTAAATTAGTTGATTTCGAACAAATTTTGCATTTAGATTAAATTCATATTGCGGCCGTTTGTGAAACTTGGCTTAAACCAAATATTGATATTTCTATTAAAAATTATAATGTTTATAGGAAAGACAGACAAGACGGTTGGGGAGGTGTAGCTATATTTACACATAAGTCGTTAAAAGGTCGATCGTGGCAAGTGCAAAGTGACTGTTCTGGCATTTAATTAATTAGTATTAAAATTTTAAATTGTAATTATATTAGTGACGTGATTTGTGTGTATTGTCCGCCAAATATCCGGACTACTCAAAATGATTGGGATAGTGTGTTTTCACAAGTGTCTTCGCGAGCCGTGATTCTTGGAGACTTCAATGGTCATCATTCTAATTGGTCAACCAAAACGGATTCTCGAGGTATGCAGATTTTTGATGCTTTAATTGACAATAATTTAATAACTTTAAATAATGGTACTCCTACACGATTGAAACTGGTGGACGGGGTTTTACAACGGTCGTCTCCTGATAATTTTGTCCTTGGTGTCTTCAGATATTTTTCATAAATTCGATTGGTCTGTAACAAATGACAATCTAGGGAGTGACCACCTAATGATAAAGCTATGTAATCTGGATAATTCTTGTAGCTCTTTCATTAAAAAACGCAATTTTCGACAGGCTAATTGGTCTACTTACGCGACTTGTGTAGAAAATCTAATTTTTCAAAATAATTATTTATTAGAAAACATCGATAACTTACAACTTTGCTACGATCGTTTTGTCGATATTTTGAATACAGCCGCTAATAGTAACATTCCATTCTATAAAATACCTACATGTCCCACTAACAAATTCCAACCAAAACCATATTGGAATCAAAATTTATCTAAAGCAGTCGCGGAGCGTAGGCGAGCCTTATCGATTTTTAGACAAAATCCAACTCCTCATAATTTGAATATTTTGCAGAATAAAATTAAAATTGCTCAAAACTTAATACGAAAAGCCAAAACTGAATCGTGGCAGAAATTTTGTTCCTCTGTTGACGAATCTACTAATGTTAATAATATGTGGCGTCGTATGAGATGGCTAAAAGGTTACAGAAGTCAAAAATTTACCATCGCAAAGGATGTAGCACAGAGTCTTCTCAACGATCTGTGCCCCGATTACTGTTCTACACCACGTCCTCAGTTTCAATCTCAAAATTCCTTGCTAGAAAGTCAGATATCTAAATATGAGCTTCTGAAATGTATAAAATCTAAAGATACCGCCCCAGGTTGTGACGACATTTCGTTTTCTATGATTAAAAATCTTCCAGATAATGGGCTTGACATTCTTTTGAAATTATATAATGAAATTTTAACGACCGGTTTTGTTCCTTATCAGTGGCGCCAGGTGCGCATCACACCTATACCTAAACCCGGACGAGACCCTTCGTCAATAACATCAATTAGACCGATATCCTTAATATCATGTTTATGCAAAATATTTCATTCGGTTATTAACAAAAGGATTGAACGGTTTTTCGAACACAATAACATATTTATGGAAGAGACCAAGGGTTTTAGAAAGGGAAGGTCTACCTTAGATAACCTAGCTTGTGTGACGTCAGCCATACAATTAGGTTTTTCAAAAAATCTATTTACAGTGGGAGTTTTTATTGATTTAGAAAATGCATATAACAATATTGATTTTATTAGCATTTTAAAATATATGGATGAGCTTAATTTGGGAGCAAAAATTTGTATATACTTCTGGAATTTTCTTATTGAATGATTTTTAAGTATTGAGGGCCCGGATTTCCTGATAATAAGAAGCACGGCTCGTGGTCTAGCTCAAGGGGACCCCGCGTCTCCCCTCCTATTTAATATGGGGACAATTCGAATTTGTAAAGCTCTTATATATATATGCTTCTCACAGTACGCAGATGACCTTACTTTGTACTGCAGTTCAAATAATTTAAATGATGCCAGAACAAAATTGCAGTTGGCACTTGACACGTTAAGTAAGTTGTGTTTTGATTTAAATTTAAATATCTCAGCGTCTAAAAGCAAAATTTGTATTTTTTCCAAACGACCACAAAATCGTTTCATGAATTTTCATTTATATGTAAACAATCGGCCGCTCCTTGTAGTTGATTGTGTAAAATATTTGGGTATGTGGCTGGACAGATCGCTTAGGTGGGGAAAACATATTAATGAAATTGTAATCAAAGTCCAAAAATTCCTTAACATCTTCAAAGTTTTAGCGGGGCCAGGTTGGGGAGTACACCCTAAACATTTGCGTAAGTTATATATTTCTTTTATTCGGAGTCGCATTGACTATGGTAGTTTTTTATATGATAATAGTTCTCAATCGTTTTTAAATAAATTAGACAAAATTCACAATCAGGCAATGCGTACAATTGGCGGCTTTATTAGGACCACTCCCATCCACGTAATGGAAAGCGAATTATACCTTTTTCCTTTGTATCTTCGAAGACGATATTTAGCTGGTAAATTTTGGTTAAAAAATAATTCAATTGAAAACAAAATTCTTGACAAGAATATTTCTGAGCTCACTGATTCAATTCGTGGCCGTTATTGGAACAATAAAAGGAAACCTCTTTTAACTTTCACTTACGACTATTTTAAAATTAAAAATATTGATCGCCAAAAAATATTAGGGATGTTTTCTTTGGGTACATGGGTTAATAATATTAATTTATCTAATAATATAAACGTTAATATATACAATCTTCCCAAAAGCAAGCAATGTTATCACCCTTCGTATTTAAAATATATATGTTGTGAATTTATTGATACAAAATTTAGACAATTTAGAATTTTTTTTACAGATGGGTCTAAAAATGATATAATTATGTAACGGCGCTGCATTTTATGACCTACACACTGAAACATGTGCGAAGTTCAAGATTCAATCCAGAATTTCTATTATGGAGTTAGAACTTATAGCTATTGCTAAGGCATTGTCTTACGCATATTCTTTGGATATAAATAATATAGTAATAATTACCGATTCTAAAAGTGCTTTGCTCCATTTGGCTCGTTGCACCTCGACCTTTCGAGGTACAACGATAGCCTACTCAATTCTGGATTTAATCTTAAAATTCGCACATCTAAACAAAACTGTAATCTTGCAATGGGTTCCATCCCACATAGGTATAGTAGGAAACGAAAAAGTTGATAAATATGCAAAGGAAGCATCTTCAGATGGATTACTTGTAGATTACTTACCGTCTTTTAGTTATCATACCTTCTCATATAAATTGTTTTGTGATAACTTATTTAAGGAATACTTTTGTGAAGGGTCAAAGGAAAAAGGTATATGGTATCGCACTGTCCAGCCGCATCCCCCAAAACCCCCTTGGATTAATGAATCTAAATTGAGTAGATTAGATGTTGTAAATATTATGAGACTTCGTTCCGGACACCTTCCATGCAATAAATTCTCCTTTCTTATGAAAAAATCTACCTCGCCATACTGTGAAACATGTAACGTCGTTGAAGATATATATCATATATTGATGGAATGTGCCCGGAACAGGCATATTAGAGAAATAATGTATAAAACTTTAAATCAAGTAGGTGGCTGTAATAGTATCCTGGCCTCTCCGCTCTCTGGGGAGATCAGGTTGCTATTGCAGCTTATCAATAGGTAACCATAGGAGTTTTCTTATTACAGGAAAGATTTTATGCCTATTATTTATATTTATTAGTTAAGATTACATAATATTATATATTGTGATTACCTACCAGGGCGACTTAATCGCTTAGCGATAAAGCCCTTTAAATTAGAATTAAAAAAAAAAAAAAGTTGAAGTGAATGTCACAGTAGTAGGTAGATAATAGTTTAGCCTTTGGGTATAAGATCCCAAGTCGTAGTAACTTCTATGAGAAAATTTAAAGCATAAAAATTACACGTCAGTCTTAGTTTTCTTCCTGAAGGAAACCTAGATTGATGTGTAATTTTGACGCTTATTGGTGGTAATAACAACGACATTAGTTTAAATAATATTATTCACTGTATGTTTAGCTACAAAAACGCAAAAATAAAGGTTTTTTACTACGGTTGTTTTAAATTAAAAAAAATTCAGAATCTTTATGGCCATAACTTTTTTTATTATCATATTATTTTAATAGAGTTCGGTACCTAACTAATGATAAGATAATGTGCAAAACCCACTAAAACTAGACATAAGCAATCCATCTTCAAAGTTCTACATTAATTAAAATTACATTTAAATATTTATTTTTTACTCCTATATAAATATTAATGATTTTATTTTGACATGATCACCATACTCACGTATAGTAGCGTAGAGGCTATCTTCGCGCAGTCCGATGTCACCATAACCGACGTGCGCAATGGAAATTCAATAAAAATCTTTCTCAATTTAAAAATTAAGTAGCATAGACAGCTTCTTTTATTTAAAAATTAATTAATTAAAATGATACTAACCGGAATCGGGGCGCTAACGGTGGCATACTACTCCGTGCGAATCCTGCTCATGGTGTGGCAGGCCTTCCTACTATGGAGTATGAGCTACTACAAGTGGGACACACAATTGAAAAAACGATTCGGTGAATGGGCGGGTAAGATAATATTATGCTGTTTGGGGGTAAAATTAATTATGCAAAGAACATTTTCAGTATGAAATGAAAATATTGAGAGTCTGTATTCGCAGTGGTGACGGGAAGCACTGACGGGATAGGCAAGCAGTACGCGCTGCAGCTGGCGCAGAGGGGCCTCAACGTCGTGCTTATCAGCAGAAACCCCCGCAAGTTGCGAGCCGTTGCCGAAGAGATAGGTCAGACAGTTTCTTGTGTTGTAGTTATGGTAGTGAAGACAGGATCGGTTAATAGTTATACGAGTACTAGTTATAAGTGATTATGATGAACATTGTCGTAAATTGTTACAAAATTTTCAGAGAAGAAGTATCTCGTGACAACGAAGACTATAGTAGCCGACTTCAGCACGGGGACGAAAGTGTATGCTCACATTGAAGCGGAGCTGCGAGATCTGCCTGTTGGCATACTGGGTAACTAGGACAAATATACACATTATATTAATTGTTGGTTCTATCAGACTATTTAAGTCAACGTCACGTATATTTCGGGTGCTTTCAATTGCAGAGTAAAATGCGACTCAGTGGTGCACAATGCTGAAGTGTTGGAACGTGAATAATTTTGTTTGTTGATAGAGCGAAGCGTTGCTGTATCTGAGCGCATCATGCGGCGTAGTTCTCAACGTAGTTCTCAACGTTGAATGTTTCAACAAACATTCAACGTTGTGAACTACGCCGCATGATGCGCTCAGATGCTGCAATTTGAAACTTTGTTCTTTCGAATTTAGTGAACAATGTGGGTGTGCTTAACGAGTACCCGATGCGGTTCTGCGACGCGCCCCTGGTGCGGCTGTGGGAGATGGTGAACGTCAATGTGGTGACGGCGGTCAGCATGTGCCGGCTGCTCCTGCCGGGGATGGTGAGCCGCAACAGAGGCGTCGTCGTCAATGTGTCCTCGGCTGCGGGCTGCCAGGCCATGCCACTGGTGGGCCTCTACTCCAGCACAAAGGTGGGTTTTACACAAGTTAAGCGGTAGTTGCAAAGCGAGTCGAATATATTCGCTGTGATGTATTCTTGCGACATTAATGTCTGGCGCCTGACAGTATGTATCACAGAAATAATTAGATAGGAGATCTGTGGTATGTATACATATTGCACAATAAAGGCTGTCAACATTTTTGTAATGCTGGCTTCTCACGGCCCGTAATATCACGAGCCACGCCACTCCAGCTCGAGCCACGCGCCGTGTGAAGGGGGTGGCCCGAGGTGGCGCCGGAGCTGGCTCGAGCAGGCGCGTCCGATCCGATTGAAGTCGGACGTAACTTCAAAGGCGCGGCTCGGCGCGGCTCGGCGCGGCTCGGCGCGGCTCTAGCGGGTCGTGATATTACACGTCTTGAGAAGCCAGCATAAAAGAAATTTCTGTCAAGCAAAGAAACACCTGTTGCATTTCCGTCCCAAAATATTGCAATAAAAGAATCAGCACGCGGAATAGTTGATGCACAGGATATTTCAGGCATTCATTATCAATTTCACGATGATGCTTCGCGAAGAATACGCCGACACCGATATCCGTTTCGATCTCGTCTACCCCATGTTCGTATCGAGCAACCTGACCGCCTTCTCCGAGAGCATCAGAAAGGGTGACCTGTTCACGCCGGACGCCGCCGCCTTCACCGCACAAGCCGCCAACGCTATAGGGACGATCCCTGACACGACCGGCTACTGGTCGCAGGCTCTAAAGGTAAAAGTAAAGAGTATGGTCTAAGGTACCGCATAAAACCGACCTTCACCGAGCTGGCTAGGTTAGGTAAAAAGTTATGAACAGGTAGATTGATACTTTAGTAAGTAGTAGTTTGCATCTTGTCACAGTTGTCACGAGTGAAAGTCTATTGGCTCTATTGGTACAGTGAAATGTTAAAATCTTTTTTTAATTACATGTTTAAAATTATAATAAAACTAGCTATCCCGGCAAACGTTTCTTTGCCATATAAAGTAGGTATTTCGCCCGTATTATTTTATTGAAGTGACTAAATAAGTATGTCACCATGGCAACGTCGATCGCTATCCCGTCGCACAAACAATGGTTGCCGTCAGTCTCGAATTGTAATAATTTACTATTATTTATTCAACAAATGCACTTATCATTATAAAAAGTACCCAGTAGCCGATTCTCAGACCCACTGAATATGCATATAAAATTTGGTTAAAATCAGTAAAGCCGTTTCGGAGGAGTACGCGGCCTAACATTGTGACACGAGAATTTTATATATAAGATAAGATGTTGTTCCTCGCGCTTGTAGTTAGTACATAAATAATTATTGCTGATATTATTAGAAGATACTAGGTACGTTTTTTCATAAATTTTTTAATTAATGAATAATAAAGTTTTTTGAATAATTAAATAGTAATCATAGTAATTCGTATTCTTTTTAAAATATGTACATTTTAATCTTACATGGTAATTGGTATAATTTATAGTCACAAACAAGGGTATAAAATATTCACGTACGTAATAAAGGGACGGTTTCTGATATCTGTAACAAAATTGGCCTTTCAGATGGAGTTTTTGCTTCTCTTCCCGGTGTGGGCAAGAATAAAAATCTGCCACTCAATAATGAAGAATTTACAAAATGAGTATATTAAGAAAAACAACATAAAATCTAGAAGTTAAGCTAAGGACTCTATATTATCCTGCCCCAATAATTATAAGTCTAAGTTTGCTGGTTTAGCTGTGCAATAAGAAGATTAATAATAATAATAATTGTTTGATGTTATAGTACAGATAATAATGGGATCGGCAATCTATGAGTAATAAAAATAAGAAAATGTTAATTGTTGTTTAATTTTCAACGTTTCTTCGTATTTACGTCTTCGCGCGTATCTCGCTCGCGGCAAGTCGTTAGTCGTCACTCGCCAGGCAGCATCAGGAATAACTTCAACTGCAAAGTGTTTTGCACGACATTAAAAATACAGTTTACTTAAAACTCGACTTTTAATTTTTAATGAAATAGTGCAGTCGCCAGAGGTTTTAACCTCCGAAAACTGTAATAATGAATGGATTTTTGTTTTTGAGGTGTCATTTTCTTTTTTACACTATAACTTGCAAAGTTTACCAAAAATTTTTTTGTGCTTTTAATTTTTTAGTTACTTAATTAAAAATTAATATTTCACCATATAAAACCGGTCCAGAAAAAAAATTTTTTCTTGTTCCTGTTATTTAATGACTCTTATCCGATTGTTTACGTTGAAAATTAACCAAATACACAATTTTTAAAAAAGAAAGTTTGCTTTGCTAAGCTAAATACAACTATAAGGTTTTTGCAAAGTTTTTAGAGATTAACGCTCGTCGTAACCCAGATAAAAGGGTTTGGGTGGATTTAAGGGTTGTAACGAAAAGTGTGTTAAACTTAATTGTTGTGCGTATTTAATTTTTAGAGAAATGATAACTTTTAAGTACTTAAAAACGTTTAAATATCTCCAAAAATGTGTAAAATAGACCGATTTTTTTTCTATATTTGTTGAGAATTTATTTAAGTGAGAGCTAAAACATTAAATGCATCGACAAATTAAAGACTTTTTCTAGTCTTTGAAATATATTTAAACTTCCTACTTAAAGCCAGAAAAAAAATTGGGTGCTACAAATCTCACGTACATACTAAAGACGCATGCTGCGACCTATGTTTGGAAAATGCTTACCTGAATACAAAAAATATCAGTTCTTAACCTAATTTGTATTTTTTTCCTTTAAGTATGTTTTAGCAAATATAATTAATGAAAAAAAAAATAATTAATTTTATTATGTAAAAACCTAACCAAAAGAAATAAAATACAGATTTTCTTCGAAATATCCGTGAACAGTTTGTGCTTCATTTTCAGAAAATTTAATAAAGTAAGAGCTAAAAAGTTATACACATTAAGAAATAGAAGGCTTTGTTAAGCCTAAAAAATAATTTTAAACTTCCTATTTAAAACCAAAGAAAAATAGGAACGCCATTTACCTGGCGAGGCACACAACAAGCACATTTGGAGGTATGCTCATCTACATACAAAAATATTAATTTTAATTCTAAATTATATATTTTTTCAACTTATTTTCTTTCTTTGGAATACAAGCAACGATATAAATTAAAAAAATAATAATATATTTTATGATTTTGCTATATATTTAAAAGAAAGAAATTTGCTAATTTTCTTAAAAATTTTACAGTTTATGAGTTTACTTGAAGTGGAAGAGAATAATTTAAAAATCAAAAGCACAACTTTTCAATAGGTAAACTTTATTATTTATGTTATCAGCTACACATTCCTTTTTTTCTTTTCAATTTTCATCCACTATTGCAAAAATCGGAGGTTTGCACGATTTTTACGCTCTGGGAACTCCACTAAAAGTTGAAAGTGGTTAGTTTAGCTTCGAAAATATTAGTTTTTTAAGAGTTATGATGGATTGTGTATGAAAAATGAGTGTAAACCCAAGTGTTGGTTTTTAGCAAGCGATAGCGGTTACGTTTGTTTTCGAATTATTTTCATTTTAAAAGCCTTCATAGGTACTGAATAAATTTAGAATTTTTAGTACAAGCGTCACGAATACTAACCCATTTTCAGTAATGTATTTTCAAAGTTTTTGTTGAATGTTTATTAAAGGCGCGTGACACACGCAGAGAGGCAAGCACGCCGCCGCGGCGGTGCCGCTCGCGCTGCCAGCAAGAAAAGTCAATTACCGTCTTAAAATTTCTTGAGATGAATCTATACTAACATTATAAATGCGAAAGTATCTCTGTCTGTCTGTCTGTCTGTCTCGCTTTCTCGCTAAAACTACTGAACCGATTGTAATGAAATTTTGTACATAGATAGTATAAAGCCTGAGAAAGGACATAGGCTACTTTTTAACTGGAAAAAGGGGTTGTTATGCGTAAATTTGTTCAAATTAAGTAAGTTCCAAAAATTCATAACAGATGGCGCTAAAAGTCGCCTACATCGCGCTAGCGCTTACTCATACGTCTTTCTATAAGAGGTGGTACCATTTTAAGCTAATTTTTTCGATTCTTTCGATTATTTTACGCGTCTTTTAAGTAATTCACTGCTCAGTACTTTATCTATGCAGTGACGTAACCTTAATATCAATGATATCAATGATAAATAGTTTATGGGTAAAGTTGTGTATTATGGGGGGCTAAAGCTTTAAAATTTGGCATAAATAAAGTTTAATTTAAAATAATGAAATATTATGTGCACACTGCACAGCTGTTTTTGGGTATTTTGATTTAAGGGGTACAAGAGTTTTAAAAAGCTTTTGACACCAATTTTGTTGACACCGCGCGTATATAAACTGAAGTCCACGCGGACGAAGTCGCGGGCAACAGCTAGTGTATCATCAATTTGATCATAAATTGAGTTCCGTAAAGACAACTATACTTTAGTATGTCCTTTTTGTTAGGGAAAAATGTACAGTCACTGCGCAATAAATGCACAAGGACGTTACCACTTGCAGGGAACATCTAGCCGCTCATAAAATATAGCTGAGTGTTTAGGTGCTTCGTAAACACTTAATCTTTTCTTTGAAGTGGTAGTAAAAGTCCAAATTTTATTTTTTAGGTAATTTTGAATAGCTAAATCGTGATAAAAAAATAGCAAATGGATATCAAAATATTATATTGTATGGATCTGACTTTCGTATTTATGTGACATTAAAAGCCTTTTTAATCTCGAATAAGCTCATAAAAGCCTCGGGAGGCGAGCTTTCACGCGAAGCTTTACGAGTTTCAGGAACAAAAATTATGACAAACATTTTTGTTTCAAAAGACCACGAGGATTATAAATTACACACAAAACCGACTACCTAAATCAAGTGTGTAGATCCTAAATTTGTTTTTTTTTCACAGGCATATGTAATTGAAATTTTCTGCCCATTTAGATACGTTTTACGCTTATCGCTAACTTATCTGCTTACATTATATTATTATGGCTGCGGGTGTTATAGGGTTTGAGCCGTCAACTTATTAAATGATTGATGATGCTTTAGTGAAAAGGAAGATTTTAAGGAAGTGTTTTAAATCGGCCACAGGAAGTGTGCTGGCTTATCGCTAACAAATTATGCTACGTTTTGATGCTTGCCGAGCCTCGGCAAGCCTCCACAAGCCACAAGCCTCCACAAATCTCGCTTTGCATTTGGAAGTCGTTTTCACGCTCGTGAACGCGTCAGTGTATTATGCTACGTTTTGATGCTTGCCGAGCCACGGCAAGCCTCCACAAGCCACAAGCCTCCACAAATCTCGCTTTGCATTTGCATCACGCTCGTGAACGCGTCAGTGTATTACGTACATGCCCTTTGATCTCTGTCCAAAAACCGACACTACTCCCGATCGTCTACAAGCGTCCGCAAGCTCACGCAAGCCAAGCCATTTCACCTGTTTTCACGCTCGGGCTTGTGGAGGCTTGCCGTGGCTCGGCAAGCATCAAAACGTAGCATTACGTACATCCAAGCGTGGCGGACACCGAACTTGTGTCGGCTATTACGTTTGGTTTCCTATTATTTTTAATACTCTTATAACCAAAAGTATCATCACATAATATAGTATTCTATTAATTAAAAAGATAAAACCGACTTCAAAATTGTACGTAATGGAGAATTAAAATTCCCTATCTCAAAAACTACTGAACCGCTTTTGATAAAACTTGCACTGTTCCCTAAGTTAAACAATACCTTGTATAATAAAAAAAAACTCAAATCGGACTTGTAGTTCCGGAGATATGCGAACACAAACATAAAAACATACATACATAAACTTTTGAAAACGTGTGAACACGTCGCAAACGTTTGCCGCAAATGCCCTTTGATCTCTGTCTAAAAACCGACACTACTCCCGATCGTCTACAAGCGTCCGCAAGCTCACGCAAGCCAAGCCATTTCACCTGTTTTCACGCTCGGGCTTGTGGAGGCTTGCCGAGGCTCGGCAAGCATCAAAACGTAGCATTCAGTGTGATTAATTGATATTTTGTACTTACTACAGTTTGACTGTGACCTAGTAATTATTACGAAGAAGGAGGTTGTTTTTTCACTCTTGGATTAGTTATTGATTTTAACATGTCTTACACCTACCTTACACCTGATTTAACAAGCGCTGGATCTGAACATTTAATTCACTGTAGCCATAAATGAAATAAAAAAAAATCAAATCAATTTCTTTATCCACGCAAGGCGTTAGCAGAATCAAAATATGGGCGTCTATAGCTGCTTGGTCTACAATATATATTTTATTTTCGATCAAGACCGGCAAGGCTAAGCTACTTATTGACATGGCTCTGAACTTTATACTTTGTTGGATAAACTGGCGTCGAGTTGGCGCCTAGCCAGAAAACATTTTTGCGTTCTATGAATTAATGTAATTGTGGACAGTATTATGTAGGCTATAAAAGTGACATAGAAATGTAAAATGTTTACTTTTTGGTACACATTATAGTTACATGTTATCTTAACCTGTAAAATATTATGCGTAAGACGTATGCCTGGTTATCCATTCACGCTTACACTGCTAAGCCCGATTTGGATGACTTTGGGGTATGGTTATTCGTATACTTTGAAGGTAGGAACTAGGAGTTCATGAAAAGGATATAAAAATGTTAGTTATTAATTATTATTGTGGAAAAATATACGGTTCCCACCGCACCTTAAAATATTTTTGCGCGAACAAAGTCTAACAAGCGGCTTCACAAAAACACAATTATTTATTAATTGGAATACCTACGCACAGAAAGAGAATGAAATATGCTTATTAAATTTAATGGAAGTCTAAATAAAATAATATTTTAAAAAAGAATCGCTTCTTTTTTTAATTTATTAAAATACTGGCTGTAGCATTATCCCGACACGATGAAAAGGGGTCTGGAAATTAATTAGGACATTTTTAATTAAAGTTTTAATAATAATGAATTAATATTTCGATCAGTTCATTAACACAAGCAGGTTGTGAATCATGAAGCCCGTGAAAATGATTGAAGATGAGTGAGTGTACACTGTACATATAGCCTCAGCAAGCTTTTTAGGGTTCCGTGGGGTTCCAAAGGGTAAAAACGGGACTGTCCGTCTGTCTGTCTGTCTCAAGGCTGTATCTCAATATCCGCTATAGCTAGACTTCTGAAATTTTCACAGATTGTGTAGGTAGTTCTGTTGCCGCTATAACAGCAAAAAATAAAAGCAAGATAAAATTAATGAATAAGGGGGCTTCCATACAACAAACGTTTTTGGCCTTATTTTGCTCGATATTGATAACGGCAACAGGTAGAACTTTAAATTTTCTCAAAATTCTCAATTAGTTGTGTACTTTAATAATAATGAATACTAAAATGGAAATAAAATGATAATGGGTAATGTAGCGTAAATTTCCCATAAAAAAACCCACAATTTTTGTGCTATTTTTGCTCTATAATGGTGCGGAACCCTTCGTGCGTGTCCGACTAGCAGTTGGCCGATTTTTTATTAAGTTTTTATGTGCATATTTAGTAGTTCAAGCGTGTACTTTGGAGGTAGTAGTAGAATATATTAGATTAAACGCCTCCGTGGTCTAGTGGTATAGAGCGCGGCTCTTGACTCGGAGGTCGTGGGTTCGATTCCCGCGTTGGAAACATGTTATTTCCAAGTTTCCAATCTGCAGGTGATCAGCCTGCATTGTCTTAACCATAAGACAATGCAGGCTGATCACCTGCAGATTGTCTGACAAGTAAGATGATCCATGCGTCGGATGGGCATGTAAAAAACCGGTCCTGAGCCTGATCTCTCGCCAGTCGTGTCGGTCTTCCGTCCCACTGGGTTATGAGAGTAAAGGAATAGTACTGCGCACACACTTGGGCACTATAAAATTACTCCTGCGTAGCTGGCCTGGTTTCAATGAAACCGGCCACCGTCACCGAAACCGGCGTGGGAGCTATTATTATATTATAGTAGAATATATTTTATATAAACTCAAAAGCTAAGATTGAGTAGTCCAGCGAGGCTAAAATGGTTACATTTAGCAATTCCTCTCAATCAATTCAGCAAATGAATTGTCAAAACTGTCAAACTGACAAATGTCAAATCAGTACAATAATACAGAAATGAATTGCAACTATGATATTCTATTATTAAAAAAAAGGAATTGCAAGCAGAGTTGCAATTTGCGATTTTAGAAAAATGAATCATATTATTATGATTTATATCATGATTCTTCAAAGCGACCATTTTAGCCCCGCTGCTCTACATTGCAGTTCACGGTATTTTATCAAGACGGTTATATTTTTCATCTCTATGTTTGCTGTTTCTTTTAAATATAGGTATAATGCTTTAAACTCTCTTGATCTGCGAACCTATAGAAATAAAGAAACTCTAGCTTATATTTGCCAAGTAAAACCTTTATTAAATACGCGTATGTTTCATTGTCATTAATATTCTTTTATGCATAAGGTAGAACATTAATAAGCATTACTGATTCATTAAACCGAAACACTTGTTCCTAGCACTTCACATAATTACAGGGCACAATAAAATTTATATTTATTGTTATTACTCCGAATGGGTATTTAAACTTGAACATATAAAATATATAACAAATTATATTAGTATCGAGGGACCGGCTTGTCGATCGGAACAGCATGGCCGAATTAAACTTACCGGTCCTTTTATTTGAAAACATTTTTCATAAGTTTAACTCGTATTTAAAATTTGTAGGAATATTTATCAATATGGACGATGAATACCCGAGGAAAGTAAAATTGTTTAAACTGTACTACTACTTTAACTTGCAATGGGCCCTCCTGGACACGATTTCGGAGGTCGCTTGTTTTATTAACGGCCTGGTCAAAGGAGAAGACTTCGCAGATGTCACCTTCGTCGCTCCTTGTATGATCGTGTGTCTGATGTCGGTCACCCAGTCCGTCTACTTCACCCGAAAATTGCACCTCGTCGAGGATTTACTGAGATCAGTGAGGCTGCATCTGTCGAAAGTTCACGAACAGGGAATGTTCGATGAGAAGGTGGAACTACTGAGGGGGACCTTTAAAACTGTTGACGTAATGATAACGGCTCTGAGCTTCACCTTCCACGGGGGCATGATATTTTTTGGCCTGAGTCCCATATTTAGAATCATCAAACAATATTATTTTAATGAGCCTATTTATTACACGACGCCTTACCTAGTATTATATCCTTTCGACATACAAAACGTGTTTGCTAATTGGTTCATAGCTTATGTTCACCTTATGTGGTCGGGTATGTATGTTGTTAACCCACAAGTTACGTTTTTACATTCAGTTTCTCTAATTCGTTACATACACTAACATTGCATTCGTGAGCAACCAGGACAGGTCGCTATTCCAATAATAAAAATTAGAAATGATATTAAGTGTCTATGTTACGACTTACAAAACTACTCGTCTTATTCTAGCAATCGTCGTAATAATAAATTTAGCGTCAACGTACTTCATGTGCTATATCTGCAGTGCCGCTATTTCCTGTCTATTTGAGTTTTTATGCCAGGATATGAACAAACTCATATTTAATTTACATACTAGAAGTCGGCCTGATTTAGTAGAGGAAGATTTGTATCAATTTGTGAAGATGGCACAACGCCATAAGGACTTAATAAGGTATATAATAATACGGGCTTAATTCACAAGTCACAAAAGATGTTTTGTACCTAAGTTGTGACAAAACTTATTCACAACTCACAAGCTTTCAGTCACTCACTATGCAATCGTTGAATAAAGCACAATGTCCGTGGAGATAAATAATATTATAAAAAGAAAGACTTATTTTTAACCGACTTCTAAAAACGAGGAGGTTATTCAGGCTAATAACAATACACCTATTTCAGAATTGTCGGGCAAATGGATGATATATTTTCACTATCTAATCTACTACATGTCGTAGCGAGTTCTATTATAATTTGCCTCACTGCATTCAATGTTATGGTAAGAGCGTGTAATATACAAAATTGTATAATTATTATTATAATATACCGTCTATTTTAGTGGAGGGCAGTCTGATTACTTAAAAAAATATGAACGTTATGTTTTAACTTTACGAAAAAAAAAAAAATAAAAAAAAAATAAAAAAAAAAAATATATATATATATATATATATATATATATATATATATATATATATAGATATATATATATATATATATATATAGATATATATATATATATATATATATATATATATATATATATATATATATATATATATATATATATATATATATATATATATATATATATAGAGGGTGCAATTAAACCTTCCTGCCAAATTTTTTCCAGGGCTCAGGTATCATTAGGAGAGTCCATTTAACCAAAAAAAATAGGGTGTTATTTTTTTTCAATGACATAATATTTTATCGCATTTAAAATCGTTGCAGAACGGTCACTCCGCGGCGCGGGCGAATGAGAGGGGGTGCGCGGGATAAGGCGCGCGCGCGGGGGCATGTCACGCGCGGCCGACGCATCGTGTCCATTAATTGTTGTGTTTTTTAGGATAACTTTCGGAAGCTATTTCTCAACATTTTAGTACTGAGTGACTATAAAAGAAAAAATACGTGTATTTTTATTTTTAACAAGGATCAATATATCAAAATTTGGCAGGAAGATTTAATTGCACCCTGTATAACGTTGTTGAATGTCATCGATTAGCTTTGTCTACATTGTGCCTGTCCAAATTATGCGCTTTCGTCTTCAATTTTCGTCATCTTCTTTCATTCAACTTTCGTTTTGGCGCATTCAATAATTGAATGCGTCAAAGAACGCAGCGCCAACGGTTTTGGACGGTCAGAGGGCATGCGTCGCGGGCATGCCTCACGTTCACTGTTGACTGCGCTATAACGCATGCCCTTGACGAACAGAAATAGGCACAGTGTGGACAAAGCTAATATCTTATCACAAATACCTCCTTTTAAATATACGAACAAAATTATGCCTAATTTCAAGAATTACATATGCATGATTATGTTGTTTTAATTTGAGTAATAGACAATAGTATAAAATAATTAATGAGACATTTGTTGCAGATATTTAATGATTTGATAGTGGTACTGCCATTTCTACAATTTTTGGGTTTTTGCCTCGGACAAATATTTTTGATTTGCTATTTCGGTGATCTAGTCATGAGATCTGTAAGTAACTAAAAACGGCATTTTAGATTAACCTATCTTTGAGTCTTAATCTTGCTTAATGAAGACTCTTGAATTTGATAACATAGTACATTTAGTAATTTAGTTTACCATTCAACGTAATCAAAATTAATTTAATATGAGTAATAATACTTAAGTATTTATTTAAATGTATTACAAAAAAACACAGTACAAATTATTATTACGGGTAAAAAAGCAGCAGCTGAACATAATGTATTCTTACTTCACATTACATAACCCTAGAACACTAACCTTATTTTCCGACGCTTGTTACTAATTTTCGTCGTTTCGACTACGACATTTTAGAAAGGCGTTTAAAAGGTGTTAATGAAATGAAATGTTTACAGTTTTGTTTCTTATTTAATGGAAATGTTGTATTTAAAGTATTTATACTACTCCAATAAAGTGATTTGGCTTATTTATTACCTAAACAGCCTTATAATTGAGATCATAGTTTGCATGACAAGTCAACAATTTAAATCTATACTACTACTATTTATGACGATATTGTGGATAAAACGCTTTAAAATTAATAAGATAATGGATGCGGAAGACTAATAAAATGAAAATAAGTTTAAAAAAGTAGTTATTTATATGTTTAAGGAGTATGTCAAGTTTGTGCTCTCCGCACAACGATTTTTGCACTTGTTGCAAGTACTTTTAGGACATTTGCCACATGTTTTCCTTCTTTTTGTGCAAGAGGTATATTATGAGCTGTAATATTTTGTCCAGTTTCTATCGTGAAAATCGAAGTATTACTACTTTGCAAACATTTTATACGACCATCCGTTATGTAAGCTGGATCAATTTCGATATGGTCTTCTTTCTCACTCCCTGATGAATTTTGATTAGCGCTTTCATCTTGTAATAATATCCAAAGTATTGTAGTTATAATATTAATAAACAATATCGATAAATTAAATCCGCAAAAGAAGAAAAATGCGCAAAAATGTACAAACCTTATAACACAAAATGTCGCGTTAATACTAACCCTCGTCGTTTCGACAAAACGTGGTTGCTGGTATGGCGCTTGCAGCCCCCCCCCACGTACAAAATACTACCGTCCGTCGCGAAGGCAACGGGTCGATAGAGATTAGCCGAAGTATGGAAAAAGTGCGATCGCGCGCGCAAAAGATAGAACGATTTTTTTAAAACCGCGTCGTCGAATCGACGAAGGTTAGTAATCTAGGGTATTATATTAATAATGTGATGTCAGAATACATTGTATTCAGCTGCTGCTTTTTTCCCTGTAAAAAGCATTATATTATTATTTCATTTGTTTCAGAGTTTGAAATTAGGTGACATATTATACGAATCCCAATGGATATTTGCCGATAAGAGAATTGTGAAAAATATTTTCATAATGTTATTGAGGTAATTTTGATTCAACTTTAATATACCCTACATAATATAATTATTATTCTTCATCTAAATAATATGATTTTACTTGAAAGAAATTTTATAACCCTCGTGAAAACTAGGTTGCGAGGGTCATTAAATAATGTTAATTTTACTATTTTAGAGCTCAAAAACCGAGTAAATTTACTGCATACGGATTTGCTAATATCAACTTGGAAACCTGCACTGCAGTAAGTGACTCAGTACATTTTGTTGATGAAGGCGATACCTGAATTCTTGCGCGTAAAGAACGATAGAAACCACAAAATATTTTAGCCTGAAATTTTACAAAAAATCTGCGCTCTCTAATATTTTATAATTTTTATCTGTCCCTACTCCCTATAGTCGTAGTTTTATATCATATAATCGATTTAGCAGTATAAATGCAATTCAATCTTTTAACATTACATTATTTAACCTGACAAAAATAATAATTTAACCATCGTTTGATTAATGATGCAACTAATCTAATTTTATTTCAGATTCTCAGTAAATCAACGTCGTACTTTGCGTTAGTACGAACTCTGTACTTGAAATAATTCTAGAGCACTCAGGCATTACAACTCTACAAGGTTGTATGGCGCGTAACGCCATCTTGCAAAAAAAAAAAAAACTCCACGGCCGAACATATAAACTCCTCCTTTTTGGAAGTCGGTTAAAAATGTCACTGCAGAGATAGCTGTTTACACTCGCCCGTCACTGTTATCCAAAATCAACATGCAACTCTAGAGGTTGAAATAAAATCAAATGCTGTTGTAGCCGTAGCACGGCGACCAGCGGAAATGCGAAAGTATAGACAAACCGTGGATATAAACTTAAGGTGTCGATCGTTCCGATCATTTTTCGTTCCGAAAAATTCAATTAAAATGCCACTTTATGACAGACTATAGTCACAAACTGTGGAGATAAACTTAAGGTGCCGTTCCGATCTTTTTTCGTTCCGAAAAACTCAATTTAAATGCCACTTTATGACAGACTATAGTCCTAAAATTCAAATAATATCCTACTTTATGACATATACTAAAGTCTGTCATAAAGTGGCATTTTAATTAAATTTTTGTCGGTCGCGATTAGCCACGGTAAAGATCGGAATGACACCTTAAGTTTATATCCACGGTTTGTCTATACTTTCGCATTTCCGCTGGTCGCCATGCTACGGCTACTGGTGTCTTTTTGAGAAAAAGTGATTCGCTAACTTTGTCCCTGATCCTCATTACAATGTCATTCAAAAGCCACAGAAATCAGAATCTTTGTAGATCTGTGCCACCGTATTACTTAATTATAATGTAGGTACTCGGCGAAACATGGCGGCAGGGCTCGGAACCGGTAATTTTTTAACCAGGTTAAAACGCTCTTTAACAAGGTTTTTGGGTAAGTGTTCGTTCGGAGCGAAATCGAGATGCGGGCGGTATTGCTTCTGAAATTAACCTGGTTAATTTCTCGCGGAAAGTAACTAGTGCAGTGATATCTTCTATCCCTTTCTAGTGCACCATCTAATAGCCAATAGGCCATAACTTGTTTATGTGTGGACAATGGGTGATGGTCGTGGTGTGTGTGAGTGGGCGGGGCGAACGAACGGTTCTAACTGGTATTTTGAGCAGTGAGCAATTTCATTTTGCTCTTAGAACAAAACCAGGAATAATTTCGGTCCGTTCAGAGCGGAATCGAAATGAAAACGCTCTTTTGGAAATGTATGGCGTTTCTAACAGGATCGCGAAGATTAACCAGGTTTCCGAGCCCTGCATGGCGGTAGCGGTCATTGACTCCCTGACCTCCCTGTCAAAAACTTGTCATTTTCTATATAAACCGCGATTGACAATGAAGTGTCAGATGTCAATCGCGGCTTATATAGAAAATGACAAGTTTTTTGGCAGGGAGTCAATGACCGCTGCCGCCATGTTTTGCCGATTAGAATATAGTTACTTACATTGTCGACTCACTTTGTTGTAATTTTGCCAGTTCTGTCTGTTACTGAGTTAATTTGGCAGATAGTTAAACCAAAACTTTTCCGCTACCTAAACATACGAGATTACGTAGATGATATTGTATGTAGCGCAAATTTTTTGCTTACTTTACGCTGCTGATTATGTAATTATTAATTTATAAAATATTTCCTTTCGATAGTGACAAAATAGATAACTAAACTGCAAAATTTTATCAGCATCCTACTTAAATTTTAATATACTTACCTACCTACATTTTTTAATTTTCTTCTTTTTGAAATATTTATAAATTACTGTTTTTGCTTTTATTTTGACCTTTATCTGCTTAATTTTACAAAATACTTAAAGCTTAGCTATATAGGTAGATAATAATATTATGTACTTATACATAGTAATTGATAGTCCTGAATGCAACTTAAAGTCCATAAGGCAATTATTATTATCACTGGGTACTCGAATGTCGTAAAACTAAGGCAATTATAAACGGCTTATAATTAACTGATCACCAGAAATAGTAACATTTCACAGACAAAAATAGTAAACGATCACCAAAATACAGACCACCATTTTAATGTAAAATGATAACCAAAGATTTAACATCTTAAAACCAAAAATAGTAAATGATCACCAAAATAAGTAAATGATCACCAAAATTAGTAAATGATCACCAACATTATACTAGCATTTTAATGTAAAATGATCACCAAAGATTTATTATCTCGCTATCCTATTTATGCAAAATGACTCTAAATAAACCATTGTTAAACCAAAAGTAGTAAACGATCACCAAAAGTAAATGATCACCAACATTATACGTTAGCATTTTAATGTAAAATTATAACCAAATATATTTTTATTTAGCAATAGCAAGTCTTAGTAAAAGAGTCCCCTTGGGTACCCTTTGTACCCTTTTGTACCTTTTGTACAACTTTTGTACCCTTTGGGTACGGAACCCTAAAAACGGGACTCTATTACTGAGACTCCGATGTCTGTCCGTCTGTCCGTCCGTCTTTCTCTAGGCTGTATATCAAGAACCGCTCCAGCTAGACTTCTGAAAAGTTAACAGATTGTGTAAATCTGTTGCCGCTATAACAAGTACAAAAAACATTGATTATATGTTTACTTCAATAATTAATAGTAATATAAAAAAAAAAGGGGGCTCCCAAGTCCCAACCCATACAAAAACACAATAATTTTAGGTCTAATTTTGGTCTATAAACGGTACGGAACCCTCCATACGACTCACACTTGGCCGATTATTTTGTTAATAATATGCTTACATTTTTTGTCAATCGTAGTGATTTCTTTGGACATAAATATTGCATTGATTGGCTCACAAGGATTTGGCGATAATTTACCTACTATATTTGGTGATCATTTACTATATTTGGTGATCATTTACTATATTTGGTGTTCGATTACAATTTGAAGTGTTGTCATGACTAAAATAGCTGGTAGTATTGCAATTTTAGACTTTATTTTTTTGGTGTTCAATATCTTTTTTTGGTAAACAAGTTTAGGGTATCAGTGCATTTTTTGGTGGTCATTATATTTGTTCCCATTATAAACTGTTATGTAATAGATTATGACGTAGCTCAAAAAAAAAAAACGAGAATGATTAGCGTTTTTATTTCCGGTTTTAAATTGATGAATAATTTGCTGTTATTAAATAACAAGTCCCTAAAGTTCACAAAACAAGCGCTCCTTTGCTCGCTTGCTTGTCTGAACCTGAGGAAACACATCGAACATTGTTTAACACTTATCACAAATTAAGAAATTATTTTTAAACCAATATTAAAAAGTATTTTGAAAATATATTTGACTCTTTTATTAAATAATATCATAATAATATTATGTCGACCCATATTCTAAATAGATTGTACGACGTCGAGCTTCACTTGTTACGTAGTTTATATTATATCCTCTTTGGCTTCAGTGAAGAATGTCCGCCACATGACAAATTATTATATGTAATGTCAAAAATAGTTTAATAGTAATTTTATTTGAATGGAAAAGAGTTATATAACGACGTGGACTGCCAGGTAACCTCTAGTCTCACAGGCTCTACGACGCAACGTGACACTAGTCACTACGATGCATACAAAATCTAAACTACCTTTACAGTATCGGCAATTATTATTATGAAATATTATAGTAAGGGAAAAGACCTAATGGCAGACACTTTAAGGAAACATGAAACATTTGAATGTTATAAAATATATATTTATGAAAATAAAGGATTGATTACTTCTTCCATGTCTTCAGTAACTCTTACAAAATAAAACTATTATAATTATTCTCTGACAAATCAATAAAATAAAATATTATTAGTCTTTTTGTAAACTTAGTCAAAAGAGCTAATAGATGACATCACAAAAAACGAATATCACTAATAGTAGACACCAATATGAACTAATAGTTGACATAGAACATTAAATTACATTTTACATTTTTCATATTATTAGGTCTTTATTTGCCGTTTTTCAAAAGATTTCATTTACTTCATCATAGTAACTATATGCATCAGAAATATTATCCACGTTATCTCCAGATTCTATCCATTCTTCTTCCATGCTGAGACTATCTTTCCTTTTATTTTTATTTTTCATATTTTTTTCCTAGCAAATTTATTTTCAGTCTTTAGTCTCTATGCTTCTCTTACCTCTTCTTTTTTCTTCTTTTTTTTCTCAGCAATCCTTTTTCTTCTTTTTACTGCTAAAAAACTAAAGCAATCGATTTTTAGATCAGTACAAGGTCTAATATTAGACACCATGTCCATTTTTAGGTACAGTAGTTCTAAGTTGTTAGTTTGTTAATAGAATTATATTTTTTGCAGTAGAATAAACTACAAAATAACTTTAGTATGTATTGCAAAACTAAAAGATGAGATCCATGTCATCTATTAGGTTTTTTACATTTTCAAGAACTAATAGTAGACACCTTTTATATTGTTAGGGAAAATAGATAAAAAATCATAAATAAATATTGATTAGTGTATAAAACATGACCATTAATTCAATGAAATCAATAGAAATTACAAAAAATCAAACAAATGTATTCAAAACTTACGTGCAAAATTTCGCCTTCCTTAACTTATTTGCTAAGAAATTGCCGAGCGCGTGTTGACACGGTCACATTGTTTACGAAAACTGACCCCATTTTAAAATTTTGTTCCCGAAGGCGTCCCTAATATATTTTTTCACATCAACAGATAGCTTAAGAAGCTTATAAAATTTACAGTGTTGAGAAATAATTAGAGTAATTCTTATTTTTATGGTATTTTTGTCGTAAGTGTCATCTATTAGTTCCGTGTTTAGCATTAGTGCCTTTCCCTTATGTCTACATTATATGATTAGGTAGAAAAACAGGTACGGGGTACCATTAAGATTTGATGCGGCTAAAAAATATACTGTTTTGTTGTTCGTAGCTAGTGCTACGAACTTACTGCTATGAGAATGTGAGACACGTGGTGAAAATCATAATAAAATATGAATTATTTTGTGTCAAAATTACCTTTCAATTAAGAAATTTAACCGACCGACCCAAAAAAGTATAAAATATAATATATAACTATTAATTTTTATAATTATTGTTCGGGATTGATGCAATAAATAAAATTTGGCGCCTACGTTATTTGAAATAGCAAAATATCATCTAAATATTCTTCTTTAGCAACAGGCGTACATAATATTGTTTTCTGGTTCTGAGGTTTATTTCCTTCTTCTTTATACTTTCAATAAATAATAATATTATCTGAATATATTTTGCTACAATCATCTATGTACAAAGCAATTTTTTACATAACATTTGCCTCTTTTGTAGAAACTCAGATGGTAAAGATAATCATTTATGTTCGAGAAGTAAATTGGATTGAACTTTACATAAACAGTTTATATTTTATTACTTTTAGGAAATGTGCTAAGTTTTAACCTCGTACTTATGCAATAAAAACCTTTATCTAATAAAAACTAAATCTAAATAATGACATCAATCAATTTCATAAATTGTTCATTTACAAAAAATATTCCAAGCTCATTACTGCCTAGAAAGTAACTAATAAAAATAATTTGATTTAATATAATAATTAATATTATTCTTAGTTTTAAACATGGATCTACCGTTAACAAAAAGAAAACTACCAAAGCTCAAAGCCTGCATGTCAAAGAAAAGTTTGGAAAACTTACAGAACAAAGAGATATTTAATCTAGAAAAATTTGATGCGCAAGCACTACGAAGGTAAATAATGTTAAGCTTTCAAATTAAATGTCCGGCTTAATAAAAGCTTACCGCCAAGTCGGACGTTTATTCTTCGAAAATTAAAACAACACGGTTTCATTAAGCGAGTTTATTAAAGGCTGAATGTGTCTGTAACCGATTAAGACGTTAGGTATATACATAATTTCAAAGACGGAAAAGGGCACAAATTTTGGTGCAACAGAGTCGTGGATTTAGCAGGTAAACATAGTAATATACTCGACGTGCCTGTAGTTACCTAGGTACCATAGATTCTGTATTTTCAGGCGCAAGCGTCCTTTACACAAGTGCATCATACTGGAGCTGCAAGAAACAGGCTTCACGGACTCATCGGACTACCTGCGCGACCTCATCGAGGATAACATCCAGCTACTCGAGTTTGACGATATCGGTATCGTCGTAGATCTCAGAAAAAAACACGATTATTTGGAGCACATCACCGCAAGCCTTAAAAGAGTCGAAAAATATGGTGACGCAGGTGAATTTTTATTACTTACTTACTTGAAAAAAAGCAAAATTATAGTTTAAGATTTGAATGGTCCAAAAAAGTTATGTGCCAAGCAAAAACTTGCACTAAATTTAAATAAGAACAATATTGTTGAAGAACAAAAAGTTCATTAGTAAAAACTGTACGTATTTTTCAGACGATAAGAAAAACGAGTCGATGGAGTTACTGAAGCTGGCCCTCTATTTCGCTGAGAGGGAGAAGGGGATAATCTGGTTGGCAGAGAAGTTCTTCCTGTGCGCCATCGCCGTTTCCAGCGACTACTTACTCGACGGCGGCCAGCAGTATAACCGCTGCAACTGTCTCTACGCGAAGTTCCTGTTGGACAAATGTAAGAAACATGACCATTCTCTGGTAGATCTAGGCCGCATCCTTTGCAACATTTATAGTAGTATACCTGCTTATAATTATGTTTCAAAGGATGCGGATCTTATACACGCCCAGCAAAATTAAAACAACGAAAACCATAAGCTAACAAAAATTATCACTTGACTGTAGGTGAACCACTTTTTTATATAACTGTGGTTTTAATTTGTGGTATTAATTTAAAAGTTGCAGCCGATTTTTTAGTAGAGTTAATAATATGGACTTTCGGTAAATTAACGAAAATATTATGATGAGTATTATAATTTAATATCTTATATCTTTAAACGAGCAATTCTTGTATATATGTATATATATAATATATATAATTGGGATCTCGGAATCGGCTCCAACGATTTTCATGAAATTTAGTAATATAGGGGGTTTCGGGGGCGATAAATCGATCTAGCTAGGAATCATTTTTAGAAAATGTCATTTTATTCGTGTTTTATCGAATACCGAGCAAAGCTCGGTCAAATAGCTAGTAAGTAATAAATTAAGCTAGTAGTCTAAATTTAATGGGAGAATCGGATTGCTGGTTTAAGGTTAAAGGTATTTATTACACCTACATAATGCCTAATTGCTATTATACGGCAGCGACCACATATCCTAATTATACGGAGTACGGATGTCAGCTACTATTATGTACCTACTAGTCAAATAGTCAACCCATTTGGTAATCCGAGACATATTATCAACATAACCTACAAAATTTATAATATTTACCAAAATATAAACTTTGCCCTTTAATTCTGACGCAGTATCTGTCAGTAGACAGTAGACACCATAAATCATCGCCTCTATATTCTCGACGTTTCTCAGGAATAGATGTTGATGTAAACAATTTAATTGCTACAGCTTTACGTTATAGTTCCAGGTGTCGACCTTGAGCAGCCGTTTGCTATTTTGACGGAAGTTCGAGACAGAACTATTGGCAAGGTTGTTTATACATTTTACTATTTTCCTAGATAAGATGCAATCATGATTAAATTATTTTACTTCCTAATGCGGCCTCCACACGATGGGCCATCATGGACAATCACAGGCGATCACGATCATGTAGAGGGCATAATCGTTTGCGATTGGTCATGATGGCCGTCGATTGTGCGTAATCGCCGTTGTGTCGGTTTTTCGCACAATAATCAAAGGAAGTTCAGCCATGATTGTAAGCGTGTCCACACGATCGCCGATCACTCAATTCGTATTTGTTTACGGTACGGTGCGGACGTGTGTGGTAATTGACATGCGAACAAATTATTTATATTATTGTTTATTATTTACAATTATTATATTTCTATTATTTTATTTAAATAATAATTAATTTATTTTATTTACTATTAATAAAATAATATTATTATTAATAATAAATTTAATAATAATAATAATAAAATAAAAATAATTTATTGTATTTATTATTATTATTATAATATTATTTATAATTATATAAATGTTTAATCTAAAAGAGTTGATGGTTATAGCCACTAAATAAGTAAATAGTAGCAGCTGCTGTTTTGACGTCCATTGTAAACCGATGACAATTAACAAATGGAGGTGCAGCGATCGTGTGGACAGATCCGCGATCATTGTTACAATTAATGGCACATTCTAGATTGTCCATGATGGCCCATCGTGTGGAGGCCGCATAAACAATAATTCATAGTCTTCTGGTATTATAGTCAAATTGCATTCGATACTTTTGTCACGGTAAGCGCCATATCGCGAGATGCGTTTGAACGACATTTGCCGTATATTTTCCATTTTTGATTTCACTGTCGAGGGCACAAAATACAATAATTTAAAAAAAAGAGGCTTATCTTTTAGGACTGGCTACTATTTGAGGTCTCCGAAGACGGTGACAAGGATTTGCCGACCGAAAAAATCTTTAGTGCAGCGGCGATGGCGTTACACGGTGTCCTATTGAATAAAGCGAAACTGTGCAGAAATACTGACACGGCAAAGTCTGAAACGCTCGCCCGATTAGCTGAAAGAAGAGCTAGAGATGGTATCACTTCTTAAAAAAAATTATGTTACATATTATGTTACCGTTAGAATGCAGAATACCTAGGTAATCTGCAGATTCCTTGACACCACCCGTTAAAGTGTGAAATTTTTAAATAAAAAAAGCTAATTTTTGCACTTAACTTGTTAGTTTGCATTCTCTTCCTTCGTAAAAGTCCTATAACTTTGACTAGCTTGTCAACCTAAGACTTTTGTTGTTTTGATTACAGTATATCCAGTTTCTGATGTTAAATTATTATTATTGATAGTTTTTATGGTAAGTATAACAAAAGTTTTTGACGTCCACCGTAAACGTGGTTTTAGAGATAAATACCAAATCGCGCAACCTATTAAACGTCAATTACTAGAGTTCTAATGTTGTTAACATTTAAAAGTACTTATTTAGGAAATGTCATTCATTATTTTTTATCCCTACGAGTAACGAGGTTAAATCGATTCCTCGTTCTCGCGACAAAACTTGTAATTTATAAGGTAAAAATATATGACGTTAAAACATTCCGTGTTTTAGCCAATGACACTTTGAAGACAGCTGAGGCGATCGTCGAGATGGGCATCAGCCAGCTCTTGATGAACAATTTGAACAACGCTGAGAAGTCGTTCGGTCGAGCTCTATCGACGTACACGGAGCATAATCACGTCGACGGGATATGTGAGGCTCTGATGCATATGGCTGCCGTCAAGCAAAGGTAAGCTTAGATCTTAAATCCTAATACTGAAACAATTTCGATAATACGAGAATAATTCGATGTGGATTTTGATTCAGCTTCTATCGTGAATCGTGATCCGTATTGTAAAAAAATTCGGCCAAATGTCAAACAATGTAGTGTAAAAGGCAGAATATGTTGAAAATACTATTTAAACTACCGAGATCGAGTGGATTTGATTCTCGATTGTGTCGGGTGTAAGGGGGCAGCTTTCACCTAAACAAGACGAGACGAGGCACGACCATAATGCACAGTGATGTATATTATCAATACATCAATATCAATATAATCAATACATGATCAAAATGTTTTGTCGTGACAAAAAAATAAAATAATGTTACATAGCTGGCCTAGCTCAGTCAAACCTATCATAGCGGTTCGGTCGGGTAAGCTGACCTTAAAATAAATTAAGACCAAGTAGAAAAAACTCTTCATATGATATTATTATCTGTAATAATAAGTAATCTGATAAGATTACTTAGTAATCTGTAGACTGTAACCTATAATTATTATTTATAAGGTCATAGATTAGCTTTGAAAGCTTTGAAACTTCAGAACTTTTAGATTATAATAATTAAATCAGAAGTCTCGGCCTACCATGAACCTTTTAACGTGACTCCGACCCCGTCAGGGGTTAAAAGAACGCGTACAGGATCTAGTAATATATTGTATTAGATTTATTGCAAACTAGCTGTCCCGGCAAACGTTGTTTTGCCATTTAAAGTATTTCTACTTCATCAGTTGACACAAAATCTTACCCCCTCTTTTGTCCCCTAAGAGGGGTGGGGGGAAAAATTTTATACACCAGATGTTAAGTTGGAAAAACAGTTAATAATATGAAGTAAGTCCATTAAAGAAAAAAGTTTGCTACAAAATCTGACCCCCTCTTTGGTCCCCTTAGAGGGGTGGGGGGGGTAATTTTTATACACCAGATGTTGAGTTGGAAGGAGGCAAATATATCTGCGAAAACCGTATGCAAATCGGATCAGTAGTTTTCGTGTTAAAGCAAAAGTCTTATACAAAATCTGACCCCCTCTTTCGTCCCTTTAGAGGGGTGGGGGGAAAAATTTTATACACCAGATATTAAGTTGGAAGAAGACAAATATATCTGTGAAAACCGCATTCAAATCGGATCAGTCGTTTTCGTGTTAAAGCAAAAGGCTTATACAAAATCTGACCCCCTCTTTCGTCCCTTTAGAGGGGTGGGGAGAATTTTTTTTATACACCAGATGTTAAGTTGGAAGAAGACAAATATATCTGCGAAAACCGCATTCAAATCGGATCAGTAGTTTTCGTGTGATGCTGGAACAAACATACAGACAGACAGACAGACAGACAGACAGACAGACAGACAAAAAAACTAACTAACTTTTCGGCTTCTATAGCGATATTGTGACACCCTCCGCTTATTATTTTTTGAATATCTTTAATGTACAGAATTGACATTTCTACAGATTTATTATATGTATAGATAAAAAAAGTAAGAGCCAACAAATCAGCTCAAAATGTAAGCTTATTAATTACTCCACAATAGCGATCTGTAGTCCGCGCGGAACTAGTTGGCCGCGCCTGAGGTATGTGAGCGGTGGGACGGAGAGGCAGGGGCGCTTCGCACAAGAGATTGCAATAGCAAGATGAGTCCGCCGATAAAAAGACAATCTAAAGAACTAATATTTAATTACTCTCCCCCGTCCCTACCTAAGGCGCGGCCAACTAGTTCCGCGCGGACTATAGTGAAAACTGTATTTTTTCCTCCACTCAGCTTCTATGTAATACCAATTTTGTTATTAGTTGATTACCTAACGAGTGCAACACAAACATACTTAAACGTTTTTAATATCAAGATTTGTGTGCTATAAAACTTTTTGTTATATTGCTTTGTGATAAAAGTGATAAACAAGTGCGAAGTGTATATTCATGCATTTTATGTTCATTACAAGTCGCTGTTTTTAACACAAAGGTAAAATACTGTTTATAGTTAAAATTCTAATACCTACCGGACTCTGAACCCGTGGTCAATATAAACAACTTTTTTATAATCGCAGTAAAACAATAGAATGTTTTATTTATAACTTTATATGACTTAATGAAAAACGTACAATAATTTGCAAATCTAATTTGTCAAACATTGGCAGGCGGATCGCGCCGAATAAACTCTATAGACCTAAAAGGATGTTTTGGTGCGTTGATTGCGTTGTCATGGGTAAGCGAAACATACAGTTTCTCAAAGATTCAATTTCACCAACGACTGTTAAGTTTTGGAGTTTCGACGTTGTTTTAAGAATGGAAAGCATAATATTATGCCACTCTGCAAATTACATTCATCATCATCATCATCACTAACCGTTATAGAACCATGTATCGACCCGTTTTGAGTTTTGACCCTATTATTGGTACTTTTCATATTCTTTTATTATACAATCACTTAAATTAGTAATTAATATAAAGTATCAATTTAAATATTTATTTCATCAAAACATTGTACACACATTATATTAAACAAATGTCGACTTCCCTATTAAGTACTAGTGCACCTGTGTCAGGAAAATTATATTTAAAATTATAATATTATAAGGAAATATTCTTAATAAACATCTTAAATTCATAATACGAGTAGTTATTAATAATTGTTCATATTATTAATTACGTAATATTTTATAATATTATGTCGTAGAATATACACGTGGTCAGAAATACAATCAGTTAAAGTAAAAGATCCATATTAAAAAAAAAAACTTCCATTCTATTTAAACTTGGTTATTGGTTATTTAAAAGGTACTTTAGGTCATATTAAGTATGTATTGACTCTACGGTATTGATTTAGCTTTTTGACCTAGAAATGCCTAGATTAAATTGCTTGATCCGTTTGAGAATGCCTAGATTGAATTGCTTGATCCATTACGATTCCACAACAAACAGCTGATGTAGAAAATATGCATTTTAAAACTAATAAAACCTCTCTACAGCTTACGTCAGGGGCTATAATCTTATCTTAAATATAAAATTCTCGTGTCACAATGTTAGTCCACGAACTCCTCCGAAACGGCTTTACTGATTTTTACCTATATGCATATTCAGTAGGTCTGAGAATCGGTACTTTATATATTGATAAGTGCATTTGTTGAATAAATAATAGTAAATTATTACAACTCGAGACTGAGGGCGACCATTGTTTGTGCGACGGGATAGCGATAGACGTTGCTATGGTAACATACTTATTTAGTCACTTCAAAAAAATAATATGGGCGAAATAAGTACTTTATATTATGGGGACAGCTAGTTTATATATATATATATATATATATATATATATATATATATATATATATATATATATATATATATATATATATATATATATATATATATATATATATATATATCTTATCCATTCTAATATTATAACATGTGTGACTATCGGCCTGTCTACATCTATACGTCACGACGTCGTCAACGTGGAACGGTGCGGTAACGTGGCACGGTACGTTGACGTGATGTGAAAATTTACGATGTAACGTGAAAATGCACGTCACAGTGTAGCAACATTTACGTCTTTTTTTGTTCTTAAATTTCTCTCTCCGTCTTCTTAACAATAGCAGATCAAGCAGAACTTATTAGCATAGCAGAACAGATCAAGCAAACGTATTGTGCGATCCAATATCTAGATAAGTAGTGAAGAATGTAGCAGTTTTACAAGGCATGGTGACGTACAATGTTGCTACCATGGACGTATAAAAAAAGGCGGACGGAGTCCCACCATACACAAAACTGTGTCCTTCAGAGTCGGCCATCTGACTGCATGTACACGGTCCGCACGCACACATTCTTACGCTAGTTCATACCATTTGACAGGCGTAAGAATGTGTGCGTGGCCGACTCTGAAGACACAGTTCTGTGTATAATAAGACTCCGTCCGCCTTTTTTTCTACGTTCATGGTTGTTACAATGTGACGTGCATTTTCACATTACGTTGACGTAAATTTTCACGTCAAGACAACGTACCGCGACACTGAACCGTTCCACGTTGACGACGACGTAACGTGGACATGACGTGGACAGTCCCTATCTGTCTAAAGTCCTAAACTCATACAGCCTCTCATGATTGTAAACCTAAAATCTATATTAATAGGTATGAGGACACTGAGTCCTAGGGAAGGACATAATATAAAGATAGATTTTATCCCGGAAAATATAGTATTACGGTTCCTTCCCGTTCAACGAATTCCAGCGCAACCAAGTTACATAGGTACAGTAAGTAATAGTATCAATAATTTGGGAAAGCCCGTCAACTTTTAAACATTTACGTCAGGCGAAGAAAAAAAACCGGCCAAGTGCGTGTCGGGCCATGCACAATATAGGGTTCCGTTATAGTACCGCTAGTTTTTGGTAATTTTTACAGACAGACGGACGGACATCTCGAAACTATAAGGGTTCCTTGTTGATTACGTGATTACGGAACCCTAAAAACAAGAGCAAATCCGCTATATATATATATATATATATATATATATATATATATATATATATATATATATATATATATATATATATATATATATATATATATATATATATATATATATATATATATATATATATATATATATATATATATATATATATATAGCGGATTTGCTCTTGTTTTTAGGGTTCCGTAATCACGTAATCAACAAGGAACCCTTATAGTTTCGAGATGTCCGTCCGTCTGTCTGTAAAAATTACCAAAAACTAGCGGTACTATAACGGAACCCTATATTGTGCATGGCCCGACACGCACTTGGCCGGTTTTTTTTCTTCGCCTGACGTAAATGTTTAAAAGTTGACGGGCTTTCCCAAATTATTGATACTATTACTTACTGTACCTATGTAACTTGGTTGCGCTGGAATTCGTTGAACGGGAAGGAACCGTAATACTATATTTTCCGGGATAAAATCTATCTTTATATTATGTCCTTCCCTAGGACTCAGTGTCCTCATACCTATTAATATAGATTTTAGGTTTACAATCATGAGAGGCTGTATGAGTTTAGGACTTTAGACAGATAGGGACTGTCCACGTCATGTCCACGTTACGTCGTCGTCAACGTGGAACGGTTCAGTGTCGCGGTACGTTGTCTTGACGTGAAAATTTACGTCAACGTAATGTGAAAATGCACGTCACATTGTAACAACCATGAACGTAGAAAAAAAGGCGGACGGAGTCTTATTATACACAGAACTGTGTCTTCAGAGTCGGCCACGCACACATTCTTACGCCTGTCAAATGGTATGAACTAGCGTAAGAATGTGTGCGTGCGGACCGTGTACATGCAGTCAGATGGCCGACTCTGAAGGACACAGTTTTGTGTATGGTGGGACTCCGTCCGCCTTTTTTTATACGTCCATGGTAGCAACATTGTACGTCACCATGCCTTGTAAAACTGCTACATTCTTCACTACTTATCTAGATATTGGATCGCACAATACGTTTGCTTGATCTGTTCTGCTATGCTAATAAGTTCTGCTTGATCTGCTATTGTTAAGAAGACGGAGAGAGAAATTTAAGAACAAAAAAAGACGTAAATGTTGCTACACTGTGACGTGCATTTTCACGTTACATCGTAAATTTTCACATCACGTCAACGTACCGTGCCACGTTACCGCACCGTTCCACGTTGACGACGTCGTGACGTATAGATGTAGACAGGCCGATAGTCACACATGTTATAATATTAGAATGGATAAGATAACACTAATACCAAATTCATTTACCGTTTAGACTAGGATACTACGACGAGGCTGCCAGTGTTCTCATGGAGATGGGGTCTTCGGCGATGAACCACGGTCTTCGGAAGCAGCTGGGGAGGGCACTGCACCTGCTGGGAGAGTTGCAGCTGAAGAGAGAACGACCAGACCTGGGCACGCAGTACCTCTACGAAGCCTTCCAATGCTTGTTGGGAGCTGCTTTTCAAAAAGTACTATAAAGAATAATTAATTAGACTATATAGTCTATCTAGACTATATATCTAGACTATATATCTATATAGATAGTAGATATTTTTTCCTAGAGTCTCCAATGATAAATTTTGGTCAAAAAACCTCAAATTTGAGAAGGCCCCTAGGCTCTAACGTACACTCATATTTATATGCGACCCACAAGTCAGTAAAAAATTTACAATATCAACTTAGTTAAATCAATTTGAATAATTGATTAAACTTCAGTATTCTTCTTATTTTTAAGGCTCCACTTATGTTTTCTAATTAAAGTATACAACAGCTGTTATACTTAGATGAAACTTTAATGATTTAATAATACGCTAATAGTATTTTTTGTTTCTTCGCAAGATTATAAGGCATGGGCAGTACAATAAATATGTAATATTTTAAAAGCTTGTACTTTATTGTTAAATATTATGTAATATCTGATAATGTACAAATTATTATTGATTAAATTAGGAAATTTCCCACTACTAGAATTTGATAATGGTGAAAGAAACCGGACTTTGTTTATGTCAATAACCGCTTTATAAGTGGATCACTTATTACAGAATTGATGTTTCAAGTTTCTAAAGTTCATTGACCTAATTGGACATTGCGCCCTTATTTTTGCGGTTTCTTGGCATTTGGTACTTTTCCTATAGTATTAATGTTTAATAATTTTTAAATTTTGTGGTACCTTGATTCCTAATAATATACAGCTACATTAAGTGATTAAGCGGCTTTTTCACCACTTCCTGATTAGTGCCGGATAGGCTATCCACCACTTAACTTGACAGATATATGGAGAATTTGTCAAATAAGTTGTGGATAGCCTATCCGGCCTTTATCAGGAAACTGGCTCTAATTATGATTATGTAATGGGCTAGATAAGTTACCTGTCAAACTCTCCATTAAATTAAAATAAGCATGCCTTCAAAAGCCGCCACTGAAATATTTTTACTTTATAATTTTTTCTACTGGAACAAAAGTTGAAAAACTATTTTGGAAAAGTAAATACTTACTATCACAGAAGTTGATTCCTATGCAGATATGACGGACCTACGTAATTTGGTCGCGTTGTGTCAAAGGCATCCGACCGATCACAGCTAACATTGAATTGACATAAGCCGACCAAACCACGTAGACCCGTCAAAAGCTACTGTACGTAATGTTGATTTCAGCCTGGGGAGTTACTGGAGCCTCGTCAGAAGGAGACTGAAGTGTGTGACCTGTACAGCAGCAGCGCCGCTGAAGCGTTCGCAGAAGATGCTGAGCAGTCGAGACTTATGATGGCGGTGTCCGCTGGTATCTCATTTCTTTTTTCTTTAAAATTTTCAAACTTTCTTCTTCATGTTCGAACCCAGGGGTTCCCAAACTTATTTTGTCTACTGCCCACTTTAGGAACAAATTATATTTTAGCGCCCCCATTGATTCAATTTAATATGCATCCAGATGAAATAAATCACCCCCAAAGCCAGATCTACACAACGCCCCCATTTTTTTTCTGGGTCCCACACCACCCCCCTTCAGACCTTCAGCGCCCATAAGGGGGTGTTATCGCCCACTTTGGGAAAGGTTGTTCTAATCTATGAATAATAAATACTCTATGGAAGAGAAACCGAATAAAAAAAATGGTATCACGAAATGTCATTGAAATACACATGCAGTCGAACAAATGCACCTACTGTTACTTGTTAGTTGTTACTAATTATTGTTGTTGAATAAATCGTTGTTAGTAATAATAAGTCCATGATCGTTCTAGACTCTAGACACTGATATAAGTCATAATGATAAATCTGAATTAATATTAATTGTAAAATTTGTAAATTGTTATACTTTAAAATTTTAGATATCAAACTTAACAATCATTAAATTGTGCGAATAACATGTTCTTCTTCTTCTTCTAAATATATGAAAATTGATTTTCACTTATAGACCAGGACCAATACCTTAAAAAATAATGAATAGTGAAAAAAAATTACAGTAGGATGAAACCCATTACAAAAGGAGGAGAATATTATAAAAATTAAGGGAAAAATAATTTACGGGCGATCTGAGTTAGGGAAAAGTGGGGGGGGATGTTTTAAGGGGGAAAAACGGTTTATCTCGATTTCTGGCAAAACTAATATTCCTATGAAAAAAAGTAAAAAAAAAAAAGATTTTTAATATATTTTTTATGTATTTTGACTTAAGAAATGACGGACTTTCATTCAAACTTTCAACCTCTATTTCACCCCCTTGGGGGTAAAATTTCCAAAAACGCTTAAATACGTATCCATTCACTTTAAATCAGTAGCCCAAAAATAAACTTTCACGTTTCTAACTTGAGAAATGACGGACTTTCATTCAAACTTTCAACCCCTATTTCACCCCCTTCGGGGTAAAATTTCCAAAATTCCTTCCTTAGTGGGTTTCTACTTTATAATAAAACAACCCTACTCACCAAATTTTTTGGCTGTAATTTTAAGAGATTTTGCTCAGCGATGATGAATCATTCAGTCGGTCAGGACATGTTATTTTGTAAGTATAGATCTAAATATATATTTATATATAATGAGATTTTCTATGACAGAAATGTAATAATAATTCAATAAATCAACTTTTTAACTGTAACAAATTGCAGTAATCACATTTTTTTGATGAAATTATTCATAATGATTAAAAAAAAATCTTAAATTCGAGTTTTTTTTCGATTTTTTGCATTTTCTGAGAAGATTTACTATGGTGAAATATATATGTTTTTTTCCATCGGAAAGTAGAGATTTCAACGAACAGAAAGCATACCAATTTTTTGAAAAAAAGCTAATATTTTGACGGTCAAATTTTTGATTGAAAATTAGGGTATTTTTTCGATATAAATTCAAAATAAGGTGAAAAAATAAATATTTATAATCAAATAGACGACAGCGTATCTGGGACATAAAAATGTTAATTTTTTACCAAATTTCGTGAAAAAAAAAGTAATTTTCAGTCGTTATCGGTGTGCCGTAAGGTTTGCACGTACGCGCATTATATCGACTACGTGTATTAGCGAGTACCTATCTGAGTGAAAGGCGCCCGCGCTCGCGCGAGGCATCGCGTGTGTTAATATTTATGATTAATACCTCCGTCGTTTCTGACTACAGGGACGATGGAACCTCAACCAAGTTACTCCTCCGTTACCCAAGCCATTGTTTTTCCCACTAAAGAGCAAGCGGTTGTTATTGATGCGATTGATGACACCCCACTTAAGGACTATGCCTACGCGTTTAGTAAACTAATCGAATCCACACAGATAAGATTTTTAAGTAGAATGTCCAACAACAGAATTTGTGTATTCGTATCGACAAAGGATATTGCAGACGAATTAACCGACAAACACCAGTGTATAATTGTAAACAATAAGAAAATTCCCATTCGGCCGCTGATCACAAGAAATAAACGAATTATTTTTTCTAATGTTTGCCCTATTATCCCGCATGTCATTTTGGAGAACAAGTTATCAGAATTAGGTATTAAATTAGCCACTCCAGTGAGTTTTGTTAAGGCTGGTATAAATGAACCTGGTTTTAACCATATTTTAAGTTTCCGGCGTCAAGCCTACATATCGCCGGAAGACCTAAAAAAGATTCCCGAACGCGTGCAAGTGGATTTCGATGGTAGTAATTATTGGATTTACATGTCCACTGATACTATGACCTGTTTTATCTGCAAGAAAGAAGGCCATATTGCAAATAAATGCCCCGATAACTTAAATGCTGGAAATATAATAACCGAGGATAGTGTTAATATTTCAAATACAGTCAATACCAATTTTGTACCTCTTGCCACCTTTAAAAGACCGCATCCACCGACGACTGAATCATCTCCAAGTATTATTATACCTACAGAAACTTCCGATTCTGAGGAAATTTCGAAGAGTGATGCAGAATCAAGTGAAGCTTTGTCCGATTGCTCTATAACTACTTTCTCGGCAAAGAAGGATAAAAGAAGAGCCAAAAAACAAAAAAGAACATCTACAGTTGACTTAGAAGACACGGAACTGAACGATATTAAAAATATTATAGAAAAAAGTGATTACCCTATGTCCATTACCGAATTCATTAACTTTTTAAAGGAGTCTTACGGAAAAGAAAATATTATTCAGATAAGCCAAAGTTATACCGAAGATTTAGATAGTTTATGTAAAATGCTTAAGGATATTATACCTATAATTTCGTCCCGAAAAGTTAAAAACCGAATTACAAGAATAATTAAAAAACTTAGTAATATTTCCTAATTATAATAAGGTATCTTAAAGTGATTCAATGGAATTGTCGCAGTATTATTCCAAAAAAACTTGATTTGGAGTCGTATTTGTCAAAGGAATGTATACATATTTGTGTTTGTTCCGAAACTTGGCTATCGCAGGAAGACTCATTGAATTTATCTGGATATTATTGCTTTAGGAAAGACAGAGCAGATGGTTTTGGCGGTTTAGTCATTCTTGTGCATTACTCCTTATCAGCTAGGGAGATCAACATTCAACTAACAGGTAATAGATTGGATATTCTGTGCATAGAAGTTTTTAACCAATCTAGGCTTCAATATGTTGTCGGCGTGTATTCTGCGAGTAATGTAGCAACAAGAAAACGTGATTACGATGAATTATTTTCTATATTTAATAGTAAAATACTAATTGTGGGTGATTTTAATGCTCACCACATGTCTTGGTCCTACATTACTGACAGTAGGGGCCGAATAATTACAGAAAGTTGTTCAGAGTATAATTATTCATTTTTGAATGACGGAAGCCCTACTCGCATGGCCAAGCTAAACGACAGGATTATATCATCTTCTCCCGATATCTCCTTTGCGAGCTCTGATCTGTTACTTTCTTGCTCCTGGTCTGTAACTAATGAGACTTTTAGTAGTGATCATCTGCTCATTTCTATTATTATTAAATCATTTTCCATTAACAAACCCGTAATAAAACGTAATTTAAAAAAAGCCAATTGGATTGAATATAAAAACTTCATAGATGTTAAATGTAATAACTTTGTAATCAATAACAATAGCGTCCAAGATAATTATGACAGGTTTCTCGATGTAATCAATGACTCCGCCGATCAATTTATTCCCAACACTAAGATTAGTAGCAGACCATCTTCCAGATTCCAGCCAAAACCTTGGTGGAATCAGGAATTGTCTAGGGCAGTAGCAGAGAGAAGGCTCGCGCTTAAAAAACTTAGAAAAGATCGCACACTAGAAAATTACGTAGCTTTAAAGGATAAAGTAGTTTCTGTTCGGAAGTTAATAAGGCAGGCTAAGTTAAAATCATGGCAACGGTTTTGTGATAATATAAACCCGAAAACAACTAGTAGTGACATGTGGCGCAAACTTCGCTGGATCAAAGGTCATCCGATTGGACCACATGTATTAACGGAGGGAGAAGCTAATCAGTTACTTACTAGTATGTCTCCTGATGGTGTTGATTATCCCCCATTTATGAACGACACAAACTCTTGCCACGATAGTGATAATTATTCGCCTTTTACTTTGTTTGAATTAACATCTGCTATAAAGCGTAAAGACACATCTCCAGGAATTGATGGTATAGTTTACTCCATGATCTTTAATATGCCTCATAGTGCCAAATTAGTATTATTAAAAATCTACAACATGATTTATTCTACCTCTGTTATACCCCATCAATGGCGAAAAATCAAAGTAATTGGAATTCCTAAGCGAAATGGTTCTATAATAAAACATCGCCCGATTTCTCTAATAAATTTATAATAAAATTATAACAAGAAGGTTAGAATATTTTTTTGAAAAGAATGCATTTTTTCCTGACTACATGATAGGTTTCAGGCGTGGTAGATCGTGTGAAGATGGTCTGTCTCGTCTGTCTACTGACATAGAAATAAGTTTTACGCAAAAAGAATATACTTTATGTGCATTTGCAGATATTATGGACGCTTATAACTGTGTTTCCGTGGAAGTGCTTACGGAATGTCTTACTGAATACGGCGTAGATATACGCATTTGCAGATATATTAGGGAATTTCTTCATTCCAGAACCATTTATTTTATATGTTCAAATGGTAAAGTGATTTGTAGAATATGCCGTGATGGCTTGGCTCAAGGTGATCCAATGTCACCCGTACTATTTAATATTGTAACATTAAAAATTAGTAAATTGTGTACACGTACCATAAGATTTGTTCAGTATGCTGATGATTTTGTGATTTATTGTTGTAACATCGAAATTAACATATGTATTGCACTGATACAAATAGCACTAAAACAATTTGAGAATTTATTAAACGTTATAGGTTTACAGTTATCTGTAAGAAAAACCAAGTTATGTATTTTTACACGAAAATATCGCATACCTAATGTTGAGATAAAACTAAATGATGTCAACTTAGAGTTAGTCCAATTTGTTAAATTTTTAGGGGTATGGTTTGACTACAGATTAAACTGGAACAAACATATCAACGAAACTTCTCAAAAGTGTTCAAAATTTATCAATATTCTCAGTTGTATTAGCGGCTTTAAGTGGGGTGTTCATCCCTTACAATTGAGAAGAGTTTTAGTTAGAGAGAGAATTAGTTTGATAAGGAGCAGACTGGATTACGGATGTGCTGTTTTTGCTAATGCTAGTCCCAATGTGCTCAAAAAATTAGATTGTATCCAAAACCAGTCGCTTAGATTGTGCGGTAGCTTTATTAAAACTACTCCGATTCACATCATGAAGAGTGAACTTTGCGTACCCCCCCTTAGAATAAGGCGTAAATTTTTAACTGATAAATTATTTCTTAAAAATTTTTCTCGCAATAATGATTACTTACTTAAAAAAATAAGTGAATTTGAATGTATCATTCAATCAGGCAAACGTTATTGGAATAAACATGGATACTTTTATATTTTTAACAGTTACAGGCACCTTAAAGATATTAACATTTCTCATTACAATATTTGGCCTTCATATAATCTCCCTACACATTCTTTCGACAAACCTATTGAAGATATATGTCACCTCGTCATTCCTACAATTACTCAACCCCATCTTAGTAAAGAAAACACATCCCCGCACGAACTTAAAATTGCTTGTGAAGAATTACTCGCCACTTATTATTTCGATTATGCTCATATATATACAGATGGTTCAAAATCTTTACAGTCTGGAGGTTGTGCCTTTTATGATTCACGACGTAAAATAAAATCTCAATTTTTAATCGACAACTCCGATATTCCTATAATGAGCATTGAATTAATAGCTATACTAAAGGCACTAACTTATATAGAGAGCACTGATTATCAGAATGTTGTCATCGTAACAGACTCTCAAAGTAGTCTTCATCATGTGATCTCTTGTGGTAGGGGTAACATGGGCAGAAACGAGGCTTTCCTCATTATTGAATGTATTTATCGATTAATACGTAATGGGGTTAATGTCCGGTTACAATGGGTTCCATCTCATGTAGGCATTGGTGGCAATGAGACAGTTGACTCTTTAGCAAATGCAGCACGTACCGAGGGTTCCTTGTGCAATGTGATCTCTTACTTTAAGGATTATTTTAAGTTAATCAAAGATAATTGTTACGATGAATGGAATCAGCATTTCCAAGAAAAGTCATTATGTTCAGGCATTTGGTATAGAACCTTAATAAGTAAACCTCCCAAAAAACCCTGGTTTGCGAATGTTAATCTGAAAAAAAGAGATTTGACACTATGCTTTAGAATTCGATCCAATCACATTCCTCTAAATAATTTTCTTTTTTTGATTGGCAAAAATACTAGCCCGAATTGTTTATTATGTGGTCGATATGAAGATTTGTACCATGTGCTTTTAGAATGTGATAGGAACGAATCTCTCAGAAATGAATTTATATCGGACACCAAATGCAGTAAATCTGATTTATATTTTTTTATACATAATATTGTGAGCTCTGATTTTAAGGCATTACATAGTGATAGGTTACTTAGCTTTGTTATACATTCATTATATTTAAGAGAACTAGATAATAATGTTATTGTTTCCTAATTTCAGTTTATAAAGATTACGTTAAGGCCGACTTAATCTTTAAGATGTATGGCCTTATAAAGTAAGAATAAAAAAAAAAAAAAGTAATTTTTGTAAAAGATATAAATAAAAAACCAAAAACATGTTTTTTTGAATTTTTCACATAAATTTTGAGGTTATGGAGAAAAGTGTAAATAGAAAAGTTTTAGATCTTTTTCTTACCTACAACTTTGCCATTAGACTTTTTTTCATAGGAATATTAGTTTTGCCAGAAATCGAGATAAACCGTTTTTCCCCCTTAAAACCTCCCCCCACACTTTTAAAAATTATTAGTCCTGGTCTATTATTGTGTTAGTCCTCCTATAACTCGAGAACGGCTGAATGGATTGGTATATCTTTAGTGTTTCGATTGTTATCTGTTATCTATTATAATTAAAAGTCTATTATTACTTTAAATTAAGTGTATTTTTAAATAAGATGATTGTACAAGAAACGCGATTTTTTTTATGTGCGATGAAATTAGGTCTGAACACAAAATAATTAAATTGTATTTGTAGCCCAATGGCTACAAATACTCTATCATTATATTCTATCTACAATGATCTATATATATAATGATAGATTTTCCCGAAAGAAAGTACCAGCTATAATCCCTAAACACTCCGTCAAGCGTGAACGGATAGAATTATTAAAAGGAAACAAATTACTATTTGTTTGTACAAAAGCGAGTCATTTGTTTTTCATTAAAGATCTTTCAGAGACTAATCAGAATTTACATTAATGGGGATTGTCCATTTTTTTTAATTTTGCTCATTACAAAAACATTTCGAGGAATAAGGTCAGTCATCGTTTTTCTGTATATAAACGAAAAAAATACCCATTAGTTACTTATATTTTTGAACAAATATGTTTAACCTTAGTTTGACCTTCAATGGCGTTAAACTAGCAATTAATTCGACCAACATTACGTTTCGAACTTTTTGTAAGCTTCTCGTAATAGCTTTCACATAATGAGAACTTGCATTTGACGAACCAGCCATTATAAATAAGATTGAAAGGAAATTGAAAACATACTGCAGAGGTCAATTGGCCGCCGATGATGACGTCAGAGCGAAACTTTAAGAATTTATTGAGAAAAACTAGCCAATGAATTCCAAAATTATTTAATTCATATTCTTAAAATACCCTATTTTAACGAAAAAAAAAATTAAAAGTACATGTGATTTTTTTTGGACAGTGCCCATTGGTACCTACTTATAACGTATTGTGTTAAGCGAAACATTAATTATAATTACCTATTCTAGCTCCAATTTTGTTAACATATTTTTTGCTTTACTTTAACCGCGAGAACACGAATTTAATTGACAATTTAGCGTATTTTAAAGCTTTGTTCTGAGCCACGTCCGAGTTGAAGGTTATAGCAATGCCGGTATTAGATTAGGAATACAAATGGAGCTCTTACACACCGACTGAGACACTTAAAGTGTCGGACGAGGTCGATGGTTACGTTATTTCGCCACGTAACCTCTCCACGAATTTTCTCTCTTATCTTAACTTCCTATAAAAGGTGGCGCTTTCATTAGTGGTTCCGTGTTCGCGTAAACATACGCAATAGTACATTACGCACCTAGGGCAGGAAAATAAGAAATGTCTCAGATCAGATCACACGTAATTGTTGGCCGAGGTCAGCAAACATATTGTGATCTAAGGCTTTCTTATTTACTGCCCATGATGCGTATTCTATTTTCTCATCGACGGAGGCGGAAAACAGCAACATCGGTAAGCGCAGCGGGAAGAAAGTTGACGTTTTCCGCCCGGAGGTGAGAAAATAATGTTTACAAAAATATGTAATTTAATCTCTAACAATATGCATAATATTACAACTCAAGTATTTTGAAACTAACTAAAACTATCTCTGATGCAGTAACACCGTCCATATCACATAATAATTTAAAAAACGAAGATAACAAATGCTTCTCAACAGTTAAATAAAATATTAACAACATAATTAAAATATATTATTATGTATCATGAAAAGAGCGATAAAATATGAACATAATTTTAAAGTACCACTCAAAATTTATTACATCATAAAAATAATTTGGTTGCGCACGTTATTTAACATTTGTGCGATTAATTTTGTACCTGCAGTAAGTTTAAGCTTGCCCAAAATTTCGAATGTTACTCTACGACAGTTTTATGTAAACTCTACTAAGAGTTATTTTATTACTCTTACTGGTAGAGTTTTTTTATAGTTTTATAGTATTTTAATCGTTGTTAATTGTAGGTCAGGAGCATATGTCATCATATTTTAAACTGATTCAAGAAGCAAATGATTGTACGATCGCCAAAGTGTTGGTGATAGAATGGAAGCTGTCCCACGCGGGATGGTGGAATGAGAGAGAACACCACCAAGATATTCCGTGCGCCTGTCCAAAACACCAAAGATCTCCTCTGGATGTGCTAAAGTAAGAAATAATACATTCTATGAAGTACTAATTTAACCTTAAGTTGGTGTAATATACTTGTAATAGCAGACTAGATGAGGCCCGCAACTCCGTTGCGCCAAAATTCGTTTATCGCGCGGGAACCGTATCTACATTTTCCTGGATAAGAAGTATGTCCTTTCTCAGGACTTAAAGTATCTCCATACCCAGTAAAATCATTAAGGCGTAGCGCAGACGACAGACTATCCGTGACGCACTTTTTAGTCTGTGGGCAATAGAACCTATGCAATTATACATATGCAGTAACGCACACGACGCGCAAAAATTCCGCCGCGTTACTGCATAATATAATTGCATAGGTTCTATTTCCACAGACTAAAATGTGCGTCACGGATAGTCTGTCGTCTGCGCTGCGCCTAAGTGGTTTGGGCGTGAAGAGGTAACAGACAGACAGTCGACAGACACACTTTGATATTTATAACATTAGTATAGATATAGATCATAGACTTATAATATACTGTCGGTATAGATATAGATTAAAATATTATTGTATAAGCTATGCAGACGGTGAAGATGGAGGTAGTTTACATTTTGTCGGTGAGCCTCCGAAATTTTGTCGAAAACATTCCATAGTTCCACTGCATTTTCATTGCGTGGTAAATTAAGCTATCATTTTTCCATGAAAATGAAGTAATTTTTATTACTATATAAATATCCATTATAGGGCTAAAAAAGATAAAGAAGGTGCTGCTGAGGATTCGGAGGCCGTCGTACTCGGCAGGACGGACACGACAAACGATGTCACAAAACTGATAAGTAGTAGACGGGTGTTATATGAACAGAAGATTGAAAAACCTTAGTCAACTCAATAAAAAAACTTCTTCCCATTTATCACTTTTATTTCTTATAAATAATTTTCCATATTTTAGTATTCGAACACTAAAACACGAGTATATACAATAGTAGGATGCGAATTTCTAATTCCCAATCCCTTTATAACGTTTTACTAAAAACAAAATTACGATAATGAAATAACATTATAAAGGTATAAATTAACATCTCCTCCTCTTATAATTGTTATTTAAATAGTACAATTATATTTGGTATTATAAATTAGTTCCTACGAGTAGAACGAGTCTAAAGTTTTAAAGCATTCGAGAACTACTTCCAAACAGTTTAAAACGATCGCCTGTTTTCGTACCGTCCTAGGAGGACGGCCCTCTTTTGAAAAACATTTTTAAAATTACAGTCGTTTGATTAAGTCTTGAATTAGCATGCCTTGGCCATCGATTTGCGAGGCGCCAGTCGCACCCTAAAACCTTCCTCGCGTTTCAAAATGATGTCGGCTTGCAGTCTGAACTCGGACTCTTTGATGTCGGAGTACACCTTGAAGTTCCTCAGGATGGTCGAGAGGATGATCTTCAGCTTCAGCATGGCGTACTTACGACCTGAGAAGAAGAAAAACATAAATAATTTTGCTATAGAAACTCATAGCTACCGCATTTAGCATTGCACCGGCAACTGCCTTGAAATAATATAAAACCTATTCCAGTTAGATATTAGTAATTTTTATGATCTGCTGCTTTATTACCTGGCATAAAGTTTTATGTAAGGTTAAGGTTGTCCGTTTTATGGCTTAAATAAATGACTCACCGACGCAGCTCCTGGGTCCAGCGGAGAATGGGACGAACGCGTAGTAGTGGCGGTTAGCGGAGCGCTCCGGCAGGAAGTTGTCGGGGTCGAATTTGTTGGGGTTGGGGTAGACGTCCTCGCGACGGTGCAGCTTAAAGGTTCCCACCACCACGGTGGTTCCAGCGGGCACTTTGAGTCCAGCAGAAGCTAAAATGTGTAAAATGTTTGAGTTAATTAATTCATATCGACGCACGGAAGTCGGAAAAATACAAAAATAATACATATAACTACTGCATGTTATCTTAAAATATTATGTAGTTTTGTTTCTTTCGTCTTTTTAAATTTATCAAATCAAGCTACTGTTATTTAATCTAACATCTATGATGATTGATGATAAATCGATCGTTAACATAACATTGTTACCGTTGATTATGCAAAATAATTCACTCTTCATTAAAATAATTTATTAATTTAAAATCATAACTTATTTGTTTGTTCATATTTCATTGGTCACAACATTACTTCGTGCAAATACGACATAACCGTGTCGAAATATTTTCTCGAATCTTAGGAAGGTCAATAGTCGGAAAAACCTAATGCCCGGTTTCTGAAATATTTTTATAGGAGTTTATCTTTTCAATCTTATTGGATGGCTTTGAAGCTTTTGAAATATTTCAATTTAATAATTTGACTTACGCATCATCACGTCCTGGTTAAGACGACGAGCAATGATGGGCACTGGAGGGTACATTCTCAGAGTCTCCATGAGGCATCTCTCCAAGTATTTCATCTCCAGTGTGTCTTGGAAGGTGGCGGGACGGTCGGAGTCACCGAAGATTCCGTACAGCTCCTCAACAACTTTCTCTTGGATGTCCTGATGGATACCCATCATGGACAAGAAGAAGCTGCTTCCAGCGGCGGTGGTGTCGTGACCCTAAATATAAAATGCAATCAAGTGACAACAATTAAAGAATGTAGATATAACAATGCGACAAAGATAAAATCCATAATCGTTGACTCGTTTCTGATTTAAATACGACATAGTCGTATACGAGTATATAATTACTTTAATATCATATTTAAATTGGCTGATATAGTTACCTCGAACATAATGGTGTCCACTTGTTCTTTGATTTCCTCGTCAGTGATGACCACTCCTCCCTGAGCGCTCTCCAGGAGCAGGTCGAGGAAAGCGAGACGCTTCTTCTGGCCGACATCTTCGTCGACGTCCAAGTCGTCCTTAAGACCGGCCGACTGTCCGAAAGACAGACCCTCGACGGAAGTTACTTTGCTCGATGTGTTGTCTGAGGTCTCCGGGTTGATGACGATGGATGGCTGTTTGCCGGATTTGAAGTCCTCCTTCTTCTTCTGGATAACCTGAGAGAAACAATAATCATATTAGCACTCGAACGTTTGACCTGCAATTCAAATTCAAATTGATTCTGATCAGAGAAAGTGAAAAATACCTTTGTGGTCAAACCGTGGATGACGCTGAGGAGTTTCTCCTGGATTTTGGAGTACTGGGTGAAGTTGAAGAGGAGATCGGGTCTGAGCCAGATCTTGGTATGTCTCAAGTGGAGGATGTCGCACATCTTCATCACAGCCATGGCGTACTCGTAGCCGCTCTGGTCTTGGGTCGACTTGCTCACGCCCATGGCAGTTTCTGTAGCAAAGAGATCAAATCACTCGATTGTTTGGAAATCCAACCACATCCAACAACATTCTGTATTTTTAGATATAAAAATTAAAAAAAGAAACACTTTGGTCAGGTTATAATAAAAAGATTCCAATATTATGGAAATAAATGGTTTGCGGTCATGTTAACCTTTGAGTGTCGATTTAGGGCATCGGCTTGATTTCCCACTTAGCCTCGATTGTTTAATCCGTCGTACAGCGACACAACCTTCTCTGCAGTAGTTATGGGTAATTAATATTCAATCGCGCGTGGGAGGTCGACCGATATATACTGATGTCTTATGTCTTTCCTTATAAGGAGCCTTAGTACTATGAATGACAACACGCTTACTACCGACCAGTGCAATGATGATGACATTCGTATTTTGGAACTGTCCTTCCAGTCATCAAACAGGGATTTCACTTCAAGTAGTAGTAAAACAATTTGAGAGGGATTTATTATTTGGAATCAACATTATTGCGATTAAGAAACATAAGTTTTTGATAAATTAGACAATAATTTTCCAAGACAGTTAATATAACTTTGATAGCTACGAAACACGGATGTTGCTATTTCAGTTTAATATAAACTAAAACCTATTTGATTGCAACAATAGCATCGTTTAATAAGTAAGTTTTATAGGTAGGTAAGGACTTTTAATCGATGTAAAATTGTAAAGTAAGTACGGAACTCTATACAAGGCTTTATAAAGAACCTTCTATAATTAAACAGACACGAGGATGTATGACAATTAAACACAAGTTCCGAGAAACAAACTAGCCCGTAATTTTACCTTGTATGCATTGCAAATCGTTTAGTACTAGGTTCCGGCAAACGTGGAAAATATCAGTGCCATGAATTAAATATTATTATAATATCCACGTAAAGACGCAAACAACATATTTGCGTGCTTGTTAGTCTAGAAATAATACCGGTCACTGAATAATTGACACATCATGATATAGCGTTTAAAAATCGTTGTCTACTCTACATAACATTTAAATGTAGGGTCATTTTTGTAAATATATGTGCGCATACGTAAGTGGCGACAGTAATAAATTATTCTGTAGGTGACATTACTACGTGCTATCTACTAGAATTTAAAAATAATTACGTGTCAAATCGCGTATACAGATTACGCACAGACAAGTATTAACACTATTTTGACTTTAATTTGAGCCTAAAAATGATTTCTTCAATAAAGCCGATTACAATTATTATTGTTATGAAGTACTTTTAAGTTTTGAATTTTGATATGGGAATTATAAAATTAGATGCCTACAGTCTAGTCATTGATAATAATAATATTAATACCATTATATTTTGCCAAAGTAAATTTTAAATACTTGTATTGTAAACGCCTATTGTCTATTAATTACTTGTGTAATAGTAGAGTAGGTAATTATGATCTAACTTCTACATATTGAAAAAAGCTATGATAAAATATAATAATCATGGCGCTTGTAACTAGGCAAGAACTATTGCTAAATTTTTTTGACAAATATCTCTTCTCAAGCTGTTTAATCAGTCCTTTAAGATGCATTAGATCTTAACTGTAATGACCCAGTTGTAAGAAAATCAAGTGATGAGCCTCCACAGAGTAAAAGAAGAGAGTGCGCAAGCACATAGCCACCAAAAACCTCTTGCGTAGCTGGCCTGGCTTAAAAGTTACCAGCTGCCGTCATTAAATTAGTATGGCTCTTTGATTTAACCTGCTTAAGGGTTGAAGAAACTCACCTAGCAAGATTTCGACGGTGCACTCGCTCATGTAGTCGTGGCAGTCGAACACGCCGGCTTCCTTCTTCATCTTGTCCACCACAGCCCTGGAGTTGGCGTTGAACAGGTCGATGAAACTCTTCAGCACGTTCAAATGGAAGGTAGGCGCAATCAGCTTCCTGTGTGAGCGCCATTTGGGACCTTCGAATGAAGAAGACGATCAATATAATTGTTAATTGGGCACTCTTTACGCTGGACCTGAAGGAGGATGTTTTTTTCAAGTAGAGCTTTTGAGCGTGAGGGCTTTTTAATTAAGATCGTCATCAATATGCATGTGACACTGTCAACATATTCGGGAATTTAGTTCGGGATGTTTTTCTAATCAAGGCAAGCTAACTAAAATATATAAAAGTCAATAACTTAATCAATTAATAATTTAAAAGAAAAAAAATATTTTAAATTATTAATTGATTATGTTATTGACTTTTATTACCGCAATAGGAAACATCCAGTTAAATCCAGTTAAAAAAAATCCGGAAATAATATAATGGCATGTATTTAACGCGGCGACAAATTGATATTTGATACCATTCCGGGTCTTAAAAAAACTGAAAATGGATAGTAATTAAACTACTTTGGCGACTAATTTGAGATAGCATTTTAACTTGAAAGCGGCGGCTTTTTAATGAGTTTTGAGGTTTTATTAAAATTTTATCTGGCAGTGATTTTCTTTTGTGGCAATTGAATTTCTTCTAAGGCGACAAATTATTGGCGGATAAAAAAGTTAAAATAGGCTTTCATAAATTCTAAAATGGGGTTGTCTATAAACTTGACCAAGGTCTGAAATAAATACAAACAAGATCTCATAAAAAAATCTTTTGGCTACATTTTTAGGGATATAAATAAACCAAATTGTGACATGCAAAAGAACTATTCTTGGTCTATTTAATTTTTTCTTGACTATCTTAAGTGTAACAAAAGGGAATGAAAAAAGGATGTATCGAATGGAAAACTAATCTAAGTCAATCAAAATCGATTAATTTATTAGTTTTGCTTTAATCATGGGCGCCGGCAGGGGGGTGCCAGGTTGTGCACTTGCACCCCTTGGGAATCTCAGGATTCAATTAACCTACTTACTTTGAGTAACTTACTTTTTAACGCTTTAACCCAACCTACAACGTGTTTTGTGACGGTCGCCGGCTGCTGCCGCAGCACAGTCACAGTTCTAACCTAACCAACTTTTGGACTTTCTGGATTGTGTTTGTTTTTGTTTTGGCCCCCCTTTTTCTTTACAATCCCCACACACACGCCCCCCCCACTTCGGTATCCGTGGTTAAGTAGGCCTTCAGTTAAGTCTTTTCATTAATAATGAATGCTCCGCAGCCCTCGCACTGCTCAGACACACGAGCGCATTTGCCACCTTTTTCAAAAATGTACGAATCTGCAAACAATATTCTAATATCCAAATACATTATAATAATACCAATTTTCAGTTTTAAAGCTACCTAATATTCGCTGCCAAATGTGTATTTTTATAATGAAAGCCAATAGTTGCCAGTGAAGAATGTTTGATATCTCCTCGGAAAAATTAGTCGCCACATTAGGTTTTACAATACCTTAACCAGTTTTACACTGATCCCGCTTGATATATTTGATACCTTACAGTAGCAGCCGTTTTTTAGTTTTTTTGATCCTAGCCTTTTGTTGCTTGTATAGTTTAATAGCTGCTGAGATATTTAATCACTGCAAAGCTAGTTTTTTTGTGACTTAATATAAAGTCGCCTAAAAAATAAATCAGTTACCGTGTTATTTATTTGCCCAATATAATTGATCATGCTTAATCATTATTATTGAAGCCTTCCAACTTTTCCGCTGTTTACAAAATTTTTGCTATGTGCTTGGAAAAACCCAACGATATTATGTATCTTGATTGCAAATTTCGGAATTTCATTGATATAAATTAGCAAAAATCCCAATAAATTTTAACTTTCCCTCAAAAAATGTGTGGAGTGTGTTTCTCAAGGTTTATTCTAAATTGTAAACCTAATTAGTTATTCTTTTTTATTTGTGTCTTCGCTGAAAACAGAGGGGTGCAGTGTGATTTATATTTCTGTATTCGTATCATAATATTGTAATGTAAGTTGGGTCCAGTGTAAGAAAAAATCGTTCGTAATGACAATTGCAAAGGCGCTTACCAGTACTGATAAGAAGACCATCTCCGAGCCATGGCTTGAAGAACTGGTAGTCTTCGGCCTTGTCGATGTGGACATGGCTTCCGAGGATCACCTCAACGTCCCGAGGATCGTACAGGAACACCAGCAGCCTGGGTCCAATCCACAGCTTCACCAGGCTGGTGTCTTTGAATTCCTCAGCCTTCTTCAGGACGTTCGAGAAAATGTCTAAAAAGAAAAAAAAAACCAATCAAAGTTAATTAATTACCTCCTTGTTTTTTACTTTTTTATTTTTAGCGCTGAACTAATCAACTAAAATATTTAATGCACAACAAAATGACTGAGTGGATATGGTAATTTATGTTAAATCTTGTTTTGCCAACGTATTATTTACGCTTTGATATGGTAACATTCGTGAATATTACGTCAATAGTAAACTTTTATGAAAATTTAAAACTGGTTACTTTTTATTTATTAACAACTTATTTTCCTTTAAATAATTGTACCTAAACGTTAAACGTTTTTACGAAGCAGACAAGATTCTCATCATTCTGGTGCTACGAGTTTGACAACTACGGACTGTCTGGTCCCTAAAATCCCCGATTTCCTTTAGGAAATTAGGATTTTCTCAGGTTTATTGTATATCTTTTTAGAGAGCTCCTAGTCTTCCCGGAAATTTTACTAATTAACAAGAATAAGCTGTTACCGGCAGAGGAGCCGACGAATTCCAGAGCGTTTCCGATGAGGGGCAGGCCCTTAGGTCCGGGGATCTTCTCTGCCAGCTCGTACATGTTCCTTCTGGACATGCGCCAGTAGGTGTACCATAGGATGATGGCCGGCACCAACAGCAGGTAGAACATGTTGGTGGCCGTCCAGGCCGTGCTCTGGAGAACACTCTCCGTCGCCGCGTAACTCATCTTGAATGTTTTTTCCTGTTGATGATGAATTATAGTCAGTAGATACATATATTTTACAACAGGTGTACAAAAAAATTGGACGTTCCAAACATCTGATTTTAAATTTGGAAAATAGGAAAAGACGTTGCCTTATGTCTATTAATAACTCAGGTATTGGAAAGTCGAATGAAAAATAAAATCTATACATATTATAAAACAGTCGCTTTTTTCCCTCATGTCCCTTTGTTCCCTTTAGTCTTTAAAACTATGCAACGGATTTTGATGATTCTTTCAGTGTTAGATAGCCCATTTATCGAGGAAGGCTATAGGCTATATTTTATCACGCTAAGACTAATAGGAGCGAAGAAATAGAGGAAAATGTGGAAAAAACGGGGAAAATTATTTGAAAGGGCTAACTTGAACGCGCTAATCTTAGGAACTACTGGTCCGATTTGAAAAATTATTTCAGTGTTAGATAGCCCATTTATTGAGGAAGGCTATAGGCTATATTTTATCACGCTAGGATAGGAGGATAGGAGGAATAGGAGAATGAGGAAAAAACGGAAAATAATTATTAAAGGGAAATTCTCGCGAACTACTGGAGCAATTTTTATGTTATTTGGCACAGATAAGAAGTAGACCACGTGAAGGATCATAGGATATCGATTTTAATCATTTTTTCAGTGGCTATATATTTTATGCCCGTGCGACGCCGGGGCGGGTCGCTAGTATGCATCAAAACGATATAATTAGAAAAAATCCTCTGAAGATTATAATATAATGTAAAACATATTAGTAAATACTTTACATCATTGTCTATTCTTTAATTCTTAATTTATGAGCATGATAACTCAATATCCGCAAACGTTGTCTCATGATAGTTAATTTGCACATTTTATTACTAATTAAAAACCAGATTGAAGTGTATTTTTCCACTCGGGAAGCCTATAAGCCCAAAACCAAGGCTTTTAGATCCCCTTTCGGTAACACTTTTTGTTTCCATGTAAGTACTTTCCTTTTTAACCGACTTCCAAAAACGAGGAGGTTATACGTTCGGCTGTGGATATTTTATTTTGTCGTGTTCAGTTCCTACTTCCTATACTCTAAAAATAGACACGCTTACTGAGAATTCGCTGACTGTCTGTCGTATGTCCGTCTATCATTTTAAATAAGCTTTGTTAATTTTACATGAAAATTCAAATACTTATTTAGCAGGATAAGAAAAAATATTTACCAGGAACAACAATGCGATTCTACGGAATCCATCGTGAGAAAGTCCGATTTGCACACAGCCGGTTTTAATAATATTCGATATTTTATCTTAAATTAACACAATATATTTTAAATTGGCATTCTAGTAGGCCGTTGACTTTGAATAACAATTCAGAAGCGATCGCTACTCGCTACGCTAAGTAAGTTTAATTATAATAAGTAAGTTTAATTAATTATAATGTAGTTTTTATTATATTTTATAACATTAACACGCAATAAAATAATATTAATTAACCTATCAAGCCCCATAAGAGCACCGGTGATCGCGACAACAATAGAATAACAATAGATTTCCAAGAATCCGCGATCGAAGGATTAATTATTGTTTTGCTTAGATCATTAAACTTAGAATCCCTACACATGTTTGGAAACAAACTCGACCGGTTTTTCCCTAATTATGGTAAGTGACATTTGGTTTTAAGACTCAAGTATGTAGGGCAATAAAAATTTTTTGTTCACATCCCAAAACAGCGTTGAAACTCGTTATAGATTTTGGCGACAAGCATCTCTCAAAAATATCCCTATAATAAGGAAAAACACAAAAATTACGTCAAATGGAAGCTCGAAGTATTTTCCAATTAAAAGTAGTAATGATGATAATATCATGGATTTTAGGTGGTGTACGTGTTCCTTGTAGAGAGTTCACCGTGAAAGTAGCAGCGCTGAAAGATCAATTTTTTTTCACTTTTGTATGAGCAAGGGCCCGAGCGTCACGAGTTTTCCCATACAAAAGTGAAAAAAAAATTGATCTTTCAGCACTGCTACTTTCACAGTGGGCTCTCTACGAGGAACACATACGCACCCTAAAGTATTATCACTTAGTTTTGTTACACCCTGTAGATCACAAAGAAATAGTAAACTTTGTAAAGCTTTTTTTGTAAAGTTATTTTGTACACACAATAACATTGATCATAAAAAAACAAAGTAATTTCAGCCTAATATTTAATACTATATAAAAGCTTTCTTTTAAACGAACTCGTGAGAAATTGGAGAATCAGGTCACATACCATAATAATATGTTAATTTTTTCCATTACATTCAAACCCCCTAAGTAGACAAAACCAAAGCTTTATTGAAACAATTTTAAAGTAAGTATGATCCTTTCATTAGAGAATAGAGATCAAAAGTTTATTCTAAAAGAGTTCAAGCATAAAATAAAAGAAAGGGTTTTGTGGAATAAGTCTGAAATGGCAGAAGTTATAAAAAATACTTATATTGCGGTAGCTTAAAGTTTGCGCCGAGCGCTTTCCCTCACATAATAGATGGAGCTATAAAGTAACAAATGAATGCCTTTGAAATAATGAGAGTAATAAAAGGAAAATGTTCTTAAATCGTTCACCAAGTACCCATACTTAATATTATAAATGCGAAAATGTGTCTGTCTGTCTGTTACCTCTTCACGAGCAAACCGCTGAACCGATTTGACTGAAATTTTGTATGGATATACTTTAAGACCCGGGAAAGGACATAGGATACTTTTTATCCCGGAAAAATGTACGGTTCCCGCGCGATAATGAGTTTTAGCGCAACGGAGTTGTGGATGGCATCTAGTTGATGTTAATTCTAGTGTTTTGACTCACATTTTTTGGTTTATCAGCATTTTATTAAATACACTGACAATAATAATTAATAAAAATATATTCAAAACGAAGCCGAAAGAATTTAAAAATGAAATAATTATTTAACACGTTTCTGAAACTTATAACATTGCAACTTGCATCAGATCCAAAACCGAACTAAAATTTATAAGCTATCACGAGTCGAAAGAGAAATATTTAGTTACTAAATATTAAAACTATTGAAATTCATATTTTACAATATAACTAAGTGAAATTATTACTATAACATCTATCTTTTGTTTAAAAGGAAAATATTTGTATATTATCACATTCACTTACATGCGAAGAGCTTCGCCATACAAAAAGCTTGACACGTCTAGTACCAGTGGATAACAATAACACTTTTATGGAACAATTCTTGATTTTATTTAATAGAACATTTCTTTTTATTATTTTAGTAAATAAATAACCAAAATATTCTAAATAATGGGATAAAATTGTAAAAATACTCATCCAATTAAAAACAAAAGCTCATCACAGAAAAAACTATTCAACCACCAAAAATAACCGTAACTTAGTTTTAATTATTACTTAATAATAGCACTAGTACAAAAATAGGGCAGAACTCCTTACCTTGCACTAATTCATTCACTAAGGACCACTTAATTTAAAGCGATGTGCCCTGTTATCCTGACCGGCTTATGTTAAACTGCTGGTGCGACTCCCGCGCAGCACATATATATAACTACAGTGACGTCAATAAGGACGTACGTGCCACACTAATAATGTTATCTATTACATCGAATTCATTAGCAAAACACATACTCATACTGCGATTTGCGTATGAAAACGTTTTTCTGAAGTTTCATGCCTAATTAATTGTTCGGGGGGCGCTTGGTGGTAATAAACTTTATACTTTTATGCCATGTTTGGTGATATTGTTAAAGAAAAAATGTATGTAATTTTAACACCGAACACTAACTTCTTCACCGCTGAAGCTGCACTGTGAAAGACTGAGTAAATAAGCTGATAAAATAATTAATAGCCGTTGGCTCATTAGCTGAACTATTTCAGTTAACCGGTTAAATTAGCTAAGCCTATCGGTTAGCTAGATAATTAAGTATTAACTTAGCTTACTTTTTTAGCTGGCTTGGCCGGCCAAATTGTACAGCCCTAGTACCGATAGAACTCTGGACTTTGGGAAAAACCCAGAGGTTTTTCAGCGTTGTTGAATGAACTGCAAGCATATGCCACTAAGGGCCTTTCCAGATGGTGTATTTTTTGCGCACTGACGATGCGCGTTTCTGATGCGCTCGTTTTCTACGTGTTTTCATTACGTTTTGGCAGATATAAAGCTTAAAACGTGTCAGCTTCCTTCCATTTGCTGAGCGTTCAACTTGCATTTGTATCAATACAAACGAGCGTAAAAAACGTCGTGTGGAAGGGCCCTTAGGGGTGAGTTTTCAATCGTCAGATAACTTTTAAGTTTTACCCAAATGATAGCGAACCGATGACCTAATTAGTCATCGCTTCGCTAGCGTATTCTAATGTCAAGTCCCATACATTCTGTAGCGTTAGCGTTAGCGTTTACGATGATCGCTTGCCGCTTGTCTAAGGGGGCAGAACACCTGAGACTTTAAAGAAAAGCATATGAGAAATTCTTCATTGTTTTAAAAACTGCAACATAATTCACTTTATGATTTGATGAGTTTTCATTAATCCTTCGATCGTGGATTATTGGAAATCTATTGTTATTCTATTGTGTCTCGCTAACCGGTGAGCTTATGGGGCTTGATGGGTTAAAAGCTGTATTTTTGTTCCAAAGTCAAATTCTCATGCTTAAGTTGGCTGGTGCCGCCTTAAAAAGTGTGAAGATTGAGTACCTAGAGAAGTCGTTGAATTAGGAAAATTCTGAAAAAGCCACTATTTAAATCATAATAATTATTTCTTTTTGTGAGTTGGAAGTCAATTGACAATTTTTTGTTTAAAAATAATAATTTTCTACGACACTTTTATCATATTATTACACAAATCAACGTAAATAATTTCTTTTTCTCCTGCAAAACCTTCACATTATAATGATCACTCGTAGATGGATGAGAGACTGTATTTAAAATATTATAATTACCTAGAGCCAGACGATATATCTCTTTGAAAGACATGACTGAGTTCTATGGAAGCAACGACATTAGGGGCGATTTCACCAAAGAAATGAAACGTGTTCAATGCTCACTGAATTGGTTCTAAATGTATTTACAAACGCGTTCACAGCAAATCCGAGTTTTATCTTCTGAACACCTAATGTTCGAGGTTGACCGTTTAACTTCATAAAACCCGCTCAATTAGTCCTTTCAGTGTAGTGACGTCACGTAAAGTTAGATTTATTAATCGCAATGAAAAGAACATTGTAAAAATGCATTTGAAACAAAACGAGATTTACGTCGCTAGATTTACGTTGCTAGAACTAAGTTTTATAAAACGAACTTATTTCATTTTAAGTGTGATTGGTGAAATCCTCCCGCACAGGTCTATTCCCACACACATTCCGGTCTACCTGCGGAAGCAGGTGCACAGGTGGACCTCGTGGTGGTATAAAGGCATTTCTCCAGATTTGGATTATTAAGTTGATTCCCTGGTACATTTTTATTTCTGAATATTTTTTAAAATCAATAATCGCATATAATTCTTCAGTGAATTATAAAAATAATTATCTATTTGGGCCCTTTTTCACTTCACAATTTTAGAAGATATTTTGATTTAAATTTTTCTAACCTAGGGAATCAACAAAGCTAATAGAAAAAAGCTTTTTCAGCTAAAAAAACATGTTCAATTTAAATATAAACATGTATAAAATTGACTACAAACTAAACTTGTTCGTTAAAACCAAATACAATGAATGGAAAATGAATTTATTTGAAATATTTTGACTTTAAGAATTTTTTTTTATATATTTTTCTTTTTGTTGTCATTTATTTGTATCAGTATATGAAGAGAATATAATTTATTTTAATAAAAATCAACAGATATGTACAAATTAGATAAATAAATGTAAAATATTTTGATTCCCTACTTAAAATACCCAGGGAATCATCAAACTGTATGTATAGGGAATCAATAAAAAGATAGGTTTTCCTGAGCTACACAAAACTGTACATATATATTAAATTATAAATAGGCTAACTAAAAACCATACTCATTATCGTCGTATACATCGTGTCTAAGCAAACTTAACTTTGGAAATGACATTGTAATTAGCGAATAGGGAATCAATGGTGTAAGGAACCTGAGGGAATCAGATATTTTCCTTTGTAACTCGGAAACGGAGCAACGAATTGTGTGACCTCCTTCCATGATGCTTAGAGGGCTACCGAACCTCTCGCCCTGCGCACCCGCAACCACGTGCTACTTATAACTAGGGAGGTACGAGCCTCCAAGTGAAGCGTATAGGGAATCACTATGTGAGCCAGGACATAACTTTGATTGGTTTTTTCTATTTATATAACGATATTTACGTTTATATACAATTGTTTTATAAATATTTTGTTTGTACTCTTACGATTTATTTACTTTGAAATTAGAATTTCATCGTATTTGTGGGATTTTTTAGCGAATTTATAGTGAATTCTGGGGACAGGACACGTCCAGGGAATCAATTTTTCGACCTTTAAATTAATTTTAATTATATTTACAATTAAGTTTTTCTAAAGAACCTAAGTGGACCAGTTAGATCACACCTTATACTACTATAAAAAAATACAAAGGTCTACATATGTAACTCTGCGGGTAGTTTATACGTCCGGACAACTAAATTTTACGGTTTGGAGAAATAGCCTTAAACGTTTAAAAAAATAGGCATAATCAGACCATTCGTACTTTACGTGTAGGTCTAAAATATGTTATTAGTTTTCAGGACAGTTTTTAGACTTTAAATTTGATGAATATATAACAGGGTAATATATTATTATTTATTTTTATCATCCTTTATATAGCCGCCGATCAAGGAAACAAAGTGTCACTGAGCTTTTTCGACTTGTCTGTAAAAATTTTTCGAGAACAAAATCATAATTTTGTATCATTTAATTCAATAATAATATTAATATTATAATACTGTCTATTGCTAAGTACTGACATACGGTTTTGCTCGATAGTTTTACTCCAAATCGATCAATAACCACCGTGTGGACCGCCAAAACTGACAGCTCGAAGGCTCGCTTCGAGCCGGCTCGATGGAATTAAATATGTCAAATATGTCATTTCCTTCGATTTGGAGTAAAACTATCGAGCAAAACCGTATGTGAGTACTTAGCATATGGACGCTTCACACGGCACACAACGTCAGTCTGGCCCCGTGGTAAGTACTTACCTGTAGGACTTGTGTTACGGGTACCAGACAACGGAAATATATTTAATACTTGTATATTAAATAAATAATATTATATTTAAGATTTTTATTATAATATTATACACACAGATGACCTAGGAACATAATAATATTAGAAATTTTTTGTTTCGTCTGCGGGATTCGAATGCGCGACCGACGCGATAGCTTGACAACGCGCCTAGCCACTGAGCCACATTGGTCGACATTTTTGAATTATAATGTAATTATTTTGAAATTTGAATTATACAAATATTAAAAGTAAGTATTTAAAATTCTTCAGTCAATATACAATGGCCAATTAAATTCACTTTGCTGTAGGGGGAACTGGAATTTGGAAAACGTACCTATTTATAATGCCATACAGATAATTATTTTCGGTGTTTAATTAATTTTAATATCCTCTATGTTTTTCAGCTGCCTGTAGAGTGAGTATATATATATCTTTATAACTAACTTTAAAATCTAACTTTAAAATCCAACACAAGAATATGGAATCTCATCTTACGGAGTCGAGATAATCACGAATTAGTTAGACGGACAAATATGTAACCTACTATTGATTAAGTTATGGCTGTTAAATTGTGTGAACACATCCCCATATTGTTTATGTAGTTACTAATTAGTGACTACGTCTGCAGTTGTTAAGGTACCATTCGGATCTGCGAGGCAAGCGTATAGCGTCACGCGTAAGCGACCGGTCGCTTGCTGCGGAGCAGCAAATAGCTTACCAATGTCCGCGACCGCGTAGCCGCGACCGACAAAAATTTAATTAAAATGATACTTTATTAACATGATTATAGCTATCATTTTTGTCCAAGTCACTAAGTAGTATTATAATAACCACGTGGCCAGCGTCGCTTGCCGCAGAGACCCGCGGCATGCAAGTGCGCCGCGTAAATAAGTACATTTGAACAAAATGCAACATTATTAACTACGTAACTAGGTAGCATTTCAAACTATGTTGCGATCTACAATTTTGTGATATTGTGCGCAGACAGAAGCTTTGCCCTTTTTTCCACCATAACTACGAGTGTAAACAAAACAATAATTGTGAATTATTTTACAATATTATGGCAAGCAATTTAGTATTAAGGGAAGAAATGATCCAAAAACTGTTGGCAGATGAAGAGGATGACGAAATTATTTTGTATTTTTTATCATTTCCGGAAAAGAGGAGAAAGGTTGACCCTATTTTTACGTCGCGGGTCGAAGAGGGATGCTACAATGTACTCATTGCACGTCACTTAATGTGTAATGAGGAAAAATTTAGAATGTATTGCAGATTAAGCCACGAGCAATTTTATTTTGTTCTAAGTTTAATAGATAACGACATTAAACCAAAAAGAAAAGGCACATCAATCATTAGCAGTTCCGAAAAGCTTTTTATTTGTTTAAGGTATGTACTCGTACATAAAATTGTAACATTGAGAGTTTAAATTTGAACTATCCTGAATTGGACTCGAGTTTCTTAGGTAAGGGACTCCTAAGGATTGGGATTCTTGGGAATTGATCATGCCCGACTGTTCTAAAAGTCTAGGGGAAGATAGGCTTTCACACACAAATTGTGCATTTCTGTTGCGCAGTGCGCTACAGCAACAACAAACGTCGGCCGATTTTATTGCCATTTGCGTAGGGAACCCCGAGTAAGGAAGCAAATTAACACAATATACACATATAAAATACTAGCTGTTGCCCGTGACTCCGTCCGCCGTGGACTTCAGTTTCGCATGGTGTTTCCCGTTTCCGTGGCAATGCCGGGAATCGGGATAAAATGAAGCCTACATTACTGCAAATTTTCCTCAGAATCCATCTAATAAACACAATTCCCAAAGCTTTGTATAACCTTTGACCTGTCCCCCGTTACCCCCCTTCCAACCCCCTTTTCCAGTTAAAAAGTAGATTATGTCCTTTCTCAGGCTCTAGACTATCTGTGTACAAAATTTCATTACAATCGGCTCAGTTGTTTTGGCGTGAAAGCGTGACAGACAGACAGACAGATAGTTTCGCATTTTATAATATTAGTATGGAAGTATAGATTACTATGAGAGAAGTAGCTGTTATAATAATATTATAGTTCATACCTACATACTTTGATACCTCCATGGCTTATATTTTATACGAAAAATTTTATTTTCGGTTTCGATATGATTAATAACCTATCGGCAGGCCTGTCCCACTCGCGCGAATAGGCATCGAACTGTATGTACCACCCGCTGGTGGCAAATCAGTAGGGACTCACAAGCGAGCGGTGACGCACGCGCACGAGTTGTTCGTTGCATACCTGCGTATTGCGTAACTTATCCACTCGACAGTGGCATGCAAAATGGCAGATTTGTCATGTCTGTGGCGCCCTGAAGGGGTTTCGCCACATACCGACGTTTCTACACGACCAGCATGCACTAAAACTGCAATTTCTTGTTCCTTGGTCTTGCAGGAGCCCATAAGAGGATCTAAATCATTTTTAAATTAAATTTTCTACCCTGAAAATAGTACTTTTATAATATATTTGTCAGTAATAATGTTATACAGCTGGTATAATTACTGGGTACCAAAATGTTCAGTAGATTTTGGGTCATATTTTAATAATAAACCACTATTTAGCGAGCTAAGAGTATTTATTTATAACTTTATAGTACTATTTACAAAATAATATCACTCAAGTCATGACTCTCATACAAATATTTTATAAAATCAACGATTTAAGTACAGGACAAAAATGGAGGCTGCCTCTCAAACAGCTTCAAGTAGGCTGTGTATTACATGATATCTTAAAGTCATTTCATACTCTAGGCATTACAATATTATATAAACAATAAATTAAGGTTATTATCTGGGTGGTACAAGAGTATCAATATTGTAGGTTCAGTAAATGATATGTAGGACTTTACACAAAAAGATATCTCTTTTGTTCATGAAAAATCCTACCTTGATACTAATGTAATTTACGAAATAAGTAGTAACTTTTATCCACAGAAGTTTGATTTTCTTATAATTATAATAAACAAAGTACAAAATAAAATCCTCCAAATTACATGAATTAAAGGAAAACTGAGTAGAAACATGAAAAGAAAACTTGCAAAAATGCGAAAATTTTCTTAAGTGAGTGTAAGATTAGTATGGATAAGACCTTTTTCATCTAGTACTTGGATGCATTGTGCAAGCGTTTGTAACCCAAAATGTAACCCAAAATCAATGCCTCTTTTATTGCACAGCCAACTACTTCTATTTCAGTCACAAATATCACGCACGCGGGAGAGCCATGCTTCGGCACGAATGGGCCGGCTCGACCGGAGAAATACCACGTTCTCACAGAAAACCGGCGTGAAACAGCGCTTGCGCTGTTTCACGCCGGTTATAATAAATAAATATTTATTAATTCTTCGTAATATTCCATATATATATATATATATATATATATATATATATATATATATATATATATATATATATATATTATCAAAAAGTAATAAATAAATTTCGACTCGCACTTGTCCGTTTATTTTTAAGTCTCTTTGTCTCAATGCCTCCTTTCTTGTAATCCAACAACAAAATGATTCCGGCCATTAAAACTCAGAGGAGGCGTCTGTGGGGCCGCCCGATACGGGTTGTCACCTGTCTGTGACGAAACCCTTTCGGGGCTCTAATCGGACGGACGGTAGTTTTCGTCATTATTTATAAAATATAGAACGTTCTATTAGTGGTAGAGTTTAGTTAAACGAAACTACGTTAAATTATCATTACAGTAAAGTAATATGAACTGCATAAATATGTTATTTAATGTTCGAAAACCCAAAATCATTGTGCGAGTAAGGGCCAGGCACGGGTTAGATTGCCGTTTTAACTCTTTTTGTTGTTCTACTTAGAACAACGAGTTGAACAACGAGTCCATCCCATTCTACCAGCTAAATGGTTGCTTCTGTAAATGTGAAAAATTTCACGGGAGTAGGAAATATGCTGAATTTAAAAGGATTTGCTTCTGTTAATGTGAAAAAATTTACGGGAGTAGGAAATATGCTGAATTTAAAAGGAAAACTATCACGGCTAAGAAGACTTAATAAGTTATTTTTTTAGTAATAGTCGGTCACCCAAACAAAATGTATTCGGAAAAGTAACTACATAAAGGAATTTTTCGATAAGATTCCTTTGAATGCTACTAATATGATGTTGTTACTTGTTTGTAGTGTAAAATACGTTTTATAAATGTAAATTCATTGATTTCAAACATAATATTATATTATGTACTGCCAAAAAGCTGGTTCCGAAGGTGCTGTACAGAAACTGAGGAAAAAGGACTCGCGGAATGGCAAGTAATATCCATAGATTACAATAGCCGTTTTAATACAATAATTAAACGTTCCATTGCGTGAATTCGCTAGAACGGCGAATTCGCTCGAACGGCGAATTCGCTGGAACGGCGAATTCGCTGGAACGGCGAATTCGCTCGAACGGCGAATTCGCTCGAACGGTGAATTCGCTCAAATTCGCTCAAACGGCGAATTCGCTCGAACGGCGAATTCGAGCGAATTCACTCGAACGGAGAATTCGCTCAAATTCGCTCGAACGGCGAATTTGAGTGAATTCGCTAAAACGGCGAATTCGCTCGAATTCGCTAGAACGGCGAATTCGCTAAAACGGCGAATTCGCTCGAATTCGCTAGAACGGCGAATTCGCTCGAATTCGCTCGAACGGCGAATTCGCTCAAATTCGCTCGAATGGCGAATTCGCTCGAACGGCGAATTCGCTCGAACGAATATATATATATATATATATATATATATATATATATATATATATATATATATATATATATATATATATATATATATATATATATATATAAAGGCAACTGTTTAACAAAATAAAGTATTACTCATATGCATTATCATATGGTAAAGTGCGTAATCAGGGTTACTATTAGTTTGAAATAAAAAATCTATTTTCTTAAAATTGGTCGACTGGCCATTCAAGCACTAGGGCGGCGATAAGTTTATGTTAAGAGCGGGCTGCCAAATTTTGCTCTTTTCTAATAAGTATTACGATCCCGGAAGACGATTGACTCAAATGAAATTGAGATTTATTTAACCATTGTATATTTATCTGATATTTGGCTAACGGAAAATACGATTCACTTATTTTGACTCGATAGTTATATTTTTCGAAATTATGAATATTTCTGGGCTTTTCAACAAATACATACACATACACTTATTGAGTTACTATCATTAAATAACTTGCACTACTACAATCACTTTATAAAATAATAGCTAAAGGAAATATTAGTATTGTATTTAATTTTTTAGTACCTAATCATCAAAAGCATTTTTGGGACTTACGACTATAATTTTTAGACTTTACGACTTTCGTGCTATAATGCAGAAATCGTTGTCACGCGATATATATTATATTATGTATAAGCATTAGTTTTTCTGGGAATATCAGATGATTACTATTTGAAGTTCTATAGATAATATTGTGTTAGTTTTTCTGGAAATACCAGATGATCACATATCTATATGTAGATACAAAATAAAATTAAAATCGGCTGAAGTGGAAGTTCCATATTTACTAGTAGCTTTAAAAGTAAAATGCAGACCAATTATTGTTACAACTTCCAGAGGTCTGTAATGTTTATTGTTTATTATTTCTAATTTTTTATCACCAGCGACATTTGATAAAGTATCTAAGATTTACTTAACTTTATTATGTATTATGTTAGAAAAGTTACTTTTTGTACCACTGCAATCGTTAAAGGTCTTGTGTGAGAAGTTATTATTTTAGACTTATTTTTTCAGTTTCTTCAGTTCATGCGTACTATTCGAAACCTCATTTGTTTACAAAAATAACTAAGTTATACAAACACTTTAAGTAGGTACTCGTAATATAAGATCGGTTTCAATAATTAAGATACGGTACCTATCGAATCTAAGTACGCGTAACTAGTTACACGCGAATTTATGATAATTAAATCTACGTCATAGTACTAAGACATAATATCTTAGATTATTTCGAGTTAAATAAAATGTAGTTAATTAAATATAAAGATTATAATATTATTTTTAAAAAGAGACAACCCTGATTTCTTCAGAAAAGGTACGAGATATGCGATAGAAAGAGAGTGGAGATGTAGGCAAATATAATTGTAGGCACCTAGCACTGCGCGGTCGGAATTTGAACTTTATAGTATCGTAGCATGAGACGTTAATTCTTTAAACGGGTTTCGTTAGTGGGAATTCTGTTGGTGCAACTAATATATATTCTGTGCTATCGGCGTGTTTCTAGATAGAATATCTACCACAGCTGGCCTGAGGCTGTCGCGGTACTGCTATCGATGCGACAGGGTCGCGCTCATCGAAATTTGCCGCGCCACGCCCACCGGTCTCGTGTCGCGCGTCGCGGTAATCGGAATGTCGTCCATATAAACGCATACAAAGCAGTGGCTTGGCGACAGTCTCGGGTCGCGGGTCGCGGACATCGGTATGCTATTTTACGCGGCGACCGGTCTCTCTGTCTCGCGACGCGGGTCGCCGTGATTGTTTAGTCCTCCATACAACTTCATAGTGAGCAGTGGCTGTTTGGGTCGCGGGTCGCGGCGACCCGCTACATGCTGCCTTGATCCAAATCATACCTTTAAGGTCACTGCGATTTTTTTTTAATTTTTAAGCAACTCAATCCGCAACTTTGACGACCTCTGTGGCTCAGTTGGTGGGCTGTTGGTAGCTTAAGCCGGGGGTCGCGGGTTCGAATCCCGCCGACGTAACAAAAAGTTTTCAAAGTTCCTGGGTCATGGATGAGTATTAAATATTTGTATCTTATAATAAAAATCTTAAATATATGTATAATAAAAAAGTATTAAATATGTTTCCGTTGTCTGGTACCCGTAACACAAGTCCTTCAGGTACTGAGCACGGGGCCAGACTGACGTGGTGTAAAGCGTCCATAGATATTATTATTATTATGAGATATTAATAAACTTGATCGGTTTTATCACCATCTCTTAACATTATTCCTGTTCCTGACATGAATCTTTTCCCCTAATTTATAATTAAAATAACAAATTTAAAAAACGGGAACAAATATAATGACCACCAAAAAATGCACTGATACCCTAAACGTGTTTACCAAAAAAAGATATTGAACACCAAAAAAATAAAGTCTAAAATTGCAATACTACCAGCTATTTTAGTCATGACAACACTTCAAATTGTAATCGAACACCAAATATAGTAAATGATCACCAAATAAAGTAAATGATCACCAAATATAGTAAATGATCACCAAATATAGTAAATGACCGCCAAATATAGTAAATGATCACCAAATATAGTAAATGACCGCCAAATATAGTAAATGATCACCAAATATAGTAAATGATCACCAAATATAGTAAATGATCACCAAATATAGTAAATGACCGCCAAATATAGTAAATGATCACCAAATATAGTAAATTATCGCCAAATCCTTGTGAGCAAATCAATGCAATATTTCTGTCCAAATAAATCACTACGATTGACAAAAAATGTACTTACATATTATTAACAAAAAAATCGGCCAAGTGTGAGTCTTATGGAGGGTTCCGTACCGTTTATAGAGCAAAATTAGACCTAAAATTGTGTTTTTGTATAGGTTGGGACTTGGGAGCCCCCTTTAATTTTTTTTTATATTATTATTAATTATTGAAGTAAACATATAATCAAGGCCTTCGCGAAATATCAACGTGCCTATTGGTTGCCATTATTGATATCGAGCAAAAAAGGCCAAAAAAATCACGTTTGTTGTATGGGAGCCCCCCTTAAATAATAATTTTATTTTGTTTTTAGTACTTGTTATAGCAGCATACACAATCTGTTAAATTTTCAGAAGTCTAGCTGGAGCGGTTCTTGATATACAGCCTAGAGAAAGACAGACGGACGGACAGACGGACAGACCCCATTTTTGGGGTTTCGTACCCAAAGGGTACAAACGAGACTCTTTTACTAAGACTTGCTATTGCTAAATAAAAATATATTTGGTTATAATTTTACATTAAAATGCTAACGTATAATGTTGGTGATCATTTACTAATTTTGGTGATCGTTTACTACTTTTGGTTTAACAACGATTTATTTGGAGTCATTTTACATAAATAGGATAGCGAGATAATAAATCTTTGGTGATCATTTTACATTAAAATGCTAGTATAATGTTGGTGATCATTTACTAATTTTGGTGATCGTTTACTACTTTTGGTTTAACAACGATTTATTTGGAGTCATTTTGCATAAATAGGATAGCGAGATAATAAATCTTTGGTGATAATTTTACATTAAAATGCTAACGTATAATGTTGGTGATCATTTACTAATTTTGGTGATCGTTTACTACTTTTGGTTTAACAACGATTTATTTGGAGTCATTTTGCATAAATAGGATGGCGAGATAATAAATCTTTGGTGATCATTTTACATTAAAATGCTAGTATAATGTTGGTGATCATTTACTAATTTTGGTGATCGTTTACTACTTTTGGTTTAACAACGATTTATTTGGAGTCATTTTGCATAAATAGGATAGCGAGATAATAAATCTTTGGTGATCATTTTACAATAAAATGCTAGTATAATGTTGGTGATCATTTACTAATTTTGGTGATCATTTATTTATTTTTGTGATCATTTACTATTTTTGGTTTTAAGATGTTAAATCTTTGGTTATCATTTTACATTAAAATGGTGGTCTGTATTTTGGTGATCATTTACTATTTTTGTCTGTGAAATGTTACTATTTCTGGTTATCAGTTAATTATAAGCCTTTAAAAACACTAGTGTCGAAGTATAGGAACCGAATCTCGGGGCATTAGCATTTAAGCAACATTTTGGAATCAGGTTTGTTTCTAGTAAAAACTAGCGCTAAAGCCGATCTAGATTCCGGAAACAAAAAACAAAGGACATCTATACTAAAGTTAGTAGAAGGAAACGTGTTTGTTAATTTTTATAAATAACTAGCTGTCCCAGCAAACGTTGCTTTGCCATAATATAAATACATATTTCGCCCATATCATATTATTTTACGGAAGTGACTAAATAAGTATATGTTACCATGGCAACGTCCATCGCTATCCCGTCGCAGTTCGCACAAACAATGGTCGCCGTCAGTCTCGAGTTGTAATAATTTACTATTATTCATTCAACAAATGCACTTATCAATATAAAAAGTACCCAGTAGCCGATTCTCAGACCCACTGAATATGCATATATTTGGTTAAAATCAGTAAAGCCGTTTCGGAGGAGTACTCTATCTAACATTGTGAGTTGTGACACGAGAATTTTATATATTAGAAGATAAATTTATTAACGTGGCTGGCTTTGGCTGCCCTATATGCCTGGTGTCTATTTATGTAAATTTAGATAGTTATTGTTTATAATAAAATGAATATTTGGAGATATAATGTAACTTCCCGGGATAACCCCAAACTGTTGTTCTGATAGTAAGTTCATTGGTATTTGGTATATCAATTTCAAAACTTAACATTTCTTGTAATTTACACCTATGAGCACCAGCTCATAGGTGTCAGTTCGCCAGTTAATCGATAAGATAATTATTGATCGCAAAGTCTCCAGCTCCATAGTCTCTTCGGGCGTCTACGCGGTAACAGACTCCAGCAATGGGCGTTTTCACACTGCGACGATAACGACACGACACGATACCACAGAATAGATAAGGGCCACCGCACATATTATACAATTTCAAGTTGGCCGACTATCGTACAAACTAAATTGCGTAGTGTCACAATTTAATTAAACAAAATCATTGATCATACCTTGCATTTTAAACTTCGATATTATCCAGATAAATTTTAATGAAAAAATCCAGATAAAAAGGTGATAATAATCCATATTTCCATACTAATATTTTTTTTCATTATTATGTGATTCGGGGCCGTCACGATGAAGTTGTCCAATTAAATTGTGACACTACGCAATTTAGTTTGTACGATAGTCGGCCAACTTGAAATTGTATAATATATGCGGTGGCCCTCTATTCTGTGGTATCGTGTCGTGTCGTTATCGTGCAGTGTGCAAACGCCCAATAGATATAAGCTCCGTAATCCGTTCGTAGTAGCTTCACTTACTTACCTCTTACATTTTGAAGGTTCTTTTTTGTCATCGATATTTTCCTCTGAAGAAGAACTAGCCTTCGTGACGGCAGTGCACACTGTGTTACGGCGCGTTCAGTCGTGCGCGTTTTCTGCGCGTTTTTCACACGTTTTTTGCGTTTTTTCTGCTGTAGCGCTGGAAAACATCGCGAGCTGAATCCACGCGTGCAGAAAACGCGCACGTCTGAACGCGCTCTTACACGGTAGTAGAGTTATTATTCTACGAATAATAACTCGCCGATAAACTTTGGTTTGTCGAGGTTTAAATGTATTAATTTTTAATTTTTTGAAATGAATAAACACATTAAAAAAAACTAGTGAATCCCGATTCTAGATGGTGACCCGGAATCGCGTATACGTGCTATTTGATTCTTTGTTTGTTCACATCTTAGTGCAGTTCCCAGAGCGTAAAAATCGTGCAAACCTCCGATTTTTGCAATAGTGGATGAAAATTGAAAAGAAAAAAAGGAATGTGTAGCTGATAAAATAAATAATAAAGTTTACCTATTGAAAAGTTGTGCTTTTGATTTTTAAATTATTCTCTTCCACTTCAAGTAAACTCATGAACTGTAAAATTTTTAAGAAAATTTGCATATTTATTTCTTTTAAATATATAGCAATATAATAAAATATATTATTATTTTTTTGATTTGTATCGTTGCTTTTATTCCAAAGAAAGAAAATAAGTTGAAAAAATATATAATTTAGATTTAAAATTAATATTTTTGTATGTAGATGAGCATACCTCCAAATGTGCTTGTTGTGTGCCTCGCCAAGTAAATGGCGTTCCTATTTTTCTTTGGTTTTAAAAAGGAAGTTTAAAATTATTTTTTAGGCTTAACAAAGCCTTCTATTTCTTAATGTGTATAACTTTTTAGCTCTTACTTTATCTATACTTATAAAATTACATGTCCTGACTGACTGACTGACTGACTGACTGATTCATCATCGCTGAGCAAAAACTGTTAAAGTTGCAGCCACGAAATTTGGTGAGTAGGGTTGTTTTATTAAGTAGACACACACTAAGGAAGGAATTTTGAAAATTTTACCCCGAAGGGGGTGAAATAGGGGTTGAAAGTTTGAATGAAAGTCCGTCATTTCTTGAGTTAGAAATATGAAACTTTATTTTTGGGTTACTGATTAAAAATGAACGTATTTAAGCGTTTTTGGAAATTCTACCTCCAAGGGAGTGAAATTGGGGTTGAAAGTTTGAATGATATTCCGTTATTTCTTAAGTTAGAAACTTGAAATTTTATGTTTGGGCTACTGATTAAAAATAATTGGATACGTGCTTAAGCGTTTTTGGAAATTCTACCCCCAAGGGGGTGAAATAGGGGTTGAAAGTTTAAATGAAAGTCCGTCATTTCTCAAGTTAGGAACATGAAAGTTTATTTTTGGACTGCTGATTAAAAATGAATGGATAGGTATTTAAGTGTTTTTAGGAATTCTACCCCCAAGGTGGTGAAATTGGGGTTGAAAGTTTGAATGAAAGTCCGTCATTTCTTGAGTTAGAAACATGAAACTTTATTTTTGTGCTACTGATTAAAAATGAATGGATACGTATTTCAGCGTTTCTGGTAATTCTACCCCCAAGGGGGTGAAATTGGGGTGGAAAGATTCAATGAAAGTCCATCATTTCTTGAGTTAGAAACATGAAAGTTTTTTGACGTTTGCGTTTGACGTTTGCTTAAATAGGGTCCCGATTTTACCCTTTGTATAAGGAACTACAAAAAGGGGAAAGCTATCCATCTTTGTTATTATACTATGTTAACGCGTACGAAGTCGCGGGCAACAGCTAGTTAAATATATTTTATTTCTTTTGGTTAGGTTTTCACAGAATAAAATTGATTTTTTATTTATTTTTTTCATTAATTATATTTGCTAAAACATACTTAAAGGAAAAAATACAAATTAGGTTAAGAACTGATATTTTTTGTATTCAGGTAAGCATTTTCCAAACATAGGTCGCAGCATGCGTCTTTAGTATGTACGTGAGATTTGTAGCACCCAATTTTTTTTCTGGCTTTAAGTAGGGACTTGAAATATATTTCAAAGACTAGAAAAAGTCTTTCATTTGTCAACAAGAAAAAAAAAATTTCCTGGACCGGTTTTATATGGTGAAATATTAATTTTTAATTAAGTAACTAAAAAATTAAAAGCACAAAAAAATTTTTCGTAAACATTGCAAGCTATAGTGTAAAAAAGAAAATGACACCTCAAAAACAAAAATCCATTCACTATTACAATTTTCGGAGATTAAAACCTCTGGCGACTGCACTATCTGTGATAAACTTTTTCTCTTCTTAAAGCAGTATACTTCAAATGCAAAATTATTCCTCCAAATCTTTAGGGACACAGTACAACTACTGTATTACATTTACGTAGAGCATATGGGCGCCGGCAGAAATAATTTCCAAGGGGTGCAGATTTTAGTTTTCTTTCTTTTCTTTTTACTTTTTATGAACAACAGTGGCTGTCTATTAACCTCAACAGAATACATTTAGTGCTGAAACATAACGAACTATCTTTGTACGGCATGGTGATAGGGTTACAAAATATTCCATGTTCCTATCCCGAGATTCCCAAGGGAAGGGAAAGAAAAAGTGCAAGTGCACCACCTGGCACCCCCCTGCCGGCGCCGAGGGCATTGTAGCAGTAACCAGCGGACTATATAACTCTGCAGGAATGTAACGTTCAACCTAGACTTAAAATATATCCTTCACAGTTTAACCTTGATAAATTGCAACATGTTAAACCCATACAAACCCAAAGATAAAAAGCTACATAAAAGTTTATACGGAAAATCCCCAATTGGGGACCCTGATACATATAATGTACCTATATAATTGCTAATTTCCTAGACAAGTTTGAAAAAAAACTATACTTAAATAAACCAGACTTGCAAATGAGTAATTAACAAAATAACTTTACTCGGAATGTGCTAGGATTTTTAGGAAGGTTCCGTAGGTATTTTGCTAAAGCATGTTAACCCTAAGTTATTGCAACCTAGTATCTATTTTGAGGAATATTTTAGTTACGCAAAGCGCTACCTATGTAAATATAGTTACTAAAAATTATGAAGACAGCAATTAAAGCATATTTCTTATACGAAAACCTGCGATGTCTCTCAATTGTTATAGGCTCTATTACTAATACAATTTAGTTTCTGAGTCAATAACTGGTTTAATTCATACCGAGCGACACGTGAGTATTTTAGCTGTGAATTGTGGCTAGTGTTCTCACGTGAAGCGTCTCATGAAATTAATGTATTATAGGTCAACAATGACTTTGAGAACTAGAAATTTGAGTGTCCATTAGAGTGAATACAGAATTTTTGTATAGCGAAACTACAAAGACGAGTACTACAACGAGTAGGTACTTACAAATAAATTTCTCTGATTATACAGTGTCGTTATAATTTAAACCGTCTTTCAAAGAGTAACCTACGTCATTTGGAAGTTATTTATTGTCATTATCTTCGCCGGTGCTTGTTTATAAGTTAACACGGGCAGAGTACAGGGAGAAAAAAACAGCTTACCGCAGTTTAGGAAACTTTCCATTCATTCAGGTTCAAAACAACATGCAAATTGTGGTTTTAAAAGGAGTTAACTTTTATGACTCCTTTCATAAAAGCTAAACGACTCTACTCGTATAAGAGTAACTTTGCTGCCTTTCAGTCCGTCTTTTACGCTATAAATATTTAGTCAAAAAATAGAAACATTTTCACAGACAAAAATATCCTAAAAATTATTAAATAAATTATTAAACTCATATTAAGTATATTATGTGTTGTAGGCCTCTTCATGTCGGCTGTCCGACTCGCGCTTGGTCGATTTTATTAAAAAATAACATAATAATAATTATAAAAGATCCGTTTGAATAATAATATAATATTATAGAGTCCCGTAGCCAACGGCTGAAAACGGGCCTATTACTAAGATTCCACTGTCTCTACATCCATACATCTGTATCTCAGTTCGTCTGTCTGTCATCGGCTGCATCTCAAGCATAGCTAGGCATTAAAATTTTTCACTAATTATGAGTATAATAACAATTTATTATATACTAAGCATTAAAAAAATATATTTACATACATTACAACGTGTGCGTTTTGGCCCTTTTTAGGGTTCCGTTTTTCTTTATGTCAATAAATGTGCGAGAGCAATAGATAGGTAGGTGGACTGGACTTCTATGCTCTTAGTCAGATAGTTGAGATTTGAGAAGTTATTGCGATTTGCTTATGAAGTATATCTGGCTGATTAGTATGAGAGCCCGAGAAAAAAAGATTACAATCGTATAGAGAAAAAGCAAAATTAGCCAATTTGTCGATAAATTATACATACATAAGTACATGTTATGACAACTTTAAAGAGACGGACACTGGTGTCGGGACACATTGTATATTTAGGGGGGCTCTCTGAATACAACAAAAGTGATTTTAGCTCGTCGATGTTACGGAACTCTTTGTGCGTAACTCCGACTCGCACTTGACCTTTTTTTTAATGAAATTATATAATTTTTAATATAATTAAAATGGGCTACAAGATGAACTGGATAACAACTTATTTACAAATAAAACTCGCTATAAACCAGACGTGCAAATCACTCTATAATATGTGATACAAGTTGTTTGGAAAATAACTGATCAGTACTAATGTTTTCTGCGTATTTTAAAAACCCGTATCCAAGGTGTTTACGTCACTAAGTTCATCCGCTTTTTTTAGCATACGGTATTCTTCCTAATATCTCATATTCTTACTATTTTGTCACTAATTCTATAGGAGCGAAAGGTTTTGTGGGCAGGTGGGTATCATCTTTCTCTTCTAGCGTATAGCTTGCCAAAAAAGAGTGGATGCCGAACACAAATTTTAAATTACATAAAACATTGAAAAACTTTATTAAACGTATAAAATGTGCCAGAATGGTAATATTTGAAGTGTACAAAATTACAAATGGTGTGAGTGGAAATACGAGGCGAAAAAAAACATTCGAATTCGATAGGTACATTACGATTAGAAAATTTAGTTCAGCGTCTATTCATTTTTGACAGAGTGCAGTGGCTTTTAGCCGAGACTGTTTTGATCCTTGATTTAAATATATACACACACAATGAAGCATGATTCATAGATCATGATCAACTGACATGACGTTGACCGGCAAGGAAAGTGTTATTAATTATTATTATAAACTATTACGTGACCTTTTCTTGTTGAGTTCAATGATATCTGCAAAGATGTACTATCAGACAATCTAATACGAGTACATAATACATCGCCAGTCGTGTCGGTCTTCCGTCCCACTGGGTTATGAGAGTAAAAGGAATAGAGAGTGCTCTTGTGTACTGCGCACACACCTGGGCACCATAAAATTACTCCTGCGTACTTTGCCTGGTTTCAATGAAACCTGCCACCGTCACCGAAACCGGTGTGGGGGAGTGTTATAATATATAAGCAGGCAAAGTAAAATTTGTTCGTATCCACCACGGAGCTAAAACAAAGTTTTTTTTCTTTGTTCTAGCTCCGTGGTATCCACTAATTCTGCTCGTCAGCTTTAGGGTCAATTCAGACCGAAACGCCACGCATAGATGCATTTCTAAATTTGTACTGAATTGACAGACTTCAATTGCTTGGGAGTGGGACGTCTTGGAAATCTGTCAAATCCATACAAATTTAGAAATGCACGTCTGAATTAACCCTTAGGGTCAGTTAACACTAACACGAGACGTAACGAGTCGCAGCACAACGGTGCATAAACGCAATACAATATGGAAAAGTGAATCATCGTTACTAATGCATGGTTGCGTATCGTTAGATCACTATAATTCATCGTTACATTTTTTGGCCGCGCAGGTCTGGGCCACCGGGGTATGTCTCCCTGGAGTCGGTGAAGACCGCGCCTAGGCATACCCACTTAAACCCCAACGGTGTTCCTGCTCTTCCGCTTAGGCAGAGCCAAGTGGGATACGCGGAATATACAACCGCGACCCGGCCAGCGAATGCCTTTAAGGCTTCAGTGCATTGCTGTTACTCATGTTAGGCCCATACTGACACTACGAGGCGCTGCGCGGAACCCCCCTAAATTATTCTGAATAATGTTTCAAATTAGTCATTAGTCTCAGCTCAGACAATCGAACCTAAATCTACCATAGAAATTTACCAAAAGAACTCTACCATTTTGTTGGCGTTAGCATATTAATTAATACTGTTTAATGTGTTTTAAGAATATAATAAACGTACGTAGATAGGATCTTTAAAAATAAATTATTACACATTTTACGTTCAAGTAAAAATGCTACCTTTAAAACTAACACAATACACATAAGTAAGCTTTTAATGAGAAATAGGAAACTTCATTCTATGTAAAAACTATACAGGTGATTAAATATGTTTTTGTTGTAATAACAATATGATTTAAATTTTAAACCATTATGGCTTGTACATTACAATTTTATGTACGAGGACTAGTTTCTATTTAGTATTTACTATTACATATATTTTTTGCGTCTGATTGTTTTTGTAGCCGAACGAATGTTTAAATCAAGAGGTAGGTAATTATTAATTACCACTAATTATTATTGTGCAAACAGCTCGTATGGTCACAACTCACAACTCACAAGCGCAACTAACACTGTAAGGAAATGTATGACACATCGTGTTTGTAAACAACATAATATTAAATTGTTTAGGTATATCAACATAGGCTTGTCCTCGACAATTGAGTCGACAACAGCTTTAAAGATTTGCGGACACAGTGTGACTACCTGCACTGTGCCTGTGCATGCTACCTGCCAGAAATAACTCAAAAATATTTTCCTCCATAGTAATAACAATATTATTATGTAATACGGTGTTTTTTACAGTTGGGTGAAAAATTCACAGTGGCGCAGCTTGAGATAAAAAATCTTAAAAATTATTGCTAGAAAAAAACGACTACAGTTTAAGCTTCTTTTATAGTTCGGTGAAGAGTTTGCAGTGGCGCAGCTTGAGATAAAAAATCTTAAATATTAGTGCTAAAAAAACGACTACAGAATATATAATATAATAATTAATAGTATCCCTTACTTGTGTTATTATATAATTTGTGACAAAATATTAAGTCCTTTAGTACTTTTAACTCTTCTACAATTTGCGAGTAAGCAAAAATTTAAGTAAAAAATCTTGGTCTAAATATTAGATATATAGTGCGTCAAGAATGTCTAGGAGGCGAAACTTTTTTTTTTGCAATAGCAACACTCTTTTGACATTTAACCCTTTGTTGCATCAATACTCTATGACATAAAATGAACAAAACAAACATTTTCAATTTGCTTAAATTTAGTTTTACAGTGTGAAAACTACATGTTACTGTGATTAATATTAACAATTAAAGTGAAAGACGTGTCAGAGTGATGAAAATTTGAAGATTTTCATTGAAAAAAAATAGTAAAACGTGAAAATATCACTGAAATTCTCGCGTCCACATTTCCGATTCTGATCGTTCAATCGCCATAGTAGCAGGTAATTAAGCGTTTGTTTTATAAATTCTGTTTGTTAATTTTATTGTATAATGCAATTTTAAGTAGCCTGAGTAAGTATTATGTGGTATGCAATTTTAAGTAGCCTGAGTAAGTATTATGTATAAAACAACAATTTTACATAAACCTTAAGTTTACGTAAACAATGAACTGTCAAAGAAATCTATAATACAACGCGCCTAACAATGATTGATACTTTGACTTAGGTGCTTTGCGTAATTATGTATCTTAGATGTATATAAAATTCTCGTGTCACAGTGTATGTGCTTAACTCCTTTAACACTTTGATGCAGCGTAATATAATATTATAATTAAGTATTACGTTTTATGTTTACAGGTAGCAGAAAAAGCGTTTAACGAAATAACCGAAATGACTGGGAGAATTTATGCTATCATTTTGAAAAAAAAACACTGAAAATAAAGACAAGGAGTGGGAATTAACCCTTTATTAGGATATTGAAGAGCTGATTATTGAAGATGAAAGTGCCTCTTCACTGTGACACCACTGCTGTAACTACCTACATGTGGCGATGATTCTGTTTCCGGCTGCATTGTAGAATATTATTAATTGGATGATCATATTTTATTAAAATAACAAAACCCTGTTTTTTATTTTTTGTATTTTTTAAATAAGTAGTTCCTTAATAAAACAGGAGTGAGCTTCTCTCAGCTCTGACTGGTCATCAAAGTAGGTCTGCACCTCTCAGGGAGAGGGTACTTAAATAACAGGTGTTATAAATTCATAATATGTAATACTAGTGACTAGCTGATGTCCCGGTGAACTTCGTGTCACTTATAAACCTTCCCTGGACTTCCAGGAATATTTTAAGACTAAAATTAGCCACATCGGTTCAACCGTTTAATCGAGTCCGTCAAGAAAATTAAAAAGTGGCAACATCGTAGTGTCATCTCTTTTTTCTTAGATTGATTTGAAAGGGATGACACTACGATGTTGCCACTTTTTAATTTCTTCACTTTCTTGACAGACTATGACATATACAAACAAACAAACAAATCTTTATTTCCCTCAAAAAATAATTTTACATGTTATGTATCTTAAACAAAACACTGCTCCTCACACTAGGATTCCCTGTGTCGTGGAGAGCAGTCTCTTTCATCATGAACATATCTATGTGCATGATGGAAGAGACTGCTCAATTTAGTTAAAATTAATTGTATGTATCTACATACAATTAATTTTAACCAGCTAATGACATACTTGTGATAACTAACATAAAGTTACATGTTCTAAGTCTTTTTACTCGTAACAGAACTAATAATGTATTTGTAAGTAAACAGGCAATAAAATATATATTTTTAAAGTAGGTGATGCTTTTACAATATGATACAAAATACACCTAATATCATTACAAGATCATTACCAGAGCCACCGAAACCAGCTACAGTACGTGTAAGTTAGTGATGAGGTGAGTTATACAAAGATTATAATACTTTACATATATTAGATTGTTTCTTGTAATATCGTAAATTAAACACACTATAACTACATCATAATTATTTCAAATTTTCTTAACTACATAATAATATACTAGCTAATTGACCGAGCTTCGCTCGGTATTCAAAAAAAAAAAAAAATACGTAAAATGACATTTTATGAAAATGATTCCTAGCTAGTTCGATTTATCACCCTCGAAATCCCCTATATACTAAATTTCATGAAAATCGTTGGAGCCGATTCCGAGATTCCAATTATATATATACAAGAATTGCTCGTTTAAAGATATAAGATATAAATCATAATATTTACAACGTGTCTTTTAAACTGTATTTAATATAAAGTATCAAAATCTTTTATAGTGACTGGATACAGTGTGGCCATAAGAGGCCACACCGGAAACAAGTGGCGACTCTATTAATGTCGTGACTTTTTTGACGCACTATACTGATACATATAAAAGCTCTAAAGCTCTTCTAGAGCTAAAGCATAGTACTTGCTATTATTGTACTATGGTTATCGGTACATTTTAAATAGTAACATATTTTTTTTACATCAAATACCTACCAGGTGAAGCGTGATTATCACGCGTCGCTCGAGTGATCTAATTTATTTTATGGGTAATTAATAATTATTATTAATGAGTAGCTACCGATGATGATTTCGTTACAAATTCCAAATAAACTTTTTGCAAGACGGATGCGTGACGCCGTTAAAAACGAGTAGGTAACAGGGTTAAAAGCGTAAAAATTATTATTACTAGATGAAAACTCGGCTTCGCTCGGGTAAACTTGTAACTCAATACACATCTATGTACAAAATGTAGGTAAATATTTGTGTAGTCTTCTTTTCTCAAGAAATATCAAAGCAAAGCAAGACTCGTAAAGTTTCGTATAGCTTAGTTCATTATATTTAAAAAAAGTAAATTGAACTGCAAAAGTTTTACATACTTACTTAAACATTTTTATTTCAAAACAACATTATCTAAGGTTAATAATTTCTCTTGCATTTAGTCTTTTTCTCTACATTGGCAGGTAGGTAAGTGCCTACTTACTAATTTTAAAAAGAAATATAGTAGGTAGGTATAGTATTTTTAACCGACTTAAAAAAAAGGGTTATCAATTCGCATTTCGAACCGTATGTATGTAAAATTTCCAGAATTGCCTCGTTTTCGTATATTAGTCTATAATATCAGCGTCTGAATTTTGAAATCGGTTTTATCTTTGAAATAAAAAAAGACGGGTTGCACTCCGGGAGTGCCGGCAGAAGTGAAAACTTGATTATTAACGTTGTGCATTATTTTTTAACCCATTTTTTATGAAAATCGATTAAAAAAACGATCGTTTTAATTAATTAATCGAAACCCTTACAATCGATTAAAAAATATCGACAATTTCCCCGACTGTACATTTCTGCTAAACAACTCATTTCCCCGACTGTACATTTCTGCTTAGCACAATTTTCCCCGACTGTGTATTTCTGCTAAACAACTCGTTTCCCCGACTGTACATTTCTGCTTAGCACAATTTTCCCCGACTGTACATTTCTGCTAAACAACTCATTTCCCCGACTGTACATTTCGTTCGAGTTTGAGTTCGACACAAAACACTACTCTCCAACCGTCTTACGCTTTTTCTATGGTTTTTCGATTAACACGAAAATCTGACGCGAGTTTCACCGTTTTTACCCATCCCACAAAAGTGCTCAACGCCGCTAAAGAAGTTTTCACTTCAAAAAACTTGAGAGGTGCTAAGGGACACCCGAATGGAACGAAGTTAAGTATTTCTTATGTTAAAAAAAAACTGTTTACGTATACACTCAAAAATATTATTAAACGACGCCATCTATTGACGCCCAGGAACAACGCGTCGCTATTTATTCTCAAAAACGCCATCTAGTTGACGCACAGGAATACTATCAACGCCCTCTGCCCCTACAATGCAGGTACTAATAAAAAAGGGTCGAGGTCAAAATATATCGTTCATACGTAGTATCCCTAAGTAGTCTGTGTATCGTTCTGTCTAGCGCTCTTTACGCCGAACGCGCCTTAAGGAACTTCGTTCCAATACTATTATAAAAAGATAAAACCAACTTCAAAATTGTATGTATGTATGTATTAAGAATTAAAATTCCCTAGATATCAAAAACACATTAATTGCTAATTGTTGAGACGCTGATAACTGATAAGCGATAACAAACAAAAGCAACAAAAAAAGGGTGCGCTATGGTGCTCCATGACTGCTAGCAGGTAGAAAATGAGCAATGGCATGTGTCAGTTTACAGCAAGATGGCGCGTGAAGTTTGTTTAGAATTCAGTGTCAGTGCCATTACATTTTAACGAAATACTCCAAAATCCGAATTTTGCGGATATAAGTTGTCGACTCGAAATCAATATTTTTTTATTTTCTATTATTCACATAAGGTTGTTCGTTATTCAATAATAATTTCGTGCAGGGGTACGGTAGACTCGATCGAAACCTAAATAAGGGCGGCTCTTATATAAACACACAAATTTTGGCCTCTATAATAGTACGGAAGGAACCCTTCGTGCGCGAGTCCGACTCGCACTTGGCCGATTATTACTATTGTTTGAACCGATGGTTAAGTACACTAACATGGTGTACAATCACTATCCTCGTTAGACCCGTAATGTTACGCGCTTTCTCCCTTTCCCTCAACCTTCGATAGTTTGCCATCTTTGACAGCCGGCACCCCTTATTTGCGGCCAGATTTAATTAGGCACACCTAAATTGTAATAATAAGAGGAAAATAAGCTTCCATTTGATATATAAAAGATCAATATACGTTATGGATGCAAAAATGTATCGGAATCGTACCTGTTCACACCTGGTTACAATAGAGTTGCGGCCGGGTGCCCAACGGCACACCGGATTTTTCTAAATCTCTATACTCATTGCCGTGAAATGAACTGTTATATCCCAGCCCTGTAAGGGTAAATGCTGATAACAAGCTGTATCAGCATTTTGGTGGTTAGTTATAGGTCTCAGTAGTTCGGAGCGGAGTTCAGTTGGCTTCGAGACTTCATCCGTGACGGTTCTGCCTAAGGGTCCCAGTCGTAATATTTGTGAATTCCAAAGTGAAATAAATTGTGTAATAAAAAAATCTTTTTTAAAAAAGACATTTCGAAAAGGGGCCCTAACATATTTGGTGGCAGCGGTGGGATACGGAAATCCCCAGTGTCTAAAAAAACTATCAGGAAAATTAACCTAAAGTGAATAAAAAATCCGTCAGAAAAATATATAAATTTTCTCGAGTGAAAGTGCATGTGTCAACTCCGCCAACTCCATCCGTTATCCAGTGATTATCCAGTGATCCAGTGAAAATTAGTGAAATCAGAAAGAAAATCTGTATCAAAGTGTTAAGTGCCAAATCCGTCGTGTAATAAAATCTGTGATCGAGTCATCCCGTCGGGCATGCATCGAGTCGCCGTGCAGCTTATCGTTTTCTGTGAGTCTTGGTCATTGTTTATATAATTCAGCCTTCTAGGGTTACTGAGGGTTCAGTGGTCCAATAAATTAAAACCTTTATATTAATTGTATATTAATTGTTACTGTGTTTAAATAATTTAATTTTAAATCTTTATTTTCAATATGGCGAAATCCGATAAGTCAGCAGAACAACAGCTAAAACTTTCGATACCGGTAACCGATCCGGAAGCCGGTCCATCTGGGCCGACCTCACCTAAATCAGCATCGCGAAAAGGCGCTAGTGCCACGATGATCGAACTAGATTTAAATACGCTCTTTAAATTTATTAAACCGTTTGATGGTTCTCGCGAGAGTGTAAACTCATTTATAATAAATTGTAATAACGCCTACGACTTATATTAATATCGATACAACTAAAAGACGCTTACCTCATGTGCTTGTAGAATCCCAGGTGTCAGATATTCCTTTATCCTTGTTGGTCGACTCAGGTTCGTCGATCTGCTTACTGAAAGAAAGTCGTATATTAAATAGCCAAAAATTAATTAAAGAGTCTATAAAACTTAAAGGCATTGATCCTGGCGATGAGCCGACCCTCACAGAAGGTCATTTTCAATTAAAACTAAAATTTAATGATAAGAAACCGTTAGCATTTAAATTTCATGTAATCAAAGATATTAGTTTGCCGTATGACGGAATTATTGGTACAGACTTTTTGTCCCAGTTCGGCTGTAAAATAGATTACACAAATGACACTTTAAAGATAGGAAAATTAGAAATAAAATTACTTTTCACTGAGCCATTTTTTATTGTTCCACCTAGAAGCGAAGCCGTTATTGAATGCTCAGTGCAACAAACTAATTTAAAAGAAGGTATTATCGCTGATCAGCATCTTACAAAAAATTTACTTATATCTAATTGTATTGTTAAAATTAAAGATAATTATCGTGTTAATTTAACTGTTGCCAATACTTCTGAAAATTATGCTCATGTCAAAAGAAATCTTAACCTTACTGTTGAACCTTTAAATTTAAATAACATGTGTTCCGTGAATTCGAATAATTTGTTTACTCCAGAAAGATCCGAAGCTGTAATTAAAGAACTTCGAGCCGAACATTTAAATTCGGAGGAGCGTAACTCTCTTACCAACCTGTGTAGCCAATATCAAGATATTTTCCACTTACCTAATGACCAGCTTACTTATACCTCTGCAATAGAGCACACAATTAGAACAGACAGTAATGTTCCCATCCATACCAAATCATATAGGTTCCCCGAATGTCACAAACAAGATGTAGAAAAACAAATAAATCAGATGCTTGAACAAAATATAATAGAACCGTCATCCTCTCCTTGGAGCTTAACCATATGGGTAGTTCCCAAAAAATTAGATTCCAATGGTCAACGCAAGTGGCGTACCGTAATAGATTACAGAAAACTTAACGATATAAGTGTAGGTGAAACATATCCTATTCCACAAATTTCCGAAATCCTAGACCAACTTGGTAAAAGTAAATATTTCACAACCTTCGACTTAGCTTCCGGGTTCCATCAGATTCGTATTTCAGCCGATGACGCACCCAAAATTGCATTTTCTGTTCCTCAGGGTCACTTCCAATTTAACCGTATGCCATTTGGCCTCAAAAACGCACCAAGTACATTTCAAAAATTAATGAATACCTGCTTATCAGGACTACAAGGAAGCCAGTGTTTCGTTTATTTAGATGACATTGTAATTTACTCATTTGACCTTGAATCACACATAGATAATCTTAAAGCCGTATTTGATAGGCTCCGTAAATTTAATCTGAAATAACAACCTGAAAAATGTCAATTTCTTCGTAGGGAGGTAGTCTATTTAGGACACACAATCGGTGAAGATGGTGTAAGGCCAAACCCAAAATTAACAGAAGCCGTAACTAAATTTCCTACACCAAAATCACCTAAAGACGTAAAGTCATTTCTTGGACTTGTATCCTACTATCGGAGATTTATCCCTAACTTCTCTAAAATAGCAAAATCACTTACTAATCTACTAAAAAAGGATGCGCCATTTTCTTGGAAGGAAGAGCAATAACTTGCCTTTGAAACTCTTAAACAAAACTTAATTAGTGCCCCTGTATTAGCTTATCCTGACTATAGCCAACCCTTCATACTTACCTGTGACGCATCAAATTATGCCATTTCTGCAATCTTATCCCAGGGTCCAGTCGGCCAAGATCGCCCTATAGCTTACTCCTCTAGAACCTTAAATAAAGCCGAAACAAATTATTCTGTTACTGAAAAGGAATGTCTCGCTATAGTATTCGGCACAAAAGTTTTTCGTCCTTATCTTCTCGGTCGCCGCTTTAAAGTTATTACGGATCACAAACCTCTAAATTGGTTATTTAACTGTAAAGATCCAGGCTCCAGACTGGTCCGCTGGAGACTAAAACTCGAAGAATTCGATTACGAAATTCAATATAAAAAGGGAAAAATAAATACAAATGCTGATGCTCTTTCCCGGTATCCTGTGAACCCAATCCAAGCCGATAATCCATCTCCTTCAACGTTAGCGCCTCAGGAATTACAGCCATATTCACCTGATAGAGACCTCTTAGATTTATAAGTAACTCCACCATCTTTTGATCCTGAAAGAGACCTCATGGACCTTTTGCCAGATTCAATCCCTGAATTAAATCCCGAGCCTCAATCGGACCTCTTGATTACTCCTCCTAATTTATTTAATGACAACCTTGAAGACGCTTTAGCTTATGAACCTAGTGAGCAGCCTATCACTCAACCAGATTTTGAAATTCCTCTTGAGCTACCTGAGCCAACTCCTGATGAACCTATAATTGAAACAACTCCTTTGACTAGCGCGAATCCAGATGCTCCTGTAGACGATTATCCTACTCTCTTGAAATCAATGTCAGATAAAAGTAAAACATTTAATACCATGATTGAAGAATATAATGAAAGTTTACTTAAATGTCCTGCTAAAATTATCCTTGTACCAACATCTATTGACCTCGACGAATCCAACCCGTACCTCGAAGAAATCCTGTGTGATCCTGAAACAAAGAAAACATTATTAGAATCTGAAAGGGAACTTTTTGGTTTTTATAAAATTGAACGTAATAATAAAACCTTCTATTTGTTATTTTATAAAATTCATCATTTCGATGAAGCTTCATATCCTGAAATTTTTTAAACCCTAAAGAAAATTCGTAATCAATTACTCGTATTTGGAAGCACTAATGAGATAGGTATATCCGATATGAAAAATCCTTTTGAGAAGCATTCATTTATAAAGATATTTAATATATTGACTTACCTTTTTCATAACACGCAGATTAAAATTAAGATATATCATAATAAAATTATTTTCCCAGTTCCAACTGAAATAAAGAAAATTTTACACTATAATCATGATATCCCGATCGCTGGCCATTTAGGCTCAGCTCGCATGTACAATAGGATAAAAGACGTATATTATTGGAAAGGAATGCGTAGCGATATAGAAGCATATGTTAAGCAGTGTAAGTTATGTCAGGAAAATAAAGCGTTCCGCCAAATAAATCGCGCGCCAATGCAGATAACTAGTACTTCTACGGAACCCTGTCAACGCGTAGCTCTCGATATTGTCGGCCCGCTTCCCGAAGCTGGCCCCGGTAAATTAAAATATATATTAACAGTTCAAGATGACCTTACGAAGTTTTCCTCGGCATATCCAATTAGAAGTACAACTGCGGAAGATACTTGCGAATGTCTCTTACACTATATTTCAATTTTCGGCATACCTAAAATGATCCTTACGGATCAAGGAACAAATTTTACGTCGGGTCTCTTCAAAGAGACATGTAAATTCTTAAAAATTAAAAATCTCTGGGCTTCACCCTATCATTCGCAGACGCAGGGGGCTCTTGAACGTAGCCAATTCAACCCTGAAAGAATATTTAAAGTCATACATAAATGAAGAACAGTCAAACTGGCCTCGATACATATATACAGCTATGCTAGCTTATAATACATCCGTCCATTCTACAACTCATTTTACACCTTACGAACTAATGTTCGGCACAAAACCATTTATTCCCAATTCTATTTATGATGAGTCACCCGGAGCTACATATCCCGAATATGTCCGTATGATGCAAAATCGTCTTAAATATTCCAGGCAAAAGGCTATCGAATTTATTAATAAATCAAAAGAAAATTCCAAGACTTATTATGATACACGATCACGCCCAGTCAGCTATCATGCTGGCGACTATGTTTATGTTAAGAACCATTTAAGAATGCGTAAAGCTTTATCCCCGGTCTGGAAAGGCCCCTATAAAATTATAAAAATAAACGGTAACAACACGTTAACCCTATTAATTAATCGACGACACGTCGTACATCACTACGATCAAGTTAAACCTGCCCAAGTGCAGACTTAATTTAATTTCAGCTCATAATATTATGTACATATTTTTATATTTACAAATTATTTTTACTTTATATTTTTACATAGTTATTAAAAATAAATGTAGCAAGATATTTATTCTTGCAGAGCACATCAGCACAATGATTACGTTGAACAATTTAAATCAAGCCCAGGAATCTACTTCGATTATCTTGGCAAACTCAGCGCTACAAACGGAAAGTTATACATTTTAATGCCATTGGACCTGTCCCACTTCAATTCACATATTGAGAATATAGATTCAGCTCTTACATTAGTTAAGGATCTTTGTGTTAAAACGACATTCAACAATGTCGATTGCCACCACCTCCTCGAGCCGCTTGCTGTTAGATTTAATGACATGTGTAAAGAATTTGATTCTGTATCTCACTTAGTAACTAGGAAATCAAAACGTGCTTGGGTGAGTGGCATAGGCTCAATCATAAAATATGTATTTGGAAATTTGGACGAAAACGATGGTCTTAAATACAATGAGGCCATAGACATATTATTTAAAAATCAAAATAAATTGGCATCTCTTATTAAAAACAACATTTTAATTACTACCTCTACAATTTCGATTTTAATGATACTGTAAATAAAATCAGGTTAAATGAACTAAATTTAAATGATGCTATCGACAAGCTCTCCGTTCAAGTCCGTAATATATCTATAATCACTGATGAATTCTGGTCTCAGATGAGCATCAATCAAGTAATTAGTCATTTAGAAACTTCAATTTTAATACTGTCTTTCCAACTGGAAGACGTCACAAACGCTATTTTATTCAGCACACAAAATATTTTGCATCCCTCTTTAATAACGACACAGCAACTTTTTAGAGAACTTGCCGATAATCATCAGCACTTACCCAATAATATGAAATATCCCGTGAGCCTTGACATTGCCTCAATGAATGTCATTTTAAGCATTTCTAAGTTAAGCACATACTATGTAGATAATAAGATATTTTTTGTTCTTCAAATTCCGTTAGTGTCAATTAAGAAATTTATGTTATTTCACAATATAGGACTACCGACCCGCATGACACTAGCAACTCTAATTCTTTCAGTTTAATTATTCCAAATTCTAAATATATAGCAATGACCAAGGACAAATCCCAGTACTGCATTTTGGAAGATTTAAATAATTGTGATTACTTTTTGAACGGAAAGTATATTTGTGACGTGTCAAACATTTATGTAACAAAAACAAAAAATTGTGAAACTAAATTAATTTTTGGAGATTTAGATATCTGGAAACCACTTAAAAACAATAAGTGGATTTTTGTACAATCAGTACCCGGCAAAGTCTCAATAGACTGTAGAAATAGCGAAACACACAAAATTAAAATTTTAGGTACAGGTATTATGTCTCTCCCTAATAATTGTATCGGCTACCATCAGAGTACCACGCTTGTAACTCAGCACAATCATATTTTTAACTCTAGTATTGAAATCGGAGTGCCCGATTTCAACCTTATTAATGATAGCTGTTGTAATATTAAGAAATTAAATTTAAGTATGAAAAATGTGACCCCTATTAAACTACAAAACTTTAATTTAGATAACATTAAATTTAATAAACAAATATTTCTTAAAACTCCTGAGGACTCAACTATCCTAGAGGATCCTCATATAGTTCAATATGGGACACATTACTCTATTGCTGTTATTTTTATAATTGTGTTAATTTTTATTTACTGTCTGTTTAAAATTTATAAATGTGTGAAACCTGGCAGCAGAACCGTAAAATTTAACATAGCAAAGAAAGATAATAAAATTTCTAAAGATACACAGTGTAATATAATACAAACCAATGATCAGGAACAGGATGTCATAGAACTTGAAAACATAAATAACATAAGAAGTAAATTTAAAAAAAAAATCAGCTTTTTAGATTTTCGGTTGTAACTTCGTCGTTTCCTCGAAGTTACATCTTAGGGGGGAGGTGTTATATCCCAGCCCTGTAAGGGTAAATGCTGATAACAAGCTGTATCAGCATTTTGGTGGTTAGTTATAGGTCTCAGTAGTTCGGAGCGGAGTTCAGTTGGCTTCGAGACTTCATCCGTGACGGTTCTGCCTAAGGGTCCCAGTCGTAATATTTGTGAATTCCAAAGTGAAATAAATTGTGTAATAAAAAAAAATATTTTTTTAAAAAGACATTTCGAAAAGGGTTCGGTTTCGCCCTAACAGAACCATGTTTGCTTTCAATACCTGATGAAAACATTTTATCCCGCAAACTAAATTTTTTCAATTTTTTTAAAAATAGTTGCGGCCACATTCGGACTGGCACCCCAGTAGAAATATGTTCTCCTAATCATAAATATTAGTAAAAAGGTGGTTTTAAGCGTGTACTCGATACCTGCACAGTTCTGCAGTCGTATCTCGTACTATATGAGTGTTCTGACGGTGTTATAGTTGAGGACGATTTACGATTATAATGATGTTTTAATTATCCTGTAGAGTTCCTAAATTCTACAACGCCTGCAATAATCCCTAAAATAACATATAGTAATGCTTTTAAGAAATTTAAACCCGACTGTCGGGTTATGCAACGGGGTTCGAATTGTTAACCTAATTTTTTTGAAGTCGGTTAAAAATACTATACTATTTGTTTTTAAAATTAGTAAGCACTCAGTACTCACCTACCAGTGCCAATGTAGAGAAATCAGAAAAAGACTGAATGCAAGAGAAATTATTTGAAATAAAAATGTTTTAAATGTACTATCAGAGAAGTTCATTCCTATGCAGATCGGGGACCTACGTAGTTTGGTTGCGTTACGTCAAACCCAGCCGACAGATCACAATTAACATTGAATTGACATATCCGACCAAATAACGTTGGTCTATCAACTGCAGGAATCAATTTTCTCGATGGTACATAAAACTTTTGCAGTTTTATTTACCTACTATTTTTAAATATTATGTTTAATGAACTAAGCCAGGGGTCACCAAATGGCGGAAAGCGATCCGCATCCGGTTCGCCGACCCATTGTGTGCGGACCAAGCATTTTCGAAGATGAACTTCGTTAAAAATAAATTTCGGTCTCGACTTACTGATGGTCATCTCCAGGATTTTATGTCAATAGCTTCAAGCTTGCACCAATATTCCACTCCAAGCTTCAGATAGATAATAATTAGGGCCTACAAAAATAAAAAAATTGTCACTTTTCTCATTGATAAGTCTTTGTAAATTCCGTAACTATCCTGACTTAATATTTTTTTTAATGTGTGGACCGCGAAGGTTTTTGCATTTCTCTAATATGGACCCCGAGCGAAACTAATAGGTGACCCCTGAACTAAGCTATGTACGTACTTATCTATGTCTTGCTTACCTTTAACATTTCTTGAGAAAAGATGACTACATAAAATATATTTACCCACATTTTGTACCTAGATGTGTATTGAGTTACAAGTTTACCCGAGCGAAGCCGGGTTTTCATACCTGAAAGCTAGATGAAAACCTCTATGTACAAAATGTAGGTAAATATTTGTGTAGTCTTCTTTTCTCAAGAAATATTAAAGGAAAGCAAGACTCGTAAAGATTCGTATAGTTTAGTTCATTATATGTATTTAAAAATAGTAAATTAAACTGCAAAAATTTTACATAAGCTAAACATTTTTATTTCAAATCAACATTATCTAAGGTTAATAATTTCTCTTGCATTCAGTCTTTTTCTCTACATTGGCAGGTAGGTAAGTACCTACTTACTAATTTATAAAAACAATAATATGTAGTAGGTAGGTATAGTATTTTTAACCGACTTAAAAAAAAAGGGTTATCAATTCGAATTTCGAACCGTATGTATGTAAAATTTCCAGAATTGCCTCGTTTTCATATACTTATATGTATATAATATCAGCGTCTGAATTATGAAACCGGTTTAAAAAAAAAACTTGAGGGGTGCCAAGGGACACCCGAATGGAACGAAGTTAAGTATATTTCATAAGTTCAAAAAACCTGTTTACATATTATTAAACACTCACAAATATTATTAAAAAAACGCCATCTATTGACGCCCAGGAACAACGCGTCGCAAAAAATGCCATCTAGTTGACGCAAAGGAATACTATCAACGCCCTCTGCCCCTACCACAGATCTCCTATCTAATGCCCCTACCATGCAGGTACTAATAAAAAAGTGTCGAGGTCAAATATTATTTCTGTCTAGCCCTCTTTACGCCGAACGCGCCATAAGGAACTTCGTTCCAATACTATTATAAAAAGATAAAACCAACTTCAAAATTGTATATGTAAGTATACCTATTGTATGTATTATGAATTAAAATTCCCTAGATGTCAAAAACACATTAATTGCTAATTGTTGAGACGCTGATAACTGATAAGTGATAACAAACAAAAGCTACAAAAAAAGGGTGCGCTATGGTGCGCCATGACTGCTAGCAGGTAGAAAATGAGCTATGGCATGTGTCAGTTTACAGCAAGATGGCGCGTGAAGTTTGTTTGTCAGTGCCTACGTCAGTGCCATTAGATTTTAACGAAATACTCCAAAATCCGAATTTTGCGGACATAAGTTGTCGACTCGAAATCAATATTTTTTTATTTTCTATATTAACATAAGGTTTCGATCGAGTCTACCGTACCCCTGCACGAAATTATTAATATAGATGCTCATATGAGCTGCTCACTTGTACTAATCAGAGAAGTTGAATCATATTATAGGCCAGTGGTACTCGACCTTTTTTATACTGGCCACAAAAGTACATAATAATATGTAATACCCATTACATTTATGACATTTTTACGAGCCTATCCCACTGCTTTGTAAGGGCCTCCCCCAAGGTCTTCCATCTCTATTGTTCTAACGCCATCCTAGGTCAGCAGTGGCGTGGGGTGAAAAAAAAAAAGGTAAAGCCGGACCAAAAACGGCTAACTCGTGAATAAGCAAAATTTCAATTCTTGTAAAAAAAACGTGCAATAAATTACATACCTGTATTAAGTGTGTTAGTTTACCTTTTCCGTAACTACTAGGGTGCTTTGCTTGCATTGTGTGCGTTGCATGCAGTGTTAGTGTTGTTAGTATTCACCACCTTCACCATACATGACATCACTGGTATTATATGAACAGTGCATGTCGAGTATGATAAAAGTGGCTTTAAAAAAAGCCGTTTTAAGCACACGTCACTCACACTCACACACCAAAAATAAGTGAATCCTGACTTGCCAGTGTAGATGTTTGTTACTCAATCATGCAAAAACTGGATTTAGATGAAATTTTGCATGCATCCCATGTCAAACATGGAAAGGAACATAGGCTACCTGTCTGAAGTCCACGCAGACGAAATCGCGGGCAAAAGCTAATAGCAAAGAAATATCAGCAGAAATACGTACCTAAATGTTTAATTTTGTTATTTGTCGTCTGTCGTCGTTATTTAATATTCCTATTCTACAATCTGAAAAATTACCTAAGAATTATTATTTATATCATTTCTCACCTAACCGTGTCACGACAAATTACAAAGTAAGTAAAACAAACCAACCTTTACGATGTAACAAACAAAAACACAACACAACACTTGGCAAGTAAAATTTCACTACTTTCGATTCTTTTAAACTATATAATATTACAATCAAGCTAGCCCACTAACTTAATAAATAAAATTTTGCATATTACAATAATAACAGTACAAAATGAGTGCAAATAAGCGCGTAATATAATTGTTTAAGTGAATTGAAATGACAGCACGCGCCGGTCGGCCGCTGCAATTAGCTCTGTTGTGATTGGACGAAATCTTTTAAAGCGAAACATGCGAAACTAAACCTTAACACATGACAAATAAAGACTAGGTAGGCTATGTGGGATCGGCTTGTTGTTCGACAATATCGACGAGTCGTTTGCATGTAGTAGTAATGTGTATGTGTGCGTGAATTTCATACATTTCAAATGTTTGGATTCCCGATGTTTTGAGCGAGTTCCCCGGCCACCGCACACTATGGAGCAGTACGTACGCGTTCTGAGTGCGATCGTAAAAACGGGTATGTGTGCGTTTGCGTGATTTTAAATACATGGCGAATTATTTTTATGAAATTGTAGGAAGCGGGGTAAGCTATAATTATTAATAATAAAAAATGTATATATTAAAATTGGCCAAGGTAAGCCGGTAGGAATCGTGTTCTATGGAGGCTTCGCCACTGTAGGTCAGATTATTATAGAATAACTGATGGAAAAATCAGACAAATTATTATTATACACTAAATGAGTTACGCCAAAATTCGTTTATCACGTGGGACCGTATATTTTTCCGGGATAAAAATTATTATCCTATGTCCTTTCCCGGGACTCAAAGTTATAATGTTTTGGAAGCTGCGAGGAAACAAGTACACATAATATACTTTAAACTTTTAGTGATTTAGCATATTATGTCTGTTTCTTTTGGCTACAAAATATAAATCAAGTAGGCAAACAAAATGACGAATAATCCGGTATATTTAATTACTTTTCTAAGGGCAACGCCTTTAAAAATTATAGGATTCACGTGGAGCACAACGTTTTTAAGGTTCCGTACCCAAAGGCCAATAACGGGACCCTATAATTACTGAGATTTCTATGTCTGTCTGTCTGTCTCCAGGCTGTATCTCAAGAATGGTAATAGCTAGAGATGAATTCACAGATTATCATGTATTTCTGTTGCCGCTTATAGCAACAATTAATATTAAAAACAAAATAAAATTAATAATTAAGAGGGCTCCCATAAAACAAACGTGATTGATTTTGGCCTTTTTCTCGATATCAATAATGGCAACAGGTAGGTAGGCGCTTGAATTATTCACAAAATCCTCAATTATATTTCTACTCAATTTCATTTATAATAAAATTAAACAAAAACATATTTTTTTCCCTCCTTCCGCTCTACTACAGTACGGAACCCTTCGTGAGCGAGTCCGACTCGCACTTGGCTGATTAAATACTGTTTAATAAATACAGATGTAACCTATCTTGTATTAAGTATAGCATAATTATTATACTATTATTAATTAACAAACCGGCTAGAGAGATCCTTATCTAAATCATAGTTCGTTGACTGAAAAAATCCAGTACAAAATTTTAATTCTGAGCGTAAGACCGGGATAACGTACCGGAAATTGTAGGACAATAATATGACTGTTAAATTATTATATACTAGCGACCCGCCCCCGCGTCGCACGGGTATAAAATATATTAGCCACTGAAAAAATAATTATAAAATAATAATAATAATAATAAGATCTTCCAGAAATGACATTTGAAAAAATTCCTTTAAACATATTTCAGCAGGTATTACGTAAATTACACAATTGGAAATCACCAGGATCAGATTACATTCACAATTACTGGTACAAAAAATTTACAAACATTCATACTCAATCTAAAATAAATTTATTGAAGACCCGAATTCGATCCCCCCGTATATTACATCTGGAACAACATTTCATGTTGCCTAAAGACTCTTTCGAACTTACAAACCCCGCTAAATATAGACCAATAACCTGTTTGCAAACTATTTACAAAATTTTAACTTCTTGTATAACAGAATTAATATACAGTGTGTTTGTGTAAACACCGTTATCCTTGAAACCATCAAATGAGCCCGTCAAAATGAGCAACTTTTTCTATGAAAACAATGCTGGCCGCTGGGAACTCAAAAAAAAAATGCCGTCTTCGTACCCATACGGATGCCCGGATCGGCAATTTGTATGGGTATGAAGACAGATTTTTTTTAATTCCCAGCATTGTTCTCATAGAAAAAGTTGTTCATTTTGACGGGCTCATTTGATGGTTTCAAGGACAACGGTGTTTACACAAACATCTTGTATAAGTATGTAAATGATAATAATATATTAGCTGAACAGCAGAAAGGATGCCGAAAATTTAGTCAAGGTTGTAAAGAGCAATTATTAATAGATTCTGTAATTTTAAAACACGTAACTAAAACTAAATCTGACCTTTATTCCATGTACATCGACTACAAAAAAAGCGTACGATTCCGTCCCTCACTCCTGGTTGTTGCAAATTCTGGAAATTTATAAAATACACCTGAAAATTATACATTTGCTGAAAACAACGATGACTCTCTGGAAAACTAAACTTAAAGTTAAATCTCCTACTACTTCAATAGAAACCGAACCAATCCAAATTCAACGAGGCATATTTTAGGGAGACGCACTTAGTCCACTGTGGTTTTGTCTAGCTTTGAACCCACTCTCTAATATCCTAAATTCCATAGAAGCAGGATACCACTTACATTATAATGACACGGACAGACATACAACCATTTGTTGTATATGAATGACATCAAAATTTATGCGGACAATGAGTTTGACCTATACAAGTTGATAGAATTAACAGAAAAATTTTCAAATGACATAAAAATGGATTTCGGGGTAGATAAAACTAAAATAAATTCAATAAAGGCGGGAAAAATATATTTACACACTTACACATTACAATCTGGAGAACAGATAGAACCTCTTGACGAAGGACAAACATATAAATATTTAGGCTACCATCAATCGCAACAAATTCAATATAAAGACACTAAAAATAAATTAAAACAAAACTTTCAACATAGACTGAACGCAATAATGAAATCTAAATTATATTACCGAAATACTATAAAAGCCATAAATACATTTGCTATCCCAATTCTAACCTATTCTTTTGGGATGATTCACTAGAATAAAACAGAACTCATAAATATACAAAGAAAAATTAACACTACAATGACTAAATACCGTAAACATCATCCAAGATCATGCGTACAGAGACTCACGTTGCTAAGAAATGAAGGAGGAAGAGGGATTATTGATATAACAAACCTACATAACAGACAGATCTTAAACTTAAAACAGTATTTCTTAACTAAATCCGAAGTTTCTACATTCCACAAAGCAATAGTTAAAAACGATTATAATTTTACCCCTCTCAATCTACAGGACATTCATACCAACAAACTAAAAATAACAGATAATAAGACCAAACTTTCTGAATGGGCTAAGAAAGCTCTCGATGGAAGATATCTACACGACTTATGCCAGACTAATGTCGACAAGGAAAAGTCGAACGCATGGCTGAGTCGTGGGGATCTCTTCCCGGAGACTGAGGGATTCATGATTGCAATACAAGACCAGACAATAGAAACTAGAAACTACCAGCGATACATTACCAAAACACTTACGACAGACAGCTGCAGAAAATGCCATAGTTGCCCGGAAACCATTCAACTCATTACAGGGGCTTGTACAGCAATTGTACAGACCGACTACAAACATCAACATGACCAAGTTGCAAGTATAATCCATCAGAAACTCGCCCAACAACGACATTTTATTACTGACCTAGAACCATATTATAAATATAAGCCTCAAAATATACTTGATAACGCCGCCACCAAACTCTATTTTGACCGAACTATACTGACCATAGACTTTTTTTTTTTTTTTTTTGGTTTGATTCGTCCCATTCAGGACAGGCAAAGGGAACAAAGCCCATACAGCCATGTCTTTTGTAGTACTATTGTCTTAAGTCCTTTTTATTTAACAGGCCGAAGCCTTGTCTTCTTTTATTTTCCCAATATTTTCCTCATAATTATTTTTTATTTTATTTATAAGGCCAAAGCCATGTCTTTTGTTCAAGTATATTTCTTGTCAATTAATCTTGTATTTTTTCTTTTCAATGTCGAATCCTTGCTGACCATAGACTTATAATATATACTGTCGTATAGACCACCTGACAACCCGAAAAGTCGTGACGATTTTTGATCTGTCAACGTGTGCGTGTGCTAGTGATGTATCTTTTACTATCGATAGTATAATAGTCCGTTCGAGTTATTTTACCTGCGTTTCTATGAGAAATAAATTATATGCAACTTTGACAGATTTTGTAATTCAAATTAGATATCATATATTTTATTTGGCAGAAAAAGGTGACGATTGAAAAGTAGATACACATTTTCGTTTGGGGTGATTTTTCATCGTCGGATATGTTATGACATGAGGTTCTTATAAGGGTAAATAGTATATTGGGAAAAGGTGGTAATGTGGCCCCTGCATATATATTGGCCTCCTTCAATATTTTAACGTTTTAACAACGCTATCTAATATAATTTTGGTGCAACGGGATGCTCGCGGCAGGCTGCTAATTTAGTGCCGTACAAATCCAACAGAGGCTGTCACGTTCGATTGTCATTTGATCGAGTTCAAACTTGCGACCGGCGAAACTTTTAAGTGTGTGTGATTTTGTTTCGATTGTTGTTAAAAATTGAAAGATTTGACTTTTGGGTTCGAACAACGGATATATCAAACTCTTCTCCTACGGAATTTAAAAGGTAAATATAAAATTAGACATTTAATAAATATTTTTGGAACGTCTGTTTAAATGTTAGCAATACTTGTAATTTGGCCCCCTCACATTGGTCGTAATGTGGCCCCGGGGGTCACATTACATGTAAGAGAATTTCATGACGTGGAAGACATAACCACTATGGAGAAGGCTTTGGTAGGAATGCCGTTTGACGCCAGAGAGACACTACAATATCCAGCAGTAGCTCTGAAAGTGACGAAGACGCCGTAAATATCGATTATGACGACTCGTATACAAATATGGTCCCTGAAAACGCGGACGTGCCATGTATGTTCTGCGACACAATTTGTTCCAATGACAGAGCTGGAAAGCCATGGGTACAGTGTCAAAGTTGTGACTTATGGGCTTATGTAACCTGTATAGGTTCTGAAGGTGGCTATTACATTTGTGATTTTTGCCGTTAAGTTTCACTTCTGCAATACATTTAATTTAACCAGGGGGCCACATTACCACCACTTGATCTCAAGATACCAAATGTGATTAGTCAAGAATAAATATTTTTTTAGATAATACTGTACGAGTTTTATTTATTCCCTAATAAGACATGTTTAAACAAATGAATGAAAAGTCCCATAATGTATTTTTAGGTTTCTGCCTCCTGTATTTTTTTAATAAAACTTGATAAACAAAGTGGGGGGCCACATTACCACCTTCTCCTATACACATTATAAAGTTACTCCTTATTACTCAGGTAAAAGCTAACTGACAAATCAGCCCTTACATTAATAGAAATGCAAATATAAAGTTGAAAGTAAACGACACACATAGAATATTATTTATTCATAAATTAAATACATATCATAATACCCTTACACCCCCATTACATTTTTAGATTCGTTTTATGTTAATGTTAAATACCGATAAGCATATCGATAAATTTTATTCAAGCCCTAGCGTATATGTAAACAATTTTAATGAAAATTTTTCTTCAAAAATTGTGTAATTTAAGAACAATAGTACCTTTAATTACGCAAAATATGAAAGTAAAAGGGAGGATTGACAATATTTTATTTGAAATAGAGAACTAAAGACAGAATATAGCGAAAATAAACACATCGTAGCAATTAGGACATGAAGATTAATTACCTGTGAAATGTATACTTTTCAGGATTATTCCTATGATTTACACTGCAATCACTCACACAACAAGTTACCATTGTTATATGTAATAGTATTTGTTGAAAATAATAAAGGATTTAAACAATAAATTGCAAATACCGAAAGGGCATAAAAACGAGTGACGAGTGACGACTTGGTGACGACCTGTCAAATAAAGGTGGTTACAATTTACATTAGACTGCCTATCTCTTTTCATCTTGTTATAATTCCATAAAGGATTTTCTTCTCTCTCGCACTCTTTGTTGGTCTTTAGCATTATAGGTTTATGATACTGACTGACAGAACTATACACTGCAACAGACCAGATATTACACTAGTAGATAAAATAAACAAAACTGCATATTATCTTATCGACATAGGGTAAATTACGAGTTATTAGAATTTTTCAGTAGACGGACACTTTACACTTTGAACGTAAAAATAAAAGTTTGTGGTTTTTATACGATGTAAATAATAATGGAATGAATATTGAGGGGCATTCACGCTACAATAAAAATAGAGTATTTTTATCAGGTTGCGGTGTAACCAAAATAAAACATCTTTTTGTTGCCATGGTCATCACGTGCGCCTTGGTTTTGCAAATGAAAAGAAAAAAATTAGAAACATGCTAAAGTTTTTAATAATATTTTTTATGATACAAATTGTTTATGTTATTATAAACGTGTTATTGTATAAATAACAATCTATTGAGTATTTTTTGTACATTCTTAATAACCTTTTATCCCATTTAAAGGTTTTTTGGCCTGTCCTACTACTGGTATTGTAAAAGTGTTGAAAAACAGTTATTGGACGTAATTAGATGAAATAATACTGATCTACTTGATATATTATAATATTCGAAAGATGAGAGTATTATTCAATACGAAAGTTAATTTGCAGCTGACTTGTGTCTTCTGAATACTTCAATGAAGTGTCACTTCGGAATACTTCAAAAACCTACTTGTTGCCGTTAGTTGTATTGTATGGAATGAATAAGGGAACGTAACGCAATTTGGGGGCCTTGTAAAATGCTACGGTGCGTTACACAAGGGCTGATATTTAAACAACGCGTTAATTTATTTTCGGTTTTATAGAGAAATACGAATTTTCAAAATCAGCTACCCTTTTTGTTTATGTTTTATTAGGAAATCCCTGGATTGTGTAGTACGTTCCTATTATTTTTGTAAAGTCTGTTTGCAAGCTTTTAGTTTATATATTTTCATGAAATCCCTCGACTTTGTGCATAATGAATTAAATAAAACAATTTATGCTACCCATCAGTATAATCCAGACTCAAGAACATGTCCTCCTGAAAGTAGAGTACGGCCACAGCGACAGGCAAATGAGCTGTTATGCATTGTGCTCCATATTGAAATATTGTCTGTAAATACTATACATATATTTAAGATTTTTATTATATCATACACATATTTAATACACATCCAGACCCAGGAACATTGAAAACTTTTTGTTCCGTCGGCGGGATTCGAACCCGCGACCCCCGGCTTGAGCTGCCACACACTCAACCAATTGAGCCACAGAGGTCGTAAAGAATAAAATCGATAGCCTATGATCTTTCACGTGGTCTACTCGTACTTCTTATCTGTGCCAAATAACATAAAAATTGCTCCAGTAGTTCGCGAGATAAGCCCTTTCAAATAATTTCCCCCGTTTTTTCCACATTCTCCTGTTAGTCTTAGCGTGATAAAATATAGCCTAAAGCTTTCCTCAATAAATGGGCTATATAACAGTGAAAGAATTTTTCAAATCGGACCAGTAGTTCCTGAGATTAGCGCGTTCAAGTTAGCCCTTTCAAATAATTTTCCCCGTTTTGTCAACATTTTCCTCTATTAATTCTTCGCTTCTATTAGTCTTAGCGTGATAAAATATATGGAAGGCTATACTTCCACGATAAAAGGGCTATCTCACACTGAAAGAATCAAATCGCAAAATCCGTTGCGTAGTTTTAAAGATTTAAAGGGAACAAAGGGACATGAGGGAAAAAAAAGCGACTTTGTTTTATATTATGTACTTATAGAAATCCTCCTCCTCGCGTCGTGTTCCTCGTTGGTGAGGGTCGTTTAGGAGTTAAGAGGTGACCACATTAGGCCATCTGTCATGGCGATCCTTGGCAGAATGAAGGCTGGTGTCTGCATAGTGCGCACTTGGTCAGACCATCTGACAGGGCTTCGGTCTCTTTACTTGGGCGGCGACCAACTTTGTCTGTAACAAGCTGTTAAAGGTTATGGCCATCCTTTATTGCGATGGCCGATGTGACCAAAGTTGTAACCTTAACCACCATGCAAGAACTATAGGTGTCAGGACATGTCAAGTAAATTTTAATAAACAATAAGACGTATTGGATAAGCGACAAACAATACGGGTTCCGTAAGGGTCGCTCGGCTGGTGATCTCTTGGCGTACCTGACTCATCGTTGGGCTCAGGCAATTGAGTCGAAGGGAGAGGCATTGACTGTTTGCGAAGACATTGCGAAGGCCTTTGATCGGGTTTGGCATAAAGCGCTGCTATCAAAGCTTCCATCATACGGGCTGCCCGAGAAATTATGTAAGTGGGTCACTAGTTTCTTAGCAGACAGAAGCATTAAGGTCGTAGTTGACGGCGAATGCTCGGAAACTCAGTCTGTTGATGCTGGTGTCCCTCAGGGCTGCTGATAGTACAGGTGATGCTGTATATACCGGCTCCCCCAATATTTCTCGGCAAAATGTCACTGAGAGTCGAAACGAACTTGTGTCTAAGGTGGAGAATTCATTGGAGAAGGTCTCTGAATGGGGTAGACGTAATTTGGTCCAATTCAACCCCGCCAAGACACAAGTCCTCGTTTCGAGGGCACATCTTTAACCATCTCCCCTAGCATTGAGATACTTGGCGTCAACATATCGAGCGAAGTCCAGTTCCGATATCATCTAGAGGGTAAGGCCAAATTAGCCTCGAAGAAGCTTGGTGTTCTTAAGGGGCCGGGTACCCTCGAAATTCTCATACATACGTAATTCCAAAATCATTTTCTCATATGAAAATATTTAACATGTTTGAGTTGTTTTTTAGTTTAAAATAGTAATTATCTAGGTTCCTGCACAAAAATTTACTTCAAAATATTGAAACATTAAAAAAAAAATTTTTGTTTTTAATTTTTTTTTTGTAAATTTAGTACTTAATATTCAAACACTAAAAAATACAGTAAAGCACTAAAAAATATATAAATAAATAGTAAATTTACTACAAAATATTTAAATACTAAAAAATATTTTTTAGAGTTTAAATATTTTGTAGTAAATTAACTATTTATTTATATATTTTTTAGTGTTTTACTCTATTTTTTAGTGTTTAAATATTTAGTAGTAAATTTACTAAAAAAATTTAAAGCAAAAAAAAAAAATTGTGTTTAAATATTTTGAAGTAAATTTTTGTGCAGGAACCTAGGTAATTACTATTTTAAACTGAAAAACAACTCAAACATGTTAAATATTTTTGTATGAGAAAATGATTTTGGAATTACGTATGTATGAGAAATTCCAAGTGTACCCGGCCTCTTAACAGAGTGAGACAGTACTTCAGTCCGGACCAACGCCTACAACTCTACAAGGCGCAGGTTCGGCCTCATATGGAATATTGTTCTCATCTCTGGGCAGGGGCGCCTAAATACCAACTGCTCCCTCTGGATCGTATCCAACGAAGGGCCGCTCGAATTGTTGACTGCCATAGTGTTTCAAACAGCTTGGACCCCTTGGAATTACGCCGAGATGTGGCTTCACTCTGCATCCTCTATCGGCTGTATCACGGGGAGTGCTCTGAGGAATTGTTCGGAATCATACCACCTGCAACTTTTCGCCATCGTCCCACGCGAAAAACATACCATCCTCATCACCTTGATGAGTGGCAGTCTTCCACAGTGCGTTTTTCGCGTAACTTTCTGCCGCGCACTGTAAAACTCTGGAACGAACTGTCACCAGCAGTATTTCCGGTCCTATACGACCTGCAAACCTTCAAGAAAAGAGCGTATTCCCTCTTAAAAGGCCGGCAACGCACCTGCAGCTCTTCTGATGTTGCGAGTGTCCATGGGCGACGGTAGTTGCTTACCATCAGGTGACCCGTTTGCTCATTTGCCCCCTTATCTAATAAAAAAAAAAAGCGACAACTGCACAGCACCATCGCGATCCGTTCTGAGTTCTGAGTTCTAAGCTGTAATAAAATAAAATAAAATAAAATCATTCATTTCGGGTTTCTAAGACCCATAACATTACATTTAAAAATTTTTGTTACATTATCATTAGTCACACTTAAGGTATGATTCGGATCAAGGCAGCATGCAGCGGGTCGCCGCGACCCGCGACCCAAACAGCCACTGCTCACTATGAAGTTGTATGGAGGACTAAACAATCACGGCGACCCGCGTCGCGAGACAGAGAGACCGGTCGCCGCGTAAAATAGCATACCGATGTCCGCGACCCGCGACCCGAAACTGTCGCCAAGCCACTGCTTTGTATGTGTTTATATGGACGACATTCCGATTACCGCGACGCGCGACACGAGACCGGTGGGCGTGGCGCGGCAAATTTCGATGAGCGCGACCCTGTCGCGTCGATAGCAGTACCGCGACAGCCGCAGGGCAGCTGTGGTAGATATTCTATCTAGAAACACGCCGATAGGTTATTAATCATATCGAAACCGAAAATAAAATTTTTCGTATAATATAAGCCATGGAGGTATCAAAGTATGTAGGTATGAACTATAATATTATTATAACAGCTACTTCTCTCATAGTAATCTATACTTCCATACTAATATTATAAAATGCGAAAGTATCTGTCTGTCTGTCTCACGCTTTCACGCCAAAACAACTGAGCCGATTGTAATGAAATTTTGTACACAGATAGTCTAGAGCCTGAGAAAGGACATAATCTACTTTTTAACTGGAAAAGGGGGTTGGAAGGGGGGTAACGGGGGACAGGTCAAAGGTTACACAAAGCTTTGGGAATTGTGTTTATTAGATGGATTCTGAGGAAAATTTGCAGTAATGTAGGCTTCATATTATCCCGATTCCCGGCATTGCCACGGAAACGGGAAACACCATGCGAAACTGAAGTCCACGGTAAAAAATACAAAATAATTTCGTCATCCTCTTCATCTGCCAACAGTTTTTGGATAACTTCTTCCCTTAATACTAAATTCCCTGCCATAATATTGTAAAATAATTCACAATTATTGTTTTGTTTACACTCGTAGTTATGGTGGAAAAATGGTCAAAGCTTCTGTCTGCGCACAATATCACAAAATTGTAGATCGCAACATAGTTTGAAATGCTACCTAGTTACGTAGTTAATAATGTTGCATTTTGTTCAATGTACTTATTTACGCGGCGCACTTGCATGCCGCGGGTCTCTGCGGCAAGCGACGCTGGCCACGTGGTTATTATAATACTTCTTAGTGACTTGGACAAAAATGATAGCTATAATCATGTCAATAAAGTATCATTTTAATAAAATTTTTGTCGGTCGCGGCTACGCGGTCGCGGACATCGGTAAGCTATTTGCTGCTCCGCAGCAAGCGACCGGTCGCTTACGCGTGACGCCGTACGCTTGCCTCGCAGATCCGAATGGTACCTTTAGGGGTATTTATTCTATAATTGATATCTATAGGTAAGATAATATTATTGTGACAGACTGTGTCAATGTTAAATTTATGTAGGCATATTTATTATTTTTTAATTTATATAAATTTAGTAAAAAAATTTAATAACACAATATTGTGTAAAGAATCTATACTTAAACGAGTTTTATTTATAGACATTTTCTCACTCGACAAGGGTTACAAAATAAAATATAAAGTTAAATTGCTTTAATAGTCATTTTAATCCAAAATAATGAAGCAATAACTAAAACAATATATTATTTATTTATTTAAAATATGTACCTACTTACTAACAAAATTTTAAGGAAGGCTTCGTATGCATTTCTGGACTCTTTTATATTTTATTCCTGCCTTTATAATAATATTGAGTTTCCCGTAAGGGGGCGTCCACAAATTACGTGAGGTGTTTTTTTTTAATTTCTTGACCCCCCCCCCCCCGGGTGAGATTTCGTGAGATTTTATTCAACCCCCCCCTCCCCCCTCCCAAATCTCACGTGAGATTTTACAAAATGTGGGTTTTTATTTTCTTACGTAAACCACAATAGACATAACTACCAGTAGTTCGACTGCAAAGAAATGGACAGGTTTAAATATCTGTCAAATTCGTCGGGTTTCACTAGGATAAGTTAAAGGCTGGCGCGCTGGCTGGTATAATTTATTTTAAAAATAAGATTTTGAAATTGAATTCTGACAGTTTTCTTTGCATGTGCCAAAATATAAACAACAACTAAATTTGTAGGTAACGACCCTAGCGATGACTTTTGTCGTAATACGTCAAACTTAAATTTTTTTACATCAGTTCTAAGTCGGCATACTCTATCATTCTGTCTACTCTGCGTAAACGTTTGGTTTGACAGTCAGAATATTTTCTTTCGAACGAATTTGTAAATGATCTTAATCGTGTAACGATTAAATCTTAAGCATACGTACAACCATAGAGTACAACCTAGATGAAATGGACCAAAATAGTATTATTTTGTTGAGAAAAAAATTACGTGAGATTTGCCGAGACCCCCCTCTCCCCAACGTGAGATTAGATGAGATTTGACTCGTCCCCCCCCCCCCCTAAACACCTCACGTAATTTGTGGACGCCCCCTAACAAAGCATGTTTTTCATGATGAATATAAATAATCACAATAATCTGTCTACTTCATCCTATGATATAATATTATAACATCATAATAATTAATTATTATTTAAGATTGTCATTTCACATACCTAATATATTTTGGTCGATATTCAATGTCGGCCACCATCGATTTATAATTTAGAGTCCGCAGTTTCATATTTTGCCGTCAAGGATGCTTAGTACGACCATAGAGTATTGTCTCTGGTACGACTTCAATTAAGCAATTATAATAATATTATTAATTAACAATTTAAATATCACGTATATTATTATTTATTACTAAATTAGGAAGTAAAGACAACACTAAATATCAACGTCCGAGTTTCATTTGCGGTTCAATTGAGTAAATTTAGCGCGATTGCCCTGCAGGGAAGGTTTTAAAGTGACACGAAGTTCACCGGGACAGCTAGTCGGAAATAAAAGAGGACTGGCTATTATAATTACAACAATTAGAAATCGAGATTACACGGAATATTATATGATTAACTAGCTGTCCCGGCAAACGTTGTTTTGCCATTTAAAGTGTTTCTACTTCATTAGCTGTTGATACAAAATCTTACCCCCTCTTTTGTCCCCTAAGAGGGGTGGGGGGGGAAATTTTTTTATACACCAGATGTTAAGTTGGGAGAAGACAAATATATCTGCGAAAACCGCATTCAAATCGGATCAGTAGTTTTCGTGTGATAGTGGAACAAACATACAGACAGACAGACAGACAGACAGACAGACAGACAAACAGACAGACAGACAGACAAAAACCTGACCACATTTTTGGCTTCTATAGCGATGTAGTGACACCCTCCGCTTATTATTTTTTGAATATCTTTAATGTACAGAATCTTCATTTCTACAGTTTTATTATATGTATAGATATGTCAGTAAAAACAAGACCGCACTTCAACTGTTTATGTCCATATACAAATAACTACTCACGGAATTTTTATACCACATTGGAAACACCCCATTCCATTCCACTGCGCTCACATTGCTCATAAGACGTAAAAAAATAATAAAAGCCAAAAGTTTTAAAAATAAATAACTAGGTTCTCATAGCTAGGTAGGTATATTGTTCACATCTAGAAAAATGTGCTCCAGAATTATTAAAAAAATGAAAATCGAAAACCATGGTTGAATGAGAAATTGCGAAAGTTGAAAGTTTTTTTTGGAGTTTACTCCTTAAGAATCGATTTTCAAATATAAGGCGCCCGGTATGAGAAAAATCCGAGGGGTAAAACCTACTAACAAGTAACGAAAATGTGTCACGTTTTTGGTGCGCACCTTTAGGGCACAACTTTCTAATTTGGCTGTGAGTGTAATAAGACCATAAAGGTAATATACCTATCGGAATTTTATATTCTATTATTATATAATTATATTATTATATAATATTATATTCCGATAGGTATATTAACTTTATGATTAAGACGTACATATGGTATGCTGTATAGGCGACTATACCTATATAGTATATACTATATGTTATTGGGCTTGTTTATTTCTATCAGTGTCGATGTATTTATATTGCTATTTTTGTTATAAATATCAATAATTAATATTGTTATTGTGAAGTTATAATTTTTATCATTATAGGTACTGGCTAAAGTGAACTAAAAGTATTTTGAAATAAAAGTATTTTGAAATAACTATGGCAGAAAGGGGTGCAGATAATATTGCCGGAACATCTGATTTCATATGATATTAATCTTTTTTCAGTTGAATAAACTCTTTTTGCGTATGGTTAGATAGATACTCGTATTTAAGGAGTAAACTCCAGTCGTGCGTCGGAGCTGACACACTTTTTTTTTACTCTTCGCGAAGTTTATCTGCTGGTTAGGGTTCCGTTTTAGGGTACCGTAGTCAACCAAGATTTGTTGATTACAGAACCCTATTACGGAACCCTAACCAGCTGTTTTTTTTTTTGTATATAATTGGTAAGTTAATAGTTATATAATTCAAGAGTAACATTGTCCTACAAATAGAACAATCCATATTTTAGGACCATCAAATCAAAGTATGAAATCCTTTCTATCTCCTTTCAAGATTTTTCGCAGATAAAAAAGTTGTTTGTCTTATCAAAATGAAGCTACCTACTCACAAAAAATTTGCTTGTTAGTGATAAAAAAAAATGTTCTAGGGCTCCCTCACTTACTCGGTGCGGTGGTGTGGGGACACCGCCGCCCATTGCACCGAGTCCTAGAGATAGCCGTGATGCGCAAGGTGTTCCTGCGCATCGTGGCCCCCCGAGTAGCGGGGTGGTGCCTTAAGCGATGAGTGGAGCACCATGGGGCTTTAGTGGGTGGACTACGCAGGAGTCCCACATACCCCGGCCGATATCCCCAATTTGCCGGGGATGCGTAAAGCCCCATGTTAAAAAAAGGGCTTCCTCACTATTGATTCCCTCACTATTATTAAACAAATTCTTCATACGAATTGTAAGGAGAGCTAAGTTCTGAAGTTGATGTTTCTCAAACTGAATTCATTCTTCAAATAAAAAGTAAATATTGTGTTGTCCGTCGCTGCTAACAGTAATATTTGCAATTCGATGTAACCAAATGAGGTTCATGATAGTTAGGCATTTCAGGAAGCACGTCTGACGTCACTCCCGTCGTAATAGTTCAATGTTAAAAAGTTTAAACAGCTATAAAAGTAAGGAAAAACTATTGTGAAATTACAAATCTGTATAGGGGCTTAGGTGTTTCCTAGAGATGCTTAATGATTTTGAAATGATAAATACTTAGCGCTGGTTTACACGTATTAAGTAGATAAGTAGGTAACTAAATTTTAACATTTTGACTATTTTCTGGGCTTGTCACTTGACACATTTCGGGCAGGCACTTTAAATAAAGTTAAAATTTAGTTACTACTTATCTACTTAATACGTGTAAACCAGCCATTAGTTTATGTACTATAGAGAAGTTGATTTCTAGGCACTTGACAGTTGACGGACCTACGTCATGTGGTCGGTTTATACTTTTACTCTGGTAAACAAGTGCCATTTTCGTCAAAACCTGATCTCATGCACCGAAAATTATGATTTTGGTCTCATTCGATTCGGAATACCATCTAAAACATTCTACCAAAATTCCAAGACGGGCTGAAAAAAAATGCAAAAGTTATAAACAATTAAGTAAACATAAAAATAAGGGTTTGGATTTTTTTTAATATTTCGAAAACTATTTGAGATAATCAAAATTTGAAAATAGATTCTTAAAGAGCAGGAAATTTCCTAAAAAAAATCCCAGATCCTGGAACCTTACCAATAATCCTTATAGCTTTAATTGAGCGGCGAAAGTAACGGTAAAACAGCGTGGTTCGGGTTTCGCGTGATTTGCCGCAATCTGCTACGTGAACTAAAAAAATATTTTAAGTGATTAAATATTAATATGAAGGAATAAAAAAAATTGGGTACTAAGTAGACATATCAGTAAACAATAATCCGTTAACAAAAATAAATTATCACAATTTGTTCAATTATTATGCTTTTCTTAATTTGTTAATAGTCACTATTTTAATGTTAACATAAAAACGCTGATTATTTCTAAACAACAAATCTAGAAATTTTTATTATTCTTTTGAGCTAATCTTAAAAGGGCTTAGAAGAGATTCCCGTTGACAAAATTCATTTTTTTTTATTTTTCACTTTTTTATTAACATTCAAAAGCATTCCAGAATTATTCATGTAAATAAAGCAATCACGGTACTTTTATATCCAATTATTGTTATTATTTTGTTTTGTTGTTGTTAGAAGCCAGATAACAATATATATTTTTATATTTATAACTAATACAATTTAAATAATCATTTTTATTGATGAAAAAACCCTAATTGCTTTATTTACATGAAAATTTCATGAATGCCTTTGATTGTTCATAAAAAAGTGAAAAACCAAAATTATTGAATTTTTCCACCGGATATCTCTTTTACGCCTTTTTAAAATTAGCTCAAAAGAATAATAAAAATTTCTATATTTCTTGTTTAGAAATAATCAGCGTTTTTATGTTAACATTAAAATGGTGACTATTAACAAATGAACAAAAGCATAACATTTAAACAAATTGTGATAATTTATTTCTGTTGACGGATTATTGTTTATTGATATGTCTTAGTACCCAAATTTTTTTATTTCTTTATATTAATATTTAATCAGTTAAAATATAATTTTTAGTTCGCGTGGCAGATTGCGGCAATTCACGCGAAACCCGAACTACGCGTTTTTACCGTTACTTTCGCCGCTCATTTAAAGCTATAAGGATTATTGGTAAGGTTCCAGGATCTAAGACTTTTTTTAGGAAATTTCCTGCTCTTTAAGGATCTATTTTCAAATTTTGATTATCTCAAATAGTTTTCGAAATATTAAAAAAAATCCAAACCCTTCTTTTTATGTTTACTTAATTGTTTATAACTATTGCATTTTTTTTCAGCCCCTCTTGGAATTTTGATAGAATGTTCTAGATGGTATTCCGAATCGAATGAGACCAAAATTATAATTTTCGGTGCATGAGATCAGGTTTTGACGAAAATGGCACTTGTTAATCAGACTATTTATGTCAATTCATTGTTAGCTGTTGGGCGGTCGGTCGGATTTTATTCGGATTTTATTCGGATGGGTTTGACTTAACGCGACCAAATTACTTATAGAGTGAGAGCTAGTGAACCCTAGGAATAACGGTGTGTCTGTAGGGCTAGAAATTTCTATAGTGATGAGTCATGGCATGCTAAGTACGGCAACCATCGCCTGGCTAGCATCAGTGATCAGCCCTGCACGTGATCAACTTCTATACACTTGAAAGTGTCAATAAAATCCAAAAAAAAAAACTTGCTCCTGTAGGCTTGAAATTTTTATATGATTTTTTTTATGCATTGAAAAGTTCAAAAAAATAATTGACAGGCGTTTTGAATCAGCACAAGTGCCTAACAGGTGGACCGAAAGGTGTGTACTATATGCATTTAAATAAACTTTATTCTGTATAGTTCAAATTTATATATATGTTTCTCTAAGCGATTTTACGAAGGTAGGTAACAATGCCAGGCGGTTCTGGCCAGCAGAAGTCCTTGACAGGTGAGGGGAAAGATGCTATGGGAGTGCGAGGAAGAAGCATACCTATTACCTAACGTGAAAACTCATGTCATCCATGCACATTACATTATGTAAATAAAAATTATGGATGTAACTGATTTTTTTTTATTAGGATAAAATATGCAAACATGCTAAATATTTTTTTATGAGAAAATGATTTTGGTATTACGTATGTATGAGAATTTCGATGAGACCCGGCCTCTTAAGCGTAAGATCCGAGATGTAATGTGTATTGTGTACAAATTTTGTTGCTTTTTAGATGACGAAATCAGTCATGAAGGATCATATTATTATGATGAAGAAAGTGATAGTGACATATCTGATGTTGACGAAGATTGATGTAAAAACTTGCATATTTTATTCTAATAAAAAAAATCAGTTTCAGCCATAATTTTTATTTTTACATAATGTAATGTGCATGGATGACATGAGTTTTCACGTTAGGTAATAGGTATGCTTCTTCCTCGCACTCCCATAGCATCTTTCCCCTCACCTGTCAAGGACTTCTGCTGGCCAGAACCGCCTGGCATCTACCTTCGTAAAATCGCTTAGAGAAACACATAATATATGTAAATTTTAACTATACAGAATAAAGTCTATTTAAATGCATATAGTACACACCTTTCAGTCCACCTGTTAGGCACTTGTGCTGATTCAAAACGCCTGTCAATTATTTTTTTGAACTTTTCAATGCATAAAAAATCATATAAAAATTTCAAGCCTACAGGAGCAAGTTTTTTTTTTGGATTTTATTGACACTTTCAAGTGTATAGAAGTTGATCACGTGCAGGGCTGATGCTAGCCAGGCGATGGTTGCCGTACTTAGCATGCCATGACTCATCACTATAGAAATTTCTAGCCCTACAGACACACCGTTATTCGTAGGGTTCAGTATAGGGTTGCCAACCGTACTATAATATATAGTATTGTACTATATTTCGAACCTGCGTACTATATACTGCTGAACTATTATTATAGTACCCAAAAATACTATATTTAGAACACTAAAATTATCTCATTCCTGCTCTCTATTCCTAATACTAAAATACCCTTTCTGTGAATGCCGAAGTGGCGGACTTCGACATTCACAGAAAGGGTATTTTCGGTTATGAATTTGAAATGGCTCCCGCCATTTAAACACAAGTAGAAACAGAGAGAAACACAAGTAGTATCTCATCAAAAATGAGCTTTTATTTTACATTAATCGTAAATTTGAATGACATAAAGCATATGACACTTTTATTTTAGACAAAACATTTTTTAATTTTTCCATAAAATACTATATTTTTTAGGAGTGTACTATATTTTTTATAGTTTATTTTGAAAAATACTATATTTCGCCGGAGAAATGTTGGCAACCCTAGTTCAGTAGCTCTTGGTCTATTAGGTCCGCCATCTGCCTAGAAATCAACTTCTCTGATAGTACATTCTAAACCCGGATTTTATTCGACAAACAGCTTCAGACATTGGTTAATTAGGAACGTTTACACACGTCTGTCTTATTTACATAGAAAAGTCGAATAGTCGAATACCCTAATATACAACCGTTAAGACGTGTACTACGACTATTTATCTTAAAGCCAGGTGTCGAAGCCTTCGATCAGGGGCGAGCACGGCTTTAGGAAGACGATCTGTAGACTGTAGAATGTATAATATGTATTAAGCCCACAGATATGTCTGTGATGAAGCCGCTAAGCAGGCCCCTAGAGTCTAGATGATCAATTTTATTGTGCAATATCACGTATTGTGCAATATTATTGACCGTCTAGGGTATATATATATATATATATATATATATATATATATATATATATATATATATATATATATATATATATATATATATATATATATATATATATATATATATATATATATATATATATATATATATATATATATATATATATATATATATATATATTAGTATTGGACATCTTGCCCCTTTCAATCTTATAACTTATTGTAAAATAAATTGTAGATTAAAATATTGTTAAATTTCTTGTAGGTTGTGTAGGTTGAGGTAGGGCTGCCTTGGGAAAGGTTGAGTTTGTTCGAAGTTCGAACACGCATGGATGCGGCAGTTTGCTGTAACTCAAAACTTGAGTGAAATTCTAGGGGAACTGTGCTTAAGATGACATACTTTTTGTTTGAAGGTAAATATTTAAAATAAAATAAGTCACATGAGATCAGTAACTCACTTTTATAAATAAATGATTCATAAACAACATAATTAAACAGTTTTAGAAAAATCAACTTAATATAACAATGAAAAAAAAACATAAATTGCACGCCAGGTCGACGAGTGTAAGATGACATATCGATATGGTAAGACGACATACTATGATTCCTTGGACTTTGATGGTATGTCATCTTATACAATACGTAAATCCAGGCTGCATCAGCCATCATCATCCCTCTAGTTGTCAGTGGTGCAAGGATTCATAAGTTCTTCATCATCGTCGAAAAATATACAATGCTTCTGTTACCGATTTAGCGGAAACATAAGTAACTATAGTATGTCATCTTAAGCCAACGTCTAGTATGTCATCTTACCAAATGAGTATTAGTGGATACATTTAAATTTTGTAAAAAAAAACGCTTTTATTAATATTTGTGGCCTATAAGAATCCATGTCCACGATAACAATTTGTTTTAAGAAAATATTCTGACCTTATACGTTTCTTCACCACAAAACAAAAACGTAAGAAAATTTTTCTCTCATCAAAATTAGGAAAACCTTTATTACTTTGTAAAGTACGGTCCCTGTCTGGCATACTAAGTTGGGCTACTAAGGGCACACTGAGGTGCTCCATAAAACGTCACAAGTTCACAGAAAGCACAATTATTTCAATGAATTTTGCCAATGTGTCGTCTTACCTGACTATGTCATCTTAAGCACAATTCCCCTATAAATATAGAAAATTATGAAAAATATCGAAAAGTAGGTATGATGTAATTCAAAACTTCCAGACGGAATCATCTCATTTTGATATTATCTTAGTATGAGTAATCTTTGTCGCGTGTAACTATATGGAGTAGTACTACTCTGTGATAAGGCACCGACCAGCTCAGCAAGGAGAACTACTTATAAAAACGTGTATGTATTAAGTATGTAACATAATTGTACATAAATATGCGAGTACGTGACAAGTGGTTCTTTTGTGTATTCAGTACGAAGTGCGACCTCTAGGGGGCAGTAGGTTATTTATTAAATTGGCACACCGGGTAATAACATATTATTTTCAAATAACAACAATATTACATATTATATGTAATTCATTGTACTGTCGGTTCTTGGTGAAAATTTATTTTATACACAAATAAAACAATATTACTTGCACTTTTTCCACTATATTCATAAATTACAATTTAAACACGACCGGATTCGAAAGGTGTACTTAACGTCGGTAGTTTTAAATAATATTACGTCCATAACCCCTGCTACGGCTGCAAGTTTTGACATGAAAATTAAGTAATACGGTTTTGGTGGAGAAAAACAATAGCTAGTTAATTTTAACCTGAAAATTTTCTGCATTTTTCGAGTACCTACCTATTCATAATTATTCTTCTCCTCTTTAAAGCAAATGTTATTTAGGAGGCGCTTCTATTCACATAATAATATTAGGTATATTATATTCATGATTATTTTTAAGAATCAATATTCTCATTGTTAATACAAATATAATATACTAAATGTACGTAAACAATATGGTTCCACAAAGGTCTACCCTCCCCTACTATCTTTTGCCACATATAATCTAAAAGAATTAATCACCTACCTTTTGCTGCTTTTCCACTTTAGCCAGTGGTTGATCTATATTCTGTAGTCTATACAGTATACTATACCAGCGATAACAAGCTACTAGCGGGACAAAATATGATTGTCCATGATCGACGCCACTTGTTCATGCTGTAGACCTGTAGGCTGTGGAGTGTAGATATTAGTGGCCCCCTAGATCAATTTTGTTGTTAATTACCTTATTGTCATTTCCCAGGGTTCAAAGTATCTCCATATTACAAATCGGTTCAGCGGCTTTGGCTTGAACAGAAAGACAGCCAGACATACACATTCGCATTTATAACATTAGTATGGATTTCAATATGTTAGAATTATTATACACAATGTATACGAGTAATTACATTGTTTCAAGCTAATCTATACTTATAATAAAATCGTAGTGGTAAAATTTTTGTACATTGATAATAAACTTGAAAAAACGAGTCAGGGGCATGTTGGAAAAGGCTCGACACAAAAAGTCGAGACCTAAAGGCGCGCGGGCTCCGCCCGTCTCCGCCGACATGGAGATTGACGCCTAGACTCGTGGGCGGTGATCGGGGGATCCCGCCCACAGTATGGGTCCCGAGAAGGCAGCCCCCCTACAGCCCGGGGGGCTCTCGGTGAGGTAAGCGGCCTATAGCCGCTGGAAGATGGTGCCGGTTGTGGCTGCGCGCGGGAAGGGGCGGAGTTGAATTGCTCTGCGGTACCCGTCCCTCCCGCACTAGGCGCATGACGGAGGGCTGGGGGGGTTTTAGTGGGTAGACCTCTAGTAGGGAGTCCCACATACCCCCGCCCCTTCCCCCGAAGGGGTGGGGGATACGTAACGTATTTCCCCTCCTCAAAAAAAAAAAAAGGGGCATGTTGGAAGAGTAATAGCATTTTAACTGTTTTTGAAATTTTTGTTTCTATGTCTGTTTGTCTGTTTGTACAGGCTAATCTCTGAATCCGCTGGACCGATTTCAATGAAATTTGGCATGGTGATACCTTACATCCCTGGTCAACATCTTAGATACTTTTTTTAACCGACTTCCAAAAAAGGAGGAGTTAATGTTTACTTTGCTGTTTGTGGTCAGATTTTGAAAATTCTTTTTTTGTTGTATAGATTGTTAACCCGAATTTGATAGCATGTTTATAAAAACGGTGACTTGATAATGATTTTCTCAGGATCGGGAGGTATCGACGGAACTCCTTAACTACAAAAACATAACAGCAACATTAACTTTTTTTAAGCAAAATTAACATAACATGCTACCAAAAAGTAAAATTTGAACCAAGGCATATCCCAGGGTATAGGGCTTCCGAAGGTTCCGTTGCTGAACGGAATTCCTGATTACATATAAAAAGAATGAAGATAATATTATAATATTATGTAGGGGGTTCAGCGTTGTTTAAAATACTGGAAGCACATGCAACTATGTCAGTTATATTAATCATCATGATCACCACCATTATTACACCATCCATAACCACATTATGATGCTTTTATTAATTTTTTTGTATTCTTTTGCATTAAAAAGATCAGAATCGAAATTGATGATAATTATTTCGCCATCTCTGTGCGATTTCTTTGTAAAATTATTCTTTTATTAATTGAAGAAACTACTCGGATTTCAGAAAGTGTGACTTTCGCAGTTATTGTCGCGAAGGTGGAAATTTCACAATGGGAACTATATGAGTAATGGAATTGATGGAACTCCCCAAAATTTACAACGACAACCAAAGTGATTACCAATTTTAGCAAAGGTCGATCTTTAAAACTTTTTCCTAATATTCGGAAACGATTATCCAAACCCTGGATGGATATTGACCACTACGTATCTCAATTCGTTACCGGTCATGGAAATTTTAAAGTCAAACTTTACGGATCTAAATTACTTGCATCGGTCGAGCACATAGGTCGAATATTATGTTCTCGACCGAAGGCAGTATGTTTAAATAAACCACTCATCATGTTCTCTGAGAGAGGTTTTTCTGTCAAGACGAAAGAACTACAATGCTAGACCACCTACAGTGTAAATCTGATGTCGCATACTACGGTGATATCGTGGACAGCGCTATAGGAACTTCCGTGCCTTCAAGCGTTTTTGTCACAATTATTATTGGCAACAGTCTAACACAACAAATTCCAATATTAATTTAGCTATAGCTTAGTAGTCACAATTATGATTACATAATATAGTTTATTTTCGTGGTGCTTCCCCTAAGTTATTTGACATTCGGTCACTGCAACTTTGTGCTGTCTCCGCTTTGAATAGAAAGAGGAATTACAATTCTTCATACTTCTATTTCCTTCTGATTAATTTCGTTGCGGGTCCCAAACCAGTTTGAGCCTGTCCCTTTTTTTTTTTAATTTTCCCCCGTACATGATACAGGCCAATTTCTACAATGTTTTGCCTTATTACATAATAATATGATGTCTATTTTTACAAATTTTATTTTACATTAATACTTGATCTACGTTATACATGTCCCTTGGGCTGCCTATGATCATATCAAAGGGTTTTCGTGGTTGGATACCGCTGTCGATCCTGGTGACACAGGAGATACACAGGTGGGAATGTGTGGTGGCCGGTGGGCCAACGCTCATAAAGAAATAATTACCCTTTGGGTAAGTAAGTAAACAACTTCAAGCGTTATTTTGTTCTGGTTTAATAATTATTGTACCTAGGTTAGGAATCTGAGAGTAAGAGGTTGGTTAAGTCTATCTCCGTCACATGTTCCTTTCCCCTGTCCTGTGGCCCCCATCCCCTGTCCACGCCAAGCGGTCTTCGAAGAAAGGATTTTTCTAAACGATAAGTATCTGTGATTCAAGTTTCCGGGGTCTTTGATGTAAATTAAAAATTTCGTCTGTAATATTCCTTCGATCACGGATTCTTGGAAATCTATTGTTATTCTATTGTTGTCGCGGTCTCCGGTGATCTTATGGGGCTTGATAGGTTAAAGATCCAAATAAAATAGTCGTAGATGGGTGTTAAATTTTCTAAATCTCGATTATAATAATTAATAACATACATTCACGCGGACGAAGTTGCGGGCAACAGCTAGTATTATTTAAATACTTATTTATGAAACAATTTTAGTACCTATCAAGTACTGGAAAATAAGGTATTAATCACTTAATAGTACCAGTAGTATCGGTATTCCAAAAGGATACAAAGTCCACAAAATTCGGCTCAACCGGTTTAAAAATTTTTGACCGACTTCCAAAAAGGAGGAGGTAATACGTTCGGCTGTATGCATCTTTTTTTTTTGTATGGTCAACGATTACTCAGCCGTTTGTGGTCCGATTTTCAAAATTATTTTTGTGTTGTATAGGGTTTAGCTCGAATTTGGTACCATGTTCACAAAAGTGGTGATCTGATGATGGAATCCTTGAGGAATCAAGGAGACTCCTTGAAATTTGTATGGAAACATATAGTGATTTTAAATTTTTCTGAAGCATTCCAAGTAAATGCTACCAAAAAGTAAGACTACGCACCAGGTTATACCCTGGATCCGAAGGTACCGAACAGAACTTTTGAATGCTTATAGGTACAGGTTAGGGGATTTCGGCGTTGTTTTAACAACTGAAAGCATAAGCCAACACATCAATTTGATTGATCATCATCATCACAACCATAATTATACCATGGGTCATCAGTCATCAACTCATCACACTGTGACCCATTTATTGGTTTTTCGTGATATTTTGCATCGAAGCAGATGTTTTTGATGATGATTTCGCTGTTTGTGGACCGACTTTCAAAATTTTAGTGTTGTTGTATAGGATATAATCTTAATTTTGTATAACAATTACGAAAGTGGTGAGCTAATGATGTGATCTATGAGCAGTCGAGGGAAATCCTTGAAATTTATCAAAACACTCATAGTGGTTAAAATGTTGTTTCTAGTAAGTGAAACATAATATGTTACGAATAAGAGAAATTTCATACAAAGGTGTCTCTTGGTCCAAAGGCACTGAACAGAACTCCTGAACCTTTAAAGATAAAAGTTTGGAAATTGCAGCATCGCTTAGATAACTGCAAGCATTTACCACAATTTTGCTTACAGTAACATAATGTGAATAGTTAACAGTCGTATTGGTTATTTACGCATAAAACCTTATTTTGTAGATAACTAAAAAGAGTGAAATTATTATTTTTAACAAAAAAATTAATACCGACTTCCAAGGTAAAAACAATAGTAGAATTACTAAAAAGTATTAAATAACTCTTACTCTTTAGTAGTGCCTTTTTCAGAATTCGTCTAAATCTCAACTATTTCTGTACATACTACAGTCTACATTAGTTTGAAGTCGGTACCAGTCCCAAAAGTTTCAGATATTCTGACATTACTGAACTCACGATTAAATTAGCTGGTACCGACTTCAAAATAATGAAGACTGTAGTATGTACAGAAATAGTTGAGATTTAGACGAATTCTGAAAAAGGCACTAATAAAGAGTAAGAGTTATTTAATACTTTTTAGTAATTCTACTATTGTTTTTACCTTGGAAGTCAGTTTTAATTTTTTTGTTAAAAATAATGTCTTCACATTATACGCCTTAAAATCAGATTGAACAACTACATATTATTATTAAAAACAAGGGAGTGCCTCCGCTGCCGGCGCCGGCTCCCAGAAATATCAGTAATGGGACCCGGCGCACACTGGTCCCAAAGTAAAATAAATGGGACATTAAGAATTTTCGGATCGAAGGTCAACGGATCAGGCTGATTTTTTTTTTGTAGACAGCTGATGCAATTACAAGTCACTTTTATAGATGTCGTTTTTTTCAAATATGCCGTATCTACAGAGATAAAAAATAATTTAAAAAAAATTTGTATGGACGAAATCATAATTTTGTCATTTTATTCCAAGATTCAAACGTATTCAAAATAAATCATAGCACAGCTTATAGAGGGACTCTTGTCGTACATTTTTGTCATAGACACTCAACTGCGATTTTTGCGCCTTTTAGAGCTACAGGCACTTTAATTTTTTTTGTCAGCGGATGAGGCTGATTTTTTTTTGTAGCATCTGATGCAATTACAAGTTACTTTTATAGATGTTGTTTTTTTCAAATATGCCTTATCTACAGAGAAAAAAAAAATATTTTTTTTGTATGGACGAAATCATAATTTTGTAATTTTCTTCCAAGATTCAAACGTATTCAACATAAATCATAGCACAGCTTATAGAGGGACTCTTGTCGTACATTTTTGTCATAGACACTCAACTGCGATTTTTGCGCCTTTTAGAGCTACAGGCACTTTAATTTTTTTTGTCAGCGGATGAGGCTGATTTTTTTTTGTAGCATCTGATGCAATTACAAGTTACTTTTATAGATGTTGTTTTTTTCAAATATGCCTTATCTACAGAGAAAAAAAAATGATTTTTTTTTGTATGGACGAAATCATAATTTTGTAATTTTCTTCCAAGATTTAAACGTATTCAACATAAATCATAGCACAGCTTATAGAGGGACTCTTGTCGTACATTTTTGTCATAGACGCTCAACTGCCATTTTTGCGCCTTTTAGAGCCACAGGCACTTTATTTTTTTTTTGTCAGCGGATGAGGCTGATTTTTTTGTAGCATCTGATGTAATTACAAGTTACTTTTACAGATGTTTTTTTCAAATATGCCTTATCTACAGAGAAAAAAAATATGAATTATTTTTTGTATGGACGAAATCATAATTTTGTCATTTTATTCCAAGATTCAAACGTATTCAAAATAAATCATTGCACAGTTTTGTCATAGACACTTAACTGCGATTTTTGTGCCTTCAGGAGCTACAGGTACTTTATTTTTATTGTTTTGTATAATTCATTTCTGAGTATTTCATATAGTTTTTAATAAATATTGTTAAGGATAGACAAATAATAATGTTTTCTTTATTGACAAGTAACTCTTTCTAATGTCTTATTCATAAAAAAGCCAATATATATTAAAACTAAACAAATTAAAGTAGAAATCTCAAAACATGTACGTACAGGTAAATTATTTTATGACTCATTCAGTTTGCAAAGTAATTACCTCTATACTTGGAATTTGTGCTCTGTTTTGTTATTCAGCGCTAGGGAACGCTTCGAAAACGCTAAATAATAAATAGGCACATAGATTGCAATTCAAATTTTCCCTTCGTACTTTTACGGGCTTAGGAGTGTCAAAATACAAACTTGTATGATTATATAGGTAATGTATTAACAATAGTGGAAATCTCAAAACGTGTTTGTACATGTAAATTATTCCTTCGATCGTGGAAAAACGAGACACAATAAGGCTATTGTGAAAACTGATCATGAAAGCCTCATATTACTTCAAGTAGTGGGGGTAATTAGACAATGAGTTATAAAAAAATGCTTGCAATACGGATGACTCACGCAATAATCCTTCGAGCCCCAAGCGGTCGCATGCGACCGCGATAACAATAGAAGCCTTACTATTGTTATCGCGGTCGCATAACAATAGAAAGGCCCGTTCTTCGAGCCCCAAGCGGTCGCATGCGACCGCAATAACAATAGAAAGCCTTCCTATTGTTTTTTAATTAGACTTTAGCCTTTCTATTGTTATTTAATTCGATCCGAAAATTCCTAATTGCCCATTTATTTTACTTTGGGACCAGTGTGCGGCGGTAAGTATACTGCCGGCAGCCGAGATTTAAAACAACGGCTGCCGGCGCTGGCACTCAAACCGGTGATAATGCGTAAAACGCTAGGTTCCAGTGCCGATACACAAATTTAAAAAACAAATAATTATACTTAATCTCAAATATTCGACTTCTTAACAGACTTCCAAAGGTGAAGGTTATATTATGTTCGGCTATGGATATTTTAGTTTTTTGTGATGCATTTTCATCTACCTTAGCTTTACCTTAGCTACCTTTTTTCAGCTACCAAAAGTAAAATTTTGTACCACAGTAATTATAAACCCCGTGGTATACTTCCGAAGGTACTGAACAGAACTTCAGACTCCTCAATCCTTATAAGTTATATTAGAGAGTTTCAGCGTTGTTTAAAGAAGCAAAGATATTATCACCACCATTAAAATATACCACATCCTTACATTATGACCTTATTATTTGTACGTTTGAAAGTCCTTTAGCTCAAGACTGATGCTATTGATCATTATTCTTTAATTTGACAAGCGATGTTTGCCGAATACAAATAGGCGCGGGCAGCCTATTCGGCAAACATCGCATGACTTCGGCAAACTTCGGAAATTACGGCGCCGGCAGCCATTTCGGCAACCGGCGCCGGCAGCGGAGGCACTCCCTAAAAACAAACCTATAAAATTTTCCGAAACTTAAAGTCTCCATTAAATTTAATCTTATTCGCTTTAGTCTTAGACTCTAGAAGTCTAGACTCTAGTATGGCAATAGTCAGACAAACATACCAACTTTCGCAATTATAATATTATTATTATTACGCCCGCAACCTCGTTGCACCAAAATTAGATTATCACGCGGGAATCGAACATTTTTTTCGGAATATAAAGTATCTTATATACCCTTTCCCGGGACTCAAAGTATTTCTATACCAAATTTTAAAAAATCTGCTATTATTGCGGATGGTAACAGACAGACAGACACACTTTTGCATTTATAATAATATTAGTACTTAAGGAGTATGGACTTTCCACTGACGCTAATTATTGTATGCGACGTTTTTTTATTTTGCGTTCTTTTACTGTGGGGCCAAAGACAAGGCATCGCCAAGTTTAAATATAGCAGCTGCTATACCTACGAAGATTGTTTTGATAAGTTGTTTGTTTGGAATATTCCTTAGATATGTTACCGGCAATCTGAATAATTCAGGCATTGTATACATTTCCTAGACAAAGTGTACAATGACTGGGGCGTATGCGCAATGTATGAAACATTATGAATATCTTTATCCATCAATATAATATACTTACCTACTTTGCCTAGGTAATTTATACAATATCTAGGCGTTATATTAGAATCCCTGGTGATCTCCCAATGATGTGTAAAATAAACTGATCTTAGACTATGTTTAAATATGAAGTGATGTAAAAGAATTACAATATTTTCGTCAGAAATAATACTTTTTTTTTATTCAAGCTCGACTTTTTAATTTTGTTGTTTATTGGCTACAAATCCGAAGTTGGCACCATTTTTATAGAAGTGGTGATCTAATTATATGACATGCATGCCATAAAGTATGTTCCTCATGAATGAGGAATCTATAGACCTTGAAATTTATTCATCTATACTAAAACAACGAATCGCTAAATGTATGTGTAAGCGCAAATCTCGAGAACGGCTGAACGATTTCGCTAGTTTTTTTTGTTGTGCTTGCAATTTTTTTTTAATTTTGACTTCCTATAAATAATGGGACGACGTCCGCCGGGTCTGCTAGACTACTAAATAAAAAATGATGACTAAACGTGCTGTAAGAGGCATTCTCGAGAACGGATAAACTAATTTCACTTATTCTTTGAAATACGAGGATGGTTGTTATGGAGAGAATCTGGTACTGGTCCCAACAATCGAGATTCTTGACATAGAACTCACGTTTAACATTTCTAAAATTGAGTACCAATCGAAATAATTGAGGGTTTCATACATTGCCGGCTGCGATTTCAGCATTGTATAGGTAGAATGCCTAGGCAAAGTATAATATAAATATTATTCCATATTATATTGCCTACGCGTCTTAGGCATTCTATTCATTGCCTAGGCATTGTGTATGTCGCAGCCAACTGGTTAAAATAAAATAAAATAAAAATATATTTTTATACAAAATGGGTATCATGATACTCTTTTTGAAAGTCGAACGAAGAAACTACGTTGCCTACCACCGGTTCGGGAACTACCCCGCCGAGAAGAACCGGCGTAAGAAACTCGCACGGGGCCATCTTTTACTAAAAGAATGGAAAATTACAATGTTATGGCTTACAGCTATGTAACAAAAATAAAAGTAGCCTGGAGCCACCCTATTCCCAAGGTGTGCTGTCCTCAATGAAATCATTGACTTTATAATACGCTTTAGCACACAAACGTTCTTTAACTGCTTTTTTAAATTTGTTAAAAGGTAGATTTTGAACATTTTCTGGGATTTTATTGTATAGGCGTATACATTGGCCTTAAAAGGATTTACTTACTTTGGCTAGTCTGAACATTGGTATTGCCAACTTGTTCTTATTTCTAGTATTTACATTATGATTATCACTTTTCTTTTTGAAAATATTTATGTTCTTTCTAACATATAAGAGATTTTCCAAAATGTATTGAGATGCGACGGTCTGAATTCTTATTTCTTTAAATTTTTGTCTTAGAGATTCAAAAGACGACATCTTATAAATAGAACGAATAGCTCGCTTCTGCAGCACAAATATTGTATTAATGTCCGCCGCGTTTCCCCACAAGAGGATGCCGTAAGACATTATGCTATGAAAGTAGCTAAAATAAACTAGTCGCGCGGTCTCTACATCAGTGATTTCACGAATTTTTTTAACAGCATATGCTGCAGAACTAAGCTTATCTGCCAGTTTTGCTATATGTGGACCCCATTGTAACTTACAATCCAGCGTTATGCCTAGGAATACAGTGGTGTCTACTAAATTCATTTTCTCATCATTTAATAGTATATTGGTTTGTACTTGCCTAACATTTGGCAAGATAAATTTTATACATTTTGTTTTATTAGAGTTCAAAAGTAAATTATAGGCATTAAACCAATGTACTATTTTTGAGAGAGCACTATTTACCTCGTCATAATTAAATTGTCGCCTCTTCACATTAAAAATTAGTGAAGTGTCATCAGCAAAAAGTACTATCTCATGCTTATCTTTAACAAGATAAGGTCAATCATTTATATAGATGAGAAAAAGAAAAGGGCTTAAAATGGACCCTTGTGGCACACCTAGTTTTATTTTGGTTCCATTAGACCTTATGGAGTTAACTTCCACCCTCTGCGTTCTATTTGTAAGGTAAGATTTTAGAAGTTTAAGTGCCGTGCCCCTTATACCATAATAGTGTAGTTTTCGTATTAGAGTATCATACTCCACACAGTCAAATGCTTTAGAGAGATCGCAGAAAATACCAAGTGCATCCTGCGACCCCTCCCAAGCTTCAAAAATACTACACAGAAGACTAATGCCTGCATCTGTTGTAGACCGACCTTTAGTAAAACCAAATTGATTATTATGTAATAAATTATTTGAGTTAAAGTGAGCAAGTAATTGATTTAAAATTATTTTTTCAAAGATTTTTAATTTTACTTAAAGTCGGCAATATGGATATTGGTCTATAGTTGGCTGGGTCTGATTTCTTCCCAGCTTTAAATAGAGGCATCACCTTGCTGTGCTTCATTAAGTCTGGGAACACACCACTTTTAATACAATTATTAAAAACTAAAGCTAGGTAAGGGGCAATGATGTCAATTACTGATTTTATAATTTTTGTGGACATACCCCAGAGATCAGTGGTACTTTTAATATTGATTGATTTGAAAGTCTTGATAATATCTCTGAAGTCAATATCTTTAAAAATAAAATTGACATCACATTCCTTGACATGTTCTCTAAGTATTTTTTCGGCAACTGTGGGTGATGAATTTAAGTTCTTTAGTTGTAGTGTAGTTGAGATTGCAATGTCTGCAAAAAATTTCTCAAAGACTGTCGCAACCTCAAGATCAGAATTGATTTTTTTATCATTAATTAAACGTTCAAATTTAGAGTTACGACAGGTGACTTTTCCAGTCTCATCCGCAATTATTTTCTAAGTGGTTTTCACTTTATTTTTAGAGTCTCTAATTTTCTCTTTAATGTGAAGTGCCTTCTCTGCTTGACAGGCCTTTTTAAAAGTTTTCGAGTATTTCTTGACGTACAATTTAAAAGCTTCACTCCGGTTTATAGTTTTCTCGTTATACAAATCATATAATTTTTGTCTACTTACAATAATACCTGTAGTTGCCCATTTTTTGAAATTATTTCTTTTATTATTCAAGCTGACCGTTTTTGAAGTAAATACAGCGTTATATTGCTGTTTTACTCTATTGAATATATTGTTAAATGCTTTATCTGGATCATTTGATACATTCAAGTTCTCAAAACTTGATAATAATTTACTTCTAAACTTCTCAATACGTTTTGTATTTATAGGTATATATTCAATTTTTTCTTTAAAATTATTATCACAATTTATATTAAATGAAGCTAACTGTCCACAGTGATCAGAGCTTAATACTCTATACTACACTAATAAATGTTGGTGAAAATATTATCTATGCAAGTCGCAGTTGTATCACAAATCCTTGTCGGCTCGTTGAATAAATTAATAAGGTTATACGATTCGAACAATGATGTGAATCTAACAGTGGTGGAGTTTAAGTCTAGTAAATTAATATTGAAATCACCACATACTATAACCTTTTTGTTAGATGCACACACTTTTGTTAACACTTGCTCCATTATTTGTTCAAAAGAATCATAAATAAAAATCATAGTTAAAATAGCCGTTCAATCAAACAGCTAGCCCTTTGACTGAACAACGCCATTCAATCACACGACTAGCTTTTTAATTGAATATTTCAGTCGCTCAAAACGTTCAACACTACAGCTGATTCAAAAGCAGCCGTTTGATTGAATTAGTTGAGCGCTCACCACCGCGGCGCTAGGTGCGTTTTGTTTACAATATGATGTCAACTAGCCGGTGTTTCGTGATTGTATTATGATATTTTTCGTAAATATACGTTACAATTGTTACTACAGTGACAGAAAATATGGGGGCACATACGAGTTAATCAAAATATAATTATATTGGAGTAGAAATTACGGGATTATGAAATGCATCACAAAGGTATTTATTGCAATTGTGTTCAAAATTAGTTAGAATACAACTTATTCTGTTTGTTATTATTGCACTTGTGTAATAATAACACTAAACTGATGGTCACCTTAGTTAATTTGCCATTTAACCTGTTAGCTAAGCGTCGTCTAGCTGTAGTGTTGAACGTTGGAGTCAACAAGTCGGCTAAACGACGTATAGACGTGTGATGGAATGGCGTTGTTCAGTCAAAGGGCTAGCTGTTTGATTAAATGGCTATTTTAACCAGTAGACTGCGACATATATAATGCCGGATTATACAGATTGCCGGCAACAGATATATAATCAGTTTAGACTGGCCAACTACATAGTTTGAGGTTTTTTGGCTCAGTTATAATAATCACTGTTTAGAATCTAATGTCATAAATCATATCAACTTGATATTATTATATATTAGTACCGGTTTTATAAAACCGGTACTAGAATCAAAACATCAGTCGGCTTCTTCTCTAATCTAAATCTTGTCTAAAAAATCTTGTCTAGATTCCTCTATACAGGGTGTAACAAAACTAAGTGATACGACCTTTATTGTGAAAGTAATTTTGAAACTTGATTGATGAACTTACTCGATTGTGAAAGCAGCAGCGGTGAAAGACCAAATATTTTTTTCACTTCTGTATGGGCAAGCGCCCCAGTGCAGCGTCATGAGTTTTCCCATACAAAAGTGAAAAAAAAATTGGCCTTAGAGAGCTGCTACTTTCACGACGAACTCTCTGCAAGGGAATGCTGCTTGTAGTTATAGTAAACAAAAGCTATCTAAATAGGTCGTTTTTCCTCTATTTTCCCTTCTCTCCAGCCTTCCCTGTAGGTATTAAGCTACATGGACATATAATAAGTCGCTGATGGAAAACCAAATAATAATAATCTGTATAATATGTATAATAATAATACAGGCTGTAAACAAAAAAAAAGGTCAATACTTTAGGATGTGTAATGTGTATGTTCCCCTTGAAAAAGTAGCGGCACTGAAAATGGTTTTTTTTGTCATTGTATGGGATTTTTTTTTTTCATTACATTGGGGCTTCTTTTCTCATTTCATATACAAACATAGAAGTCAAAAGTATTTTTTTCAGTGCTGTTACTTTTGCAGTAAACTCCATTTAAATATATTAAGGGAAAAGACCTAATGCTAGACACTGAACTAATAGATGACACTTATGACAAAAATACCATAAAAATAAGAATTACTCTAATTATTTCTCACCACTGTAAATTTTATAAGCTTCTCAAGCTATCTGTTGAATTGAAAAAATATATTAGAGACGCCTTCGGGAACAAAATTTTCAAATGGGACCAGTTTTCGTAAATAATATGACCGCGTCAACACGCGCTCGGCAATTTCTTAGCCAATAGGTTAAGGAAGGCGAAATTTTGCACGTAAGTTTTTAATACATTTATTTGATTTTTTGTAATTTCTATTGATTTCATTGGATTAATGGTCATGTTGTTTACACTAATTAATGTTTATTTAAGATTTTTTATCCATTTTTCCTAACAATATAAAGGGTGTCTACTATTAGTTCTTGAAAATGTAAAAAACCTAATAGATGACATGGATCTCATCTTTGAGTTTTGCAATACATACTAAAGTTATTTTGTACTTTATTCTTCTGCAAAAATCATCACTATTCTCTGAAAATATAATTCTATTAACAATCTAAGAACTTATAACTACTGCACCTAAAAATGGACATGGTGTCTAATATTAGACCTTGTACTGATCTAAAGATCGATTGCTTTAGTTTTTTAGCATTAAAAAGAAGAAAAAGGAGAGCTGAGAAAAGAAAGAAGAAAAAAGAAGAGACAAAAGAAGCATGGAGACTAAAGACTGAAAATAAATTTGCTAGGAAAAAAATATAAAAAATAAAAATAAATGGAAAGATAGTTTTAGCATGGAAGAAGAATGACAACAACGTGGATAATATTTCTGATGCATGTAGTTACTATGATGAAATAAATGAAATATTTTGAAAAATGGCAAATAAAGACTTAATAATAGGAAAAATGTAAAATGTAATGTAATGTTCTATGTCAACTATTAGTTCATATTGGTGTCTACTATTAGTGATGTTCGTTTTTTGTGATGTCATCTATTAGTACTAATGACTAAGTTTACAAAAAGACCAATAATATATTTTTTAATTGATTTGTCAGAGAATAATTATAATAGTTTTATTTTGTAAGAGTTACTGAAGACACGGAAGAAGTTATCAATCCTTTATTTTCGTAAATATATATTTTATAACATTCAAATGTTTCATGTTTCCTTAAAGTGTCTGCCATTAGGTCTTTTCCCTTATATAAGGGGCACATACACATTGTATTTTTAACACAATATTTTGTTATATGTATAGCCTGTATAAATATATAATATAAAATATTATATAGCTTAAAACATAAGATAAAAAATAACGTTTATCGTGAACCATCATAGTTAACTTTAGCGTATATTATATGCTTATTAAATATTAAAAAAAAATATCCCGCATGGCAATTTACTATTTTTGTGTAGGTAAGAATTAATTTATAACACAAATAGCAAAAAATATACTTGGGCAATTATGTATATTTTGAAATAATTACCAGATTATGTAAATTAAATTTAACGATCAATTTGAATTGATAGTTAAGATTTTGTATTTGATTATTATGACATAAAATATAAGGATGTGACACATTTAATAGAGAGGTGTTTCAAGTGCTTGAGAGCTGCTGAAAATAAATATCTAATTAGGTAGGTACCTTGATGCTGCTTTAAATGCGACTTTGTACTAATTACGCGCAAAAGATACTAATTTGGGTTCCTGTAATACTGCTACAAGCTTCACTTACTTCCTATTTCCTACTTTTTGAAAATCATCATCCCTACCTATTAAAATCGTCGCTTGCTTCCCTATGAAGACGAATCATCCTTCCCCACTGATAAGTGATAGCAATAATAATAATTTTTTTTTTTTTTTTTTTTTAATTTATTGATACACAAAAATGAATAAACAGTTAACAAATATCAGTGTTAAAAAGCCCATACCGGGCTTGTGCTAACACAGCTTCACGGGATATAAATATAAGTAACGCTACAATGGAAAATTAAGTAACCTACAACTAAAATATTATCTTCTAGTATAATTGTTAATTATTTTATTAAATAAGCATTCGCCTGTTTATCACACTGCATTGTCATTCAAAATACTTTACTTTACTAAATTTAATTTTCCCTATTCATACAACGCGTGCGCACGCTATGCGCCCGCAGAACGAGTGTGCAGCTACGCGTTGCAATTTGCAATAGCTACTGCCTGTAAACAAGTCTCAACTCTCGTCGGTGTTGCGCTCGCCTATACAGGGCGATAGTAAATGTTACACATTATTATTTTATATATTGGCTGTATGAATTTAAAAATGGATTTTCAAATGTGTTAGTCGCGCTAAAACTCGAAAACGGCTGAATGGATTGGGCTGATTTTAGTCTTAAAATATTCTTAGAAGTCCAGGGAAGGTTTTAAAGTGACACGAAGTTCACCAGGACAGCTAGTTTTTACATAAATAATCTACGTAAACACTCCAAATAGTGTGTTTTCATTATACGTTTTATATTAGTTACGTTTAATTTATTTAAAATATCTTTCGGTATTTCGTTATATAATCTAGGAACAATATATTCTGCTGTTCTTTCTCCGTATTTATTTGTACTTCCTATGGTGGCTACTTTTTTGTGGGTCATTTTTCGTAGATGTATTTTAGCTGTGACAGGTTTCATAATAGTTTGATTATATATATTTTCTGTAAGAATTAGGTATTTAAATTTTATGTGTATTGGCAGTATTTTGCAGTAACCAAACAGCTTATCGTAATTATCTTTGTGTTTGTTTTTTATTTTTTCTGGGACAATTAGTTTTAATAGTCTTAGCTGTAATGTATATATTCTATCTAAATAGCTTTTGAAAGTTCTACCATAACTTGTAAGTCCGTATGATATTATTGAGTCAGCTAATGCATTATACAGATGAATAAGAACGTTGTAGGGCACTTTGTTCTTAATTGTATAAAACTTCGTTAGCAATATTCTCAATCTCTCGCAAATGTGGTTAATATGCGGACCCCAGTTAAAATGATCATCTATCATGACTCCAAGGTAATTTGCTGTATTAGTTTGTTCTATGTTTGGGCAATCACACGTCTGAGATCTCGTATGTAGACACAGGTGATTGTGTGCTATAAGTTTAAGAGATTGTGATATCGATTGTCGCTTATAGTTGATATGTATAAGTTTTGTTTTTTGGGCATTGAGTACTAATCCTGCATCGTGCGACCACATACCTAGGGCAGTAAAGTCCTCTTGTAACTTTTGTAAGGCTAAATCAAGGTTTTTATCGGAGATAACGAGACATGTATCATCCGCATATTGGTAGATAGTGCAGTGTTTGATTACTTTTTCAAGGTCATTTACATAAGTCAAATAATGCACTGGCCCTATTACCGAGCCTTGAGCTGTACCAATTGTAACTCCGATCTTTTTACTCATTGTATTGCCTATTTTAACAGTATAATAACGTCCTTTTAGATAATTTTTACACCAACTTTTTAATTTACCTCTTATACCCATGCTGTCTAGTTTTTTTATTAGAAGTTTATGTTTTATTGTGTCGAAAGCTTTGCTAAAATCAATCAAAACAATTATTGTTATTCTGTCACGGGTTGACGCACCAGCGCGGCGCTGAGAGGTCTGAGGATTGAACGAGCCAAGATGATGATAGTGATGTTTCTTGTGCTTATCCTTAGCCGGTTTTCAGGCCTGTGGGTCTAGCATAAAATATATTTTTAATCCTCCAAATAGCTTTAGGGAGATCGCAGACGACAGACTTTGTGCGATCAAAGTCTGCGGCTTACATACATTCCGCATGGCGCGCGCCATCAGATTGTATGGAAGCCGCAGACTTTGATTGCACAAAGTCTGTCGTCTGCGATCTCCCTTATAGTTTACTAAAGAAAGCACAATTCTAAATAGCGCATATCAAAGTCTCCGAGATGGGCGTTACTTAAACAATAGCTAGAACAACTAGACAACAACCCTAGAACATTTTTTTTCTGAGTAGCTTCATTTTCTGTAATCAACAAAACTTGGTTGACAACGGTACTCTAAAACGGAACCCTAACCAGCTGATTTTTTGTATATTGGTATCCATAATATTTTAGGACCATCAAATCAAAGTATGAAATTCTTTCTATCTCTTAGCTACCACTTTCAAAATTTCTCGCAGATAAAAATGTTGTTTGTCTTATCAAAATGAAGCTAAGGGAAAAGACCTAATGGCAGACACTTTAAGGAAACATGAAACATTTGAATGTTATAAAATATAGGGGTCAGATGTTGGACAGTGAACCAGTAATATAATATGGTGGCCCACCATTCATATTTTACGAATGCGACGTTGAAAATTCGTGCCATAAACGCGGATAAACTTGTTTCTCGACTCAATCTTCCATGCCCAATCGACGGTGCGCTCCCACCGTAAACAGTCGCGAAGGGAGACTATAATTGTTTTGCATACGAAAAACTTGAAAATTACATAAGTACAATTTTGATTTCTAGTGCATTTTCGTTATTGTTTTTCATTACCTACATATTACACGCTTATAGACTGACTATTGACGCATCGTATGTGTATACTAATAATGATTATAAGCGTTTACTTCATTAACATATTTAAACTTAAAAGAAAATAAATCATAGTCGTGCACAGTGGCTCAAAATAGAGCGGTACACAGTGAACTGTGTACCGCCCTATTTTGAGCCACTAGAAGTTGCTTTAATTATAATAAAAACATTCTAAGCACAGAATTTATATGTTATTGTTAAATGTTTGATTTTAAATTGTTTGAAAATATGTTAATTTTAATGTTGTTTAATTTTTACGCAAATAAAACATTTATTTCCATATATATATATATATATATATATATACAGTGAACCAACACCTAAATTTTATTAATTTGGAGGTGATATAATTTGTTTCATAAAATTATCAATACTTAAAACATCAGTTATATACTTATATATATATATATATATATATATATATATATATATATATATATATATATATATATATATATATATATATATATATATATACAGTGAACCAACACCTAAATTTTATTAATTTGGAGGTGATATAATTTGTTTCATAAAATTATCAATAATTAAAACATCAGTTATATACTTATATATATATATATATATATATATATATATATATATATATATATATATATATATATATATATATATATATATATATATATATATATATATATATATATATATATATATATATATATAACTGATGTTTTAATAATTGATAATTTTATGAAACAAATTATATCACCTCCAAATTAATAAAATTTAGGTGTTGGTTCACTGTAGGCTAACCCCCTGGTTCAGTGTGTACATATGGTAGTACACAGTGAACCATTTCCCGACTTAAAAAAAAACAGTAACTGTTAAATTTGCAATAGATTTAAAGCTGAAATTTTAATGCAAATTCAAAGTTTAATAAACAACAAATAATACATATCAAAAACATCACGATTATAATCACTCTCGGTGAAGTTATGAGCTTTCAAACTTTTTCTTGGCCACTGTTCGACAGATCCCCCTATATTTATGAAAATAAAGGATTGATAACTTCTTCCATGTCTTCAGTAACTCTTACAAAATAAAACTATTATAATATAGATGACATCACAAAAAACGAACATCACTAATAGTAGACACCAATATGAACTAATAGTTGACATAGAACATTACATTACATTTTACCTATTATTAGGTCTTTATTTGCCATTTTTCAAAAGATTTCATTTACTTCATCATAGTAACTACATGCATCAGAAATATTATCCACGTTTTCTCCAGATTCTATTTATTCTTCTTCCATGCTGGAACTATCTTTCCTTTTATTTTTATTTTTCATATTTTTTTCCTAGCAAATTTATTTTCAGTCTTCAGTCTCCATGCTTCTTTTGCCCCTTCTTTTTTCTTCTTTCTTTTCTCAGCTCTCCTTTTTCTTCTTTTTACTGCTAAAAAACTAAAGCAATCGATTTTTAGATCAGTACAAGGTCTAATATTAGACACAATGTCCATTTTTAGGTGCAGTAGTTCTAAGTTCTTAGATTGTTAATAGAATTATATTTTCAGAGAATAGTGATGATTTTTGCAGTAGAATAAAGTACAAAATAACTTTAGTATGTATTGCAAAACTCAAAGATGAGATCCATGTCATCTATTAGGTTTTTTACATTTTCAAGAACTAATAGTAGACACCCTTTATATAAAAATAAAGAAAATGGATAAAAATCTTAAATAAACATTAATTAGTGTATACAACATGACCATTAATCCAATGAAATCAATAGAAATTACAAAAAATCAAATAAATGTATTCAAAACTTACGTGCAAAATTTCGCCTTCCTTAACCTATTTGCTAAAAATTTGCCGAGCGCGTGTTGACGCGGTCATATTATTTACGAAAACTGATCCCATTTTAAAATTTTGTTCCCGAAGGCGTCTCTAATATAGTTTTTCAATTCAACAGATAGCTTGAGAAGCTTATAAAATTTACAGTGGTGAGAAATAATTAGAGTAATTCTTATTTTTATGGTATTTTTGTCATAAGTGTCATCTATTAGTTCAGTGTCTAGCATTAGGTCTTTTCCCTTATTCACATAAAATTGGCTTGATAGTAATAGGCGTAGTCACACGTTACATATACCTACCTACCGTAGCACTTTGCAAACGTGTGACTGCGGTTTTCCAAACATGAAAATTTATCTCTACATAGTGAATATTGCATACTTCAGAATAGTATTGTATAACGAAGGCATCTTGGTAGGCTACTGTGTCCATTTACTTGCAACTACATTAGCAACTTTGTTCAGTTCAGTATTCTGAAAATCTTGTTTTATACTTTTTCAGCGTCGTTTTTTGTCGTAGGTAGTATGGTTTTATATATAGAACCGTGGTATATAAGTGAATATACATCACACTGTCAATGAATGCGAAACAAATTAATATTCAAATGTTGATCGAACGATTTGAGCAGAATTAGTAATGGCGATGAACGAGCAATTCACAAACGTAAATATTTTTATCTAGATTATGGAATGGGAAATTCCACGGGGATGAATGAGTTCACAAAATAAAGTTTGTAAATCCTTATACATTCAGTTTGACTATTATGGTATAAAAGCTACTTCTATTAATATTAATTACTAATTCGAAAATATGAGTTCCTCGTTTTTTTTCTACTTCATTTTTGATTTTTGAGAATTCCGGTGTGCATACATCATAATATTACTTTGGGGCAATTAGTTTGAAACATTTGTTTTGTTATTTATTTTTGGTTGCGCCAAATTCCAAAAGTCATTTTAAATTGCGCGCGAACCGTACATTTTTCCGGGATAAAAGTTTCCTGTGTCCTTTCACGGGACTTGAAGTTTCAACCCAGCGAAATCGGTTCAGTGATTTGGGCGTCAAGAGGTACCAGACACACAGAAAGACACACTTTTTCATTAATTAGTATGGCTATGGATTCAATTCCATTCCACAATCTAGATAAAAATATTTACGTTTGTGAATTGCTCGTTCATCGCCATTAGATAATATTAGATAAGTTGACTTAGAAAAATCAAAATGTTTTAAAGCTGAGTGCAAAACATACAACTTTGAATGATGTTTTATAAAGTTGAATTTAAGTAAATTCTCAGCTAATGCTAAGTTAACCTTGAACTTCGTCAACAAGTCTATTATTCGAGGAAAGTTACATAAGGCTGCTCTCTCGAAAAAAGCGTGCAGATGAAACCACTTTTCATCGGCATTAACAGAGAAATTATATCTGAAAAAAATAATTAGTAATCTACATGATATGATACGTAATTTGGTTTTGCCATATTTTTTCTATCGGTATCACATAATAAAGAAATAAAAAACCAAATCACCTCCAAATCGTTGAATGACTTTACTCCTTCATTATTTATCAAAATCAAAAGAATATATAAAAAATATCTACTGCTTTGCAATACATAAGTTAATAATTTGGTTTGGTTACTTTTTTGAAATATGTATTATATTAAGCCTTAAAAAGGTTTTTTCTCCTATTTCGTCCCTATCATGGACGCGGCGAGCGTCGTAACCGCCACCGTACAAGGCGCGCTGTTATGAATGTTATTTTAATGTCATTTACGTCGATTTTCGCACTGACAGACAATCGACCTGCTAATTTAGGAAGAGAGGGCCCTTAATGGAAATTTACTTGTGAAAATATACCTATTCATTTAATTCATGGGCGTACGCGTACCCAGGATTTTTTATGGTGATATCTTCGAAGGGTGATAATTGATATTCAAGATTTTTTTACAGAATTACCATGCAATTTTACTTATTCTGTTCTTACTTTTTGAGTCTACATTAACCCACCAAGCCCGCGTGACCGCGATAACAATAGAATAACAATACTTAGATTTCCAAGAATCCGCGATCGAAGGTTTAATTTTGGTGTAAGAGAATTCCACATAATTTCTTCAGACTGGAAGCTTAAAAATCAGTCTTTTCGAACTGGCCTGGCCTTAAAAGATATATTTTGTTTCCAACACTTCATTTTACGCAGAGTAGATAACACGTTTTGAATTCACACTTTCCAGGAAAAATGACGTTTATTTTAATATACCCCCCCCCCTCGGTACGCCTATGTACCTATTGGTAAAAACTAAAACACTCTTCTAATCTTTCTAAGTTCCGACGAAGCGCCTACCGGGTTCATAACATAGTATTACTCGTATTGTACTCTACCTTAAAAATTACTTCATTAGTTACCGACTACCGTCTACTCATCCTAGGACTACCGTACATTTATTTAAACTATGTAGTTTTAGGGAGATCGCAGACGACAGACTACCCGTGACGCACTTTTTAGTCTGTGGAAATAGAATCTATGCAATTATATGCAGTAACGCACACGGATTTTTTGTGCGCCGGATTTTTTGCGCGTTAAAAGTCCGGCGCACAAAAAATCCGTATAATTCTGGCAGACCGCATCGCGCCGCTTCGCGCCACGCCGCACAAAAAGTGTGCGAAAAAAATAGAACGTTTGCTTCAACACGCGCTAACGCAGACGGCGCACACTTTTAGTCTGCAATCTGCATTTGTAGTGACGTAACGTATGCGATCTATTTAATTACCATGGCGCCAGATATCGATGTAACGATGTTAATTCATTAAATACAAAACAGACCAGTAACTTATGATACTGCTAAGGCAGAATATCATAATATACATTTAAAAAAATTGTGGGAAAAGTGTGCTGTAATGTATACAATTGTTAATTATTAGTAATATTCAGCTCCTGTTTGGACATCGTTGACGTCTAAAGTAAAAACAAAATACGGTAAGTTTAAGTTTTTATCATAAAGTTAATATACCTAACGGAATAGAGCAACAATCTCGAGCTGTCAAATGAAACCGAAATTGGTTTACATCTGTGTGTAAAAATATGTGTACGCATACATACACTTACACAAGCATCTTTCTAAGATATTAAATTGTCAACGTTCCGATAAGTTTTTTCTTCTTTTTCTGTACTTCAAGTACAAAATAATACTTCGCGATCTTTGCACGGTTTCCATAGCGTCTACATCCCTACAGTTCAGCGGACAGAATGATCGAAGATGTGCGTCGTGTGCGTTAAGTCTGTGAAAAATCCGCGAACGACATTTTGCGCGCCACGCTGAACTTTTGTGCGCCGCAGACTCGATCACACAAAAAGTGTGACGTCTGCGATCTCCCTTATTATTCCACCAATTATAATAAGTACCCTCGAAATTCTCATACAAACGTAATACCAAAATCATTTTCTCATACGAAAATATTTAACATGTTTGAGTTATTCTTCATCTTAAAATAGTAATTACCTAGGTTCCTGCACAAAAATTTACTACAAAATATTTACACACTAAAAAATATAAACGATTACATTTCATGCATTTTTACGCCATTGACGACATACTTTTCGCACACTTGTTTTATATTAAAAACTCATCGAATCGTTATGTATTTTTCCTGGGACCTCAGCTTATATTGTTTAGTTAGAGAATGTCTTCAAAAGAATTGCAATATAATAAATTTTCATTCATCATCTTTGGTATTCGTGAACGCGGCGCAATTTCTCTATAATTTCCAACCTGGTATCGTGCCGATCCGCTCGCACAACAGAGGCGGCAACGGGGGGCGCGGGCGGCGGAGTGGGGTAACCGGTACACGTGACAATAATTCATCCAAGGCATTCAAGTACAATGTTCCCTCAAGCTCCAAGCGGTCGCATGCGACCGCGCGCGCGATAACAGTAGATTTCCAAGAATCCGCGATCGAGAGAATGTTATTGTTGTTGATTTTGATAGTTTTTTGTGATACTTGAAGAAAATTGCTTGAACAAAATATAATTATTTTGATTTGTGGTGCTTGAACTTTTGATAATAATGGATAAGTACCGAAAGCTGGGATGTATGATGTATCACACATGATGTATAATATAGGTAATAATTATGTACTTATTTATTAATCAATTGAAAATACAACTACATATAAGAAAATACAACAGCTATAAATAAAATAATTATGTATATCATAATATTATTTTCTTATACTTAGTATTTTGTAAATAACGTTTAGGAATAGCGATAGGGTATTTTTCTACTATTTAGAAGGCCGACATAATATAATGAGACTTTTCCTAAATCCTAACATCCTAAGTATTTTTTTAAATGTGTAAAATGTTTACTAATAAATAAAGGTCAATAATAATTCATACTTTCTATTATATCTTATATCTATAAACGAGCAATTCTTGTATATATACATATATAATATTAGTATGGATATATAATTGGAATCTCGGAATCGGCTCCAACGATTTTCATGAGTAATAGGGGGTTTCGGGGGCGATAAATCGATCTAGCTAGGAATCATTTTCATAAAATGTCATTTTATGTGTGTTTTTTTAATTTTTTGAATACCGAGCGAAGCTCGGTCATATAGCTAGTGTACATTATAATTTACTACTCACGCCTCCGTGGTCTAGTGGTATAGAGCGCGGCTCTTGACTCGGAGGTCGTGGGTTCGATTCCCGCGTTGGAAACATGTTATTTCCAAGTTTGGTTAGGACAATGCAGGCTGATCACCTGATTGTCTGACAAGTATTAGATGATCCATGCGTCGGATGGGCATGTAAAAAGTCGGTCCTGCGCCTGATCTCTCGCCAGTCGTGTCGGTCTTCCGTCCCACTGGGTTATGAGAGTAAAGGAATAGAGAGTGCTCTTGAGTACTGCGCACACACTTGGGCACTATAAAAATTACTCCTGCGTAGCTGGCCTGGTTTCAATGAAACCGGCCACCGTCACCGAAACCGGTGTGGGAGCTATTATTATAATTTACTAGATGACGCCCGCAACTCCGTTGCGCCAAAACTCTTTTATCGCGCGGGAACCGTACATTTTTCCGGGATAAAAAGTAGCCTATGTCCTTTCCCGGGACTCAAAGGATCTCCCTGCCAAATTTCAGCAAAATCGGTTCAGCGGTTTTTCAAATCGGACTAATAGTTCCTGAGATTAGCGCGTTCAAACAAACAAACAAACTCTTCCCAATTCTATACCTATTAGTATAGATTTGGCCCTTATTATTTTATTGAAGTGACTAAATAAGTACCTATTTTACCATGGCAACGTCCATCGCTATCCCGTCGCACAAAGTTACAATGGTCGCCGTCAGTCTCGAGTTGTTAGTTATTTACTAAAATTATTTATTCAACAAATGCACTTATCAATATAAAAAGTACCCAGTAGCAGAAGCCGATTCTCAGACCTACTGAGTGCATACAAAATTAAATCAGTAAAGCCGTTTCGGAGGAGTACGGTAGTAACATTGTGACACGGGAATTTTATATAGATGTACTAATATTATAAATGCGAAAGTTTGTCTGTCTGTTATCTTTTCACGCTAGAATGGCTGAATCGTTTGAGATGAAATTTGGTACTAAGATACTTTGAGGAAAGGATATTATACAATAGTTTTTGTTGCGAGAAAATGTACGGTCTCCACAATTCCCCTTCATTTAGTCTTCTATATAACTTAAAAATATATATGTATAAGTATAGTATGTGTATAGGTACTTATCTATACTAATATTATAAAGCGGAAGAGTTTGTTAGTTTGTTTGTTTGTACGCGCTAATCTCAGGAACTACTGGTTCGATTTGAAAAATTCTTTCAGTGTTAGATAGCTCATTTATCGGGGAAGGCTAATGGCTATATTTTATTACGCTAAGACTAATAGGAGGGAAGAAATAGAGGAAAATGTGAAAAAAACGGGGGGAAATAATTGGAAAGGGCTTATTTGAACGCGCTAATCTCAGGAACTACTGGTCCGATTGGAAAAATTCTTTTTGTGTTAGATAGCTAATTTATCAAGAAAGGATATAGGATATATTTTATCACGCTAAGACTAAAAGAAGCGAAGAAATAGAGGAAAATGTGGAAAAAACTGGGGAAATTATTTGAAAGGGCTTATCTCACGAACTACTAGACTCTAGAGCATTTTTTTTGTTATTTGGGTCAGATAAGAAGTAGACCGCGTGAAGGATTATATGCTTTTTTTTTGGACTAATTTGTCTGTGAAATATCTAATTTACGTGGGCGAAGCCGCGCGGAACGTCTAGTCTATACTAATATTATAATTCTGCAGAGTTTATTTGTTTGTTTGAACGCGCTAATCTCAGGAACTACTGGTCGGATGTGAAAAATTCTTTCAGTGTTAGATAACACATTTATCGAGAAAGGCTATAAGCTATATTTTATCGCGCTAAGACTAATAGGAGCGAAGAAATAGAGGAAAATGTGGAAAAAAACGGGGGAAATTATATGAAATTGCTTATTATCTTAGGAACTACTGGAGCAATTTTTATGTTATTTCATATTTGGCAAGCATGAAGAATAGGCTATTTTTGCGGAAATATGTACGGTTGCGTGAAATTCCTAAATTACGCAAGCGAAGCCGCGCGGAACATCTTTATATAATAAAATCGTTGGAAAGTCAATTCTGTACATTTAATATTTTTGTACAATAAATAATACTTGGGATGTGATCTACTATGATAACGCGGACGAAGTCGCGGGCAACAGCTAGTATAGCATATTTGCGACAACGATTATTCCATACTAGCTGTTGCCCGCGACTTCGTCCGCGTTAGCATAGTAGATCACATCCCAAGTATTATTTATTGTACAAAAATATTCAATGTACAGAATTGACTTTCCTACAATTTTAATAAATATAAAGATGTTCCGCGCGGCTTCGCCCGCGTAATTTAGGAATTTCACGCAACCGTACATTTTTCCGCAAAAAATTGCCTATGTCCCTTCACGTGGTCTATTCTTCATGTTTGCTAAATAACATAAAAATTTGCTCCAGTAGTTCTTAAGATAATAAGCAATTTCATATAATTTCCCCCGTTTTTTCCACATTTTCCTCTATTTCTTCGCTCCTATTAGTCTTAGCGTGATAAAATATAGCCTATAGCTTTCCTCGATAAATGGGCTATCCAACAGTAAAATAATTTTTCAAATCGGACCAGTAATTCCTGAGATTAGGGCGTTCAAACAAACAAACAAACAAACTCTGCAGAATTATAATATTAGTATCTGACTATAGATAGCAGAAAATTCGCGCACATTGTGACGGAATGCATCGGGTCGGGTCGCATTTCTCGTACAAGTTTTATATATTACCTATCGCGTATTCGGTCGTAAAACTTGTACGAATAATACGTCTCGCCCCGTTATTATTAATTTTATCTAATTACCTACTAATATAAATATATAAATAAAATAAATTAAGCCCACCGGCACAGCCACCGGCCAAATTTTTAGGGCTTAGGTATCATTAGAACAAAACGTTTTCCTGGGTCATGACTCATGACTCATGACTCATGACTCATGGATGTGTAGGTATTAATAATGATAATAATATTGTAAAAACTAGATGACGCCCGCAACTCTGTTGCGCCAAAACTCGTTTATCGCGCGGGAACCGTACATTTTTTCGGGATAAAAAGTATTCTATGTCAAAGGACAAAGACTCGGGACCAGACCTCAAAGTATCTCCATGCCAAATTTCAGCAAAATCGGTTCAGTGGTTTTGGCGTGAAGAAGTAATAACAGACAGACAAACAGACACACTTTTAAATTTATAATATTAATTTTTTGCAATTATATGGAATATTTTATGAATTATTGAAATTTTAAATTGTATGGAAGTATGGATCTTAAATAAATTGAGTATGTACCTACTTATAATAAAAAGTAAATATAATATATCCGGTAGGTAAGTATAACATGTCTGGTACTTGTTAGAACACAAGTCCTTAGTGTACTTAGCACGGGGCCAGACTGACGTGGTGTAAAGAGTCCTATGTAGATTTTTATTATTGTATTATTATTATTATATTATTTTAATATATTTTGTAGAATCTGTATTCTGTTCAGTTCAGTGACAAGATCGACGACAATACGCCCGCGCCTGTATTCCAAAATATAAGACAACCACTAAAACAACATTGTTCATGAAACAGAATATTATACTTCGCTGTTCGCAAATCGCAACACACGCTCGGCTTGAATAACTTGATCAGAGTAAAATAATGAATGACGACGCACGCACACATATACTTACGCTGGCGTGCAGGGCGTCCGGGGCGCGCGGGGCACGGGGTACCTAGCAATAGCGAGACAGCGATATATAAAACTTGTAGTGGCGCTAGTGTCGAATTTGATTTGAGCGGCGCATAGCCCGAGCTCTTAACTGCGTAAAATTAGATGGACGAGACACTCAACGTGATTTTCGTTAAGAAACCTGAAACAAAAAACGCTTCAACTCCCACTCACTGTTTCTGTTGCGCTGACGGTTGATGGTGTACCTATAGCTTCCTATTGGCGTATTGCTTTCTGTTCGCAAGAGTCTAGTTTCTTGTATCTTGCGTGACCCCATCTTACCTCGCGTCCCCGTCATGCCCCCCCTTCCCCTAGGGCTGAGAAATGCTAAATTACAATATTTTTAAATTACAACACAAAAATATATTATGATTCTATTTTGTTATTTGTAATTTAAAAATATTTTTTTAATTTACTTTATTGACATCTAGCGTGTGGAGGCTGAACTAAATTTATTACTTCCTATTGTCATGTCAAAGTAGTTTCAAGGCAGTTGCATAGATGGCGCTATCATAATATTAAATTTCGAGATCTTAATTTAATTTAAAAGAGTTTTTCTTAAGTTAAATAGTATTTCAGTAGCTAGTTAAAAATGATTGATTGTATTATCCTGTTTTTACCATTAAATAACTTAGCAATAGTTGAAATATAATAAAAAATATATTTAACTTAAAAAATATGTAGCGACATCTATCGAAGTAATATAACAGTTGTTTGTTTAGTAGATGTTGGCGTAGTTTAAGTAATAATAAATAGATGGCGCTATATTATCCTGACACCATTGTTAAAATTTTAGTAAATTAGGAGCCATCAAGTTTTTACAGAGCAACGTTTTTCAGACTATTATAACTGAGGCTTTTTTGCTGTCTGTTTTTCATATTATACCTACTATAACCGGATGTTTGAAAAATATAATTTGGATTAAAACTAATTTCTAAGTCTGAAACTTATGATATCATAATTCATAGGTACAGTTTACCTACTCCACCCGCCCACGCCCATATTTTCTGACTTTCACACTACTTTAAATATTACCTTAACTTCTGAAATGATTGTGGCCTGTGGACTCTTGATAATTGACATTCAATAAAATGCGCGCTTTTCCTGGAAAGCCTAAAACTGTTGTGTTGAGACTTGAGCTAAAACTTTGAAATGACTGTGCAGTTCGTTAGATTTTTTGTTACTGTGAGACTGAAAATTGGTGTATTTTCGATTTTATCAAGAACGATTCAACCGATCTGGCAAATTATATCCATGAGTCATGACTCATGATTAATCAAATATCCATGTAAGTCCAGGGAAGGTTGTAGGAGGGTAGTGATACAAAGTTTACCAGCCGGCCTATGATGCGCAAACGAGAAAATTTTGTCTACATGTTTTCTCGATGTTTGATGGTTTGTCTGAAGAGATGAAGATCTCTATTGACCCTAGCATGACAAACATTTTTTCTCGTGTAGATCTGTCATCGAAATAACACATTTTTATCGAGTTTTGTCGAGATAATGTCGAGATTTTGACATTATGAGACGAGTAGTTTTGAATTGTCTCGAGAGTGAGATATCTCGTTGGCGCATGCTATAAGTGCAGTCATCTAGAAGTAAGTAGGTAGTATCAATTAAAATTAATTTTAAACTAGTTAGTCTCGCTTAAACTTAAAACGGTTGAACCGATTTGACTAATTTTAGTCTTGAAATATCCGTGGAAGTCCAGGGAAACTTTTAGAAGGGAATTGATTCGAAGTTCACCCGTCACTGGCTCATCTAGTAAAAGTTCCAGTGACTCGTCACTCGTGAGTCGTGAGTCGTAATAGGTGATTGTTGAGGCGTTAACGGGAGCTTTCCTTCTCACAGGATAACGGGACCCTCCCTTCGGTTTCGGTTTCGGTTTCGAGCGCCTTTCGATTTCGAGCTGTTCCCCGTTACCCGACCTCGGCGCGTCACCTCTTTAATCGGGTTTTAGAAAATGAAATTCACCACGCTCTTGTCCTTTATATGGTGCTATTCTGTTTGACGCTTACGCAATTTGTGTAACGCCGCGGTATTGTCACGATAAGGTAGAGTTGATATCTTTGCTCATTTTTAGGGTTTCGTACCCAGAGGGTAAAAACGGGACCCTATTACTAAGACTTCGTTGTATGTCCGCTCGTCCGTCTGTCCGTCCGTCTGTCTGTCTCCAGGCTGTAACTCAAGAACCGCTATAGCTAGATTTCTGAAATTTTCTCAGATTGTGTATATCTGGTGCTGCTATAACAAAAAATACTAAAAATAAAATAAAGTTATTATTTATGGAGGGCTCCCATACAACAAACATGATTTTTCAAGCATTTTTTGCTCGGTATCAATGATGACAACAGGTAGGCACTTGTGATGTACACAAAATACTTAATTGTATTTATACTTAAATAATTAATAATAAAATTTAAATAAAATAAATAATCAAGGGAGGCTCCCATACAGAAAACACAATTTTTTACTATTTTTGCTCTATAATGGTACGGAACACTTCGTGCGCGAGTCCTACTCGCGCTTGACCGATTTTTTTTGCATCTGTCACTCCAAGTATCTTTGAACTCTGACCAGATAATGAAACATTAGTGGCTATTGTAGCGCATTCAAATAAAATAAACCATTCGAATAAACGGTCGTTCAAGTGATTTGGTGAACGATTCTTATACAGTTTCGAAAATCGCTTCGATTGAAGACTGTAATTCGTTCGTACTTACATGTGCTGTCTCATGGTGCGTTCAGACGTGCGCGTTTTCTGCTGTAGCCTGTAGCGTTTGGGAAAACACGCGAGCTGAATACGCGCGCGCAAAAAACACGCAGAAACTACGCACGTCTGAACGCGTGGACTTACGCGTGCGGCATGAGTGAGGCACCGTGAGATAAAAATTGTAAAAACTACATTCAAAATATAATATCAGATGATATTAGCTTCAATTTTTGACAATAGCCGCTTGCTTTGCGGGTCCTCCAAACTGAACCATCAAAAACGAATCAGAGTATGACTTTGACGTACTAGTAAGTAACATTTAAAAAAAGCATTAAACATTAATTTGTTTCGGTCATTATAGTATTTTAAATTTTAAATTTAATCTGCGATTTTGTCACTAACATTTCTGATGATAATAGGTAATTATGAACTCTGTAAAGAGTAAAATTAACAACAACTTGCCATATAATATTTTAGTAGTTAGTGTCTAAAATAAGTATACTATGGCAAACTGGGCCAATATAAAATTATTAAAGGTTTAAAGGTACAATAATTAATTATTTATGAGGTAGTTCACAATATTATATATAGTGTAACAGAGCTTTATCAACGGCTCAATCCATAAAAGTTCTCACGGAACCAGGTTTAAATTACTTTAATTGGTTCTTCCTCAACTCAAAATTACGTATTAAAAACCTGCCAAGTGTGTGTCGGGCCACGCGCAATATAGGGTTCCGTAGTACCACAAGTTTTTTTTTATAATTTTTGTATGGTCAATGAATGTACATAATATTTTATAACGTGTTTTACACTACTCAGTCATCTCAGTTACGTTCAAAGAAATTTGAACGAAAAGTTCGTTACTTCGCCGAATACCTACATTTTTTTAGTCGATCGGCTATTTACTCAATAACTTATGAAGTCTTCTTGGCCGTGATAGTTTTCCTTTTAAATTTAGCATATTTTCTACTTCCGTAAATTTTTTCACATTTCCAGAAGCAACTGTTTAGCTGGTAGAAGGGGGGACACTGGACTCTAACGATTTTTTCCACTTTAAAAGTTTAGAAATGGATCCCTAAATCGGAAAATGATCTATGATATCATAGAATATATCTCGTAATATTAAAAAAAAAACCTATCCAACGACCAAGTGGACACGAAAAAAAAATTTTATACCCGCTTGATGTGTAGGCGAGGTACCATAAAAAATAGTTATATATTTTTAAGAATTTTTACACCATTTTGTCGGCATCATTAATATCTGCATTCATGCCGAATTACAGCTTTGTAGGTCCTATAGTCTCTGAGCAAAACCGCGGACAGACAGACAGACAGGCGGACAGACGGACAGACGGACGGACAGACCGAAACTATAAGGGTTCCTTGTTGACTACGAAACCCTAAAAACTAGATGACGACCGCATCTCCGTTGTGCCAAAATTCGTTTATCGCGCGGTAACCGTACATTTTTCCGGGATGAAAAGTATATCCTATGTCCTTTACCGGGACTCAAAGTATCTCCAATCTCCATACCAAATTTCAGCAAAATCAACCGATTTTTTTGCGGTTTGGGCGTGAAGAGGTAACAGACAGACAGACGGACAGACAGATGGACTGACAGACAGACATAATTTTGCATTTATAATATTAGTATGAATAGGCTTCTTGCTACTCTGTAATGGCCGTCTTACATTATTCCAATCCAGAGCTTTTTACACAAAATTGCATTCCAGTACCCGTTTCTAATATTCCAATAGTAATCAAAATGTGAATAACACTTTAGATTTTTGTTCATTTTGTTCAGAGTACGTGTAGGGCTTCAGAGTTCAGCTGCGCCAGCCTGCAGATGACACGAGTATTAGGTACCTAATGAAGTCGATAAAGATTTATCATATTACATGGTTCAGATTTTTTAAACAAAACTTTTGTTGGGTTTGCCTTTTTAATATTGGGTAGAATATAGAAAAAAATGTTCATGATTGCATGTGCACAGATATGCGTTCTTAACGTGTTATGTATAAATTAGTACTTACTACAACAAAAGAATTGAATTGAAAGTAACAGAATTGCTCGTTTCCGCTCCATCCTAAATTTATTTACTAATTTATTTATAAATACAACTAAAAGCTCCGTTTGAAAAATCAATGTATAATACATACACGTGCAGTGACAGTGTTAAAATTTATGAAACTGAAATTTCTCCAACACGCGACCGATCCGAATAATTCCAAATTCAAATTACATTCAAAATTCTCGGTACATAGAGCCGCAAATAGCCGCCGGGAGGTACTTTGAGATTTTTGAGATTTTCCAAATTACGTGCGTGCGAAAAAATATTGCGGGAGGGAAAGAGAGGGTGCGGAAGAGTGCGGGTGGGAAAGAGAGGGGAGTCGCTACGCTAGGCTGCGGCGCGCGGCGGGCGGAGGTCAGGGAACCGCAAGTGGGTCGCTCCATCCTTCGCGTCTAGAGCTGGCTGTTGAACTTGGCGTTGGTACACAAAAACACGGTTTTGAATATAGAACGAATTTTAAGTTTTCTATATTTAAATACCTATGTGCTGGTTGGCGTAAATATTTTCTCCCGTCCGATGATTTGCTGAATGACTATTATTAATTATTGATTACCAAATAACTGGTATTTAGCTTGGTAACCTCTCGAGGCTAAAATCTGTGGTTTTTCTTTCAAGTTTTTTGATCATTAGAAATAGCAGTCTTTATTTCTATTGGCACTTAGAAGGTGCTACGTACTACCATGTACTTACTACATAATATAGGTGGTAATAAATAACATGACACAACTTGATTGCCTTTTTATTATATTGAAGATAGTAATAACATATTCACGATTGAAATTATTATTTTTAACAAAAAATTAAAACCGACTTCTAAGGTAAAAACAATAACAACATCCTTTATGAACTAAAAAGTAGTACTAGTACTCAATCTTCATCATTTTGAAGTCTGTATTAGATACAGCTGAATCTTCAGTTCTCTGACAGAATATTTGAAACTTTTGGAACTGGCACCGACTTCAAAATTATGAAGATTGATAACAGAAATACTTGAGTTTTAGCCGAATTCGGAAAAAGGCACTATTAGATAGGAAAATTTATTAAATACTTTTTAGTTCAAATTATAAGGACGTTATTATTGTTTTTACCTTGGAAGTGGGTTTTAATTTTTTGTTAAAAATAATAATTTCACTCTTTTTAGTTACCTAGTAAACCATCGCGTACTATACGTAGAATAATACACCTGTATATTATTCTGTAACGTATCTTATTACAGTCACACTTACAAAATATAATATCAGCTGCAGCCTGCAGATAATTTTAAACAATACATTTAAAAAAATCGAAGTGAACACGTGTGACGTGCTAAGTAGCCGGCTGCCGGTCACCGGACTAGTTTCAATAGGGCATAAGGCTGGCACTCGCTCGACTTGTCGCACACGCAGCGCACATAGGCTGCGTCCCCATCAGACACGGCACGGCGCCGTCACCGTGTTACGGCACGACGCCGCCACCGTGACACGGTACGGCGCCGTACCGTAGCACGGTACCGCAAACGGTGCACCGCGCGCCCCTATTCTGGGTGAAACTTCCGAACAAAAATTTTGCTTATATATATATATATATATATATATATATATATATATATATATATATATATATATATATATATATATATATATATATATATATATATATATCCACAGCCGAACATATAACCTCCTCGTTTTTTGGAAGTCGGTTAACAAAATAATCAGAATTGTATACACTATATAGCGATGTTGTTACTATACTTAATATAAAAAATTACTACGGTAAATTATCACAAAGTTCAAAGAATCTTTGCATGTTTTTGCTTTTGCTACATCAAAAAGGCCTTAATTAACCTTATCATACTAATTATAGGTGTACTTTTTTTGTTTTTATTTTTATTAATACATAATTAGTAATTACATAATTCTGTCTGGGGAATTCATACACTGCCAACTGCCAAGACGGCCCAACACGTCGAACCACGTTTTCTCGAAGAACTTACCTACCCATTTACACACATGTCAGTACCCGTGTTTGTATTAACGTTATTTTTCCTTGGATTAAACAATTAAGTTTCGTACTTTGGATGAATGTATGAATGTGTAATACACCCTTCGCTATCTGACTCAAGGTGAGCGCTGACTCGCGTGCGACGACACGGGATCACTATAAAAATGCCCTAATATTTATGTATTGACACATAACTGTACATTTATTTCGTTTTACGTATTTCATATTACTAGTAATTTAAGACATGAGTGGATGAAGTATCCACACAAGGGCAAATACTAATTAATCCCCTTTTAATTTTAAACAAACCTTATAACTTATGTACCTACTTTATTATCTGGCTATACCTGGCTATACATAACATCCACATTTTTTTAAATCTCATTATATTTAGGGATTTTAGCACACACAGTGGCTATGTCAATGCCATCTTTCTAAAAACTTTAGACTAACTTCTTATATTAACAGAATACAATAATTTTGCAAAATCCGAATCTGGTTCAGCCAATATTACGTTAAAGATACCCACATTCATAGAGGCACTTTAATTAATTTAAATACATAACTCATTTCACTTGCCAGACGTCCCGATTTTTTCATGAAAATTAAATGTCTCGCGCGGGACAGGCTCAGTCCCGCTTTTCGGGGAAAGCCCAAACGTACATGCAGCGTGCTGAGAAAGAAAGGTGTGTAATGAAAATAAGAGTGTGGAAGGTAGAGGGGTGGATTTTCTTTGGCTATTTTTGCTGTCTATTGTTACGTAAGCTTGATTTTAACGCAAACAAAAAGATAAAATTTAGATTTTATACTTTTCTACTTTGTCCCGCTTTTGACCGAAAAATCCCGCTTTTTCACTCAAAAAGTTTCAAAGTCCCGACTTGGCACAAAAAGATTCTGGCAACGCTGCTTTCCACACATTTCACAATCAGGAGAATCAGCTTTACGCATTAGATTAGCAAACTTATTTAATGGTATCCACATTTTTTTTATTTCGAATACTAGCTGTCCCGGCAAACGTTGTTTTGCCATTTAAAGTAATTCTTCTTCATCAGCTGTTGATACAAAATCTTACCCCCTCTTTTGTCCCCTAAGAGGGGTGGGGGGAAAAATTTAATACACCAGATGTTAAGTTGGAAAAGCAGTAATATGAAGTGAGTCCAATAAAGAAAAAAGTTTGATATAAAATCTGACACTCCTCCTTGGTCCCCTTAGAGGGATGGGGGGGGGGGGGTAATTTTTATACACCAGATATTGAGTTGGAAGAAGGCAAATATATCTGCGAAAACCGTATGCAAATCGGATCAGTAGTTTTCGTGTGATAGTGGAACAAACATACAGACAGACAGACTGACAGACAGATAGACAGACAGACAGACAGACAAAAAAACTGATCTCATTTTTGGTTTCTATAGCGATGTAGTGACACCCTCCGCTTATTATTTTTTGAATATCTTTAATGTACAGAATCTTCATTTCTACAGTTTTATTATATGTATAGATTTTCCGGCCCTAAAGCCTCTATTTATTAAAAAAAACTATCATCCTTATAATATTATTATTACCTGTGATTATTACTCACTTCATCCACTCTCCTCTTCAATAATTATGATCATGATAAATCATTATCATGCAAGTGTCTAAACGGTTTAGACACTTGCTATTGCATAATATACTATCATTTTGACATTTAAATAGTGTAATTTATCCGTAAAATATTACATTTTTTAACCTCACTTCTGAGTTACTATAATAATATTATTATTTTTAACATCTGGTTATAAAATATACAAAACAGGAAAAATTCAGGAAAGATAGTAAATTATTATGTTTTAAATAGTGATATAATAATATAGTGTCGGTAGGACCGTAAATGTCACCCATCTATTTTTAGTTGATATGGCACCTTTGGTCTTCTTGTGACACGAGGGTCGAGTCTTAGGCCCAATTTCACCAATGACTGTTAAAGCTAATGCTCAGATTAGTATCACCTTACCTCTTTCATTTTTCATATGAATGAAAGAGCAGACATGACATTTTAAGGCGACGCCTTGATAATTTGGCTGTAGCGATATCGATTGCTTTAGTTTATTGCTGAGAAAAATCTCAGCAATGACTAAAGCTAAGAAATTGAAGTTCATTGTCAGTTATCATCATGTCTTTGTCTTTGAATTACCCATAGCATAACACGATTGGTCAACTTTTATAACACAGAATAATCAATCAAAAAGACCTCAATTCTAATTTTGCCAATAGAGGAGGTTGCCTTTGGATCGAGGCTGAAGAGGTGACTCCTAGCCCCTTGATCCTGCGCTGGAAGAGGCTGGCGTCCCGGTCACTTCCCAGAGCCATTCAAGTTCATCGCGGGCTGGACTCCCACTTGGCTCCTGTTTTCGCCGGTGCCCTTGTTCCCCGCTAAACCAGGAGAGTGAAAGAACTTGCCAAAATCAGATCAGGAAAAAACAATTCCAAAATTTGTACATAGATTGGTTCAAGCTTACACTTGAATTTGCCCATAGCTTATATGAAATATATTTATGGTTTTTAAATTACGCGACAAAAACCATTTTGTCGCTTACGCCCTTTCCATTTCTTGCTGTTCCATTGCTTGTTTTCTATGAGAGGCCGGGCCGGCTTCTCATAGAAAACAAGCAATCTAAAACATACCCAACACGGTTTTTTACTTTAACGCGGCGTCACCTAAACAAGCTGTTAACACTAACAGACGTTGGTGAAATTGGGCCTAATGCTTCTAAATGACCAGTTTGTAAACATTTCGGTCTTGAGAAAGATATTTTTAGCATACTATACGATTTCTATTCGTCTTGTATATAATCCTCAAACTTCATCGATTATTATACAAACAATCAAAGACTATCCATACTTACTTTTAATATTATAAATGCTAAAGTTTGTTACCTCTTCACGTCCAAACCTTCAACTGATTTTGCAGAAAATTGGTATGGAAATATTTTGAGTCCCGGGAAAGGACATAGGCTACTTTTTATCCCGGAAAAATGTACGCTTCTAGCGCGATAAACGAGTTTAGGCGCAACGGAGTTGCGGGCATCATCTAGTTAAATTATAAGATAAATATGCAAAATAATCCTAGTACACGTGTAGAATCCATACTTCCAAGTTCCATACTAATATACTTGCTAATATTATAAACTCGAAAGTGTGTCTGTCGGTCTGTCTGTCTGTCTGTCTGTCTGTTACTTCTTCACGTTCTAACCGCTAATACGATTTTGCTCTAATTTGGTATGGAGATATTTTGAGTACCGGGAAAGGACATATTAGGAAACTTTTCATCCCGGAAAAATGTACGGTTCCCGTGCGATAAACGAATTATGGTGCAACGGAGTTGCAGGCATCAAGTAATTTAAATTATAATACGTATGTAATTCTTGGAAGTTGGAACGCATATTCACAGCATGAGTTTATGTTGTATGACGTGATCATTCAAATGTTCGAAGCGGTCATTTCACTTTGACCAACTTTAGAATCACAACTCTTCTTCATGGGATTTCCTGTCAAATTACTTACCCATTAATATCCACTTAATGATATTACTATTGTGGGAATAATGCGTAGAGGCCAAAGGAAGATCTTCCGACCGAGCGAGGTGGTATGCTCGGTCAGGCCGAAGCCCACTTGATACATTTCAGCTGTCGTATATATACCGCCGCGCTCAGAAAACTTCGATAGCGCGATGCAGGAATGTTAGGCGAATTGTGGGTACCGCCACATCACTCCTCCCCGAAGACCGGAGGTCGAATCTTGAAGCCTTGTCGCTTGAGTCGCCGTGCCAGTGAGAGTCCCAGTGAGTCGGAACTGTTGCAGTGAGTCCCAGTGAGTCGGAACTGTAAGCTGCTGCACGGGATCCAGTGAGTCGGATAAGCTGCCGTGCGAGGCCGATGCTACGTGCTGACCAGGAGAGATGTGCTCTGCTTGCTGACCGGTCGGTGTAGTGAGAAAGCCCGTTGATGCCGATGCGGAGTCGCCCAGGCCGCGGTACGTTGCGGCTAGTGGACGATGTACCCGATGAGGCGATGCTGGCTGGCGCGGTGCGGAGGGGCGGGGAGCGATGATGATGAAGGAGGCGTGTTCTGTCGAGGGTCACCAATGTGGGAATAATGCGTAGAGGCCAAAGGAAGATCTTCCGACCGAGCGAGGTGGTATGCTCGGTCAGGCCGAAGCCCACTTGATACATTTCAGCTGTCGTATATATACCGCCGCGCTCAGAAAACTTCGATAGCGCGATGCAGGAATGTTAGGCGAATTGTGGGTACCGCCACACTATGATAAAGTCCGAACGGCGAATCGGTCGAAAATTACGAAAGTACAAAATTATGTGCTTCGTTAATTTTATTCCATGTAAAGTAGGCAAAAATACTATCATTATATCGAAGATGATGAAAAATAAGAACTATAATAACCGAATTATTATTAAGGAAACTTAGGGAAAATGGAATTGTCGAGTCTGTGTTAAATAATAAAGATAATTTTCCTGTTTGTACAAAAAATTTAGAAATGACTGGTTTAGACCATAAAATTATCCACGTAGGGGAGAGGGGGGCTAGATTTAACAGGGGTAAGTATTAACAAGCCTATAATTACTAAATTAAATGACGATACGGTAAGACGTTCAATGTTATAAGTTCGGGCGACGTCGGCGAACGATGCAAAAATACAGGTATTCGAACATTTTTACGTTTCGAATTTTTTGATTCATGCTTTTATTATTTGGTTTTGCGATTGTAGATTTTATATAATTAATGGTTATTTAGTTGTTAATTACTATTCCGTGTTATTTTATTAAATATACCTATCGTTTTTTTTTTTTAATAATTAGTTATATCCAAAAAGGTCCTCGGGGGCTAGTTTTAACAAAAGGAACGGGGTAAGTATTAACCTGTTAATATTTGGTATTACAAGCCAGTTGGAGCTGCCACAACTGCCGAAAGAGGTACGTCGACCACTCTGGCGGCAGCAGTACACGCTATCGGCAACACCATACCACCGATGTTCATATATCCGAGGATCAGATTCAATTTTTGTTGCAAGCGGTCCACCAGAATCCATAGGGACTGGAAACAGCTCAGGGTGGATGACAGAAAAGGAAATTTATGTTATTTGAGAGAAGTTTTTATTGTTATTTAAGATTTGTATGTCAAAAAATAAATAAATTACCATTTTAATATTATTTTGCTTTTTACTTCAATGGTTAAATGAAATTCTGACAAGTTTTGCTAGCGTTAATACTTACCCCGTCACTGTTAATATTTGCCCCCGAAACGGGGCAAGTATTAACCGCTGACTTTTTTCAAAAAAATGCGTCTCCCTTCGAATCCAAGTATTTTGGATTAATTTTTAGCTTAGTATATGCAAGCCATATAAATTTCCGTTACTCGGGTATAAAAATAATAACATAAAGTTTTCGAATTAAGAAGATAAATGACAATATATAAATTCTGTTAGAACTAGCCCCCCTCTCCCCTATGTAGAAAAATAAAATGAAAACACTATAGTACGGGAGCCCTAGAACAATTTTTTTTGTGATTACTGACAAGCTAATTTTTTGTGAGTAGCTACATTTTGATAAGACGAACAACATTTTTATTTTCGAAAAATCTCGAAAGTGGTAGCTAACAGAGATAGAAAGGATTTCATACTTTGACTTGATGGTCCTAAACTATGGATTGTTTTATTTGTGTTGTTACAGTAGTCAACCAAGTTTTGTTGATTACAGAACCCTAAAACGGAACCCTAACCAGCAGATATTTTGTATATTGGTAGGTTAATAGTTACATAATTTAAGAGTAACCTTGTCCTATAAATAAAACAATCCATATTTTAAGACCATCAAGTCAAAGTATAAAATCCTTTCTATCTCTGTTAGCTACCACTAGAAATTTTTGAAAATAAAAATGTTATTCGTCTAATCAAAATGTAGCTACTGACAAAAAAATTTGCTTGTTAGTAATCACAAAAAAAAATTGTTCTAGGGCTCCCGTACTACTATATAGTTAGGTAATATAATTTATATGGCTGAATTTGCATTTGGCGAATCACACGCACGCATGAGATGATTTTTTTCTATTTGTATCAATAACTTGTTAGCAAATAATTTTCATATTTAAAAAAAAATAACGGACATGAAGTGTTCGAATGATATGGAACTGTTCGAACAACAAAATTAGTTCCACAGTTGACAATGGGGTTGCACAAATATAGAGTTAAGGCAAAACAGTTTTTTCGTCGACTTTCGTTTTTATTTTAATTTCCTATGCGCCTTATGACTAGACTCAATTCTTTTCTTGTCACAACAATAACTTAAACAATTATTGTTTCAAGCGACAAATTGTTCGAAAATAAATTGTAGCATAGAAAATGAAAGTAACAGAAAGCCCTTTATGTTATTTCAAAGGGTCGCCACGAAAAAAAATGCTTCTACAACTGCTCAAAACGGGTGCAATTGTGTTGGCTTGTGTCATAAATATTAATTGAATTTTAAGAATTTTCTGAAAAAAAGACCATTTCATTTCGAAAAACATTTGTCATAATTTGTGTGATAACTGTATAAGATGCTACCTTTTTTTTAGCATAATACCTGTAACTATAAGTATTTATAACGATTACAATATGTTTGATATCAGAATGACTGAGATTAATACAAAAACACTATTTCATACTCCTCATTTTAAGATTTAAATCATTTATTATTCTATTTTGGTAGACGCTATTTGAAACAGTTAAAACTTTCGCTGGTTTATTTTAAGACATTGTATCATAGATCTACAGGTAATAGCGTTAAATTATAGCATTTAAAGATTAATGGTCAGGTTACACCTTCCCAGAAAAACTATTTCCGACTAATATAAGCTATTAAACTAGATTACAGGTATCACAGCTTTTGGCCTAACTAACGTTAGGCTAAATTCAAAAATTTGAATTTTGAATTTCAAATGCAGCTATGGTAAAATGGTAATAGTAGAGCCATGGCCTGCTTGGCGTGATGTGCCATTCTGAGGTGATTCCCTATTACTATTAATTGTTGTATCTAGGTCAGATTGGGGTGCCTGATGATGGTTCACGTTGGACGACATGAGTTGACTCCCGTGGCTTTACACGTGTGAGAATCGTCTCATACGTTTATAACTGCCTCTCAAACATTTATTCCACAACGAAGGTTTGATGCATAAAGAAAATAGTGCCTTTGAAATATTCCAATGGTAAATTTACATTGACTTCAGATTTCTTTTAAAACCTTATTTTTATAGATTTACATAATTTTATGGATACAGGATAAGGACGAAGGATATCTAAAGTCACCATTGTAATGCTGATGTACGTAGGTAAATGTTAAAATGAGATTGCGCTAATTTATTTAAACTGGCATTTTCGGTGTCAAATTTTACTTCAGTCTAAGACCTAAGCCCTTAGTCTGCATATTTGAACAAAAAAAATACAGAGACTTAGGACTTAGGAGGCAAAAACTAAAAAAAGATATATCCTCCAATGGGCTAATCGAAACTTTTACCAACTGATAGGTAATTACTTTTTTAATTGATCGAAAAGTGTGGTTCTATTAGATTTAAGAAAATTTGAGCGTCTAAAACGATGCCAGTATGTAAATAAACAAAGCGGAAGAATAAGTTTGGTGAATGTTCGACTGTGTAGAACCTTACTTACCCACTGAAAAAATGGAACATTTCACAAAACATTATCTTTGTGCATAATTCTGTTTCTAAGTCATGTAGAGTACAAGTTATACTTCCTTTTGTTAGAATCGATATGAGGTAGCAGGTACAGTTAGTTAGTGATGCGACATTGAGTCGTCCTGGCATTCACTGATAGTGCGCAGGCGCACGTGATATGAATTTTGACGAACCTTCGTGAGAACTGGAGGACTAAGTTATGTGGTGGTATATTTTCCATGTTTTAAGCTAATTTGCCTTCAAAAACCGATACTAGTACTTTGTTTATTAAAATTATGAGGTATTGACGTCATGGATACTATCATGTGGAATAATATTATAGATGGATAGTGGATACAGATTTTTTTTTACCAAAAAAGATTTTACTTAAATTTTTCAATTTTATTTCTTATGCGAGTACTTTTCAGCGAAAATTAACTTTTTTATTTCCACCAATTGTCTGCCTGATTATTATTATTGATATTATTTATGTTAAAATGAAGGTATTTAATTACTAGCTGTCCCGGTGAACTTCGTGTCACTTAAAAACCTTCCCTGGACTTCCAGGATTGCTTTAAGACCAACATTAGCCAAATCGGTTTAGCCATATTGAATGTCAAATGTGAGTATATTGAAAATTATATATTGAAAATTATACCCTATACAGGGCTCCCAATCTTTTTCAGCCTGTGGCGCAGTTACACGTCACAATATCCGGTTTTGGATAAGGATGGAGGGTCGACTCACGGCGCCCCTCTTGCTTTTCCAAACTTTGGAAACCCCTGCCCTATGACATACATTTTAATCAGGAAAAAATTAACATGCCCTGCACTATAAACAGCTTATTTCAGTAAAAACGATGTTTTGAGACCATACTTGACAAGCATTTATATTTTTATGTGTCTAGGATCACAGAGTATAAGAATATAGGCGTTTGAACAGAGATAACGACATTATTGAAAACTCAAAAATATATTTAATTGACACTGTAAGCTTGATCTAATGAAATTAAATGGTTAGCTCAAATGACTTTGTAACTGTTGGTGCTGTTGCTCTGTAATTGTATATTTTTACTCTAATTCTGCTCGTTTTCGCGATAGTGTTAAGTAGTTGTAGTAAGGCAGTCCATCCCTTAAGGTTTAGCCCTGAGGAATATGCGTTAGGAATTTTTGTCCTAAGATATGTCCTAAGAGTTTAAGGATTGGTAAAAACAGACATATAAGACTTTTAAATGATAGCTGGAAATGCGTGATTGATACAGACAGAAATCTGTCATAATGCTGCAGCTCATGCTACAAAATAGTGCCTCTAAGACTCGCACATTACTCATTTCCTGCCGAGAATCTTCGCGAAATGAGCTATCTTCGCGAAATGAGCTATTACAGCAGCGGTACAGACTTAAGCGGTTTCATCGTTTATATCCAATCTCATATATTTTGTGTGATTTACAGCAGCTAAAAGCCCGCGGCTTTGCTCGCATTAGAGGTAGTTTATGTGTGTCATATATATTTAAGAGCTAAGTGATTTTGGATGGCCGATGGGCCGTACTTAGAGGAGCAATTATTATGGCATATTATATTATGCTTATATGTTTAATATCCTTTTCATAAGTCATGCAATTACGCTGTCAAAAAATATAAATTAACAACTTTTTTACTCACATGCTTCAATGATTTTAATAGTTTGGCTGAAAGCAGCGTTGCCAGACGTCCCAATTTTGGCGGAACCGTTTTTTTCCCGATGTCCCGCTTTTCGGGGAAAGCCCGAATGTACGTGCAGCGTGCTGAGAAAGAAAGGTGCGTAATGAAGATAAGAGTGTGGGAGGTAGAGGGGTGGATTTTATTTGGCTACTTTTGCTATCTGTTGTTACGTAAACGTTATTTTAACGCAAATGAAAAGATAAATATTCAAAAAACTTCGACTTGAATGTACTAATCTTTGATAGGACATAATATTTTCAATTTCTCAACTGACCCATAGCAGATCGCGGTGCAACTACGTTTAATCGGATAATGTTACCAGTTGTACCCAGACAACAGATCGTAACTAATATATTGACTTGATACAACGCAACCAAAAAGTTAACAATTTACCTATGAATCGATTATCCTATTGGTCCTACTCTTCGATTTCTGAGAAATAAAACCCAAAAGGTACACTTGGTGTGTTAGTGGGTTATACATACCCCATGCAACAGAGAAAATACAAATTTTTGCTGAGGGCACGTCATCCTCTCATATGGGGCAAGGTTAGTGTTCTGTTAATTGTACAAACCTCCGTATAACAAAGAGACGCGAAGCCATGGCCTTACAGACCCACACGGTCTACATTCCATTTTAATTCTGAAAGAACCTTTGTTACATCGACATACGGATCACTTGTAGGAACTCCGAGGTAAAATAAAAGAGAATGGATTATATTTAAGCAGAGAGCCGCCTGCCCGGGGTCACGTGCGCAAGGGCAGGAATATTATTCAAAAGTAAAAATATTAAGAAGGCAAGGCTCCGATGTTGGCAAATATGAATACAGACTCGCGGAGGCGTTAACCATTCATCTTGTATTGACGTAACTTTGGATAAATTGACTTACGAGTTTAGTAAGAAGTTCCGAAAATGATAGCCATATCAGTATTTTAATTGTATCTTACATGTAACTCTACTGCTACAGTAACTACATTTTTAATATATGCAATATGTTGCATACTTTATGACAATTACATAACCCATGCTAGTTGCTACCTAAGGAATATAAAGGTCAGCGCAGACAGAACGGAGCATAATATCATATAAAATCCTCTCAGCTGCGTTCCGTTGACCGTTCTGTTTGTGCTGAGTGCTGACTCTAAGGCTTCTTACAGACGAACGGTACGTGTTGACGGCACGTGTCGGCGGCAGTCGATGGCAGTCGGCGGCACGTATCGGCGGCAGTCGACGGCAGTCGGCGGCACGTGTCGGCGGCAGTCGGCGGCAGTCGACGGCAGCTGACGGCAGCCGTTGACAGTTTATGACGCTTGCAGGGGGCCTACCACGACCTTTCCTAAAACTATCATGTTTCCAGAACACTTTGTTGTAAGATTGCAATAACATTACCGTACTCACTTTTTAAATATATTTTTACTAGAAAACAGTAAAAAATGCAAAAAATTGTTAAATCCGCTGTGAAATATCAACTTTTTTAAGATCGCTAGCTTGACGTAAAAGTAATAAATGTTTATATCTGTCAAACGGTGTCGCTTAGTAGTCGAGGTGGTGGTAGACCCCCAGTTGTGACGTACCACCGTAAGGTAAGCATCCACAGGTCGGTATAGTACGCAACGGACGCCACGCATCAAACGGACATTTTTTTCACAGTACGTCCGCTGAATCGGCAGTGTACGGATGCTCAATGAACAGACTAGCCTAGTAAATGAATGCTCAAAAGGGGGGTGTGGATGGAAAAGTCGAAAGCAGAAATTTTGGATTAGGAACTTTGTTTGGACTAATTTGAAGATAAACATACTGGCTAGCCGGTAATCCGTACGCTGCCGATGCAGTGGACGTACTGTAAAAAAATATCCGTTTGATGCAAAACGTCCGTTGCGTACGATACCGACCTGTGGACGCTTACCTTTACGCGTTACGTCACAACTGCAAGCGTGATAAACTGTCGACGGCTGTCGTTGACTGCCGCCGACACGTGCCGCCGACTGCCGCCGACACGTGCCGTCGTCTGCCGTCGACTGCCGCCGACGCGTGCCGCCGACACGTGCCGTTCGTCTGTAAGCGCTCTAAGAATATTGCCGCACTTTTTTGGATTCGCACATCTAAACCTATGGCAGAACAAAAAGGAAAAGTTTGTAAATAAAACCAAAACAGTTAGTCGTTTTTTTTCTTTCTCCGGAAAATACTACAGTAAGGAAGTATTGGTACTTCAATGACGATGTACTATCAAAAGCTATGGTTCCGCCATTGATGGTAACAAAATAAAATCACATTGATATTAATACTGGCATTTCCAACATTTCCAACAGCTCAATTCCACGTCGGGAAATATATTGAAAATCATAGTGCACTTAGAGCTCGTCACAGAGTTGACTATTTCGGAATGTAGGATGGCGGCGCGTTAGTTTCCACGTAATCGCTGATTGACGATACCGTTGTGCAGCTGTCGCAATCCACCGCCATCTTGGGTTTCCCGGCTGAGAAAAACTACCTAATTAAAAATAATGCTCATAAGAAGAGACTATTTCTAGAACTGACATAATTTTCAGTTTTTTAGTTTTTCATTTTATTTTTTTCAGCATAACAGCTCACTTGAGTTTTAACAGGTCGCCTCGTATTTTGTTTTAAATATTTGGAACTAGATGTTCCGCGTGGCTTCGCCCGCAATATTTGGGAACTTTACGTAAACCGTACGTTTTTCCGCAAAAATAGCCTATGTTCCTTCACGTGGTCTATTCTTCATGTGTGCGAAATAACATAAAAATTGCTCCAATAGTTCTTAAGATAGTAAGCAATTTCATATAATTTCCCCCGTTTTTTTCCACATTTTCCTCAATTTCTTCGCTCCTATTAGTGTTAGCGTGATAAAATATAGCCATATTGTAGTAAAAGTTACAAAAAATCTATCCATTTAGTGTTAAAGTGTTAAAAGCGAGTAGTAAACAGGAAAATAAATTGAACGCAAGAAAAGAATGGTACAAAGTGCAACATCATACCAAATCGTTACATGGGTACGTTACTTTTAAATGGTAAATGATTCACCAGGAAAAATAACACGTACTTTACCAAATTCTGCGTCCAGTATTCTAACCGTCTATAACTTAATACTAAAGGGGTTTACAGTATTTAATGTACCTACATATTTCTTTTTAAATTAGAACAATATATTATATTTTTTTAAATTGCGCTGCTTCCTTGTTACTTCAAGGTAGCGCAATTTAGCGAAAATTCCGCCAGAGCGGCAAGTTGTTCCGGTAGATTACAGATTCTATTTCTAGAAAATGTTGGCGAGTGGCGACAGCTTGTGCTAACGGGTTTCTTACAAGTCTTACAGTGTTTTTAATTAAAGTTTATGCTATAGGCTTATAGTGTTCTTTGAAAGATTACTGTAATAATATTATATGTATTTCTTACATAACATTATGGTTTTCTCAAAGATTGTTTTTCATTTTGTCAAAATCATCGGACAAAATGAATTGATTTAATGGTCTATTAAAAAACTAAACCTTTTACTAAAATTTTATAAAAATATACGTGAGAATCATATTAATTATTTTTAATTTTGCAGTGTCTCGACATTATACTTTTGTATTGTGACTATTATAAATAAGAACGATCGATCAATGATGCAATATTATGTGCAGAACTGTTATAAAGAGCCGGGCGGGTGTTGAGGAGTTTGCGACCACCGTCGCTAGCGGCGCGGCGGCGCGGCGTGCGCGGGCGCAGCTAACGGTCGGCACGTAAGCGTTATGTCACTCGGCCTTGGCCTAGCGCTCGCGCAAACCGGCTCGCGATATACAGTTAAAACTTCAATGACAATGTTAATTGTGTTATTATACCTAATTCCGCGTATTTATAAACAAACCACGTCGCCGGCCTCAGCGACTGATCTGCGATAACTCTACCCGATGGCGGTGTGGGCCGCGGACCTTTGTTTCTATATCTACGCGTAATTTTTAACTGACTTCCAAAAAAGGAGGAAGCATACATAATGCTGTATTTTTTATTTACTTAACTTCTTCACGCTAACTACGTGTTAGCTATGCCATTAAAAACAAGTCGTATCATTATCATGATAAAAAAAATTGTTAACGTTTACGTAATATTATGTGTTACGCTCAAAGATAACTCACAGTAAAACAGCCACCACGTGAAACGCATGTTATGGTTCTAATGAATACGGCCAAGGCGTGTTGTGGCTATCACAGAACGACCAAAATATAGCGAAATTATATAAGTATTTAATGTTAACAAAGACGTTATGCAGTGATTTTATAAAAAAAAGACGGGTTGCACTCCGGAATTCCGACAGAAGTAAAAACTTGATTATTAACGTTGTGCATTATTTTTTTTAACCAATTTTTTATGAAAATCGATTTTAAAAAAATCGATTTTTTAAATTAATCGAAACCCTAACAATCGATTAAATTTTTAACCCATTTTTTATGAAAATCGATTTTTAAAAAATCGATTTTTTTAATTAATCGAAACCCTTACAATCGATTAAAAAATATCGACAATCGAAAAAAAACAATCGATATAGCATGTCAGCTACGACATGAATTTCGCTATTTGGTCGTTCTGTTATTGCCACAACGCGTCGTGGCCGTTTTCATTAGAGCCACAATACGAATTTCGCGTTGTGGCTGTTTTACTGTGACCACAACGCGATGCGAACTATTTTCCGCTCAATAAGCGTTTTCGGTCAGTCGCGGTTCCAGCCATAAACGCGTGAGGCCGTGTCGAAGCTAAAAAAGGATTCATTTTCGTGTATTTAAATAAATTACTGTATTTCACGTATCACAAATGTAATTTATGTTTTCAACCCACTTGCAATTACAAAAAGTACACACTTGCAATAATGCCACAATGATCTTACATGTTGTCTCAGAATACAGAACAAACTCTGTATTCTGAGCATGTTGTCTAATTTTGTTATTACTTAAAACGGCGTCACGCTGCGGAAGTAAATTGATGATGATAGTTAATATGAAACGTTTAAAATTCTAAATAATGTTTTACGTCTCTCGTGTCTAATATAATACACCAAACCCTCGGTAAACAAGGTGACCCAATGACAAATCAATCGGTCACCACTCACCCTATCCCGAATACTGTAAATATTAATCTATATATATATAATGATAAACCTTTGTTAGTCTCACTGAAACTCAAGACGGCTGACGGTGATTTGGCTAATTTTAGTCTTCAAATATTCGTTTAAAGTCCAGGGAAGTTTTATATGTTAGGAGAAACTGATACGAAGTTCATCTAGAATTTGATATGTGTCGCTTTTTCCATTTTTGTAAATAGATAATTTTCTAAGAAGACATTAACATCTAACTTAACAAGTGCAAAAATTGTTATGATTTCCTGTTATTGAACATTATTTTAAGAATTATGTATGTCTTGCTCTACATAATTTTATTATCCTAATAATAATTAAGTTTGTAAATGTCTGCGTACAAGGAAAACGGTAACAGTTCCATTACACTATTCTACGAAACATAGTACCTAACTATGTACAACGACTTTAGATGGTTATTTTGAATGTACGCTTATATTATAGATCTACCAGAATCTGATGGCAAAAAGTGAGATAAGAAATTGACTCTAGCAATACCGGGGCATTGGAATAAAACATTTTGAATTTTGATCCTTTTTTTCTTATAGCGGCTGATTCTGTGTGTGAAACATGCAATTAAAAAAATTTATCCAATGAAAATCTGCCATCAAAATTTGCCATCAGATCCTGGTAGTCCTATAGTAATATTTAATTACATATGTTGGGATAATTAAAAAATAATAACAATCACATAATATAATATCAAAATATAATATTATATCTGAATATTGATGGTATGTTACATGATAAACAGTATTTTTTTTGCGACAAAACAGGAAGTCTACACTAGTCAATTTGTGGCAATAATCTCCAATACGAGTACATAAAGCAATAATTATTTGCTTTCATCAAAATAGAACTAAAACTTTGAAGTTACATATTTATAGACTTTTTGAGCGCGTTGACAGCTACGAAACCCTACTTAGATATCTCCTGTTCTTGTTATGTTTAATAAAACGAGTTATAGTCAATAGTCAATTGCTTTAACAACTAAACAAAATTACCCATCGACAATGTAAATGGCAAACACTTATTCTGCTGAGTGCAGGCGACTGGCGAGTGCGAGTACGTTTGGACCTTACCTCGGGGCTATACGAGAGTGATCTTTATGTGCTTGATACGAAGGCCCTGTTAGAGGCGAGGTAACTTTGAACGGTCTGTAATATCTGTTTTTACCGACCGGCTCGCATCCTGTTTGTCCCGTGCCAGGAACAGGTATAGCAACTCGCACTAGCTGCCGCGGCAGCCCGACTCGTACCAGTATCGGCTGGATAATTAAAAGTGCATGAAACAAAACCACGACGAATATTAAAAAAATACACAACCGAATATAGAACCTTCTGCTTTTTGGAAGTCGGTTAAAAAGTAGTAATATATAAGTACACTAGCTGTCCCGGTGAACTTCGTGTCACTTTAAAACCTTCCCTGGACTTCTACGAATATTTTAAGACTAAAATTAGCCCAATCCGTTCAGCCGTTTTCGAGTTTTTTTTTTAATGAAATAAGGGGCAAACGAGCAAACGGGTCACATGATGGAAAGCAACTTTCGTCGCCCATGGACACTCGCAGCATCAGAAGAGCCGCAGGTGCGTTGCCGGCCTTTTAAGAGGGAATAGGGAAATAGGGGAGGGTAGGGCCGTAGGGATGGGAAGGGAAGGGAATAGGGTAGGGGATTGGGCCTCCGGTAAACTCACTCACTCGGCGAAACACAGCGCAAGCGCGACGAACACATTTGAAAATCCATTTTTATATATAAGATAGATTAATCATTGGTCTTCGCGCCAAGACCAATGATTAATCTTTGTATAAGTAATATAACAGCTGCGTCTTACTGCTTACAGAATCGTGCAGACTAGCCAATCGATCAACATTTCTGGCAAGTTAGTCCAATGTATTTTTTACAAAACTCTTCGTTTTTAACGCATTGCGTTTGTAATGCTAAATAAAACAATCTATTAAGAAGTCATTTAGATGTAAGATGGGCAAATACAAAATATTCAGTGTGAAATTAAATACAAAACTACTTTATACGTTTCTTAATTTTACTTTCAAGATACAATGCGATACTGCAAAGAGTGCAAAGTGCGAATCACATGATAACGCAATAGAGTTCATGTCTCACAAAAGTCAAGACACAATATTATGTTAGCATGAAAATGTAACGCTCTAATGGAAGAGCTCGACGGAAGTCCACAAACGCGTCACGACGGAGCTAAGTGTGCTAAATCTTACGGCTGGTGCGAGAATATCGTGATCAAGCAATGAAATACCACACAGAGGTGGGTCAACTATGTATGCTTTGGGCATGTCCACCCGCTACCCCCACCAACCATACACAACATATAACAAATTTTTCGATCGTGTTAAGGCTTAATTTTAATGGAACCGACTGGAAGCGTCAATTTCGCGTCATGACGCGGGAATTAGCGTCGGAGAATTCTCGAAAATTCGGCGGAAAACGCGCGTCCAATTTTTGGCTCGTACTTAAACTGTGTGTTATACTGTTGATATTAACCCGGCGTCTGCCTGGTAGAAAATAGGAACGACAACTGCATGGTGGGTCATAATTACCTGGATTTTAAATCGTTGTTAATTTTTACTATTTCAACGATATTTAAAGCAAATTTATATTTAACTTAAAGAATAGTACTTAGTTTATAATATTTTGAAGATACACAAAAAAAAAAAGTAATATAATGATCGTTTTTTCCTATTTAAAAAGATAGTGTAAAATTTACAACTAAAAAACTAACATCTCGAAATTTATTAATAAGTAAACAAAAAGTGACTATTCCACACTTTGTATTTCACTTTTCAGAATGACAAACGTTAGACCTTAAAATAAGTATACGTAAAAATGATAATGAATCTTAGGTTTAGTCACTATGAGCCCTGTCATCCGCGCAAACGCCACAGAAAGAAATGCCATGTTCAGGGCAGATGAAATTTTTGGATCTTGAGAGATATGGGTAGTATTCTTGTCTTTTATAGCGGGAAATATTATCTGGCATCGCTTACGAAAACTAGAAACTTTGACAGGAAGCTCTTCTGGTGTTTTTCCTGTAAACTACCTTACCTCCTTTGCACATACTCTTATTACATGGACTACATCCATGTACGAGCCCTTAAGTGGTTATTTATAAGATCAAACGCAAAAATAATGTAATATATAGAGTAATATACATTTTGTCACCTGTCAGTACAAATAAATAAACGAAATAATCAAATAATTAACTCAACGTTACTGGCACGAAATGGCATCATTGAATGCATAGTTGGGTCATATGGACTCTTTTGTATGTTTGACCACGTTTATCATCCAGTCCAGACGCACACCATCTTAGCTCACATAAGAAATTAAGGGGGCAGGGCTTTAACTGCAGCTACTGATGAGTGTGGCAACGTTACACTATTATTTTCTCAAAATACACGCATTTGAAAACATCACGGGTCTTTATGACCCAACCTGGCAGTCGCCGGGTTAAAGTTCAATGTGCAGTTTCGTTGCAAAAAATCCATTAAACACAGTTTTTGACAGTTTAATATGTACTAGTTAATGTCGACTTGACACATAAAAGAAATATCGTAGGTCGGCCATTTCCCTACGAATCAGTTTATCTGAATGCCATAGGAATTACGGATTTCGGAGTGGCTGATGACTTCATATAGATCTGTCAGCTGGGCAAAAAGTATAAACCGTAAATTTTTCGCAATAAAAAGTACGCTATATGCTTCCTCGTGATTTGCGTTTTATGTTTGCGTAAATTTCATCAGAATCAATTCAGTAGTTTCTAAGCCTAATTGACGTAAACAGCAAACAAAAAGTTCCTGTTTACAATATCAGCATGGATACAGTTTCAGTTACGTCCCTGTCAACAACTTGGTCGTGCTGGCGGTAAGAAAAGCCTTAGAAGGAAGTACTTCAAATGAATAAAATAAATATTAAAAAAAAACTAGAAGTTGCAATTAAATTATAACTAGTTGAAATAATTATTCAATTTCAACTTCTCGTTATTTAGCACTAGTGCTGCAGCATGCCGAGAATAAAACCGGGGTCAACGTACTCCATACTTTTTAATAATGTATTCATAATTCCTAACTCGGAATAATTTAACATTATAATCTCGAGCTACGTGTAATCTGAAGTTGCGCAAGAATTTTTTGCCCGAAACAATTATTAATAACAGAATCATTGTTGTTATCGTATTATTTTTAATTCAAATCAAAATTCAAAAATGTCTCTAGAAGCGCACAAATTTGTGAAAATGTGACAAAGTGAATGTGCTGGTGGAGGTCAACAATCTGGCAGTAGGTCGGCGTGAGGCGGGCGGCGGTGCGGCGCGGGGGGCGGAAACCAGCGCTCCTGGCTTTTCCACCATGATCTGCGACTTTACACTCCAAAATATATTTTTTAGATATCTTTAACTATATATAGGTATATAAAACTCAAGGGTGACTGACTGACATGGTGATCTATCAACGCACAGCCCAAACCACCGGACCGATCGGGCTGAAATTTGGCATGCAGGTAGATGATAATATGACGTAGGCATCCGTGAAGAAAGGATTTTGATCAATTCTACCTCCAAGGGGTTAAATTGGGGATGAAACTTTGTAGAAAAAATAAAAAAAGATGGGTTGCACTCTGGGAGTGCCGGCAGAAGTGAAAACTTGATTATTAACGTTGTGCATTATTTTTTCAACTCATTTTTTATGAAAATCGATTAAAAAAAAAAAAAAAACGATCGTTTTAATTAAATAATCGAAACCCTTACAATCGATTAAAAAATATCGACAATCGAAAAAAAAAGCTGCTGTCAGACAGACTGTCAGACACTTCTCGCGACAGTTGTTTTGCAGGTGGAAACGCGGCCTTAATCAGCGCATCTGCTAAAGAACTCATTTCCCCGACTGTACATTTCTGCTAAACAACTCATTTCCCCGACTGTACATTTTTGAAAACAACTCATTTCCCCGACTGTACATTTCTGCTAAACAACTCATTTCCCTGACTGTCCATTTCTGCTTAGCACAATTTTCCCCGACTGTACATTTCTGCTAAACAACTCATTTCCCCGACTGTACATTTCTGCTAAATAACTCATTTCCCCGACTGTACATTTCTGCTAAACAACTCATTTCCCCGACTGTACATTTCTGCTAAACAGCTCATTTCCCCGACTGTACATTTCTGCTAAACAACTCATTTCCCCGACTGTACATTTCTGCTTAGCACAATTTTCCCCGACTGTACATTTCTGCTAAACAACTCATTTCCCCGACTGTACATTTCTGCTAGACAACTCATTTCCCCGACTGTACATTTCCGCTAAACAACTAATTTCCCCGACTGTACATTTCTGCTAAACAACTCATTTCCCCGACTGTACATTTCTGCTTAGCACAATTTTCCCCGACTGTACATTTCTGCTAAACAACTCATTTCCCCGACTGTACATTTCTGCTAAACAACTCATTTCCCCGACTGTACATTTCTGCTAAACAACTCATTTCCCCGACTGTACATTTCTGCTAAACAACTCATTTCCCCGACTGTACATTTCTGCTTAGCACAATTTTCCCCGACTGTACATTTCTGCTTAACAACTCATTTCCCCGACTGTACATTTCTGCTAAACAACTCATTTCCTCGACTGTACATTTCTGCTAAACAACTCATTTCCCCGACTGTACATTTCTGCTAAACAACTAATTTCCCCGCTGTACATTTCTGCTAAGCAACTCATTTCCCCGACTGTACATTTCTGCTTAGCACACGACTGTACATTTCTGCTAAACAACTCATTTCCCCGACTGTACATTTCTGCTAAACAACTCATTTCCCCGACTGTACATTTCTGCTAAACAACTCATTTCCCCGACTGTACATTTCTGCTAAACAACTCATTTCCCCGACTGTACATTTCTGCTAAACAACTCACTTCCCCGACTGTACATTTCTGCTAAACAACTCATTTCCCCGACGGTACATTTCTGTTAAACAACTCATTTCCCCGACTGTACATTTCTGCTTAGCACAATTTTCCCCGACTGTACATTTCTGCTAAACAACTCATTTCCCCGACTGTACATTTCTGCTAAACAACTCATTTCCCCGACTGTACATTTCGTTCGAGTTAGAGTTCGAGTTCGACACAAAACACTACTCTCCAACCGTCTTACGCGTTTCGTATGGTTTTTCGATCAACACGAAAATCTGGCGCGAGTTTCACAGTTTTTACCCATCCCACAAAAGTGCTCAACGCCGCTTAAGAAGTTTTCACTTCAAAACTAAATAAAATAAAAATAACTGCATTTTAAAAAAGATATAAAACCGACTTCAAAATTATACGTAATTGAGAATTAAAACTCCCTATCTCCAAAACTTGCACTGTTCCCTAAGTTGAACAATACATAGTACAACAAAAAAAGAATTACTGAAATCGGGCTTGTAGTTCCGGAGATATGCGAACACAAACATAAAAACATACATACATACATACATTATACATACATACCTACATATACACTTTTGAAATTTGGCACATTTGTTCAGACGCTTATATATAGACTAACATATACAAAAACTGGGCAGTTCTGGAAATATTACATATTGTATACGCGTCGAATTGATAACCTCCTTTTTTGAAGTCGGTTAAAAATAAAATAAAAATAAAATTACTTTGCTTTGAGCTCTGATACTGGTGGATCCATTAAGGAAGAAACTCGCCAGTGATATAGGTCAAAGCAGAGGGAAAGACATAGGCATCAAAACGTTTGTTGCTAGGTACTAGAAGTTGAAACAGATTATGAACTTTATTGACTGATTTAATTTAATTATGTAATAATTTGGCAAGAAATTTTGAGAAGTTTTAAAACGAAACTAGAAGCAGGTAATCTGTATCAGTTTTAGTAGTGAAGATGTTGGTGATGAGCATAAGTCATACCTTTATAATATCTAATTTATGCAAATGATATTTTCATGCCAAGAAAAACATGAAAATTAATTACCTCAAAGTTTAAAATACATATTACTATTTCTTAGATTTGAGATTTAAAAGAATCAGACGGTAAATGAGGCAGTATGAGCCAAGTACTCAATTCTTATTCCCCGAATTTTGATCCTCAAGCCTTTCCTATCAAGAGCATGAGAATCAAACGGATACGTTTAACAGTAATACTTTTATCCCATATTAAAATTATCCCAAATATCTCAATCCGTTCTACAACGAATGTAGCACAACCAAAAATAAATTTAAATACTAAAACATTTACATAACCACTTATACCTACTTTACAAAATAACAGTATAATAAAGTCGCGAGGCAGCGCGAGCATGTCCTCGCGACCTGATTAGCTCGTTATCCGAAATTAAATGGCAAACTTAGGTAGTTTGCCATTTAATTTCTGTGAGAATATCCTCTGGTAAATTAATGTGCTCAAGTAGAGGACAAACCAGGGCGTTCACTCCAAACTTATTTGCATTTCAAAATTAACAACTACGAGTATTTTAATGAACGTACTTAAATGAATATAAATAGACGAACTTATTATAACCTTCTCCTTTTTTGGAAGCCGGTTAAAATTAACGTGTAACTCTATTCCTTTTAGGTGCCCATACCTGATTAAAAAAATACAGTTTAATAATTTCACATCCTTCTCTCTTTTATTTTTAATGAGCGATTCCGCCGCTACGTCGCGAAATCACAAAATTATCGTAACCGATCGATATCGAATCGATGATCTCGCGTTGTAGCGGCCTTACCGGTCATTCGCGCGGACGCATATTAATCAAGCCTTAGGTATGATGAATATTATGACTCTCCCAGCCACAAGACAAGTAAATTTTTTCATAATATATGCTATTTAATATTTTATATGAAGTTTAGCCACATTAAATTGCAAATCGCGTGAGTTGTACTGTAACTGCTGGACACTTTAATTTATATTATAACAATAACTAGATGACGCCCGCAACTCCGTTGCGCCAAAATTCGTTTATCGCGCGGGAACTGTACATTTTTCCGGGACAAAAAGTATCCTATGTCCCTTCCCGGGACTCAAAGTATCTCCATGCCAAATTTCAGCAAAATCGGTTCAGCGGTTGGGGCGTGAAGAGGTAACAGACAGACAGACAGACAGACACACTTTCGCATTAATTATAATATTAGTATGTAAGTATATGGATTAAGCTTTTCAAATGATCAAAAAATTTCATATTCACATCCATAATGACTCTATGGGTCGATAAATAATAACTACATATATGAACTACACTCTCAATACGATCATGGAGCAAGTATTTAAGTTGTGCCAAGAACGAGAGGTACAAACATTTCGCAATCCATCTGTGACGAGTGTGTGCTCGGTAATTAAGGCTAACCAAATATACGATCGGTCTTTCAACTCATCAAGAACTCCGTGCTAGGGATCAATTTAAAGACGTAAGTTGACGGACTAGATAACCAACATTTTACAACGGACAATTACTTATTTTTCCCGTTATAATATTTTGAGCAACCCTTGTTACTTTACATTATCATCTAGCTAATGTATTCTGGCTATACATAAAATCTACATTTTTTTATTTCAAACTATTTTTCGATTACTAAAGCCTCCATGTATGCAAAAACAACTATGTATTTTCAAAATTTTACTCATTTCATCCACTCACGTCTTCATTTATTACATATACATAAAATACAGGCAAGATATTAATATATTATTATAACCTAAAATTTTACTTCGAAAGAATAATATATATAAAAATGAAAACCATTTTGTAGTTTGATGGAATACTGACCTTGTAGTAGTAGTAATGTTTTATTAAATAGTAGAATTGAAGTGCGTAGTCTAATATCTTAATAAAGACAACTTTTTATTGCAACATGGTGTTCTATCATTTATTCGCTCTATATTAAGTACGTATCTGTTGCATATTGCTCAGAATTATTACCTCTACAATACGAGGGCTGCTATTTATGTATCCGGAAGTAAAAAAAGAAACAAACATATATCATTTAATATGGTTTTATTGCTTTTCAAAGTATTCGCCGCGATGATCGACACACTTTTGCATACGCTGGAACCAATTTTCATAGCACTTTTTCCATTCTGATTGAGGTATCTCCAAAACGTGCATTTTGAACGCATCAACAGCCTCTTCGCGGCTCGAAAAACGTTGACCACGTAATTTGTTCTTCGCGTATGGAAATAAAAAGAAATCTTTAGGTGCCAAATCAGGGCTGTACGGCGGATGACCAGTCAATTCGATCTTTTGACCCTCCAAAAACTGAGTTATTTCAGCTGAGGTGTGACAGCTAGCATTGTCGTGATGTAATATGATTCTGCGTTGTCGGTTGTCCTTTCTTATTTCTTCAAAGACTTCTGGTTAACAAATGGTCGTATACCATTCAGAATTAACCGTTTTACGATTCTCTAATGGCACTGTAGCCACATGTCCATTAATTCCAAAAAAACAGGCGACCATTTGCTTCAAAGTACTTTTTGCACGAGTAACTTTTGTTGGTTTCGGCTCATCTTGGAACACCCACACCGTTGACTGTTGTTTAGTTTCGGGGTCATATGCATAGATCCAAGATTCATCACCTGTGTAGATATTATAAACGGCTTTTGACGTACCACGGTTGTATTTTTTTATCATTTTTTTGCACCAATCGACACGAGCCCGTTTTTGATCGATTGTCAAGCTGTGCGGAATCCAACGCGAACATATTTTTTTACAGCCAAATGTTCGTGTAATATCTTATGTATGCTCGTCATACTTATGCCTAAGGACGCCTCTATCTCGCGATATGTAACATGACGATCACGCATTATTAGTTCCCGCACAGCATCTATATTTTGTGGGACAACAGCTGTTTTTGGGCGACCTTCTTTATTTTCATCCGTGAGCATAGACCGCCCACGATTAAACTCACTGTACCAGTGATAAACAGTGGTTTTTGATGGTGCTTCATCTCCAAAAGTTGCGGTGAGTTGAATAAAGCACTGTTGTTGATTTAGCCCACGCCGAAAATCGTAGTAAATCATTGCACGAAAATGTTCACGCGTTAAATCCATGGCAAATGAAGACACGCAATTTTCAAAATGACGCCACAATGGAAAAATAATTGACAGTCACATGAAACAAAATGTATTCTTCAACCAAAGAGTTCTATTTTCAAATGTTGTAATTACTTTTTAAATATTGTTCTTGTAAGTGGCCAGTTCCGGATACATAAATAGCAGCCCTCGTAATATTATGAATCTATTTAAATCAAGATGTTTTAAGCACATGTCCCAATGATTGATTTCAATATTCAATTGAAAATCAAACACCTTGTGTGGTATGCAACTGCATGCAAAATATGCGATGCAATGTGTTTTCATCAATTGCGGAATCCCTTTCATAATATCTATGGATAATAGGACTATGGACGAGTTCCATCTGTGAGTCAATTGCATCTGCGTTTGCACTTTCTATTTAGCATTTGCGTGTAGCATGACGTAACGTTTTCAAAGGCACTATCTGCAAAATTGTGGATCAACCTACCAGAATAAGCATCCGAAGTTTTGGTTCTTAAAAAAAATAGCCTATACAATATTTACCACGTTCAAATCAGTCCACAGTGAAGTCCTTTCTCCTGTTCTCTTTCTTAAATATTATTCTATTTATTTAAAGTAACAAACATAAAGAAATAATAAGAAAAAGGAATATTTTTATAATTAGTTATGGGGTCAAAATTTAATACATCATGGCGGCGACGCGCGACGCTTTAAATTCCGCTGACGGAATTAAAAGTTTTCGATGTTCCTGGGTCATGAATGTGTATTAAGTAAATGCCTCTTTAATAAAAATCTTAAATATATGTAAAGTATAAAGGTATTAAAATATATTTCCGTTATCTGGTAGCCTAGCCGTAACACAAATCCTAAGCACGGAGCCAGACTGGGGTGGTGTGAAGCTTAGGTGAATGCAATCATGCGGTCAGGATAATATAACACAAATCTGGCGAGTCATGTGGCTTTCGTACAATGTCCATGTCGGCATATTATACTAATAATAATGTGTGTCGGCAAGAAACGTATGTCCACACTAATCGCAGACTTTTACAAGTGCTCATCCAGCGAAAGGGTGAAAATGAATTATTGGAAATGTACGAGAAATTGCCCAGTATCGAAGAAATAAAACGAAAAATCCTTAATTAATTCTTAAAACTTTATTCTTATATTTATATCTTCTATATCTTTAATTTAAGTCTCGTTTATATTGCAGTGTTTGGTGTTATAAATAGCTACGCGTAATTATAATTTTACGGTTAACGAAGCACAATTAAATTGTATAAAATTCTTGACTCAAACTTAGAAGTCGACCCCAAAATACAAGCATAACACACGCAGAAGGAAACGTTAGAACTCAATATATAAAATAATTTTACTGATTACATGACAAAATATCATATTTTTTGGCAGTCGCCTGCCATATGGACGAAATAAGAACTAATCATTGAGTGCAAAATCACCTACATCTTGTTTTCTTTGTGTATTATACAAAGGGTTTACACATGTAATGGTTTGAAACTACACTTAGTGGTCGACTGTATACAAAATATTATCCTCAACCAGCCGGTGAAGGAACACGCTGCACGCATCACTCGAAAATAAAAATAAATTTTAAACTCTTTCGAAACCGAAACAGAATTTATTTTTATCTAAATAACACATCACACACTCATGATCGTTAAAATAAAATATAAAAACAAAAATGACTATTATAATAATGATGGTCGTTAAAATCTAAATATTATATAAAACTCAAAGGTGACTGACTGACATGGTCATCTATAATCAACGCACAGCCCAAACCACTGGACGGATCGGGCTGAAATTTGGCATGCTGGTAGATGTTACGACGTAGGTAGGTATTCGCTAAGAAAGGATTTTGATCAATTCTACCCCCAAGGGGTTCAAATAGGGGATGAAAATTTGTATATAATAATACTTGTAAACGCTAGCGAAGCCGCGGGCAAAAGCTCGTAAAATATAAAAACAAAAATCACTATTATAATAATGACTACCAAAATGATTGCTGTAGTCTTAATGGTTTGAAACGATAAGTTTCAAACAAGTAGTCCCAAAATCGTCGCGAAGAAACCATCTTCTAACAAATCAAATAAAATATACTTACTAGAAGTAGACTTAAGGTTAATAATATATCTTACTAAACATATTAAATATTCAAAACAGAACACTATACTTAAAATGTTGTATACAGTACATTGTACAATTATGAGAAAATAATTAATATTATGTATGGTTTACCAAACTTTTCAAGAACAAGTTTTGACCCACGAGCTTTACACTCGTTGAAGTCTTATTAAGGGGGCTTGATGGGTTAATTCATTCAATTTCAAAGCAATGTTTTATAAATAGTTGCTACGTAACTGTGTTTTTTGATAAAAATAAAAAATCTCCGAGTCACCGGACTCGGAGATTTGCACTATTATAAAAGTAGTGCAGGAATGTTCTATAGAATATTAGCTATTTATACAAAAAATAAAAAAAATCAAAATGGTCCCTCTTTGAGAAAATCAAGAAAAAAAAATTGATTTGCATTTTTTCAAAGAAATTTTTTTTTTTGTTTCCAAAAATGCAGTTATAAAGCTCATTAAATGGAGTAACAAGTTGAGTGGTTTAATTATTAAATTTTTTTTTTTTTTCAATCTATAATCGGCTTTGAAGCATTGAGTGCCGAATAGAGAAGTCACGTTTCAAAGTCCCATCATTCTTAATCTAGCAATTATATTACAAAAATATTTGGCACACGTATTAATAACACGTGTAGGTATAACATATCCAAATATTTTCAAAATCGGAGACATCGACTATTTTTTCCTGTCCGCTTGGCGTGGAACGCCCCTATAGCTAGACTTCTGACATTTTCACAGATTGTGTATATCTGTTGCCGCTATAACAACAAATACTAAAAACAAAATAAATATAACATTTAAGGGGGGCTCCCATACAACAAACGTGTTTTTTTTTGGTATTTTTTGCTCTTAATCAATAACGGCAACACATAGGCAATTGAAATGTTCACAAAATACTTAATTATATTTGTAATTTAAAAATTAATACTAAAATTTTAATAAATTAAATTATTAAGGTGGGCTCCCATACAAAAATACAATTTTTAGCCTATTTTTGCTCTGTAGTGGTACGGAACTCTTCGTGCGCGAGTACAACTCGTACTTGGCTGATTTTATTTGATTAATTGCACTACATTAAATATGTCGTGCGTGATGGTAAATAATTACAAAATTGATGTAAGAAAAAGCTTTAATAGTGCAACCTGCGTCTGCTCTGCAATCCTTTTCTGTGCGTGGGAACCCCGGCAGATGTGCTTCTAGCTGAGATGGGTTTTTTCTAATGCCATCACTGTGGTGCACACACAACCTAAAAATTAAAGACCAGATTAAGATATTTTTTATACTGCTGAAAACTCGACCGCATAAAAAATTGCACATGTAATTATTTGTTTTCGTTATACAATTATATTATTTTTGATCTCATTTTTATATTAACAAGTAAACTTAAAGTTTGATTTACCAAAAAAGTAGTGTGTTATCATTTTTTATTAAAATCTGGTCCTACACTAGGGTCTTCTTTCGTTAAGATATAATTTATACCCATTTAGTATAATATATAGTGCAGGTCATTAAAATAAATTTAGAACATCTATATAGTATATGAGAATTCTTTGTAAGTAATTTGATAATCATATAGGTATCTATTACAAGTTACCTATAAAATCTGAAATATATTAAGATGAAGAGCTGTCCCGGTGAACTTCGTGTTACTTAAAAACCTTCTCTGGACTTCAAGGGTTATTATAGAATCGGTTCAGCCGTTATCGAGTTATAGCGTTACTAGCACAATTTTAAATCAATTTTTATATATTATTATATACATGAATTATATTAAACCTTTATCATGGGAACCCTACATGAATCGATACACAGCGGAAACTCATATCATCGATTGTTCAGGTTAGAGTCATTAAAATATAAAATATTATATTGAATTTATTCGGAAGTCGGTAGGACCGGTAAAATGAGATGTGTGCGAACTACATATCAGAAATTGTTTTTTTTATTTAAAGTAAGTATTTTTTTTATTGATTAGTATTTAGTATTAATCCTTCAAACCCCATAAGAGCACCGATGATGGCGACAACAATAGAAAACAATAGCATTTCCAAGAATCCGCGATCGAAGGATTACTCCATCAAGCCCCATAAGAGCACCAGTGATCGCGACAACAATAGAAATCAATAGCATTTCCAAGAATCCGCGATCGAAGGATTAATAATACTCTTTTCCACATACTAATATTATAAATGCGCAAGTCTATCTGTTGACTCTTCATGCTCAAAATGCTGAACTGATTTTGCTGAAAGGTATGAACATATGACATAGCCTAGATACCTTTACCTCGGAAAAGCACGGTTTCCGAACGATAAAGGAATTTTGGCAACAGGTTGGGGGCATTAAATAAGTATAATTATCTGAATCTTAGAACTGATTTTAAGTAATATAGATAAACTGTATTTATTACTTTAAGTTCCGAGACACAGGATAGTTTTTATTTGCTGGAGAGTACACTGTTCCAGTGCGGTTAACTAATATTATGTTAAGATAATAAGAATCTGCTAAATATTTTTTATTGCATAGATCTAGGCACCAAAAATATTTTATTATTTAAACGTGATTCGTTAACGAGATAGTATGTCATAATCACGTGTTTAATACAATGATGTTCATTGGTTTAATATTATATTATTGTTAAAAAATAATAATTCTATTACTTCAGATTTCAGTTCATAAAAATTCACATATTGTATTTCTTCATATTTTATGCACCTATTACTACCTACCTATATGCAATATGAGACTTATACAGGTAGATAAAATTATAAAAAAGAACTTAGCGATTGATATTCTAGGAACGAAAACTACAGATAGGAGTTGCCAAATGTGTATGTATGTTAATTGTTATACATATATTAAGTATATAATTATACATTTATATGCAAGCTTGCTACTTTAACGAGTCCGCAGACTTTCCGCAGAACACTCGCTCTTAGACTATAACAGTATAATTTGTATTTTAAAGTTGTTGTTGTTCTTATATAGCAATTACGTCGATAGTAATGCGTCACGAGCTAACTCCTCGGTTAACGTTATAACTTATAAGTTTGATGTTTCTTGTCCAAACAAAAAAAAACAACATACTTAATAAACTCAATACTGATATGGAATTTCCTTTTATTGTATATAAAGATAGCAATTACATGAAAATTAAAAATGTTATCCACACTTGATCTTCTTAACAGTTATTTTATTTTATTATTACATATTTCATAACTCTACTTTGTCTACGCAAATTCATTCTAATATAATAAAGATGAAAATGTCCTGGAAGTTTGCCTTTTGACTATATCTATTTCCGTTTACGCTTAAACCGCTAATTTAATTTAAAAAATTTAGATATTATTATGACTCTTGTAAATTTAGTTTGTGCTTCGGGCACCCCGAGATCATATCAAAGTGTTTTCGTGGATTGTTGATCCTGGCGACATAGGAGTTGCAGTGGTGGAAAAATGCGATTGGCCAATTGCCCGATTTTAAAATAAATAAATAAAGCAAGTACCTAGATTTAGTTTAAAATATACGTTTGTCGTACAATTTTTTAACTTTTCTCAAACGAAGTTGCGGAAAGCTTGTAGCTTGATATAGACAGCGGATATTTAAATATTATATAATCCGAATTAACGATGTATTATGCTGAAGGACAAAAGAAAAAAAATGATATTATATTTTTCCTTTACGTCCTTTTATCGTATTCCAAAATATTATCATCATATTACATACGAAATAATGTACGTAAATGGAATTATTTATTTTCGTGTTGTTACAGATTTTTTTGTTGATATAAATTTTAAGTATCAAAACGTCATTCGAACATAAAACCGTCGTTCGCTCTACATTTCAGACGGAAAGTAACAAAGGTGACCGAAACAATATGGTCGTAAACACAATATTACACAATTGCGTTAAAAGAAATGCCAATAGAAAGTTTTGGTTCATTGATAATGGCGTCAGGAGTATTGTCTCAGACAATTCGTCATAAATGTTTCCTCTATTTTGGGTGCAATAATAACCGTTGAAAAGAAATATATCAATTACAAACGCACCGACTTTGACGTATAAAAAAAAAATAGAGAAATTTTTATGCCTGCGCGCGGCGCCTTTTGGATCACCATTGCTACAATTAAGATTTAAATATTTTAAATTAAGGGAAAAGACCTAATGGCAGACACTTTAAGGAAACATGCAACATTTGAATGTTATAAGATATATATTTATGAAAATAAAGGATTGATAACTTCTTCCATGTCTTCAGTAACTCTTACAAAATAAAACTATTATAGTTATTCTCTGACAAATCAATTAAAAAATATATTATTGGTCTTTTTGTAAACTTAGTCATAAGTACTAATAGATGACATCACAAAAAACGAACATCACTAATAGTAGACACCAATATGAACTAATAGTTGACATAGAACATTACATTACATTTTACATTTTTCCTATTATTAAGTCTTTATTTGCCATTTTTCAAAATATTTCATCATAGTAACTACATGCATCAGAAATATTATCCACGTTGTTGTCATTCTTCTTCCATGCTAAAACTATCTTTCCTTTTATTTTTATTTTTCATATTTTTGAAGTGAAAACTTCTTTAGCGGCGTTGAGCACTTTTGTGGGATGGGTAAAAACTGTGAAACTCGCGTCAGATTCTCGTGCTGATCGAAAAACCTTGGAAAAACCATAAGAAGGTTGGAGTACTCTCCAACCTTCTTAGTCCTTCGAGTTCGGCACAAAACACTACTGTGTTTTGTGTCGAACTCGAACTCGAACTCGAAATCGAACTCGAACTCGAATTCGAACTCGAACTCGAATTGATTGTAAGGGTTTCGATTAATTAAAAAAAATCGATTTTTTAAAAATCGATTTTCATAAGAAATGGGTTAAAAATTTAATCGATTGTAAGGGTTTGGATTAATTAAAAAAATCGATTTTCACAAAAAATTGTTTAAAAATTTAATCGATTGTAAGGGTTTCGATTAATTAAAAAAATAGATTTTTTAAAAATCGATTTTCATAAAAATTGGGTTAAAAATTTAATCGATTATAAGGGTTTCGATTAATTAAAAAAATCGATTTTTTAAAAATCGATTTTCATAAAAATTGGGTTAAAAATTTAATCGATTGTAGTAGGGGTTTCGATTAATTAAAAAAATTGATTTTTTAAAAATCGATTTTCATAAAAAATGGGTTAAAAATTTAATCGATTGTAAGGGTTTCGATTAATTAAAAAAAACGATTTTTTAATAATCGATTTTCATAAAAAATGGGTTAAAGAAATGCACAACGTTACTAATCAAGTTTTCACTTCTGCCGGCACTCCCGGAGTGCAACCCGTTTTTTTTCCTAGCAAATTTACAAAAATTTACAAAAAAATATATATAAACAGACGAACATATAACCTGCTCCTTTTTGGAAGTCGGTTAAAAACTTAGAATACCTCGTACGAGTAAATTTTCTATTGACCTTTATTGAGGTAAGCGTCCCTTCAAATCCGTGCAAGCAAAAAACGTACACATGACTAGAATGAAAGCAGATGGCGCCTCCTGGGCGGAAATCGAAAGGATTTTTTTCATCGGAAGTTAAAAAATCCATGGGAATCGTTTTTTGGGAAAGTGAAAGCATGGATTCGAATTAATTTACAATGATATAGTGTTTTGGTCATTTGTTCTCACAAATGACCAAAACACTATATCATTGTAAATTAATTAAAGCTAAATTAAATTGACGCATCTGTTAGTATTCTGTGTACATTATTTGTTAGTAATATATTTTAGTATTTTATAAGATATACCTACTAATTATTGAATCTTAATCATAATGAATACGAAAGTAATCTATAATCCTTAAAGATTTACCGTATCCGTAATTTACGTTTACAGTTGATAAAGAAAACTATCTTCCAATTTTATCCATTTATTATGTAGGTAACAACACAACTGATATTGCACAACAAAATGTTTTCATAAAATTATTATTTACTAGATGACGCCCGCAACTCCGTTGCGCCAAAACTCTCCTATGTCCTTTCTCGGGACTCAAAGTATCTCCATGCCATATTTCAGCAAAATCGGTTCAGCGGTTTGAGCGTGAAGAGGTAACAGGCAGACAGACAGACACACTTTCACATTTATAATATTAGTATGGATTTTTGACGTGATAATGTCTTATAATTCGATATGGGGTGCGCGCCCGAAAAACATGACAGTTCATGCGGCGTTACCTCGCTGACAGCTCTGAGGCGTTCCATTTACACTCTCAAGTCTCTCAACAACCGTAAGGCCCACCTGGGCCGCGCTCTTTGTTTCGATTATATTACGTATTTCGATGACTTAGAGAATACTTTTGTATGAAGAAGTTTGGTTAGTTATGACCTTTGATACATTGACCACACTCTGAATGAAAAATAAATAAACAATCTGTGAGCTATTAGTATTATTTCGGCTATTCAAAATTGTGCTCTATTTCCTACGTGTCAAGGTATGACTTAATATATGAAGAATAAAGTATTCGTTTATTTCTTCTGAACAAGTCACTAATTATAGTTTTGAAAGTTTATAATTGAGAAACTAATATCACATCGGACTAAATACTATATTATGATGGCTTGATAGATAGAAAATTTAACATATATTATAAAGTTCACACAAACATAAAATATGGATTGTATGTAAGGATATTACATTAATTTTACAAAGAGGGCAGGCCGGGCGCCATTTTTTTTGCACATTGACCTGCCAACTTTTTTGCATAGATTTTTCCCGGAACTGAGGGGTTAAGGCTATGGCGTTGTCACGTTCAACTATCGTCAGTAAACCGACTTTACAGACAACCGATTTTTTTTCTCCAATTATTCTATAATAATTTGAATGAAATGAAATAATTGGAATAAATGGAATAATTTGAACCAGTCTATACTGGTAATGTAATTTACAATTTACATTATAGATGACCCACTGAACATATTGCGGCCGTTGTATTGTCAGTAAAGTAAGTGTGATATGCAGTGCTACATGTTATGTCAAGTGCATGTGTATGAAGTGTATGAATAGTGTATGAGCGTGGGAGACGCCGCAGGTGCACCGCGCAGATGCACTTCCCATACCGAACCTTAAAACTACCTTTGGAAGTTCCCTTAAACTGCAGCATATTTGCGTTAAGAAGCTACTTGTATTGCCTTAGATTCCCCAAATTAACCTTTTTTATAATTCATTACATTAACCTGTAAGGCGCATAATATAATATTATAAATTCTAATGCATATTGCATATACCTAATTTTTATAAAAATATACCTATAAAAATTAAAACTCCATTTATATAAGAATTATAAGTACTTATCATATTTTATTATATGAAAAATACAATTTTGTCAAAGTATTGTTATGTACTTAATATTAAATTTGCATAATAATATTATATATTCACTAGATACCATTACTATATGTACAATGTACATACTTACAAAAAATATAACACATTATTGAGAAATATAATATAATGAAACAATCACATTGAGGTGAAAATTGCATCAAAACTCCATCCAAACTCCTTGGATAATATCCATAACGCGTTAATGAAGCGTTGATGTCTTTTGAAAGGATCTACGAGCTACGTCACTCGTAGACGACTGATAACAATAATTACATTCACATCTTTTGGCTGTGAGAATTCTAGCAAGGTGGAGTTTACAAGATGACGAAATTATATTTTCTGCTTAATTTTTAACTAGGTAGGTAGTGTATTAATTTATAAAAAATGATAAAAAAAATACCTAAAATATTTTTTCTTAGAGAAGACCACTGTATCTATCTACCTCTCAATTTATATGAATCTTGATGGTGAATGTTATTCTCAATTTATCTATCTATTAATCCTAATTTTATTATTCACTAGCGGCACAAAAATTAAACAAAAGTTCCAGGTGATAAACCGATTAATTCACTGTTTTATAGCAAACACACAAAGAAGCAATAAATAGATAATTAAAATACTATAAACTCGTTCTATAGGCTCTACTGTGGAGTCGTTATGTATACAAATTTGAATAAAACAACCCCTTTACCACCTGTTGATAATGAATCAATTGGAAAGATTTGATCCCGCAAGGTGCAAAACTCAAAAAATTTGATCACCTTATTAGCTCGCAGCGATCGCCACTAAAATAAAACAAATATTGACTAGCAGTATCCTGTGACTTCCTCTAACAGCAACTTAAAATAACTTAATAGAAAACTTTGTTAACCTATTTAGAAATAAATATTTTGATTTTGATATTTTTTTGAAGAATTAAGATAATAATTAAAAATTGCCTCAATATCGGTATTTAAACTATGAAAAAGAATAGCCTGTATTGTATAGTGTAAGTTTACACTTTATTGTTTTATGATGCATTTGTATTGATTTTTCTATAATATTATTGATATTATTATTATAACGATCATAACCTTGTTTACCATAAGAACAACCAGAATTTTTTAAATGCAGACCTATTACCGGAGTAGACAGAATCATATTATTACCTACCCATAAAAAAATCTGTTTAGTTCACAACTTTTTTTATATTTTCGCTCTCATTTGCGCCAAATCTCAATAAAAATCGTTTGAAAATATTTGAGCGCTACAGACAGACGCTCGTATTCGAAATGTTAGTGAATATCCTAAGTTGTTGTAGCAGATCGTAGTCAGCTGCCAACCAGATTTGACCAAATCACAGAAATAATATCCTTCGAAAATTACATTATATTATCAGTAACTTAAGTACTATGAGTAAAATTACTTAAAGAAAAAACAAAGTTTGGGAAGACAAATACCGGTGTTTGATTTAAGTCCTATATTAAAGTGATCATAATATTACGTTTATCAACTACTAGAATAGCATTCAAAACACTGGAGGCCTAAACAAAATATGTGAAACAAATTATGTGAAATAAACTTATGTGAAATGTTCACAAATCTGGTCCAAACTTTTTCTTAAATATGCCGTGATATTTTTGTGTGCCATAGGTAAGTACTTATGATGTAATCAATGAACTTTGAAGCCTTAAAGGGAACAATAGAGTATTTAGATCACAAGCAAGTAGACAAGTGCATATTCGCTAAGACAACGGTAATGACACAATGGCTCCCACAACATAACAGTCTTCCGCCGCATTACTCATATTCATTGAAAATGTAATAATGAGAACTAATCGAGACGTCACAAAAACTATACATGACAAACCGCTACAGCTTGGGTTCAGTATTCATATTATGCAGTCAATCTGTCTGCTACCTCTTTAAGAGGGCGACTAACCCAAAAAATCAAACATCGTCCTTCTCTCTTCACACTCACGCCAGGTGAAAAAGGACGACGTAGATTTATCGCCCAATTAGTTTTTTCTCAATAACTCAATAGATATACAACATTTTAAAAATCCGCTAGGTCGGTTTCTCAATGATAGAATTTTACACAATGTGTTAAAATATTAACTTAGTTCGATGCACGGTTATGGCAATAAATGAAAAATTCGTGAAAATTAGATGCATCTTTGTGATTTTTTGCTATCGAGAAATTTTTAAGATATCGTGTTTTTGCTCAGATCGAATTATTAAAAATATAATGTTGTATCTAATTTTAGAAAATGAAACACTTCGGAGCTTATTTTCAAGTATAAAAATGAATTATAAAATCGAAAATTTTGGGTTAGTCGCCCACTTAAGACGCTCAATCAATACGGAATATTACGCAAAGGTCGGAACAGAGGGGGCTACTAGCATATACAGTAAATAATCTGACCAAAATCTCACATGTTGAACATATCATACATGATGCAATTAACAGAAACGTAGTCAAACGTCGAAAAAACCTGTTTGTTTACAAAACAGTGTACTTATTTATTTATTTAAATCAGGCATCTTGGCCCATCTATACATATAATAAACATTAGACATTTCTACAGGAAATGTCAATTCTGTACATTAAAGATATTCAAAAAATAATAAGCGGAGGGTGTCACAATATCGCTATAGAAGCCGAAAAGTTAGTTAGTTTTTTTGTCTGTCTGTCTGTCTGTCTGTATGTTTGTTCCAGCATCACACGAAAACTACTGATCCGATTTGAATGCGGTTTTCGCAGATATATTTGTCTTCTTCCAACTTAACATCTGGTGTATAAAAAAAATTCTCCCCACCCCTCTAAAGGGACGAAAGAGGGGGTCAGATTTTGTATAAGACCTTTGCTTTAACACGAAAACTACTGATCCGATTTGAATGCGGTTTTCACAGATATATTTGTCTTCTTTCAACTTAATATCTGGTGTATAAAATTTTTCCCCCCACCCCTCTAAAGGGACGAAAGAGGGGGTCAGATTTTGAATAAGACTTTTGCTTTAACACGAAAACTACTGATCCGATTTGCATACGGTTTTCGCAGATATATTTTCCTCCTTCCAACTCAACATCTGGTGTATAAAAATTACCTCCCCCCCACCCCCCCCTCTAAGGGGACCAAAGATGGGGTCAGATTTTGTATCAAACTTTTTTCTTTAATGGACTTACTTCATATTATTAACTGTTTTTCCAACTTGACATCTGGTGTATAAAATTTTTCCCCCCACCCCTCTTAGGGGACAAAAGAGGGGGTAAGATTTTGTGTCAACTGATGAAGTAGAAATACTTTAAATGGCAAAACAACATTTGCCGGGACAGCTAGTATTACGAGTATATATACCTTATAGACTAACATACATAACATTTATACTAAAACTAACACTAAGCACTAAACACGTATTGTCTGCGACGTGGGGCGCAACGTATTCGGAAGTCGTCCTCGGAACCTCCTGTAGACGACTCCAATCGGCCTGAACTCCTCCTTCTCGAAGGTCGGTAGATGGTGCGTCGGGACCCTCACCATAAAGGAGCTAAAATTGACTTTGTGGCGGGACTCCAAACGCTCGACCCTCAAGACGAAGTGGGTCTTGCTCCTGATGTAGTCCACGACCTGCTCGACCGTCGTGGACCAGTGCAGCCTGGACACGTACAGCGGCGTCGCCGGAGTCTCACGCCGCAACAGCTGCTCGGGTCCTTCGGGTGCGGTGCCGCGATGGTTGCGGACGACGGGTTTCTTCTTACTGTCTGTGCTGGTGCTGCCGTCTATCGTGAAAACATTGCAGTATCCTTTTAAATGTATTTGGTTAGAGTCACTTTTAATCCGCTATTTATTAATAGTTAAATTGCGAGCAACAAAGAATAACACACAAAAATACCACATTTTATTTGTTATAATTTACGTCTTAAGTAATAAATTTAGTTAAAGTATTCATTTATAATTACAGTACTTAAAAACAATATTATAGGTATTGTAACTGTTGTTGAAACTTGTACGCAATTGTTTAATTTTATTCCTTAAAAGATACCTATATGGATATTGTTTACGTTTACATAGTCTAATACTATTTACCTACTACATTCGTGTAATAAATAATATTTTTATGAAAACATTTTGTTGTGCAATATCAGTTGTGTTGTTACCTACATAATAAATTCAATGGATAAAATTGGAAGATAGTTTTCTTTATCAACTGTAAACGTAAATTATGGATGCGTTAAATCTTTAAGGATTATAGATTACTTTCGTAAATATTATCATTAAGATTCAATAATTTCATCGTCATTTCATTTTGACGAAGAACAATCTAGAAATGAGTAAACCACGTTGTAGACAATTAGTTACACATAGCTTCCGTAAATAATATTGATCAGATACATAATATAAAGCGGCATTGCATCTTATATAATAGCCTGTAACGCGGCATAACACGTCGGCGACAACGTAACCGCGCGGCGCAATCTTCCGCGATAGTGAACTTGAGTTTTTGCAGCACCGTTAGCTGCGCCACATTCCCTGTTACCGCAGCCCGCTCCCCCCGCCCGCCCCACCCACCGCAGGCCCACATAGCTCATGTTTCCACATACTATTCATTTCCTACTAATTTGTTTTCGCATTAGAAGTATTTCAGCTATATGTTTGCCTACAGTAAATAATATGTTTCGGTATACGTGAAAAAATTTTGAGTTTCAATCTTAGACTTGATTATTGAATAATCTAATTACGCTGATTTGGGCGCTTTGTTTCTAAACGTTGAAATAAACAACATTCGTCTCCTTATTCTATTTAATGTCAGCAATCCAAAACGAGTTTCGTGGTAAAAAATTCGCCACTCATATTATTCAACAAAAAATAACAACCTCTCTAATGTCAGATCTAAGCTTTGAAGGCTACGCGCGCTAGGTCAATGACCATTGCCAATGTCAGCCATCTTGAGTTCCGCAGTCGCTTACGTTCTTCACGTAAGAGGCTGTAACGCCGCGCTAGTGTGGGTTTAATGTTCGTTTTTCTATGTCAAGCGTGTCTGTGTGCGTGAGAAGTGAACGCTAGAATACATTACCTCACCGCGCCTGTGTGCACCTCTAATACGTTTTGTGGTTTGTCTACGAATACTTATAGATGGCGATGGTGGGTCTACAAAGATGGATGGATTTTATTTGCGTCGTATTGTACAGATACAGAACTTGTGCCATTTATATTTGAAAATTCACACTGTTCTACTGTAAGCTTCTACTAAAATAATAAATAAAATTATTTACATGACTACTTTCAGCAATAAAACAATGTAAGTCACTATTAAGTATTATTTGGAATTAAAACTGCCAGACACCACTCTTATATTAGGCAAAAATCTTGCTTGGCCGGCCCATGTACCAAAACCTCTTTAGAACGAAAAACAAGAATGTACTTAGAAGCCTTTGTTTGACGGTCACGTTGGATAATCTCTGAGATCGGCAATTATTTGATATGGCATAGCAATGGACGTCTGTAACGCCTACAACCGCCGCTATATTTTTAGACGAGAACCCTGGCCTCGGCTCTAGGGACCTTCACCGAAATGGTACTACAGTTCGATAACCCTCCACCATTGTTCTGCGCGAATCATTCCGACTTATTTATCACAATCACTATCGAGCTCACGACTTCCGCGTCATGTACCACAGAAATCAATAAATTTAAGCGAAAATGAAATTTATCGCCTCAACAAAATTACGGGTTTTATTTGCTATTTTCTTTGTAATTCGCTCCGGGATTGGCGTATTCGAAAGGTAATGAGGTAAAGCAAATTATACCCCTACTGATATAAAATAAAATTTACGATCGAAGTGCCAGTACTACGATGAATTTTAATAAAATATTTTTACATGATTTACAGACCTACATGAAATAAGAAAATTACCAGAATCTTTTTAATTAGACAAACTATCTGCTGTCCCGAATACCAATTATAGAACATAGCATGTTGTTAATTACCAAAATATGAACACTAGATTTTGTCAAAAAAAAATCAAAGTAGTTTTGTAATTACAGTATTTTTTAAGAATGTTTTTAAGTTTTGTTTGCTGCATTTAATATTTTATTTTAATGGGTTCATACTTGATCTTGACATATTCTACTATTATAGAAACATTAATTTTTATGAGGATGTACTGATGCATTGTATAATTCATGAAAAATATTCGGAAATAATAAGCGAGTCATAATGATTAATTGAGGTTGTATCGGAGTTGGCGGTCAGTGGTTTAGTTGCTCCGAGCTAACCGATGGAATGTGAAGCAATATACAATCGGACTTGTAAATTTTGATCATCATACATATTTTGTATACAGAAAATTAATCACATCTTCTCTAATACGAAGAGGCAACATTCGTTTGTGGATATTTTCCACTATATAGGTCAGCCTAAAAAACCTATTGAAATCTATTTGGGACCGATTTAAGGTAGATAACGAGGCAGAAAGTAGGCTATTATTGCAATGAAATGTTCGGTTAATCTGGATTCTGTATGGGAATACAGAACGGCAGCATCTAATATAATATATGAGATGATGTAGGAGACGTAACGACAAGAAACGGCGCCACCGTCACTGGGCGACCGCGGCGGACGTGACGTGTGTACATCAAGTATTCCTTGAATAACTAGCGAGCTACCTGCCATTCTCAATCATTTTATCCCCGATAAAACCTTTATTCCAACGACTTAAAGATCATATTCGTACAAACTCAGAGGTAACTCGAGCAAGAGTCTTGGTTCATCACACCTTAGTATTCCATACGAGTCTAGGTTTTCTTACTGTACTCCTTTGTTTTTCTTACCTCGTATTTAATACGAAAAATAAATTAATTAAAAATCAAAAACCCGACTGCAAAAAATGTTAACTAAAAAGAACGAAACAAGACCTAATTCTGCCGGAGGCATCGAATCCATGTTTTAATTAATACGACTCTTGCTTACGAGTTTCATGCCAGGATAAATAGAAGGTTACATAGAAAAATGTAGAAGAAGAAAGTGGATACTAAAATGCAGTCGGAGGCATGTCGCACCATGTTTAACATTAATTCATAAATCATAAAATATTATGATGCCTCCGACTGCATTTTATTATCCAATTTCTTCTTCTACATTTTTCTATGTAACCTTCTATTTATCCTGGCATGAAACTCGTAAGCAAGAGTCGTATCAATTAAAACATGGATTCGATGCCTCCGGCAGAATTAGGTCTTGTTTCGTTATTTTTAGTTAACAGTTTTTGCAGTCGGGTTTTTTGATTTTTAATTAATTTATTTTATTTGCGACTTTTTAGTTATAGTCATCTAAATGTTTCGACAATCAATCTAATAAAAAATTGAAAAACTACCGTGCTGATATAACCATATATCGTAGGTACACTTAGAAAAGTGTACGTTATAATAGGTCTGTACATAGGTTTGGTACTGTTTCAATGTATGTTTCTAGTTTTAAGTGCCAAATCATTTTTTTTTAATACTTTGTCATTGAGTTTTCATCTTGTTTCAGTAATGTCAGTTAATTTTTAATTAATACTCGTATTGGATTTATCCATGCAGGCGGATTTTGGTTTTTTCTTATTTTATTACTAGCGGTCGGCCGCGGCTCCGCCCACGTGGATGTCGGTGAGCTCTGCAAAAAGCATACCCAGGAAAGAATCGGTCAGCAAAATGATTCCCAGGTCAATTCACAGACTCCGACACTAACATCGACGACGCAGTCATTATACGCAGGCTGCAACCCTGCACAGATTGTCTTCCTCCCGCACGCGCACCCGCCTTGTGACGCCAACTATCGTAATATTTTAATTTCGCCATAATTTCGAAACCAAATGTCCAATTTTATTCATTCACAGACCAAATATTATCTACATAAACTGTACTTAGTAATGGAATAATTTATTTTGATAAGGATTAAAAGAATGAGTAAAATAAACGCGTTTAAATGTAGTCCAAAAAATTTCAAGATTTTTAAATAAAAAAATGGTTATTGTGCCTCACTCGACATAGATAGGTATAGTGAGTCGCGGACTTTTTTGTAGATATTTGTAAGTTCTACAATTACTTAGAATTTTATGGTTCTATCTTTTATAGTTTAGGCAGCGTACGTAAAATAAGTAACTTTTCTGGTTGATTTTTTACACCTTGCGTTTTTTCAAATCGGTCCAGTAGTTTCCGAGCCCAACAAACAAAAAATCAAATCTTTCCTCTTTGTACTATTAGTGTAGATTTATCGTTCTATTTAATATTAAAACTGCAAGTTATATACATATTTAGAATCAGTGTTTAAAATTCTTTATTTTCATACCGCACTCGATATGCTAGGTAAATTTTTATTTTTGTTTACCTCACGATATGGCCTCAAACATCCGCCATTTTGGTTTTTTCTTAATGTCACCTATCTAAGAACACTCGGGCTATTAAGACAAATCTAACGATACCTCAAATGTGAAAATCCGTTTAGCCGTTCTGAAGATACGAGGTAATAAAGAATATTACATACATAGAAGATACGCGCTAAACACATAACCCTCCTGGCAGTCGGGTAATAACAAGGCAGGTTTTCTTCAGGTATCGACTAGTTACGCATTAGTATCAGGAGTAAAATCCACTTGAAACAATAATTAGGTATGCATTTTGCTTAGAAAGTAGCTGATATTATACGAGTTGCAATTCTTAACAATTCTTAGGTCACACAGACGACAAAGATCCATAGATTTAACCTGAGAAGTTTTAGATTATGAGGTATCTTAGCGGTATTAGATGCTCTTTTACTTATAAACCCGACTGTGTTAGGAGGGTTATTTTTTGCAGGGCATGTAATAAGCATGTACATATAATATATTTTATTTTATCTAGTATTCTTCCCCTCTAAAGGCTGGTCAGGTTTGAGTTTAAGAGGTGCCATTCGATTCATGTTCCTGCTTCTAATGGATACACTCAGAATACAGAACAAAAAGTTTGTTCTGTATTCTGAGTGGATACACTAGGCTTGTTGCAATTAGGTTTTTTAACTTTTAATAAATACATATTTAAGTTACAAGATAAAATTATCATTTCAAGTACTCTTTATCTACCATAACAATCTAGCAAGGCCTTAAAAGAGCCAGTATATATGAAAATAATGAGGTCACAAATAGACGTTGTTTCGAGGTCAAGTGTGAGCGCTCCACAAGTATTACTAATGGGCGCGGGCGCATTGGTAAAACCCGACAAGCCTCGCACTTCCGTTTCCTTCTTTATTGTTACGAGCTTCCTTATTCAAATACAAAAAAGAAGCATTCGTTCGGTTAGCTAATATCGGTTATACGTACAATTTAAATATTCTTTTAACATTGCCCATAACAACAACCTTGCAACAAGTAACAACCTATATTTATTTTGCCTTGCAACTACATAGCATAGTGGAAACTTGTTAAATTTTGAATAATATTTAGGCGTCTTATTGCTGCCCTAATAGTATCGTTAGCATTGATTTGTTTTATATGTATATCAAAAAATAATTATAATATCGAACAATTCATGGGGACCATATCCCATGGTTTTTTTTGCTATATATTTTATGGGTGGACAATAATTATTAATGATTGTCATTGGCATTTTAGATTATTAAATAAAAATTAATGTCATTGTTCGTGTGCTGTAACTTTCCTAAATAAAATAAAATAATAATATATTAAAGTTTTTCAAAGAGATATTAAAAGATCTACTTTTATGTGCTAACTACTTATACTATTTTATATATAAGGCATCACAGTTACAAAGAGCCTTTACTTTTCTCCATCAACGGTCATAACGTACTCTGTTCAATAATTTAACCTAAATAATAGATAAACCTTGATAGAACACTACATCTCTATTAAGAAATACGTAGGGTTGAACTTCGAATAGCAAGATGATATAAAAACGGTCAACCGCCAACGCTACCTGCGAGATTCACCCCCAATCTATTATGAATCAGGGGTGGAATACAAAGCGTTAATAGTAATACGAGCGTGGGAACGCAGAGGCTGGCTCAATGGGAAATCGAAATTTTTACCACCTGTAACTACAATAGTGCGTTGTACACTGTCACACCGCAAGTGCTTGTGACACAACTCTACAATGGACGTAAACCAGTAGCTAAATCAATTCAATTAAACCCTGGAACGAACTGTCGCCAGCAGTATTTCCGGACCAATACGACCTGTAAATATTTAAGAAGAGAGCGTATTCGCTCTTAAAAGGCCGGCAACGGACGTAACTCTTCTGATGTTACGATTGTTCATGTGCGAAGCTAATTGCTTTCCATCTGGTGACCCGCTTGCTCGTTTGCTCCTTAGTTTTAATAAATTAGAGAACAGCTTATTCAAAAGAATTGTGCTGTAAAATAAACAAAAAACTTAGTATTTTTGTCTGTTCCTATGAAAAAAAATAAGCATGTAAAAGTTTACTACCTTCTTGATTAAATGAAACTTTGAAATCAATATATTATTATCACACAAAAACATCACTCATAGACCACAGCACAGGTCTGTTGTTCTATACAGCAACATACCTGTACTCTGTTCCTTGCCAACCAGAGCTTAGATCTAGACTGGTCTTAACGCTTCCTATGCTTATACACCTAACGTAGTCATAAATAAAACATCAACAAAATTACGATTCCCATTTCCCAACGATCTAGAATATTCGGACGCGCGGAGAGAGTATTAGAATTCAATACTTGATAGATCAAGCCCTGTCTCAAACGGCAAATTTCCATTCTGTACGTTCCTTCAATACCTGTGTAACGTTTTGAAAGTTAGATCGCCCGATAATAGGGCGTTACATAATTTTGACTACGAAAAGACATCAATGATGTCAAAGCATTAAGTCCACGCGACATTGTTACGGTATCTGCTGTATTCCACGTGTGCACTGCAAGTCAAATGTTGGACACCGTGGGCACTTAAAATTATACTTTTACTTAGGTGAAGGTGATTTTTTAATGATTTTTTCTGCAAAAAATATAAAAAAACATAATAAATATGTTGAAAATGTAATTAAAAATTCCTCAATTTAGCCAACAAAATAATTACATTTAATAAATAGCTATTATACAGTACAACCTCTAAGCTTTTAAAAGATTATATTCTACTATTGTTTAGAAATTTTGACCAAAACCTACTCTTGCCAATATTCAATCCATACAATATTTTAAGTTCAAAGAACATTCAGACATTCATCATCATCATTATTCACATCAGAGGTTAAAAAGACACACAGACACACTGTGTGTTTTTTTTTTACCTCTTCCCGCTTAAACAACTGAATCAATTTTGACAAGGTTTGAAACTTAGTCCCAGAAAAGGACTAGAAATAAGGAAGGAGTGATTAAAGAGTCGCATCGCTTAGAAGATTAATAATTACAAGCCATCCATGATGACGAAACCCGCAGAAGATGCGAGAGATTTCCAGAAAAAAATCCTAGGATATCGAAAACATTTTAGCGGCCCAGTGAAAATACATTAGACATTCGTCTAGAAATTGAAATGAATCGTGTCCTTATTGAACACGTGACCGCGAGTGTTATGTGGCCGCTCGTAATGCTCTAACTACATTATACAAAACTAACTCATGTGAATTTCACCACAAATACTTTAATGTCACGTTTTTGCGTTTGTTTTAAATAAGTTCAGCCGAAATCCTGTTTATTTTAAGAGCTGCTTTGCCAGATATAATAATAAGATAAGTGTAATTTTTTATACGAAAGCAAGTAAAAAAATATCTTAATTATTGTAAGTCATTTTGTATGATGAATAGAATTATGACGTAAACTTAATAGTGAAGTGTATTTAATAAGATTTTATTAAATTATATATTTAATATGACATGTATTAATAGGATATTCATGCTATAAAAATTAATCACTACGTCAATGTCCTCAGTCCTCATATTTCACAACGGCTTTCAATGGGCCATTGTGAAATATGACAAAACCAAAGTAGGTCTATTCATTTGACCACGCTTCCATCCTTGTCATAAGATAAAAGTGAAAAACTAGCTTCTTGCCAAAGTTCATCACGTGCGTCATTCGCTAACCGTTTTCGAATGTAACGCATTAAATTTTCCGTATGTCTAATAAGTAATAATATATAAAAATTCTCGTATCACGGTGTACGTTGCCCAATTTTCCGTTTCAACTGGACTGATTTTGTTGAAATTATATGCTTATTCTACAGCCTCTGAGAATTAATCATGGTCTATATATTGGTATTGAATGTACCGTAACTTCTTGGTGGAAATTCATGTTTCACAGTAATAATACACACTTTTCATGCACTTTTTCCACTTTTATTAATTTATTTTATTACAATTATGTTTCACACGACCGGTTTCGATAAACACCTGATGATGATTTTATCGAAACCGGTCGTGTGAAACATAATTGTAATAAAATAAATTAATAAAAGTGGAAAAAGTGCATGAAAAGTGTGTATTATTACTGTCAAACATGATCTGGTTTTCATATCCGAAATAGACATAACGGCCAAAATTACAACTCCTCGCTAGGTCGAAACATTTTTTTCGATACTCTCAAGCGTATTCCTGCAATGTAAATAGCAAAATAGCCTTCGCCGAGTCAATATACTGTGCAAACACAGGCAGGTTAAAGAAATCCTGGACAGTTGGGCTGGCTTAAATACCGTCGCGTCGCGTCGGTGGCCAAATTATTACACTCACTTTAAAAAAAAGTACATTTTTGTGTCTAATAGCTAACATGGTTATCTTTAAAAAAGTTAATAATTTTTTGGCATTATGGTAAGGTGTAGAATTCTGCATAATTATGCAGGTGCCGTGTGGCTACTATTCAGCCATCTGGTGATGGAGAGGAGTTTGCAAAACTTGCAGCTGGTATTGGTCTTAAAGCATGGTTCCTTCAACCAAAATATGTAGTCGACCATTCCCCTTTGAGCTAATCTCGCCCCATATCGTAAACGACGAAGGAGGTTTCACTTGTTCAACAACACAGTTTTCATCAAAATTTTCAAATCGCCTGCGATGACAAACTGGAAATTGTCGTAGATTATATATAGTACTTATATTGGTAGGTTAATCTTATACATATATAAAATTCTCGTGTCACAATGTTAGTCCACGAACTCCTCCGAAACGGCTTTACTGATTTTTACCAAATGTATAATATGCATATTCAGTAGGTCTGAAAATCGGCTACTGGGTACTTTATATATTGATAAGTGCATTAATTGTTGAATAAATAATAGTAAATTATTACAACCTGAGACTGACGGCGACCATTGTTTGTGCGACGAGATAGCGATCGACGTTGCCATGGCGACATACTTATTTAGTCACTTCAATAAAATAATATGGACGAAATAAGGGAAAAGACCTAATGGCAGACACTTTAAGGAAACATGAAACATTTGAATGTTATAAAATATATATTTATGAAAATAAAGGATTGATAACTTCTTCCGTGTCTTCAGTAACTCTTACAAAATAAAACTATTATAATTATTCTCTGACAAATCAATTAAAAAATATATTATTGGTCTTTTTGTAAACTTAGTCATAAGTACTAATAGATGACATCACAAAAAACGAACATCACTAATAGTAGACACCAATATGAACTAATAGTTGACATAGAACATTACATTACATTTTACATTTTTCCTATTATTAGGTCTTTATTTGCCATTTTTCAAAAGATTTCATTTACTTCATCATAGTAACTACATGCATCAGAAATATTATCCACGTTGTCTCCAGATTCTATTCATTCTTCTTCCATGCTGAAACTATCTTTCCTTTTATTTTTATTTTTCATATTTTTTTCCTAGCAAATTTATTTTCAGTCTTTAGTCTCCATGCTTCTTTTGCCTCTTCTTTTTTCTTTTTTCTTTTTTCTTTTCTCAGCTCTCCTTTTTCTTCTTTTTACTGCTAAAAAACTAAAGCAATCGATTTTTAGATCAGTACAAGGTCTAATATTAGACACCATGTCCATTTTTAGGTGCAGTAGTTCTAAGTTCTTAGATTGTTAATAGAATTATATTTTCAGAGAATAGTGATGATTTTTGCAGTAGAATAAAGTACAAAATAACTTTAGTATGTATTGCAAAACTCAAAGATGAGATCCATGTCATCTATTAGGTTTTTCACATTTTCAAGAACTAATAGTAGACATCCTTTATATTGTTAGGGAAAATGGATAAAAAATCTTAAATAAACATTAATGAGTGTATACAACATGACCATTAATCCAATGAAATCAATAGAAATTACAATAAATCAAATAAATGTATTCAAAACTTACGTGCAAAATTTCGCCTTCCTTAACCTATTTGCTAAGAAATTGCCAAGCGCGTGTTGACGCGGTCATATTATTTACGAAAACTGGTCCCATTTGAAAATTTTGTTCCCGAAGGCGTCACTAATATATTTTTTCAATTCAACAGATAGCTTGAGAAGCTTATAAAATTTACAGTGGTGAGATTAGATAGATTAGAGTAATTCTTATTTTTATGGTATTTTTGTCATAAGTGTCATCTATTAGTTCAGTGTCTAGCATTAGGTCTTTTCCCTTACTTTATTATTATGGCAAAGCAACGTTTGCTGGGACAGCTACTCGTAGTAGTTATATAATTTAAGAGTAACCTTGTCCTACAAATAAAACAATCCATATTTACGGATCATCAAGTCAAAGTATGAAATCCTTTCTATCTCTGTTAGCTACCACTTTCGAGATTTTTCGAAAATAAAAATGTTGTTCGTCTTATTAAAATGTAGCTACTCACAAAAAATTAGCTTGTTAGTAATCACAAGAAAAAAAATTTCTAGGGCTCCCGCAGTACATATATTATGCATTTGAGCAAACGCCAATCGTTTAGCACGTATTGTCTGGGTAAACTTTGGGTTTTCATAGGACGGCAACAACTGAAATCACTCACACTGAGTATAATAATTTGCCCACCCACTGTAAAACCGTACATGACCGAAAACCATTTGGGAGGCGTTACAATTTTTTTTAATTACAAATATTGATATTACATTTCCGAAAAATATAACTTAAACTTGTGAGGTATTTTAGAAGCATTAGGTTGTGTTTCCACCAGAGCTGAGCGGAGCTGTGTTGCGACTTGCGAGTACTAATGTGTTTTTGAGAAACAGCATCGCCGCGCTGAGCGATGTCATGGCAAAGTCATGTCAATGATGCAATTCTATTGGTTTTCAAAGACACATTCCTCGCAACACAGCTCCGCTCAGCTCTGGTGGAAAGGCAACCTTATTCAAGCTTTTTACATGACTCTCGTGATAATTATTTCTGTGTTCAATTATTATTTTTATTTTGAGCCTTTTTAAGGAAATTGTATGTTACCAGAATACATATTCCAATGATTTAAATTAACAAAGTGTCATGCTACAAGAAGTGCATATTAAATTGGAACCAAAACTATTTTGTCTTTACACTTTCTCTACAGTTTTCTCATATTATACCTACTTCAAAACCGTATATTTTTAATTTACTGAAAATATAATTATCATTATCATTTTCAGTACTGTAAACAAATATGCTAAGCGACACGTGACTCTTAAATTAAATGGGATAGTACATTTGCTTTAGTTCGAAGGAAAATTAGAAATTTAAAACTATGCAATTATGCATTGTAAAACAAATATTTACATTGAAAGCACATAAATAGTAAATGTTTGAGGCGGAAAATTTTCTATTCCTAAAAAAATACTGAAACTGTATTTTATTATAATTTTTAATGTTACTATTAAATAAACTTATTGCAATAGTTCATATAAGTACTATAGTAAGTACATTTTTAATTAATCTGCGATTGCAAGTTTCATTTATACTTTATGTTCGACACGCACTTGGTATGTACCAAGTGCATTACATCGTCCATTTCCATAAAAAACTCTAATTGTCAGGGGGTACCAGCATGGTTTTACTATAAATGTATACTTTATAATGTATAGTATATACTGGGTGTAAACTGTAACAAAACAAAGTGATAAGAAGCGTACGTAACGTGTTAATAACATGTGTCTTATTTATGTATCTTATATAGAATTCACTGTAAGAAGAGAGGCGATGAAAGAGTAAATTAATTTTATTGATTTGTATGGCAAAGCGCCTTAGCATAATGAAAATACGCATACAAAAATTAAAAAAGTTACTCTTTCAGCGCAGCTAATGTCACAGTCATAGATTTAATGAGACCAATCATTAATCTATGGTCACAGCGCTACTGTAACTCTATTGGGACACATACACACCCTAAAGTATTATCACTGTTTTGTTACACCCTGTATGATATATAAAATGTATATTATAATATTATATACTATACATTCACAGTAAGACTATGCTGACACCCCCGGCATTTAGATTCATGGAGTAGTTAGTATACAGGGAACTTATACATACCCTGAAGTATTATCAGTTATCAGTATGTTTAGCTACACCCTGTATAATGTAGTTATATATAGTACATCCGCGGCATATTGGTCGGTGGTGCGGAGGCCGGCGGGGGTCGTTGCCATCGCGACACGTCAGCGCGGCGGCCCGGTACCGTTAGCGCTTAGCGCAGGGCCGACACGGAAAGGAAAAACTTGGAAGAATCAAGAAGCTCACTGATTACTTCATCACGAAGAATACAACTAATCTATACTTACATTACGAAGATTTTTATTCATTTTATTTATACTCTATGCAGTATGTTTAATGATAGCAAATTTACATTCAGTTATTTCAATGCAGTGGCGTACTTATATTTTAAGATATCTCTTCCAGCAAAACTTATATATTATATTATAATTTGTGGATGTTTTGTGATCAAAGATGGGGCATGTACACAACAGAATTTTTATTGTTTGATCGAATTAAAAAAAAATGTGTGTAGTCGAAGTGTAGTCCATTTAACGAGAAAGGCCAATGTAAAATCGTGCTGCGACTAATAGGAGTGAATAATCAGTGGAAATTATTATGGAAAAAAGGCGGAAAATATTTATCACTTTTAATAAATTTTAACGTGAACAAAGTCGTAGGCAACTTATACTATATATTTATACTTATAGTATTATACTTTAGTGTACTGACTGAGTTGTGATGTCTGAATTTCATACTTGGTGTATATGACAATATACATTTTTATACTATGTACTTTTTGTACGTTTGAACTTTGGATATAGGGATATCCAAATAATAATACGAGTATAATTAGTCCAACATTGACATTGTCCAGCGATTACATACAGTGAGGTCGCATATTTTAAGCGTTATTTAATAATAATTATTATTTATTTATTCACAAAAATACAGCTTTACAAAAACATTGGTGGAGATATTGAGTACAAACTTGTGCCAGAAATCTCCGCTCTTCCTTAGCAAGAATAATTAAACAAAATTAATATCCTCCTGTAATAAAATTAATAAATATTGTAAATTAATAAAGTTTTGTGACACACGGTCTCACAATGGTAAAGTAATATTTCTAACTGAGTTACCTATTTCAGTACATAATATTATAATAAAATTTTAAAACATATTAAAGAATGAAAATCCAGCATACGTTAGCTTAAATATAAACGACCATGCTTGAAAATAATTGTCAAGTCGAAATAAAATTATGTACTTTTTAATTTTCCATCAGGCTATCTGATTGCTCGTTTGCCACTTTATTTAAATTGGATGGAAACTAACCCTTATTTAAATAGACTTCTCGATTGTAAAAAAATTGTCCACTTAGTACCCACCTGCTTACAATCGCCTAATTTTGTTGACAATCAAAATATTTATTTACACAAGAAAGTCTTTATAATTATTCAATAAAACGAGGTCGAATATAACATTAGTAAGGTAATTAGAATATTAATATTTTTTCACATATTGTAAAATGTTATCTCTAATCTCTATTCACTTCATACGCAGAGCATTCGAGTTCAACGCGCTAGAAACATGAGATATTTGATTGCGTACAACCACCAAACAACTACATTATAATTTCGTGTAATTGTATGTCACGTGCATAATATAAAATGAAATGTTTTGGCGGACATTAATAGCTAATATACATACAGCTACAATAACATTTGTATTTTATTTCGATGATCTCTTAGTAAGCGATACTTTTTCTATGGTGACAAGAACCCCCTCTGAAAAGGTAGGCAATACAAGTAAAATAATTATTAACTTTTAAAATTTTAAAGAAGTAAAAACTCACTGTTATGAATTTTATAATTTAAAATCGTCTCTATTTTTAAATAGATTATAAAAAATAAATAGTTATAGTTTTTTATACTAGAATATAAAAGTTTATTTTAACATTTTGGAAATAAATTTTGTTAAATTCTAGAATATAGGCTTTCCACTTACTTTATTTTTAGGGTTCCGTACGGAACCCTAAAAATACTCTATAATAAACCCAAAGGGTGAAAACGGTAACCTATTACTAAGACTTTGATATCTGTGTGTCCGTCTGTCTGTCTCCAGGCTGTATCTCAAGAAGGTTTATAGCTAGATTTCTGAAATTTTCACAGATTGTGTATGTGTATTGCCGCTATAACAAAAAATACTAAAAACAATATAAATTAAATATTTAAGGGGGCTACCGTACAAAAAAAAACACATTTTTACCTATTTTTGCTCTATAATGATACGGAACCCTTCATGCGCGAGTTTTTTATTATTATTGTATGTTCATATTAATATTCATTCAACTTAAAAATGTTATTTAAACTTAAAAAAGGTTTTAATTTATCAACTTACACAAATCGTACAAAAATCTCTAAAATATTAAACCGATTAAACCAAAGGAAGTTGCAACATACTTTCAGCAAGTAGTTAAATCCAAACTTAAACATCACTGAGCGAACTGATGATGATGAACTATAGCTAAGTACACTCTCGATCATGTCAGCTTTCAAAATAAACAAACTAGATCAAAATCGGTCCACGCGTTTTGATGCTACGACACACACCCAGACAGACATGCCAAACTTATAACACCCCTCTTTTGTAATAATAATATCTATGGACGCTTCACACCACGTCAGTCTGGCCCCGTGCTAAGTACCTAAAGGACTTGTGTTACAGGTACCAGACAACGGAAATATATTTAATACTTTTATACCATACATATATTTAAGATTTTTATTATATGATACACATATTTAATACACATCCAGACCCGGGAACATTGAAAACTTTTTGTTCCGTCGGCGGGATTCGAACCCGCGACCCCCGGCTTGAGCTACCAACGCGCTCACCACTGAGCCACAGAGGTCGTCTTTTTGGTCGGAAGTTAAATAATAGAGTAATAACTAATGAATAACCGTAGAAACCTTTTAATATTTCTTGTAGTTCCAGCGGAACTGAACTAATACAGTTTTCATAAAAGTGTATCCTTAAGTTTTTGTCACCCAAATAGCTGTATGTGAGTAAATGCGGGTAGTTTAAATTAATTTGGTACATTGTTTATCTCGTGATTCACAGGCCGAAATAAGCCGGTCTCTGTGTCCCCATTTTTTGCCACAAACAACTTCGGAGGGCATTACCCTCTTTCACTCAAAAGAGCTAGCATTGAGCGAATGGCCAAACTATGACTGGTCATTATTAAAAATTTATTTGGATGATAAATAGTTTTTGAGCGCGTGTGTGAACCTACCGTATATGCTTACACACTTTAAGATTTACAATTTTAAAGCATGTTAATTTTTTACTCGGCGTTATAATAATAATATTAAATGTATTTTATTTCGAGGATAGATTAAAGATGTAATATTTAGGGTACTTAAATTAAATTATTTTGTCATTGCCATTATTGATTACGAGCAAAGAAGTTCAAAATATAACGTTTGTTGTATGGGAGCCCCACTTAAATATTAATAATTATTAATTTTATTTTGTTTTTAGTATTTTTTGTTATAGCGGCAACAGAAATACACAATCTGTGAAAATTTCAGAAGTTTAGCTATAGTGGTTATTGAGTTACAGTCTGGAGACAGACAGACAGACGGACAGACATCGAAGTCTCAGTAATAGGGTCCTGTTTTTACCCTTTGGGTATGGAACCCTAATAATTAATATTATACAGAGTGTAACATTATTTTTAAGAAAAAAATTAAAACCGACTTCCAAGGTAAAAACAATAGTAATATGAACTAAAAAATATTAAATAACTCTTACTCTTTAATAGTGTCTTTTTCAGAATTCGTCTAAATCTCAACTATTTCTGTACATACTACAGTCTTCATTATTTTGAAGTCGGTACCAGCTAATTTAATCGTTAGTTCAATAAAGTCAAAATATCTGAAACTTTTGGGACTGGTATAATTATGGTTGTGATGTGATAATCAATCAAATTGATGTGTTGGCTTATGGTTTCAGTTGTTTAAACAACGCCGAAATCCCCGAATCTCTACCTATAAGCATTCAAAAGTTCTTCGATTCGAAGTCTTACTTTTTGGTAGCATTTACCTCGAATGCTTCAGAAAAAATCAAAATCACTATATTATTATGTTTCCATAGAAATTTCAAGGAGTTCCCTCGATTCCTCAAGGATCCCATCATCAGATCACCACTTTTGTGAACATGGTACCAAATTCGAGCTAAACCCTATACAACCCAAAAAGAATTTTGAAAATTGTACCACAAACGGCTGAGTAATCGTGGAACATACAAAAAAAAAAGATACATACAGCCGAACATATTACCTCCTCCTTTTTGGAAGTCGGTCAACAACTAAGTGATACTTTAGGGTGCGTACGTGTTCCTTGTAGGGAGTTCACTGTGAAAGTAGCAGCGCTGAAAGACCAATTTTTTTTTCATTTTTGTATGAAGAAACGCTGAGGCGTTTGCCCATACAAAAGTAAAAAAAAATATGGTCTTTCAGCGCTGCTACTTTCACAGTGAACTATCTACAAGGATCACGTGCGCACCCTAAAGTAAATAATTATCACTAATTAGTTTCATTACACCTTGTATAATATCAAATATTTTAGCTTGCATAAACGATAATAATTCGTATAAAATTAAGAAGAATGAAGAAGTACGTGGAATTTACTTGTTATGAAATATATTATTTTAGCTTGCATAAACGATGATTCGTTTAAAGTTAAGACTTTTAAAAGAAGAATGAAGAAGTATGTAGAATTTACTAGTATAATATCAAATATTTTAGCTTGCATAAAATGATGGTTTGTATAAAGTTAAGACTTAAGAAGAGTGAAGAAGAATGTAGAATTTACTAGTATAATATCAAATATTTTAGCTTGCATAAACGATGATTCGTATAAAGTTAAGACTTAAGAAGAGTGAAGAAGTATGTTGAATTTACTTTTCTCTCGTCCGTAAACACCACTCAATCATTCTCAGTACTTATAAACAGCGAATGACGAAACCACTGTCCCACTTAGCAGCGGGGACCTTACCCTAGACATTGGCTACGCAATAAGGTTGTCACCGGTCATCGGCCCGCGCCCGCCCCCGCCCCGCCGCGCCGCCGCCCCCGCTGCCGCCCCACCACTCGCGACCTCTTTCGCCACTCGAGCCGCCGCGGCACGACCGACCACCATATTTTTATAACCATACCTCAAATTCTCACGACTCCAATTCCGAATTTAAAATTACACCCGAAACATAGATTTGGCAGAGTGCTGACGCATTTTCTTTGTTCGAAGATGGCCGGGCGTGACCCAGTTGAATTGAAACAATGAGCTTAATTTTATGATTTGTTAAAGGAAAATAATTACTGGTTTTCGCAAATAAAATATTTAAAAATTATTCACAATGCTACACCAATTATTATTAAGTAAACTTGAAGATCAAGAAAATAATAATTGCTTACAAAATTCCTTACATTATTATATACTTATTATTATCTATGTTTAATGTTAGGTGCATTAATTAGGCAGCCAAAAACCTTTAAAATTGCTTGCAACAACACTCATATTATGTGAAAAAAAAATCTTATTAAAAGAAGATTGTGGTGTCAATAATAATTAATAACATCACATAACATCATCGGAAAACCCTTCGTGCGTGAGTCCGACTCGCACTTGGCCTATTTTTATTCATCTATCTTCTATCTTCGTCGTCATTCTTAAAATTGAAAATAGTGAGTATATAGATACTATTTTTTACATATTTTCAGACAATTTTGTGTGTATTTAATATTTACAAATATATATATATATATATATATATATATATATATATATATATATATATATATATATATATATATATATATATATATATATATATATATATATATATATATATATCTACTAATATTATGTTTGCAACTTTGGACGGAATATATTGTCAATTTAATGGCTGCAGTCTGCTGCAGTGATCGGTCGGATGAGTTTGACAACCGTTTGGCCCGCCGTCTGCCTAGGAATCAACTTCTCTGATATTAAGTATATGAAAATTAAAACTTCAGTAACGTACTTTAAAGCAAATTCATTGCATATGAATATGGAAAATATTATATGCATAGATTTTTACTCAATTGAACCTGAAAATGTTATTTAATAACAATTTTACTACACAGTACACAGGCGTCGGATGTTGCACAATATAGTTAATTAAAGCGCGCAATTACCGCGCGTGATTCGCTCCAGTTGTTAGCTAAGTTTTTACAAAGTCAAGTTTACAGTTAGCCGGCGAAGTTATGGCGTTACAAGAAACTTCTGTGAAATTGATTAGGGACGTATTCCGCGAGTGATGAACCCGCTGTCCGCACGCAATGGGGATTGTCCATTTTTTTTTTAATTTTGCACATTACAAAAACATTTCGAGGAATAAGGTCAGTGATCGTTTTTCTGTATATAAACGAAAAAAATACCCATTAGCTACTTATATTTTTGAACAAATATGTTTAACCTTAGTTTCACCTTTAAAGGCGTTAAATTAGCAATAAATTCGACTAACATTACCGAACTTTTGGTAAGCTTCTCGTATCAGCTTTCACATAATGAGAACTTGCATTTGACGAACCATCCATTATAAATAAGATTGAAAGGAAATTTAAAACATACTGCAGAGGTCAATAATTGGCCGCCGATGATGACGTCAGAGCGAAACTTTAAAAATTTATTGAGAAAAAACTAGCCAATGAATTTCAAAATTATTTAATTTATATTCTTAAAATACCCTATTTTAACGAAAAAAAATTTAAAAAATACATGTGATTTTTTTTTGACAATGCCCATTACATAAGAACCACAGCATTGGACGCAACCGCAAAGTCTTGGGAATCGTCATTTTGTATACCAAAACGTCTGTGGATCATCCTCTGATATTTTAGTGCAAATTTGACGATTACCAAGGGACATGGGTAACGTTTTGACTGTACATAACTCATAAGTCATAACACATCCAAATGTTGCTCCCGTTAGAAACTTAATGTTTCACTTTTTGAATAAAACAAAATGAATAACAATCATTTTACTTGCTACTGTTGGCGACACTTGGAATATAATATAGAAAATTGTGCGGGCGGGTATCCTGTCACCATCGTCGCGGAGTAATGCGGAATGGTGTCCACGAGTTGAGCCTGAAGAGGCAGAGGTGGTGGGGCTGCGGTCGTGGATCTCGCGTTTCCCGTAGTCCCACCTTTAGGAGCAGTAACACCGTTGAGGTTTTAGTGGGTAGTCCCGGGTGCGTCTTCCGTCCGCTCCGGGGAGTCCCACATACCTCGGTGGTCCTCCCCAGGCCCCGGGGATGCGTAAACGCATTCCCCCGACGCAAAAAAAAGAGTATCCTGTCACGATATAACTACAGGGTGCAACAAAACTACGTGATAATATTTAGGATGTGTTTAAATTGTGACACTTATACTATTGAGTTATCCGTAAAAGCAGCAGTACTGAAAGAATAACTTTTGACTTCTATTTTTTATGAGGATGCTTCTTGTTTCAACTTCATGACTTTGCCCGTTCAAAAAAAGCCATCGTTCAATTTTTCTACTCGTAAATTATAAATATACCCATAACATAGTGCTATGAAGTTTATCTATTTGCGAGTATTTTAAATGTCGAATGCAGGTCGCGTACTCGAATGTGGCTCAACGTATGCGCAGGTTGCCACAATATCTGCACTTCCGGTGCGCACTGAGGGACCCGCATCATTTTCACTCATGAATCATGATACATTTCTTATGAGCTAAAAGGTTTGCAGTTTTGTACTTTTTTAATTTATATTTTGTTCACTTAATTGAGTTTGGGTATACTGCGTGAAATTTTAATGGTTGTTTTCCCGCAGTAAAATGATTCTATCTTAGTTTGATCTAAGGTTGGGTTGCACCAACTTACTTTAACTATAACTGAAACTTTAACTATAACTACAGTGCAAAATGTGAAATCTTTGGTTAAAGTTAAATATGGCGTCCAAGGACGCCATATTTAACCATAACCACTCATACGTATATCTAAATGTTTCGTGAAAATTTACTATGTTTACAGTCTTATATTTTTCCTGTCGATTTTTACGGATAATTCAATTTTTTATACCCTCAATCCCGTTACCTGTAGCTTCAATAAAAAAATAAACGCAACAGACATCTGTGAATTTCTCTGGTCAAAGTTAAGGTTAAAGTTAAAGCTAAAGGACGCCATATTTAACTATAATCATTACCTTAACCTTAACTTTAACTTTAACCACGCCTCTGGTGCAACCCACCCTTAGTAATACAAAAGATTTGTGAAGTTTTTTCTTTATTTAAATCATAAATAAAATGCGGCCGGGTCATAGCCGGTCGCACCTATCAGCATAAAGTTGCCATAGTACGTCATACAAAATATTTTTTACTAGCTGGTGCCCGCGACTTCGTCCGCGTTAGCATAGTAGATCACGTCCCAAGTATTATTTTTCGATTTTTTTAAGAAATCGGTATAGATAAGATAGATAAAAGCTCGTAGCAAGGCAAGGAGTGGAGATAGTTACAAAGTGTAGAGGACAAATTTGTAGGAAATTTTATGAGCTTTCATTATGTACGGGACATTTTTTCTCTACAACGCACCGTTTAGGCGATATGAGCAAAAAACTAAAAATATTGAAACTTGAGCCCCTCCCCCCCACCCTAGGCGATATCGTTATAATATTATATAGCCTATGTGTTGACCCGACCTCTAAGTAATATTCGTGCAAAATTTGAAGTAAATCCATCCAGTACTTTCTGAGCTTATCCCGGACATACATACAGACAAACAGACAAAAATTGTAAAAACTATATTTTTGGCTTCCATATCGATTGTAGATCACGTCCCAAGTATTATTTTTCAAAAATATTCAATGTACAGAATTGACTTTTCTACGATTTTGAAATTTTTGAAATTTCAAAATCGTAGGAAAATCAAATTTGAAATTTGATTTTCCTACGATTTTGCAAAAAAAAAAATGGCGCCCGTCCTACCCTCATTGTAAAATTAATGTAATATGAAATATCCTTACATACAATCCATATTTTATGTTTGTGTGAACTATATTAAAATATATGTTAAATTTTCTATCTATCAAGCCATCATAATATAGTATTTAGTCCGATTTGATATTAGTTTCTCAATTATAAACTTTCGAAACTATAATTAGTGACTTGTTCAGAAGAAATAAACGAATACTTTATTCTTATCTCAATGATAAACTCCTATACTATTTTTGTAAACAAATCGACTAATGATGTTGAGATGTATAAAAACAAACTACTTGAAATAGGACACTCCTCTGCAAAGAAAAAATAGTCCGCAAGCAAACATCGACTTTAGTGCTATACAAATAAATTTCAAAATGGCCGCGGCCGGCAGAAAGCCCTTAAACATATTGTGTCAAATGTTTATCGGTTCCCTGCCGGTCTGTGTGCTTAATAGGGCAATCAATCATTTCGTACAATAGTGACTAGTAGTTCTACAAGCTTTTAACGTAATTTATTTACAAACATAATAAGCAAATCGTTTCCGAATCTCTATAAATAGAAACAAACTTTTTCGAGTGTAACCTAAAGTTATTTCGATGTATTTCTTTCAAATGATTGTCTAAAAATATTTATAATGAGTAAAATAAACTATTCGCAATACAAAAAGCTACATACATTCGTGAAATCCAGTAAAATCTTCGAACAAAGCACAAGTCATACCTTGACACGTAGGAAATAGAGCACAATTTTGAATGGCCGAATTAATACTAATAGCTCACAGATTGTTTATTTATTTTTCATTCAGAGTGTGGTCAATGTATCAAAGGTCATAACTAACCAAACTTCTTCATACGCAAGTATTCTCTAAGTCATCGAAATACGTAATATAATCGAAACAAAGAGCGCGGCCCAGGTGGGCCTTACGGTTGTTGAGAGACTTGAGAGGATAAATGGACCGCCTCAGAGCGATCAGCGAGGTAACGCCGCATATTGCGTCATGTTTTTTCGTGCGCGCAGCCCATATCGAATTATAAGACGTTATCACGTCAAAAAAAATCCAAGAAAATTAAATACTAAATCCATTCTAATAACCCAGAATTGGATGTATCCAAGTTAATCTTGTATAGGTTGCAAAAATAGATATTCGCAGAAGCAGATAATATATTTTAAAGCAGACTATGAACTTATCGATGTTATTCGGTGACCCTTGTATAATTTTTAGACGTAAGTGTATCCCATTTCGTAGTTACGAAATTATTTTACATAGTGCTCGTTCGTCCTAGATACATTTCATGTTTTATTCACCACGGATCTTTCCGAACTAGAATTTTTGATATGAAAAAAATATTTAAACAGTTTTGCAAAATAAGTAGCGATTTTACTGGAATAAACAATGAAGTCAGGGCAAATAATAGGTTGATTGTGGAGGTGATAATTTACAATTACAGCGATTCCTTTGTCAGTTCGCCAAGTACGGTGGAATAACACTAGTGTGAGATCAGCAGGGCCGTATTCAGTGGTGTCCTGAGGCCAAAATAGGGGTAAAAATCTTCTTCGGCCAAAATTTATCTCCACATGAAATGGTGCATTTTTAAAACAAGTCAATAATATAGATATAAATGTCGCAGCCAGTTGGCTGTTGGTTTAAATAGCCGTTCAATCAAACAGCAAGCCTTTTACTGAACAACGCCATTCAATCACACGTCTAGCTTTTTAATTGAATATTTAAGTCGCTCAAAACGTTCAAAAGCCGCCGTTTAATTGAATTAGTTCAGCGCTCACCACCGCAGCACTAGGTGCGTTTTGTTTACAATATGGCGTCAACTAACTGGTGTTTTATGATTGTAATAAGATATTTTTCGTAAATATATTACGTTACAAGTATTATTAAAGAGACAGAAATTATGGGGGCACATACGAGTGAATCAAAATTTAAACTAATAATCGGCCAAGTGCGAGTCGGACTCGCGCACGAAGGGTTCCGTACCGTTATAGAGCGAAAATTAGGAAAAAATTGTGTTTTTTGTATGGGAGCTCCCTTAATTGTTTATTTTATTTAGATTTTATTATTTAATATTAAAGTACGCATACAATTGAGTATTTCAACAAAAAAAATTGTGATAAATGGTTAGATCATATATAAGTTTTATAACCAAACAATTTTCTTTTATTGTTTTTCGCAATAATTCAAAAGTTATTTCAAAATAAAAAAACCGAAGACACGCCGACAGCTCCCGCACTAAACCTAGCGCGTGTGACGTCACATTGTTAATTTTCACCACAGAACACTAAAAACAGTAGAACTGACATACCACGTATTGCTTAACAAACGAATGTTTTGATTGGACGCGTACTTCTAAACTCAAATAAGCCTTAAATTTATTAAAACTGAACACCAAAACACACCTTCAATACTTAAAATAGAGTTTGTCTTACAATAAACAAAACGGACGACATTTCTCATTTCGAGTCATAGGAGCATCAGTTTGTGGATTTACTAAAAAGTTTAGCTACGTAGATTGGTATTATAGTTAGAGCAACAATTTTGACCTTAAACGTCAACGAAATGAGGTAAATATTGGCGCATACTATTGAAATGTATTATACAATGTGACGTCACATCTCAATCATGGCGCGTTTATAAGTCACGTGACTTTATTTAAATTTCATGAATTTTTAATTGTTTATAATTAATTGAAAAAACATTTTTTTTAGATTTTTGCATTAAATATCAATATTATATTTATATTAATGTCTTAAAAAAAAACAATTTTTTTTTAATACTCAATTGAGGATTTTGTGTAAATTTCAAGTGTCTATATGTTGCCATTATGGATTACGAGCCAAAAAGACCAAAAAATAACGTTTTTTGTTTGGGAGCCCCCCTTAAATATTAACTTTATTTTGTTTTTAGTATTTGTTGTTATAGCGGCACCAAAAATACATAATCTGTGAAAATTTCAGAAGTCTAGCTATAGCGGTTCTTGAGTTACAGCCTGGAGACAGACAGACAGACGGACAGACATCGAAGTCTCAGTAATAGGGTCCCGTTTTTACCCTTTGGGTACGGAACCCTAATATTCGAGGAGAAATTCGGGATTATGAAATGCATGATGCATCACCAAGGTATTTATTGCAATTGTGTTCAAAATGAGTTAGAATACAATTAATCTGCTTGTTATCATTACGCTTGTGTAATAATAGCACGAAACGAATGGTCACCTAAGTTAATTTACCATTTAACCAGTTGGCTAAGCGTCATCTAGCTGTAATGTTGAACGTTGCAGTCAACAAGTCGGCTAAACGACGTATAGCCGTGTGATTGAATGGCGTTGTTCAGTCAAAGGGCTAGCTGTTTGATTGAATGGCTTTTTTAACCAGTCGCCTGCGACATAAATATATTATGAATGCCTATGAGTACTAAATTAATTTGATATGTTTAGTATTAGTATCTAACATTTTTAAAAGTAACCATGGCAATTTACTTTACTGGACTTAAAAGAAATGCCGGAACCGACCTTTTCTCACTACTTCTAAGTTCTAGGTATAGACAAGGACCCTGGAAAGCCACCACATTTGCCCTTTATGAAATACGGTCCTGGAGATGAGTTTCAATTTAACGGGTCACTAATAAAATTAGCACCTCTAGAGGCGACACGATGAATGTACACAACGGTTTCTCGTTCAAACTGCGGCGTCATACGTCGAAATGGATATACTCGTAGACAAGCCAATCATATTGCTTATTTTAACAGATTTTTAGAAATATGACCTTATTAACCCCCGACCAAAAAGAGGGGTGTTATAAGTTTAACGTGTCTGTCTGTCGGTCTGTCTGTCTGTCTGTCTGTCTGTCTGTCTGTCTGTCTGTCTGTCTGTCTGTCTGTCTGTCTGTCTGTCTGTCTGTCTGTCTGTCTGTCTGTCTGTCTGTCTGTCTGTCTGTCTGTCTGTCTGTCTGTCTGTCTGTCTGTCTGTCTGTCTGTCTGTCTGTCTGTCTGTCTGTCTGTCTGTCTGTCTGTCTGTCTGTCTGTCTGTCTGTCTGTCTGTCTGTCTGTCTGTCTGTCTGTCTGTCTGTCTGTCTGTCTGTCTGTCTGTCTGTCTGTCTGTCTGTCTGTCTGTCTGTCTGTCTGTCTGTCTGTCTGTCTGTCTGTCTGTCTGTCTGTCTGTCTGTCTGTCTGTCTGTCTGTCTGTCTGTCTGTCTGTCTGTCTGTCTGTCTGTCTGTCTGTCTGTCTGTCTGTCTGTCTGTCTGTCTGTCTGTCTGTCTGTCTGTCTGTCTGTCTGTCTGTCTGTCTGTCTGTCTGTCTGTCTGTCTGTCTGTCTGTCTGTCTGTCTGTCTGTCTGTCTGTCTGTCTGTCTGTCTGTCTGTCTGTCTGTCTGTCTGTCTGTCTGTCTGTCTGTCTGTCTGTCTGTCTGTCTGTCTGTCTGTCTGTCTGTCTGTCTGTCTGTCTGTCTGTCTGTCTGTCTGTCTGTCTGTCTGTCTGTCTGTCTGTCTGTCTGTCTGTCTGTCTGTCTGTCTGTCTGTCTGTCTGTCTGTCTGTCTGTCTGTCTGTCTGTCTGTCTGTCTGTCTGTCTGTCTGTCTGTCTGTCTGTCTGTCTGTCTGTCTGTCTGTCTGTCTGTCTGTCTGTCTGTCTGTCTGTCTGTCTGTCTGTCTGTCTGTCTGTCTGTCTGTCTGTCTGTCTGTCTGTCTGTCTGTCTGTCTGTCTGTCTGTCTGTCTGTCTGTCTGTCTGTCTGTCTGTCTGTCTGTCTGTCTGTCTGTCTGTCTGTCTGTCTGTCTGTCTGTCTGTCTGTCTGTCTGTCTGTCTGTCTGTCTGTCTGTCTGTCTGTCTGTCTGTCTGTCTGTCTGTCTGTCTGTCTGTCTGTCTGTCTGTCTGTCTGTCTGTCTGTCTGTCTGTCTGTCTGTCTGTCTGTCTGTCTGTCTGTCTGTCTGTCTGTCTGTCTGTCTGTCTGTCTGTCTGTCTGTCTGTCTGTCTGTCTGTCTGTCTGTCTGTCTGTCTGTCTGTCTGTCTGTCTGTCTGTCTGTCTGTCTGTCTGTCTGTCTGTCTGTCTGTCTGTCTGTCTGTCTGTCTGTCTGTCTGTCTGTCTGTCTGTCTGTCTGTCTGTCTGTCTGTCTGTCTGTCTGTCTGTCTGTCTGTCTGTCTGTCTGTCTGTCTGTCTGTCTGTCTGTCTGTCTGTCTGTCTGTCTGTCTGTCTGTCTGTCTGTCTGTCTGTCTGTCTGTCTGTCTGTCTGTCTGTCTGTCTGTCTGTCTGTCTGTCTGTCTGTCTGTCTGTCTGTCTGTCTGTCTGTCTGTCTGTCTGTCTGTCTGTCTGTCTGTCTGTCTGTCTGTCTGTCTGTCTGTCTGTCTGTCTGTCTGTCTGTCTGTCTGTCTGTCTGTCTGTCTGTCTGTCTGTCTGTCTGTCTGTCTGTCTGTCTGTCTGTCTGTCTGTCTGTCTGTCTGTCTGTCTGTCTGTCTGTCTGTCTGTCTGTCTGTCTGTCTGTCTGTCTGTCTGTCTGTCTGTCTGTCTGTCTGTCTGTCTGTCTGTCTGTCTGTCTGTCTGTCTGTCTGTCTGTCTGTCTGTCTGTCTGTCTGTCTGTCTGTCTGTCTGTCTGTCTGTCTGTCTGTCTGTCTGTGGCATCGTAGCATCCAAACGGGTGGACCGATTTTGATCTAGTTTTTTTTGTTTGAAAGCTGACATGACCGAGAGTGTTCTTAGATATAGTTCATCATCATCAACCTGCTCATTGCTGAAATATCACGGTTTATCTGGTTCGTGATAGGACGATTAGCAACTTGCAGTCGTTTGATGGGTTTTATATTTTGCATTCTGCACGGGCGTATATATAGCTTTGATAAGGGGGGGGTCCCTAACGTAAAAAACGGCCAAGTGCGAGTTTTACTCACCCGTGAAGGGTTCCGCAGAAGCAAATAGGTTACGTGTTTAGGAAATCAAAAGTATTTTTAGGGTTCCGTATCCAAAGGGTAAGAACGGAACCCTATTAACTCCTAAGACTTCGTTGTCTGTCCGTCTGTCTGTCTCCAGGCTATATCTCAAGAACCGCTATAGGATAGTTCACAATCTGTGAAAATTTTAGATGTCTAGCTATAGCTATATGTGTATAATTCTGTTTGTTTAATAATAAAATTAATATTTAACCCGGCGTGAATGAGGTGAAATTTTTTTACACCAGCTATGAGGTGGGTATGAAATACCCGAATATTAAACTGTCAATTTTGATAACTTTACATCAACAATAATGCTTATCACTGTAATAATTAATTAACATGAAACAAATAAATTATTACAATGATGGCAATAGATAGGCACTTGAAATTTTCAGAAAATCCTCAATTTTATAAATGTACTTTATTAGTAAGTACATATCTATAATAATATTATAAAGCGGAAGAGTTTGTTTGTTTGAACGCGCTAATCTCAGGAACTACTGGTCCGATTTGAAAAATTCTTTCAGCGTTAGATAGCCCATTTATCGAGGAAGGCTATAGGCTATATTTTATCACGTTAAAATTAATAGGAGCTAAGAAATGAAGCAAAATGTGGAAAAAAACGGGGGAAATTATTTGAAATGGCTTATTTCACGAACTACTTGAGCAATTTTTCTGTTATTTGGCACAGATAAGAAGTAGACCACGTGAAGGATTAAAGGCTATTTTTTGTGGACTAATTTGTCTGTGAAATATCTAATTTACGCGGGCGAAGCCGCGCGGAACGTCTAGTAATTAAAATAAAATAAATACATATTTAAGGGCATACAGAAAACACAATTTTTGGCCTATTTTGCTCTATAACGATACGGAACCCTTCTTGCGCGATTCCGACTCGCACTTGGCCGAATATTTATTTAAAATTTGCATATCGGAATGAATGTTTACGTTTTATTGCTAATTGATTACTTAATAATTTCTTCGGAATCAAGCTGCGCCGCCAGTCCAGTGACTCTGTGTGGTTGGCGGCGCGGCGGTGCATCTAAACTTGCATAGTTTGGATGCATGGGAAATGTGCAGTGGTGTCACCAGCCACCAGCCAGCCATTGCCCGGCGCCCCTGCGACGAACTACGAACGCATCGCGGTACCTACTCTGCCTATGGACACGCTCCACAGTATAATAATAAATTATTAAACTGTGAATAAAAAAAACACATGTAGGTAGGTACGTCGCTGATTAAAATCGGTGCGGTAGGTACATAATATATTGTCGATTGGACAAGTAAGATGGATAGTAATGGGGGGGGGGGGTCCGGACCCCCAGGACCCCCCCCCCCCCCCCCTTATATACGCCCATGGCATTCTGGTTCGTGACACTTATGAATAGGTATCAGTGGCGAAGCCTCCATAGAACACGATTCCTACCGGCTTACCTTGGCCAATTTTAATATATACATTTTTTATTATTAATAATTATAGCTTACTCCGCTTCCTACAATTTCATAAAAATAATTCGCCATGTATTTAAAATCACGCAAACGCACACATACCCGTTTTTACGATCGCACTCAGAACGCGTACGTACAGCTCCATAGTGTGCGGCGGCGGTGGCCGGGGAACTCGCTCAAAACATCGGGAATCCAAACATTTGAAATGTATGAAATTCACGCACACATACACATTACTACTACATGCAAACGACTCGTCGATATTGTCGAACAACAAGCCGATCCCACATAGCCTACCTAGTCTTTATTTGTCATGTGTTAAGGTTTAGTTTCGCATGTTTCGCTTTAAAAGATTTCGTCCAATCACAACAGAGCTAATTGCAGCGGCCGACCGGCGCGTGCTGTCATTTCAATTCACAAACAATTATATTACGCGCTAATTTGCACTCATTTTGTACTGTTATTATTGTAATATGCAAAATTTTGTTTATTAAGTTAGTGGGCTAGCTTGACTGTAATATTATATAGTTTAAAAGAATCGAAAGTAGTGAAATTTTACTTGCCAAGTGTTGTGTTGTGTTTTTGTTTGTTACATCGTAAAGGTTGGTTTGTTTTACTTACTTTGTAATTTGTCGTGACACGGTTAGGTGAGAAATGGCAGCATTAGTACAAATTGACTGTTGTCTTACGGATTACCTATTATATTTTATAATAATATTAAATAACGACGACAGACGACAAATAACAAAATTAAACATTTAGGTACGTATTTCTGCTGATATTTCTTTGCTACTAGCTTTTGCCCGCGATTTCGTCTGCGTGGACTTCAGACAGGTAGCCTATGTTCCTTTCCATGTTTGATATGGGATGCATGCAAAATTTCATCTAAATCCAGTTTTTGCATGATTGAGTAACAAACATCTACACTGGCAAGTCAGGATTCACTTATTTTTGGTGTGTGAGTGTGAGTGACGTGTGCTTAAAACGGCTTTTTTTAAAGCCACTTTTATCATACTCGACATGCACTGTTCATATAATACCAGTGATGTCATGTATGGTGAAGGTGGTGAATACTAACAACACTAACACTGCATGCAACGCACACAATGCAAGCAAAGCACCCTAGTAGTTATGGAAAAGGTAAACTAACACACTTAATACAGGTATGTAATTTATTGCACGTTTTTTTTACAAGAATTGAAATTTTGCTTATTCACGAGTTAGCCGTTTTTTGGTCCGGCTTTACCTTTATTTTTTTTCACCCCACGCCACTGATAGGTATATACACATTATTGGAAAGTTGACCTGGTGCTGCAGCATCACCTGGTAATCAATATTATACCCAACTCCTCACCAACTTAGAGCAGAGGTTTCGTGTTTGGGCTCATTTTAATTGCGACAACTAGTAAGACGTAGATAAACAGTAAATATTTGCATGCTGCTGCAGCAGATTCTATAGGAGCCGAGCTCCGTATGAACCCAAAGTGGAGGTTTCATGTTTGGGCTCATATTAACGGCCTCATCCAAGAGGACGAAGGAAGGAGGAAGAGGAGGAGGATTTTATAGATGGTATTCATTGGGATAGTATGATTCAGTTAATAGGAATTATTCTGCACAAGTTTAAAAGCATAAAATAAAATTAAATTAAGAAATTTAAAAAAAACCCCGCCAAAAAACTTTAAAAAGTAATGAAATAATAATATATTTAGGTATTGACTTTAAGTTTAAATAATTCCTAAGAGTAAAGTTATATTTTAGTCCATAAATGATATCAAGGTGTGTCGGGGGACCGCTAATGTAGATGTTTGATTTCACATAACATTATAGTTTAAGGGTCAGTTCACAGCGACCCGAATCGAGAGAATCAGCGACTATTATGGCGATACAAAATGCAAATGTCGCTGTTTTTAAAAGTTTACTTGGCGGTCCCCCGACACACCGTGACAACATTTGGACTAAAATATAACTTTACTCTTAGGAATTATTTAAACTTAAAGTCAGTACCTAAATATATTATTATTTCATTACTTTTTAAAGTTTTTTGGCGGGGTTTTTTTTAAATTTCTTAATTTAATTTTGTACAAGCTTGGGGTTAAAATGGCCATTGGTTAAAAATTCACGTCCGCGCGGTGTCTACTAGAACACCTATCCCCAACCTGTAGCCCGCCGGGACTTTTTCAGTGTAGTTGACCCCACCGTCAAAATAGTACAAAATGGTCGTGGAAGTCGTGAAAATTTTGCCAGTTTTGAATCGCTTTCAAAGAACGTTATTATTTTAACCCTAAAAAATTTTTGCTACGGCCCGCGACAGCAAGACCAAAACCTGTTTGTGGCCCATGTAAAAAAAAGGTTGAGAAACACTGGACTAGAATATGTTTTCAGTTGTTGCCGCTTCATTTCGTAAGCTATTAGTTCTGGAGTTTTAAATACAATAGAGTAACTTTATTGTCTGTTTTGACCCTCCTTGATATCTTCATTACACAACTTTAGCGGTGTGCAATACACATACTGTTTATATTATAGAGAATTATTTGAATTACAATAAAATAATAAGAAGCAAAATCATTCAGTACCTACCGTACGGACAAGATGTTTTTTTTTTATGTTATAACTTACAACTAACATAGAGAATACAAGGAAATATTAAATGCTATACGGTTGTTTAATTTAAATGTAACGATTTTAAAGTCTATATACTAGAAAATTTAACCTTACACATACACATTTTTCTTTACTTACAACTTGAAAAATATCTTTAATTAAACGATACTTACTTACTAAGCTTATAAGCTTTTGAAACAACGAGCTAGTTTTATTTTTGTATTAACAATAAAAAATGTTGTGATAAATAATTAAATTAAAACAAAAATTTTACTTAAATCGCCATTGCAATGGTAATGCAGTGATCTATGCAACATAAAGTAAAATTAAAATAATTGTTAAACCAAACTACCTTGACGAAAATATATGTCGTATAGCCTTCTTTAGTTTTCACTTGTTGAAAATATAAGCATTCTAAAATTTAAGATATGTCTAATGCTAAGAACAAAACATTTATACACAAAAACGGAGAACAAAACTATGTCACATTAGCCGAGACGTTTTGTAAGGAGGACGCGGTCCTTATGAATATGTATATCTTAGTCGGAACTCTCTTGAACCTTATAATTGTTCTGTTGGCTCATTATATTATTACTTCTACTTGTTTATACAAACACGACAAAAGGCACTATATTTTTTGTCAGATTATAAGTTTTTTTGGCAATACCGTAAAACAATCTATGATATAACCATATTATAGTCAAATGATAAGAATTTTTCAGGCAATCCGCAATACTGTTAGAAAAACTATGATTAAACTATAACATTTCGATCAACGTGCATTCAAGCAATTACTATCAGCTATTAAATTAATTGCTTGAAATTAACCCATCAGTCGTGGCAAAACGAGACACAATAGCTTTTTCATTGTTATCGCGGTCGGATGTGGCCGCTTGGGGCTTCATGAATTAAGCTGCAAAGTAAGCTGAAAATTTTTCATCTGAGCGCTTCATATAGATGGTAAAAAACTAAAAACTTTTTTCCGATCAGCCAATTGCAAAGAAAAGTGTACGACACAAACGTACGAGAGATATATACAGTATACATATTAATATAGTTAGTTAGGGTAATTTTCTGGTATAAAAATTTATAATTTTACACGCTTACAATATTTACAAGATGAAAAGACTACAATTTTTAAATTATATAAATACATTCAAGAAAGAAACTAACAACTTTCAAATAAAAGCTGCTAAAGCTATTAGAAATGTTGCCTTCAGTTCAGATGTTTCTAAAAGTTCTCTAGTAAAAAAATATTCAAATATTACCTACATTCCAATCGCCAAATCCGGCGACATAGCCACAGTATAGTAATATCCCATTATTGCTATAAGTACTGTGACATAGCTGATATTATGATTTATGAATAATATTGGCGAATATTTTTTTCCAAATTAGAGTGGCAGGTGCCAGACATCAGCTTTTTTTTTTTTTGTAATTAAATGAAATTGCGTTACACCTCCAAAATCTGAGAAGCACCTTGCCCATTAGGTGAGGGAACTTACCCATACTACGTGACCTATTTACGAGAGGGTCTTCAAAGCAGACTGCAAATGTTAATTATCTTCTTGAACGTATACGTATGATGACTGTTATATTTGACTTATAACATCTTTACTATCAGCTAAAATATTTCTTTTGTCAAATATTTTTACTTATGGAAGTGAAGGTTCATTGACACTTACACAATACACATAATAAAAATTGATTTTAGGATGGGCAAAGTAAAAATCACGTAGTTTAGGTTATAGCGGGTACGTTCCCTTGTGGTTAGTCCGCGCGCAAATGGTCGAAAATGACATGTGACTAGGGACTGCCATATTTTAATGATCATTTAAATGAAGATTTTAATTTAGATAATAATTACGTGTGCTCACGTAGGTGCTCACCCAAAAATTTGATTTTTTATTTAAGTACTAGCACCTGTAAAAAAGCAGTATAATATCAAGTAGTAAAAGGGTTATCCTTATTTACAAGCACATAATACTGTGTTATTTCTTGAACATTATTATTCTTACCTTATTTCAGAGACAGAACCTATTCCGTACTCTGCCCTAGCAGAGTAAAAATTTTATTATGTCTAATGGAAAGATTTAGAAAAACGTACACGCTTAAACCTCAAAATCACTGTAAGCAATTGAAATAATAATAACAATTAAAGTTGTACATGAGTTATGACAATAAATTTAAAAATATTATATTTGAAAACCATGCCAAGTTTATGGATACATAAATGCCCATAAAACAATCCCCAATAGGAGTGCTTACATAAAAGGGAATCCCCAATAGGAGGACTTACACAGAAACGGGGAAAATTAACATTTTAATTACGCATCTATTACAGCAGTGGTTCTTAACCGGTGGTCCGCGGACCACTGGTGGTCCCTGAAGGCATTCCAAGTGGTCCACAAAGCCATCCTAATAATATGTGAGAATTCAGAAGTTAGTAAAGAGTATGCACTATGCAGTCACAAAAATCACATTAAATTAGAATCTGTAACTTTTAGATTTTTGCCAAATAAAAAAATGAGTGCTAATTTTAAAGTTGTACTTATTTTCTTTGTCAAACAACCCTTAGTTTAGGTAAACCAACTGGGTGGTCCCCGGCTAGACAAACATTTGGTCAAATGGTCTCATAACTAAAAGGTTAAGAACCACTGTATTAGAGCCACGCCGAAATGGAAAAAGAAAAATATGTGTGCTGTAAACTAAATGATAAATTTCGGCTTGGATTAAGTTTGTGAACAGTTAAAGAACGCAATGTACTTGAGCTAATTCCACCTTATTTCCTAATTATAATGTTTTTTTTATTAAGTGAATATAGTGGTAACAGTGCGAATAGTTTGAATTTCATCAATATGTTTAAACTTTAATATGAATGTCCGCCCGAATGAGCGGTTTGGCTGATTTATTAACACACTATTGCTTGTGAATTGTGATCTCGCGGTGAAGCGGCCAAGCCGCTCGTCCGCGCGCTAAACATTATTTTTAATTATTATTTATGCCGCTGTCTTGCCGAAGGTACGATTATATTTACGTTTGTCGGAGAAATGTTGCAAGATAGCGCCGATGTCTCGGTCAGGGCCGGCGGAGGCTCGGGAGTAAGTTCAAGGGGAACGGAGGGGGAGTGAAGGGGGGAGGAAGGGAGTAGGGAGGGGGGGTGATGTGACTCAAAGCGGAACGTCGGATCGTGCTGCACCGCCGAGCGCGACCGCCAAACCAGCCGCCAGTCTTGCAACATCGCCATTGTAACACATTTTATTACAACCTCACGCGAGGCGTCGATGTTCTTAGGAGATGTACCCGACGAAATATGAGTACTAGTTTGTATTGTACCATATTTTTGTATCTACCATATTTTTAAAAGTAAATGTTCTTATTCTCCCTTCTAGCCGATAAGGGATACTGACTGCGATCAATCAGTATCTCTTAACCCTTTTTGGTTCTTTTATTAGGATTTTTCATGAATAAAATCTTCTTGAACTTAGCATTTTCTTATACATGCAACGTCATTTATATTAATAAAAGGCTTAATTCTACTATTAATACTATGTAACACAGCTTGAACAGGCAACAGACAGGAATAGGACACGAAAATCCATTAAAATTTCAATTAGAACAAATTCTGACATAAAAGAATATTATGTACGTTATCATTCGCTACGAATAATAAAATCTAAGGAAAATCAACTCCGTCAAAAAAGATGTTCTACAATACTTGTCAAAAATGTGTACCTTAGGTACACATTTTCATACATTTGCAATATTTAGGTGGCCTTGAGCGGTATTAGGCTGACGTTACATGACATTTCGAAAGGAACCAAATTTAAAACGGTAATAGTATGGGAGTTACGTTTCCTTAGTTTTTATTATTCGCTTATCATTCGTATATCATTAAAATTCAAAAGCCGTTACCGAAAATACGGAAAAAAGTCTATAAAGTATAAAGAACAGTAAGTCTTACATCATAAAACTATTAGAATAGCTCCGGCCTACGGTGCGCCCGCGCAACTCGCTACAACCGGTCCCGCGTAACCTGATGTAAGTGCTACGCCGGCATAAGTACTAGCCATAGGAATACCGGCCGGTTTTTACTTCCCAAGAAATGGGTTTTTATGTACTAGGTTTGGACGATTCGCATAATAAATAATAATGGTATCCATGACAGTTTCAATGAGTACGATATTTTGAAGAACTCTTTTATTAATTTCTAAAAACTGGCAATAATGAAGTAAGCATCAAAATTCAAAATAGGTAACATACAGTACCTACTAGAAATAGCGCACGACTTCGTTTTTCATTTATCGAATAAAGATTTTCGTACGAACAACAAAAACTATAATAATAGTATTTTTTCACGGGACGGACTAACATTGACGTCTACATAAGTTCTAATCTAAACCCGTTCAGTATAAAGGCACGGCAGTATAGTTTTTATTAACATTGAATATTATGATAAGTACCTTAAGATTTCATACGGAACCAAAACCCTCCTGAGTCCTGACAGAACGTTTTAAGGCAACAATATCCCTCCATAGATTACAAATCATGGTTTATTTTTTTTCAGCGCGCTTCCTCTTTTCTTGTGATACAATAAAAGTTCCGTGACATTGCGATGAAACGGAACCGAGTTCGGCATAATATTTCGCTTTTGAACATTGAGCGGAGGTCGTCGGTCCGTACTCCGGCAGACCAGTGTGACCGGCTTCGTGATTTTGGCTGTTTACACAACACAACATACCGAATGAACACGTCTTTTAGTTCATTAGCACAAATATTTCCATTAAATAACGTTAATGTTTGCTGTTCCATTACCAAAGATTGAGAACCCCCTTTTTCTGGAATGTTTATGGTACTCCACTCCCTACCTATGGTAGAGTTGCGTGTTCGATAGATCTTAGAACCCACCGCAGAAGTTTGAAAATCTGCTCTATGTTCTATGATTTTTGAAAATTATTTACCGTCAGCTCTACTTTACACGAGTAAAGTTGTTTACATTAAAATAATATGTTTAAAAATATTCACCTACGGATTGATGCTGCAGCAAACTCTACATTAAAAACTACCCCTTCAATTATTTACTTACCTACACCTAATTAAAGGATATTTATTATATCTACATAAACACAAATTCTTTAAAAAATACAGCTCATAATATAAAGATTCGATAAAAATAATTTATATCTCTGACTACTAACTAAATTTTGTTAAAAAAACGTCAATCTAGATTTTCAATGCTGGATAAATTACAGGCATTAATAAAATCATTCAATAAATAAACGAAAATAATCAGACTCCCTTTCGATATAATTTCACTGACTAAACTCTGGATCCCGCTATATGACCCATACGCATTAGGGCAGTGTGTGTTGGTTAAAAGCTCTACTATACATATTTTATTTGTGTACGAACAGTCCACAAGAGGCAGCACAAATCGTACGGCATTCCTGCGCTCACGACGCGGGCCTACGTTGCCATTAGAGAGGGACGGCGAGTCACCGCGACGTCCTCCGTCTCGCTCGCACTCCACTCGCAATCCTTTCCTTTCTACCTGTTGCGTTATTACAAAAACCTGGTCCTTGGAGCCGCTACCTTACGTGAATTGAATGAGGATCGCGGGAGACTACGGCTCGGCCCATATAGAGTCACAGCGGAGGCATTATGTACGGGCGGTGCGAGGCAAAACTCGTCAAGAGACGGGCCACCATTTACCGTGGGGAGGTGCGGTAAAAAACGATCGAATCTGTGAGGTGATTACATAATAGAGACACATTTGGGGAGCGAGTGAAGGCGTGATTAGTAAATAAATCACTCGGTAAATGTGTGCGCATGCACCGGAATTCTACCGGCTATTTTATAGCTGTCTATATTTCTCACTTGTTATTATTGAAGCCTTTTCATTTTATAACTTATGTATTACTTTGGCAATGACTAATGAGTAGTTGATCTACCTGCCTACGTTATTAAGTTTCATTATGTGAATTATAGAGTATATTTCCTAATTGATGCTCGATGCATTATTTAACAAATTAGTGAATAATATATTTTATATTATTAATTATTATAAAAAAAGTTCAACGGCGCTATGATTATACTCGTATATTTTCAACAAAAAAAGGTTCAAAAGTCTGATTTACTTATTTTTTCACTTCATTGATTAGGACGACTTTTTAAGTGTTGTTTACAAAGAGTGTCCGAGTTATAGGAGTGAAAAAACCTTTACAATTCGCTCTAGAGATCAATTATCACATTCTGAGTTTGAAATTAGATCTATTCATAGAGGCGGGAGTCGTGACGTGGCTGACATTCGCCGCTCCGTGATCTTGGCAATGGGCAATGCTGGGCGCTACGGCCGGCAACGCTATTCCACGTAGACGTTCATAAAAAGGACACATCCTATTTTATAAGACAAACAATTTTGAACTCTATCCCGATCGTGTAAGGCTCTGTTCAGTTCAGCGAGTATAGCTAAGTTAGAGTTAAAGATCCGAGTTGCGTTATTGCGGTCGGTGTACCCGGCCCGTGCCCCGCGCTCCCCTCTCTAAAGCCTTTTGACAACCGGTATAGGTAGTACATTCAGTACATAGATCGGAGAATTTTCTGACATTAGAGTGACGACATAGCTATCCGATCCAGCGACGTTTTGCTTCCATAGTAATATGAAGAAACATATTACTTAGTAGGCTCTACTATATTAGAGCACAAAACAAGTACATAATTATACGTATCCATACTTAATATTACATATTATAAATGTGAAATTGTGTGTCTTTCTGTCTGTTACCTCTTCACGTCTAAACCGCTGAGCCGATTTTGCAGAAATTTGGTATGGAGATACTTTGAGTCCGGGAAAAGACATAGGATACTTTTAAATGCACGGTTCCCGCGCGATAAATGAGTTTTGGCGCAACGGAGTTGCGGGCGTCATCTAGTATTATATAATAATATGAAGAAACATATTAGTAGCTACTATATTAGAGCACAAAACAAGTACCTACATCATATTACGTATCCTGCATATTCCATAAGTATATTATAAATGCAAAACTGTGTCTGTTTGTCTGTCCGTCTGTCTGTCCGTCTGTCCGTTTGTCTGTCCGTCTGTCTGTATGTCCGACTGTCTGTCTGGCCATCTGTCTGTCTGTCCGTCTGTCCGTTTGTCCGTCTGTCTGTATGTCCGTCTGTCTGTCTGGCCATCTGTCTGTCTGTCCGTCTGTCTGTCCGTCTGTCCGTTTTTCTGTCCGTCTGTCTGTATGTCCGACTGTCTGTCTGGCCATCTGTCTGTCTGTCCGTCTGTCTGTCCGTCTGTCCGTTTGTCTGTCCGTCTGTCTGTATGTCCGACTGTCTGTCTGGCCATCTGTCTGTCTGTCCGTCTGTCCGTTTGTCTGTCCGTCTGTCTGTTACCTCTTCACGCCTAAGCCGCTGCCGATTTTGCTGAAATTTGGTATAGAGATACTTTGAGTCCCGGGAAAAGACTGATACTTTTTATCCCGGAAAAATGTGCGGTTCACTCGTGATAGACTAATTTTGGCGCAACGGAGTTGCGGGCATTACTTGGTTTACTATAGTTATAAAGATAATTAAGGCCGTCCCCCGAGCAAACGACCTTGGCCATACATTTGCCGCGTTGTTTTCTTTCATATCTGCGCGCCTTGTACAGTGGCGGTTACGACGCTCGCCGCGTACTTGATAGGGCGAAATAGGAGAAAAAAACCTTTTTTCTTTGATAATTAAACCAAAATGCAAAATGTAACCACAAATGATTTTTGAAAGTAAAACTATCATAAGCTTCATGAAATATAAGAAAAATATCACAAAATATTCGAATTTAGCCTCCTCTTCGGAGTTATTTTTGATCGAGTGAAGTTTTCAATATTATGTTTCGAACCACAAATTGTCAAAGTACATTAAGTAAACAACAATGTGATTTTTTTTTTGGCTTTTAAAAGTCACTATTTGTTTGTTTATTATTGATTCAAAGTCATGTAAAATTGGGTCTATAGGGCCTTAATGATTGGTCTTCGCGCGCGGCGCTACAAGAGTCGTAGCACCGCGCGCGAAGACCTGCAATCATTAATCTAAGCGCGTCGCATTGCTGTCTGAATTTACCCTTATAAAATATATAATAGCAAAGCAAGTAAAGATTTTAAGACAAATATTTTGCAATGAAATAGTCTGTCACAACTTCTCTAGTGTGCTCACGCCCTAATTGGCTGCAAGTATCTTTTAAAATACTTTATCAAAAAAATAAAATCTTAATAATTTTAATATTTTGTACGCATTCTTCTTAGATGTTATCTAATTTGAGTTTTACTATAAAAGTTGTTCTGATCCTACGAATAATAAATAGTTTTTATTATTCGTAGTTCTGATCCATAAAATTTACCTAGAGATAACAAAATGTTTTACCGTCATACAAGATAATTTTATTTTTAAACTTAGTTATTAAAATTAAATATGTATATTAATATATATATATATATTAATTATATTATATTATTGAATTATTTTGCCTTGCTAGCGAATATTGAGGTAATTTTTCTGAGTCAGAAATGAGAGAAAATCAAGACGCATTTTTTTAATAAACGTCGTAAAATCAAGCAAAAAGGTTACAGAAAAAGAAGAAAAAATTGAAAATGATATTAATGTAAGTACATTTTTAGTCGTTGTCACGAAATAGTAAATCTATTTTATGAAATAGTTTTACAAGTTGCCTTACAACACAAATAAATTTTAAAGTAACTTAACTTGAGCCTAACTAATAGAAAAATAAGAAATCTTCGCAATTACTAACTCTTACAGTAAATTGATATCATGAAATAGTTGTGCGAGGTAAGTAATACAGCTTCAATTTGTGTGAGCGTAGCGCGTGCTCCCGACGATCGGAAACTCATAAGTTTTACCGTTGGAAATTAAAAGTAGAAATGTGTCTTTATCTATATTCTTTTTTCTATTTTTCTCTATTTTCTATTTTCTTCATCAAGCACTGCTATACGAGTATTTTTATGACTAATTTGCGCCGCAGTAGTCTTTGTCACAAAAAAATATTGAGAATTTTTTTTATCTTACACTCATATGAGTTTAAAAATTAAATATTTATTTCTTATTTGTTTTAGACAGATATAATTACCGATTGTGAGATAAGACTTGGTAGATTAAAGGTACTTAGATGTTTCATAGCCTCATAGGCCTTTGAATCTAAACCAAAAATATAGTGAAAAGATAAGAGCGAATCTTTTCTTTTCTTCCTACGACATTAAATTTGGAGTATCTATTCACATATCAGTAACAAATACTCATTAATCCCTAGCTTCCCTCTTAAAATTTTAAATTCCCAGTAGAGCGTAATTTTCTATTTCTTTAATCATCAGAAGCTCTTTACCACAAATAGTTATAATATTATGTATCTAAAGAGGTGTACCGCCGTATACAATGCAAAATGTATTACATCCGGATTGCAAATGTTTTGTTGTTTGTTTGTCAAGGAAGTGAAGGATTAAGTACGCCTCTAGTGAGCCTCTACACTTAATACAAACTGGGAAGCTCTGTATTTTGTTTGTATAAAACCACAAGATTCGACTAATAGGAAGCTGGAAGTTTTACTGTCTATGTCCCCTATAGAGATAAAAATGTTTCAGTCGCGGTTACTTTCTGAGGTCATCCTAAAGTCTATTAAATAATTTAAGGAAGTTTAAGGCTATCTGGCAGTGGAAGCAACTGTCAAAAATATCCGGCAGTAGATGTCAAGATTCCTACAGTTGCCCCAAAGAAAATAAGATAAAAAATGAGCTTTACTCTTTATCGAAGATCAGGTAGACCTTCAAAACTGGATTCTTCTTAGAGTAACCGCGACCGAAACTCCATAGTTGTTGGTCGTTCTTAGGGGTCGAGAACCGGTAAACTTTCAGCTTTTATAAAATATCTGAGTGTCGCTGGCTCTTGGGTTATAAGACAACCGTTTTATTATAACAAAGGTAGTTCCAGGATAGGATTTCTTAAGAATTAAATAATAATAATTAATTACATTAGGCATGATGACTATTTTTTTTTCTTATTAGTAATTGAAAGACCCTTAAAAATAGAAACATCGCTGAAAGAATGACTCTGATAGCCTAAAAATTCACCGAGATATGACAATTCAAACATCTCATAAAATAGACCTGCCCGAAACGCTCCATACAAAGTGCTACGAAAGAATGACGTCACTCTTTCGTAGTTTGTACGCATCGGGAGAGAATTTTGTTCGGTAGGTAAATATTGCGTTTATGAAAGTGGTTTTATCACAAAAGTTGCTTTTAATTGCATAAATTATCGAATGGTATACAAATATTAAGAAATTTAATTGAAAAAAAAATCGACTTGATTATCCAACTTTGAAGGCGCTTAACAAAAAAAATACAAATGCTATCGAGCTGAAATTTTGGGAAAACTTATTTTTTACCGTGATTTCTTTATTTTACTAACAAAATTCGCTAATCTTTGACCTTGTCATCATCCCTATTACTAAATAACACGCATATTATTCCTTTTATTAATTAGCTGTAATTGAAATATGTATATATGTGCTAATATCATAATACATTATGATTTATGATACTTATGTATTAGCACAGATATATTTTGTTGTATGATTTAATAAAATAAACATGAGAACTGAATACATTATACACAGTACACTACGAGAAAGGAGACAACTACTTCATATTGCAAAAACTTAATAAACTGTTTCTGCAATATTTTTTCTGCGCTTATGAAGTCGGAAGTCGTGACTCGTGAATCTATTATTGCAATAAATACGAAAATGGGTATTATGTCCAAAAATGAAAATCCCTGGCAGTTTTGTAAAATATTTTGTGGAATAATTCTATAATACCAACTTTTCGCAAACACGAATATAGCGTTTCATGACGTCGCACAGAAAACCTGTTTAGTTTATGCATGAGAATTTAAAATGTAAATTTTGCCATCAACCGTTATTATTATAACATGAATAATTATTTCGTTTTGTAAATTTCCTTCTACACTTTTTAGTCACCATTTAAAATTGCAAAAAATATATAAATGTAAAATTAGGGGGCAAACGAGCAAACAGGTCGTCCATGGACACTCGCAACATCAAAAGAGTGGCAAGTGCGTTGCCGGCCTTTTAACCTATTAAAAGGCCAATTTCCTAAAAAACGCTCTATTCTTGAAGGTTCGCAGATCGTATTGTTCTGGAAATATTGCTGGCGACAGTTCATTTTAACGTTTAACTCTGTCTGGCAGATAGTAACGTGAAAAACGCATCAAGGTGATGAGGATTACCATGCGCATCTTGATATTTTTCGCGTGGGACGATGGCGAACAATCCTGGCTGCAAATTAGTTTCAAATACCTTCAAAATTATGGACATTTGGGTTATGTACTCGATTGATATAATTCATAACACTGAAGTAAAAAAGTAACTTTGCATAACATCTCTGTTGTATTTCGCCAAGTGAGTATCGATAATATAAAAATACCTGAGGATGAAGAGCAAAAAAATCTTTTAATTTTATAGATGTTTCTTAACTCCGTGAAGGTTTGTAAGAATACCACCACTTTTATGGGTATCTCTAAAGCATGTACAGGTTCGTGGGAACATCGCTACTTGCTAATGATTTGCGAGCCTACATCCTGCTGACTGCTCTCACGGCAGCATCTGTCATAAAGCTCAGTAAAAAATTGAAAATCAGTAACAGGAGATCACGTATTTTGTTACTGACAAATTCTCAACAGGTGGGCTAGGTCCAAAAAATTTCCCTGGCGAACGAAATGTTGTCACAAAAACTAACTTGTTTGGTTAAACTTACTAAATATGACCACAAAAAAAGAATTTTCATTATTTTAAAATTCATTATTTATAATGTAAATTATCATATTAATAAATAATAATAATTTTAAATTATCATAATTATAATAATTATTACGAAACATGAATCCTAACCTTATTTTTTATGTAGGACACTCCTAATAAATCTAGATTTCATCTCTGGGGATTTTAATTCTAACCCCATACAAAATTATATTACATACCAGCTGACCCGGCAATATTGTTTTCCATAAAAATTATTTCTAGTATCAATATATAAGGAGATAAAAAACCTATTCTCAGGTCTAACTAACGATGTGCATACAAAATTTCATTAAAATCGGTTGAGCCGTTTTAAAGGAGTTCGCGCACAAATCACTGTGACACGTGAATTTTACATATTAGAAGAAGTATATTAAAAACGCCTAGATTCTTCTTTCCTGTCTTCCTAATTAACAAGTCGAAGTCGCTTCTCTGATATTATGTCAAAACAAGAAACCTCTATCTAATTAGACGACAGCACGTGGCGAAACTGTAAATCGCAAGAATATTGTTGATATTATTATATGAATACTGTATCCGGTAGGTTGCTAAGTCGAGTGAACTTGAAGGAGGTTAGTCGCCGAGAACTTGAGCGCAAGCGGCGCGGAACGGCGCGGCATTGCGCGCGGTAATAGTTGCGCAATGTACGCACGCCGCCCGCCCCCGCCCCGCTGAACACTTACTTCAAATTCACAACTATTATGTTATTTTTCAGTGGTTAGTACGATTAATTATTTGTCAGTAGACATAATACGTGAGAAAACAAAAAATATATTTCGGTCACAACTCACATTATAATTTAAAAATTAAAAAATATGTATTTTGGTAAAGTACGAAGTGAGCAAATAGATTGAGCGTTCAATCCATAAAAGGTTTTTTTTATTATGTAATTTGGGGCCGTCTATGGGCTATTTGCCCATTCTTCATCCTTTTTTTGCTATCTTTGTACATATGTATATGTATATAGGTTTTTCGCACCAAGGATAATTGAAATACATATTATGTAATATTTAAATATTTATTTCAATCCATAAATTAAATATTTATTTCAATCCATAAACGGTTTATTTTGCGTTGTGAGTGTTGGGAAATGGGATCTAACCAAATATTTTTTTGTAAAACTTCCCACCTTTTTGTAATACATAAAGTTCTAAATTTTAATAATATTAATCGCACTCCAAGCAGTAAAACTAATTTCAATTCGTTGCACCGTTTTTTGCGAGTTTTACTCAAAAATGATAATTTCTTCGAAATACAGATAAGGATTAACATTTCTGTGAGGATACAATAGCGGCTTTACATCGTTTATTGAAAAAAACCTGGCGTTAGAACGCGGCATTTTCAGATTATTACAAAGTGTACAAGCCTGCGCAATCATAAAATATAAAAAATACTTTCTCAAACTTTGTTTGGGGTGCTCTATTGTTCCTCTACAATCTGTCTAAAGCTTATGTACAAAACAATGGATGCCGCCACCCTTAGCTGAAATACACCTTATATATATGCATTCACAATTTAAAAAAAATCGAATGTTTTCTAACTTAATGATAATATAATTTATCTCTACATAATATTTCTACTACGCAGCTTCCCTTTCTTCGTGGTAGCAGCAAATGACTCACATGTATTTGTGATGAATCAATTGTTGACCTACTTTTGAGAAAAAATTCCAAGAACCAAGTATGTACAAACATTCACAGAAAGCTTTATTTCACAATTTATATTTTATGATGGTTTAAGAGTGAAATGTTAACTTTGATCTAATATTATGGTAGAGTTTCCAACTCGCGAGTTTCTCATATGACCATCGTTTTTAACATAAAATATTATGCATTTGGTTAGTTTTTTATTTATAAACTAATTAGGTAAATATAAAGTCATAACATTTATTTTTAATGACGTAATTATAGCCATGAAATTAATATATCTGTTTTATTATAAACGTATGAAAATTATATAATGTGTTGTTTCAGATGTTTCAGTCTTGATTGGAAAACGACGCCATAATATAGAGGTTTATAAGCACTTTTACTAGAATCTGTATATTTTGTGATGGCACAAAGGCTGGTTGGGACGAGCGCGGGTGCGGGGGGCGGGCGGCGCCGCGTGCGGGGAGGGGGCGGGCGGCGCGGGCGGACCTGTTCGGGCAACGGTGTCGCAGGCGCACACCTACGGACTCAGTCCTTTCGCAGCAGCCAACGGTATCGCATGCCGCTAGCTGCAAATAAACAAACGCGAGGAAACTAACCGTGCAGTGTTATGATGAAAAACTGGTGCCGGTTTTCGGACGAGGTGTTCCTTTTGTAGACCCGGTGACGGACGAACCCTTCGGATAGAGTGCAGTGTGTAATATAGCAAGATGCCGAAGATTTTCCTCATCAAGAAACGCCTGTACGAGCAGCAGCTCGGGTTGCAGGAGGGTCAGGAGCTTCTCGCGAGCAAATCTGACCCGCTCTGCCCGGGGTCCCCGCTGGACGATGGACCCATCCCCCTGCTGTCGAAGAAAGACAAGGAATATGGTGAGATACTTTTATTAAAATTATTAAGCTAATAATTCATAGATTGCTGTCGTCGATCATCAACTTCTCGCTGTCTTCGTAAGGTCACATACTCATAAGAGAAGAAGAAGAAGAATCATGAATTGTTTGCATGGTCGCTCGTTCTGACGACTGAGATCTCGGGCGAGGATCACCTACCTGCGCCATGCAGGTCCTGCGTGACACTTTTTGCCGTGATTTTGTTGGCGGCGTATATTAGCGCGTCTCGCTAACACGCCGGCCCAGACAATTGCTATTGTAAATAGATCGTCACCGGCCACTAACGGTGCCGCGTAGTTACATTGAATCATAACTGTCATGTTTTATGACTTTGGACAAGATCATCAAATGTTTTGACCCTGTACACGAATGATCCTTTGATCGCTCTATCTTGTTCAACTTTGATATTTTTCAAACACAAATGAAGAGCTTGAATTCTCGAAAGGAAGTGACTTACTTCCTCAGGTAGATCAGTCATTTCCCTCCTTTTGTTCTTTCGACTTCTCTTTTCTCTTACCCCGAATCAGAGGAGTCTCTAGGCTTAAGTCCTCGAGCATCGCTCGTCTTCATCAATAGAATAGATTTTTAGTCTGGTCTTGACCTGCATTTTGGATTTCGGTTTATTTAGGCAACATTAGCTTCTTAAGCCCGTTTGGTATACGGGATCTTATTTTATCTAGTACCCTTCTTTTAAAAGCCACCAGACTTTAAATTTAAAAGCTCCTACAATAGATTTAATAGACCAATAACTGCCCAATACATGTATAACATCACAGATTAATTACAATAACAGAGGAACTCCCCAGAATTATTCAATATGGGGATGGGGATAGCAAATATGGTTGCTACGTGATAGCCATATTTCGCATCAGATAGTCATATTTGGCAGAATACCAGATAGACCGGTAAATTTGATCAGATACCGGCTGCCCAATACAGCGAAGCACCGGATGATGATCAGAGAGTAAATTTAGCACGGAATCTCTACGAGAATTATCCTTATGTCGTTGACATAAAGGTCACAGGTAAATCTGAGCGGGCTGGAGGCACTAGGCAGCGAGGTGTCAATGATTGCAGTACAATGGCGCTTCCGCCGCCATCGCTTTGTATTTGGGTTAGTCACCGCAATCTCAATTGTCGTTTCGATACAATTAACTCGAATGCGTGCTACGGTTTTACAAAATGTACAATACCCCATCCGAGGTTAATTACGGAATAATTTTTTACGTTACGGTACTTTTGCGAGACAATTTTATTGAATTTGTGTTCTAAATAGCTAATTTCTAATTTAAATTCGGGATGTCAATTCAGGATTAGAAATATCTGTTGTTCAATCGGGTCTGCTTCGGTTTCGTATACCACGTATTGATCATTCCCAATTATACGCTTTATAATTTATAAATCAGTTAGCTGCCTCGAATTTTGCTCCAACTTACGCACCATTGGCAATTTTAGGTGTCGTGTCTCATTACTCAAACACATCCCTGAATTGATGTTAATATAAGACATAAACATGTCATTTATATTGGCACTCATCAAGTTAATGTCACAGCTGTGGCCAGGAGGGACTTGATGAATACTAAAATGGAACATCCGACTGGCTGTTTACCGGTTTCCTTTTAATAACAATGCCGTCAGTAAATTATAGGCAATATAATTAATTACAGGTTTGCACGAGGTACCTTAAACGATATAAACACATATAGCTCAAACTACGAAGGGCGTCGCAGAATTTTATACAATGGAGTTTTTTTTTTAATCTTGTGTTTGGACCACATCTTAATAATCAACGGTTTTAAAACAAAAAATAATTTTAGAAATAATTATGTATGTAAGTTCTCTATTTATGTCTATTTATAACTTACGTAGGTACCGTTTTTGGCGGATATTGGCGGACCGTTATTTCTTTAGGTATAGGTACCTAATGTCGGTGTAAATAATATGGAAATTATCTAGGGTTCATTTCCATATTTTTTATACCGACATTTAGTCCAATAGAATGCGAACGACCTGTTTCGCACGAATTAGGAGTTACAGGTGAATTAGCACCTGTACACCCGACTTGAAGGTCACGCGACCTCACCTGTACAGAACCCACAAAGGGCAACCCATCTCTTCGACCCCACCCCGCCGCAGGGGTAAATGTAACAATGTCGATGGGGCAATTATTCCAATGCTCGTTGCACAAGTTACATGCTACTAATATAATGGTAGTCCCATACTCAAATTTATTGTTGCTTGAGTATTTTTTTAATTGCACTTCGGCAAAAAATAGCCAAGTGCCGATTTACATAATTACAGCTGATAGTAGCTAACACATGCTGGACATGTTTACATTGAGTCAGTGCTGGCGGTAGCATAATATGCATATGCATATTACAGCTACTTTGTTAATGTTATATTTAAATCAGTACTAATTTCCCGTAGACGCATATACTATATCTGAGCCGAATTTCATCAAAATTGATCCTGCAATCTCGAAGCCTGTAACTCAGACAATTAATATTTCCCCTATATATTAATTATCTACTGTAAAACTAAAATATTATTACTTTTAAAATAACATTTTAAATTACCATTGAAATAAAATATACCTACCTATTATATTATTTAACCGCTAGGTATATTACATCACAAGTTATTAAAAGAATAAATTCAGAAATAGAATTAATCTTGAGTATTTATAACAATTTTACACTATACCAAGCAAAATATGATCATATAATTATTATAATAAAATATCAACTTATAATAAGTTTTCACGGTGGTGTTAAAGACATCAACGCGCGTCAGTCGCCTCCATAATAAAATATCAGTACTTTCTACGCTCCGTGATTTCTTATGAAATTATTCATTTTAACGTATGAATATTCATGTAACCTTTTATTACTGTATACAGATGTTATTATTTAAATACATTGCCCTCGTCATCACCAGCTTCGTATGGGCAAAAAAGATCTTATTATAAAAGGAACCGAATAAACACCCTTTTTTTGTAAGTCGGTTTAAATTTTAACTGAACTCATGTTGTCAGACTAGTTTAACGAAAAGGCTTATCAGTGCCACGCCCTCCTAACGTGGGAAAACGGATGAAAACTGTATCCGTGCTGTTAATATTCAACAATAAACACGTTTTTATGTTTACGACACGAACAAGCAAATAAAAAATATAAATACGAATAGCTAACCAAAATATTATGTTTCATTTACTGTGTTTATATCTATGTAAAATTATACTTTTAATTTTGTATCCAAGTGAGCATTTTTGCAGCTCCTCTACATTTTTTGGTTTTGAAGCCATATTCACTTAAAAACCAAATGAAAAATTATTGAAAAAGGTATTCCTAAGACCTAATAGCCGGTTATAAAGAAAAGAGGTTGTTTAAAAAGAAAATAAGTGTAAGTGTGCGCTGGTATTGTATTGATGTGGTCATTGTTCCTGCGTCCACATGTTGCGGTCGTAAACCGAGCTAGTTACAATTTACCTTTCTCAGAATTGCCCAAACTATTTACAAAAAGTATACACCTTTTTATGAATTAGGTACACTTTCTTGACTATGCTTAATATAATTTTTGCGACATGTGCGGCATACTCGGTTACTTTCAACTTTAAAGTGCAGTCACAAAATCAAAATAAGCAACAGTAAAAGTACTTATTAAATTACAATAGTATCTTAAATGATGTGTATGTATTAAATAAAAATATTTTCTGAGATAAATATTATTTAAGACATTATTTTAATTTAGTAACAATCTGACAACACGAGGTTAGGTAAAATATTAAAAAAAACTATTTCGAGAATACATTAAATAGTAAATTTTGGTCCTTTTATTTGGTCTGAAATTTTGGTATACAAATAGAAATATCTTTCATTGTAGGTATACGTAATAACTGACTGAAATGGTGTCATAATTTTGAAATTGCTAAATAACACGGAATTTATGTACCGCTCACAAGACACACGACGCAGATATGATACACACACACAAAAAATATTTTGTATCGCAATATTTTGTCTAAAGACTGTCGTGTCTCGAGTCGAGCGAGAGCCCTAACTTTTTGCGGACAAGATGCTTTGCACGTGTGTGTCGTGTGACTCGACAGGCCGGTCCTAGAACAGGCCACATGTCCGCGATACGGGCCGCCGTCAGCCCACTTGTTAATTGCCGATAAAAAATAACCAACATCTGCTCTGCGAATATGTTAAGTAGATACTATTTGCAGTCTAGCACTCGCCTTCAACAATTCAGATTCTCGATTCCCATTAGTGTCGCTGCACATGGGCCACACGCCACAGCCACAAACACCGTTTTAAGCTAGTCTATTGGTCGTAAAGTGAATGTATTCAAAAAATGTATGAAAACTACAGGAAATATGCCGGTAGCGGCCTTTTGTGGTTGTGGCCGGTGGCCCGTGTGCGGGAGCCATAGACATAAATATTACTAGCGTACATAATAGACATAAATATTACTAGCGTACATATAAATCGATGGCGGGAGCCCTTAATGCACCCAATATCGCTTTAATCTCAGGCTGCTTCGATCACACGTGAGAAGCATGAAAATAAATAAATAAATAAAAGTTTATTTGACTAAATAGGACATTACACTAAAACATCAACAATTAGAATTTATACAAACATTAAAACATATCAATACAACACGAATATAACCGGACACATAGAATGAGAAACAACAATAAATAGAACTTGAAATAAAGCAGTAAGTACATGTTGTTTGTAATACAACTGTAAACAGTTGTATTACAAAATCGAACCCAGGCTACAAAATAGGTAACTTTGGGTAGTGTTTTACCCCTAGTTTCACTCTATGAAACTCTTATTTTAAACCTTAATTCTAAAAATCCAACTCTTAGAAATTAATTTTTTTGGTTCATGTAATATATACGTGCTAATCAACTGGTGTACAGTAGTAAAATTGCGTTTATAGCTCTGAGTAATTTGTTTACTATCAAGGTATGTATTTCGATATCTAGATAAAGTAATATGTAATGTAAGTACAATTAAAAACGATTAAGTATGTAAAATTTCACAGCATAAAATATTATCTCCGTTCTAAACGTAGAATAATCCTAAAATTCGTCGGCTTAGTGTGTTTTGCGAATTTACTCCTCTTACCTGGAACTTTTGAATTGGCGGTCCCATAGTTCTCGGAAAACAAAGAAGAGCACTTATTATGATTACCGGTTCCCGTAAAGCTCTTTCGAAATAGGGATTAGTTAAGAATCTAAACTTTATTTCTTAAAATTTTTAAAATAACGTATTCATTCGAGTCCACCAATTTTGTAAAAGAATGTCGAATAGTGTGTTTTAAATTAAAATGACCGAATAAGGCGCTTGAGAATTTATTAAACCTAAATTAATTAAACCGTATTGCATGTATTTCTGTATATCTAAGTATCTAAAATTCGAGATAACTTATGTGTGAGTTAACTTATGAAATGCCAAATATATTTTGGCTAAATAACAGAAACATGTATCTCAAATTCGAGATAACTTATGTTAAATTTTTATTGTTAATATTTTACTACAAAGTATTATTAAAACTAAGAGAAACAACATTATTTGATGACCATTATTTGTTTTCGACGTAAAATATCGTCTGGTCTTTAGAGTTTAGACGAGTTTGGCATTCGGTGAGATGGTGAAGCCTTAATTTCCTGATAATATAATTGATATCTACATTTAAATGTTATGACATTTATATCAATTTATATTTTTCGTTCTGAAAATAACTTACCCGAAAATATTTAATGCAATATTATGCAAAATCAGAAAACACAATATTTATTCCCTTTTTAAAATCGCTTATCAAAAACTTAGTACATAATATTATTGCTTACTACATAATAATATTATTAAAGTACTTAGTAAAACGTTTTGATTGTGAACAGCAAATAGATATTATAATAAAAAATAAATTTTTGAGTTAATTATCTTTATAAACTATTATTCATACTAATATATTTTTAAAAAACGGAAGTGTGACGTCTGATAAATTTTTACGATTAGACCACTAAATCACATTAGATAAAATTTTGTGCTAAAACTTGTTCATCGCGCGATAAACTTTTTATGAAAATATTTAGTTGAAGTGAGATGAAGTTTTAGAACGGTATCGCAAATGACGTGGTCACAGAAAGGTCAAAGTGCCCCAAACGTGTGCCTGAATAGAAAATATTAAAACCTCCGCTTTTTTGGGAGTCAGTTGAAAATACAGAAACTTCATTTCGGTCATACAACCTCGCTTCCCTATAATTTCATAGCAAGATGACAAAACCACTCTTAAGGTACCTACGCTTATACGGGCAACTAAAATTGCTCAATTCCAGTCAATTCTCGTCAACTATGACGTCAAGACTACATCAAGCAATTTGCGGCAACAAGCAGCAAAATTGCCTGGAATTTCCAAGCCCATCGGATATACGTCAATTCGTATCTGCCACATTTAGCCATATGAAATATCTGGAGCAATCAGAAGTAATATCGCCGAAATAATTGCCGCAATTTATTAAAATTGCTCCATATTGCTCCATTAATTGCTCCAGATCAGTCCATTCGTATCGCCGAGCAATTATTGCCGCAATTATTGCTCGTGTAAGCGCATCTTTAGCCACAAGACAAGACTTTGGCAGAAGACATACTCATGCCGCACTCAGAGCCGAATTAATATTTCATTAGCTAAAATTATAATAAGATTTTGACATAAACCTTACATTATCTTTCAAACTCTTCATTAAATTGTGAAGTTTGATATCATTTAATGTCTCTGAGTGCGGCCATAAGAGTATCAAATGAAGATAAAAGCTACCACCGATAGTAATTACTATAACTTCAGCATATTTATAATTTCAACTCTATTTTAGTAAGTAATGAACAAATGATTTTACTAACTGCTAGAGATTTTTTTAACGTTTGTTTAAAGCTGAAACATATTAATATTATATAATAATAATAAGTCAAAAGAACATTAACAACACTTTGAATATCTTAATAACGGTCACAACGGCAATCAACTGGAGCCTCTATTTTATATTCAAACAAATTATTACCTCTAGTCGCCTCGTAGGATCGCCGGCTTTTTTACATTCAAAACTAATTTAGACAACTAGCCTTGAAAACTTCGACAAACATATTTAGGTCATTAACCCTTGCCAAATCTGGTCGTGATTCACTCCGTGCTCGAAGTAATAAGCAACAGTTTTTGTAGCTGGTTCGCTGAGAACATTTTTTGTATAAATTACATCAACCATTTTCAAAGTACCTACAAATCTACACAAAGAAAACTGTAATTACATTTTATTCATTTATTACACGCTCGACGCTCGTTTTAGTACATGCAAGCTATTAAACTAGTTGTATAGTTACAGTGTAAACTCCATGTAACGTCACTCCATTTAGCGACAAACTCTCTTTAGCGTCGAAATCATTTGACTTTGGTTGGTTTAGCTTGTCTACCATACAATGATACACTCTGTATAGCATCACTCCCACTCTGAATAACGACAAATTCACAACAATTGAGTAATAAAAAGTACCTTTTAAGTTAATAATATTAGTAAAAACTGCGCAGCTGTGTACGTTTTTTGTCGCTTTACTATCCTAGCCCGCAATGAACTTGTCTTTCGGCATCATGCATACCGAAATTTCTAAGAAATTCGTTCTTTTGTTTACAAATTGGGATTGCTTGCACGTGTAGACTGTTATTGAACAAAAAAGTATCTAAACTTTATCATATTCGCAGTTGCTCATAAACTTCCAAACAGTAAATACGGTTAGCGAAAAAAAATCACTGTATATTGAAGGAAATTCTTTGACTTTACTTCTCTCCATTTAACGGCAATACTCTATAACGTCATAAAATGCATGGTCCCTTCAGTGACGTTATATGGAGTTTACACTGTATATTATACCTATCATGTTATCTTATTCATAAAAAATATAGACTACGAGTTATTTGACTTTTTTGGTAATTCATCTTTTTTACAATGACGGAAATGAAAAATAATAAAAAAAAGGATATTTTTTTTATATTTTATAAAAAATCAATGCAAACGGATAATTAGTATCTGCACGATTAAAGTTTATGATAAACTGTCCAAGAGCTATTAACTACGGAGATTCTTTGTGAGTAATTAAAAAAAATTTATAAAGGCTTTCAACAAAACGCTTTCAAGAAACCGCTTTGGATGCACAGGTAAAACAATAGTAAACGGATTAAATACAATAATATACACTTAAACTTATTCAAGAAGCTGTCGATTCACACTAATTGTCACTTGACATTATTCCAATAGCCAGTGCATTTTGGCACACACTGGTCATATTTTAACATAATACTTAAAGCCTAGCGAGTAGCGCCATAGCTTATACCTGAGACAAAACTGAGTATATTATTGTATTTAAGTCATTCTCAGTAGCCTTAACTTATTCATTGAAATATTCATGACTATCGGAGGTCTTGCTGACTTAGGTAAAAGTAATATCAAATGAGGTAAAAGATCCTGTAGCATTCGCATTTTTTGTTTTAAATTCATAACATATCATCTATATTCTAGACCCGCTATCCCCAACCCGCGGCCCGCCGGGACTTTATTTGTGGCCCGCGTGATGTTAAAAATTTTGAAATTCACGCCCACCGGCAAAATAACGTAAAGTCTACGTGAAAGTCGTTAATTTTTTTTCACTTTAAAATCGATAATTTTGAAGAATGTTATATTTTAACCCTAAAAAATTTTTGTTGCGGCCCGCGACACCAAGACCCGCTGTTTGTGGCCCGCATGAAATAAAGGTTGGGGACCACTGTTCTAGACTATCCCCAAGAAAAATGCTTATCCAAAACAAACAAACAAGTCTTCCTTTTTTTAAACGCTCATTAATAGACAAAAGGTTGATCCGTGGTCCAGTCTCCAGTGGTTTAGAGCGTGGCTCTTGGCTCGGAGGTCGTGGGTTCGATTCCCGCGTTGGAAACATGTTATTTCCAAGTTTGGTTAGGACAATGCAGGCTGATCACCTGATTGACAACTGACAAGTAAGATGATCCATGCGTCGGATGGGCATGTAAAAAGTCCGTCCTGCGCCTGATCTCTTGCCAGTCGTGTCGGTCTTCCGTCCCACTGGGTTATGAGAGTAAAGGAATAGAGAGTGCTCTTGTGTACTGCGCACACACTTGGGCACTGTAAAATTACTCCTGCGTAACTGGCCTGGTTTCAATGAAAGTGGCCACTGTCACCGAAACCGGTGTGGGGGTATTATTATAGACTTTTGGTTTACACGTAACAAAATAAGCAATATTAAATATATTCTAATACTCGAATGAACCGATAACTCTCAACTAATTTTCGTCAACGTGTTCCTACTCGACTGTTATATTTAGCCAAAGTGTTTACAGTTTAGCAAACATAATATTATGAACCTTCAACAAATGAGAGACAAAAAATGTCCTTCCCGCGACCTCCGACTGTTTAGCGGGTACCGAATGTACCGTGTGTTATCGGTACTCGCCTCGTACAAAAAAAGGATCCGAAGGAATTTAATGTCTGCTCGGAGCGGTTCCTCGGAACCTCTTTATAATATACCTACCGTAAATGTTAGCGGCGAGCGATGAACCCAGCAGCGAGGACGAGCTAGTCTGCTCGCTGTCGTTTTTTTCTTTCGTTTTGTACACCTATAGAAAAATTACTCGCCCTACCGAGTACGTGTAGTTTTTGTTAGAATAACCGTTTGCACTTTGTGTCGAGCAAGACGAATAATAGCGGAAAATTTTAATTATTCAGCGCGTTCATTTAGATTTTAAAACTTGATAAATAGCAGTTTTGGTTCTTAGCATCTAGTAACACGTGCATAGGAAGTTTAACAGTCACTATAAAGATTCAACAGTCACTATAATAAAATCTTTTGGACATTTAATCTTTTAGTTTCTGAAACTTTTGGATGCTGGTAATCCAAATTTCCGGTCATAAAGATGCAACATTTACAACTGGCGTCGCGCGGCTCCGTTGAAATCCGTTGAATAATCGGTAGAGTCTTTACTCTCATGATTTCGAAATGATACCGCACCGCGTCATCTAAGTACATTAACATTTTTATTAACATTAACTGTTTTCGTTGCGTAATTTCGTACCGGTTTACTCATTTAGTGTAATTTTAAATTAATGAAGCGAAGTCATTTTCATAGAGCGCCTTGTGCGGCGCTAATTGACGCCAAAACTGACGCTTCGTAATGAGTGTTCGCTGTCAAGGTTGCAGTTCGGTTCTCACGAGGAAACGGCGCGGAACTGAATAGATACCGACTTACCGACGACTACGCGGTAATTACGAGACCTTGACTTACCGTTTTAAACCGCATTATTTAACAATTCGTTAGTAAATGTATTACCGAGTATGTATATTGTTTTTATTTGCATATTATATTCAAAATTGGACGGCATTTTTTAAATTACTGTTACGCATTTTTATTATGCTTTTCATAAAAAATGTAAAATTATTGAAATCATATTTCATAATATATTTGCTTTAATACGTAATTTGAGGAACGCATAATTTTTGAAGATCACTTTCGTAAAACGGCCAAATTTACCATCGTTATTTTTTTTGGTTAGCCGAAAAGATAAAATGAGTCCGAAGTATTCACGCCTAGCTGCGCAGACGCATACAATTACACGGTAAAAAAAAATCCTAACAATGCAGGCCTCGTCCTTGGGTCCCTAACAAAAGCCGAGAAAGGGCAAAAGAACTTGTTCAACTAACCTTGAGACTTTCACTAACTAGCGACTACCTACACATATTTTACTAAAACATACTAGGGGATGTAACAAATTATGTATAATAGTATTTAACATCGATATTTATTTATAGTATTTACTGCAGTCGCCAGAGGTTTTAACCTCCGAAAATTGTAATAGTGAATGGATTTTTGTTTTTGAGGTGTCATTTTTTTTACACTATAACTTGCAAAGTTTACCAAAAATTTTTTGTGCTTTTAATTTTTTAGTTACTTAATTAAAAATTAATATTTCACCATATAAAACCGGTCCCGAAATTTTTTTTTTCTTGTTCCTGTTATTTAATGACTCTTAACCGATTGCTTACGTTGAAGATTTGAAAAAGGAAGTTTGCTTTGCTAAGCTAAATATAACTATAAGGTTTTTGCAAAGTTTTTAGAGATTAACGCTCGTCGTAACCAAGATAAAAGGGTTTGGGTAGATTTAAGGGTTGTAACGAAAAGTGTGTTAAACTTACTTGTTGTGCGTATTTAATTTTTAGAGAAATGATAACTTTTAAGTACTTAAAAACGTTGAAATATCTCCAAAAATGTGTAAAATAGACCGAAAATATTTTTCTATATTTGTTGACAATTTATTTAAGTGAGAGCTAAAACATTAAATGCATCGACAAATTAAAGACTTTTGCCAGTCTTTGTAATATATTTAAGCTTCCTACTTAAAGCCAGAAAAAAATTGGGTGCTACAAATCTCACGTACATACTAAAGACGCATGCTGCGACCTATGTTTGGAAAATGCTTACCTGAATGCAAAAAATATCAGTTCTTAACCTAATTTGTATTTTTTTCCTTTGAGTATGTTTTAGCAAATATAACTAATGAAAAAAAATAAATAAAAAATAAATTGTATTCTGTAAAAACCAAACCAAAAGAAATAAAATACAGATTTTCTTCGAAATATCCGTGAAAAGTTTGTGCTACATTTTCAGAAAATTTAATAAAGTAAGAGCTAAAAAGTTATACATATTAAGAAATAGAAGGCTTTGTTAAGCCTAAAAAATAATTTTAAACTTCCTATTTAAAACCAAAGAAAAATTGGAACGCCATATACCTGGCGAGGCACACAACAAGCACATTTGGAGGTATGCTCATCTACATACAAAAATATTAATTTGAAATATAAATTATATATTTTTTCAACTTATTTTCTTTCTTTGGAATATAAGCAATGATACAAATCAAAAAAATAGTGATATATTTTATTATTTTGCTATATATTTAAAAGAAAGAAATATGCAAATTTTCTTCAAAATTTTACAGTTTATGAGTTTACTTGAAGTGGAAGAGAATAATTTAAAAATCAAAAGCACAACTTTTCAATAGGTAAACTTTACTATTTATGTTATCAGCTACACATTCCTTTTTTTCTTTTCAATTTTCATCCACTATTGCAAAAATCGGAGGTTTGCACGATTTTTACGCTCTGGGAACTCCACTAATTATAAGCATCGAGCAGCATAGATCACGCTTAAATTCCTATTTAAAGTTATCTTTCGATCAAAGTTAGTTTGGTACAGATTAAAAGTTTTAGAATAAAATATATTTATAGGTACCTAACTAGTTCTGGGTATAAAAAAGTTAAAGGTTAGGTTAGGTTCGTGATAATTGGTTTTCAACCGACATTCAAAATGTTTAATTGTTCTGTTTTTTTCTCAATCTTTGTTAAACAAATACACTAACACTTTGTAGTGTTTATTAGGAAACGTGAACAGCCGCGTACTGACCAAGCGAGCCGCCTCGCTGCCTCGCCCGAGCGTGCCGCGGCCGAGCCAAAAGTTGTCGGTTTTTGGTCGATGCTCAAAGGCGCCTCGGACGTTTGCCGCGCACTAACACGTACTGACCGACCGAGCAAATGCGCGCGAGGCTGCCGCGGCGAGGCGGCTCGCTTGGTCAGTACGCGGCTAACCGTTAAGAAGGCACATGTCAGTGACGTCATCGACGCTTTATATCTGAGACGTTTCACGAATATAGTCATACACACTAACAGTCCAGACATGCCTTTGAAAAAGAATTGTTTAGTTAATTGACTGCAACCTTTTAACTTTAGAAAAGTAAAGAAACATTATCTAACGACTAATTAGTTTTTTTTTGTCCTTTCAGATCGAGACGTGTTTAATGAAAACAGAGGAAAAAATAAAGAAGAACGCCCCACAAAAGAACCGAGAAGATTTATTTCCTCTATACTTGGAGGTGAAATACCTTACGGTAGCCATAGAGGCCACGTACTCACACAAGCTGAACGCAAACAATATTTACCAGTTGCGGAAGAAAAGAAATCCGACGACAAGCCTCTCATAAAAGAAGAAAAGGATTTGGTAGACACCGAACCGATAGTTCTTCCAGCGCAAAATTCACCAGCACCTGAGTCAATACCATCCCCGTCTATTGATAATGTTACATGCCAAAAAGTTTCTGTTATACAGAGAACACCAGCACAATCTCAATTTCGTGACAGCAAAAAGGAGCTGTCCGAAGTGAGCATTCCGGCAACGCTACCAGCGACCGAACCAGAGCAAGATCAACCCATCGATTATGCCATTGCAAAAAAGCGTGGTGAAACTGAAGATGAAGAAACAGAAAAGAAAATTAGAGAACAAAGGCGAACTAGTAGTTCAAAAATTGCAAACGGTATTTTGGCTCGACCGGCATTTATTCTTCGGAATCGTCCTGGAACTAAGTTGCAGGGAATTATGAGTGCTGCGGCAGGACACGGAAGATCAACTGGTGGAAGCAATAGTAATGGAAGTTCTCAAGCGAGCGGTGGATCGGGCAGTTTTAATTCTGGTAACGGAGGTGCAGCACCTTCGTCGGGTGGTGGTGGAGCGCTCGGAGGTGGCTCAGGTAGCGGAGGAAACGGCAGGGATGGAAGATCAAATTATGGTCCGAATAGTCCACCGACAGGAAGTTTACCTCCTTTTTATGAAACCTTAGGACCGTCATCTAAGAACGGTCAAAATACTTTTAATGCAAATAGTAACTTTTCAAGTGAATTTAATATTATAAACGGATTTAACATGGACTGTGAAAATAATGATAATACTAACACGAATTTCCCAGAGCAAAGTAAACAATATTCTTTGATGCAAAATGCGCATTATGGCCTAGCTCTTAAAGATGAAGAAATAGATTATGAGAGCAAACTAGAAAATTTAGGAACCGTTGGAAGCTATAACAACAATTTTGATGAGTCAATGGTCGTCGACATGGGGGAAGATGTAATTGATAACAATCAATTTTATAATACATTGACATTTGCACCGAATGAAAGCATTTTAGGAAACCTTTCTGATTCGACTGATGATTTTGCTAGTTTGTTAAGTAATCACGTTGAATCTATTAACGATCCAGATTTACGAGAATCTTCTTCAATAACACCTGATTCTGTTCATAATGCTGTGGATATTGAGTCACTAGCAGAACAAGTAAATTTAAGCAGACAATATTATGAAAAAGCAAATTACTTGGCATTCGCAAGTCAAGAACAAAGCTCCTCTTACAACTTTGCAAAAGAGCGACCAGACTTATTAATGCAATTAAATCCTGCTTTGCTACAACATAACGAAGGCCAAATGCAGCAACTTCAGATTCACGTTCAATTACAGCAAAGGCAACAAATACTATCCCCGGGTTTTCCATTCACTAGTCATTCTTTGGAACTGGATTCGCCAACGGGCGTTTCACTCCCATCTCCAGGCGGCAACAGCTCACTCGACGGAAACTCGCACATTGAAAATTCATCTCTTAGTCCTGCTGCCGCTGTAAGTTTGAAGAAAGGCTCAATCTCCGATAGCAAAGTGCAAATCTTGCAACAAAGGGTAAGCATTATTTGATTTTAAGGCGAGGCTTACTATTTAATTCGTCTCAGTTGTCATCGACGATAAAATATAAAGCACGACAGCGAATGTGGCAACCGAAACATACATCGCTGAGCCTGAATCAACTTATGCTTTTACCTTACGCAATTTTATGTAATTTGACTATTGTATTCTAATTATAATATTATTTAAAGGACAGCTAATTGATTATGCTCAGCTCAACATAAACTACTCATAATCCTAGTCTGGCTGTCCTTGTGAACAAAAATTTACTTATTTTATCTTTTCAGTTGGGCCTCCCGGCAGAGCTCCCCCTAGAATTCATAAACGGCGGCCACGGTGTCAAAAACCCCCTAGCCACCGAAGCTAATGCCCGGCAAAGGGAAGAGGAGAAAAACAAACAAGTCTTAGTCAGCGAAGACGATCCCACGAAATTCGTATGCAGGATATGCTCCAAAAATTTCAGCTTGCAAAGGCTACTGAACAGACACATGAAATGTCACTCGGACGTCAAACGCTACCTGTGTACGTTCTGCGGCAAAGGTTTCAACGACACTTTCGACCTGAAACGTCACACGAGGACACACACCGGCGTGCGGCCTTACAAGTGCAACCTGTGCGAGAAGTCATTTACCCAAAGATGCTCATTAGAATCTCATTGTTTAAAAGTTCACGGAGTACAACATACTTATGCTTACAAGGAGCGCAGGACAAAGGTTAATATTTTTTTTGTTTTAGCCTCTACTGTTTGTTTACTCAGGTTTTATAAAAAGACTTTATAGAGCTCTAACGATGAATTCCATGACCAGTTTTGTTGCACACGCGCTCACTTTCTTACGCCTTCGACAAAGGTTCTGAAGAAGTCAAAATAAAATGGATGCTTAATATTTCCAGATGTACGTTTGCGAGGAATGCGGCCACACGACGTCGGAGCCCGAGGAACACTACATGCACCTCAAGAAGCAACACCCCTACTCGCCGGCGCTGCTCAAGTTCTATGACAAGCGCCACTTCAAGTTCACGAACGCTACTTTCGCCAACCAGCTGCTGGGCCAGTTGCCTATGCCAGTACATAATTAAGATCCGCACGTGAAGAGTATCTTTTACGAATTTATTCCGTCCTTTTATATTAAAAACCCAGTGCATATTACACAAATTAGATTTATTTGTGATGATATTATTGTATCGCAGGTACTTATGCATTGTGTGGTGAAAACACCTATTCTGTCTTCCAAACTTAATTTAATAACTGTAATTCGGATAAAATTATTGATATTGTATACAGATGATCGAACGTACGATGACACAAATATCGGTAATCGGGTAATCAAATAAAATTATGTAAATCAAAAAATTCCACAAGAAAATTGTCCCAAAAACCATGCAAGGGACGGCGGGGCGAGAAGAGTGCCCTAGCTCATGTCGACAAGATATTCGTCCCTTATTTTTTATAGTATAAAATATTATTCTTTTCCTATTTTTATAAACAATAGCGTACAAAAATATTTTCTGTGCGCACCCGAAACGCTTTTCGGAAACTTACACGTCGATCATACTTCGCATTCATAAAGTTACATTCCTGTTAAAAAGTGATTTTGAAGAAGTAGTTTGTATCCTGTGTATCGAACTACGAATTCTAGTTTAAAATACCTTAATTTTTTAATGGTCCAGCAACATCTGCCTCATGCTAGGCGCGACTGCAATTAAAAAATCAAAGTATCGGGTATTATGTGCAATCTTTGGTGATGGTACGGGGTTAGTCGTAAGTAGGTTAAGTTCTAGCGCATAATTTACGTTGTAACATTTCGTCTAAAGTGTTTTTCATTTCGAGTCAGCACGACGTAGATTGGATCGACGCGTTTGGTGCTACGGAAAGTGTTAAAGCGTCGCTGACTCGGGATGAAACCCTCATGTGTCGGATGACGCATCTTGTCCGACTCATGACCGAAGTAGACCCACGTCTGCGACATTGGGAAGTCTGTAAAAATGTATACTTTAAGGAATCTCCCCTCGTTTAGTGATATTAGCTTCTAATCTCCTCCGATATAACTCATGTCACAAGTTATTCGCGTTATGTACTTAATGTTATGTTTGTTCGTTGTTGGTACTCAATGTAACAGAATGGAACTGTCCGCTCCTCGCGAGCCGGACGCGTGTTAAGTCGTACCGAGTTAAATGCATTTTTAGAATAATTTATGTTATTTAAATTATAAACTCGATCAGGAATAGTCTGTGCTGTGAGTGTGTGAATCGTTATGTATAAGTTATTTAAAACTTTGTTATAGCCGAAACGAAATCGATATACGAGTAGAGTTTGATGTTATATGCTCAATAGTGGTACATTCGCGCTCTCCCGGCGAAACCTGTGGATATTATGTAGAACTGTACATATCTAAATTAAATACGTAGTAAAATTGGAACGTCTAAATATTTTAGTTGGTACCTAATTAGATTATGAGATTTTTAATTATTTTGTTATGATATTGTGTACGATTGGAAAACGTAGATCTGAATTGTATATTAGCTTATTATACGGCATCCCGAGTTGTGTGATAGCGCAGTGCCCCGACTTCTCTGTCTTGCATTTACTAGAATTTAAAACGATTGTCAATTAGTTTCGTATCTAGAGACACTTTTGTTACTGTACTAATAAGCAATATATACAAATTAAAACGGTTCGCAGTTGTTTTATTTATCAATTATTTGTATAAATCTAGTGGGTCAAACACGAGCCATCAGTAAATTATTATTTTTAACAAAAAATTAAAACCGACTTCCAAAAAGGTACTATTAAAGAGTAACAATTATTTAATACTTTTTAGTTCATATATTTTGTATTACTTATTGTTTTTACTTTGGAAGTCGGTTTTAATTTTTTGTTAAAATTAATAATTTCACTCTTTTTAGTTATTTACCGGTAAACATATAAGCTGTCAGTTGTAGATATATAGGATTTAGGTATGAAACTATCACAACTACTATACTCAGGCAGTTTTCAAAAAAGTTTTATGCTATGTCTCAAAAGCCATGAGCCATACCCTACTAATGACCCTGCGCCATGTAAGGCCATGTTCTTTTGAAGGCCAACTACCAAAAAGTCGCAGTTATCGTCATGAAAAGACATTTTCCTTCTACTACACACTTAGATCCATCAAACTTATGACCACAAACGCGGCGGCGAGTCGATCGCGCTGCTATTGTGGCAGTGAGATCTCACTGTTTGTAGACTTTGGTCGTCGAGGCTACAATTGTAATTTCCGCACCCTGAAAATCTTTATTTTTTAGTTACATAACCTATATCTATCTCAAATAATTTAATTGCAGGGCATTATCGTATAGGGATATACGTATGTTACTAATAAAAGAAAATCTACTTATGCCTCGATTTACGTTAAAATATTGGTAATGTTCCTAGGAAGGCCAGTGGTTCCTTATAAGGCCCAACCAAAGATTTGATAGTTGTCCTTGCTAGGGAACATAAACTTTACAAGGAACATCTTAGAAACATCATTAACATATAAACAGTTATTTTTAGTTATAAATGCGTACCGTTACAATTAAAATAATGTTGTTTATTAAAACATCTTTACTTATTAGGATTATTAAACTTATACACGCATATTGAACATTTTGGCCTTATAAAGAACGGGCCCATAAGAAGGCCATTTTAGATAAAACAAATTTTTGATTGTATTATAAAACGCATTGGCAATTAGTTATAAGGTGTCAATGTGATACTCATTGCTACTATTTTTAAAGAATTTCCATGTATATTCTTAGTTATAAGATGATGTTCAAGCAATGTTCGTTATAGTTTTTTTAAATGATATAAATATATTGAGCATTTAATGTGTTACTTAAATGAAAGAAATTATAATGTCGTTTTAGTAAAAGCAAATAAATAAATAATTGTAACTCTATTTTCAAGTAAAACAACTGATGTATAAAATTAGCCTTGTTTGGAGCTGTGTTCCTTGCAAGGCCATTTGGAAGAGCTTAGCAAAACTTAAGTTTATTGAATGGCTATTGAAGCTAGGTTAAAAAGAGATTTATAATATGATACCTTATGAAACAGAGCATTACTTGATAATTTGTTTTCTTAATTTATTTAGTTAATAAACGAATAACAAGCATTTTCCTGTTAGATTGGCCTTACATGGCTCAGGGTCCTTATAAATATAATATTATGCATTACAGACCTGTTAATCTAATACGCACTCAACTGTCATGAAATTGCTACTATAACACGTCGTTATTTATTACTTATTGACTATAATATTATTAGTTATTACTGAATTATCATGAATAGAATTTGCATAGTAGCATACTTTCAGTTCTTAAAACAACGATCAAACTTTCATATGAAAACTTATTATCTGAGTTCACTACCACTTTAGAATTTCTTAAAGAACTAAGCATATACCCCTGTATATTATGCTTAGAGTTCATCAAGCAATGCTAAAATGTTCAAACGCCTATCTCTAAAGGCTCTAGAGTTTTGGTTCAGTGACTTTCGTTGTATTATAAAACTTCCGCATGTAAACTCATCAGCTCAACATAATAAAATATGCTTTACCTAACTGCTTTAAGCTACAATAATATAACTATATATTTTGTCCCAATCAAGGAGTTTCCTACATACCTCATAGATCACATGATCAAATTGCCAACTTGGTAACCGCAACACCAAGTTTAAATCATTTACTTTGTAACAACATTAATATAATTTTCAAAATCACTCGACAAACTCGAGTCTCGATCGAAAAGACTATGAAAAGTACCAATAGGGTCATGACTTATAACGATGCATCGTGTGATGGTAGTGATGATGATGATGATGATGAATGTAATTTGCATAGTAGCATATGCTTTCAGGTCTTAAAACATCGACGAAAGTCCCAAACTTGTATCTAAAAGGATTTTTTTTTTATTAAATAAGGGGGCAAACGAGCAAACGCGGGTCACCTGATGGTAAGCAACTACCGTCGCCCATGGACACTCGCAACATCAGAAGAGCTGCAGGTGCGTTGCCGGCCTTTTCAGAGGGAACACGCTCTTTTCTTGAAGGTTTGCAGGTCGTATAGGTCCGGAAATACTGCTGGTGACAGTTCGTTCCAGAGTTTTACAGTGCGCGGCAGAAAGTTACGCGAAAAACGCGTGGAAGACTGCCACTCATCAAGGTGATGAGGATGGTATGTTTTTCGCGTGGGACGATGGCGAAAAGTTACCGAATCCGGAGTTCTCTTAGTATCTTCGGAACCATAGCATGCCTTGGTATAAAATCTTACTTTTTGGTAGCATATGCCTAGGATCCTTCACATATAACCAAAATCACTATATGTTTCCATATAAATTTTGAGGAGTTCCCTCGATTACTCATGGATCCCACCATCAGGTCACCACTTTTGTGAACGTGGTACCAAATTGGAGTTGAACCCTATACAACAAAAGAAAAATTTTGAAAATCTGTTCACAAACGGCGGAGTAATCGTTGAACATACACAAATTAAAAAAAAACCACAGCCGAACATATAACCTCCTCCTTTTTGGAAGTCGGTTAAAAAGTGTTGAATATTGCCATCTAATGAAAATCGGATGGAATCATAATTTTGCCTCTCAAGTTTTATTCTATTTATACCATGTATTCTGTGCTATTACACTAATTCGATTAAAATTCGTTCGGGCTTAGTCGGCAAGTCCAAAAAACTCGTCGGTGCCATTAAGTATAATAAAAATAGTAATGAAAAGTTAGTTATTCCACTTGTTCTTGTTTTGTTACTGTGTTTTGTGTCTACATTAGATGGCGAGGAGCTGGTGTGTGATAGCCAGTAGCTGTAGCTATAGCCTATGTTACAGATCACCAGGACCACGCTCAGTGTAATGAAAGTAACAACCGAAAATGTATATAGTACAGTAAATGAAGGCAAAAATCAGGTGCAACCTCCGATTTCGTTGAACCTCCATCGATTTGGATGAAATTTTGGGATTAAGTACGTTAAGCCCTCTACTTTAAAAGTGACATACGCTCGTATCGCGCTTTTTTTTATTTTAGGGGTGAAATCCACCCCTTTTTTTGAAAATAGAAAAAATGCAGATTTAACCATTCTGGCTGAACTAATTGTATTTATTTTGATAAAATAAATGTTTTTAATGTTTTATTGATGATTTATGATTAAATTATAATTAATTTTTAAATCCTTTTAGCAACCATCCCTTTAATCGTGAAAAAAACATTTTTTGTATTTCTTTGCTTTAAATCGTATATTTACATTACATAAAGAGTTTGTTCAATATTTATGATATAATTTTTGAATAAGATTGAAATATAAATCCCTAAAAGGACACCTTTATTGAGGAATAACGGTAAAAATTGGGTTCAAAAACTTAATAGGTTTCAGTTTCTGAACCGATTTTTTTCAGTTTATTTACTTAGTATTAATTTATTATTAAGTTTTTTTTGCGAACATTTTTCACCCCTGTAAACTACCCAATGTCTGAATAATAAGCTTTAAGTTTTTATTTTAAGTTTTTTATCAGCTTTAATGAGTTCGAATATTTTGTCATTGTTATGATAAATTTTATTAATATATTTCAAACATTGATAATATTATTTAGTGCAAAATATTCAAACAACGATTTCAAACTACCCTCTGTGCAAAAAATTGTCAGAAAAGCTGAATCTGCTAGGCTGAAATATTTCATAGACGCTCATTATTATAAAAAGCCGCTCTCTTATCTAATAGACATTTACCGTTTCGTTTACTTTTTGAATATTGAAAGACTTGAAAAGATTAATGTATATTTAGTATGGATTAGATTACGCCTGCAATTGCGCTGGAACCGTACATTTTTTCGGGATAAAAGGTATCCTATGTCCATATCCATTCCCGAGACTAAAGTTTTTTCATACTGAATTTCAGCAAAATCGGTTGAATCGTTTGGGTGTTAAGAGGTAACAGGTAGACAAAAACACTTTAGCATTTATAATATTAGTATAGATGTACCTATTAACAGGGTTTCCTACAATATTTGCATCCCAAATCTCTGCTTCGAAATTGTTTTCAAAAAAAATGTTCGTTAATATCACAATAGCTCCGTTAATTTTTAAGTTATCGGAGTTATTTATATACCATTTTAAAGGTAATTTAAAGAGCTTTATGATCAACTTGAAAAATACTTTTTAAAGCTCTTGGTTTAAAAAAAATTAGGGTTAAAAGGTCCCGGTTTCATGGTTCTCGCAGTAAAAGTTAGGCTTTAAGCGTCTCTATCTTCGTTATTTTTCACCCTATAAAAATCAAAAGAAAATCAAAAGATTTTTTAAAAAATGGACAAAAATATCGTGTTTTTAAAATTTTTACGAATGTTCAATATTTTTGAAGTTATGTTCAAAACAAAATTATATTTACGAAAATTTGAATAATTTCGATTTTACTAAATCATCCTTTTTTTTCAAAACTGAGCATTCTAAACAAAGAAAAATTCCTGAGGTCATTACTTATGCTAAAATAAAGAAAAGCCTTTGGGGATAACCGCAAATTTGAATTATTGTAGAAATTGTTAACGTCTTATTTTTCGATTTTTGCAAAAAAATTTGAAAGGGTCATCTTATTTTTATCATTACTTGTTCAATTTTGATGCTATTAACTTTTTAAAATACTTAATAGAAAGGTGCTTTTATGCACTTTAAAAAGTCTTAAAAAAGTACATCTCATAAAATGCATCTGTTTATCGTTATTTAAGTTTAAATGCTTAGACTTAGTTACTCGCCGAAAGAAAATACGTATACAATCAATCAAATCATATAGCTCACTTTAAATTAATAAAGTAAGGTATTTTGGAGTAGTAATTAGTTTGTTTTTTTATTGGCTTTAATTTTGGTTATAACACATTTTTCGTAAAAACCTATAGTTTCTTATTTATTTATGAAAAACCGCTTTAAGACAAGTATTTTTCTCACGCAAAAACACGATCTTTGATCTTTAATAACTCAGAAAGTATTGATTTAATCAAAAAACTTTATATAACAAATTTTGCTTAGAATTTGTGTGTCTATTGATTTCTGGGTTTATTTTTATTTAAAAAAAATCACCCCCCCCGAAAAGGGTTTGGCATCCACCCCCAAGGCAAAAGCGCAAGTTGACACTATGTCACTTTTGTTTCTTAGGGTATCCCCCACCTACTTACCAATTTTCATGAAAATCGATGGAGGTTCAACGAAATCGAAGGTGAAAACCTTCAATGCCTCCACTAATAGGAGAAGGTGGTAATGTGGCCCCCCACTTTGTTTATCAAGCATTATTTAAAAAATATAGGAGTCAGAAACCTAAAAAATACATTATGGGACTTCTTATTCATTTGTTTAAACATTTCTTATTAGGGAATGAATAAATAAAACTCGTGCAGGATAATCGAAAGTTTTAATTATTCTTAATGAATCACAATATTTGGTATTTTGAGATCAAGTGATGGTAATGTGACTCCCCGGGGATGTCACATTAAATGTATTGCACAAATGAAACTTAACGGCAAAAATCACAAATCTAATAGTCACCTTCGGAGCCTCCACAGGCTACATAGCCCATTAGTAAAAAATTTGATACTGTTCCCATGGCTCTCCAGCTCTGTCATTGGAACCACATTAAGACCAATGTGAGGGGGCCAAATACCAGTTATTGCTAATATATAACAAACGTACCAAAAATATTTATTAAATGTATAATTTTATATTTGCCTTTTAAATTCCGTAGGAGATAACAGTTTGATGTACTCATCCGATGTTTGAACACAAAAGCCGAAATAAAATCCCACACACTTAAAAGTTTCGCCGGTCGCAAGTTAACTCGATCGAATGACAATCGAACGGTGCTAAATTTAAAAAAATTATACTTAATAGATAGCGTTGTTAAAACATTGAAATATTGAGCCAATTTTTTTTTATTAAATAAGGGGGCAACCGAGCAAACGGGTCACCTGATGGTAAGCAACTACCGTCGCCCATGGACACTCGCAACATCAGAAGAGCTGCAGGTGCGTTGCCGGCCTTTTAAGAGGGAATACGCTCTTTTCTTGAAGGTTTGCAGGTCGTATAGGACCGGAAATACTGCTGGTGATAGTTCGTTCCAGAGTTTTACATGTGCAGATGTGATTTTTATATGTGCAGGGGCCACATTACCACATTTTCCCTGTAATAATATATAAAATTCTCGTGTGTGTTTGTGCGCGAACTCCTCCAAAATGGCTCAACCGATTTTAATGAAATTTTGCATGTCCCATCGAGGAAATTGATTGACTCATTTGGTCGGATCATGTCAATTTAATGTTAATAATTGTGATCTGTCGGCTGGGTTTGACGTAACACGGCCAAACTACGTTGGTCTCCCGTCTGCCTAGGAATCAACTTCCTCGATAGTACATTTGTTAGGCCTGAAAATAGGTTTTTATCTAGTTTTTACATTGATACTAGAAATAATTTATATGAAAACAACGTTTGCCAGGTCAGCTAGTTATAAGATAAATAAATGATATTAGTTCGTGTATTCAATACAAATTGTGCCTTCCCAAATTCTCAAAGCAAATGTTTTAATTTACACACAAAGTTTTGAAGTGAAAGGCGTTTTGAGCAGGCACTTCCTTAAAAGATGGATATTCTATGCTCATATGTGTATATTTTCTATTAAATTTATTATAACACTGCAATCAAAAATTGGACCATATAGCCCAGTGGTTTTTAACCGGTGGTCCGCGGACCACTGGTGGTCCCTGAAGCCATTCCAAGTGGTCCGCGAAGCCATCCTAATTATATTATGTGATAAGTCTGAAGTCAGAAGTTATTAAAGAGTATGCAGTCACAAAAATCACAATAAATTAAAAAATAAAATCTGTAACTTTTATATTTTTGCCAAATGATAAAATGAGTGTTAATTATAAAGTTGTGCTTATTGTCTTTATCAAACAACCCTTAAGACCGGGTTGCCAAAAATATCAAAACACGCTAGCCCCGCCTACACACCCCGCTATCCTCCAATCGTGATATAATTACCGTATTTCATGAATCGTGCCCGCATGAATTGTACTTTGAGCCGCACCTAGTGAATAATATCGCGTAACAAGGGTTCCCGAATTATAGCACGAAAGTAAAGGTCGTAAGTCCCAAAACAGTTTTTTGATGAATACCTAAAAACTAAATACAATACTAATATTTCCTCTAGCTATGATTTTACGAAGTGTATGATTGTAGTAGTGCAAGTTATTTAATGATAGTAACAGTATGTGTAACAGATATTTGTTGAAAAGCCCAGAAATATTCATAATTTCGAAAAATAAAACTATTGAGTCAAAATAAGTGAATCGTGTTTTCCGTTAGGCTAGTATCAGATAAATAAACAATGATTAAATAAATCTCAATTTCATTTAAGTCAATCGTCTTCCGAGATCGTAATACTTATTAGAAAACACAGCAAAATTTGACAGCTGGGGGATTCTATGAGAAAGTAAACCTTGAAATTATGGAACGAATTTTTTTCAAGTTGTTTTTATGCTATAAATTATTATATTTCGATACAAAATACTTTGAATATCACGGTAACGTATTAGCATATTTTGATTTTTTAAATTTTTTATATACTCGCAAACTAGACTTAGATCGAACTTTACGTAAATATGCGAAAAATTGTTTCAATTTTATTATTAACTAGCTGTTGCCCGCAACTTCGTCCGCGTGAATGTATGTTATTAATTATTATAATCGAGATTTAGAAAATTTAACACCCATCTACGACTATTTTATTTGGATCTTTAACCTATCAAGCCCCATAAGATCACCGGAGACCGCGACAACAATAGAATAACAATAGATTTCCAAGAATCCGTGATCGAAGGAATATTACAGACGAAATTTTTAATTTACATCAAAGACCCCGGAAACTTGAATCACAGATACTTATCGTTTATAAAAATCCTTTCTTCGAAGACCGCTTGGCGTGGACAGGCGATGGGGGCCACAGGACAGGGGAAAGGAATATGTGACGGAGATAGACGATAGACTACAGAAGACGGGATTTAATGTAGGCATCTATCCCTCTTTAACCAACCTCTTACTCTCAGATTCCTAACCTAGGTACAATAATTATTAAACCAGAACAAAATAACGCTTGAAGTTGTTTACTTACTTACCCAAAGGGTAATTATTTCTTTATGGGCGTTGGCCCACCGGCCACCACACATTCCCACCTGTGTATCTCCTGTGTCACCAGGATCGACAACGGTATCCAACCACGAAAACCCTTTGATATGATCACAGGTAACCCAAGGGACATGTATAACGTAGATCAAGTATTAATGTAAACTAAAATTTGTAAAAATAGACATCATATTATTATGTAATAAGGCAAAACATTGTAGAAATTGGCCTGTATCATGTACGGGGGAAAATTAAAAAAAAAAGGGACAGGCTCAAACTGGTTTGGGACCCGCAACGAAATTAATCAGAAGGAAATAGAAGTATGAAGAATTGTAATTCCTCTTTCTCTTCAAAGCGGAGACAGCACAAAGTTGCAGTGACCGAATGTCAAATAACTTAGGGGAGCACCACGAAAATAAACTATATTATGTAATCATAATTGTGACTACTAAGCTATAGCTAAATTAATATTGGAATATGTTGTGTTAGACTGTTGCCAATAATAATTGTGACAAAAACGCTTGAAGGCACGGAAGTTCCTATAGCGCTGTCCACGATATCACCGTAGTATGCGACATCAGATTTACACTGTAGGTGGTCTAGCATTGTAGTTCTTTCGTCTTGGCAGAAAAACCTCTCCCAGAGAACATGATGAGTGGTTTATTTAAACATACTGCCTTCGGTCGAGAACATAATATTCGACCTATGTGCTCGACCGATGCTAGTAATTTAGATCCGTAAAGTTTGACTTTAAAATTTCCATCACCGGTAACGAATTGAGATACGTAGTGGTCAATATCCATCCAGGGTTTGGATAATCGTTTCCGAATATTAGGAAAAAGTTTTAAAGATCGACCTTTGCTAAAATTGGTAATCACTTTGGTTGTCGTTGTAAATTTTGGGGAGTTCCATCAATTCCATTACTCATAAAATTCCCATTGTGAAATTTCCACCTTCGCGACAATAACTACGAAAGTCACACTTTCTAAAATCCGAGTAGTTTCTTCAATTAATAAAAGAATAATTTAACAAAGAAATCGCACAGAGATGGCGAAATAATTATCATCAATTTCGATTCTGATCTTTTTAATGCAAAAGAATACAAAAAAATCAATAAAAGCATCATAATGCGGTTATGGATGGTGTAATGATGGTGGTGATCATGATGAATAATATAACTGACATTGTTGCATGTGCTTCCAGTATTTTAAACAACGCTGAACCCCCTACATAATATTATAATATTATCTTCATTCTTTTTATAAGGAATCAGGAATTCCGTTCAGCAACGGAACCTTCGGAAGCCCTATACCCTGGGATATGCCTTGGTTCAAATTTTACTTTTTGGTAGCATGTTATGTTAATTTTGCTTAAAAAAAGTTAATGTTACTGTTATGTTTTTGTAGTTAAGGAGTTCCGTCGATACCTCCCGATCCTGAGAAAATCATTATCAAGTCACCGTTTTTATAAACATGCTATCAAATTCGGGTTAACAATCTATACAACAAAAAAAAGAATTTTGAAAATCTGACCACAAACAGCAAAGTAAACATTAACTCGGTAACTGGAAGTCGGTTAAAAAAAGTATCTAAGATGTTGACCAGGTATGTAAGGTGTCACCATGCCAAATTTCATTGAAATCGGTCCAGCGGATTCAGAGATTAGCCTGTACAAACAGACAAACAGACAGAGAAACAAAAATTTCAAAAACAGTTAAAATGTGTTCTACTACTCTTCCAACATGCCCCTGACTCGTTTTTTCAAGTTTATTTTCAATGTACAAAAGTTTTACCTCTACGATTTTATTATAAGTATAGATTATCAAAGTATAAATATACGACTAAGTATTTTGTCAACATTTCAAGTGCCAACCTATTGCCATTATTGAAATTGAGCAACAAATTGCAAAAAAAATATGTTTGTTGTATGGAAGCCCCCTTAAATATTTAATTTATTTTGTTTTTAGTATTTGTTGTTATAGCGGCAACAGATATACACAATCTGTGAAAATTTCAGAAGTCTAGCTATAGCGGATAGCCGTTCTTGAGATACAGCTTGGTGACAGTCAGACGGGCAGACAGGCAAACGGACAGACAGAGGGACAGACAGACATCGAAGTCTTAGTAATAGGGTCCCGTTTTTACCCTTTGGGCGCGGAACCCTAAAAAAGCTTATAAGGCGCGTATTTTGCCTAATAAGTCGTACGTGTCCCACCGGTGACATTGTTAGTCCCACCCGTGACACTCTTATTAATTTTTGTAAAATATGTTTTAATAATATCAGTGGTTGAGAACCACTGATATAGCCCCATGCAATATAGGTCCCTATATACATATTATTATATTCTTAGTATAGGTCATAATCTCATGCCTAAGTAGGCTATTTTCATAACCAAAATACCATGAAAGCATGTAAACTAACATACGGGCATATAGACTATGTACGAGCAGGGCGCCCGCAACCATAATATTATGTGCAATGTGCAATGCACTCGGGCGCCATCCTCTATGGGCGCCAAATCGCCATCTTTAGGGGCGCCAAAACCAAAGACCCAAAAAATTTGCCTAAAGGGGTGCCAAAATCCTTTTTTGCCTTACGGGGGCCCTGTGTACGAGTTGTTATCTATCTGTGCCCGCAGTTTTTCAGATAAATAAGTCGTCATATTATCCTGTAGTAAACCGTTACCCATCGTGTTAATCCAGGATATCAGCTAACTCCATACCTAATTTTATTGAAATCGCTCCAGTCGTTTAGACGAAGTCGTTTGAAGAAGTAAGAAACACACACAAGTTTCGCCTTCATATTATAGAATACTAGCTATCCCGGCAAACGTTTCTTTGCCATATTATTATATGAAGTATTAGATGATACCCGCAACTCCGTTGCGCCAAAATTAGTTTATCGCGTGGGAACGGTACATTTTTTCAGGATAAAAAGTATCCTATGTCCTTTCCCGGGACTCAAAGTATCTCTGTACCAAATTTCAGCCCAATCGGTTCAGCCGTTTAGGCGTGAAGAGGTAACAGACAGACAGACAGACACATTTTCGCATTTATAATATTATTAGTATTAAGGGAAAAGACCTAATGGCAGACACTTTAAGGAAACATGAAACATTTGAATGTTATAAAATATGTATTTATGAAAATAAAGGATTGATAACTTCTTCCATTTCTTCAGTAACTCTTACAAAATAAAACTATTATAATTATTCTTTGACAAATCAATTAAAAAATATATTATTGGTCTTTTTGTAAACTTAGTCATTAGTACTAATAGATGACATCACAAAAAACGAACGTCACTAATAGTAGACACCAATATGAACTAATAGTTGACATAGAACATTACATTACATTTTACATTTTTCCTATTATTAGGTCTTTATTTGCCATTTTTCAAAAGATTTCATTTACTTCATCATAGCAACTACATGCATCAGAAATATTATCCACGTTGTCTCCAGATTCTATTCATTCTTCTTCCATGCTGAAACTATCTTTCCTTTTATTTTTATTTTTCATATTTTTTCCTAGCAAATTTATTTTCAGTCTTTAGTCTCCATGCTTCTTTTGCCTCTTCTTTTTTCTTCTTTCTTTTCTCAGCTCTCCTTTTTCTTCTTTTTACTGCTAAAAAACTAAAGCAATCGATTTTTAGATCAGTACAAGGTCTAATATTAGACACAATGTCCATTTTTAGGTACAGTAGTTCTAAGTTCTTAGATTGTTAATAGAATTATATTTTCAGAGAATAGTGATGATTTTTGCAGTAGAATAAAGTACAAAATAACTTTAGTACATAGGCTGCTATTTATGTATCCGGAACTGGCCACTTACAAGAACAATATTTAAAAAGTAATTACAACATTTGAAAATATAACTCTTTGGTTGAAGAATACATTTTGTTTCATGTGACTGTCAATTATTTTTCCATTGTGGCGTCATTTTGAAAATTGCGTGTCTTCATTTGCCATGGATTTAACGCGTGAACATTTTCGTGCAATGATTTACTACGATTTTCGGCGTGGGCTAAATCAACAACAGTGCTTTATTCAACTCACCGCAACTTTTGGAGATGAAGCACCATCAAAAACCACTGTTTATCACTGGTACAGTGAGTTTTATCGTGGGCGGTCTATGCTCACGGATGAAAATAAAGAAGGTCGCCCAAAAACAGCTGTTGTCCCACAAAATATAGATGCTGTGCGGGAACTAATAATGCGTGATCGTCATGTTACATATCGCGAGATAGAGGCGTCCTTAGGCATAAGTATGACAAGCATACATAAGATATTACACGAACATTTGGCTGTAAAAAAAATATGTTCGCGTTGGATTCCGCACAACTTGACAATCGATCAAAAACGGGCTCGTGTCGATTGGTGCAAAAAAATGATAAAAAAATACAACCGTGGTACGTCAAAAGCTGTTTATAATATCTATACAGGTGATGAATCTTGGATCTATGCATATGACCCCGAAACTAAACAACAGTCAACGGTGTGGGTGTTCCAAGATGAGCCGAAACCAACAAAAGTTACTCGTGCAAAAAGTACTTTGAAGCAAATGGTCGCCTGTTTTTTTGGAATTAATGGACATGTGGCTACAGTGCCATTAGAGAATCGTAAAACGGTTAATTCTGAATGGTATACGACCATTTGTTCACCAGAAGTCTTTGAAGAAATAAGAAAGGACAACCGACAACGCAGAATCATATTACATCACGACAATGCTAGCTGTCACACCTCAGCTGAAACAACTCAGTTTTTGGAGGGTCAAAAGATCGAATTGACTGGTCATCCGCTGTACAGCCCTGATTTGGCACCTAACGATTTCTTTTTATTTCCATACGCGAAGAACAAATTACGTGGTCAACGTTTTTCGAGCCGCGAAGAGGCTGTTGATGCGTTCAAAATGCACGTTTTGGAGATACCTCAATCAGAATGGAAAAAGTGCTATGAAAATTGGTTCCAGCGTATGCAAAAGTGTGTCGATCATCGCGGCGAATATTTTGAAAAGCAATAAAACCATATTAAATGATATATGTTTGTTTCTTTTTTTAATTCCGGATACATAAATAGCAGCCCTCGTATGTATTGCAAAACTCAAAGATGAGATCCATGTCATCTATTAGGTTTTTCACATTTTCAAGAACTAACAGTAGACACCCTTTATATTGTTAGGGAAAATGGATAGAAAATCTTAAATAAACATTTATTAGTGTATACAACATGACCATTAATCCAATGAAATCAATAGAAATTACAAAAAATCAAAAAAATGTATTCAAAACTTACGTGCAAAATTTCGCCTTCCTTAACCTACTCGTATTTGCTAAGAAATTGCCAAGCGCGTGTTGACGCGGTCATATTATTTACGAAAACTGATCCCATTTTAAAATTTTGTTCCCGAAGGCGTCTCTAATATATTTTTTCAATTCAACAGATAGCTTGAGAAGCTTATAAAATTCACAGTGGTGAGAAATAATTAGAGTAATTATTATTTTTATGGTATTTTTGTCATAAGTGTCATCTATTAGTTCAGTGTCTAGCATTAGGTCTTTTCCCTTAGTATGGATATCGCCCGTATTATTTTATTGAATTAGTGACTAAATAAGTATGTCATCATGGCAACGTCCATCGCTATCTCGTGACTCGCGTCGCATAAACAATGGTCGCTCTTTGTAGACAAATAATTTGCAATAAAATAAAATTGCGACTATAATTAAAGATCTAAGCTATCCTATCTCTCAAGTTGGAAAAAAGCACACATTTAAAAAAAACATTAAAATCGGTTAAGTAGTTTAGGAATCCATCGCGGACAAACATCGTGACAGGAGATTTATATATATTAGATAGTGTGATGTTATATACTAATTATTGGTTTATCATAATATTATGAGTTATCATCATTCATCAAGCAACATATAACGATTAATTGACAAAATCAAAGACGATTATATCTAATAACGAACATTTTACCCAATTTGTAAAACGAGTTGTAGTTATTTATTTCCCTAGAGATTGGTAATATTTCCAACCAATAACATTTTTTAATAAAGTAATGGCATATTATCCTATCACTATGACTGTGTTACAAATAATAAGTAATTGCTTACGAATAAGGGTAGCTAACGCTCATGTGATAACTGATAAGTCGGTTTATTTTAATTCTGAATTTAAAACATTCGTGTGATCATAGATACAAAAAAGTATACTTATTCGCGTTAACTTGAGAACCTTCCTCGTTTACGTCGGATAAAAATGCAACACGAAATGGAGATGATTACCAAGGAGTACGTTCGTAAGTTGGAGAGTTGGTTCATGTTGCCTTTTCGATGGTCCGGAATGAGGAGATTCGAAATCAAGGAATCCAAGTTAGTCGACAAATCCCTGACGTCAGTGCTCCGCGGGCTGGTTGTGCTCGTAGTGTGGAACATCTGCTACGGCTTCGTAGTATACGACACGACCGTCACCAGGAAAAATTACTTGCTTCTCTCGGAGTTTCTGGTCCTCCTACAGTTCTTCGTAGCTCAGAATAGTATATCTTTGAACGTCATGTTTCCCAACCGCAAATCTGGGTTGGCTATAATAAAGAACTGCATGTATATAGACGTCCTCCTCGGCGTGAAGGACTCGCGGTTCATGAGGAGAATCACGGATGCCGTATACGTCATCTGCTCCTCTATAACCGCCTTCATCATTTTGAGCTTCGCTTTCGGAGTAATGTTATCACACGAAATTTTCTTTTCGATCGTAATAACGGAAACTACGTTCATCGTCTTGTTGTACATGTTATTCGACGACTACATACTGCTGCTTCCCATCCTAATATTTTTGGCCATGCGAATTCGTTACCTAAATATATCACTTATAAAAATGTTCAACTCGAAAAGAAATCATTTTTCCAAACTCCTAATGTTCGACGGCTTGTTTTGGAAGGACAAACACGACGAGCTCGTTAGATTTCATGAAAAAGCAAATTTAAAGCAGTACAAATTCGCCTTCACTTTAATTTTTAAACTCTTTCGTCAAATCGAAAACAGTTTCCGATTTTGTGTGAGTACACTTACATACCTAGTACAATATTTATTAGGATCATCCTCTCGGGGCAGAAATAACCGTACCTAATTTTTTTTTATTGTTTCAGCTTTTTATAGCCCTGATCGTTTGTGTCACTGGTATTTTTATAATGGTACAATGGATGACGTCGTACATAAATTCGGTGAGTGTCTCGGTCTCGTGGATGAAAGGTGCACGATATTTTACGAGCGAATATAAGCTTTTAATTTTACCGTTGCTAGAAAATGCCCGACAACACCACGCAAGACATTCCTATGCGATGCATGCATGATGCAATGAACCGACGGCAGATATTGTGCAGTATCTGCTGTCATACGCCTGTTGTTTACTCATCACAAGATACGTAATCACCCTGCCAGAGAAACCCTCCTGCAGGGTGATATCATATTTTTTAATAATTAAATAAAAACATTTCTTTTTCATCACGAGCTCGCTTGCTTGATATCCACTTTCGTTGCAGGAGGTGAGCAACACTCGGACCGGTGCTGTGACCGGCTGGGTGCTGGTTGGCTGGGTCTTCCTCTACCTCATAGCCATTTACGTGGATGTCATCTGCGAACAGATAGAACAGACAAAACTGATCTGTATCTTCATATACTTAAGACAACATTTGCCAGGTATCAGCCTTAGTATGAGTGGAAGTTCTGTAAAATTATATATGTTACCGTCAGAATGCAGAATACGTTAACGTGCACATTACCTAGGACCTAGGTAATCTGCAATTTCCCTGATACCATCCGTTAAAGTGTGAAAATTTTAAATAAAAAAGCTTATATTTGCACTTTACCTAGTTAGTTTGCATTCTCTTCCTTCGTAAAAGTTCTAAAAGCTTTGACTTAAGCTTGTCAACCTAGAACTGTTGTTGTTTTGATTGTTTTTTTTTTCTAGTTGATACGATCTGTTATATTTTATTAGTGGAGTACTACGAATAATAAAAACTAAGGAAGAGTAACTCCGTCAAAAAAACATGCTCCAAAATACTTGTCAAAAAAGTGTACCTTAGGTACACATTTCAATACATTTGCAATTATATTTAGGTGGCCTTGAGCGGTATAAAGGCTGACGTTACATGACAGTTCGAAAGGAACCAAATTTTAAACGGTAATAGTATGGGAGTTACGTTTCCTTAGTTTTCATTATTCGTAGGTGGAGTAACATTTTACTTAAAATTTAATAAGTGATTTCTTCCTTTGTTTATGTCAAAAATAAATTAAATAATAATTCTCTACAGCTAAATAACATGATTTATTCAAACAAGAACCTGTTTTATGTAATTTAATGAGAATAGAATAAATTTTTGCACTTTAACTGACTCACCCAGATAATCTGCATTCTGCAGAATACCTTGTTAATCTGCAGTCTAACTGGTTTACGCACATTTACGGTAACATATACATTAAAAGAGTTATCCTTATTACATAACTGTTTCACAGCACTCTTTCACGTTTCCGGCAAAACTCCTGAAAACTATAATATTACAAACTATAGAGTCGCTTAACTTTTCTTAATTTTCCTTTATCTTTTTAGAAAAAGATATACAACTAGTGGAAAGTATTCTTCATATACTAAGGGACCAGGAGTACAAAGTGTCGGTGTTCGGTATGTTTGAGTTCAACACTGATAACATGGTGAAAATATTTGAGTCGATCATTGTGTACGTCATAATGCAGCTGCAACTGTCACTCGCGCCCGCCCAAAGCGCTACAAAAGCCAGCAATACGACAGACGCATCCAACAAACACAACTTTATATTTTAAATGTTAGTCCCACATAACGTTGTTGTGTGAAAATTTAATTTACACAAGTACAATATTATGGAGTCTGCAGAATTTTTAGCATTAATTCTCTATTTTGTTTTTTTTTTTATAAGTACTTACAAGTAAAGAATTGATAAAGTTTTTTATTTCCTTATTTCCTACTACATATGTATTTGAAAAATATCGACTAAGGAATATATTATGACAATAAAAGAAATATCTATTATAATGTACTATCAGAGAAGTTGATTCATAGGGAGATTGCGGACCTGCGTAATTTGAATTGACAATTAATTACGTAGGGCCGTAGGGACGAAAATCACACAATATGATACTTTTGGGATGCTTAATAATTGTGATTAGGGCATCGAACCCGGATTTTGTGAATCGCAAAAAACCCGGGTTTCAAAATCCCCTTAGCTCCCGATAAAGCCTTAGCTCTCCGAAAGAACCTTAGCTCCCCGATAGAACCTTAGCCGGCAAAAAAGCCTTAGCTCTCCGATAGAGCCTTTGAGCATCCATACTTACTTACTAATATTAAAAATGCGAAAGTGTGTCTGTCTGTCTGTTACCTCTTCACGCCCAAACCACTGAACCGATTTTGCTGAAATTTGGCATGGAGATACTTTGAGTCCCTGGAAAGGACATATAAGACTTTTTGTTCGGAAAAAATGTACAATCCCCGCGCGATAAACGAGTTTTGGCGCAGCGAAGTTGCGGGCGTCATGTAGTAATATTATAAATGCGAAAGTGTGCCTGTCTGTCTGTCTGTCTGTCTGTCTGTTACCTCTTCACGCCCCAACCGCTGAACCGATTTGGCTGAAATTTGGCATGGAGATAATTTGAGTCCAGGGAAAGGACATAGGATACTTTTCGTCCCAGAATAATTCACGGTTCCCGCGCGATAAACGAGTTTTGGCGCAACGAAGTTGCGGGCGTCATCTAGTAATATTATAAATGCGAAAGTGTGCCTGTCTGTCTGTCTGTCTGTCTGTCTGTCTGTCTGTCTGTTACCTCTTCACGCCCCAACCGCTGAACCGATTTGGCTGAAATTTGGCATGGAGATAATTTGAGTCCAGGGAAAGGACATAGGATACTTTTCGTCCCAGAATTATTCACGGTTCCCGCGCGATAAACGAGTTTTGGCGCAACGAAGTTGCGGGCATCATCTAGTTAGAGCTATAAGTGAGAATTTACCGCAAACCGCTTCGGGAAATGTATGGTATGGTTTTGCCCGTTTACTCGAGACTTGGTTGGGGGACTACCGTACTATGAGATTAAAACATAAGTACTGTCTTTATAAATATAAATATTCTGTACGTGTGTTAGTCATTGAACTCCTCCTAAATGACTGGACCGATTTTGATGAAATTTTTGTGTGTGTGTTTAAATGGGTTCGATAATGATTTAGATTCACAATCCGGCTTTAAACAATCCGTGGATGATAATAAAATTTAAAAATTCTATATCACCGTATAGAATTATCTGTGTAGCATATTATAGCATTTTTTGATGGTAAAAAAACGAAACATCTCGTACTTGGTATTTAATTATGTACGTATTTGTATAAGTATAATATTATATAACTGTGATGTCACCCGCGTCCCACGGGATCACGCAAAGAATGCAGTGTCCGAAGCTAAGGGTGCGCGGCGCGGCGCGGGAGCCTGCTCCCCGCGCCTCACCGCCTCTCTCACTCCTTAATCCTTATCTCCAGGCAGAGATGCCTAAGGTGGTGGGTATAGTGATAGGCGGAAAGTGCGTCGCAAGGTCACGATGCGGCCGTTCCACATATTATATAAGAGCACGGTGCATGATGCGGCACGGATGCCACCACCAGTTTCGTCGATATTATTATTGTTTTATTTAAATTACACACATTATAAAATATATAAGTATGCAAATATAAATCATGTTATATTATGACAATATATTCTAATATTTTACTATATTATTATGTATTTTAATTTTTTATTTCCTTATCAATTATTACTTATAATAATAATTATTCACACAGTGTGCCCGAAGTAGTCTGTCCAACGCTGACAAAAATGGGTCCACAGAATATCAGGGGCTGTGAAACCCACGGTCATGAACCTGAGCGGATTCCATTTCGACGGTTTGAGCATTACACTACCTACCAATTTATCTCTAAATGCGCCTTGTGCTTTTTCTGTTTTTGTTTTGAATTTGTTGTTTTTTGTGCTTTTGTTTTACCTAGTTACCATCATAGTATTTGTCTGTATCCTGTATTATTGTTTTAAAAATCTTGATTGTTTGTATTGTGTCGTATTTTTCTTCTTTTATTTTAAATGTAGGTACTTTGTGTAATGTTCAAACTTTTGTTGAATAAACGTTTATTTATTTATTTATTTATTTAAAAATCCGGGTACTCAGTTTATCAGTATTATACCCGAAAATCCGGATTTTGAACAAATGTGCAGATGCTGTGTGCACGGGGATGGTAAAAGCAAAAATTTTACCGATCTGAAAATGTAGGAGATATTATTTAATATTTTCCTTTCACGAAATATTTAGATACCTACTAAATTATTATAGCATAACCAATTGACCATTTTCCATCCGGCTAAATTACTAGATATAGAGTATAGAGTATAACCATTTACCATCCGGCTAAAGCTGGGCGAATTTATTTATTTATTGTATGGAAATAATTATTACAGATAGAATAATATTATGATGTATGAACAACGACGATTGTCGAGCAGGCATAAACGGCATGGCCGTCCTGTATTTGCGTTAGAAACTATCGCACCGAAATTTTCCACCAGATGTTAAAACAGGGTCTCCATATTTAAACAATTACCAAATTCTGCTTAGTTGTTATTTGTTGCTATATAAACACACACCAATATGCGTTTCAATTATTTTAATGTATGATAATTATATACATAATACAGGGTGTTCATGCGTCACAGTGAATGAACATAGAGACGCAACTCAGCAGATGAAACCTGGGACAAAAACACCAAATCGTCAAATCTGAAATCAGTATTTACAATTATTCATCTGCACGTTTAAAAATGATGAATAATTGTACATTACACACTTTATTTCGGAGCAGTTGCTCTGCGGTCGTGTTTTGCCGCACATAAACTTTAACCTATTCCCAAAACGCTCAATACAATTTTTTTATTCATGTGCTAATGCTAGAAAGTTAATAATTGCTAAAAATAGGTTTGATGCTGTTTGATTAGGTAACTGTTTGCTTCACTGTTCTAGTAATACTCTTGTATTAATATTTTAATTGATTACCTAAATGTCCTTAAACTAAAACCTATTCAGATTATACGATACTTATACATTTTTTGTAAAGCATATTTTAATAATATTTAGAATTCAAATTGTGAAAACATTAATTGTTAATAGTGTTAAGAAATTAATTAGTTTTTACTTAAGTACAATTAAGTTTACCACTGTATTTTTTCGTGAATAAAAAATAAGTAAAATATTTGGACGCTCGTCCAATTTTTGGCTCGTACTTATTTGATTTGTGTACGTTATACCTACTGTTGACATAAAGTTCGTTGTAATACAGTACAGTTTCGTAGCAACAAGTCGCCTCCGTTCCATTCCGAGGCGCCAGGCGGCATAAATTGAGCCGCTAAGTACTCACATACGGTTTTGCTCGACAGTTTTACTCCAAATCGAAGGAAATGACATATTATTTGACATATTTAATTCTATCGAGCCCGGCTCGAAGCGAGCCTTCGAGCTATCAGTTTTGGCGGTCCACACGGTGGTTATTGCTCGATTTAGAGTAAAACTATCGAGCAAAACCGTATGTTAGTACTTAGCATTAGAGTGGGTTACACCAAGGGTGGGTTTTGATTTTTGAATACAAACACACATTTGACAACTTGACGCAACTTGACGCTCCCGCTTCTCAGTCGCTTGGTCGCGTAGATTTGAACAAAGCATTATCGTTAAATATGGCGTCCATTATAGATTTTAACCAGTTGTTAAAGTTATAACATATAGGTAAAGATAAAGTAAGTTGGTGCAACCTACTCTTAATGTTACACTTAGTTTTGTTACAGCCTGTATTTTGTTTAATGTTTTCTTACAACATGCGTCACGAACTATTTAGGGTTCCACACAGCAATATTGATACCGATTCAAAATATTTGGTTGCTACGATGACCTACACCCGCCTCCTGGCTTCAGGAGCCGCCTGACAACCGCGCTGGAGAGCTACATTTCTTTTTATATTTTTCTATCTTATTATTTTTCTATATTATTAAGTATTATTTTCTATATTATATCACTATCCCCGCGTTCCATTAAGCGTTAAAAACGATCAAAACGCTCAAAATAGGAGGCAATTTTGAGCGTTTTGATCGTTTTTAACGCTAAATGGAACGCGGGGTAGGTAAACTACAGCTAAACCTGAATAAGTGACAACTGGATTAGTGAGAAAACTGTATAAGTGAGAGCAATAGCTAGGACCCGTCATTTTAAGCTCCTAAAACCTCTATGAGCGAGAAACAGAAACCTCTGTTAGAGAGAGTCGTTTTTCTCTCATGGACCTCTGTGAGCGAGACTGCTTCGTTTCTATACCTACCTCTATAAGTGACAGTCGAGGTTTATTTTTTTATTTACATACACAGTAACAAATGAGAAAACAAATTACAAATTGAACATCTACTACAATTTAACATCTGCTATTTTATGACTCATTCTACTTTCGTTTTAAACTTCCTACCATTGTTTTTGTAGGTATTATTTTCTCCTCAATATTGTACCCATTCTATTTCGTTGAGCTAAAAAACGTTGTTTTTTTATCGCATTTTTTCAAACGGACTTACTTAGTTTATAGTTAACCAATTGCGAAGGAAAGTTCTGTTCTGTATCATGTCAAAACGGAAAATTAAAGTACTGTCATTGAGTGATAAACTTAAAATAGTGAATGCGTTTGAATCCGCAAAATCGCAAAATGAAATTCAGAGGGATTAAAGTATCAAGCCCAATACGAGCACCGGTGATCGCAACAATAATAGAATATTCATTACTTGGAACATTTCCAAGAATCCACGATCGAAGGATTAATTTACCAGAATCCACCTATTATAAAATTATAAAATCAAAAAAAATTGACGGATTTTTTAAATGTAAATAAGATAAAATTACATAGGGCATGAATTTTTGAGTTGTCATTTCTGCGTACCTCTATAAGAGAGAAACGCTAGCCTTGTACCTGAATAAGCGAGAAACTCGGGTTAGTGAGAAACCTCTATGAGCGAGAATGAAATCGTGTTCCCTTGAACTCTAGCTTATCCAGGTTTGGCTAAACAAAACAGCGAAGCACTTTTTTTTACTTCAGTCATTCGTTAATTCTGCGACGAGTTATAGAACATCCTTTTTTTCTTTTACTAAAAACTAATATTACACAATGCACAGGATTATTCAGATTTGGTTGATAGTGCGTGTTCTAGAAAATGTAGACCCATCACACTTTTTCTCACATTTTTGGGCATCCCGTCCTCATTTCGAGTCCTAATTTAGGATTTTTTGTTAAGTATGCCCCATAAATTGTCAAATATGACTCTACATACCCTTACTTTACAGAGCCTACTCTACATAGGCTGCTATTTATGTATCCGGAACTGGCCACTTACCAGAACAATATTTAAAAAGTAATTACAACATTTGAAAATAGAACTCTTTGGTTGAAGAATACATTTTGTTTCATGTGACTGTCAATTATTTTTCCATTGTGGCGTCATTTTGAAAATTGCGTGTCTTCATTTGCCATGGATTTAACGCGTGAACATTTTCGTGCAATGATTTACTACGATTTTCGGCGTGGGCTAAATCAACAACAGTGCTTTATTCAACTCACCGCAACTTTTGGAGATGAAGTACCATCAAAAACCACTGTTTATCACTGGTACAGTGAGTTTAATCGTGGGAGGTCTATGCTCACGGATGAAAATAAAGAAGGTCGCCCAAAAACAGCTGTTGTCCCACAAAATATAGATGCTGTGCGGGAACTAATAATGCGTGATCGTCATGTTACATATCGCGAGATAGAGGCGTCCTTAGGCATAAGTATGACGAGCATTGATAAGATATTACACGAACATTTGGCGGTAAAAAAAATATGTTCGCGTTGGATTCCGCACAACTTGACAATCGATCAAAAACGGGCTCGTGTCGATTGGTGCAAAAAAATGATAAAAAAATACAACCGTGGTACGTCAAAAGCCGTTTATAATATCTACACAGGTGATGAATCTTGGATCTATGCATATGACCCCGAAACTAAACAACAGTCAACGGTGTGGGTGTTCCAAGATGAGCCGAAACCAACAAAAGTTACTCGTGCAAAAAGTACTTTGAAGCAAATGGTCGCCTGTTTTTTGGAATTAATGGACATGTGGCTACAGTGCCATTAGAGAATCGTAAAACGGTTAATTCTGAATGGTATACGACCATTTGTTTACCAGAAGTCTTTGAAGAAATAAGAAAGGACAACCGACAACGCAGAATCATATTACATCACGACAATGCTAGCTGTCACACCTCAGCTGAAACAACTCAGTTTTTGGAGGGTCAAAAGATCGAATTAACTGGTCATCCGCCGTACGGCCCTGATTTGGCACCTAACGATTTCTTTTTATTTCCATACGCGAAGAACAAATTACGTGGTCAACGTTTTTCGAGCCGCGAAGAGGCTGTTGATGCGTTCAAAATGCACGTTTTGGAGATACCTCAATCAGAATGGAAAAAGTGCTATGAAAATTGGTTCCAGCGTATACAAAAGTGTGTCGATCATCGCGGCGAATATTTTGAAAAGCAATAAAACCATATTAAATGATATATGTTTGTTTCTTTTTTTAATTCCGGATACATAAATAGCAGCCCTCGTATACCACAGAATACATCTATACCTCTAATGTGGGCTCTACACTCGCGGCGCGACAGCCCGCGAAGGCCGCGAACCGTGAGTGTGGAGGGTTTCGCAGCTTCGTGTTTGCGCTTCGCGGCTTCGTATTTGTACGCATCGTGTTCACGGCGTCCGTGAATCGCGGCCGCAATTCGCGCCGCGAGTGTCATGGACGTGCGTACCATAAAGGCATAAAAGCACTGCTTACCTAATAATAAATACTTGCTACACACATATTTTAATTTCACTTTCGTACGTTTTAGATGACTTTAATTATTATTAATAGTAAAAATATGAATACACATTAACGCCTACATTTATAAAATAGCACCAATTGATTTGCAAAACTACATAAACATAAGTCGGTAAGTGGTAACTAGGCGCGCCGCGCGAAGGTACGCACCAATATTATACTACATATCTGTGGTTACAGGCACTCGACGTCTCGCAGACCCCGCCTATATGTGTGAGTTAAGATTTTCGTATTCGTACACTGTTCGCAAACGTGTGTGCGTGTGCGATTTACTTGGCCAGGTCCTGCGGCATGGTTTCCGAGCTTAGCCGAGCGCCGGCGTAATGGCGCGTTCGGAAGTAATCGGATATGTTCGTTGCCTATAATCCGAGTAAAAATAATAGACGGAAATCTAATTAATCACATATGCACATAATGCATTTTTGTTTAGTACGGTTTATATTTGTTTACATTACAGAAGTGTTTTGTATTTTGGGAGGCCATTTTTTCATGTGATGAGCACTGTAACATATTATTTTTGTTTGTGCCAGTATATTTATAGTTTTCTTAGAAGATTTTTATTGTTTTAACATTTAAAAGTTTGTACATTTAACAGTTTATTAGATATTAGTTATTACTGAGTTTCTAATTTCTATATTAAGTGCTTTTTTTGATTTCTTAAAAATGTTATTTGACTGTGAGGTTTGTGTTGAAAATGTGTGTTTATTAAAAATTAAAAAAAACAAGTTTTCACAATTGTCATTCAGTGAAAAGATTCTAATTGTGATTTGTGTCGAAAGGTAGGTACGTGTACCTGAGTTACAACAATTAAACCAGCAACAAAAATGAAATGTAAGTAACTCGAAAGTTTCATGTTATTCATATTCATGTACTTATTTATTTTATCATTTTATAATATTATATACTTTATATTAAATGCGAAATTATCTCTGTCTGTCTGTCTCGCTTTCACGCCAAAACTAATGAACCGATTGTAATAAAATTTTGTACACAGTTAGTCTAGAGCCTGAGAAAGGACATAGGCTACATTTTTATAAGACAAAAATATACTATGTATCTAATTTCCATGGAAATATCGATGAAAATGAATTCACATTGCATTTCTAATATATAACAATCTATATTACGCCATACGCCATACGCCATCTATGGCGTTTTTATTTATTTTAGCTTAGCACACATGTGAACGCAAATGAACTTTCATTGTAGTTCCAACACGTGACAACAGATGGCGTTTTTTTGTTTCTTCATAACAGAACGTACTCATATATTATAATAGTTTAGAAAACATAGTTTTTAATTTATATCCACACTAATATTACAATTTATGCGAAAATATCTCTTTTTGTCCGTTTGTCTGTCTGTTTTGCTTTCACGCCAAAACTACTAAACCGATACCGCTGCTTACCCCATGTCGAAAACCTCTGCACGCCTCTGGCGAGTGTAGAGCCCGCATAACTACAGGCAGGCTACTCCGCATTGTTACAAAACTGTTAAAATAAAATTTATTATCATTATCAAAATAGGTGTTAAAAATAGTTGCCTACCAGCGGTTCGGGGACTTAAGTCCTCAATGCACACATACCTATACCTAACACTAAAGAATCGAATGCAAAACGAAGTCAATGCGCTCACCAACTGAGCCACAGACGTCGCGTCGTCACAAACCAAAACTACTGAAAAATTTGAGCTATTGAATGCTTGCTACTGATAAACCATTGACATGCGTGTGCTCCGCTCACGCTTTACCGTTTATTTAGGTACTTAGTACTTATGGCCTAGACAAGCACGCACTGGGGCCTCTGTTCGGCCTGGGGGGCGAGTAATCGCCCCTCCGAAGAGGGGTCTGCCGACCACCAGGCAGACGACCGCTGGTGGAGCTGCGGTCGCGGTGTCGTACCCGTGGCTCCATCGTCGGAGAGAGGGCGCACCGCCAAGTTTTAGTGGGTAGGGCTTTCGAACGAGTCCCACATATCCGCATCAGGATCTCCCTCATCCCCCGCGGAATGCGTAAATGCATTTCTTGGCGTTATAAAAAAAAAAAAAAAAAAAGGTACTTAGTACTTCACTGAGTACGCGCGTACTTGTAAAATGGAGGTCAGTGTAGTACTTACATAATATATTTATTTATTTATAAGCAAAAAGTTTTGCACAATGATGGTTCATAGGCGGACTCATGTATTATTTTCCTCTATGGGCGGACTTTACAAATGGCATTCTCTACCAGTCAACCTTGAGATGTTCAGAAACAAAATTGTTATAATATTAATATTTCACATATTATTAATTATTATTATGTACAAAACATAAAAATATACCTACCCTATGTTGACGCAATTATATGTTTTCACAGCTGGATTCGTTTAAACATATATTGTTCTTTAAACAAATCGTTCGAGAGTATAAAATACCATCACAAGCGAGATGATCTACATTCGACACAGTACCTACAGTGTTCTACTCCAAGACTCTACAGGCGAAGAAAATCAAACTCACATCGTCAAAATGCAGAAACTTTTCATCGTCTTGGTTATCTGCGCATTAATCGCCCAAATCGTAAGTTACACCTATCCAATGATATTGAACTCTACTAACTTTGTATCTTCTCAATGGAGTCGATACAAACTTAGATTTATTCTGCTGCGCCAGTAGGAGGGTAATGGTTTACAAGTTTTTCTTTTTTTTTTTTTTTTTTTTTTTTCGAAAGGGTCTAAGCTACTGGTCTGGTTAAGACCGTGGTAGTTTAATCGTGGCTATAACTAGTCTGTTGCTAGTTGGTTTGGAGATAAACAATGAGGGGGCCTGGCCCCCTCCCCTAAAGTCACACGTGTGACATTCTAATCAGGCAATATTGGGGAGAGCTACGAAAATAAGCTATTTTCATCTGACGTGGGGTTTACAAGTGTATTTCTGTAACTTATATGTACCTACATCTTGTATTTTATTGGCAAGCATTAGGCCCTATACTCTATACGAATCTGAAGTGAAATTTAAATTTCACGACTTTTCTTTAAGAGCGTTCACTAGGGTCTAGGGCCGTTTTCCCATACGAACGTTGTCCCCTGTTTCCTCCCTGGATAATGCCGGTAGAGTTATAATTTTTTTCCTGAATATCTATGGCCACTATATTAGCATGTCTCTATGTTTTCTTTTGTTTCATAATTTAATTATTAAAAAAGATATGAACGTTCAAAAACCCAAAAATGGCCAGATTTTCCTCTGTGTTCAAACATCCAGAAAACAAACTTGGCTGGATTATACAAAAAAAATAAAACATAGGAACACAGCTCAAGCCTTTCCTTAATCTATCGGTAAATGGATTACACTTAACCGATTTAAGTACTTTCAGAAAAGAAATCAGGGGACAACGAATCGTTGATTTTCTGTTCAACCCCCTAGACAAGTGGCAAGCGATTATCGTAAACGCGCTAACGCCACAAAATGTATGCGATTTGACATAAGTCATCGCTTCGCTAGCGTATACTAATGTCAAGTCCCATACATTCTGTAGCGTTAGCGTTAGCGTTTACGATGATCGCTTGCTGCTTGTCTAGGGGGGCAGATTTTCACTTCAATCTGTAGTTGTCTCTATCGCGCTCTGCGGAGGGATAGACTACAGGCCCATGTCGAAAATGGATGGGTCATATTAACCACCTGGTGACCTATATAGGACGATATTAGAGCATAAAATAATAAGATTTAGCACTATGCCGTCACTTGTAAGCTGTCCAACTGAGTGCTGGTGAGAATTCAAAAGTGCATGTAGAGTGAGTACATTTTGGTCATATGATCCTGTACGGCATTTTTACCATCGATAGATACATGAAAAATAATAAGAAAGCCCGCAGTGCCGTACAAAATGATGCGCCACTAAGTCTTCTAAAATCTGAAATTTAAAAATGATTTTTTTAAATTTCAGATTTTATATTTCTCTTTAATTTTTTTAGAACAGTTTCTTTTGAACGGCAATACTATATAACAATCGTATTTTACAATATCATATTAAAAATAAAGTTGCCGTACAGAATCAAATAATTTTACAGCTTAAAAAATCAAGTATACCATGAAATTAAGATTATTATTAATATAAAATTTTTTGACGGCATTATTTTTAATAGTACTTTTGAGTGCTAAAATAATGTTTGGAACCGAAGCCGTACTGTTTCAAATCACCCCCCGGACCCCTGAAAAACAGGGGTTTGTAACCCCCGATTTTTTTCCATTGTCGCATTATTTTTGTACGGCGTTGCGGAATAATTGATTCGAAGCTGTATCCAAACAGTATGAAACGTATGCCGTATAGAATCAAATGACCAAATTTACCATGGAAATTTGCTGAAAATAAAATAAAAATACCGACTTAGTGGCGCATCATTTTTGTACGGCATTGCCGGCTTTCTAATTATTTTTCATAAAAATGCCGTACAGAATCATATGACCAAAATGTACTCACCCTACATGCACTTTTGAATTCTCATCAGCACTCAGTTGGACAGCTTACAAGTGACGGCATAGTGCTAAATCTTATTATTTTATGCTCTAATATCGTCCTATATAGGTCACCAGGTGGTTCATATGACCCAATCCATTTTCGACATGGGCCTGTAGTCTAGGAGGCTTGAGGCCGTGACAGCGATAGATTTTACAAAGACTTGTTTTTCATTTCTCTAAGCCCTTGGTGTATCCTCTTAAGAGACCGTAGTGTTGATACGGTGAAACCGGTTCTTATAGAAAAAGAACCGTTGTTGCAATGTAGAATTATCTAATCCATCCAATCATAGGTATAGACGCGATGGTTCTACATTGCAACAAAATTTTCACGTCAAGTAACGTATACATTACAGATGGCTGCACCCCAATTAGGCAATCTAAACCCCTTGGAAATGGTTGGTAAGTACCAATACATCTATGTATGACTACATCATTATTACCACTCTGCTAGTCGCCAGACCACCTCAAAGTGTAACTTTATCGGTGTCTAGGGCCCGTATAAAATTTAGTCAGCAACTCAGCACTTAAGATGCGACCCGGTCTCAAGACCCGGTTCGGCTCTGTGATTGGTCCAAATTTTGACAGCCAACCAATCACAGAGCCTGAACCGTGTCTTGAGACAGAGATGCATCTTGAGTACCTACTGACTATTTATACGGGCCTAGAACTGTCAAAAATGCCCGGAAGTGGAAGACGAGATTCCTATAGTTACCCTTAAAAGAATAAGATAAAAACTATCCAGTTTACTTCCTAAGCTTAAAGTAACCGCGACCGAATACAGAAAAAATTTCTTCCCAGACCTTCGTCATTTTATAAGCTTTTATAAAATGACGAAGGTCTGGGCTGTCGCTGGCACTTACTATGTTGCGAAATGATATGTAAATATGTTACATGTATTTATATTATTCCTTTGCTAATGTAATATTATATTATTATGTATTTATGTTATTATTATTTAATAAACTATCGGTTTTTCAATCGAGATCGAAAAAGGAAACAAAAACCCACGCGGAAAATTAATTTGGGCGCATATCTGAGTTGCGGGCATCATCTAGTACCTATTTTATAAGCTGGTTGCTTATAAATACTAGATGATATACGCATTGCTGTAGTAGTGGTACCTAATTCACAAGGATTAATATGAAGTTTGGTGCAATACAGGAGGAATAATGGGAAAAGCGACCGGGCTAGCAGGAACAGCGACCGGGCTAGCAGGAGCAGCGACCGGGGTAGCAACAAGTGCAATTAGTAGCTTTACAAGATAAAAAGAACACTAACAGGTACAGTATATTCACCTACTATTATTGTAAAACTCGTGTGTAATCACAGCTACTGCAGACAAATCGATAATTTAGGTAACGTCACCTAAAATCAACTTAATCCATACTAATATTATAAATACGAAAGTGTGTCTGTCTGTTACCTCTTGGCTCTTCACGCCCAAACCGCTTAAGAGGCCGGGTACCCTTGGAATTTCTCATACAAACGTAATTCCAAAATCATTTTCTCATACGAAAATATTTAACATGTTTGAGTTATTTTTCAGTTTAAGATAGTAATTACCTAGGTTCCTACACAAAAATTTACTATACTAAAAATATTTTTTAGAGTTTAAATATTTTGTAGTAAATTTACTATTTATTTATATATTTTTTAGTGTTTTACTCTATTTTTTAGTGTTTAAATATTTAGTAGTAAATTTACTAAAAAAAAATTTAAAACAAAAAAAAAATTTTTTTGTTTAAATATTTTGAAGTAAATTTTTGTGTAGGAACCTAGGTAATTACTATCTTAAACTGAAAAATAACTCAAACATGTTAAATATTTTCGTATGAGAAAATGATTTTGGAATTACGTTTGTATGAGAAATTCCAAGGGTACCCGGCCTCTTTACCAATTTTGCTGAAATTCGGTATGGAGATATTTTGAGCCCCGGGAAAGGACATCTAGAATACTTTTATCTCGGAAAAATTTACAGCTCCCGCGCGGTAAACGAATTTTGTCGCAACGGAGTTGCGGGCGTCCCCTAGTAGGTATTATAATATTATGTAATAGCCAATAGCTTTGTTTGCATCGAGTAGGCTGTGAGAATTATTGGCATAGGATACTTTTGTCTCTGGAAAACGTTCGATTACCCAGCGTACTGTTTTTACACGGGCAGGGCTGCGCGCAACTTCTTGCCTTAAGCCTACTGCATAGGTAGGCAACTATGCAGTAGGCTTAAGGCCTTATTATGCGTTGCCATATATTATTAAATTAAATAATAACTTTCATCTGATTGACACATCGGTGAAGGTCAGCCTTTGTTCGGATCCTGTACTACGAATTACGATATGTTTCGGTAAATCTTCCCCTATGATATTATATTATTATAAAAAAATAAGTATCATTGATCTTCCCATAGAAATCGTCAAATTCTTAATTAATGTTCTTCTCAATGTGTCGATTGGACTCAAACGGCTTGTCTCAAGTCCGAAGGAATACAAATACAATAATAATATAATTAAATGAATGATAAAGGATCCCACGGAATATAAAACACATTATAGCAGCATAATATTTAGAGAGTGTCCTTGCTTTTTTCGTTGTACCCAATATAGGGTCCGAATGTTTCAAAAATCCAAAGTGTATGACTTGTATTAAAAAAAAATTTCTATATAACTAACATTTTTGTATTGGTTTCAGCATATTCAACAAGCAATTCAAGCTTAGCGAAGAACCTCAATTTCTACAAATAAATTCTACTTTTCTTCTGTAACGAAATTATGCTCCAAATAAATACTTTTAAATAACTTGAATTTCTTATTTTAGTAGTAAAACCCAATATACAGGGTATAACAAAACAGAGTCTTGATGAGAGGGCAGTGGCAGTCTTGCACGGTGCGTTTCTCGCCTTTCTGCCGCGCACTGTAAGGGTCGATTCACACCGGAATGGCAGAGGCGAGGCGAGCAGTTTCAGTGTCATATGATTTTAAACTTTATTGTCATTATTGTAATACATAGTATCGCTTGAGAAAAATACGGCCGCCCGTGGACGCTCGTGGCCGCTTGTGGCCTCTTGCGCCCGCCGGCGGCGTCGACTATACAAAATTTACCCATGCCCGACACGCAAGAAACGTATCCCATTGTTTTCGTTATATTATGGGTATCCAAGATATATAATTTTTATATTCAATATCAGTGGCTAACATGTTATTTTATTGCTTTCTTTTTTCTCCAGGCGCAGTATGAAAAGTGCAAATATTAAGCAACTTTATTCAATATCATTGGCTAATATGTGAATACACTTATTGGATGTAAAATGCAATCACGGCATGTTTCGTCAAAAACGTATAATATATAAATATAAAACAGTAATGTACTATCAGAGAAGTTGGTTCCTATGCAGATCGGGGACCTAAGTAGTTTGGTTGCGTTACGTCAAACCCAGCCGACAGATCACAATTAACATTGAATTGACATGTTCGACCAAATAACGTTGGTCAATCAACTGCATAGGAATCAATTTCCTCGATGGTACAATCCCACCATTGATGGAAGATTTTTTATTAATGAATATTACTGACATACAATAACATGTTATCATGGAAAGCAAACATTAGGAAATTGTGCACACGTGATAAGTGTTATTATTATAGCCTAGGATAGGCTAGACATCTCGTTTTCATGTTCATTAGCTAAAGAAAAACTTATGTAGGTATCTATATAGATTTATCTCGCCCTCAGTGTTATAATTATCACGCGTGATAAAATATGACATGTTTGAAACATACTAGAAGATAGTGATTTTTTTTTTGAATTGTACCTACCTAGTTAAACAAAATAATATTTATAATGGTTTTGTGTTTTTCTTTAGGCACGGTATAAAAATAATATATTTCTAAGTGTTAACCACTGATATTGAATATGCCTACCTAGGTAAACAAAATAATATTTATTATGGTTTTGTGTTTTTCTTAGGCACGGTATAAAAATAATATATTTCTAAGTGTTAGCCACTGATATTGAATATAATTACATGCAAATAACGATTCTTATTTTTTGTTTTAGCACTTTTCATACTGCGCCTGAAGAAAAAAAGAAAGCAATAAAATAATTGATTTGAATATAAAAATTACATATCTAGGATACCCATAATACAACGAAAAAAATGGTATATGTCTCGTTTCTGTCGAGCCTGGGTCACAAATGACCCATCGCCTTTCGTATACGGACTCTTAATCATGTGTATTAGGCATTTGCGGTAAATTAAAGACAATAATTACTACATATTTGTGCTTTATTTAGTTACAGGCAAAATATAACAACAAAAAAAAACAAAATTATTGCTGCAATGCAATCAGCATTTCTCCATTGTAGTTTAGTTTGAACTGTATACGTAAGTATACATATTACATACGTAGATTTAGAGCATACTTTACGCGTAGATTCAATTTACAAAAATATAATTATTACGAAACTGTTCCGATTATAAAATGTGGTAAAATCCACTCGGATATATTATTGTGCACATCATCTTCACTTATTAGATTCGACGGAAAAATGACCCATCCGAGACAAATTTCCTTTGACGAGCGAATAGTGACCCTTAGAGAGATCTACTTTCTTATCTTTATGCATTACTCATCATAGTTCCAAAATATCCGTTTTTTTCCGCACTTTATACAGAGTGTAACAAAAAGCGACGATATTATGTAATACTTTAAGGCGTGTATGCGTCCCTTGTATGAATTGATAATAATAGAAGACGTGTTAAAAGAGTAACAATTTTAACATTATGAATTTGCCCATACAAAAATAAGCAAAAAGACACTCTCAGTGCTGCTTTTTGTAAGTAAACTCTATATTATAAAAGACATACATACACCATAACATTATCAATTTTTTTGTTACACTATGTATCATACTATCGGAGAAGTCGATTCGTAGGCAGATAGCGGACATTCTTAATTTGTTCGTGTTATGCTTAATCAATTTATAACATTCAATTGATATAACCCGACCAAACGACGTTTGCCAATGAGTCAATTTCTTCGATGGTACTATCAGAGAAGTTGATTCATAGACAGATGGCGGACCTAAGTAAATTGGTCGCGTAACGTGCGTCCACATTTGTATCATTTGCGCGATCAGATCTCTGTCGCGTATCATCGAAGCGTGTCAAAATGATACGCGTATCATGATACGCCCCGATCGCTATTAACCGCGTATCTGATACGTGTAATAAGTGTTATTATTATAGCCTAGCGTATCAAATACGCGCATGATCGGCAGAATGATCTAATAGGCGTCCACACTATGATACGCATACGAGTACTTGATACGGCGCCATGATCGCGACGGAGATCTGATCGGAGATCTGATCGGAGATCTGATCGCGCAAATGATACAAATGTGGACGAGCCTTTAAGTCAATCCCATCCGACCGATCACAGTTAACATTGAATTGACATAAGCCGACCAAATGACGTAGGTCCGTAAACTGCCTAGGAATCAATTTCCTCGATGGTGCATTGGGCGGTCTATAGAGGCCAGTTTATATGAGCACGCCCTTCCTCTCGCAGCGCGCGGTGAAGTGCCCGATGTTGGACTGCCCCGCCTCCTGCTTCGCCCCACTCGCGCTACGCCGCTCCTGCGACATTTGTGCCACCTGAAAATTATACATAAAAAGTAAAAAAAAAAATTCAAAACTTCACGCAGTCACTATCGCTCTGTCTCTATCTATTAGGGTTCCGTACCCAAAGGGTAAAACGGGACCCTATTACTGAGACTTCAATGTCTGTCTGTCTGTCTCCAGGCTGTATCTCAAGAACCGCTATAGCTACACGAATGAAATTTTCACAGATTGTGTATTTCTGTGAACGCGATTCAAAAAAAAAAACAAAATGGCGGACAAGTAGGTCGGCCAAAATCTTCGTACCCCTTTCACGTGACCGCTCTAGAGCAGTCAGTCCCGACTGCAACTTACGGTCCGTCGATAATAACCAGTCTTAGGGCCGCGCCACACTGGAATGGCTGGCAGCGGCGCGGCGACCACTTTCAGTGTCATATGATTTTAAAATTTATAATTATGTATTTAAATTTTATTATAATTTATCTATACTTATAAAATTACATGTCCTGATTGATTGACTGACTGACTGACTGACTGACTGACTGACTGATGCATCATCGCTGAGCAAAAACTGTTAAAGTTACAGCCACGAAATTTGGTGAGTAGGGTTGTTTTATTAAGTAGACATCCACTAAGGAAGGAATTTTGAAATTTTTACCCCGAAGGGGGTGAAATAGGGGTTGAAATTTTGAATGAAAGTCCGTCATTTCTTGAGTTAGAAACATGAAACTTTATTTTTGGGTTACTGATTAAAAATGAATGGATACGTATTTAAGCGTTTTTGGAAATTCTACCCCCAAGGGGGTGAAATTGGGGTTGAAAGTTTAAATGAAAGTCCGTCATTTCTTAAGTTAGAAACATGAAAGTTTATTTTTGGACTGCTGATTAAATATGAATGGATAGGTATTTAAGCGTTTTTGGAAAATCTACTCCCAAGGGGGTGAAATACGGGTTGAAAGTTTAAATGAAAGTCCGTCATTTCTTAAGTTAGAAACATGAAAGTTTATTTTTGGACTGCTGATTAAATATGAATGGATAGGTATTTAAGCGTTTTTGGAAATTCTACCCCAAAGGGGGTGAAATTGGGGTTGAAAGTTTGAATGAAAGTCCGTCATTTCTTGAGTTAGAAACATGAAACTTTATTTTTGTGCTACTCATTAAAAATGAATGGATACGTATTTAAGCGTTTCTGGTAATTCTACCCCCAATGGGGTGAAATTGGGGTAGAAAGTTTCAATGAAAGTCCGTCATTTTTTGAGTTAGAAACATGAAAGTTTATTGACGTTTGCGTTTCACGTTTGCTTAAATAGAGTCCCGTTTTTACCCTTTTTATAAGGAACCACAAAGAGGGGAAAACTATCCATCTTTGTTATTATACTATGTTAACGCGGACGAAGTCGCGGGCAACAGCTAGTTTTAAAATAAAATCATATGACACTGAAAGTGCTCGCCGCGCTGCTGCCATTCCGGTGTAGCGCGGCCCTTAAGGCGCACACACATAATTGAAGAGGTGAGTGGAAGAATGAGTTAAGTAACATTTTTGAAAATTTACGTTTTATTGAATAAATGTAGCTTTTAGGACTTGGAAAATGATTTGCAATCAAAAATATTTGAATTTTACGTATACTTACAAAGTTAGCCAGATGATGAAGCAGGTAAGTTACAAGGTTCGTCCAAATGACTACGCAAGAATCGGGTAACAGCCCTTTAATGCGTTGCAGTACGGAAGATCGCTAAATATTTTACTTTTTTTAAATAAGGAATATGTCGACTTTTTTATTGTTCTGTTATTCAAAGGCATAGATAATTTAGTTTTTTTTTTGTTGTCTTTTGGCTCTGACACCGGGGGTGTACTTTGCCACATACAAAGGTATATTCAGTCTTCTTCATAATAATAATTTTCATCAACGTTTTTGTTTTTACTATATCGTCTAGTCAAAGTCTAAGTAAAAGTCAAGTCAAGCAGTCAAGGAGTCAAGTCGGTTAATTCAGTAAAGCGGTAGACGCTTTACTGAAACTTGACGGAGTTTTGGAGGGACACAAAAAGCATGTTTCTGAAAGTTGCAGCATTTGCCTACACTTGTGCACGATAACGAATATCTAATGGTTAATATTCTACCAATATTACACATTAAAATCCAGTTAACACAATTTAAGGAAAACTAATACAAAAAAATACAACAGCACTCTTTCACATTCCAGGCAAAACTCTAGTATATTAATAATGACACATTATTCAGATAATAATAATATAATAATAATATTTTGAGTCTGAGAATCGGCTACTGGGTACTTTTTAAATTGATAAGTGCTTTTGTTGAATGAATAATAGTAAATTATTACAACTCGAGACTGACGGCGACCATTCTTTGTGCGTACTGCGACGGGATAGCGATGGACGTTGCCATGGTAACATACTTATTTAGTCACTTCATTAAAATAATATGGGCGAAATACGTCTTTATATTATGACAAAGCAACGTTTGCTAGGACAGCTAGTATTATAATATAATTTAATAATTATTTAATTTTTAGTTTAAATTTTCACAATTTTATAGTTTACTCTTTTAAACTACGATAGTTATTTTATTAAAGACTAGGCGCTTTTCGCTGTTTCCAAACAAATTAAAATTTTTGGAAAAGGCTATCGTAACTTAAACAGTACCTACGTATAAAATATTTTGTTTTTGTTTTTATTTATTATAATATTATGTTGTTGGAAATAAAAAAAAATATTTAGGCATCAGTTTGGCTGTTTGCATTTATCCTGTGCTATTACTTTATACCGTCGATACTTAATTCCAAACTTAATTCAAATTTTAAATGAGCGCGCGGGAGCCAATGGTGGGAGCGGCCTATTTAAAAATCGAACTAGATGCTCGACAAAGAACTTTTTAATTGCAAGTACTTGACTGTTTTTTTTACTAGGTATTATGACGTACAAGACATGGTCGTGAAAACACAGTTTAAAACTTGAATTATTATATTGTTCTTTTAATTGTAACATTAATTGAATAGGATATATGCATAATTTAAATTATTATTATTAATATAAATTTATTTATTATGTAAGGGTTTATTTTAAATAATCTAAGTATAATAATATACCAACTTTGAAAAACTCAAGATATGACAAGAGCGATGGCGCTGATTTAAAAAAATAAATTGATCTTACTAGTAAACCATAAATTGGGAAATCGTGTTTGTATGTCTATTTTAAATACCTACTTCTTAACACTTAAACGGCTGAACTGATTGCGACGAAATTTGCTTTGGAGATTATTAGGTACTTTCATCATCGTTTTCTGTAATTCCTACTAGATGACGCCTGCAACTCGGTTTTGTTTACATTTAGTTTTCTAAGGCGAAATTCCCTTAATCTTTCCCGTCTTTCAAAAGTATAATCCAATTTTTTTTTAATCTGTTTGGCCGTGAATTTCTTGTTTTTTTAATTGAGTCTTGTTTCATCTCAATAAAAAAAAGTGATTTATGTTTACTTTATGCATTAACAGTCTTTACAGATTTTGTTGCATTTAAAAGTGACGAACCGAGTAACTTCACATTTTTCTTAATTTATCCTAGAATGGAGATTTTTTTATATACTTTTTAACATAATAATAAAAACGGAGAATATTTACACCTCCTGATACAATTAACAAAAGCCATTACTTGATTTGTGATGAAAAATCATAAAAAGTTTTTCCAAAACTTTAAACGTGATTTACTCGAAATTCGAAATGTGTTACTTGTTCGATTCTTCCACTCATGTCTTTAATTATTACGAATTTGCATCGCATCGATATCACGTCATTTTTTAGGGTTCCGTACCCAAAGGGTAAAAACGGGACCCTATTACTAAGACTTCGTTGTCTGTCCGTCTGTCCGTCTGTCTGTCACCAGGCTGTAACTCGAGAACGGTAATAGCTAGAGAGTTGAAATTTTCACAGATGATGTATATCTGTTGCCGCTATAACAGCAAACACTAAAAACAAAATAAAATTAATATTTAAGGGGGGCTCCCATACAACAAACGTGATTTTTTTTTTGCCTTTTTTGCTCTATATCAATAATGGCAACAGGTAGGTACTTGACTTTTTCACAAAACCCTTAATTATATGTGTACTTTAATATTTAATAATAATATTAAAATAAAATAAAAAATTAAGGGGGGTTCCCATACAAAAAACAATTTTTGGCCTAATTTTGCTCTATAATGGTACGGAACCCTTCGTGCGCGAGTCCGACTCGCACTTGGCCGATTATTATTTGACTTTTGTCGCAGATTTTTGCGATGCGAATTCGCAGTTATAACAGGCCGTTAGGGCTCCCCCTAACGGCCTGTCCACATCTCCACGTCACGACGTCGTCAACGTGCGTGCACAAAGGTGCGGTAACGTGGCACGGTACGTTGACGTGACGTGAAAATTTACGCCAACGTAACGTGAAAATGCACGTCACGATGTAGCAACATTGTACGCCACCATGCCTTGTAAAACTACTACATTCTTCACTACTTGTCTAGATATGGACCGCACAATACATATTCTGCTTCTGTTATTGCCCTTAACCACCTGCCATACGTCTCACAGACCCCGCTGATATTATTTTTGTTAATATTTTTGCACCGGAGTGTTAATGTATCGACTCGTTGGCTTTTATACCTTTTCCCTGCGCCCCTAGCTATCGCCCAACGGCTCGGCGAGGTTAGACGTGCAAGCATTTGTCTTAGGTAAGTAAATAAAGACTTGCGGGGGTCTGAGAGACCCCTGTCAGGAGGTTACGTAAGTTTTTTTCGATTATGATTTTTTTATTGTTTTGGAAATAATGGCTCTAAATTAAGTTCTTATTGAGCGTTGATTGGACCAAGGCTTGAAAGATGATGAAAACATACTGAACAACGAATGCAGCGATGTGGAGCTGGTCAAAATGAATCATATTTGTTAAGAAGGCCACATATAGAATTGAATTATATTGTCTATTATTCTAATATTGTATCCTAGCAACTGTTATTATTGTCTCTATGGTGCCTTTAACATAGCGTAAGATTCTCTTTACTCTCGCTACGTCTTCTGGTGTGAGGCTATCTAGCTTGCGTGACACTATTCCAACCGCATATGCAATATCTGGTCTAGTGCCAACCATCAAGTATGAGAGTGCTCCAACTACTTGTCTATATGGAAAGTCATCATTTTGATCTTTTGAAGCTGGCACGCTGTCTTTTACGATCGGGGTTACTGCGGCTTTGCAATCCTGCATTCCAGACCGTTGTAAACGCTTCTTTGCGTAACTTTTCTGATCAATTTTGATTGACCCATCTGAGTTCCGGCTTATTTCTAAACCTAAAAAATAGGAACCGTTACTCGTCGTGATTTTAAATCTTTGCCGCATTTCGTTCAGAAACACCTCAGTTTCTATTGAACTCGCTGACGCTATTAATCCATCATCAACGTACAACGCTATCAGTAGCTTTCTCTTTCCCTCTCCTCTTTTAAACAAGCAGGGGTCGCTCTGACTCTGTTTGAAACCAAGTTTGAGGATGTGTTCAGTAATGGTGGAGTTCCAGCATCGCGGAGCTTGTTTAAGTCCATAAAGGCTCCGTTTAAGCTTGCAAACCTTACCATCATTGTTTGGGTATCCTCCAGGAGGCTTCATATAAATCTCCTCTTTTAATGTGCCATACAGAAAGGCGGTTGAGATATCGGACTGGGATAGAGACAGGTTTTCTTGTGTAGCTACACTTAGTAGTGCTCTTATGGTGCTTGTTTTTGCAACAGGGCTGAAGGTTTCATAATAATCCAAACCCCTTTTCTGCGAAAAACCTCTTATTACAAGTCGGGCTTTATACTTATCAATCGACCCATCTGGATTCGTCTTGATCTTAAAAATCCACTTGCTTGAGATTGCTTTTCTGCCTTTAGGTAAATCTACTATCTCCCATGTCTCATTTTCTTTTAGAGAATTAATCTCATTATCCATTGCCTTTTTCCACTCATTTGAATCCTTACATGTTATTGCTTCCTTAAATGTGTTCGGCTCTATTAGGTGTTCATCGTTGATCGAATTCATACAAACGGTGCAGACAAAGTCTTTATATTTGGCCGGTGGCTTAAGATTTGATCGCTCTCTTAGCGTCATCCTGCCTTCAGCTTCAACCTCAGATGCAGTCAGTGGAGTGTCTGCCCTTGACTCACTTGCATCGTTGACTTCATAATCTGCTTCGATGTCATCGTGAACATCTTACTCGAATACTGGGTCATCAAAGGATTGTTCCGTCTCAGGAAATGTCTGTTCTGCCACAGCCATGTCATTTTCAAAAGCAGCTCCATTCTCTGCACACGATGGTTCAGCATCATGCACAACTTGCTGAGAGGGTGATGCTATACCTTCATTGTGGCTTGTCGATGGCTGCTGGTTTTCTATGACGACCGGTTTAAAACTTTCAATTTCACGAGATATGACGAAGTCAAATGTGGTGTCAGGTATTTTATCAGCGGTACTGTTCGGTGTGGCTATGGGCTCGTCAGATTCTTCTGGATGACCGATTAGAGGATTCTCATCAAAGATTACATCTCTCGAGCGAATCAATTTGAAGGTGCTGCTGTCCCATATACGGTAGCCATCATCAGCATCATAGCCGATAAGTATTCCCTTCTGTGCCTTCTTATCTAACTTCTTTCGTCTTTGTTTCGGAACATGTGGATAACAGTGGGATCCTATTATTCTTAAGTGGTGTATTCTGGGCTTCTTCTGGTGCCATAGCTCATACGGTGATTTATTATCTACAGTGGTAGGGCCTGTCCTGTTTAAAATATACACCGCTGCACATACCATTTCAGCCCATAATTCCAGAGGAATTTCGGCATGTGCATACATTAGACTTCGTGCCATTTCCACAACGGTCCTGTTGTCCCTTTCAGTTGGGTTCTGTTGTGGCGTATAGGGCATAGTCAATCGTTGTACAATTCCTTCCTTCTTGAGAGTAGCTTGTACTTTCGCGTTGACCTCTCCGCCATTTTGTTCTTTAATAACAACTCCAGATGCTTTGACTTCAGCGAGCATGAGTAGCAACTTTGCGTGTACTTCAGATTTCTGTCTCATAAAATATACAAATCTGTACTTCGTATATGCATCTTTGAAGAGGACAAAGTATCTTAAGTTTGTAATAGAATATGGGAAGGGACCGCATACGTCTGCATATACCAGTTCTCCGGGTTTTGTAGATTTATCTCTGGTCCCAAACCTTAGACGGTGAGGTTTTCCATAGATGCACCCTTCACAGAGTTGAGTTTCTTTGGTTGCTAGTACTTTTATGGCCAATTCCTTCTCTATCACTTTCTTAACGTGACTCTTATTTTAATGTCCAAATCTTTCGTGATATAGCTGTAACAGATTAGAGGTTGTGGACACATGATTAACTCGAGTTGGTTGTAGACATTTTAAATTTAGTTTATATAGTCCTCCAAACTTGCTGCGAGTACCAATCAGTTTCGTCTGTCCATCAATCTTTATTGTACATTTTTGAGTGGTAGACTCAAAAAAGCTTTTTTCCGAAATATCATGGGTGGCGAGAACTGAGAATAAATTCTTGCTAATGCCGGGTACGTACCATACATTTTTCAGTAATATTGATACTGTTTTACCGTTTACATCAGCCTCTGCGAGAATATTTCCGATGCCCAGGGCTTCAATACATTGGCCATTCGCGCCAGTCACTGCTGGACGGCTCTCGAATATTTAAAGGTCTGGAAGAAGTCACTCCGATTGGTCACGTGGCTGGTCGCCCCATTGTCAACGTACCAATTTAGACCCTTCCTGTCACCAAAATCTGGCTGTATTGTCATTGCCTCTGCGGTCTTGGATTCCTTGGGAGGTTTCGGAGGTTTCCCATCCTGGATCCACCGCTTGCAGGTTTTTACCCTGTGACCCTTATCCTTGCAGTAGTTGCATTTGAGCTCTTTGAAATTATTCTTTTTCTTATTACCCCTCCTGATTTTCGTATACAATGCTTCTGTAGTTGTGTCGTCAGTAACTTGTGTGTCTGTCTGACGCAACACTCTCTCATGTGCGCATAACTGACTTGTCAGGTTCTCGACTGAGCGTTCCTTCTTTGAAATCAACAGCCAACTGGCCCTAAATCCAAGATATTCAGGAGGTAATGTATCTAATATTTTACATACAAGGAGAATTTCAGGTAATTTCGCCTCGCTCTGTAGTTCTAAACACAGTTCGCTCCAGATATTCTTTAAAATTGACACATGTGTAATTATGTCATGATCTGGGTCCTTTTTGTAGCTGAAGAATTTCAGGCATAAGTCGTATGTCTTGTCTACACACGTACCTCCATAGACGCGCTCGAGTTCATCCCACATGTCTTTAGCAGCATCAAATCGCAGAAACTTTTGCAAAACATCATCGGACATGTTCGTCGTTAGCAGAATTAAAATGGCGCTATTCAAATTCTCAAAACTTTGAAGTTCACTCTCATATTTAGCTTTTTCATCGCTAGTTGCCGTAAGCGCCAAGGAAGGTCTTATTTTCTTACCTTCGAGGATATCTAAGCCTCCCGGCATTGCTTTTAGGACAATGAAAATTTTGAACCTCCATGTTTTGTAATTCTTGGAATCTAATTTTCCAATTTGAATTTTGCTCGCATTTAATGCTTGCTCCATTATTATTAACCACGCTCTGCTACCACTTTAAGATATTAGAGAGAACAAAAAAGTAACTTATTACTGCTTACGACAATCGTTTATTTTCGAGTCTATTTCAGGTGGACGAAATTTCCGAACAAAAAAAAAAATTGGGTTCCAAATTTAAACGTAGCAACTAAATGAAATCACATAATCTGTGCAAGGTCGACTGTGATTGGCTGATAAAAAAGACCATAGAGGATATAAACTACATGAGAAAAAAGACGAAGAAGTTTAAAACTCAAAGTTCGATTTTCATTTAGTGAAAATTATTTTGTAGCAATTCATACAAAAATTGTAAATTAAGTGGATTAATTATTGAAAATCGAAAGGTAAGCCATTGTAAAATGGAAATATAACCGTAAATTGATAAATTGAAGCAAAGCATAACTATGTCATACCATGTTCTAATACAAAGTATGTCGTAGTATTATTTGCATATTTGTACAATAATTTACAACCTAAACTATACTAATATTATGAAAAAGACAGATTATTATTTCATAGAAAATATTATAATGTATATCAGTATACAGTTAATTTGGAAAATGTTGAAATGTGTATATTGTTTTATTGTAATAATACTGGTTGTTAACTATAAGTACTTAATAATTTATGTAAACTGTATGGAAATGTAGTATATGAAAAATGTTTCATTAAGTTCAGATTTTTAGGTCCCTATACTAGTTTGCAACATTTAAGTCTGCAAGCAATAGCTCTTAAGGAGATTTTAGGAGGAGAAGGAAGGTATGGGATTATGAGTGGTACGGCCATCAAGGAAAAATCCTCTGATCAAGACGTGAGGTGGTATGCAGCTGGCCTAAGCCCACGCGATAGATTTTAGCTGTCGTATACAGGGTGTAACAAAACAAAGTAATGATACTTAAGTGTGTATGTATAAAGGTGTGCGTCCACTGGATCGGAATCGGAGCGTAGGTACGCAGCGGACGGATTTGTTGCTTTGTATGTATAGTATTGACTACTGTGAACTGCACTAGAAGTACTGGAACGTCATTCTGCGCCTGACAAATACTTATATGACGACACGACGCGCCGTCCGCACCGTACGTCCCGATTCCAACCTGGTGAACGCGCAGCTTTAATCCCCTCCCTATATAGAGTTTACTGTATAAGCCAATCAAGTAGTTAGTAGAGTAGCATAGACAGCTATTCTATTATATTTATAAATAAAATACATGAAACTGTACTGTAATATTATAATATTGAATAATAGAAATCAACAAAAGCTTGTGGATTAAATCTGTTTTATTGTTTAATTTACCTTATTAGCCTATTTATTTTGCTATGTACAATATTTTTTATTGAAATAAAACATTTATTTGAGCTCATTCCTTTTTTATTATTATTTTTTTTAATTTTTGGTCTGTTTAGAGTGAAAGGTTTTGCACTTAAAAATTTTAACTTCAGTTTCAAATTAAAAAAATAACGGATTGTTATTTTTTTTCTTTTAAGTCCGACCTCTTGTTACGTAGTATACAGTTTACATCCTCTTTGGTCTATTTTACAATAAAATAATAACAGTTGCTAGGATACAATATTAGAATAATAGACAATATAATTCAAATCTAAACACACCGGCAAAAAAATTAGAGGAACACAACAAAATTTTCAATTTTTTTGAAAATTGTTCACTGTTTTTTTATTATATATTTATTTATTTACTTACTAATTGATTATTAAAAAATAAATTTTATATAAATTTAGGGCATAAAAACGTGTAAAATAGAAAAAAATCGGCAAAAATAAAAAATTAAGAAAATCTTTGAAATTTCAGTAGTAAGTTTTTAAGTTTAATTCTCCATTTTCATTACAAACATGCCATGTTATAAGCGTGTAATGCCTTCTATGCATCTCAAGAGGGCCTGGATACGCCATTCCATGCTTGCATTTCGATTGTCAATCATTTCCTGTGGGTTATTCTCCTACTCCTCCAGTAGCGTCAACTCAAGCTCCTGGACACATTTTGGACCGGAGTTTTAACTCGTACCCATTCACCCATTGATGTGCCACACGTCTTCAATCGGATCCACATCCGCAGACCGCGCTGGCCTCTCCACTTGGGCTACGCCAGCATCGTTTAGGTATAGTCCGCGCGGAACTAGTGGGCCGCTCTGCCGGTATGTGAGTATACGGACAGAGCGGCCAACTAGTTCCGCGCGGACTATAATAATGCCCAATTTTTTTACTCTATGGACGCGCATAAAATTGAAGTTACTACCTAAAACTGTGTAAAAGGCACAAAATTCAGTTCCAGAATGTCTGTGCCATAGCCCTGTACTGTCAAAGTACCATCATCAACAATCATCAGCTCTGTGCGGGCTCCAAATTATATGCCACCCCAAACCATTACGAAGCCTGCATGATAGGCCACTGTTTTCGTTAAGTTTGATGGCCTATAGCGTTCTTTACGATTTATCCACATTCTTTATCGCCTGTCAACAAAATTTACACAGAATTTGCTCCCATCACTGTACAGCACACGATTTCACTCACTTGTCGAATTTTGATGTTCACGCGCAAATCTTAGCCTGGCTCTTTGGTGCCCTGTCCCAAGTTTTGGTGCCCTTGCTGGCACATTTGAGTTTAATTTAACTTCTTTGAGTCTTCTTCTTACTGCACAATCACTTACACGTACATCTTGGACCTGTTCCGATAGGTTTCGTGTCTGCATAGCAGTTTGGGGTCGATTACTTAAGGTTTGTAACCCTTACAAAACGGTCATCCTGAACCATTGTCACCCGATATCTACCTTGTTCTCGTCTACGAACGTAAGATCCAGTCTCTCTGTAGCGTTGAAAATTACGATGGACCACGGAAGCCGACACACCTAAGGCCTGACTGACCGAACGGTAGGTGTGACCTTTCTATATCGTGGTCACAGCTCTAGCTGTTGTAGATGCTGGGAAATCACTAATTTTGTATCTAAGCAATGTGTTCTTCCAAAAACCAAACAATCAAATGAGCTGAGTATACCTTGCACCCCGATAAAAACGCCATTCTTATCAGGAACACTTACAACGTCAATCGTCGACAAACACTTATTAGGGCATAATTGCAATAAAAACCTGTCAACTTGCCAGTTTTGTTCAATGTTTTATTTCTTAAATGAGCTTAGAAACTATAAAAAAGTATTTCACACAGCCCGACCCACGTGAGTTCAAGTTGTGGCCCTTTTTACCTATGTTCCGCAAATTTTGCCAGTGTGTGCATATATGGCCTTCTTAACATTCCCTCTCCTCTGAAGCAACTGTTCGTTATTTGTATATTCTTGGAATCTAATTTTCCAATTTGAATTTTGCTCGCATTTAATGCTTGCTCCATTATTATTAACCACGCTCTGCTACCACTTTAAGATATTAGAGAGAACAAAACGGAACTTATTTTGATGTCCAAATCTTTCGTGATATAGCTGTAACAGATTAGAGGTTGTGGACACATGATTAACTCGAGTTGGTTGTAGACATCTTTAATTTAGTTTATACAGTTCTCCAAACTTGCTGCGAGTACCAATCAGTTTCGTCTGTCCATCAATCTTTATTGTACATTTTTGTGTGGTAGACTCAAATAAGCTTTTGTCCGAAATATCATGGGTGGCGAGAACTGAGAATAAATTCTTGCTAATGCCGGGTACGTACCACACATTTTTCAGTAATATTGATACTGGTTTACCGTTTACATCAGGCTCTGCGAGAATATTTCCGATGCCCAGGGCTTCAATACATTGGCCATTCGCGCCAGTCACTGCTTGACTGCTCTGCGGTCTTGGATTCCTTGGGAGGTTTCGAAGGTTTCCCATCCTGGATCCACCGCGTGCAGGTTTTTACCCTGTGACCCTAATCCTTGCAGTAGTTGCATTTGAGCTCTTTGAAATTATTCATTTTCTTTTTACCCCTCCTGGTTTTCTCGTGCAGCTACACTTAGTAGTGCTCTTATGGTGCTTGTTTTTGCAACAGGGCTGAAGGTTTCATAATAATCCAAACCCTTTTTCTGCGAAAAACCTCTTATTACAAGTCGGGCTTTATACTTATCAATCGACCCATCTGGATTCGTCTTGATCTTAAAAATCCACTTGCTTGAGATTGCTTTTCTGCCTTTAGGTAAATCTACTATCTCCCATGTCTCATTTTCTTTTAGAGAATTAATCTCACTATCCATTGCCTTTTTCTACAATACAATAATAACAGTTGTGTGTCCTAGAAAAGGATGTAAGAGTTGAGAAGGTAGATACAAAAGATCAACTAGCAGACTTTTTGACTAAGCCGCTATTCAAGCCGAGGCTTTCCGAGCTATGTAAGCTAGCTGGAATATACAAATAACGAACAGTTGCTTCAGAAGAGTGGGAATGTTAAGAAGGTCACATATAGAATTGAATTATATTGTCTATTATTCTAATATTGCATCCTAGCAACTGTTATTATTGTATTGTAAAATAGACTCAAAAATAAACGATTGTCGTAAGCAGTAATAAGTTACTTTTTTGTTCTCTCTAATATCTTAAAGTGGTAGCAGAGCGTGGTTAATAATAATGGAGCAAGCATTAAATGCGAGCAAAATTCAAATTGGAAAATTAGATTCCAAGAATTACAAAACATGGAGGTTCAAAATTTTCATTGTCCTAAAAGCAATGCCGGGAGGCTTAGATATCCTCGAAGGTAAGAAAATAAGACCTTCCTTGGCGCTTACGGCAACTAGCGATTAAAAGGCTAGATATGAAAATGAACTTCAAAATTATGAAAAATTGAATAGCGCCATTTTAATTCTGCTAACGACGAACATGTCCGATGATGTTTTGCAAAAGTTTCTGCGATTTGATGCTGCTAAAGACATGTGGGATGAACTTGAGCGCGTCTATGGAGGTACGTGTGTAGACAAGACATACGACTTATGCCTGAAATTCTTCAGCTACAAAAACGACCCAGATCATGACATAATTACACATGTGTCAATTTTAAAGAATATCTGGAGCGAACTGTGTTTAGAACTACAGAGCGAGGCGAAATTACCCGAAATTCTCCTTGTATGTAAAATATTAGATACATTACCTCCTGAATATCTTGGATTTAGGGCCAGTTGGTTGTTGATTACAAAGAAGGAACGCTCAGTCGAGAACCTGACAAGTCAGTTATGCGCACATGTGAGAGTGTTGCGTCAGACAGACACACAAGTTACTGACGACACAACTACAGAAGCATTGTATACGAAAACCAGGAGGGGTAAAAAGAAAATGAATAATTTCAAAGAGCTCAAATGCAACTACTGCAAGGATAAGGGTAAAAACCTGCAAGCGGTGGATCCAGGATGGGAAACCTCCGAAACCTCCCAAGGAATCCAAGACCACAGAGGCAATGACAATACAGCCAGATTTTGGTGACATGAAGGATCTAAATTGGTACGTTGACAATGGGGCGACCAGCCACGTGACCAATCGGAGTGACTTCTTCCAGACCTTTAAATATTTCGAGAGCCGTCCAGCAGTGACTGGCGCAAATAGCCAATGTATTGAAGCCCTGGGCATCGGAAATATTTTCGCAGAGGCTGATGTAAACGGTAAACCAGTATCAATATTACTGAAAAATGTATGGTACGTACCCGGCATTAGCAAGAATTTATTCTCAGTTCTCGCCACCCATGATACTTCGGACAAAAGCTTATTTGAGTCTACCACACAAAAATGTACAATAAAGATTGATGGACAGACGAAACTGATTGGTACTCGCAGCAAGTTTGGAGGACTGTATAAACTAAATTAAAGATGTCTACAACCAACTCGAGTTAATCATGTGTCCACAACCTCTAATCTGTTACAGCTATATCACGAAAGATTTGGACATCAAAATAAGAGTCACGTTAAGAAAGTGATAGAGAAGGAATTGGCCATAAAAGTACCAGCAACCAAAGAACTCTGTGAAGGGTGCATCTATGGAAAATCTCACCGTCTAAGGTTTGGGACCAGAGATAAAGCTACAAAACCCGGAGAACTGGTATATGCAGACGTATGCGGTCCCTTCCCATATTCTATCACAAATTTAAGATACTTTGTCCTCTTCAAAGATGCATATACGAAGTACAGATTTGTATATTTCATGAGACAGAAATCTGAAGTACACGCAAAGTTGCTACTCATGCTCGCTGAAGTCAAAGCATCTGGAGTTGTTATTAAAGAACAAAATGGCGGAGAGTTTGTCAACGCGAAAGTACAAGCTACTCTCAAGAAGGAAGGAATTGTACAACGATTGACTATGCCCTATACGCCACAACAGAACCCAACTGAAAGGGACAACAGGACCGTTGTGGAAATGGCACGACGTCTAACGTATGTACATGCCGAAATTCCTCCTGCATTATGGGCTGAAATGGTATCTGCAGCGGTGTATATTTTAAACAGGACAGGTCCTACCACTGTAGATAATAAGTCACCGTATGAGCTGTGGCACCAGAAGAAGCCCAGAATAAACCACTTAAGAATAATATGATTCAACTGTTATCCATATGTTCCGAAACAAAGACGAAAGAAGTTAGATAAGAAGGCACAGAAGGGAATACTTATCGGCTATGATGCTGATGATGGCTACCGTATATGGGACAGCAGCACCTTCAAATTGATTCGCTCGAGAGATGTAATCTTTGATGAGAATCCTCTAATCGGTCATCCAGAAGAATCTGACGAGCCCATAGCCACACCGAACAGTACCGCTGATAAAATACCTGACACCACATTTGAATTCGTCATACCTTGTGAAATTGAAAGTTTTAAACCGGCCGTCATAGAAAACCAGCAGCCATCGACAAGCCACAATGAAGGTATAGCATCACCCTCTCAGCAAGTTGTGCATGATGCTGAACCATCGTGTGCAGAGAATGGAGCTGCTTTTGAAAATGACATGGCTGTGGCAGAACAGACATTTCCTGAGACGGAACAATCCTTTGATGACCCAGTATTCGAGCAAGATGTTCACGATGACATCGAAGCAGATTATGAAGTCAACGATGCAAGTGAGTCAAGGGCAGACACTCCACTGACTGCATCTGAGGTTGAAGTTGAAGGCAGGATGACGCTAAGAGAGCGATCAAATCTTAAGCCACCGGCCAAATATAAAGACTTTGTCTGCACCGTTTGTATGAATTCGATCAACGATGAACACCTAATAGAGCCGAACACATTTAAGGAAGCAATAACATGTAAGGATTCAAATGAGTGGAAAAAGGCAATGGATAATGAGATTAATTCTCTAAAAGAAAATGAGACATGGGAGATAGTAGATTTACCTAAAGGCAGAAAAGCAATCTCAAGCAAGTGGATTTTTAAGATCAAGACAAATCCAGATGGGTCGATTGATAAGTATAAAGCCCGACTTGTAATAAGAGGCTTTTCGCAGAAAAAGGGTTTGGATTATTATGAAAATTTCAGCCCTGTTGCAAAAACAAGCACCATAAGAGCATTACTAAGTGTAGCTGCACAAGAAAACCTGTCTCTATCCCAGTTCGATGTCTCAACCGCCTTTCTGTATGGCACATTAAAAGAGGAGATTTATATGAAGCCTCCTGAAGGATACTCAAACAATGATGGTAAGGTTTGCAAGCTTAAACGGAGTCTTTATGGACTTAAACAAGCTCCGCGATGCTGGAACTCCACCATTACTGAACACATCCTCAAACTTGGTTTCAAACAGAGTCAGAGCGACCCCTGCTTGTTTAAAAGAGGAGAGGGAAAGAGAAAGCTACTGATAGCGTTGTACGTTGATGATGGATTAATAGCGTCAGCGAGTTCAATAGAAACTGAGGTGTTTCTGAACGAAATGCGGCAAAGATTTAAAATCACGACGAGTAACGGTTCTTATTTCTTAGGTTTAGAAATAAACCGGAAGTCAGATGGATCAATCAAAATTGATCAGAAAAGTTACGCAAAAAAGCTTTTACAACGGTTTGGAATGCAGGATTGCAAAGCCGCAGTAACCCCGATAGTAAAAGACAGCGTGCCAGCTTCAAAGGATCAAAATGATTATCATGACTTTCCATATAGACAAGCAGTTGGAGCACTCTCATACTTGATAGTTGGCACTAGACCAGATATTGCATATGCGGTTGGAATTGTGTCACGAAAGCTAGATAGCCCAACACCAGAAGACGTAGCGAGAGTAAAGCGAATCCTACGCTATGTTAAAGGCACCATAGAGTACGGTATCACGTACAAGTCTTCCACTGCGGGCCAAGGCATAGAATGCTACAGTGATATTGATCGCGGTGGTGATCAATCGACTGGACGCTCCACCAGCGGCATGATTTGCCTCAACGCCAATGGTGCTATAGGATGGCAGAGTAAACGTCAGACTACTGTCTTTTGGCTTAGACGGATCGTCAAATTTATGCAGGCTAACACTCTGGTAGAGAGCACGCCACTGTACATAGATAACGAATCCGCCATAAGATTGGCTTATGATCCACCTTATAAAACGCACCAGCGTACAAAGCACATAAAGCTGAGACATTTCTTCATAAGGCAGTGTGTCCTAGAAAAGGATGTAAGAGTTGAGAAGGTTGATACAAAAGATCAACTAGCAGACTTTTTGACTAAGCCGCTATTCAAGCCGAGGCTTTCCGAGCTATGTAAGCTAGCTGGAATATACAAATAACGAACAGTTGCTTCAGAGGAGTGGGAATGTTAAGAAGGTCACATATAGAATTGAATTATATTGTCTATTATTCTAATATTGCATCCTAGCAACTGTTATTATTGTATTGTAAAATAGACTCGAAAATAAACGATTGTCGTAAGCAGTAATAAGTTCCTTTCAGCGGCGTGCATAAGATTTTGACACTGGTAATGCAGCGATATCGGTTCAGTAGTTTTGGTGTGAAAGCAAAACAGACAGACAAACGGACAGAAAGAGATATTTTCGCATAAATTATAATAATAGTGTGGATATAAATTAAAAACTATGTTTTCTAAACTATTAGTATAATTACGTTGTTATGAAGAAATAAAAAAACGCCATCTGTTGTCACCCGTTGGAACTACAATGAGAGTTTATTTCATCGATGTTTCCATGGAAATATACCAAAATTTACCATACAACATAATATTGTGCGCTAAGCTATAATAAATAAAAACTCCATCTATTGTTACGTATTATATACGCGCCGGTGCTCGCCTCAGCTACTGCGGCAGGAGTTCGCCTATAATATAGCATGTCTGTGTGCGTGTGCGAACTGTTCACGGACACAAAAATCTTTACGCACACATGACCCCAGAGCCTGCCGCACGAGATCTGCTTGCCTTGACCTTGAGTCATGCGGTTCGCGCGTGTACCTAACTTAATGTTTAATTTCTCGCAAATTGATTGTTGCTATTTTATAAGTGTAGGCGTTTTAAATGCGTTCATTTTTTCTATTATATTTTTTACTATTAACATTTAATAATTAACGTCATGAGTCATCTAAAACGTACGAAAGTTAAATTAAAATATATGTGTATGGCAAGTCATGCATTAGGTAGGCACTGCATTTTTGCCTTCATGGTATGCACGCACATGGTTCCTTTTATTCTCCCTAATATCTTAAAGATATTGTATTGGAAGATAGTTCATAGTGGAGCGTCTGATTTGAGCTCTTCATCACAAAGTGATATTCCTTCAGAATGTGACCCAAGAGTTTTCGATTTAGGATGATTTACCATTAGATTCGATCTGAACCTAGGAAGAATGATTATTTTGACAAAAATAACTTTAGTTAGTCATCTGCCTTGCCTAAAATTGCATTCTAATGAACTTATCTGTGCAGCTACGTAGACAAAAGGTTGAAAGTAGTTACATGTTTATGAAGAAACTGGCTGAAAAGTTTACGAGATTGCTTAGGGCACGTTTTGAAAGCAATGTAAAACTGTAAAGTGATATGAAGAATCCTTCAGATTAACTTGGCCCTCCAGCAGATATCCCATGCTGCAGCACTGATGAAGTGTGATAGGCAGTTCGTAAAACTGTTCCACTTGGGAATATAAAAATAAATAAAACATAACACATGTGTTTTGAATGCAAAGCTCCAGTTTACCTCGAATGCTCAAACAAGATCTGTTTTCACGGCCTTAAAAAGCTCTAAGTATAGGAGCCTGCAATTTTGTAGACTTAGTCTGTGTTACTTATAAACCGAGTATAAAAGTAATACTCAGTATAAACTTGGAATAAGCAAAATCGCGACTCATAAACCAGATATAACTTATACCTAGTATAAGGTTGGTGTAACTCCCATACAAACGTTATACCAACGTTATTCCAACCCCTGCCCTAGTTTAACCTCGATATAACTTGGGTTAACAGTTCACATGTCGTAACATAGCCTTACAGAGTATTTCATAAATAAAACTTTTATAATAATTTGTGATTCGAAAGGATTTCGTTTAAAATATCGCTTTTCTAAACATGGTGTCCTGTTTTTAAATCGACTATTTGATGGCGCAATATCAATGTACTTACAAGTTACAACGTATTTGAAAAAGTTATGAAGACACTTCCAAAATATGTTGAATTTTTTTCCTATCCTTCGATTGCGGATTCTTGTAAATCTTTTGTTATTCTATTGTTGTCGCGATCACCGGTGCTGTTATATGGCTTGATCGGTTAAGGCACTAGGTATGGCTAATAAAATAAGGCCAGTGTCGAGTAAATAGCGGGAAATCTATATTCTTGTTACTTGTGCATGATTATGATTTATGAATTTTTAATGATATCTAATAATTATTTCATCAACATTACACATTAAAAACAATACACAAACTATCACAAACACAACAGCACTCTTTCACATTCCCGGCAAAACTCCCATCTGTTGATTTATAGTTAACAGCTGTTAACAGAATTCACAGTCAAAAACCGACTTTTTACCTTTTTTTATTCAATACTATTGTCTATTTGCGGCGTTGCCGTCTTGTGCTTCGGGAATAGCAGTGGTATAGTTATGACAACCTTTTACCGAGTTTATGAGTTAGAAAGTAATCTAAGGTTATTCCAAATTTATACCGAGTATAACTATTCCTAGTATAAGCTTGGAATATCCTAAGGATAGTCAATTTTTATAAGTAACACCGAGTAACTATAACGAGTATTTTTTTTAAGTTCCTTGTTAATTTATTTATATAAAAAACATAAGAATAATTTCTTATCAATTTCATAATTTTTTTTTGAAATTATTTTCTGAAAGTGTTAGTGGGTAAGCCAAAAACACGAGATTGTATCAATTAATATGGCCTACTATTTGAAAAGTATTGTTGATATTCATGTTTTTATTTCTTAAATAAAGAGCTTAGTAGTGCCTAAATACAATTGTTTCAATTAATATTTGTCTCCCCCTTTTTATTTATAGGTAGGTGGTTAAGGGTTAAGAAAACGGAGAGAGAGATTTAAGAAAAAAAAGACGTAAAGTGTTGCTACACCGTGACGTGCATTTTCACGTTACGTTGACGTAAAGTTTCACGTCACGACAACGTACCGTGCCACGTTGCCGCACCGTTCCACGTTGATGTCGTAACGTGGACATGTGTCGCACTTAAAGCTGTGGTAGACGTACCGCGTCGTCGATGCACCGGAACTGCCAGTTCCAGTGCACGCGGTAGAGGAAGGGGCGGTGGTCGAAGCGGTTGTCGTCGGGCGCGTACGCCTCGGCGTGGCACGCGGGCGTCAGCACCGTCGACTTGTGACGGTTGATCGCGTAGCACCGGAAAAAGTGCTTCACCTTCTCGCCCACCTAAAAACCGACCACAAACTTATTACTTTTTAGTTTTTGGAACGAAGTTCCTTATCGCGCGTTGCGAAAGGGGGCTAGACGGAAAAAATTCATACGAAAAGTTGTAATGACACGATACTTTTTGCCTCAGACATAGATCAAGATAGATACCGCATGTGTATGTATGCTTCCGTTCGCGGGACATGCGTTATCTATCTTGATCTATGTCTGTGCTTTTTGCTATAGTTGTAAGCTGTGCGGTAGCGCGTGTTTCTCTCTCTCTTTTTTTTTGCTTTTTTTTATAACTTCGTTCCATCCAGGTGTCCCTTGACACCTCTCAAGTTTTTTTTTCTGCTATACTTAGAGAAATTACATGATTAGGTACTTATCTTTAATTAAATTAAGAATTTGACAGCAAATGTAAGACGTTTATATCAAAATCTTTATAAGAATAAGTTTAAGTGATCATAAAAATAATGTTTTAATGCCGTTAGGCCCATATAAATAATCTCCATGTAAAAAGGTCCATAAAAATAAGCCACTCTCACACCCCTACTCAATACCAATCTGATGGAATGAATGGCTGATACGATCACAGGGCATTTTAGTTGTCAAAGTTGTACTATAATAATTATATTAGTTTAATATTTAGAGCACTTAAACCACTTATAGCCCAGTAGGGTTAGTTCAGCCTTGTATGGGAATCTGAAATTAATTATAGTCAGAAATTTTTTTGCGCCAGTGTTTAGAGGAGGTCACAAATAGCTTCAATTCGAAAACTCGACCTGCCACGACGTGTGCGTTAGCCGCCATATTGGTTTGAAGGTCCAATCTTTTTTTAGCTATATCTCCTTTATTTTATGTTTTTTTACGAAAATGATAAGAACTAAATTTGTTGTAAATTAAATTTTCTACATTTTGAGTTCTTACAATTTTCATTGTAAAATCAATATTTACGGAGATAAATGCAAAAAACAAGTCAAAGTATAATTTCGCTTGTATGTCAATTATTATCGAATTTAGCGAAAACAATTTTAGAAACAAAGTTGTAGGTGATAGATCTTTAAATTTCCTACAAATTTGATCCTAATGAATTTTTATAGAAATCAATATTTAAGCTCCTACACCTATGGTAAATGTACCGGGATCCAAGCGACTGGATAAAACTGAATATTTCTGATCCTTTTAACAATTACGGCACAACCTACACCTGAATAGTTATTAAAAATGGCCAAGTGCGAGTCGGACTCGCTCATGAGGGTTCCGTACCATTGTAAGGCAAAGATAGACAAAAATTTGTGTTTTTTGTATGGGAGCCCCCTCTAAATATTTATTTTATTTTAATTTTATTATTAATTATTAAAGTACAAATACAATTAAATATTTTATGGATATTTTAATTGTCTTAGTGCTGCTATTTTTGATAAAAAGCAAAAAAGGCGACTAAAATCCTGTTTGTTATATGGGAGCCCCATCAAATATTAAATATAATATGTTTTTTAGTATTTGTTGTTATAGAGGGAAACAAAATACATAATATCTGAAAATTTCAAGTCTCTACCTATCACCGTTCTTGAAGCCTGGAGACAGACAGACGGACAGACAGTGAATTCTTAATTTTAATTGTAGTTAATGTAAAGAGCTACAAGTTTATATACAGGTCGAACAGGTCGAAATTATACTTTGACTTGTTTTTTGCAGTTATTTCCTTAAATATTGATTTTACAATAAAAATTATAAGGACTAAAGTTGTAGAAAATCAAATTTTCGACAAATTTAATCCTTATCATTTTCTTGAAAAAATAAAAAATAAAGGAGATATAGCTAAAAAAAGATTGGACCTTCAAACCAATATGGCGGCTAACGCAAACGTCGTGGCTGGTCGAGTTTTCGAATTTAAGCTATTTGTGACTAAACACTGGTGCAAAAAAATTTCTGACTATAATTAATTTCAAAAAAAATCGAACCCTACTGGGGTATTAATTAGATCACACTTATGTAAAGGTTTGACCACACTAAAGAAACAGTCTCTCTATTGAGTTTATCGGCATATGAGCCGGCTTTGATGTTCCTTTTTTTTTTGTTAGAAAGACGACTACTTCGCAGGTGGTCCCATAACAAGGATATACTGTTTAAAGTAGTTTTTTCGTTTCCGCCTCGTCCGTCTGCGCCACCTGCCCGCCTATAGTTAAGTCGCACTCACCTCATGAGGCGTGCGCGAGCTCTGGAACATGGAGTAGGGGCCGCAGTTGAGCGTCTTGCGCAGGCGGCCGAACTCGGCCAGCTCCGCGTACGTCATGCCCATGTCCGCCTCGTCCGTCTGCGCCACCTGCCCGCCTATAGTTAAGTCGCACTCACCTCATGAGGCGTGCACTTGCCGGCCCAGGCGTGCGCGAGCTTCTGGAACATGGAGTAGGGGCCGCAGTTGAGCGTCTTGCGGAGGCGGCCGAACTCGGCCAGCTCCGCGTACGTCATGCCCATATCCGCCTCGTCCGTCTGCGCCACCTGCCCGCCCGCCAGCGGCTCCAGCTCTGCCGTCGGCGCCGCGCCCAGGATCTCCGATAGCGACGGTAGGAAGAACCTGCAAATTTAAAATTCCAAGTATAGTAGTATAATCGAATGTACGAAGAGCGGGTGCGGTGCATTTGTTCGGTACATCTTTCGATCTTTGTTAAAAATGACACACAAAATTAACATTTATTAAGTAATTACGAGTATTAAGGGGCCGGGTACCCTCGAAATTCTCATACATACGTAATTCCAAAATCATTTTCTCATACGAAAATATTTAACATGTTTGAGTTGTTTTTCAGCTTAAAATAGTAATTATCTAGGTTCCTGCACAAAAATTTACTTCAAAATCTTTAAACATTAAAAAAAATTTTTTGTTTTTAATTTTTTTTTAGTAAATTTAGTACTTAATATTTAAACACTAAAAAATAGAGTAAAATACTTAAAAAATATATAAATAAATAGTAAATTTACTACAAAATATTTAAATACTAAAAAATATTTTTTAGAGCTTAAATATTTTGTAGTAAATTAACTATTTATTTATATATTTTTTAGTGTTTTACTCTATTTTTTAGTGTTTAAATATTTAGTAGTAAATTTACTAAAAAAAATTTTAAAGCAAAAAAAAATTTTGTGTTTAAATATTTTGAAGTAAATTTTTGTGCAGGAACCTAGGTAATTACTATTTTAAACTGAAAAACAACTCAAACATGTTAAATATTTTCGTATAAGAAAATGATTTTGGAATTACGTATGTATGAGAAATTCCAAGTGTACCCGGCCTCTTAAGAGATATATTTTCCGGTGGCGGTCCGGACAATTCAACTCTTCTGATGTTGCGAGGGTCCATGGGCGACGGTAGCTGCTTTCCATCAGGTGACCCGTTTGCTCGATTGGACACTAATTTTGAAATTTTAGACGTCAACATTGAGCAGTCAATCGCATAAATTATAACTACCTATGTGATTGACATATAGCGCGTGAGTGTTCCTCAATACTAACCGCTTCTTGGCGTATACTAGGAAGGCCTTGAGGTCGGTCTTGGAGATGCCGGGAACGAAGTTCCTTATAGCGCGTTCGGCATTGCGAAAGGGTGTTAGACCGAACGATACTTGACCTCGAAACTTTTTTATTAGTACCTACCTATTAGGGGCAGAGGGCGTTGATAGTATCCCTGGGAGTAAATAGATGGCGTTATTTTATAACTTCGTTCTATCCGGGTGTCCCTTGACACCTCTCAAGTTTGCTCGACACTAATTTTGTAATTTTAGGCGTAAACATTGAGCAGTCAATGGCATAAATAACTATATAATATGTCCTATGTGATTGACATAATAGCGCGTGAGTCAACACTGACCGGCTCTTGGCGTACACTAGGAAGGCCTTGAGGTCGGTCTTGGAGATGCCGCCGATGGGGTTGACGTCGGCGCTGGAGCAGTCGTACTTGGTGACGTAGCCGCGCAGCGCCTCGTCCACGTTGGACGAGCCCAGCACCAGCAGGCCGCCAGGCCGCCCGCGCGCCCACAGCATTAGCTGCGCCAGCAGATACGATACCACCATGCGGAGCCGCGCCTACAGTACACACACATGTACTATCAGAGAAGTTGAATCCCAGGCAGTTGATGGACCTAAGTAATTTGGTCGCGTTACGTCACACCCATCCAACCGATCACAATTAACATTGAATTGACATGATCCAACCAAATGACGTTGGTCTGTCAACTGCCTGGGTATCAATAATTTCCTCGATACATTTATTATGACTACGCCTATATTGACCGACTGCTATATGGTATATACAATAGTATATACGCGTAGATATGCGTTTCTGAATTAGCCCGGCCGCACATTATTCGAATTTCCGATCAGAAAAATTCGGACTCCCCGCCCCCATCATATATTTTGTCAGAATTCTGATAGTATGCGGGGTCTGCAACAAAATGTATGAACAGAGTGCGCTCCGGCGGGGAGCGTCCGAATTTTTCTGATCGGAAATTTCGGATAATGTGCGGCCGGAAGAGCTATCACGTAAAAATAGCGATCAACAATCCACTAGCAATAATCGCGCGATCGATACCTGGTTGTCAAAAACAATGGTGTCAAGTATAGCGATCGATTGCAATCGTATTGTTTTGGCTGATACGTGATACGAAATTGCGATTTTGGAGCAATTATCGCGCAATAATTCAAGACGTGAGTGGAAGAATAAGGTAAGTAACATGAAAAAACTTCCCGTTTTTTTGCTTAAATTGAGGGTTTAGGGCCGGAAAAATTATTTGAAATAGAAAGACTATGGATCATATGTATAGCCAGATACATTAGCTAGGTTATGAAGTAGATAAGTTACAAGTTTTATTAAAATAATTGGGGAAAAAATTAATTATTGTCCGAATGTTACGAAATGTTACTTGTTCGATTCTTCCACTTACGTCTTCAATTGCTATCGCATTGCTCTCGCAAGATACGTGATACGGGGGCAGGCTAAGTATGAACTTGAGAGACTTCAATTGCGTAAGATTTCATACAAATCTGTCAATTCAATACAAATTTAGAAATGCATCTACGCGTCGCGTTGCGTTCTGAATTGACCCTTAGGTCTTCGTATTAAATTCTGAAAGGTATTGAGAATCAGTAATCACAATAAAACATATTATACGCCAGTTACTTATACTATTATTTTCTAGATCCCTCATCTTCATATTCAATACAATCCATCGTTATTTATATTTTATATCCAACCTTCCACACGACGTATTTTTTGCGCGCTGACGACGCGCGTTTCTGATGCGCTCGTCTTCTGCGCGTTTTCATCGCGTTGTGTCACATATAAAGTTTTAAACTTCAGGCTCCCTTGCGTTTGCTGAGCGTTCAACTTGCGTTTGTATCGATACAAACGAGCGTAAAATATATCGTGTGGAAGGGCTCTTAATCCCCCCTCCCCAGGACCCCACAGAACGCTGGCTCATGGCCTAAACTGCCTATGCCCTATACATAAATCCAGAGCTGGTTCCCGTCGTCTCACCTGTATGTTCTGGAGCGCGAGGTTCTGTCGGGGACAGCCGCCCTGGGCGCGGAACTTGGGCACGAGACCGGTGGCCGCGGTGAAGATGCCAAGCACCGCGCTCACCGCCGAGTCGATCACCACAGGGAAGTGGTAGCTGCCGATCTCGCTCGCCAGCTGCAACATAATAATAACTCCCACACCGGTTTCGGTGACGGTGACCGAATTTATTGAAACCATGCCAGTTACGCAGGAGTAATTTTATAGTGCATACCGCGATGCACGAGCATCATGTCGGATATTCGGTTTCATCAGCGCTCAGTGCGAAAAGCCCTCCGTTCCCTTGATATCCAAAAGTTGAGTGGGCCTGACGTAATCCCGCCTATTGTGTTGAAAAAGTGTGCTCCAGAGTTGGCTCCAGTCTTGACGCGTCTTTTTCGGCTCTCCTATTCCACTGGCATCGTCCCGGCTTCCTGGAAGACAGCCTTGGTGCACCCGATCCCCAAAAAAGGTGATCGCTCAAATCCTTCCAACTACAGACCAATCGCTATAACCTCTCTCTTCTCGAAGATAATGGAATCCATTATCAATAGCCAGCTTCTTCGATACTTGGACGGCCAGGGATTACTAAGCGACAAACAATACGGGTTCCGTAAGGGTCGCTCGGCTGGTGATCTCTTGGCGTACCTGACTCATCGTTGAGCTCAGGCAATTGAGTCGAAGGGAGAGGCATTGGCTGTTAGTTTGGACATTGCGAAGGCCTTTGATCGGGTTTGGCATAAAGCGCTGCTATCAAAGCTTCCATCATACGGGCCGCCCGAGAAATTATGTAAGTGGGTCACTAGTTTCTTAGCAGACAGAAGCATTAAGGTCGTAGTTGACGGCGAATGCTCGGAAACTCAGTCTGTTGATGCTGGTGTCCCTCAGGGCTGTGTGCTATCGCCTACTCTATTCATACTGCATATCAATGACATGTTACAGACCAACGGCATTCATTGCTATGCGGATGATAGTACAGGTGATGCTGTATATACCGGCTCACCCAATATTTCTCGGCAAAATGTCACAGAGAGTCGAAACGAACTTGTGTCTAAGGTGGAGAATTCATTGGAGAAGGTCTCTGAATGGGGTAGACGTAATTTGGTCCAATTCAACCCCGCCAAGACACAAGTCTGCGCGTTCACCACTAAAAAGTCACCAATGGTCGTATATCCTCGTTTCGAGGGCACATCTTTAACCATCTCCCCTAGCATTGAGATACTTGGCGTCAACATATCGAGCGAAGTCCAGTTCCGATATCATCTAGAGGTTAAGGCCAAATTAGCCTCGAAGAAACTTGGTGTTCTTAACAGAGCGAGACAGTACTTCAGTCCGGACCAACGCTTACAACTCTAAAAGGCGCAGGTTAGGCCTCATATGGAATATTGTTCTCATCTCTGGGCAGGGGCGCCTAAATACCAACTGCTCCCTCTGGATCGTATCCAACGAAGGGCCGCTCGAATTGTTGACTGCCATAGTGTTTCAAACAGCTTGGACCCCTTGGAATTACGCCGAGATGTAGCTTCACTCTGCATCCTCTATCGGTTGTATCACGGGGAGTGCTCTGAGGAATTGTTCGGAATCATACCACCGTCAACTTTTCGCCATCGTCCCACGCGAAAAACATACCATCCTCATCACCTTGATGAGTGGCAGTCTCCACAGTGCGTTTTTCGCGTAACTTTCTGCCGCGCACTGTAAAACTCTGGAACGAACTGTCACCAGCAGTATTTCCGGACCTATACGACCTGCAAACCTTCAAGAAAAGAGCGTATTCCCTCTTAAAAGGCCGGCAACGCACCTGCAGCTCTTCTGATGTTGCGAGTGTCCATGGGCGACGGTAGTTGCTTACCATCAGGTGACCCGTTTGCTCGTTTGCCCCCTTATTTAATATTTAAAAAAAAAGTGCCTCAGTGTGTGCGCAGTACACAAGAGCACTCTCTATTCCTTTACAGACTTTTCTCTCATAACCCAGTGGGACGGAAAACCGACACGACTGGCGAGAGATCAGGCGCAGGGCCGACTTTTTACATGCCTATCCGAGGCATGGATCATCTTTAACTTGTCAGACAATCAGGTGATCAGCCTGCATTGTCCTAACCAAACTTGGAAATAACATGTTTCCAACGCGGGAATCGAACCCACGACCTCCGAGTCAGAGCCGCGCTCTAAACCACTGGACCACGGAGGCGTTACAACATAACAGCTTTTATTAACGTTAACAAATACTTTCCATCAGGTGACCCGTTTGCTCGTTTGTCCCTTGATTTTATATAAAAAAATCCCACTGCATTCGCATAGTCCGACCAGTTTAAGTAGGTGTGGGTGTGTGGTACCTGCGAGGCGCGTTGCTTGGTCTCCTGGCTGGAGTTCTCCGTGGCCATGTAGCAGGTGACCAGCAGCCGGTTGCACAGCTCCATCGGGTCCGACGGCGCGTAGTCCGACTGACACAGTATCTTGCGCACGTCGAACAGAACTTGGTTATCTAAACATAACGATAGTGCTACGAACACACAAAGCACAAAGAAACTAACGCCATCTAGCGCCAACAAGTGGAGCCACTCAAAGAACAAAGACAACATGAAACCGCCTAATCAATACTAGATGGCGTTAGATGAACTAATGTGGACTGTGGGTATATGCGCGAAAGAAAAGAACTTTCTGGAATAGTCTGGGATCATATAAATAGCCGCAGGGAGGCGAGCCAGTTCGGTTCAGTTTGAGCTACCTTCGAGGCGACTTCGAAGTGAAAACTAGTGATCAAGAGTGATACCAGTGAAACCTACGACTTGGCTACGACCTAGAACATCGTAAGTGCTTCGTGTTTGGATCTAGTGCTAGTAAATAAAGTCTTCAAAAGAGTCAGCAGGTTTTACTCTCCAAATCCTTCGAACCCTAACACGTAACATTACATAACATTCATTTAAAAAAGTTTTCATTAAATTCAATAACGCTATGCAAACTATCATAGTTATTGTATCTAGATATTATTGTAATGTAATGTAAATTAATCTTTTTTAAGGAATTAATAAAGGCTTATTATTATTATTATTAAATTCAATAAATTAATTAAACAAATAAACGTTCAGAGTTGCAGAAAGCACCACAGCCATTCCTGCCATCGATCAGGGAGAAGTTGTGGCAGAGAACGTGTCTCTTTCAATGTCAAACAATATCATAAAGTTAATATACCTATCGGAATAGAGAAACAAAGGCCTGAGTAAGCGAGATGTCACTATCAGTAACACTGCGTGGTAGAAAGAGAAGCGTGATTTGAGGTTGAATAGCTTTTTTTTCATCTGTTTGACAGTCTGTCTGCCCCTGAGCCGATCGTTGTCAATTTGGGCTCTCAGAAAAATTGTGATTTTAAGTTAAATAATGAATAATTTTTAGAAATACTGCTCTAGAAACATGGTTAAATGTTTGTGGAATGATTGTGGATCCACACATCGAAAAAACCCGGACAAATATTCATTTCACAGGTGAATTATTCTACATCGACAGAACCTAGTTTTAAGTTTATTTTTGCCAATTCCCTACGAGTTATTAGTATTGATTTTCATAATTCACTTCTTTAAATATTTATTTATATGGAAAACATAACTTGACTAGCCATGGTGCACAATTTAAGGATATTTTGTGTAAACAATTTTCATATATTTTACACTAGGGCTGCATCAAATGAAAATATTTTTTAGTTAAGTATACTAATTATCTACGAATGTTGAAATGATAACATACTCATCCGTAGTTTATAATTAGTTTAAGTATATTAATATACTATCATACATAATTTATCGTTTTTAAGGGTCCGCACCCAAAGGGTAAAACGTCCTAGTAGTCGGGTCCCGCTCTACTACTAAGACTTCGTTGCCTGTCCGTCTGTCCATCCGTCCGTCTGTCTGTCTCCAGGCTGTATAACAAGAACCGCTATAGTAATAGACTTCTGAAATTTCCACATATGTAATGTCATTCTACATCCAATATGGCTGCTCATCCAAGATAGGGGAATAGTTTTAAAAAGCACTTCTGCAAGATGGGCATCAAATAAAAGGGCTCATTGAGAGTGAATTGAAAATTAATAGGGTCTAATGAAGTCGTGTCGTGTCGTGTACTGATGTGACGTGACGTGACGTAACCTGTCGTGTCGAATCGTGTCATGACATGTCGTGTCGTATCGTGCCGGGTTTTAGAAAATGCCCGGTTGAAACCGGTCACCCTTCATGCGCGAGTTCGACTCACACTTGGCCAATTTTTCAGATTTCCTGCTGACCTGGATACCAGAAATTCATGGCTTAAAATAATTAACCGTCCAAACTGGACTCCGAAGAAAAATTCATGCATATACTTAATTATGCAGCAAGCATTTTGAAGAAAAGTCATATTTTACTTCAAAATTACAATTTTTATTATACCTATCTATGCAGTTTTATTTTATCCCATTCTGTTTTTACAATCTTACAATTATTATTCCATGATCGATATTTTGTCGAATTACAAGATGTTTGTACATTACTGACACGCACACGTAAACATAATTGTATACACAGATGTAAATCAAATTTTGGTTAAGCTTGACAGCTCGGGATTGTTTCTCTATTCCGATAGGTATATTACCTTTATGAACAATATGTAACGTTATCTTGTTTCTTCAAGTCCGCGTAAACACTGAAAAGCAATGTTTTCGCGCGACTTACGAGTATAAAGGCAAGTAGGCAATCTATCAAAACTTCTTTATATCATCAATGACCAAAGTCCGTGCTATAAGTTTACAGACATGTTTGAAAATTTTACTTAGACCGGCCATAGACGGATTGCAAGTTGCAGTCGGGTCCGACTGCTCTAGAGCGGTCGCGTTGAAATTTGCACTGACCGCTCAAGAACAAGTCTCGACTGCAAGACGCGGTCCGCCTTAGCTAAATACATAGATTTGCTTCGATACGTTAAACTGTTTAGTAAACAATAGGACGTGGAATTAAAGGAGAGGGACTGGAATGAAGGATACCTTATAGTTTTACCTCCTTTCTGCACGGCCTCGCAGATCTGCGTGCACATGGAGTAGACAATGCAGGCGGTGCTGGTGGAGTCCACGCCGCCGCTCAACGGCAGGAAGAACCCGCCCTGCCCCGACCGCCGGAGGTAGTCCCACAGCCAGCACGCGGGACCTATCGATGTATTAGTGTCTAAACACACTAGGCGGAAAATACGCGGCCGAAGTTCGGCGTGATTCCGTCAGCAATGTCAAACGCATAAAATAAAACGCGACGTAATTTCGGCATGGTGTGTCATCGGTAATTTAAAATACATTGCAGGCGTAAATCGTAATCATGTCGAACTTCGGCCGCGTTTTTTCGGCCTGATGTGTTTAGGCACATAGACGTCAGTAGACTTTCTAGTTCTAGTTTTCTTCATCGACCTTTGTCGAGATTACCTATCCCGGAACTTAAAGTATCTGCACGAAGGTAATAGCCAGACAAACACATTTTTGTATTTTTAATATTTCAATGTATCTTAAAAACAGCTTTTAAATGCACCACCCATAGACACCCCAACCCGATTTAAGACGCAGAGTGTCAGCAAAATCGTTTACATATTACTATCTCTTCCTTCAACTTTACAAGAGTACTTTTTTACTTTTTACCAATTTTAGTTAGAAGACACTGTCCGCATTAGGTACTGGGAAAAGTAACCCATTACCTAATGGGAGGAGTGACCGTCGACCGACATAACTAGCAAAACTTCATAAGGACCACTGACCATGTTATCTAATTGCAAGTATACCTAATTCAATTTCCTCCTCCGGAGTCAAGTACTTCCACTCGACTTGCGGACTGGCGATCAAGTGGTAATCATCATCTTCCGACAGCGCGAACTCCACACTGACGCGCGGAAACGGCGGGTTGGACGCGGCGAGGTGGCACCGCGAGCGGAGCTTGGCGCGGTAGGACCTTATGTCTTCGAGGTCTATCGTAGCCGTTACGACCTCCTGCAACATATTATGACAAGCAGATCTTGAGTTCTGGAGGCCTACTACGAAACCGTTTTGAGACCCAAACTATCGAACGAGAATGCTGCGTCCCGCTCTAACAACGTCATTTCACGTTTGTTAGAGTAGGACGCGGTGTTCTCGTACGATTGTTTGAGTCTCAAAACGGTTTCGTGGTACGGCCCCTGTCGCGGATCATTTAGGAGTTGTCACAGAAGTTTATTTATTTACTAGTGTTTTTGGCTAACTTTAAAACATAAACCAACAATAATGTCGTCGAATCGATAAACTTCAATAGAAAAACCTCGAAAACTGGTCATAAGACCCTTAATCCCTAGAAGACCGAGACTAGGTAATATGTAAACTATAGGTCTACCAGAATCTGATGGCAATTTTTGACAGCAGATTTTCAAAAAATATCCTTAATCATTGTTTTTTTTTTTAACACACAGAATCAGCCGCTATAGGAATAAAAAAGGATCAAAATGTTTTATTCCAATTACCCTGGTATTGCTAGAGTCAATTTATTTTCTAACTTTTTGCCATCAGATTCTGGTAGGCCTATACTAAATATTCCTACATTGAACAGCCTATTATGTATAATGTAATCCGTACTGACCACATCGTTCAAAGCAAATCCCTAGAAGACCTTACAGGTAATATGTAAATGTTCCTACTTTGCACAGCCTGTTATGTGGATATAACGTAATCCGTACTCACCACATCGGTCAAGGCAAACTGGAGTCCCCTGCTCACGATCTGTCCGTTTACCGCGACACACGAGCACCCGTTGAAATATATTCTCTGGCCGTCGCACCCTCGTAAATTACTGAACAAGTAAGCACCTCCGCTTTTGAAGGTGGCATTTTTGACCAAATCTACCGTGACGTACGCCTTCCGCAGCTCCATGTAACTGCCCGATCCGTTTGATATGATTTCAACGCCGTCCAAACCTAAGGGAATGTGTCGACTGAAAAGACAAGAATCACTGACGTAACATATCCTCGAACGTAAAGGATTGACAGAGTGAGGAGAAACGGACCGATGACAAAATGGTGGTTCAAACTATTTAGGGTATAGTAGCAGAAGTATAAGCTTTTAATTTAGGTAAAGGTTACTTCCAAAGTTCCAATCCTGGAAAAGACAAAAGCTAGGGACTTATTAAGCCCCAATTTCACCAACGACTGTTAAAGTTAACGCTCGAATTAGTATCACGTTACCTCTTTCGTTTTTCTTATGAATGAAAGAGAGGACATGACAATATATGTATTAACAAGCTGTTAACACTAACAGACGTTGGTGAAATTGGGGCTGAATCTGTTTGAGATTGAATGCTAAACGTTTTGAATTCTAATACCTGCGTGGATTCCAAAGTTCCTCGCAAATTTCAAAGCCAATGCACGTATCACGAGTGGACAGGACCGCATCTCCGATTGGTACAATCGTTTGTTCTGTTATCGACGATATCATTCTTGGGAGATAATATTCCTCTGTTTGGCGTTCCTTTTAAATATAAGACAATTTATTAAGTAATTAAGTTCACTATTTCAAACATAACAATTTAAGTTTATTCTATATTTTATTCTTGAATGATACAAAGGCGGCCTTATAACTAAATAGCAATTTCTTCCAGACAACCTTTGTAAGAAAAAAAAATATTGCTAGAGCTAGGGCGTTGTGCTTAAAGTATAACTCTATAATTTAAAAAAATGTAAATTAAGTGAACACTTTATTACTTATAACTTATAAGTTTACTCTTCGTATTGGCTACACTTTTCTACATCTTTGTGCACTTACTTTCGTCCAGCACGAGAACCATCTGGATTCTCTGTAATTGCCATCGTCACACAAGATCATCTTTGGTCTGATGAGCAGTATCTTCTTGTTGAAAAACGCGACTCTACAGTTGTAGGAGACATTCCTGTGCTGTACGGGCATGCCCACATCTATGAGAATGTCTTTGCATGTTGGCGAGTTAAGAAGTTTTGCGAGAACCTGCCAGCTGTGTAGGAACGTGTCTGGCTCGTGGAAGTGATCTTCACAACTGTAACCGCTGCAAGGAGATAAAAATTGAATAAAATCTCACGAAATCTCACAGGGGGGGGGGGGGGGTCAAAAATTCAAAAAAACACCTCACGTAATTTGTGGACGCCCCCTTAGTACGGGTAGGGTAGGGTGTCTTTGTACTGACTTTCTCCTCTTTTTGAAGTCGGTTAAAAACTAAAAAGTTACTTCTTAGGTGTATACCATATTTCTAGCTCTGGACCAGTTCTGTAGCGGGCGCCCATTTCTTTCGCTTCTTGAATAGAGTCCAGTATTCTGTTTAAATTGCCTTCGAAGTCTAAAGCCCACTGATTCAGTGTACATACTGCTACCACAACCTTTCGCCCCATTTTTTACCTGTAAAATAAATTAAAATTACTAGAAAAAACTGTCCAACATTCAACAGACATAATTTAAATTGCAGTACCTATTATGCCTTTTCTAATAGGTCGGGGAAAAAGACTTTAGCATATTATAATTATACATAACTATTAACTATACTGTATGATGTATCTTACAAGATGAAAAAAACTACGTAATAATACTTCAGGGTTTGTATGTGTCTCTTATAGAGTTCACTGGGAAAGTAGCAGCGCTAAAAAATATTTTTTTTGCTATTTGTATGGGCATTGGGCAAGCGCCCGAGCGCAATAATTTTTAAAAAATAAGGGAGATCGCACACGTCACACTTTTTGTGTGATCGAGTCTGCGGCTTCCATACAGTCTGATGGCGCGCGCCATGCAGATTGTATGTAAGCCGCAGACTCGATCACACAAAAAGTGTGACGTGTGCGATCTCCCTAAGTGAATCTAATGAAGAAATTAAATAACCGGCCAAGTGCGAGTCGGACTCGCGCACGAAGGGTTCCGTACCGATACAGAGCAAAAATAGGCTAAAAATTGTGTTTTTTGTATGGGAGCCCCCCTGAAATTTTATTTTAATATTCTGGGGGGCTCTTTCAGGAACAGATTATAAATGCGAAAGTGTGTCTGTCTGTCCGTCCGTCCGTCTGTCTGTTTGTCTGTCTGTCTATTACCTCTTCACGCCCAAACCGCTGAACCGATTTTGCTGAAATTTGGTATGGAGATACCTTGAGTCACGGGAAAGGACATAGGATACTTTTCATCCCGGAAAAATGTACGATTCCCGCGCGATAAACTAATTTTGGCGCAACGGAGTTGCGGGCATCATCTAGTTATTATTAAGTATTAAAAAGTACACATTTAACAGAAGAATCAAATTTCTTTTGTTTTCTGTTTTCATAAATTCTGAATAAGCATTAACATGAATGCGAGAGTAGAGTCCGTAATAATACTTTACGGTGTGTATGGGTCCCCTATATTATAGAGTTCACTGAGTAGCAGAGCTGAAAAAGTAGATAACTTTTTTCGCTTAGTTTCAGCGAAATTGGACTAAAGTACGTCTTGAGAACAGTCTTCTCAAGAGAGCCTAATTCGCGCTTTTATTTTATTAAAACAGGGTAACCCATTTGATCCTCTACATAATTTTAAAGTTGTTAGTTAATTTGACCCTTTTCAAATTATTTTATTTCAATATGAAGGACATAAGCTGAGACATATTTTTGCTTTAGAGAGACTGGATATAATGTCAGGACTATTCCGTTACCTGCCCCTTATTGTTACGGCAATAGACCCCTGGGGAGAAATAATTTTGATGTGCTATATTTAAAACCCATGAGTGACGAGGCAGACGACATGCAATCGATCCGGGAGTACCACTTGGTACCACGACCCGGCCACTCACCCTGGGCCCTTTACACGGGGTCCACGCACAATTAGGCCAACCCGATAACTTTGGGCCAACGAGACAACAACCGCGCTTGTTGATTAATGAAATTTTTATATAGATATACTAGATCATGCCCGCAACTCCTCGTCTATTACTCAGATTATGAGCAATTTAAGGTGACGCCGCGTTTAAGTAAAAAACCGTGTTGGATATGTTTTAGATTGCTTGTTTTCAAAACAAGCAATGGAACAGCAAAAAATGGAAAGGGCGTAGCGACAAAATGGTTTTTGTCGCGTAATTTAAAAACCATAAATACATTTCAATTATGCTATGGGCAAATTAAAGTCTATTCTTGAACCAATCTATGAAAAAATTTTGAAAGCTTAAATCACTCTCCTCTGTTGGTAAAATAGGAATCCCTTTTTTTACAGAGGTATTTTTGATTGATTATTCGGTGTTATAAAAGTTGACCAATCGTTTTATGCTATGGATAATTCAAAGACAAAGACGTGATGAATACTGACAATGAACTTTAATTTCTTAGCTTTAGTCATAGCTGAGAAAAATCGACATCGCTACAGTCAAATTATCAAGGCGTCGCCTTAACGTGTTTGTGAAGCAAGGTTCAGTATCATTAAGAAAAAAAATCTAAAAGTGCAGTCTGCATATTTTGTATATCATGCCAAAGAAAAACAATTTTCCAGTAGAAAAGACTTTTTGACTGTTTAATTGAGATATAATGAAAATGTAGTAAAATTTTACAGACAGTAGCACCAAATGGATTTGCGAAGAGCAAAATAGATCCTATTTATAAAAAAAAATGTTGAGAAGCGAAGATACATAGTTGATAAAAATATCCGAACTACAAGTAAAATTACATAGGTATTAGATAGGCAGCAGCACAAAAGACTTACGCAAAAAATATACAATGTGTCCCGACACTGGTGTCCGATCCTTTAATGTCATGAATCATGATCTATGGCATATTTTATCGACAAATTAACTCTCAAATTTTTTCTCTCTCTCACGGTTGTAAAATGGCAGCCATTTTAGTTTTTCTCGGAGCTTTCACACACTGACCAGTACTTCTCATGAAAATATCCTATGAAGATAAAAAAGGTCTCATTTGATAGCTAAACTTGTGGACTACGCCTACACAGGCACTATGCTATAAATTTCGTGGAATTAATCCTTCGATCGCGGATTCTTGGAAATGCTATTGTATTCTATTGTTGTCGCGATCACCGGTGCTCTTATGGGGCTTGAAGGATTAAACATAGAAAAACCAAAGTTTAAGGAAAAACATTTGTGTATTTTTTAATTATCCTTCGATCGCGGATTCTTGAAAATCTATTGTTATTCTATTGTTGTCGCGGTCGCCGGTGTCCTTATGGGGGTTGATAGGTTAATGGCTTTTGTGAAAAATCTAGCGCATTACTGGTTTCTTTATTATTTTAAAAAGATAGAGGGGGTTTTCATCTTACATAAATTCATTTACTTTTATGCTCTAAGTCAGATAGTTTAGATTTTTAGAAGTTATACCGATTTTCTAATGAAGTATTGGTCAGATTAGTATGAAGCTAGAGAAAACATTATTTTTTTTCAAAAGTTGGAGAAAAAATTTTTGAAAGCTAATTTTCACTAAAATATGCCATACATACATGACATTAAAGGATCGGACACCGGTGTCGGGACACATTGTATAATAATATTGTGTCGGATATACGTATATTATATAGATTAAAGATAGAGGTAAGTATATAGAGCATACCTTTGTTGAGTGGCTATTCGTTGTCTTCAAAACATGAAAGTATCGATTTTACTGCTCGTTGCCAAGACACCAAAATGAAACACACGACTGCATTGAAGCTACTATAATAATTATGAATTTTTCCGAGAAATACCTCATCCAAACAGAAAATTGGATACATTTTACGACTGAAAACGTTTTTCACGACTCAAGGCTCAGCACTTATTGAAAGAAAAATGGGTAGTAAAACGGGATACGAATAACATTATTATATCGCTATTCAACAATTTCGAGATTCGTGTGTCTGTGGACAAAAATGGAGAAATGTCTCATAAGTTCATAACTCATAAGTCTATCCCGAGAAGTACAAAGAGCATAAATTATTTACTGAGTACATTGTTGTGTCAAATATATCTAACATGTAAATTATTTTTAATTTATCCAATATTTATTCGATACTAGGCACAAAGCATTTCAAGTTCGATAGTGTGAAATATAATATTATAACATATAGGTACCTGCCAAACATTCAAGCAAAGTCTGGAGTTACAAAAGCCTAACAACTTTGCCATAACGACTATCGGTTAATTTGTTTCAAAGAAACTTTCACAGTTTACACATTTCAGCGAAGTGCAGTCACCTTTCGGTTCATGGAGCGTGTTAGTCTGATATAACCGACTTTTGTTTCTTGAAATTTTATGAAGCCTTGTAATATTACTACAAAAAAAATCCACAGCCGAACATATTTAAACCTCCTCCTTTTTGGAAGTCGGTTAAAAAGGCTTAGATCATACTTATGACGGTCAATTTAAATCATATTAACATAAATAGAGCTATAAGAAAGGATAATAAAGGTGAGTCCTATTTTTGTACAATTTGAACTTCAAAGTGCGTGACGGAGTAATTAAAACTTTCTGTTGATTTTGGCAAACAATTTTGGACAACAAACCAAGTGGGTTACATTTCAGAAAAAAAAACTGAACTGTTTTGTTAATTTAACTTAAGCTTTAGCAAATTTTATGTTAATTTAACATCACTTTTCATAATCCGCCTTGCGAGCAAACAAAAGCAATGAAATTATGCATGAAACATTGAAGGCCAGCGCATAATCTGTATGAATCAGATTTTACAAAACCTTCGCTTGACGTCAACAATCACTCGAGCATCGGAAATAACTTGACAACAATATCAGCGAAGTTTATCCCCAAAACATTGCCCCTCACGATCAACTCACGATACCTCAGTCAGCTTTCGTGCGCCGACCAAACCAGTGGAAACCCCATGGTTATCTCATCGCAGTCATGGTGACCGTGTACACGCTATACCAGACTGAACGGAACACTTTTAATCCTGATATTTTATAATTTGCGGTCTTTTTGTTAATTAAATATGCTATGGTGGAAACAACTTCTAAGTGTTCAAGAAAACGTCATGATGATACAACAGGAGGAGCAGAGGAGAAATTATTTAGACAACGCAACCCTGACACTCACGCTGCCAACTAGGGATCCAGTGTTGCAAGATAATCTATTGATAGCCAATTTAGACCAAGTCAAAACGTTGCAAGCTTCACTTTTTCCCATATGCAACAAAGGTAGAACCATCCGCCGTAGAACTATTTTAGACACCAACGAAGCTTTTTTCAAAATGCAAGCATTATTTTTAATAGTGTTTAGTAATTACCACGTACGTTTGTTTTTCTATTTGACAGTTTAATGAGAGTTATCTTTTCAGGCACATTTATATCCAATTTCCTACAAAATAACATAAAGACAAACCAATTAGAAATAAACACAGACATCAGAACATTCAGAACCACAGCCAAATTGAAAGAGCCTCGAGAGCTGTTCGCCCTGCCAAAGGAATTGGACTGTCCCCAACAGGCGCCAAGGTGGCCTTCCGAATGTCAAGTAAGTAAAAACCTCTAATTAAAGTAAAAATAGTAAAAATCTTTTAATTACATTCCTAATGTACCGACATTGAATACTTAGGTAATTTCGTCTCTGCAGTTTGATCTGATGGAACAGTATTTTAAAAAAAAGGACGAGGACACTAAAAACTAATAAATATAATTTAAATATTGATGTAATAACTAAAAACAATATTTGCAGTTGTGGGCTAAAATTATACTCACTGTATCTACTGATCGCACTTGGTTAGATAAGATAAAGCTTTCGTTCTGAATCGAGGCCTTTTCTTTTGAAGGTCAATTCGTTACAAGCGAATTTTCACCTAAAATCCATTTACCTACGGAAAACACATTTATCATAATATTTAGTAATAAAAATACTTTCGCAGCGTATAACTATTTAAGGTGACGCCGCGTTAACTAATAAAAATACTTTCGCAGCGTATAACTATTTAAGGTGACGCCGCGTTAAAGTAAAAACCGTGTTGGATATGTTTTAGATTGCTTGTTTTCTATGAGAGGCCGGCTTGGCCTCTCATAGAAAACAAGCAATGGAACAGCAAATAATGGAAATGGCGTGGCGATAAAATGGTTTTTGTCGCGTAATTTAAAGTGTATGCTTGAACCCATCTATGTACAAATTTTGGAAGCTTAAATCACTCTCCTCTGTTGGCAAAATAGGAATCCCTTTTTTTACAGAGGTCTTTTTGATTGGTTATTCTGTGTTATAAAAGTTGACCAATCGTGTTATGCTATGGGTAATTCAAAAACAAAGACATGATGAATACTGACAATGAACTTTAATTTCTTAGCTTTAGTCATTGCTGAGAAAAATCGATATCGCTACAGCCAAATTATCAAGTTAAAGGGCCTGCTGTTTTCAGAAGAAAACACCAGGCCCTTTTTTATACATTGGAAAAGTCACTAGACAGAGTGACTTTTCCAACGTATGACAAAGACCAGACTTTGTATAGTTATTTGCTCCGAACAATGAACATACTTTTATTAATGTGTAGTGTATATGTTACGGGTAATGCTAGAATGTGGAGTAAACTTAGGTTTACCCGGGTCGACCTAGTATTACCCAAGTCTTTTGGGTAAAGTCCGAATAATAAGAAAAATAAATTTTAACTCGGACTTTACCCATACTCACCTAGGTCTACCCAACTCTGGCTGGCTAATGTTAAAAATTTGTCCATATGTTACTAAAATGAATATCCAAGGGTATTTTAAACATTTATTATTTAAAAAACATACAAAGGCAGACGTAATTTCTCGAAGAACATAAACTTAATAGCTTCAATGGCAAAAACTAATTAGCGGTTGTTGTAATTCAAATTGAAATTATTTATTTAAGCAAGATAAACTGCTGTGACATTTTGAATTGCACAAGTTTTCTGCAGCTTTGCATGAACACTTCTTTGTAGCACATTTTGATTTGCAATTACACCTTTTATAACCCTGGCCTCCTGAAAGCGACTGTCATTTACAAGCTGTCGTAAACTTTTTTTTCGGGTGATATATTTTCTATATCAATCAATTTATCATGACAAACGGAAAACTGATTCCTTGAGAACATTTCCTCAATAGTAGCGGGGGAACGCGGGCCCCCGAGTTTTATGCCACAGGCTCGAAAATTACGCAACACCTAACATTACCCAGCCAGAGTTGGGTATACCTAGGTGAGTATGGGTAAACCCCGAATTAAAAATTATTTTTCCTATTATTCGGACTTTACCCAAAAGACTTGGGTAATACTAAGTCAACCCGGGTAAACCTAGGTTTACTCCACCTTCTAGCATTACCCGTAACATATATAATATCACAAAAAATGAAACTGCTAGCGGGAAAATAAATTTGACACTTTTCTCATTGAACAGGTAGTAGAGGAAAGGATACAGCACATCACATGGGTGCCGTCATCCCCGGAACCTTATTATGTGCCAAGTGGAAAGGAGCTCAAACCCCAGCCTGTGGGAGAAGAAGCGGGGACTGTGATCTTTCAATACTATCCCATGAGTGCTGTAAATTATGTAAATTACTTCTTATTTTCTTAAAATTGTTTTCAGTACACAGTATTTAAATGTAGTTAAATACTTTGATTCGGAAGACATAACATTACCTACTCAGATAGTTTTTTTTTTTTTTAATTCTTTTTCGTTTTTAGTTTAGTCGATCAACAGTAGGAGGTTCTCGTTTGTATCTATCGGCTTGTACGACCGCCGGTGGTAGCGACGAGTTGAGGTTCGAGTCACGCTTCGAAAGTGGAAATCTAGCCAAAGCAATCAAAATAACGTCGGCGTATTATGAACTTCACCTACGCACTGACCTCTATACGAACAGGCACATGCAATGGTTTTATTTCAGAGTATCCAACACAAAGAAACAAATGATGTACAGGTAATAATTAAAATACCGGTCTAGGTACTAGGTACTCAAGAAAAAAATTGGTAATACTCCATTATTTGCAGATTCTCAATAGTCAACTTATCAAAACCTGAGAGTTTGTATAACGAAGGTATGCGCCCTCTTCTGTACTCCACGAAAGATGCTCAATTACATTCGATTGGTTGGAGACGTTGTGGAGAAAATATTGCTTACTACAAAAATGATTCTTCGTAAGTTTTAAAAGCTTTACGCGTAGGTATTGTAGGTACATAGTACATACCTACGCGTAACGTGTACATATTTAAAATAGTATGTTCTCTTGACTGAGTTAATAACAAGCTTTACTTTTTAGTTCAGAGGATGAGGATCAATTTCCGAGCTACACTTTAACGTTCAATATAGAGTTCCCTCACTCCGACGATTACGTTTACATAGCACACTGTTATCCTTACACTTACTCAGACCTTCAAGAATATTTATCAAGACTGCAAGCGCATCCCGTGAAGTCGACGTTCTCAAAATTACGACTTCTATGCCGAACTTTAGCAGGGAACAATGTATACTATCTTACTATAACGGCGCCTCAAAATTCTAACGAACTGGAGCAAAGGGTAAGTTTTTTTCATGTTTTGGTTACACAATTTTAAAGCTTTTTTTCCCTTCATGTGTTTTTTACAGAAAAAGAAAGCTGTTATAGTTTCGGCCAGAGTACATCCCGGAGAAACGCCATCGTCGTGGATGATGAAAGGATTTATAGACTTCTTGACGGGTGATTCGAACCAAGCTAGAGAATTAAGGGACAAATTTATATTTAAACTCGTGCCAATGCTTAATCCTGATGGAGTAAGTAGCGATCTTTAAATATAAATCATATTCAGTTCTTTGGCTGACAGTCGGTATATGATTTTGGTACAAGTTAATGATCCTGTATTGTATTTTCGCAGGTGATTGTAGGAAATAATCGGTGCTCATTGACCGGAAAGGATCTCAACAGACAATATCGCACAGTGATAAGAGAAACTTATCCACCAGTGTGGCATACAAAAGTACTGATAAGGAGGTAAGGCAGCCTTCAATATTTGTTACGTTAGTTTTGCTACATTTTACGACCTAAACACGAAACTAGGTTGCAGGAGGAGGGTGGAGTGGCAATGTATGTGGATTTACACGCTCATTCTAGAAAACATAACATTTTTATATACGGCTGTGAAAGTAGAAAAAATACTGATAAGCGTTTACAAGAACAAGTTTTTCCACTGATGCTTCACAAAAATGCTGCGGACAAGGTAGGTCAATACATAAACTAATACATATATAAAAATATATTTAAAACAATCCAATGTTCGGACCGTCTTTTTCTAATACGTTAAAAATATTACTTCAAAGAAAATGATGAGAACATCAATGGGTTGAATATTTTGATATGCAAATAAATAACATGGCAACTGATATCTTTTTTAGGCGATTTTCTATTAAGTAACAAAAAAACTAACTTTGCAGTGATTAAATATCTTAGCAACTATTAAACTATACAAGCAACAAAAGGCTAGGATCAAAAAAACTAAAAAACGGCTGCTACTGTAAGGTATCAAATATATCAAGCGGGATCAGTGTAAAACTGGTTAAGGTATTATAAAACCTACTGTGGCGACTAATTTTTCCGAGGGGATATCAAACATTCTTCACTGGCAGTGGCAACTACTGGCTTTTATTATAAAAATACACATCTGGCAGCGATTATTAGGTAGCTTTAAAACTGAAAATAGGTATTATTAATTATAATAATGTATTTGGATATTAGAATATTGTTTACAGATTCGTAAATTCATGAAAAGGGCGGCAAATGCGCTCGTGTGTCTGAGCAGTGCGAGGGCTGCGGAGCATTCATTATTAATGAAAAGACTTAAACAGAAGGCCCACTTAACCACGGATACGGAAGGGGGGGACGGGGGGGGTGAAGCCGCCCCGAAAGGGGGGCTCGGGGGGCGCAGCCCCCCGCCAAAACAAAAAAAAACAATCCAGAAAGTCTAAAAGTAGGATAGGTTAGAACTTAGACCACGACACAGAGGGAGCCGAGCGAGCGCAGCGAGCGTGCTGCGGCAGCAGCCGGCGACCGTTACAAAACAAAAGGGGGGCCAAAACAAATCAAACAAAATCCAGAAAGTCCAATAGTTGGTTAGGTTAGAACTGTGACTGTGCTGCGGCAGCAGCCGGCGACCGTCACAAAACACGTTGTAGGTTAGGTTAAAGGCGTTAAAAAGTAAGTTACTCAAAGTACATAGGCTGCTATTTATGTATCCGGAACTGGCCACTTACAAGAACAATATTTAAAAAGTAATTACAACATTTGAAAATAGTACTCTTTGGTTGAAGAATACATTTTGTTTCATGTGACTGTCAATTATTTTTCCATTGTGGCGTCATTTTGAAAATTGCGTGTCTTCATTTGCCATGGATTTAACGCGTGAACATTTTCGTGCAATGATTTACTACGATTTTCGGCGTGGGCTAAATCAACAACAGTGCTTTGTTCAACTCACCGCAACTTTTGGAGATGAAGCACCATCAAAAACCACTGTTTATCACTGGTACAGTGAGTTTAATCGTGGGCGGTCTAAGCTCACGGATGAAAATAAAGAAGGTCGCCCAAAAACAGCTGTTGTCCCACAAAATATAGATGCTGTGCGGGAACTAATAATGCGTGATCGTCATGTTACATATAGCGAGATAGAGGCGTCCTTAGGCATAAGTATGACGAGCATACATAAGATATTACACGAACATTTGGCTATAAAAAAAATATGTTCGCGTTGGATTCCGCACAACTTGACAATCGATCAAAAACGGGCTCGTGTCGATTGGTGCAAAAAAATGATAAAAAAATACAACCGTGGTACGTCAAAAGCCGTTTATAATATCTACACAGGTGATGAATCTTGGATCTATGCATATGACCCCGAAACTAAACAACAGTCAACGGTGTGGGTGTTCCAAGATGAGCCGAAACCAACAAAAGTTACTCGTGCAAAAAGTACTTTGAAGCAAATGGTCGCCTGTTTTTTTGGAATTAATGGACATGTGGCTACAGTGCCATTAGAGAATCGTAAAACGGTTAATTCTGAATGGTATACGACCATTTGTTTACCAGAAGTCTTTGAAGAAATAAGAAAGGACAACCGACAACGCAGAATCATATTACATCACGACAATGCTAGCTGTCACACCTCAGCTGAAACAACTCAGTTTTTGGAGGGTCAAAAGATCGAATTGACTGGTCATCCGCCGTACAGCCCTGATTTGGCACCTAACGATTTCTTTTTATTTCCATACGCGAAGAACAAATTACGTGGTCAACGTTTTTCGAGCCGCGAAGAGGCTGTTGATGAGTTCAAAATGCACGTTTTGGAGATACCTTAATCAGAATGGAAAAAGTGCTATGAAAATTGGTTCCAGCGTATGCAAAAGTGTGTCGATCATCGCGGCGAATATTTTGAAAAGCAATAAAACCATATTAAATGATATATGTTTGTTTCTTTTTTTAATTCCGGATACATAAATAGCAGCCCTCGTAAGTAGGTTCATTTAATCCAGAGATTCCCAATGGGTGCAAGTGCACCACCTGGCACCCTCCTGCCAGCGCCCATGATTAAATCAAAACTAATTAAATTAATCGATTTTGATTGACTCAGATTAGTTGTCTGTCGATACATAATTTTTTCACTCCCTTTTGTTACACTTAAGATAGTCAAGAAAAAATTAAATAGACCAAGAATAGTTTTTTTGCGTGTCACAATTTGGTTTATTTAGATCCCTAAAAATGTAGCTAAAAGAATTTTTTATGAGATCTTGTTTGTATTTATATCAGACCTTGGTCAAGTTTATAGACAACCCTATTTTAGAATTTATGAAAGCCTATTTTAACTTTTTTATCCGCCAATAATTTGTCGCCTTAGAAGAAATTCAATTGCCACAAAAGAAAATCACTGCCAGATAAAATTTAAATAAAACCTCAAAACTCATTAAAAAGCCGCCGCTTTCTACTTAAAATGCTACCTCAAATCAGTCGCCAAAGTAGTTAATTTACTATCCATTTTCAGTTTTTTTAAGACCCGGAATGGTATCAATTTGTCGCCGCGTTAAATACATGCCATTTTGATATATCAATTTCCTATACAGTAATTCACCTTTTCAGTTTTCTTTTGAGAACTGCAAATTCAGAATACAACGGAGCAAAGAAGGAACAGCTAGAGTAGTTATATGGATGCTCGGAGTATCTAATAGCTACACAATGGAAGCTTCGTTCGGGGGCTCAGAATTGGGTGGCAGAATGTCAACTCACTTCACGTGTCAAGATTATGAAAGTATTGGCAGAACTTTTTGCGAAACCTTACTCGACTTCTACGACGAAGATCCTAACAAAGAAAGACTCCGAAACAAAATCGTTACGAGACTTCTGAAAGAAGGGTCCAATGCCGACGAACCCACAAATATAGATTTATCAGATTACTCCAGGTAGGCAGATGATATATGTTACAATTTATTCTTATATTCTAGTTACTGTCGCTAACAGACATTTACTAATACAAGCAATATGACATTTGGTGTACTATACTTTTATGAGCTAGAAGCTCACAATCGCATTACAGTATTCCAAGGCTTTAAATGAATGTGTCAATGGGCGCTGCTGGTAAAGGAGAACTGTCAAAAATGACGTTTTTGTATGATAATAGCGTTAGTTCCTTTTCTCGCCACGTTCATTTAAAGCCTTGTCGAGCTGTACTTAATATTTTGTTGCGTGTATCCAGTGACGAAGGTGATACGTCAAGCAGTAGCTCTGAAGCAGAGGCGTCTAGAGAAAACATACTATTCTCATACCCAGCACCTCCGCCTACGCCAAACTACATGGACGACGATAAATCTATTGATGAAGTAAGTTGCAAGTCAATTTATAATCCAAATTAGGATCTTTGGATGAATGCTACGACCATGGACGTAAAAAAAAGGCGGACGGAGTCTTATTATACACAGCACTGTGTCTTCAGAGTCGGCCACGCACACATTCTTACGTCTGTCAAATGGCCGGACTAGCGTATGAATGTGTGCGTGCGGACCGTGTACATGCAGTCAGCCTGGCCGACTCTGAAGACACAGTGCAGCTCTGTATGGTGGGACTCCGTCCGCCTTTTTTATACGTCCATGGCTACGACCTTTGTCAACAACATTCTTGCAATGCACAGTGTGATAAAAACCTCGATTTTGTTTCACCGCGTTTTTCTTTCAAAATACTAAAGTTGATAGCTATATAAACATTAGAGTAAAACTCCGAGATCGATATTCTTTGTAGTTATCTTTTTAAAGAGTGTCAAAGTTGGCTTTTTTCCGGGTCAAAAATTTGCATAAAAATTAATTAAAAAAAAACAAATCAAGTAACATTAATTTTGTTTATACCAATTGAACAAGCACTTAATACTTTACTTTTTCTCCAAATTTGGTTAACCTACTGTGATCAAGTAGGGAGATATTTATTTATTTAATAATTTCGCGATTAGATCGAATTAGAAAAAGTTTTAAGCATGAAACGATAGTGTGAGTAATCCTTTATCAATGTTTTTAAAAATCACACTCTAATAACCTCTGTGTCAGAAGTTATATCCAATTTAATTTTTTTTTAATAAAAATTCGGATTTTTTGTACCTAGAGTTGTCACTAAAGGTCTCTTGTTTGATTTATCCGGTTGATACGCAAATTCGCAATCGATATCCTATACGAAAAATATCAAGATCACGTTTAGATAGATTTAATAATAAAAAATCTAAAAAGTGAAATAATATAACGTAAACTAATGATTTTATATGCTCAAACAGTATCTAATCAGTAATCACCTTCTGATGTAGCCGGGGAAAATAAAATATCAACTTTAGTGACAACCCTAGGTATAAAAAAATCCGAATTTTTATTAAAAAAATTGAATTGGATATAACCTCTGACATAGAGGTTATTAGAGTGTGATTTTTAATAACATTGATAAAGGATTACTCACACTATCGTTACATGCTTAAAACTTTTTCTAATTCGATCTAATGGTGAAATTAAAAATGAAAAACTAAAATTATTAAATAAATAAATATCTCCCTACTTGATCACAGTAGGTTAACGAAATTTGGAGAAAAAGTAAAGTTTTAAGTGCTTGTTCAATTGGTATAAACAAAATTAATGTTACTTGATTAGTTTTTTTTTTTAATTAATTTTTATGCAAATTTTTGACCTGGAAAAACGCCAACTTTAACACTCTTTAAAAAAATAACTACAAAGAATATCGATCTCGGAGTTTTACTCTAATGTTTATATAGCTATCAATTATAGTATTTTGAAAGAAAAACGCGGTGAAACAAAATCGAGGTTTTTATCACACTGTGCAATGTCATGTATTATATTATTTGTACGTATACAAAAATCGCTCGTTTCAGAAGCCGAAGCCTCAGCGACTAAAATTAGAAAAAATAACTAAATGTGAAAGGAGAAAGGCGAAAAGAGAAACATTAAAGGTATATTTTAGACCAAAAATTACAGTCGTAAAAAAAAGGTAAAGTTACCTAATGAATTGGAAACAAACCTTTCAGATTTCGCGACCCACCATAGACCTAACGACTGATGCACCTACTGACTTGTCTTCTGAATATGAGTCACAAGATGATAGTCTCAGCCCTCTAAGAAGAGTTAATAAACTCTTTTATTCTTCCGGAAAATTAAAACAACGGAGAAAAAAGAAAATGCCGCCAGAACTAAACATTATACGCGCTCCAGTAAGTAGTTCTATAGAATAAGTATTATCGATAGAAATTCATTAGCTAGAAGGGTGTCATAGGAAAATAATATAAATACAAGGTGTAACAAAACAAGTGATAATACTTTAAGTGTGTATACTGTATAGTCCCCTGTATTGAGTTCACTGTGAAAGTAGCAGCGCTGAAAGAGTATTTTTTTTAAAACTTTTGTATGGAAAGTGGAAAACCCTTTTTTGGAGTCAGTTATAAAAAATCCATACTAATATCCATATCCATACTTACTACTTATTAGTAGTTAATCTAAAAGTAGTTAATCGGTTCAGCAGTTTGGGCGTGAAGAGGTAACAGACAGACAGACACACTTTTGCATTTATAATATGAACCGCGAACCGATTTAGCTGAAGTTTGGCATAGAGACACCTTGTGTTCCAAGAAAGGACATAGGATACTTTTTATCCCGGAAAAATGTACCGTTCCCGCGCGATAAATGAATTTTGGCGCAACGGAGTTGCGGGCGTCATCTAGTTACTAGTACATAATAATATACTTAAGTATTATTAATAGCAAATGTTGACAGTTGAAAATGTTTTATTACAGACTGGAGATAATGTAAAATCAGACAAGGATAAATCATCAAAGTTTGGAAGACCCAGAAGTGTTTCACTGGTCAACGAAATTATAACTAGAACGAAAATCAAGCCTGCTTCATGGCACCAATTTCGCCATTTACCGCCGCCAAAGTAAACATATTTTCTACTAGTTATATCTCTTGATATAATAATATGTATTATATGTTTTGGGGTATTATATACTCCTACTGTCATAAATTTAAGTCTCCTGTCTAAAAAGTAAAATCTCAAAAATGTATTAGATAGGTACACAAAACAAAGTGTTTTGATAAATAAAAGTAAAATTTTTGAGATTTTACTTTTTTGACCGGTGGCCTGAATTTATGAAACTAGAAGTACATAGCATACAACGCGATCAAAATGGGATGGAACCTTGTCAGAGTAAATCGAAAATAACAGTTTTCTAATGAAGTAGCGTAACTAAAAAGTATTCACACTAGGGTTGCTGAGGATTCCTCTTCCGCTTCCTCATAATGAGGAAGTACCGCAATATTTTGGGTTCCTCAACCGTTACCGCATCCTCATAAATAAAAATAAAAAAATCCTCTTCCGCTATCGCTTCCTCAAAATTTTAGAGGAATTTATGAGGGATTTCACTGCGCATGCGCGTCGCGTATCCAATCATGGCAACGCACACGCCAGAGCGCGAGAATTGTATCATTCACTCATCTTTTTTTTGTGTGCGTGTGTTGTGTACTGTGTGCCGAGTGCGAGTTTTTTGTTTTATATTCGATCGTGAACGCGTTTGGCGTTTACTAAGATTTTGTTTGGGATTACTCACTGGGCTGGGCTCACTCCCGATCCCGTGAGCAGGTGGCGCGTGGGTGGCGCTGTACAAATCCCATACAAAATCTTAGTAAACGCCAAACGCGTTCACGATCGAATGTGAAATAAAAATTCACACTAGGCACACGAACTCTTCCTTAACTGCTCGACCGATTTTGATGATTCTTTATTGTGTGTGTTTCGAGAATGGTTTAGATTCATAGTTTGGTCCACTGGAAAATGCCCTTTTAATTATTTTTTGTGTATTGTTAGGGCCGATTCACACCGGAATGGCAGAGGCGAGGCGAGCAGTTTCAGTGTCATATGATTTTAAACTTTATCTTCATTATTGTAATACATAGTATCGCTTGAGAAATCTACGGCCGCCTGTGGACGCTCGTGGCCGCTCGTGGCATCTTACGGCCGCCGGCGGCGTCGATTTCTCAAGCGATACTATGTATTACAATAATGAAGATAAAGTTTAAAATCATATGACACTGAAACTGCTCGCCTCGCCTCTGCCATTCCGGTGTGAATCGGCCCTTAATGTACAGACAGGACAAAGGCTTTTGGGTTGGGTCCGCTAGTATTTATAATTTCCTATCATCCTATTCCTCATCCGCATCCTCTTCATCAAAAAATATCCTCTTCCTCATCCGCATCCTCTAAATTTGCGCGTGACAATTCCTCTTCCTCCTCCTCTTCCTCATAATCACTTCCTCAACAACCCTAATTCACACACACATTCCTTTCTGTTTAATGTTCTGTTAGGGAACAAAAAAAATATTTCGGAATTCGACCATGTTTCCTAGACAGAAAAATAGAGTTTTCTCTGTACTGATTCTGAATGTATCTTATATCTTTAAACGAGCATATATAATTGGAATCTCGGAATCGGCTCCAACGATTTTCATGAAATTTAGTATATAGGGAGTTTCGGGGGCGATAAATCGATCTAGCTAGGAATCATTTTTAGAAAATGTCATTTTTTCGTGTTTTATCGAATACCGAGCGAAGCTCGGTCAAATAGCTAGTTTATAACTATTTGGCCAAAAATTTGGCCTTTCTACATATCGGGGCAGAATAAGACATGAAGCATGTCACATGTGTAACGTGACCACACGTCCCGCTTTCAGGCAGTCTGTCTCGGCACAATTTCGGCCTCGCGGGGGACACCCGCGACGCCGAAATTGTCCCGCTTTTGTAAACAGACCAAACGACAATAATTTAAAAGTATTTTTATGTTTGAAATGCCTGTGCAATGCCTGGAAGTAACGCATACAGACAACGAACGTAATTATTCTGCCATATTATGCCAAATATGAAATAACATAGAAATTGCTCCAGTAGTTCGTGAGAAAAGCCCTTTCAAATGATTTTTCCCGTTTTTTCCACATTTTCCTCTGTTTGTTCGCTCCTATTAGTATTGCCTTGATAAAATATAGCCTAAAGCCTTCCTCGATAAATGAGCTATCTAGAACTGACAGAATTTTTCAAATCAGACCAGTAGTTCCTGAGATTAACGCGTTCATACAAACAGACAAACTCTTCCGCTTTTTATTAATATTATAGTTAGTTAATAATAATAATGTAAGATAGGCACTTTGAAATACATAATTATTCACAAATATTTAGAGGGGCGGGGGATTTGTGTATTTGTCCCGCTCTGACAAAAAAAAAATTGTCATGTTAAGCATGGGTCCATTTTCTTTCCACAATTCATTGTTTATGATATCTCAATAATTTAGAATGTAAGAATTTATTTAAATTATATACATTTTTTCCATATTATAAAATGTATAATTTTAATAAAATCCTACATACATAATATTATAACATCATAAACAATGAAAGGTTGGTGGCATGATCTGTTATGTTGCTTCTATTTAAATTATATTTTTTTCCATATTATTATAAAATGTTACATGTATAATTTAAATAAAATCCTATGTGTATTTAAATGAAAATTATTTTCAAATTTGTTAGTCTCGCTAAAGCACGAGAACGGCTGAACTCAGTATTTGGGGAAGTTCAGGGAAGGTTTTTACTTTTTATATTAGGAGGGAAGTGATATGAAGTTCACTGGTCATCTACTAATATATAAAAATTATCTATTTCAGATGTCTTACAGACATTAAAAAGCCTAAAACACAACCTACAGAATTACAAGTTAAACTTAACTCTTTGAAGAAAAATATATGGACTGGAATTCCTGATGGCGAAAAGGGACCAATTTCCTGGGGCATATCCAGTTTTGCCATGAATACATATTTTACTGACAGTGAAGCTCTATTGAGGTGAAAATCCATATTGCAATTCAATGAATTTTTGGTACTTAAATAATTTAGAAATTGATACCAATTGCAATATAGTCCTAAGTCCACATTTTTAAATGCTGGTACTTCAAACCAGCACATTTAAAAAAAAATGTTTCCTTTTAAATATTTTCAATACAATAATTTCTACAGAAGTTGATTTAAAAAATTTTTTATTGTCATATTTAGTTTTAAGTTTTTAGTTAAATTACATAACATTGTAGGTCATGTTCAAAAAAATTGGAGGAATTGGAGGAAGGAAAAACGTGTAAAGATAGGGAAAGAAAGAAGAAAAAACTAAAATCCAAAAAGGCCTCTGATACAACATTGAATAAGGAACCAAAAACTGAAACATGTAATAAAGTTTCTAAGCTTTCTAAGAAGAGAGGAAAGTAAGTTACAAAATGTAATCATTGATGGAAAACATTTTAATCCTTTGATCATGGAAAAATGAGACACAATAGCCTTTCTATTGTTATTGTGGTCGCCGGTGACCGCTTGGGGCTTGAAGCATTAAAATGTTTTAATATTTACAAAGCCATTTATCTAGTATTACTGATCACACAACACCTTGTACTTAGATACAACATTTTGTTCTATTTCATATTACATGGAGGTGATTTAGATAATCAGACAGAAAATTGGCCAAAGCTTGTAAACAGAGTAACTCCTTTAAAATGTACAGTACTACAGTTCAAAACAAAATACAAGCCCAAAATTCATACAAATTATTACTATCTTATCTAATATGAATTTTTGTGGCTCTATGCTTTGGAAAACATCGTTTGAGACTCAATGAAAGTAAATGCAATTTCTTTTTCAGGTTTAAAAGTTTCAAAACCGATAGTATTTGTAACTCAGCCAACACAAATTTTACGGATATACCAAGATCAAATCAATTTCAAGGTCAAGAGAAAAAGACAAAGGCATTCAAAAAAGGAGCCTTAGTAGCTACAGCTGTCCAAACTAAAAAAACAACGCAGACTAACAGACAGGCTGAGAGTGATGATTCTGATTCAGATGCATATATAGAATCAACTAAAAAGTATAAGAAGAAATCAAAAAAATCGAGCAAAAGCACATTAATAAAAACACAATCAGTAAAGTCAAAAAATTAAAGTTATGAAGTTACCTAACCGCACAAATTGTTTTATTTACCTTAATGCTTCAAGCCCCAAGCGGTCGCATGCGACCGCGATAACAATAGAAATCTATTGTGTCTCGTTTTTTCCACAATCGAGGGATTAATACCTCGATTGTGAAAAAACCAGACACAATAGCTTATTTATTGTTATCGCGGCCGCATGTGGCCGCTTGGGAGTTGAAACATTAACCCATCAAGCCCCGTACAAGCACGGGTGATCGTGACAACAATAGAATACAATAGCATTTCCAATAATCCCCGATCGAAGGATTAAGGACTTAAAACTATGGCAAATTCTTGATAATAATATATTGTTGTTTAAACTACTTCAACAAAGTAGGTATAGCCTGTTATTATTATTATTATTATTTAAATTAGATTTTCTTTTTTATCTGCTTTAGGTTAGGTAATGATAAACATGAAACATAAGTAACCTTATACTCTAGAGAAGCTAACTTATTATTATATTCAGCAGTAAATTAATGGATTTCTGGGTTTGATTACGCCATAATATTTTTTTTATTGTAATATTGTATTACATAAAGTTTTAATAATTTATTTAAAAAGTTAAATAAACACTAAACAGTAACTTCTTAAAATAAAATAAGTTTCTTACATACAGCAAACTTCTTCCTTCTTCTATAGGAGATGCGTTTTCACTAAAATCACAGTATTTATTTAAACAATGACATCTGGTATAAATAATTATGTGATAAATCTTATTTATTTCATAAAAATTCAGTGAAAAATAATAAAAAATATGATGTTTTGTTTGCAGTTTTTAAATTTTTGAAATAACAATGACTTTTGAGTTATGACATGACATTGACATTAGTCATTACTTTTTTCTTTTTTACATGGCGCAGGGCGCTACGGTTGCATTGGATCCCGATTCCCGGCTTGTCAAAACTGTCAAACTGACAAAATATGTCAAATTAGTACAAATTATTATATGGTAGGTACCTAAATGACTAGTAGATTGGACAGTACTAGTCATTGGAAAAAGCACAAAGACACCATATTTATTAGGGAGTGCCTCCGCTACCGGCGCCGGCTCCCAAAAATATCAGTAATGGGAGCCGGCGGTAAGTACACTGCCGGCAGCCGAGATATAAAACAACGGCTGCCGGCGCTGGCACTCAAAATGGGAGTCGGTGATAATGCGTAAAGCACTAGGTTCCAGTCCCGATACACAAATTTTAAAAAGAAATAATTATAATCTCAATTAATATATTCGACTTCACCGACTTCCAAAGGTGAAAGTTAGTTAAGTAAGTACCTATTTGTTCGGCTGTGGATATTTTAGTTTTTTGTGATGCATTTTCTTAGCTTAGCTTTACCTTAGCTACCTTTTTTCAAAAAAGTAAGATTTTGCACCACAGGTACAGTTATAAACCCCGTGGTATACTTCCGAAGGTACTGAACAGAACTTCAGATTCCTTATAGATATTAGAGAGTTTCAGCGTTGTTTAAAGAAGCGAAGATATTGTATTATGCTACTATGCAGATCACATTTATCAGCATCATCAATACCACCATTAACCCATCAAGATTCAAGCCCCATACGAGCACCGGTGATCGCGTCAACAATAGAATACAATAGCATTTCCAAGAATCCCCGATTGAAGGATTCAAATATGCATCCTTACAATATGACTACTTATGACCTTGTTATTTGTACTTTTCATAGTCCTTTAGCTCAAGACTGATGTTTTTGATCATTATTCTGTCATTTGACAAGCGATGTTTGCCGAATAGGCGCCGGCAGCCTATTCGGCAAACATCGCGTGACTTCGGCAAACTTCGGAGTTCGGAAAACAGCGCCGGCAGCCATTTCAGCAACCGGCGCCGGCAGCCATTTCGGCAACTGGCCCCGGCAGCGGAGGCACTCCCTATTTATTAATGTTGCCTTAAAAACTGACTGTTTTTCTTTAAAAACATGCGTTCTTTTACTTTAAAAACAGGAAATTTTGAAAGCAACATTAATAAATATGGTGTTTTTGTGCTTTTTCCAATGACTGGTACTGTCCAATCTACTAGTCATTTACCTTAATAATTATAGACATATGAATTGCAAACAGAGTGATTAATTTTCTGGAGGAATTGCAAAACGTTACCATTTTAGCCCCGCTGGACTTAACTAGTCACTGTAATGCTCCTGCTCCACCTGTGTTAGCGTTAACGTTAAACGTTAGCGTTAATGCCAAACTGCGCGTCGCTTTATGCATTAACATTGCGTGTTGGCTACATATTTTAGGCATTAACGCTACAAAAATTTAGGCATTAACGTCCCAAGCGCATGGTTCTAATTGAAGCAATTTCAAAAATTTAAACTCTTTTTCGTTGGATCACTCCATTGTCGTATTATTTTGCGCCAAAAGAAAGCAAGGAAGTCGTTCCTCTACGCAATCGTCGTGTGGAATGAGCCGGCGTTAATGTAGCCAATATCCTAGCGCGTTACACTGCGCGTGAATTCCCTTTGAAGTTTGATATGTCCAATAAACCGACACCCGAGCTATCGCTTAACGTCTAACGTCATTACTCATTAGTCATTACCGGCCATTAGTAATGCCGCTAGTACGTTAACACGTTAAAACGTTGGCTACATTAATTGCGTACTATCCCGATTAACGCTCTAATTATCGCGTAAACACGCAGATGGAGCAGGGACATAAAGTAGTTTGTAGCTTATTAAAATAATTAAAATGTACTTATAGCTAATTTTAAACTTTATATAGGGTAAATGACTAGTAGATTGGGCAGTACCAGTCATTGGACAAAGCACAAAAACACAATGTTTATATTAGGGTTACTTTAAAAACTGCCTGTTTTTAAAGTAAAAGAACACCTGATTTTAAAGAAAAACAGGTACTTTTAAAGCAACCTTAATAATTAATAAATAGTTTTTTGTGCTCTGTCCAATGACTAGTACAGTCCAATCACTAGTCATGTTATTATTAACTACAATATATATTATATACCTACTGTTATTATTAACATTTAAATAACCTGACAATCTTAGCAAATATTATTAAGCCAGTTAGTCTGTGTAAGGTTTGTTGACTGCGTACAAAAAGAAGATGATACAGGTGTAGTTGCAGAAAATGCTAAAATTCGAAGTTCTCCAGCTTCTGAGATCTGCAAAGCATTGGTAACTCTTTGCCCGGTAGAAGTGTAGCCTGGAGTTTGTGGTTCTCCAGTTATAGGATTAAATGTTCCACATCGAGCCTTGGCTAATATACATGATGTTACATTTGTAAAGAATCTCACATTGTCTGCATCCAGCGTAATGTTTACTCCAGTCCGAGCTTCCCTCGTACATTGAGTTATCTAAAAATTTTAAGATAGTAAAAGCAAAATAACTCACAAAATATAATAATGATTAAAACAGTAATTATTATTATAGTGAAAATAATTTAAGGTGGCACCAGCGGTCATTGACCTTTATAGCCTAGGCGCTATGTGAAAAATGCTTACATTGACGACCTCTGTGGCTCAATTGGTTGAGTGTGTGGCAGCTCAAGCCGGGGGTCGCGGGTTTGAATCCCGCCGACGGAACAAAAAAGTATTTCAATGTTCCCGGGTCTGGATGTGTATTAAATATGTGTATGATATAATAAAAATATTAAATATATTATGTAAATTACCTAGTAAGTATTAAATATATTTCCGTTATCTGGCACCTGTAACACAAAGTCCCACAGGTACTTAGCACGGGACCAGACTGACGATGTCTTTTCTTTTTTTTTTTGTATGTGCAAAATGCAAATAAAGAATTTATTATTATTATTAATTATTACGCTGCATTCTGTTAACTTTAGAAAAAATTTAACTCTTATAATAACACAAACTATTCTAGATTCTTCTGAAAACCTCTTGGTAACTCTTGATTTGATAATCTCAAACTATTTTAAATGAGTTCGAACTTCGAAGTGATATATATACTTCATACTCAGTTCACATCGGGCTTGCAAAATACGATATAGTCCTCAAATACTTAGAAACATCTGTCACTTCATTATCTATGCGGTTTGATGAAATACCTATGACAATTTTTTTTACAGAGGGTCAATGACTGCTGCGGACAGAATTCTACAATTTGAGAATAGGTATTATGCAGTGAAAGCAAGTGGAAGATACTAGTTCCGGAAAATATTACTTTCTTATTTACTTACTAAGTTTATGGAATTAATGCGCCGCAAGCATCGTACGAAATCACAATAACCCATGTAACACCCTGATGGTTGAATATTTAATGACGATGTTGATAAGGCCTGAAATTTTCATCAAAACAAGAATTATCTTATTGTTACGTCTTGTTAGTAGTCTTACAAAACAAAATTATTTTTGTTTAACTTCAAACTATAGGCATATTTTACTCGATAAGTACATACCTATGCCTGTAATTTGAATTTGAATTTGAATAAAAACCACTTCTTAAAACGAACCGTTACAAATTGGCCGCATACACACGTTTTCCGTATTCGATTTCTGAATTCGTTTCGTTTCGAAAAAATCGTGCGCTAGTCTCACTGAATTCCGAATACTGGAAAACGGATTCGGAAATCGAATACGTAAAACGTGTGTATGCAGCCAGCCTTAGGCCAGCCGCATACGCACGTTTTCCGCATTCATTTTCCTATTGCGGATTTTTGATTTGGAATTCCGTGAGACTAGCGCACACGTTCGTTTTTTTCACACACGAACGCGCTGGCTTGCAATACAAAACGTACATGCGGAATTCGTTCCGTACGGAGAAAAGAAACGAATTTCGCGCGTGTACGTGTTCGCAAGTGCACTCCGGCGCGTTCGCGCGTGAATAAAAGGAACGTTTGCGCTAGTATCACGTAATTCCGAATACGGAAAACCAATTCGAAAATCGAATACGGAAAACGTGCTTTTGCAGCCAGCCATTATTCTCACAATTTCCATAATATTTGTTTGACAACACCTAATCTAACAATTTGTCACAGAAACATTTTCAACTGCTTGTAAGTTGTTGCCTTAAGTAGTAAGTACCTACATTGTTTTTCTAGCTTTTTTATGATGCGACCCCTCTGGTATAAAAAAATATTTCGCGACACCCCACCTTTTGCTTTTTTATCATACAGTATGTTAATAAAATATATAACTTTTTGTTAAAATTCTCCTTCTAAAAATATCAATATTTTTAATCTTTACGCCTTATTTTATTTTCTTTAATTATTGTATGGAACTTTAAAAATAGTACAATATTATTATAGGTATCTTACCATAACCGCTGATGCGCAGGTAGCGTAGGATGTGTTTGTAAAGTACTGCACAGCACAAACGCTTAAGGCATTCAATTCTTGTGGACCCTAAAAATGTAAAATATTATATTCTGTCAGCCAATTCATTCGTCAGCATCAAGGACGAAAAATTTAGGCCGGAGCCGCCGGACCATACAACCAACAAAATATTTTTTTCGATTGGGATTTAATAAATTAAGTAAGTATGTTAAATAATAAATATTCGACATTTCCTTACAGGCTTTTACATAAATACCTCGGGCATAGAAGTGACCCTAGCAAAGCAATTAATACATCCATCTCTGGCTGTAACATTAGTTGGTTGAGCCGTACTGCACACAATATTCAGAAGATTTTGTAAATTTACTCTGAAATGAAAAACTGAAATTAACTAATGGATTATGGCCCTCTTTAAATATACAGGATAATATACCTATCCAATATGTTCAACTAGTGTTATTTGAAAAAGGGGTGTTTTTCTTTCTTGGCAATCATCAGCCAATATAAAAACCAAAGGGCAAAGCATGAATAATAAAATAAATTAATGAAAAATCAAAAAACCCGACTGCAAAAAATGTTAACTAAAAAGAACGAAACAAGACCTAATTCTGCCGGAGGCATCGAATCCATGTTTTAATTGATACGACTCTTGCTTACGAGTTTCATACCAGGATAAATAGAAGGTTACATAGATTATTTTTAACAAAAAATTAAAACCGACTTCCAAGGTAAAAACAATAGTAATATGAACTAAAAAGTATTAAATAACTCTTACCCTTTAATAGTGCCTTTTTCAGAATTCGTCTAAATCTCAACTATTTCTGTACTGTATACTACAATCTTCATTATTTTGAAGTCGGTACCAGCTAATCTAATCGTGAGTTCAGTAATGTCAGATTATCTGAAACTTTTGGGACTGGTACCGACTTCAAAGTAATGAAGATTGTAGTATACAATACAGAAATAGTTGAGATTTAGACGAATTCTAAAAAAGGCACTATTAAAGGGTAAGAGTTATTTAATACTTTTTAGTTCATATTACTATTGTTTTTACCTTGGAAGTCGGTTTTAATTTTTTGTTAAAAATAATAATTTTACTCTTTTAAGTTAAGTATCTACAAAATTAGGCTTTATGCGTAAATAATCAATACGAATGTTAACTATTCACATTATGTCACTGTAAGCGAAATTGTGGTAAATGCTTGCAGTTATCTAAGCGATGCTGCAATTTCCATACTTTTATCTTTAAAGATTCAGGAGTTCTGTTCAGTGCCTTTGGACCAAGAGACACCTTCGTATAAAATTTCTCTTATTCGTAACATATGTTTAACTTACAAGAAACAACATTTTAACCACTATGAGTGTTTTGATAAAATTCAAGGATTTTCCTCGATTGCTCATAGATCCCATCATCAGCTCACCACTTTCGTAATTGTTATACAAAATTAAGATTATATCCTATACAACAACACGAGAATTTTGAAAATCGGTCCACAAACAGCGAAATCATTATCAAAAACGTCTGCTTCGATGCAAAATATCACGAAAAGTACCAATAATTGGGTCATAGTGTGATGACCCATGGTATAATGATGGTTGTGATGATGATGATTAATCAAATTGATGTATTAGCTTATGCTTTCAGTTGTTTAAACAACGCCGAAATCCCCGAACCTGTACCTATAAGCATTCAAAAGTTCTGCTCGGTACCTCCAGGGTATAACCTGGTGCGAAGTCTTACTTTTTGGTAGCATTTACCTCGAATGCTTCAGAAAAAATCGAAATTACTATATGTTTCCATACAAATTTTAAGAAGTCCCCTCGATTCCTCAAGGATTCCATCATCAGATCACCACTTTTGTGAACATGGTACCAAATTCGAGTTAAACCCTATACAACACAAAAAGAATTTTGAAAATCGGACCACAAACGGCTGAGTAATCGTGGAACATACAAAAAAAAAAGATACATACAGCCGAACATATTACCTCCTCCGTTTTGGAAGTCGGTCAAAAAATGTAGAAGAAGAAAGTGGATAATAAAATGCAGTCGGAGGTATGCCTACGCACCAAGTTTAACGTTAATTCATAAATCATAAAATATTATGCCTCCGACTGCATTTTATTATCCACTTTCTTCTTCTACATTTTTCTATGTAACCTTCTATTTATCCTGGCATGAAACTCGTAAGCAAGAGTCGTATCAATTAAAACATGGATTCGATGCCTCCGGCAGAATTAGGTCTTGTTTCGTTCTTTTTAGTTAACATTTTTTGTAGTCGGGTTTTTTGATTTTTAATTAATTTATTTTATTTGCGACTTTTTAGTTGTAGTCATCTAACCATTTCGACAATCAATCTAATACAAAATTGAAAAACTACCGTGCTTATATAACCATATATCGTAGGTAAACTTAGAAAAGTGTACCTACAGTACGTTATAATAGGTCTGTACATAGGTTTGGTACTGTTTCAATGTATGTTTTTAGTTTTAAGTACCAAATCATTGTTTTTTTTAATACTTTGTCATTGAATTTTCATCTTGTTTAAGTAATGTCAGTTAATTTTTAATTAATATTGGATTTATCCAAGCAGGCGGATTTTGGTTTTTTCTTATTTTATTACTAGCGGTCGGCCGCGGCTCCGCCCACGTGGATGTCGGTGAGCTCTGCAAAAAGCATACCCAGGAAAGACTCGATCAGCAAAATGATTCCCAGGTCAATTCACAGACTCCGACAGTTATTTACACTGTGCCGACACTAACATCGACGACGCAGTCATTATACGCAGGCTGCACCCTGCACAGATTGTCTTCTTCCCGCACGCGCACCCGCCTTGTGACGCCAACTATCGTAATATTTTAATTTCGCCATAATTTCAAAACCAAATGTCCAATTTTATTCATTCAAAGACCAAATATTATCTACATAAACTGTACTTAGTAATGGAATAATTTATTTTGATAAGGATTAAAAGAATGAGTAAAATAAACGCCTTTAAATGTAGTCCAAAAAAATTTCAAGATTTTTAAATAAAAAAATGGTTATTGTGCCTCACTCGACATAGATAGGTACAGGGTATCGCGGATTTTTTTGTAGATATTTGTAAGTTCTACAATTACTTAGAATTTTATGGTTCTATATTTTATAGTTTAGGCAGCGTACGTAAAATAAGTAACTTTTCTGGTTGATTTTTTACACCTTGCGTCCGAAGAACCCAAATATCTTACGGAGCCTTATTTTTTCCAAAATAAAATTCAGCCTATGTTCAGCAAAAATACTCGTAATGTAGAATTCCAATGGTAAAATAATTTTTCAAATCGGTCCAGTAGTTTCCGAGCCCAACAAACAAAAAATCAAATCTTTCCTCTTTGTACTATTAGTGTAGATTTATCGTTCGATTTAATATTAAAACTGCAAGTTATGTACATATTTAGAATCAGTGTTTAAAATTCTTTATTTTGATACCCCACTCGATATGCTTGGTAAATTTTTATTTTTGTTTACCTCACGATATGGCGTCAAACATCCGCCATTTTGGTTTTTTCTTAATGTCACCTATCTAAGAACACTCGGGCTATTAAGACAAATCTAACGATACCTCAAATGTGAAAATCCGTTTAGCCGTTCTGAAGATACGAGGTAATAAAGTAAAAAATGACGACCTCCGTGGCGCAGTGGTGAGCGCGTTGGTAGCTCAAGCCGGAGGTCGCGGGTTCGAGTCCCGCCGACGGAACAAAAAGTTTATGAAGTTCCTGGGTCATGGATGTGTATTATATATGTGTATCATATAATAAAAATCTTAAATATATGTATAGTATAAAAGTATTAAATATATTTCCGTTGTCTGGTACCTGTAACACAAGTCCTTCAGGTACTTACCACGGGGCCAGACTGACGTGGTGTGAAGCGTCCATAGATATTATTATTATATTATTATAATAAAGAATATTACATACATAGAAGATACGCGCTAAACACATAACCCTCCTGGCAGTCGGGTAAAAAATATTATAAATCAATGGCATTTAATTCATGTTAAAACATAATATACTTCTGTACATAATAATTAAATAGGTACAATATTATGTACATAATATTGTAACAACAAATTATAATAAATAAATAGCATAATATAATAAATAAATAACTTGCCCATTTGAAGAACATAAGCTCGCTATCTTTTGATTCTTCCACTGTAGAATTTTATTTTTAACGTCACTGAGATCGAAGATACCATTGGTTGCAACACCTACCTAAAATTCAAAATTTTTGATGATTTTTGTTGATACTGTTTTGTACCAATTTATATTTAATAAATTAATAGTTTTGGAGCTGACCTCAGTAAAGTTAAATAACTTTTGGCCCTTCCATTTTAAAATATTATTTTGAATTTCATTGATATCTATGAATGTTGCATAAATTCCGATCTGTTAAATTGTATAATTAAAAAAATAATAATTAAAAAACAATCGAAAAGAACAAGACCACGGAATACCATGTTTAAATTTTTTAACTTACGAGAAACGCAAACATAAAACTGTATTGAACATTTTTCATTTTTATCTAAAAGTGTAAAAATACAACGCGCGCAGCTCTATCAATAGACACAAAACGAATATAATATTGTAATGTTGTTACAATACATTAACAACGCTTAGGTGCTATTCTCAAATCGCGGAATTCTGTCTATAGCGGTCATTGACTCCTTGTCAAAAAATTAGTCATTTTCTACACAAACCGCAATTTACAATGAAGTGAAGTGACTGATGTTTCAAGTCTGGGTGTTATCGTATTATGCATGTAACACGATGGGAACACACATTGAATTAATATCTGTATATGTATATCACTTCAAACTCATAAATAGTTGGAGATTATCATAAGAAGAGGTAACCAAGACGTTTTCTGATGAAAATATAATAGTCTGTAACTTTACAAGAATTCAAATTGATTATAATAATTAATAGAATGCAGTGCGAGTATTTTTCACATATTAGCTTCTAGACTAGAAAGGTCAATGACCGCTGGTGCCCCGTGCCGCCTTAAGTTGTCCTGGCTATAGAGAACATAATTATTAACAAATAATAACTATGCATATAATCAATTTATAATATTATATTATGGTAAGAATGTGTTGCATCTTTTACCTATTGGTTCTGTAGACTATAAGCTGGACTATAATAATCCTTTTTTAATCAATTTCAGCAAGTCGTTTCAGTGTGACATAGAAACAGTACGCGGAAGAAAAGACAGCTGAAGGAACGAAAATTATATTAAAAAACATGTTTTTTTGTGCTGTGAGTAGTGATCTATTAAAAGTAACTAGTAACTACACTTTCGCATTTCTACTGTGGCCATGCTAAGACTGCTGATGCGATTATTCATATCGAGCAAAAAAAAAAGACAAAGAAAGCATAATGAGTAATGAGTCTAATGACAGACAGACGGTCAATCAGCGAATTCTCGGAGTCCCGTTTACCTTTTGGCTACGGAACCCTAAAATGATAAAATATTATAATGTAGGTAATAATATTTTACATGTATTTGTGTTGTAACTATTGTGAAAAGTCGTGAAAGTTTTTAATAATATTTAACAATAGAACTTCAATAGCACCTATATCAATAGATTCAGCGATCCAGAACGAACTGCGGTCTGTGAACTTTAAGGGCCGATTCACACCGGAATGGCAGCGGCCGGCAGCGGCGCGAAGAGCACTTTTAGTGTGAAATAATTTTAAACTTTATTTACATACTTATAACTACTAGTATCGCTTGAAAACTTCTAAAAGGGCTCGAGGCGTCGCGCGTCCGTCGGCGGAAAGTGCTCGCGGCTGCCGGAGGCCGCGCGCGCCGCCGCGAGGCGCCTCGAGGCGCCGCGAGGTGCCGCGCGCTCCTTGCGTTGTTAATTAAACGAAAATACGTATTGCAAAAAACAAAAAATTGAAACTGAGGAGAAGCTCATTACCATGGTACAGCAATACCAGTGTTTATACAACACAAGGTCAAAATATTACAGTGATAAGCACGCTAAGGCACGCGTGCTCTGGAGGTAGCGCGCGGCCGCCAGCGGCCACGAGCGTCCACAAGCGGCCGCTAGCGTCCACAAGCGGCCGCGAGCGTCCGCCTGCGGCGGCGCGCGGCGGCTCGCTCTGCCGGCCGCTGCCGGCCGCTGCCGTGTGAATCGGCTCTAATGGTATAATGATGGTCAATGAATGTACATTTATAACGTGTTTTTAACTATAACTAACAACATCATCTCAGTTATGTTCAAAGGAATTTGAACGTATACTTAGTTCCTTTATACTTCGCCGAATACCTTTTTGAAGTGAAAACTTCTTTAGCGGCGTTGAGCACTTTTGTGGGATGGGTAAAAAACTGTGAAACTCGCGTCAGATTCTCGTGCTGATCGAAAAACCGTAAGACGGTTGGAGAGTAGTAGTAGGGGAGGTCGCGCTCAGTTTAAAAAGTCATTTCATACCGAGCGAAAATCGTTACAATAATAGTATTCCACTAATACATAACAGATTTGATCGTCAGCTGCTTCAGAAGTGGTGGAATAAAAATTGAGAGTATCTCAAAGTTGTTATTGGGAATCGTATTGAATTGACATTAAAAAGATCCCAATTCGCACCCAATAAAGGTTCATATCTAGATAATACACGTTTAGGTTCGGTAGGTGTCGTTTTAGTTTTAGTATATAACAACAGATGGCGCTTTTAAAGTAAAATTTATATCATTCTTCTTCACAAATATTGACTATCGAATTAATTACTTAAAATTGCTATGTGAGACAATTTTATGGTTAATTCAAACGAAAATCGCCGTCAGCTGAATGTTTGCAGGTGGAAATGTCGTCTACGCGACGCCCTAGGATACATTGAGCGCGAAGTAGGGCTATATTGGTTATAACTTATATCGCTGGCTGACGGTTTTTCCACCGTCGTATTAGCGACTGACGGTTTTCTTTATTATATACAAAGAAGAAGCATTCACCTGTATAAATTTTGTACGGTATAAAATGACTTTATATTCAAAAAAATTTTACATGTTCAGTAACGCGACTGACGTTGAATCCCCCGTCTGCAATACGGCTGACGGTGATTTTTTGGTTAAACATGACCTCAATAATCATCCATCAAAGTTTCATTCGGTATAAATCACTTTTCGCAACTATTTTTTTTACAACTTTGAAATACCTCAGTTAACATTCCACCACGGGTGCGGCGACTGACGCTGATTATATAATTGACTAGCTGTCCCGGCAAACGTTTCTTTGCCATAATATTATCATATAAAGCATATATAAAGTATATCGCCCGTATTATTTTATTGAATTAGTGACTAAATAAGTATGTCACCATGGCAACGTCCATCGCTATCCCGTGACCCGCGTCCATTGATCTCCATTATACAAGTACGCTGGATCCACTGACCTCCATTATACAAGTACGCTGGACTAATGATAGGTACCCTTTGAAATGACAGCTATTTTTTGTGCCTATTTGAAGCGGAATCAGCTCCCCCATTATTCGGGGTAGGAACTAAATTTGACGTAAAAATGAAGTCTGAAATTTGCCATATTGGCGCTGATAGCAGTAGTGGGAGTATTTGGAACTAATACTAGTGATGTACAACTGTCTTTTCTATTATCGATTAAATGTTTCCAGATTCAGATAATGTCGACCATTAGGACAAAAATATTAAATTTAATAATACAAATGCTATATATTTGTATTAAAGATTACAGACTTCCTCTCCGTAATTTAGATAAATAAAATAATAAAAATAAAAAATAAAAAAGCCTTTTATTACTTGCTTTACAGTAACATTTCAGTAGACAGACATAGTATGTTAATTTTGTTATCTATTATTATGCATGCAAAATCAATAATCATTAAAAACTATTATAATAACAATGCCTATTTAAAATTTTAAGAATTAAAGCAATTAATTACATTATTAAAATTATAATTGAATTTATTAACATGTCAGGTAGGTAAATTATTGTAATTCATTATTATAACAAATTAACGGATTGATGTCATTATTATTAGAATTATTCGTTAACATGTCATGTAAATTGTAAGTACCTAATGAATGAATTATAATTTTAGCAAGAACCCCTCTCAGCGGAAGGTAAAGGCCTCCTCCAGAGCTGACCAACGTTCTCTATCATCTGCCACTCGCATCCAGTTAGTGCGAGCTACTTTTATAATATCATCTGCCCAGCGCGCATTTGGTCTGCCCCTTTTTCTTTTTCCTGAGGGACCGGTCCACGAGGTTGTTGTTGTGGTCCAGCGGCTGTCAGTGAGTCTGGCTACGTGTCCCGCCCATCGCCATTTCAACTTTTGGGAGTAGCTGAGGGCGTCGATGGCTTTGGTTTTTTGTCTTATAATAGTGTGGCGAATTTTTTGGATCTTCTTAATTTTTAGGATGCTTCTTTCCATACATCTTTGGCAAGTTATAATCTTATTCTTTATTTTCCTTGTGAATTTCCATGTTTGACATGCATATGTTAAAGTAGGGAGTAGGCAGGTGTTCATAACTTTGCTTTTTAAGCGTATATGCATGTCGCTTTTTAAAATTTCTTTAAGGCCCCAGAATTTTTTCCATGTGATGTTGACTCTTCTCTCTACTTCCTGTTCATTATTATTTTGATTAAATGAGATTTGTTTCCCCAAATAGATGAAGGTGTCAACGTATGTTAAGGATAAATTTCCTAGGTGTACACTGTACAGGTACTTTGATATGGTTTGTCATGATGTTTGTTTTGCTTATATTGATTTCTAAGCCTGCTTCTCGGCTTTTTTCGTGTAGAGAGTTAATCATCATTTGCAGTTCGTGTGTGCTTTCTGATAGAAGAGCTATGTCGTCAGCAAACCTCAGGTGGCTCAAGTAGCGACCGTTTATATTTATTCCGACTTCCTTCCAGTCTAGCTGACTAATGACATCCTCTAGCACTGCTATGAATAATAGCACTGCTATGAATAATGTGGGAGAGATTGGGTCGCCCTGTCTTACACCTCGTTTTAATTTTATAGGAGGTCAAATTTTCTCTAGTTTTACTCTGCTGGTACTGTTGTTGTAAGTGTTTTTCAGAATATGTATGTAGTCTAATGACACGCCTTGAGACACCAGAGCTTTCCAAATCGATGAGTGCAGTAACGAATCAAATGCTTTTTGATAATCAATAAAGACTATATACTCGTACAGTGGTCTATTGAACTCTTGGAATTTTTCTATTAACATCTCTAACGAGTGTATGTGGTCTGCGGTGGAAAAATTCCTTCTAAATCCCGCTTGTTCTATAGGTTGATGTTTTTCAGTAGTTTCTTTGATTTTTTTCTCTATTACGGAAGAAAAAATTTTGTATATTGCAGGTAGCAGGCTTATCGGTCTGTAATTACTAATGTCGTTAGGGTCTCCTTTTTTGTAAAGCAAAATTATTTCCGATTGTGACCATTGATGTGGAGTGTTTTTGCAGCGCAGTATCATGTTAAACAGTCGGGTTAGAGGTTTGGATAAGTAAGTGCATCCTATTTTAATGGCTTCGTTAATAATCCTGTCAGCTCCTGGGCTTTTGTCTATTTTTAGTGATTTGATTACATTCACTACTTCATCTTCTTCGATTACTGCGTTCGATTCCTCTGTGCTGCTACCCGGTAATTCGTATTCTGGCTGATACGGCGAGTTGTACAGATCTTTGTAGAATTCTGTTGCTATTTCAAGTATCTTCGTGCGGTTTTGGGTGTCGCTAGATTTGTTTTTTAGTTTTACAATCCTAGATTTATGTGTTCTTAGTTCCTTGTAAGTCTTTTTAATGCTCCCTGTGGCGTGAAGACATTTTTCAATAATACTTGTGCGGTGTGCCTTGTAGTCTTGGTTGATCCTTTTACTTATAAGCTTGTAAAGTGCTTTTAATTCATTTTTCGTAGCCCTCGATTTTGGTTTAGTCTTGTGTAATATTTCTCTCCTGTTGATTAGTGCCTTTGTTCGTTCAGTTATTATTTGATTTTTGTCTTTGTTTGTGTCTGATACAAGGTGACCCATTTTTAGACTGTTGTCTATCGAGTTTATTATTTTATCGAAGTAGCTCTGGACAGTGTCGTTGTCATTGCAGGGGTCGAGAAGGTTTATTGAGTTGCATTTCAGCGACTCAGTGTATGTTTCGACTTCTACCTTGTTTTTAAGTTGAGATCTTTGCAATTGACCAAAATTTCTACGAGTTTTTGGTATTGAATTTAATTTGAATGTAACTCTCACTGGTCTGTGGTCGGAGGGGTATGTGATGTTCAAAACCTGCATATTGTTTACTTGTCTGGGTAAGTTAGTTAGAATATAGTCTAGTTCATTTTTTGTTTTGCTATCAGGTGATTTCCAAGTCCATCTTTGTTTTATGTTCTTTTTGAAAAACGTATTCATAATAGACAAATTGTTTTCGTGCGCAAAATTGATCAACCTTTCCCCTCTGCCATTTCTATTTCCGTAACCGTAGTAGCCAGTAACCTTCTCGTAAGGGTTGGTTTGGCCAATTTTGGCATTCAGATCGCCCATAACTATTATATTTTTGCCTGAGAGGTGTATGGCTTTGTCGACTGTGCTGTAAAAAAGCTCCAGCTCCTCTTCTGTTGACATCTCTGTTGGGGCGTAGACTTGAATAATGTTTAAGTCTGTATTGTTTGTGCATATTCTTAGCAGCGCTACTCTTTCTGATAGTCCCGTGAAGCTTTTTATATATTTCTTTATGTGTTTTTTAACGATAAAACCTACTCCGTATAATCCTAGCGTCTCTCCGATGTAGTAAAATATAAATTCGTCGTGTTCTTCAATTATGTTGCCCAGTTTCCTGACTTCAGAGAGACCGATAATGTCGCATTTTACGTTCCTTAAAGACTCGGTAAGTTCCAGTAGGCGTGAATAACTGGATAGAGTTTTAACGTTGTATGTCATAATGTACAGGCTGTTGATTGAAGTGCTTTTAGAATTTTCTAATTTTTCCTCTGGAGGGTTTTGGTCGTGATCTTCCACGGAGACCAACCGGCTTGGAAGATTTATTTTATATTTATTCGTTTGTTTTTGTAGTTCGCTTTCCGTGAGACTACCGCCTAGTTGCTATATTTTTGTGTGTTTATTCAATTGTTCATTTGGTGGAGTACTTTGAGTGTTTTGGTTTTTTGTTGTTAGGAAGCTGAGTAGACCTGGCTTGAGATTTCCCTCTGACAAGCTCGTTGTTCTTTGGACTCCTGTTTGTGTTCTATTCTTTTTATTTGCTTGTGCATTTGGTATGGGTTGTGTGGAATCAGTATTGGGTGAATTTGGTAGGGTTCTTTTCTTATTGCTTGGGGGATCTGTATTTGGTTTTTTGCTATGAACAATTAGTTTGTCGTATTTAATGGAGGCATAATTTCCTTTCTCTCTTTCGGTTTTTAATTGCTCTTGCAATTCCTTTCTTTTCTCTAAAATGTGATGTGGGAAGTCCTCGTTAATATAGTACCCGGTATCCTTAAGTATATTTTTTCTCTGTTTAAAGATTTCTATTTTTTTGCCCAACGTAGTGAATGTTACAGTGACTGGCTGAGGTTTTTCTCCTTTCTTCCCTATCCTTCTAGTTTCTTGTATGTCTCTGAGTTCAACCTCTACAGGGAAATGTTGTTTTATAAAACTTAATACGTTCTTCTCTAAATTTACGTATGAAGTATCTGTTTCTGCCAGGCCAAATATTACCATATTTCTCTGTCTTGATTGTTTTTCCAAAAAATATAACCTTTTCTCTTGGTTTTCCAATTTCTCTTTAAGGTTTTCATATTTTGACTCTATGGATTTGAACTTTTCTTCCATTAGTTGGTTGACATTTTGTGTGACTTGTTGTGTAACTATTTCAGCTGAGTGCAAGATTGTTGCTTTTTGTTCATTGAGCTCGTTTTCAATTTTTTTAAGCATAACCATAACTTCGTCCATGACGTTACATTTCACAAGTAAGTGATTTTAACAGCAAATTTCTACGATACTAAACTTTTATTGATAATATAGGCACTTAAAAATGTGGCACTAATCTTATCATACCGTATTCACCACATATTTACATTTGGTTTACCGATTTTTGATAAACAATAAAATTCAATAGTGCTGGAGTTTTCTGTCGATAACACTTTTCCGATATCTATAATAATTGTATTGAAATCTCCGATAACCGATTTTTATTATCAAATACATATTATTATGCTCTTAAAATAATTGACAGGTTTCCGTCTGGCGAAGGAAGACTGGAATTATGGTTGAAAAAAATTGAAAATCCTGGTTGGCGTCCGATAATTGCTACTACCGCTTGCCGTTACTATTTGAAGTGTACAAACGTTATCTGTGAAAATACAAGGCGCAAAAACTACCATTTCATCGTGATTATGTTTGCAAAATTTATTTCAGCGTCTACTCTTTCTTCACAGGCTGTAACTGTGTAACGGTAACTAATAAAATATAATGTTAAAGTATCGCACATATATTTTTATTATTTATAAATACCTTACCTACTCCACCCCAATAAAAAAAATGTATTCAAACGTTCCATATTTATTTATGGATCGCATTGTCCAATTAGTTCCTTTCCCTCGCACTTCTGCAATCAGCGCCAAAATGGCGAAAATCAAATGAGATAAAGTAAATCGATAAAAATTGGCTTGCTAGATCCATAAACAAATAGGGAACTTTTATATTATTACTAGACGTTCCACGCGTCTTCTCCCACGTAAATATCATATTTCACAAATTATTGGTCCACAAAAAATAGCCTATATAATCCTTCACGTTATACATTCCCCCGTTTTTTCCACATTTTCCTCTATTTCTTAGCTCCTATTAGTCTCAGCGTGATAAAATATATAAAATGGGCTACCTAACACTGAAATAATTGTTCGAATCGGACCAGCAGTTCCTGAGATTAGCGCGTTCAAACAAACAATCTCTTCCACTTTATAATATTATGTGGTATAGATTAGTTAGGGTCTAATCACACAGAACACTTTTTCAGCTCTGTTCAGCTTTAATACGATACACTTTAGCACAACTTTGATAATATTAGAAATGAAATTAGAAAAATACAATGCAACAAAGTTTTTGTTAGAAGCTCATCTTCAGTTTTGTTTTTAGTTTTTCGTACTTAGTGCTAACTGGTAAAAATAAATGGATTATAGATAGGTACTGCTACTTCACGTTATCTACGTATGAAATCGTTGTTAATTTATTACGCCTATCTAAATTACGGAGAGGAAGTCGGCGGGATTATAGGCAACTGACATTTTAGAATTTGCGGAAAACAAGCTCAATAGATGGCGCTCGATAGGTACATATTTAGTTTTCAAGCCGTCGTTGATTTCAATAATTTTCAGAAATAATGTGATCACGTGGTAAACTCGACATACAGACTTATGATTAACAGAGAGGCCATGTTCACAACTTTTAATAAACTAAATCTTTAATGAATTTTGTATTATAATAAAATTATGTATTATTTTAATATGTTTGTTCTCTACTCACGAACATGAAAAAAAGTATTTCCTATATAAGTATATAAGTAAGTATGATATAATTGATTATGCAATGTATAACAAAATAAAGTATTACTCATATGCATTGCATATACTTAAGCATGGAAAAATATAGCTATCTTAGGTACAATAATTCATCATCATCAGCTCGCTCACTGCTGAGGTTATTTTATGACTTTATGATATGGTTCAAATATTTTTTGTGCTTGGGTTTATTGCATTACCTTTAATAAATAGGATGTAGACCCATGACGATTACTTGTACCTGACGCTGCAGCATCCTCTGGAATCTATATTATAACACCCTCCACAAGTTCAATTATTATTTTTAACAAAAAATTAAAACCGACTTCCAAGGTGATAACAATAGTAATATGAACTAAAAAGCAGGGCTCGAAAAACGTTATATTTTTCGAAACGTTATCGCCTTAAGTACCTAAAGAACGTTTCATTTCGGTTTCGTTCGGAACGGAACGCTATTCGGAACATTATTTGAGAACGTAATGATTTTTCGGTTTTTGATCCTTAAAACGGTTTTAAACGGTTTTTCCCGTTTCCTCGATCAAAAGTTAAATATATATAACAAAAACTATTATTTTTCGGGCATTCGTTTGCGGTATCACGGCGAGGCAATAATCGGCCAAGTGCGAGTCGGACTCGCTCATGGAGGGTTCCGTACCGTTACAGAGCAAAATAAGGTTTATTGTAAGGTAATTTGTGTTTTTGTATGGGATTAATTTTACTAATTTTTTATTAGTTTTATTAATTAATAAAGAACTCATATAGTCAAGGACTCTATGAAAATTTAAAATATGAAATATATCTTGTTTTTTAGTATTTGTTGTTATAGCGGCAACAGATATACACAATCAAATCAAGTCCAGCTATATTAGCGGTCGCACAGACGGACAGCCTTCGAAGTCTCAGTAATAGGGTCCCGAATTTACCCTTTGGGTACGGAACCCTAAGAATCAGGTACAGCATAGATTTAAACAAAAATTTGGGATCGATTACGTTTTACCCTTTAATTTAAATTGTCATACTACGTAATTGCGCTTTTAGGGATGGATTTTTTTACCCCCCTTGTTTTTAAACTTTTTTTACCCCTTTTCCTAAAAATGCAGATTTAACCATTCTGGCTTAACTAATTGTGTTTAATTAGGTAAAAAAAATGTTTTTAATATTTGTATTTATGATTTTTCATTATATAACTACTAGCTTTCTCGACAAAATATGTTGCTTTGCCATATAAAGTGTTTCTACTTCATCGCGAATAAACTTTATTAATATAAATAAAAAACTTATTTTTATAAAAAAAGCTCAGGGAAATTTTAATCGAAATAGAGAGAAAAACATTTTAAAAAACATTTAAAATTAAAATAATATAAATATTTGAGGGGGAAACCCATAAACAAAACACAATTTTTGGCCTATGTTTGCTCTGTACCTAAATATGGTACGGAACTCGGAACCCTTCGTGCGCGAGTTCTGCTTGCACTTTGCCAATTTTTTGTATATTAATGAATGTACATTTTATAAAATGAAGGGTTGTATACATATATTTTTAATATATAGAAAAATAAAATATAGAAAAAAAAAAAAAATGTCCAAAACTAAAAAATAAATGTTAAGGGTGAACACTGAACAACCCTTACCACAAAGGGGTATGAAAAATAGATGCGCATGCCAATGCTCAGACCAGTAGGTCTAAGAATCGGCTTTTTTTTTATTAAATATGGGGGCAAACGAGCAAACGGGTCACCTGATGGTAAGCAACTACCGTCGCCCATGGACACTCGCAACACCAGAAGAGCTGCAGGTGCGTTGCCGGCCTTTTAAGAGGGAATACGCTCTTTTCTTGAAGGTTTGCAGGTCGTATAGGTCCGGAAAAACTACTGGTGACAGTTCGTTCCAGAGTTTTACAGTGCGCGGCAGAAAGTTACGCGAAAAACGCACTCATCAAGGTGATGAGGATGGTATGTTTTTCGCGTGGGACGATGGCGAAAAGTTGCAGGTGGTATGATTCCGAACAATTCCTCAGAGCACTCCCCGTGATACAACCGATAGAGGATGCAGAGTGAAGCTACATCTCGGCGTAATTCCAAGGGGTCCAAGCTGTTTGAAACACTATGGCAGTCAACAATTCGAGCGGCCCTTCGTTGGATACGATCCAGAGGGAGCAGTTGGTATTTTGGCGCCCCTGCCCAGAGATGAGAACAATATTCCATATGACGCCGAACCTGCGCCTTGTAGAGTTGTAGGCGTTGGTCCGGACTGAAGTACTGTCTCGCTCTGTTAAGAACACCAAGCTTCTTCGAGGCTAATTTGGCCTTACCCTCTAGATGATATCGGAACTGGACTTCGCTCGATATGTTGACGCCAAGTATCTCAATGCTAGGGGAGATGGTTAAAGATGTGCCCTCGAAACGAGGATATACGACCATTGGCGACTTTTTAGTGGTGAACGCGCAGACTTGTGTATTGGACCAAGTTACGTCTACCCCATTCAGAGACCTTCTCCAATGAATTCTCCACCTTAAACACAAGTTCGTTTCGACTCTCAGTGACATTTTGCCGAGAAATATTGGGGGAGCCGGTATATACAGCATCACCTGTACTGTCATCCGCATAGCAATGAATGCCGCTGGTCTGTAACATGTCATTGATATCCAGTAAGAATAGAGTAGGCGATAGCACACAGCCCTGAGGGACACCAGCATCAACAGACTGAGTTTCCGAGCATTCGCTGTCAAGTACGACCTTTATGCTTCTGTCTGCTAAGAAACCAGTGACCCACTTACATAATTTCTCGGGCAGCCCGTATGATGGAACGGCTGCTATCTATTTTAAACTGTAATGGCTTTACTGATTTTTACCTTTTAATTAATATGCATATACAAAAATATGTGCACATAGGTAAAAAATCAGTAAAGCCGTTAGGGTTCCCTAGAAGTTAGAACATTTTTTTTGATTACTATCAAGCTAATTTTTGTGAGTAGCTTCATTTCGATAAGACGAACAACATTTTTATTTGCGAAAAATCTTGATAATGGTAGCTAACATGCATGGTTCTCGCAGTAAAAGCCAGGCTCTACTGGTTATTTTTTATAGATATAAATTTCTTATAGATATAAAAAAGAAACCAAAATATTTTTCAGAAAAAGATTTCAAATTTCCTCCTTACTCATTTTTTACGAATATTTATATCTTTGTAGTTATTTTCAAAACAAAATGATATTTAGAAAAATTTGAATAAGTTATTTTATTACATGTCTTTTTTAAAAAAACTAAGCATTCTAAACCAGGGAAAAATTTTGAGGCCATAACTTATGTTAAAAGAAAAAGTATCGGACATTTTTTCTTGTCAAACATAAATAAAAATAATTATTATTGTATTACAATATTTGCGTCCCAGATCTCTCCTTCAAAATTAAAAAAAAACTCGTTTTATCACAATTAAGCCCTGTTAATTTTGAAGTTATCGGGTTCATTCAAAAAGCATGTCAAAAGTTATAGTTTTACGAGCTTTTAGAACGTATTGAAAAATATTTTAAAAACCCCTATTTTTTTTTAATAGGGGGATTAAAAGGTCCCGGTTGCATGGTTCTCGCAGTAACAGTAGTCAGGCTCTACCTTGGTTATTTTTATCCTTTAGAAATAAAAAAGAAAACAAAATATTTTCCACAAAAAGAACTCAAATTTCTCCCTCAGTCATTTTTTACGAATACCTAGGTATTCAATGTTTATGAAGTTATTTTCAAAACAAAATGATAATAAGGGAATCATTTCTTTTTTTAAACTAAGAGAGAGACTAATTGATGATAACCATAAAGTAGAATTATTGTATAGGAATAGTAAAGGTTTTATTTTTTGTTTTTGCCAAAAAAATTCCAAGGTATCATCTTATTTTTACCATAACTTGCACAATTTTCATGCTATCAATTTTCTATATTGCTCATTCGAAAGGTATTTCTGAGCACTTTAAAAAGTGTTCAGGAAGTACATGTCATAAAATGCATCGGTTTACCGTTATTTAAGTTTGAATACTTAGATTTAATTACTTGCCTAAAAACAAAATACGTATTCACCTACAGCTCACTAATTTGAAATAATATTAGAAGGTATTTCAGAGTAGTAATTTGTTTTTTTTTTATTGACTTATTTGGTAATAACTGAATAAGTAATAACATGATTTTTCATAAAAACTTATAGTTTTTTAGTTAATTATGAAAAACAACTTTAAGACAATAAGTATTTTTCTCACGCAAAATCTTTGATCTTTAATAACCTTTAACTCATTTAATTATTGAATTATCAAAAAATTGTACATAAATTATTTTTGTGTATCTATTGATTTCAGGGGCTTTTTTATTTAAAAATTTCACCCCCGAGACGGGGTTGCATTTACCCCCAGGGCAAAAGCGCAAGTAGGTAGTATGCCACTTTTATTTCTTAAGTTACATAGGCTGCTATTTATGTATCCGGAACTGGCCACTTACAAGAACAATATTTAAAAAGTAATTACAACATTTGAAAATAGAACTCTTTGGTTGAAGAATACATTTTGTTTCATGTGACTGTCAATTATTTTTCCATTTTGAAAATTGCGTGTCTTCATTTGCCATGGATTTAACGCGTGAACATTTTCGTGCAATGATTTACTACGATTTTCGGCGTAGGCTAAATCGACAACAGTGCTTTATTCAACTCACCGCAACTTTTGGAGATGAAGCACCATCAAAAACCACTGTTTATCACTGGTACAGTGAGTTTAATCGTGGGCGGTCTATGCTCACGGATGAAAATAAAGAAGGTCGCCCAAAAACAGCTGTTGTCCCACAAAATATAGATGCTGTGCGGGAACTAATAATGCGTGATCGTCATGTTACATATCGCGAGATAGAGGCGTCCTTAGGCATAAGTATGACGAGCATACATAAGATATTACACGAACATTTGGCTGTAAAAAAAAATATGTTCGCGTTGGATTCCGCACAACTTGACAATCGATCAAAAACGGGCTCGTGTCAATTGGTGCAAAAAAATGATAAAAAAATACAACCGTGGTACGTCAAAAGCCGTTTATAATATCTACACAGGTGATGAATCTTGGATCTATGCATATGACCCCGAAACTAAACAACAGTCAACGGTGTGGGTGTTCCAAGATGAGCCGAAACCAACAAAAGTTACTCGTGCAAAAAGTACTTTGAAGCAAATGGTCGCCTGTTTTTTTGGAATTAATGGACATGTGGCTACAGTGCCATTAGAGAATCGTAAAACGGTTAATTCTGAATGGTATACGACCATTTGTTTACCAGAAGTCTTTGAAGAAATAAGAAAGGACAACCGACAACGCAGAATCATATTACATCACGACAATGCTAGCTGTCACACCTCAGCTGAAACAACTCAGTTTTTGGAGGGTCAAAAGATCGAATTGACTGGTCATCCGCCGTACAGCCCTGATTTGGCACCTAACGATTTCTTTTTATTTCCATACGCGAAGAACAAATTACGTGGTCAACGTTTTTCGAGCCGCGAAGAGGCTGTTGATGCGTTCAAAATGCACGTCTTGGAGATACCTCAATCAGAATGGAAAAAGTGCTATGAAAATTGGTTCCAGCGTATGCAAAAGTGTGTCGATCATCGCGGCGAATATTTTGAAAAGCAATAAAACCATATTAAATGATATATGTTTGTTTCTTTTTTTAATTCCGGATACATAAATAGCAGCCCTCGTATCCCCTTATACTCACCAAAAAAAATCGATTGAGGTTCAACAAAATCGGTGGTGAAAACCTATATCCGCTGTTTGGATTTAACCGTTTTATTTCGGTTTTCAAAACGTTCTCAAATACGTTTTTGTTCCCAAAAACGTTATTGCAATGAACCGTTCCGAACGAATCAAAACCGTTATTTAAAATAACGTTTTCGAGCCCTGCTAAAAAGTATTAAATAACTCTTACTCTTTAATAGTGGCTTTTTCAGAATTCGTCTAAATCTCAACTATTTATGTACATACGAGGGCTGCTATTTATGTATCCGGAATTAAAAAAAGAAACAAACATATATCATTTAATATGGTTTTATTGCTTTTCAAAATATTCGCCGCGATGATCGACACACTTTTGCATACGCTGGAACCAATTTTCATAGCACTTTTTCCATTCTGATTGAGGTATCTCCAAAACGTGCATTTTGAACGCATCAACAGCCTCTTCGCGGCTCGAAAAACGTTGACCACGTAATTTGTTCTTCGCGTATGGAAATAAAAAGAAATCGTTAGGTGCCAAATCAGGGCTGTACGGCGGATGACCAGTCAATTCGATCTTTTGACCCTCCAAAAACTGAGTTGTTTCAGCTGAGGTGTGACAGCTAGCATTGTCGTGATGTAATATGATTCTGCGTTGTCGGTTGTCCTTTCTTATTTCTTCAAAGACTTCTGGTAAACAAATGGTCGTATACCATTCAGAATTAACCGTTTTACGATTCTCTAATGGCACTGTAGCCACATGTCCATTAATTCCAAAAAAACAGGCGACCATTTGCTTCAAAGTACTTTTTGCACGAGTAACGTTTGTTGGTTTCGGCTCATCTTGGAACACCCACACCGTTGACTGTTGTTTAGTTTCGGGGTCATATGCATAGATCCAAGATTCATCACCTGTGTAGATATTATAAACGGTTTTTGACGTACCACGGTTGTATTTTTTTATCATTTTTTTTTTGCACCAATCGACACGAGCCCGTTTTTGATCGATTGTCAAGTTGTGCGGAATCCAACGCGAACATATTTTTTTTACAGCCAAATGTTCGTGTAATATCTTATGTATGCTCGTCATACTTATGCCTCAGGACGCCTCTATCTCGCGATATGTAACATGACGATCACGCATTATTAGTTCCCGCACAGCATCTATATTTTGTGGGACAACAGCTGTTTTTGGGCGACCTTCTTTATTTTCATCCGTGAGCATAGACCGCCCACGATTAAACTCACTGTACCAGTGATAAACAGTGGTTTTTGATGGTGCTTCATTTCCAAAAGTTGCGGTGAGTTGAATAAAGCACTGTTGTTGATTTAGCCCACGCCGAAAATCGTAGTAAATCATTGCACGAAAATGTTCACGCGTTAAATCCATGGCAAATGAAGACACGCAATTTTCAAAATGACGCCACAATGGAAAAATAATTGACAGTCACATGAAACAAAATGTATTCTTCAACCAAAGAGTTCTATTTTCAAATGTTGTAATTACTTTTTAAATATTGTTCTTGTAAGTGGCCAGTTCCGGATACATAAATAGCAGCCCTCGTACCTACTACAGTCTTCATTATTTTGAAGTCGGTTTTCATTTCATGCTTAAACTAGTGAACCATTTTTTATAAAATTTGGTGAAGAAAGGACAAAGGATACTTTTTATCCTGAAAAAATTAACGGTTCCCACGCCATGAACGATTTTTTGAAGAATTTGCATCGAGATAGTGGCTATCAATTTGTTCTAGTAGCTGTTTGACACGAAAGTCTCTGCGACTACATAGCGTCAAACATTTAATAAAGAATTTGAAAGATAAAATATATGGGGTTTATGTCAAAATCTTCATTTATGATACATTGAAGTTATAAATATTCATCTCTGTGTACGGCAGTTACAATATTGTTTTTTTCATGTTTATTTTTGCTATGGGTCCCAACAAAATTAGAATGAAAAATAGTAGTGAACAAGACTTATATTATGCCAACTTTCCAATAAACCAGTAAATTACACCAGATTGTCGTGAGTAAAAAATTAATAATTGCATAAAATGTAAAATTTCTTTGCTCTCTACTTTTAAGTGTCGTCGTGATTTTATTCACAAAATATCATGTTTTTGATAAAATCAAATAAGGTTTAAAGGTTTTTCATTTCGATTAATATTATTTTTTGTGTAAAGAATGGAATTCACATGTTCGATAAAATTGTAGTTTAACATAATATCGTATCAAAATCATGGTGTATCTATGAATTTGGATCTATCCGCTTGATAATATTATTTTTACGATTTAACTCCAGTGCTAATAGTCAGGGAGCCCTAGAATATTTTTTTTTACTACTAACAAGCTAATTCTTGTGAGTAGCTTCATTTTGATAAGACAAACAACTTTTTTATCTGCGAAAAATCTTCCGTTTTAGGGTACCGTAGTCAACCAAGTTTTGTTGATTTCAGAACCCTAAAACGGAACCCTAACCAGCTGATTTTTTGTATATTGGTAGGTTAATAGTTATATAATTTAAGAGTAAGATTGTTCTATAAATTGAACAATCCATAATTTAGGACCATCAAATCAAATTATGAAATCTTTTCTATCTCTGTTAGCTACCACTTTCAAGATTTTTTCGCAGATAAAAGAGTTGTTTGTCTTATCAAAATAAAGCTACTATATTTTGTCTTATAAAAAATCGGTTGTCTGTAAAGTCGGTTTACTGACGATAGTTGAACGTGACAACGTCATAGCCTTAACCCCCCAGTTCCGGGAAAAATCTATGCAAAAAATTTGGCAGGTCAATGTGCAAAAAGAATGGCGCCCGGCCTACCCTCTTCGTAAAATTAATGTAATATTACAAAGAGGGCAGGCCGGGCCTTTGTAAAATTAATATAATACAATCCATATTTTATGTTTGTGTGAACTACATTATAATATATGTTAAATTTTCTATCTATCAAGCCATCATAATATAGTATTTAGTCCAATGTGATATTAGTTTCTCAATTATAAACTTTCGAAACCATAATTATTGACTTGTTCAGAAGAAATAAATGAATACTTTATTCTTCATATATTAAGTCATACCTTGACACGTAAGAAATAGAGCACAATTTTGAATAGCCGAAATAATACTAATATCTCACAGATTGTTTATTTATTTTTCATTCAGAGTGTGGTCAATGTATCAAAGGTCATAACTAACCAAACTTCTTCATACAAAAGTATTCTCTAAGTCATCGAAATACGTAATATAATCGAAACAAAGAGCGCGGCCCAGGTGGGCCTTACGGTTGTTGAGAGACTTGAAAGTGTAAATGGAACGCCTCAGAGCTGTCAGCGAGGTAACGCCGCATGAACTGTCATGTTTTTCGAGCGCGCAGCCCATATCGAATTATAAGACGTTATCACGTCAAAAATTAGCTTGTTAGTAATAAAAAAAAATGTTCTAGGGCTCCTTGACTATAAGATGTTATATCTTTCTATTGCTATGGATTGGACATGTACGATAAAATTGTTGTTTAACATAATAATATCATTATCATTTTACAATGTTTTAACACATCCCTCAAAGTGTGTCTCTGTGTTGAGGCACTCTGTTCATGCTCTGTTCATTATTATCCGACTTAGCTGTAATATTTGCACTTATGACTTTCAAACCTACCAAAAACGTATAAATGATCGTTTGGCGAATGTAAATTTCAAATATATATCAATAAGATACCTAATAAGGTAGTCTCTCACCAAATATTAGGTTACAAAACAATATTGTAATATTTGTAAACCAAACATATTGCCTATGTTCTGAAATAAAACCCAGTTTACTTACCAGTGATCAAGACGTCATCTTACGACGCCGCACTGTATTGTACTGGTATTCCACTAGTAAGACAAGTGCAACGTATTATAATCACATCACAATAAACACGTTTAAGTACGACAATGCACTGGCAAATATTTCGAAACGAATCAATAGTATGGGATCACGGCGATTCTAGGCCTAAGGAGCTCTGGCTGGCCAGTATACTGGGATATATTTGTGAACATACTCTAGTTTTTCTGTAATAGACAATCAGTCACTGAAAGACAGATTTCACTGATGTCATTCAATTATTATCCATCAAAACGCCTGTGGAATTGTTGTGGCAAATATTGAAAGCAGGCGTTGCATTCGAAAATCAATAAATCGTTCGATTTGTGATCAAAACGATTTATCTTTATTATCGTTATTATATATCAAAAACGAAGCTGACCCTAACCTTCGAAATCATAATTTAAACATTTTTGTATAAAAATATTTTTTCCTGCGTTTATTTCGCTGAATTCTGGTCAAAGTTCTAGTGAAAATAAAAACATGAAATTTCACTAGTCCTCGTTATATGCGGCCTTAATACAACAAAATATGTAGCGTTTGTATTATTCAATTTAATATTTTTATCCTAATGGTCGACATTATCTGAATCTGGAAACATTTCATCGATAATAGAAAAGACAGTTGTACATCACTAGTATTAGTTCCAAATATTCCCACTACTGCTATCAGCGCCAATATGGCAAATTTCAAACGTAATTTTTACGTCAAATTTAGTTCCTACCCCGAATAATGGGGGAGCTGATTCCGCTTCAAATAGGCACAAAAAATAGCTGTCATTTCAAAGGGTATCATTAGTCCAGCGTACTTGTGTACTTGTCCAATGGAGGTCAGTGCCCGCGTCGCATAAACAATGGTCGCTCTTTATAGACAAATAATTTGCAATAAAATAAAATTGCGACTATAAATAAAGATCTCAGCTATCCTATCTCTCAAGATGGAAAAAAGCACACATTTAAAAAAAATACATTAAAATCGGTTAAGTAGTTTAGGAATCCATCGCGGACAAAGATCGTGACAGGAGATTTATATATATTAGATTGATAAATATTAAGCTACCGCTGGACAAAAATTTGGTCGGTATGAAATGACTTAGCAAACGATAGCACTACCTCCCCTACTATAGTGTTGTAACATCGAAACCGATTAATCGAACAATCGATTGTTTTTTTTCGATTGTCGATATTTTTTAATCGATTGTAAGGGTTTCGATTAATTAAAAAAACGATTTTTTAAAAATCGACTTTCATAAAAAATGGGTTAAAATTTAAAATTTAATCGATTGTAAGGGTTTCGATTAATTAAATCAAATCAAATCAAATCAAGTCAAATCGAATCATCTTTATTTCGGGCATCGGAGGCCCATAAAAAATCAATTTTTTTAAAATCGATTTTCATAAAAAATGGGTTAAAAAAATCATGCACAACGTTAATAATCAAGTTTTCACTTATGCCGGCACTCCCGGAGTGCAACCCGTCTTTTTTTAAGTTGATCTAGGCACTATAACTCAATAACCTATGAACTTATGAAGTCTTCTTAGCCGTGATAATTTTCCTTTTAAATTCAGCATATTTCCTACTCCTGTGAATTTTTTCACATTTCCAGAAGCAACCGTTTAGCTGGTAGAAGGGATTCTAACTCCACTTTAAAACGGTTTTTTCCACTTTAAAACTTCGTATTTCACAAATGGATCCCTAAATCGAAAAATGATCTATGAATACTCGTAACTCGTAAGTCGTAATATTAAAAAAAAACCTATCCTACGACACCCCACACGGTGGGGTGGACGGTCCAGCCCACCGTGTGGGGTGTCGTGGACGCGAAAAAAATATACCACAGTAGAAATACCACATAGCAGAGACCAGCCATAGCGAAATTCGTGTCGTGGGCCGTGGCTGACGTGCTTTTCGACCACAACGCGTTGTGGTAATCGAGAAAAGCCATGACGCGTTCTAAGCATTGAAAAACAGCCGCACGCGAATTCGTGTTGTGACCCTAATGAAAACGGCCACGACGCGTTCTGAAACCAGGCCAGTTACGCAGCCCGCAGGAGTAATAATTTTATAGCGCCCAAGTGCATGCGCAATACACAAGAGCACTCTGGTTTCAAAGAAACTAGGCCAGTTACGCAGAAGTAATTTTATAGTGCCCAAGTGTGCGTGCAATACACAAGAGCACTCTGGTTTCAATGAAACCAGACCAGTTGAGCAGAAGTAATTTCATAGTGCCCAAGTGTGCGTGCAATACACAAGAGCACTCTGGTTTCAATGAAACCAGGCCAGTTACGCATGAATTATTCTATTGTGCCCAAGTGTGTGCGCAATATACAAGAGCACTCTGGTTTCAATGAAACCAGGCCAGTTAAGCAGGAGTAATTTTATAGTGCCCAAGTGTGTGCGCAATACAAAAGAGCACTCTGGTTTCAATGAAACCAGACCAGTTAAGCAGGAGTCATTTTATAGTGCCCAAGTTTAAGTTCAAGTTTTTCTTAGAGCTAGCAAATTGTCAACGTGCCGATAAGTGCAGACTGAATGTCAAAATTGAAAACAGATGAAAAAAGGGTTCTGCAACTTCAAATCACGCATCTCTTTCTACCACGCAGTGTTACTGATAGTGACATCTCGCTTGCTCAGCTGTTTGTTTCTCTATTCCGCTAGGTAACTTTATGGTTACCTACATACGTCTTTACTCTTTCATATAATTTAATTATAATAATTTAAGGTAAATGACTAGTGATTGGACAGTACCAGTCATTGGATAAAGTACAAAAACATAAAGGCTGTCACAGACAGAGCAGGTAATGTAAAGATGTATATTATAGCACGATACATCTCGATACATCTTTCTATAGGCCTAAATTACACGGTCAATATTATCACGATTCTAGTATCACGGGATTCACAAATAGTACTGCGGTACTGCGATTCGGCCTATAACACCATCAATTTTATCACGGAATCGTGATAATATTAATGCGTGTAATACCTGCCATATAAATCGTCAGGAGACCACACACAACAGCTATAATGTATATTTTTACATTATAGCTGTTGTGTACGATTTCTATAGAAAGACGTATCGTTCTTTAATATACATCTTTACATTACCTGCTCTGTCTGTGACAGCCTTAATATTTATTAAGGCTGCTTTAAGAACTGCCTGTTTTTACAGCAAAAGACGCCTGAATTTCAAGAAAAACAGGCAGGTTCGACATAGAAATCGTCAGGAGACCACACACAACAGCTATAATGTATATTTTTACATTATAGCTGTTGTGTACGATCTCTATAGAAAGATGTATCGTGCTTTAATATACATCTTTACATTACCTGCTCTGTCTGTGACAGCCTTAATATTTATAAGAACTTCCTGTTTTTGCAACAAAAGACGCCTGATTTTTAAGAAAAACAGGCAGGTTCTAAAGCCACTTATATATTGTGTTTTTGTGCTTTGTCCAATGAATGGTACTGTCCAATGACTAGTCATTTTACCCTACTAGTTACTACGGAATTTTGTTTTCCCGCCATTTATTTGACACTCGAAATGGTTAGCCAATAGCCGTAGCCATAGATAACACTCCTTCCGCCGCGCCGTAGCGCCCAATGACAAAAGCAAAGGACAAAAGAAACATTAAAAAATTGACAACCTTGTCGTTGTCGTCGTCGTGTGATGTCTCTGGATTTCTCAAATGACTTTTCACTAGGTTCCTAATCCAGTGTTGCCAACTATTCAATACATTTTCCTACTAAAGCAACTTAAAAACCCACTAATTTTCAACCAAAACTCCCCAAAAAAATCAAAATATTTAAAATTACTTGGGGTGTGTTCTACTAAGCGCTCAAAACGCTGAAATACACCTTCAACAGGCCAAACAAACAAACAGGCCAGCAGTTTTAAAATATTTCAATTTTTTTTCATTACATACAACGACAACAAAATATAATACAATAATCTGTCAGCCTACTGTCAGTGGCTGACAGTGCTTTGTGCGGCAGTTCCATCTTAGGGGGGTATTACATTATCATTTATATTGGATAATTTATAGGATCATAATATATAGGATCGAATAAAAATGATCATTTGATCATATCTGCATATTACATATTTATCATTTAACATTGATCCTATTTTACGTCATATGTGGTTTCAATAGCCAATGGGGAGCGCTAACGCTGACAGGTATTGACATCAGTGTTACTAGATCTCAGAGAATTCGATTTGTCAAAAGACATCGTCATTTTTAATATGGCTTGTTTTTGTTATTTCAGCAAGATTATTCAAGTATTTATTTAGAAAAAGAATTATATTTCATTATTTGAAACATAATATAACGAACAAGAAATTAAAAACTGATTTTTTATATTAATTCATGAAGCCCCAAGCGGCCACATCCGGCCGCGATAACAATGAAAAAGCTATTGTGTCTCGTTTTGCCACGACTGATGGGTTAAATAACTGGCAACACCAATTTCTATGACCGTATTGGATCCAATCTCTCAGCAAATGTCAAAAATCTATGATCAAGGAAGAAATAAATCATTTATCTATATTACATTATCCAATATAAATGACTCAATGATCTAGGATCCAATTTAAATGATAATCTAATATCCCCCTTAAAGGTGGCTTTCGGATCTTTGCCGCGAGCGACCGCGGCCGGTAAAAATTCAAATAAAATGCTAATTTATGACAGAATATAGGTATCATTTCCTATTGACATATTTGCGTGGCGACCCATGCTGCCGCCGGCGGCGACGTTAAAGCTAGTGGTAGAATAAAATGAAACCAATAGCCTATGCCATAGTGGCATTTCGTTTGAATTTTCGTCCGTAGCGGTCGCTCGCGGCAAAGATCCAAAAGCCACTTTAAGGTTGTTATTAAAAAAATATTCCATTCTTCAAAAATTTTACCCCCAAAAATATCCCCAAAATATTTTACCCTCTAAATTTATTTTTTCCCACTAAATTTAGTGGGAAATCCCCATAGTTGGCAACACTGTCCTAATCCTACCTATCTATCCAATATCCATAAAACTATCACTATTCACTAGTTCAGGAACAAAAAAGCTTGAAAAATCTTATTTATTGTGTATCTTTAAGGTTAAATAATTATATTGCTTTTCATTTAATTTTGTTTTTTTTTTCTTATAATGATTGAAGGAAAGGCAAATGTAAGTTTAGAACTTGATAAGATAGTGTCGATATTTTGTGAAAGCAAAATTGTAATTTCAAACTTATAATTTTCAGGAACTCCCAGATTTTCAAGTATTTCGGACAGTTATAAAATACTGTTTATTTATAATAATCGTACCTGTCATATCTTTCTTCGCTGCTAAGATCGTCCTATTTGATAGCCTGCTGCGGCTTGAGGCTATCACAAGTAGCGTGTACTCTGCAGTTGTTGCTGTGATAGTATTACATATTACCCTCGGTTTATACATATACAAGGCGTATGGTGAAGCGGATAAAGCACCGAAACCTGTAAAAAAAGATTAGGAGTACTCCTATTATCCGAGCCAGATTTAAACGTAAATAACCTAAAATGGATAATCTATATATGAAAGGAGAACTGCTGCAATTACATACCAAAAACAGTGAAATAGTTGAAGGTAGATTTTTCAGTATTACCAATGACAAATCGAAAATATCTTTGTATGACGTAAAAGAACTGCCTGATGGCGATAAAAGTGAAGGTGTATTGCATTACCATGATTCAGAAGTCAGGGAGATAACAAAAATTCAAGCTCCCAATGACATCTCATACTTAAAGATTTCTGAAAAAGAATGTGAAGATGTCATTAAAGTAGCCAAAAAATATGTTTATATCAATCAAGTCAATAGTGCATTCCATAAGGCAATGAAAGATTTGGAGTCATTAAGCTACATAGCACTCAGCTCAGATGGTGCAAACATGGGCCGGAAATGTAAAATGCCTTTTCTTGTGCTCTCGACTCCAGAACAAATTTATATATTTGATGTCCAAGCTATGGAGTACAAAGCTTTTGATGCTGGTTTAAAAAGAATTCTTGAAAGCGATTCTCCAAAGAAAATTGTTCATGATTGTAGAAAGGTGTCCGATTGCTTGTTTCATAAACATAATGTCAAATTGAAATCCGTTTTTGACACACAGGTTGGTTATAAATTTTTTTAATTTAGTTATGCTTATGGATAATTTAGTTTTGATAAAACCTGATTTATTCACTTTACTTTGAGTGTAAACTAAATGGTCCAAATACCTTTAACTCTTCAGGTTGGCGATATTATCATTCATAAGAACAAAACTGGTAGAATACCATCAAAAGTAAAAACATTGGCTGAATGCCTCCATGCATATCTTGGACTCAAGCTCAACAGTGTTGATGACAAGGTAATTATATTGTGATATTTTGTATACTCTTTTTATGGGGTATTATAGGGTATGGAATTCATGTACTTTTCTAACTCATTTCTACTGTACCAAATTATTACTATGCATATTTGGAGAATTGCATTACTGATTTTTAATGAATACCAAGTCATTAACATTTAATTTGTATTGCAGCTGGATATTGTTAAATGCACAGAAAGACCCTTGGCTACTGAAATAAAAGAAAATTTATCTAAAAATATATCCTTTTTGCACCATCTGTCGGAAGCTATCAATGATGAAATGATGTTACCATTTTTGAGAGGAGTGGAGTACTTTACTGAAAATCTCCGTTCTTGTGATGATTTCAAAGCTTGGGAGCTTTGTGTTAATCACCATCAATTGCCACAAGACTTTAAAAATGCTATTGATTATTAACATTCCTGGCTAATAAAATGTAATTATTAGCCCCATAATCACTTAAGGCTTTGCACTTTGTCCACATTTGTATCATTTTCGCGTATAGATCTCTCGCAAAGTGATCTCTATCATCGTGATCATTTTGCGTCCACATTAGCGAACATGATACGCTTCGATGCTATGCGACCGCGGAGATCTGATACGCAAAAATAATACAAATGTGGACATAGCCTTAGCCTATAAACTCCCAAGTGGTCGAATTCGACCACGTAAACAATAGATTTCCAAGAATCTGCAATCGAAGGATTAATTGTAACAAAGATATTATAAGCATTTTTGTCACAACAACGTATTCTGTATTGTATCAGATTATACCTTGTGCGTTTTAAGATGATATGCGTGACATAATAATTGACAATAGTAGGGAAGTTACCTAAAAAAATTAATCAATAATTTAAAAACATCGAATCACTTCGTAAAGGAATTGCAATCGAAATTATTGATTTCGTACTGTCGTTTCATAGTGGCGCCGGCGATTTAAGATGGCCGCCCTTTTTGACCGACTTCCAAAAAGGAGGAGGTAATACGTTCGGCTGTATTTCCTCGATTACTCAGCCGTTTGTGGTCCGATTTTCAAAATTCTTTTTGTGTAGTATAGGGTTTAACTCGAATTTGGTACCATGTTCACAAAAGTGGTGATCTGATGATGGGATCCTTGAGGAATTGAGGGGACTCCTTGAAATTTGTATGGAAACATATAGTGATTTCGATTTTTTTGAAGCATTCGAGGTAGATGCTACCAAAAAGTAAGACTTCGCACCAGGTTATACCCTGGATCCGAAGGTACCGAACAGAACTTTTGAATGCTTATAGGTACAGGTTCGGGGATTTCGGCGTTGCTTAATCAACTGAAAGCATAAGCCAACACATCAATTTGATTGATCATCATCATCACAACCATAATAATACCATGGGTCATCACACTATGACCCAATTATTGGTACTTTTCGTGATATTTTGCATCGAAGCAGATGTTTTTGACGATGATTTCACTGTTTGAGGACCGATTTTCGAAATTTTCGTGTTGTTGTATAGGATATAATCATAATTTTGTATAACAATTACGAAAGTGGTGAGCTGATGATGGGATCTATGAGCAATCGAGGGAAATCCTTGAAATTTATCAAAACGCTCATAGTGGTTAAAATGTTGTTTCTAGTAAGTTAAACATATATTACGAATAAGAGAAATTTCATACAAAGGTATCTCTTGGTCCAAAGGCACTGAACAGAACTCCTGAACCTTTAAAGATAAAAGTTTGGAAATTGCAGTATCGCTTAGATAACTGCAAGCATTTGCCACAATTTTGCTTACAGTAACATAACGTACTGAATAGTTAACGTTCGTATTGGTTATTTACGCATAAAGCCTTATTTTGTAGACAACACTAAAAAGAGTGAAATTATTATTTTTAACAAAAAATGAAAACCGACTTCCAATGTAAAAACAATCGTAATATGAACTAAAAGGTATTAAATAACTCTTACTCTTTAATAGTGCCTTTTTCAGAATTTGTCTAAATCTCAACTATTTCTGTACACATTACAGTCTATGAAACTTTGAAGTCGTTACCAGTCCCAAAAGTTTCAGATAATCTGACATTACTGAACTCACGATTAAATTAGCTGGTACCGACTTCAAAATAATGAAGACTGTAGTTATACAGTACAGAAATAGTTGAGATTTAGACAAATAATGAAAAAGGCACTATTAAAGAGTAAGAGTTATTTAATACTTTTTAGTTCATATTACGATTGTTTTTACATTGGAAGTCGGTTTTCATTTTTTGTTAAATAATAATTATCGATTTGATTTCGATTCAACAGTGGCAATCTCTATTGACATATATTCCGTTTCATGCATCTGTCATTTTTCAAAATATGTTTTCGTAACAATAATTTTATACTCCTATTTCAAAGTTATTATAATTTTATATTAATAAGTATTTAGCAACTTTTTATTTTTATTTATTTACAATTATAGGAAACATTTATTTTTGTTGATGGAATATAATTTATTACATTTAGATTTTTTTTTGTTTTCTTGTAAAAAAATTCCGTAGCAAGGAATATGAGAATTGTCACCCATATCATCTTAAAACGCACAAACTATAGTAGAATGAGGCAGATTATTGACACTAGATATGTTTATAGCCTTTAGAATAAATTATTCTTAAAAAGCTTACTGTTAAAATTGTATAATGTCGCAAATATCTTAGGGCCATTCCACACGACTTTTTTTTGCGCGCTGTCGACGCGCGTTTCTGATGCGCGCGACATCTGCGCGTTTTCATCGCGTTTTGGCACACACGACGTTTTTTTGACGCAAATGAAACGCGCGTTTGTATCGATACAGACGCAAGTTGAACGCTATTGTAACGCGCTTTGAACACGCGTTTGTATCGATACAAACACACTGCCACTCAGCAGGGAACGACGGGTGGAGGAGGGGCGCGCGCGCCGTGACCCCCACCGCGACACAAACGCGATATATAAACGCGATACAAGCGCGCGCTTACAGCACGTCTTAGTTGCGCTCGAAAAACGTGCGTTTGTATCGATACAAAAATAAGGATCGTGTGTAAAGGTTAAAACGTGTCGGCTTTACGTTTGCTGAGCGTTCAACTTGCGTTTGTATCGATGCAAACGATTCTAAAAAAACGTCGTGTCACGTGTGGAAAGGCCCTTAAATTAAATATAATATTATCACTACAAAATATATGTACTTAAATAACGATCATAATAATTAATACTTACTATGTTTCAATTGTAATACAGCACTGCATTTTTCGTGACTGTGTACATAGAGTAAGTTATCCACATTTTTCTTATTTTAGTCGTGAGAATATTTTAATATACAGCTGCAGTTAGACAGCCTATTTAAACCCAATCAAAACAATTAAGTTATGTACGGTACCTAAACAAAGTTAACAAATTGTGAAACATTTTATAAAGTTAAATACTTCTCACAGTTTGTAGATTGATTGTTACATGAATCGCACATTCGTTTAGTATAAAAATAAATTTATTTTTATACAATTTAGTGTATGCAATTGAGTGCAATATTTGTTAAAGTAAGACCGCAAAAAGGTGACTGCTCTAGGTGTAACTATAGGTACTTACCTACTGCAAACAGCAAAGGAGCGAAATCGTATGGGCTACCGTACACCACTTGTGATGCAGTCTACGAATAATAAAAACTAAGGAAGAGTTACTGTGTCAAAAATGTCTGCAAGTTTACAAAATGTGACTCGAAAACATGCATACTTTATCCATGTATTCGGTAGACAACTTTGTGTTTTTAAAGGGGAACTAATTTTTTGAGCAGTTATTTAAATATTTGATATGTTATTATGATCAGTTGAAAAAAATATTGAGCAGTTATTTAATTTTATAGCGGTTGATTAATTATTGTGACTGTAAAACATGGACAGTAATAAAAAAACAATCGAGCGGTAAAAATGATGGAATGAGCGGTTCGATAAATGAATGAGCGGTAAAAATGATGGAATGAGCGGTTCGATAACGACTTAACAGAAGGCCTACTTGACAGTGGCGTGCACAAGATTTTGACACTGGTAATGCAGCGATATCGGTTCAGTAGTTTTGGTGTGAAAGCAAAACAGACAGACAAAACGGACAAAAAGAGATATTTTCGCATAAATTATAATAATAGTGTGGATATAAATTAAAAACTATGTTTTCTAAACTATTAGTATAATTACGTTCTGTTATGAAGAAATAAAAAAAACGCCATCTGTTGTCACGCGTTGGAACTACAATGAGAGTTTATTTCATCGAAACCCATGTAAATATACCAATTACCATACAACATAATATTGTGCGCTAAGCTAAAATAAATAAAAACGCCATCTATTGTTACGTATTAGAAATACAATGTGAATTTATTTTCATCGATATTTCCATGGAAATTAGATAATATATTTTTGCCTCATCAAAATGTAGCCTATGGCTCTCTCAGGCTCTAGACTAACTGTTTACAAAATTTTATTACAATCGGTTTATTAGTTTTGGCGTGAAACAAAACAAAAACTTTTTCTTTTACAACTTTTTCATTTTTATATCTAGTATATTTTAAGTACTCACCTAATCAGCTTAACTTTTGTCTTTTCACATAATCAAGGTTCCGGTTACTTGAGATCCGATCCATAATCCGATGTAAATAAATGCAAAATTTTGGCCACCACAAATTATCTTATCCAAGTGAGTGATAGTTATGAATGTACGCAATTATTAATGTTAAACTGTTAAGTATTATACAAACTTTCAAATATTAAAATCTAAAATATTCTTAGAAAACTATAAAACCAAAAATAATAATATAATATAGTACTAACAGTGCTCGATCACATGAAAAAAGCAAATGGCCTCCCAAAACACAAAAAATTTCAGCTATGTAAAATGTAAACAAATATTATAAACCTCACAAAACAAAAATGCATATGTACATATTATACGTAATTAGTTAGATTAGCTTCTATTCATTTTACTCGGATTATATCCGATTGCTCACGACTATTCACGAGTAGTTCCGATCGCCGTCGGCATGGATGGCGCGGGCGCCCGCGCCGGCCGCGGCGCCAGTGATGCCATTGAATTTCAACCAGAACTCCCCAACTATTATTTAAATATATTATTTATTACTTGGGGTACTTTCCACTGAGAGATCAAAACGCTGAAAATACTACTTCAGCCGACCGCAATTATTGTTTGCGGCAAAAACGTCACTCATGATGTCATTATTTATATAAAAACAGTAATAAAAACCAAATAAATATACATTTTCGCTTAAAAAATTTCACGCCCATGAATATAATATAATATTTTTACTCCCTAAAATACGCACTATATATTTAATTTTTCCCTACTAAAAGTGGGATATCCCCATAGTTGGCAACACTGCTGGGGTCTGCCGCAGAGCTTGCAGTACTAATCGCATTCGATATTCATGGTTGTGTGCGTTTTCGGCTGTGCACGGACACACTCACACAGCAAGGCAGGCAACACTGAGCCTATCTTGACCTCTCGTGAACCCGTTCGCGCGTGTACCTGATTACATGTTTGCTATTTTATAAATTGAGGCGTTTTAAATGTGTATTATTTATTTTTTTACTATATTTTTTACTATTATTATTAAAAAATTAACGTCATGAGTCATTTAAAAAGTACGAAAGTTAAATTAAAATATCTGTTATCTGTGAATGGCAAGCACTGCCTTTTTTCCTACAAAGACTGCACGCCCATGCTACTTGACCACGGATACGGAAGCGCCCCCCGAAAGGGAGCTCGGGGGGCGCAGCCCCCCGCCAAAACAAAAACAAACACAATCCAGAAAGTCCAAGAGTGGGTTAGGTTAGGTTAGAACTTAGCCACAACACAGAGGGAGCCGAGCGAGCGCAGCGAGCGTGCTGCGGCAGCAGCCGGCGACCGTCTTATACTTTCGCTTTATAACGGTACGGAACCCTTCATGGGTGAGTTCGACTCGCACTTGGCCGATTTTATTATATTTAACCACCTCATTGTTTAAAGAACTGCTTAGAATGAGATTTTTTTACTGACAAATTCCGATTTGTTACTGCCCGTCACGTAACCGTTCATTCATTAATTTTTACCGCTCATTTAATTATTTTTACTGTTCAATAATGTTTTCAATTATCCATTTGATTATTTTTTACTAGTCTTTTTTGTTTATTTTACTGCTTAGTTTTAACTGCTAAAGTAGTTATTGAACATGTCATTTATAATTTTTAACTTACCAAAACAGCAATTTACAACTGCCCCTTTAAATCAGTGCCTTTTTAAAGTGACTGGTGACAATAGGGATGACGACAAGGTCAAAGATTAGCTGATTTATTAAATAAAATAAAGACATAGCGATCAAAAATAGGGATTCCCAAAATTTCAGCTTCATAACTTATGTAATTTTTTTGTTATAAGCCTTCAAAGTTGGATAGTCAAGTCGGTTTTATTATATAAAATTCCTTAATTTTTGTATACCATTCGATAAATTATACAATTTAGAACAATTTTTCTTAGAAAACCACTTTCATAAACGCAATATTCAACATAGCCGTCGAAGTTCGAACAAACTAGCTAGGCGTGACGTCACAGTTGCTAACATTTTGTATGGAGCGTTTTGGGTAGGTTTTTTTCATGTGAGTTTTGAATTGTGATATCTTGGAGAGTTTTTAAGCTATCAGAGTCATTTTTTCACCGATATTTCTAATTTTGAATGGTCCTTCACTTACTAACAAGAAAAAAAAAATTTCGTCATGCCCATTATTGTCAACAGTTTTATTTCCTTTGGAATGTTAGTGTTTCGTAGCTATTGTCACATTTTAGTGTGCGAAAAGGAACCGAATTCAAAACGGTTGAAGTACTGGAGTTACGTTTCCTTAGTTTTTATTATTTGTAGGATGCAGTGAAACTGCGCGACACGGCACTCCAGTGCTGGTGCTGGCAGGTGTAAATTGTATCGCTCCGCTGCAGTGTAAGGAGACCCTATGGCAGTATCTTCGAGCTTGATGTAGCGATGTGATTGCTAAAGCCAGAGACCAGACATAAAGCTTGTGTGCGTATATTTTTGTTCAATTTTGATAGTCGTAGATTAAAGACTTCAACTATAAAATATATTGTAATAAACATCATTTAAATAGGTAAGGACAAGGATAAAGTTTGATGAAGTAATGTGCTTGGCTTAAATAAAATTATTCATAAAAATGGACTTAATTTGTTATTATAAACCCTCTTTATGGTAACGCAATATATATTTATTTTAATAACATTTATAACTATGACTGACTTAAAAACAAATTAGGATAAAAAGCTAACCCCTCAATGGATTCATCTCTGCAAGCTAGGCCCATGCGTTCTGCAGTAAATAATCGCTCCCGAGCCAGAAGTATCGACACATTTTCTATTTGGGAGAGTTTTTCTGGTGTCAAGGAGCCATTTTCCCCGATCTGCAAAATGTAATTTTGATATAGTTTACAAACATTCTGTTGTGGAAAATCTTTATATTTTTAATTATTATTCTCAATATAGTTAGTCCTTACTATATAATATTTTAAATGCATAGTGTTCAATTTATACTAGCGCAGAATCAAAGCGTATCGAAGCGACTTACCAAAATTGAGCATAACAAACTCAACCTTAACTCCAGAGCGTAATGCACACATTACTTCAGAGATTTTAAAAAGATGCACGCATTCTCGCGACTTCGCGCGACCAACGCTGAATGATCGCGCGCAGAATCATAGAAGTAATGTGTGCGTTACACTCTTGAGTTAAAGTTGAATTTGTTATGTTCAGTTTTTGGTAATTCATCGCAAGCGCATCGAAGCGAATTACCAAAAACTGTAATGTTCAGTTTTTGGTAATGCGCTTCGACACTGCGCTAGTATAAATTGACCCTAAGTGTCTATCTCAGTTTCTCTGTTTCTCACGATTAAAAGTCATCGCATATTACACGCCAATCCAACACAGAATGGATTTGAATTCTTAGCTTAGCATTACCTATGTAGGTAGTTAATTCACTAATTTGTAAACAATTATTTGACGACTATAATAGGCTACAGCCTACAACTGGTTGTCCGAGCGCGAGAGATGTGACTTGTGAGTTGACAAAAAAATTCCTCTTGTGTCACTCCTACTACTACTACAAATATAGCTTACATTTCCAAGCCATGCTATGAGTTGAGTGGGAGTGGAGTCGATGTAATATGCGATGATGACCTTAAGGCCGTGTTCACACCAAACTGACTATACGCCGCTGAATGTGAGCGAGCGTTACGCAGTTTATTGTATTTCCATAAATATTCACTTTTTCGTTCACACCTAACGGACAATACGCCTTTACGCTAGGCGTAGGCGCGGTCATTCGATACCGTATATTTTGTATGATTTTCACGTTTACACTGGGGCTCACAGTGAGCCTGCTCACATTCAGCGGCGTAAAGTCAGTTTGGTCTGAACACGGCCTAAAGGTCACAGCACACAAAATATAAATTCGGAAAGGGATTGTAACCTTAACTCTTAAACTGTTTAGTTATTAGTAAATAGTATTATTTGTATGAAACTGACTACTGCTGCGTACATTAAACGCACTAAACGGAATCGTAATATACACATCGCCTCGCCTCAACAGTCAACAGGCTGAGAACGCGCTTACTGCTCGGCGCCGCACAGTGGATCGAATCGAGGATTTCGGGGACATAGGGACCGACTTTTGTTTTTCAAATTTTTGTTTGTGCCAATGGATAGAGCTAATTAATGTTAACAAAAGTTATTTTTTGCAATTTTTTCTCAAGCTTATTATTTAGGTAGAAAAAAACATATTTTTAAATTTCTTGTATGGAAAAACATATATAATCCCAAATTTTTGCCAAGTCCTGATAGATCCCGCGTTCAAACCTTTTTTTTCTTATATTTTGGCTACATTGCTAGTATTACGTACCATAAATGTGTGCTTAAAGTTGCAACTTTGCCAGAAATAGAGGTAAGAAAATTACAAAAGATTTTATTAGTAACTAATGACTTTTCTAGTTCCCAAAACTATTCTAGGAATATTTAATGCAAAATAATTATTATGCTAGTAAAACAATACTTATAATTACTAAAAATTAGAAAAAAAAATCTCGATTTCATGTGAATAGATCGAACATTAACTTGTAACTAATCCGTTTGACAATAGTAAATAATAATCCTTTGTAATGTGTATTTTCTAACAATCGTTCAAAATAAACAGCTTAAGTAATTGCATAAGTGCTTATATTATACCCTCATTAGCCAATATTTTTTTCCAGCCATCAGTTAATTAGGGTGTCATGGAACATAATAATATTATCTTTGTTAATTGTTAGATCTGGAAAATTATAAAAGGACTGTAATAGATATTTCAAAATTAGTTATTGCTTAAACGGACGGTCTTGTGAATAATGGTATTAAGAGACCAACTGAAAAGTTTGTCAGATAATAAAAAACTATTTGATTTTCTACAATCGAAATTAAATGTGACTGAAGAAAATAGTGCTGTGCTTAGAAAGTTCTGTACGCGTTTTTGTTCTAACGTATGTGCCAGATGGGAAAAATGCAGCCGAGTATTAGCTAACTTTATTAAAAAAATGGTGATTGGTTAGAATCGTCAATGAATTGGCCCCAAGAAATCAATTTTGATGTTGTCAATACTGAACCAATAGAACTCGAGGCTTATGATAATACTGAGAATATACCACCAGCACTTTCCACTTCGGACGCTTCCACATCTACCTTTACTCCGAGGAAACCTTTTGAAGATTTAAGTGATCGACAAAAACGGAGACGTTTAGACGAAATAAATAAAAATCTTTCATTTTCTCCGGAAGAAATGTCTGCCATATCAACAAGGAATTTAAAAAACAGTGGAAACGAAGAAATTTCAAAAATAATGAACCATTTACTCAATCACCCAGAAGATTTAAATAAAGTCAAGGCATGCTTAAGCAACGAGAAGGTTAAGAGTGATACGTATTCACCTGATAAGGCACTAGCTTTATTAGTTTCGCTAAAGTTATCAAAGTGGCAATATATAAACTTAAGAGAGTCTGCGAGTGAAAATGGTTCAGAGTTATATCCATCCTATTACAAGTTGCAACAAGCTTAATTGAATTGTTATCCAGATAAAAAGGATATAAGTATTACTGAGGATGGGGCTTCAATTAAACTGCAAGCTTTACTCAACTTGACTGTATCAAGACTTTTGGATGCAATCTCTATGGATTTGGACGCAACAAAAAATTTTGAGCTTGTAAGTAAATGGGGTTTTGACGGAGCTTCCGGCCAAAGTGTGTACAAGTAAAAAGTAAACAAAGAATTTGAAGACTCCAGTATTTTTATGGCCAGTCTAGTGCCAGTTAGGCTTCAACAATCGGATGAAACTATTGTTTGGGAGAACAAAAGACCATCATCCACGTTTTACTGTCGTCCGTTAATGTTCCAATTTACGAAAGAAACCCAGTCCACTGTTATGTCAATTAAAAACAGAATAACAGAAGAAATAAAAGCGCTTCAGCCATCAAGACTGAATCAAATTGAAGTGTCTCACCAGTTACTTTTGACGATGATTGACGAAAAATAACGTCATATTTATCAGATACGTCGACAGCCGTTTGCGATATTTGCAAAGCAAAGCCATCGGAAATGAACAATATTGAACTGCTTGACCAAAAACACAAGAATGAAGAAATTCACCAGTACGGACAATTCATCTTTACACTGCTGGATCAGGTGTATGGAGTGCCTTCTTCACATAGGTAAAAATAATTATTCTTATTTATCATACTTTAGCTAATAATTACTTTTACAGCTACGAGTCATTGATATTTTACAAAATATTCATTTTCATTATTAGTAATGTCCCATTTTTCTTATGCAGCATATCGTATGGATTTTAAAAAATGGAGTGGCAGGGGTGAAAATCAACAAAAAATTAAAAATTAGTTTGTTATTATTTTTAGCAATATTCCGCGAAATAAACTTCCACCTTTAAGTAAATGAGTGAGCGTACGCATAGGCATGCGTACAGCACCTCCCTCCTCCCACACTGCCTATGCGTACACTCGCATGCAAGAACTTGCAAACACCACCACCACACAAGCAATAATGTTGGCAAATCTGTGCAAGGCCCCTCACCACCATGCAGGTTGAAAACCTCGACGCGCGTTTCGCTCCAACACCGGAGCATCCTCAGGATGTGGACTCTACGAACAACGTCCGTCAAGTGCCGCCACCGGCCAAAACACCGCCTTTTATACCCTATCGAGCCCCACTACTACCCCCACTACCCTCACCAGTACCCCCGAACATATTAATAAGCGGTGACGTCGTCAAGCAAGTTTGGTCATTCAACAATGCAAATCTGTTATTTTTCTTTTCTTTTATGATCTCTAATTTTTCCAACACGCTCAGCCGAAAGCCTTTATCGCATTTATGTAAAACTTTATAAGAATGGCCATCGGGCACGGTATGATTACTATCTAAAAGATGTTTAGCAAAATGTGACTTATCAGGATGACCATTCCTATAAGCCGCGATATATTCTTTATACCGAGTCTCAAAGCTGCGTCCAGTTTGACCCACATATATACTATCGCATTCAGGACAATCGATCTTATAGACACCGGGCTGATATTTTTCATCAATCCGGTCTTTGTTATGACATAATTGATGTTTTAAAGTATTATTTGTCCTGAATGCGACATGCATATCGTTGTTTTTCATTATTTTGGATAAGCGTGCAGATACCTCTCCCATGTAGGTCAAACTGGACTTATATCTAACTACCTCCTTATCAATAGGACCTGCGTACAAAAACTTAACCAGTTCTTTCGTTTTTATTTTTCAAAATATTACTAATAATTTTTGGACTATATCCGTTGGATATCGCAATTTGGAAAATGATATTAAGCTCATTTTGATAATTATCTTTACTAAGAGGGATCGATAATAATCTATGAATGTAACTATGAAAGGCCGCGAGTTTGTGTTGCCAAGGATGACATGACGATGCATGAATAGTAGTATTAGTATATGTCGGCTTGCGAAAGATTCCAAAACTGTGTTTATTATTAACTCTAGTAATAGATAAATCGAGAAAATTTAGGGTGTTATTATCTTCACATTCTAATTTGAATTTAATTTTAATATGTTTTTTATTTAGTTCTGTGTACCCGTCCAACAAAGAAAACAATCATCTACGTATCTAAAGTAATATAAAATACTTTTATTAACGACGATATTTCTTTGTTCAAAATTATATAAAATTATAATAATAATTATAACAAAAATCTTAAATTAGCAATTAATAACAATCAATATTTCTTTCAAGCTGAATCATCAAAGAAAAAACTCATCCCAATGAATCCTCGCGCACCATCACTGTACGGCTTGCCAAAGATTCACAAAACTGATATTCCCATGCGTCCAGTTGTCTCATACATAGTTGCACCAGCATACGAGCTGGCAAAGTCACTTAATTTCATAATAAAAGAAAAGCTCTCATTTCGGCCACCTTATGCCATAAAAAATAGTCTACAATTTGTCAACAAAATTAAAGATGTGACTTTGCCACCTCGTTGCAAATTAGTTTCACTTGATGTCGATAGTTTATTCACTAATGTTCCACGTAAGGAAACATTGGGTATTTTAAGGAATGCATTAGAAAAACGTTTACCTCCTGGTGAAAGTAATGAATTGCTTACTCTTACTAAAACCTGCATGGAACAAAACTACTTTCGATTTAACGGCGAATTCTTTGTTCAAGACGACGGTCTATGGGTTCACCTTTAAGTCCTTTGATGGCCGAAATATTTATGGACGATTTTGAACAAAGAAATATTGTCGTTAATAAAAGTATTTTATATTACTTTAGATACGTAGATGATTGTTTTCTTTGTTGGACGGGTACACAGAGACAACTGGACGTATTTGTTAAAGAACTAAATAAAAAACATATTAAAATTAAATTCAAATTAGAATGTGAAGATAATAACACCCTAAATTTTCTCGATTTATCTATTACTAGAGTTAATAATAAACACAGTTTTGGAATCTTTCGCAAGCCGACATATACTAATACTACTATTCATGCATCGTCATGTCATCCTTGGCAACACAAACTCGCGGCCTTTCATAGTTACATTCATAGATTATTATCGATCCCTCTTAGTAAAGATAATTATCAAAATGAGCTTAATATCATTTTCCAAAAACGGATATAGTCCAAAAATTATTAGTAATATTTTGAAAAATAAAAACAAGAAAGAACTGGTTAAGTTTTTGTACGCAGGTCCTATTGATAAGGAGGTAGTTAGATATAAGTCCAGTTTGACCTACATGGGAGAGGTATCTGCACGCTTATCCAAAATAATGAAAAACAACGATATGCATGTCGCATTCAGGACAAATAATACTTTAAAACATCATTTATGTCATAACAAAGACCGGATTGATGAAAAATATCAGTCCGGTGTCTATAAGATCGATTGTCCTGAATGCGATAGTGTATATGTGGGTCAAACTGGACGCAGCTTTGAGACTCGGTATAAAGAACATATCGCGGCTTATAGGAATGGTCATCGTGATAAGTCACATTTTGCTAAACATCTTTTAGATAGTAATCATACCGTGCCCGATGGCCATTCCTATAAAGTTTTACATAAATGCGATAAAGGCTTTTGGCTGAGCGTGTTGGAACAATTAGAGATCATAAAAGAAAAGAAAAATAACAGATTTGCATTGTTGAATGACCAAACTTGCTTGACTACGTCACCGCTTATTAATATGTTCGGGGGTACTGGTGAGGGTAGTGGGGGTAGTAGCGGGGCTCGATAGGGTATAAAAGGCGGTGTTTTGGCCGGTGGCGGCACTTGACGGACGTTGTTCGTAGAGTCCACATCCTGTGGATGCTCCGGTGTTGGAGCGAAACGCGCGTCGAGGTTTTCAACCTGCATGGTGGTGAGGGGCCTTGCACGGATTTGCCAACATTATTGCTTGTGTGGTGGTGGTGTTTGCAAGTTCTTGCATGCGAGTGTACGCATAGGCAGTGTGGGAGGAGGGAGGTGCTGTACGCATGCCTATGCGTACACTCACTCATTTACTTAAAGGTGGAAGTTTATTTCGCGGAATATTGCTAAAAATAATAACAAACTAAATTTTTTGCTATGGATTTCCGCAAAGTAACGCCTGATTCCATTAACAAAAAATTAAGTTAAGAAAGTCCGAAATACAGCGAGCGTTTAGAGAAGATTGCGGCTTACTAATAGACCAGGTGAAACAAGGAGAGGGAACCACTAATGATGGCAATACTGCCCGAAGATTTTTCAGGGATGCAGACACTGCAGCCCGTATTACTGGTATAAGCAAAGAATTGATAGAAAGGTTACGTGTAATACTCCAGACTATAGCATCTGGAGAGTGCGTCAACCTTTCTAAATTCTCTTTATTCTGTAGAGAGACTGCAGAACTCTACATAAATTTATATCCCTGGTATTATATGCCTTCTAGTTTGCACAAATTGCTAATACATGGCACTGATATTATTCAGCATTTTGATACTATACCTATCGGCAATCTGTCAGAAGAAGCAGCAGAAGCTCGTAACAAAGATTTTCGCAAATTCAGAGAGAGCTATTCCAGAAAATTAAGTAGAAAAGCCACAAATGAGGATATTTTACATAATCTTTTGACATCGTCAGATCCAAAGATCACAAGTCTTAGAACAAGACTATCAAAGCTCAACAAAATAGCTCTCTCTTCACGTTCTAAAGAGCTTCTGTTGAATTTGCCGACTGACTCTGAGATAGAGTTTATTGACGTTAACAAATTACAGGATAACGATTCTGATAGTGAGTAAGCTTTTTAAAGAGTTTTTTAAAAATCTTACTCACGTTAAAGGTTATGTACATATTTAGAAAAAAAATTATAGTAAGTATAGTAATTTTTATGTGCTCACTACTTTTTATTTTTCAATTTTATTATTAATAGGGAATATGTACGTGATGCTTAAATGGATAAAATATTATTATTTGTAATCTTTATTGTAAAAAAACCATACTGATGCTATTTTTAAATGTTTTCTTCGATACTTAATAATAAAATTTAAGTATTAAATATTGGATTTTTTTTAATTCCTTCGCAAATTTTTAAAACACAATGCTATTAGCAAAACAATACAAGATTTTATTATTTTCTAGACCTAACAAAGATAATATATTCCATGCCACACTAATGACTATATTAATGATTGGCTAATAAGGGTATACAGGGTGTAACAAAAACAAGTGACAATACTTTAAGGTGTGTACGTGTTCCCTGTAGAGAGTTCACTATGAAAGTAACAGCGCTGAAAGATAAAAAAAAATACACTTTTGTATGGGCAAGGGCCCGAGCGTCACGAGTCTCCCCATACAAAAGTAAAAAAAAAATTCGTCTTTCAGCGCTGCTACTTTCACAGTGAACTCTCTACAGGGAACACGTACACACCTTAAAGTATTATCACTTGTTTTTGTTACACCCTGCATAGCATAAGCACTTATGCAATTACTTAAGCTCTTTATTTTGAATGCTGTTCGGTTCATTGTCATTAAGCGATTGTTAGATAATACACATTAAAAAGGATTATTTACTATTATCAAACGCTAATGTGTTAACGCTAAACGCTAATGCGCTAACCAATGTTACAAGTTAATATTCGATCTTATATATTGACGTGGAATCGAGTTTCTTTAAAGAAAAATATTTTAAGTAATTATAAGCATTATTTTACTAGAATAATTATTTTTATGCATGAAAGGTTCCTACAATAGTTTTAGAAACTAGAAAAGTCAATAGTTACTAATTTTTTTTTGTAATTTTCTTACCTCTATTTCTGGCAAAGTTGCAACTTTAAGCACATATTTATGGTACATAATACTAGCAATGTAGCCAAAATATAAGAAAAAAAAGGTTTGAACGCGGGATCTATCAGGACTTGGCAAAAATTTGGGATGATATATGTTTTTCCATACAAGAAATTTAAAAATATGTTTTTTTCTACCTAAATAATAAGCCTAAGAAAAAATTGCAAAGAATAGCTTTTGATCACATTAATTAGCTCTATCCATTGGCACAAAGAAAAATTTGAAAAACAAAAGTCGGTCTCTATGTCCCCGAAATCTTCGATTCGATCCACTGTGCGCCGCCGCGATTATAGATGGTCGTCCTGCCCAAGTATCTTACCGTACCGGAGTCTTTTCTTTCACTTGCCCGTGTCTGCTTAAGAGGCCGGGTACCCTTGGAATTTCTCATACAAACGTAATTCCAAAATCATTTTCTCATACGAAAATATTTAACATGTTTGAGTTATTTTTCAGTTTAAGATAGTAATTACCTAGGTTCCTACACAAAAATTTACTTCAAAATATTTAAACAAAAAAAAAAAATTTTTTTAAATTTTTTTTTAGTAAATTTACTACTAAATATTTAAACACTGAAAAATAGAGTAAAACACTAAAACATATATAAATAAATAGTAAATTTACTACAAAATATTTAAACTCAAAAACTCTCTACTCAAAAAAAATTAAAAAAAAAAAAAATTTTTTTGTTTAAATATTTTGAAGTAAATTTTTGTGTAGGAACCTAGGTAATTACTATCTTAAACTGAAAAATAACTCAAACATGTTAAATATTTTCGTATGAGAAAATGATTTTGGAATTACGTTTGTATGAGAAATTCATGAAGCCCCGCTTGGGGCTTCATGAATTTCTCATACAAACGTATGAGAAATTCATGGCCGCTTGGCCACATCCGGCCGCGATAACAATGAAAAAGCTATTGTGTCTCGTTTTGCCACGACTGATGGGAGTCTAGTTGATGGCGAGGCGAAACGGTGATGAGCCCCTTCCGAGTTGAGAGCCTAAACTGATTCTAAACTGATTTTGAGGAGAATAGGGGGACATAAGAAAGTTTTATCAGACTTAAATAATATACAATTCTTTACAAAGTCAAGCATATTTGATATTATGGTTCGAATAAACATACCTGTGCACTAGTTGTTTTTGCAACTTCCTCATCCCTCTGACTGTTTAATTGTAAGACACAAGCACCACTTGGAAACTTACGAAGACTCATCGGCGCCCCTACATTTGGAAGAAGTCTGAAAAAAATAAGTTTTTTAATAGTAAATATAACACCACACCCACACAGTATGTAGTAAATACTTTGATTGTTACTAATTTACGTTGTGATACAATCATAATTCGGTCCAGGCTGAGCCGCATTCACGCACACGATACAACTTGGGCGAGAGACCAAACATGACCTTACTCATTACTGTATAGGGCAGAGGTTCCCAAGCTGTGCGCCGCGGCGCGGCGCGGCGCCCTGGTGCGCCGTGGAAACGCAAAAGGGGCGCCGCGCCGTGAGTCGATCCTTCATTATTATCCGAAACCACAAATATAATAAAATAAAATTATAATAATATGAATTATACAAAGCACGCAGATGATTTTAAATATTTGTTTATTATTATTTACCTGCCTAACCTAACCATAATAATCATTAAATGTGTTTATCTTTTTGTAATAGCTAGGTAAAGAGGGTGCCGCGGCCGTGACAAAATATTGAACGTGTAACTGTGCTGCAGGCTGAAAAAGTTTGGGAACCCCTTCACAAAAAATGCGAAGAATTTATTTTCTGAGTGACTAATAAGAAACATACTTGCAAGCATTGAGTAAATCTTCAGGTGATATGAGCTCCAAGCCTCTACCTCTGTTTACTCGGCACCAAACATCAGCCAAAGACATTATTCCACCACAATCCTGAAATGTAATAAAAGTCTGGAGAGGGTACTACATTTCTTTAGAAAAAGAAAGTTTACCTGTATGGTATACAGTACATTAAAATCAATCTAATACTTTCACCAGAGACCATTCAATGCAAGGGGAAAATAAAATATTTTGTCATATTTACTCAAAATTATTGAAAATGTGGATAACATATTAGGAATGATACAAATTATCATTCCTAATAATTATTATTAGTTATCTACTGATTTGGATTTGATTTTAAGATTTTGGTTTAATATTTGGTTTAATTTTGGTAAATAGTTTAGTAAATATTTTTATTACTATGAGGAATAAGTGTATATTACCATTAAGACTGCCACCATCATGTCCGATATTTGCTGTGACAGACCCATGTAATATTCAGAATCTGATCTGTATGCATCTCTTGTAACAGGGTCATCAATTCCCAAAGACATTAAATAAGATTTAAATCTAACAGTATCATCTTCAGAAATATCTCCCTGCTTTTCCTGTAAGAAATAAAGATATTTATGATTAAGTTAAAATCAATAAATACAATAAGTAAAAGACTAGAATTTTATGAGATTAGAATAATTGATCTTTCAAGTAGTCAGATTTTTACTTGTTAATCCTTCGATCGCCAATTCTTGGAAATCTTACGGGGATTGATAGGTTAAACCAATTTAACACCTCCATTATGAGTATCGCAGAAACAATAGATTTTCAATTGTTACTTGGGGATTGATGGGTTAAAATAGGTATCACACATTATACAATAAAGATAATTAAAAATAACAAGTAAAAATATATATTTATACCCTTATTTTCGATGATATTGTTTTTGAAATAGTGACCATCTCCTTTGCTTTTTCCATTAGCTTTTTTAAATCTTGAAATGCAATAGTTATACTTGCATCTGTAGCCTTATGTTGCTCTTCTATGCTCCTTTCAATACCTACTATACCTGATCTTATTTTAGTGTTAATTGGTGTTGATGATTTAGGAGTATTGGGAGAGCCTAAAACACTATTTTGGGGTGATGGTATGGCTGTACTTTCCCAAGCCTTAATTGTTATGGCATCAGTTAATGCTTTATAAAAAGTTTGATCCACACCGTCTTTGAAAGAAAATTTTATAAAATGATAGGTACTTCCTACGACTGGGCCTGGCCTTTTACCTAAAATATAATTTTTCATATATTTGCCAAGGAGTTACTATTATAGGTGATCTTATTTTAATAAATTTCACACTTGTATATTACTTTAGTAATAAATTACCCACCAGGAAGTGCAGGCCCTAGGTGTAGTATGATTCTCTTTGGACCGCCGAGACCAAAAACTCCACCACTTTCCTCTTCTATACAGAATATATAGTACAAATGAAGGGACAAGCAAACAAGACCTTTTGGTATGTCACCTGGTTTACCCCAAAGAATCCTGTGAGTGGTCAGTACCACTTCGCCATCAGTAAATTGTGTCTAGAAAAAATAATTATATTTCACCAGACATTATAAGTTTGTTAAACTAAGCTTACATACCACTGCACGCAGATGTTAATTAGGTACATTTAGATTACCTTTTCATCTCCATCGTAAATTTTAACACTTTTATCCCTTTTTAGATAATTTTCTCCCTCAAACAGTCTTGCTTCCATGTATTCAAATCTGTCCATTGTAAAATTAAAATGATTTTATAATATCCAGAAAATTTAAATAACACTTGTTAAACATACATGCATAAATTAAATAAATACGTAATGTTATTTTATTTTTTATTATATATAAAATAAATATAAACTGATTTTTTTAATTTTTGTACTTTTTGTTTTTAATTTTGACATTGACAATTGTTGACAATGAAATCACACCACATGGGCTATGTTCCTAAACGTACTGCGACCACTGCACAGTGCTATCACTGTAGAAAAAATCGTTCCGTAATGGAGTTGCAGTACACTGCCGCAGTACCCTAGTGAAATATATGACGTCATCAATCGTCGCCATATTGTACTGTGACTTGTGAGCACTGGCGTTTTCGAGGTAAGGCACTCGCAGTACTTTGATCACGTGATCAGTCAACTGTCAAAAGTCAACTGTCAAGTGTCAAAACAACTCGAGTGTCTAACGTTTTAAAACAATACCTACAGTTTAATCCCAAAGTTATAAATTTCTGTAATTAATTTGGATTAATAATAATAAAACACTGGAAGAATTGCAAAAATTAACCTTATTACACTGTGTTGAAAATGTTCAATACGAGCTGTCAAAAATGCGGCTGATAGTATGCTGGATTGCGTTCCGTTTTAAATAGTAACCAGTATACCAACAGTATACTAACTATAAAGGAACGGCTTCGCAGTATACTAAAATGACGTCACACTCTGCAGTGGTCGCAGTACATTTCGGAACATAGCCCTAATGACATGACACATCAAACTTCAAAGTAAAATGACGTTAAATTTTTCTGTTTTTTTTTGACATGGTGACACAGATCACAGAACCTGAGCTGCTAGCCTGCTACACTACTTAAGTACTTACACAGCTTACTAGACTAGTATAAGTAGTAGCATACTGCAGCTATGAGCTAGTGAGCAATCTATAGCTGCACAATCAGCTGCTAGTGCCTAGTAGTAGTTGATTGTGCTGCAGCCTCCACTCTCCAGTAAGAAACCAAAAATATTTCGATTTTCGATCGCAAATTATCGGACGCGTCTAATACTTCTTATCGTCCGTCCGTAATTTACATAGTTGCTCTTGCTGTGTACCAAATGTGTATAATGCCAATAAAAAAAATAGCTGTCAATGTCAGATGTCATACAATAAAATTGAACTTTCAATCCACTCTGACATTGGCAACTCACTGAGTCGGCCATTTGCAAAGAAGAAGAAGAAGAAAAACGAAAATGACATGAAAATGACGAAATGATTTGGAAAGGCTCGTGAGCTGATTGCTGAGTTAAAAGGAAAGGTTAACCTGCAATTATTTTACATTCACTATTATAGTACGTTAAAGCTGTTATTTCGGTTTGAAACAGTATTCAGTGTAGTTCCATTGTATGTTTAGTTTTTCTTGAGATAAGTGTAATTCATAAATTTAGAAAAGTTAGTAATGGCAGAGGGTCAAGAAGCTCTATTGGCAAAAATCAAGGAACAGGGTGACATTGTAAGAAGTCTAAAAGCTGCAAAAGAGTCCCAAGAAAAGGTAAGATTAATTTTGCTTAGCGGTACTCAATTCGTGAATCCTGATAGGATAATAATTTGTAATGTCTGTGGACAGCTTATAATAATGAAACCTTTTGTAGAATAAATGTCAACATAGACCTCAGGATCTCCAAGGACTTAACGAATATTTGTCCAAGTATAGTTATATAGGAGGCTATGAGCCTAGTAAGTCTGATGTACAAATTTTAAGAGAAATCAAAGATTGTGATTTAAAACCAAAATATGTTTATTTAAAAAGATGGTGGTACCATATGCGGAGTTTCAGTGATTCTGAGATATCCTCTTTACCTGATTCATCAAATAGTTCAACAAACTTGATAGATAACTGTGGTATTAAAATTAAAGACATCGATTTACAGGTTGGTCCTTATGGTTACATGTCTATGTAGCTTTGTAGCTAGACATCTTTCGGTTGCTGTGGTTTTAATGAGTTTTTTAAAATTTGAACTCCTCATATGGTTACTTTGTTACCACTAAAATAATTTTTGTGCTATGTCATTGTAATAAATTCTAATAAATTCTTTTATTCTATTTCCGGGCAAAAATTCTCAACAGTGGTGACAAGTAATCATATCGGAGGTAGAAATATAAAATTGAAGCATGCTGCACAAAGCTTTCACATTCCGTTGGTTGCGAGAGATTAGTTCTTTGAGGAGTTGCACAAAAAGTATTGGTACAACATCACAGGTACTTCTCGATCATAAGCAATAGTTTGGCTGTGGTCGGTATCATGTTCAATGTGGTTTGATGTTTACAGATACAACAGGAAATATCCAAGTTGTTGGCTCTGAAGGCACAATTAGGAGCAGAAAATGCCGTGCCACAAAAATTCACCCTCAAAACAGCAAAAGGAACAAGGGACTATAACCCGCAACAGATGACAATAAGAAACAATGTGTTAGATAAAATTATTACAGTTTTTAAAAGACACGGAGCTGAGTGCATAGATACTCCAGTCTTTGAGTTGAAGGTAAGATTATTTTTTGCTCTTTTGCTTTTGAGGTACTAAATATTTGTTTTCTAATTATTGCTCTTACTGTCAAATAATATTAACAAAATGAGAAGTCTCTTAATCCCTTGATCATGGATTCGTGGAAATCTATTGTTATCTTGGTCGAATTTGACCGCTTGGGAGTTGAAACATTATTAAGTGATAACAAATTGCAAGTCAATTACAAATTATCTTGGTTCATTTAAAGTTTGTTGCAGATATAGACAATGCGATTAAATGTTGCATGTATTTATAATATCTAAATGTTTATTTTTAGGATGTTCTAACTGGAAAATATGGTGAAGACTCTAAGTTAATATATGATTTGAAAGACCAGGGTGGAGAAATTTTGTCACTAAGATATGATTTAACAGTTCCCTTGGCAAGGTATCTGGCTATGAATAAAATTAATACCCTCAAAAGGTATCACATTGCAAAGGTTTATAGAAGAGATAATCCTGCCATGACAAGAGGAAGATATAGAGAATTTTATCAATGTGTGAGTACTGAGTATATACATATACCTTTATTTGTTTATATAACACACACTCATTAGAAATATGTGCCTTTAACTAACACAATAAACTTGTGGTATTAATGTCGGTTCATTAAAAGAATGCCACTAAAGGTATATTGTCATTGCACCTGCCAAATCCTGTATGTGTTTTTACTTTTTAGTCAAATTTTCAGGGGTAAACAATAAACTATTTTATTTAATGATGATGACTTATCAATAAATTAAAAGCTTATGTGAACTAAGACCTTTAATTTATTGATGAATCCATCAATCATTCAGTAAAATAGTTGATTGTCTACCCCTGAAAATTTGACTAAAAACACATACAGGATTTAGCAGGGACAACAACAATATGTTGTATTATAATTCGTTGGAAAACTGGCATTGATATTTAAAGTTTTAATTACTGATTGTATGTTGCTACTTAGTTATTATTATTATAAACTAACATACTTGTATTCTTCTTTATATTTTATTCTCTTAAATATATAATTTTGTTTGGAAAACCTTTTTCTTGAAATGCTGCATTTCAATAGGCAGATCATATACTATTTTTATAGTTTTGAGCAAAAAACAATGTCGCTTTATTAATTAATTATACATTGTTCAGCTATGCACACTGCACAGTGATGCAGTGTGCATAGTTGAACAATGTGCAGAATAGCACTGTGAACTGTGTAGTGTCAGCCTATAAGTATGTATAGTATTATATATAATATAGTATATTCTATAAGATTAATGCCTGAAGCAATCTAACCTCAATCAATCACTCCAATCAGTCAGGTATTGCAGAATTTAATGAGTAGGTTAACAGATTTCACCTCACATCACATAATTCATACATACATAATTAAATAGTAAATTAAATCGTAATAATATATTATATTACCCACATAAATAACTGAAATTTCTAGAATAATGTTTTTTTTAAATACATAATATATCAACATCTATATTCCATACTTAATAAATTTATCAACAAAAATTATAATTTCAAGATATGTTTGCAGCTTTTTTTGGTTAAACATCACATAAAACTAAGCTATATTGCTTTAACTTATTGGCAAAAACTATTTTACAAGACGCTTAGTGCTTACCTAGTGTTCATTGTCTGTGACCTATAGCAAATCTAATGGCCTTGTTTACTTTTTGTAGCACCTATTTTTCTTATAGTTATTGCCCTATTATTTTTTATCTCGCAACGCGTGAAAGTAAATAACCGGAACCGTACTGTACGGTGGTTTGGTCCCGTACAGAGTAAAAGACAAGTTAGGTTAAATAGGTTTATTGAATCCTTATCTTATACTAAAATGGTTTAATGGTTAAATGGTAAAGAGAGCACGCGAACCGATTGGCGGCTTGACGTGAACTGGTTACTTACTTACTGCGGCGCAGCGACCCAAATTGAGTCTTGGCCTCTGACACAAGCACACGCCACTTCTTCCGATCCTGTGCGACATCTTGCCATGATTCGGCTCGTACCGCCTTCAGGTCCTTTTCTACCTCATCCCTCCAGCGGTATCTGGGACGGCCTACCGGTCGTTTGCCAGTCACTTGCCCCACATACGCTTTTTTTGCCGCTCGGTCATCATTCATTCTTTCTATGTGACCGAGCCAGCGGATTCGGTGAGATTTGTATTCCCCGATAATATTGGGCGTTGCCACAAGGTCTTCAATCTCAAGGTTTTTCCGTGGCCTCCAACTGCCGTCTTCATCTCTCGTCGGTCCGAGGATCTTGCGCAGTATTTTTCTTTCAGCTACTAACAGCTTTGTTTCCTCCTTTTGAGTTAGAGTCCAAGTTTCACTGCCGTATAAGAGTATAGGTCGAATTACAGTTTTATATATTCGTATCTTCGTATCTCTACTCAGAATCTTGGACACTAAAATTCTATGGAGTGCCGCACTATACCGAAGAGCACTTTGGATTCGGATGTCGATCTCATCTACTCTTGAATTTGTGTCGGTTATAATGCAACCTAGGTACTTAAACTTAGCTGTTCCTGTGTATGAGATGTTATCTACTGCAAGATCTTCAGGCGGTCGTCGTTTATCTTTGTATCTCCACATGTGCAAGTATTCAGTTTTGCCATGATTGATTTCAAGTCCGACTTTATTGGTTCCATCTCAAGGGTCCTTGCCATATCCACGACGTCAGACTTTTTCTCACTCATGAGAGCCAGATCATCTGCATAGCCTATTACTTGATGTTTTCCATTAAGCTGGACGCCCCTGTCAAGGTCTGTTACCTTCCTTATTATGTTCTAACGCTAGGTTAAATAACATTGGTGAGAGAGCATCCCCCTGTTTTAGTCCAGTCTCTATGTTAAATAAGCTCGTATAGGACCTGTCTACCCGTACCACCGCATTACTCTTACTCGTAGCTGTCTTGATCAAGTTAATAAGTTTCTCAGGGATTTGGAAATTCCTTAATATCGTGTATAGGGAAGCACGATCTATACTATCATATGCTTTAGCAAAGTCTACAAATAGCACATTGATGTTCTGTGCATATTCCCATTTTTTCGCCTAAATCCGCATTGATAGTCCCCTAACAGATTCTCAGCATATGGCTCTAATCGCTTTAGGAGCACGTACGAAAGGATCTTGTATGCTGTTGGCAATAGTGCAATTCCTCGGTAATTTGCACATTTCTTCCTCGAACCTTTCTTAAGTATGGGACATATAATGGCGGTGTTCCATTTAGTAGGTAGAACTTCATTATTCCAGATTTTACTTAACAGGTCATATATCCTTAACTGTAACATCTCACCACCACATTTCCAGATCTCAGAGGGGATGTTGTCAATACCTGGTGACTTGTTATTTTTTAGTTTGGAGATTGCTTGCTTCACTTCTTCAAATTGCAGTGGTGGTATATCTGACAAATTAAGGGCATTACTCTCCTGTATATGTTGGTCCGGGACAGCACAATTTAAAAGCCGCTTGAAATAATCTCTCCATGTATCTCGAATTTCTTTCTCTGCAGCTATTAAATTTCCACTTTCATCTTCCAGTAAATTTGTTGTTGCTTGATATCCCTTTTTAACTGACTTAACTTCCTTATAAAATTTCCTAGACTCGTTGGCCTTTATAAGGTTTTCCATATTCTGTACCATATTTTCCATGTGTTGTCTTTTAGCGAATCTTATCATTCTTTTTGTTTCCTTTCTTTTCTCCAAATTAATTGTTTTAAAATTTTCGTCCTGCTCAGCTAAAATTTTTAGTTCTCTTTTATCCTCTATCACAGCTTTACATTCTTCCGTTAGCCACTTAGTCCTTCCCTTATTTTTCTTTTTTCCTAATACACTTATTCCAATTTCTTTTACTGTATTTTCTATTGCATTCCACGTCTCATCTACGCTCTCTTCGTTATCTAGTTCTTTAAATCTATTATTTAATTGCAGTTGAAACTCGTTTCTGATTTTATCTACTTTGAGATTTTCTACATTAATGTCATCCTGATTTTTCTGTTTTTTATTTATTACTATTTTAATTTTTGCTTTTAATTACAAATTAAAAGCAAAAATTAAAATGTGACGTGAACTGGTTAAATAAAGCAAATTATAATAACGCGTGGCGGCATATACGCTGACAATGCGAAACGTGATGTACTGTCGACAAACTGTTGACCGTACACACTACACGTACATTTTAGGGCGACAAAATGTCGCATCCTTCCTCGTCAAAAGCTGTGCCAAAGTTCATTAAAATTGGTCTTTATTTTCGAAGCTTGTGGAAACAAACGAACCATCTTTTCTATTTCTTAAATATAAGTACAAAGAATTGTATTCTTGTACCTTACATATAGTATAATACACGATTTCATTAAGGTATTGTAAGACACGTAATTGGTAACCGAACGGCGTGCAAAAACTGTAACAGTAGGTGTGGTCTGACTTTGACCTACTTAGAGATGCATTCACTACAAATTAGATACGTCGAGATAGAAAAGTACACAGTATATTTTATTACTAGATCTTGTCTGCATCACCCTTCTCGCAAAATTCAGTTACTGCGCGGGAACCGTACATTTGTCTGTGATTAAAAACTATCGTGTGTAGAGGACATACAATAGTTTTTAATCTCTTCTAGGCGCAGCGCAGTCGACAGACTATCCGTGACGCACTTTTTAGTCTGTGGGAAATAGAACCTATGCAATTATATGCAGTAACGCACACGACGCGCAAAAAGTCCGCACGTAATTGCATAGGTTCTATTTCCACAGACAAAAAGTGCGTCACGGATAGTCTGTCCGGTAAATTTTTGTAGCCAGATATATACTTTCTCTTTATATAACATAACATTATATACTTTCTCATATATAACTCATAACGTGGAGAAAAGACAACACGATTCACTCAAATAAGGTTTTCAATTAATTTAAATAGGTATTCTTCAAAATTGTTACCTCTTTCGCACAGCAGGAAAAATATTTTTATTATGTTTTAATTTGTGAGAGTAAACTCATGTCGGAGGCGGATCCATCAATTTCGAACTTTATACCAACGCGAATAAGGTCGAAAACTGAATCCGGATAACTCCTCGATGACTTCGACCGTATTTTCTAACCCAAAAACTACTATTTCAGGATTTTGACATAGCTGGCCAGTACGACCCCATGGTGCCGGACTCGGAGTGCCTCAAGGTGGTCACTGAGATTCTGGACGTCATCGATATCGGCAACTACGTGCTAAAGGTTTCGGTTTCTTTCTATTTTATAGACAACTAGCTGTTGCCCGCGACTCCGTCCGCGTGGACTTCAGCTTATAGCGCGCGGTAGTTCCCGTCATAGAGTAACTTATATTATAGTAGGTAGTTTCTGTTGAACCATGTAGATTGTAGGCTACATTACTGCAAATTGCAAAATTTGCACGACAGAGGTGCTTCCGCGGTACGCTTGCTTCAAACTTCAATGTTTATACTTTACAGACAGACAGACACATCACACATAAAACGTCCCTATTTTTGCGTAGGGGGTTAAAAACTGGGGAGTGGGGTTGAAGTCGAACATCAATGATCAACTTTTCTTAATACTTCAAAAAAAAACGTAAAAGAAGTTTTCATCCTTACGACCTCTTATAGTAACACGTTTGAGCAAGCGATAGCGCGATGTAGGAGACGGCACGGCGCCATCTATTATGAATTTTTGGAACTAACTTAATTTGAACAAATTTACGCATTTTCGGCCCCTTACAACCCTTTTTTCCAGTTAAAAAGTAGCCTATGTCCTTTCTCAGGCTTAAGGATAGTGCACAAAATTTAATTACAATCGGTTCGGTAGTTTTGGCGTGAAAGCGAGACAGACAGACAGACAGACAGATAGATAGACAGACAGACAGACAGAGATACTTTCGCATTTATAATATTAGTATAGATTTGGGTGACGAAAGAGACGGCAATAGTGTTCAGCGAACGTAGGTAATGAAGCCGGTCCCGCTATTTTATGCGATAATTGTGAATGATGTTGCATTTATGCGATATCGCAGACACGTAATCGATAACATAACAAGCGCTTTTTCTTTAGAATAAGAAAGCTAAGGGCCCTTCCACACGACGTATTTTTTGCGCACTGACGACGCACGTTTTTGATGCACTCGTCTTCTGCGCGTTTTCATCGCGTTTTTTCAGATATAAAGTTTAAAACGTGGCTTCCTTGCGTTTGCTGAGCGTTCTAATTCAGTTTGAATCGATACAAACGAGCGTAAAAAACGTCGTGTGGAAGGGCCCTAATACTCACACGATTACCTGTAATTTTAAGATAGTAACCAGTAGAAAAAATATGGGTAATGCATTTTATTCTCATGATTCGTCGTTTCGAATGCAGGGTGTCTAATGCTGGGTTTCACCGGAGCTGAGCTAAGCTGCGTTGCGAGGAATGTGTTTTTGAGAACCAAACGCTTCATTTGCCTGACCAGGGTTAAGGCGACGCCTTGATAATTTGGCTGTAGCGCTACTAAAGCTAAGCTAACTAAAGCTAAGAAATTGAAGTTCATTGTCAGTATTCATCATGTCTTTGTTTTTGAATTGCCCATAGCATAACACGATTGGACAACTTTTATAGCACAGAATAATCAATCGAAAAGACCTCTGTAAAAAAAGGGATTCCTATTTTTCCAACAGAGGAGAGTGATTTAAGGTTCCAAAATTTGTACATACATAAATTGGTTCAAGCATGCACTTTATTTTGTGCATAGCTTATATGAAATGTATTTATGGTTTTTAAATTATGCGACAAAAACCGTTTTGTCGCTTACGCCCTTTCCATTTTTTGCTGTTCCATTGCTTGTTTTCTATGAGAGGCCGGGTCGGCCTCTCATAGAAAACAAGCAATCTAAAACATATCCAACACGGTTTCTTACTTTAACGCTGCGTCACCTTAACTCAACGATTCTATTGGCTCTTGTAAAACACATTCCCAGCAACGCAGCTTAGCTCAGCTCCGGTGGAAACGTAGCTTAATGCTCGAGGCTGATCCTCGAAGCGAGAGTCGAGGAATGAGAATAGCGTAGTATAATTGTATTGTCTGCAGGTTAACCACCGGCGGCTGCTGGACGGCATGTTCGAGGCGTGCGGTGTGCCCGACGACAAGTTCCGCTCCACGTGCTCCACTGTCGACAAACTAGACAAGGTATATTAATAGAATCAGGCGTTACTTTGCGGAAATCCATAGATTAAAAAAAAATATACAAGGTATGCCAAATCCGACTTTAGGGTCGGCCATAAACAAACCGCATTTTGCAGTCGAAACTAACTGCAAAACGTTCGCCGCACGGTGATCTGCAGTTTTCATTCTAAATTCATATCCGCAACACACGGACCGCTCCAGCAGTTCTTGAGCGGTCGGTGCAAACAACGCGACCGCTCTAGAGCAGTCGGACCCGACTGCAACTTATGGTCCGTCTATGGCCGGTCTAACAAAGAACTAACGGCCGCACTTGGAGACGAATATTAGGCTTCGTCCACATTTGTATCATTTGCGCGATCAGATCTCCGATTAGATCTCCGTCGCGTATCATGATACCCCCCGATCGCTATTAACCGCGTATCTGATACGTGTCGTATCAAATACGCGCATGATCGGCAGAATGATCTAATAGGCGTCCACACTATGATACGCATACTTAATACGACGCGATGATCGCGACGGAGATCTGATCGCGCAAATGATACAAATGTGGACGCACCTTTAATCGCTTAGCTGTAAGAGTTTGACAGATAATATTATGTGGGGCTAATTTCAAAATCTTTATTTAATTACGGTTAAGTAATTAATATTCGTCTCTGAGTGCGGCAGCCGGCAGTTAATGTCTTAATCCTTCGATCGGGGATTCTTGGAAATGCTATTGTATTCTATTGTTGTCGCGGTCATCGGTGTCCTTATGGGACTTGATGGGTTAATCGATTGCTTATCTCGACACGCGGGAGTGGGGCCAGTTAAGTTCGAACTTATAGGGCGGCCGTGCTCGTATAATATGTAGTACTAGCTGTTGCCCGCGACTCCGTCCGCGTGGACTTCAACTTATAGCGCGCGGTAGTACCCGTCATAAAGTAACTTATATTATATAGTAGGTAGTTCCCGTTGAACCATGTAAGCTACATTACTGCAAATTGCAAAATTTGCACGACAGAGGTGCTTCCACGGTACGCTTACTTTAAACTTCAATATTTACAGACCGACAGTCACAAAACATATTTCTTACATATTTTTGCGTAGGGGGTTTAAAAACTGGGGAGTGGGGTCGAAGTTGAACATCAACTCTTCTTAATACTTTAAAAAAAAACGTAAAAGGATTGTTCATCCTTACCACCTCTTATAGAAACACGTTTGGGTAAGCGATAGTGCGATGTAGGAGACGCACGGCGCCATCTATTGTGAATTTTTGAAATGAACTTTATTTGAACAAATTTACGCATTTTTCACCCCCTTACAACCCCCTTTTCCAGTAAAAAAGTAGCCTATGTCCTTTCTCAGGCTTTAGACTTTCTGTGTACAAAATTTCATTACAATCGGTTCAGTAGTTTTGGCATGAAAGCGAGACAGACAGACAGACAGACAGAGATACTTTTGCATTTATAATATTAGTATAGATTAGTGTCTAAACACATTGCCGAATTTCGGCGGCCGAAGTTCGACATGATTACGCCTGCAATGTATTTTAAATTACCGAAGACACTCAACGCCGAAATTCCGTCGCGTTATATTGTATGCGTTTGACATTGCTGACGTAATCACGCCGAACTTCCGCCGCGGAAATTCGGTATAGTGTGTTTAGACACAGAAAGATTTAATTTTAGCAATTACACCTGTGGTCGACCCGTGGATTTTTTGGGACTAAAGTTCTACAGACTATCCGTTGTCAAAATTATTATAATTTCCGGCTTTCATATCCATTTATGTAAATATGTTGTCACAAGGCTTAGAGATCAACTACGAGAACATGGCGCGCCCCTCCAAATGACTGTTTCAATGTGTGTAGTCACATCCTTATGAAAGAGTTTGTATGTAGTAAGTATTCAACCAATCACAGTACACGTAATATTTCACTTAATGTCACTTATTACCAAGATTCGTTGGTCAACTAATCATAACTGGCCGACCGCGCAAGACAACGCACTTCAAACGTTTTGAATTTTGGAGGGGCGCGCCATGGTATCGTACTTGATCTCTAACTGCCCGGTAAATAGTTTATTTTATGTCGGCCTACAAAGACGTTGGACAAAGTGGTTATGTAATTCGGCACTATCTAAAGTTTCTAAAAGTCGAGCATTGATCAACAGTTGAACTCTAAAAGGTAAATTGTGCAACCTTTTTGCACAGACTGTCTATATCCCGAGGCTGCAAGGTTACTACTTAAAGATAAGTGAACCGATCAAAATACGAAGGTAAAATGGATCACAAAATGTAATATGAATAATAGAAAGAGTATAATATTATAGAATCATATAAATTAATTATATTATTTGTGATTTCGGTTTTATTTTAATTTTATTGTAGACTTTAGTAAATTAAACAAAGGAACGGAAATAAAATTCTAATTCAAACTAGTAATAAAATAAAGCTTTTGAACCTTACCACAGAATACAAATATTAGTATAACAAGCAACCTTTCTAATTAAAAGTTAAAATAGAGACAAAAAGCACTTCATTTTTTACGCAATTATAATTATTACAACGTATAATTAATTGACCGTTCAATTATATTTATTTATTTTTATTATGTTTCTAACGGCGAACTAGACCTTGTCTACATGATTAAGGCGCATTATACAAATATAATATTGTGTTTATATAACACAAAACAGGTATTCGCGTTTCGCCTAACGAATGCACGATTTGTTTACCAAGGCTGTGTAATGGTTCATGGCCTAGTTTGCGAATAGGAAGTACTCCGAACACGTTCTAACGGGAAATGCCAGCTGTCGGCGCGATTTTCATATTTTATGTAACACAATAGATAACCCGGTGAACTTTGTATCACATCGGAAAATAAAATCGTCGTTTTTAGTTTTTTACTCGCAATTTTACCATATTTTCTCGCCGTATAAACTTTCCCGGGACTTCCACGAATGTTTGAAGACTAAAATAAGCCAAATCGGTTAAGCTGTTTTCGAGTTTTAGCGAGACTAACAACGTTGAAAATTCATTTATACAGAAAGATAATCTCTTCGTATAGCGGTTTCCGTGATGGAACAATTGAAATCAGGCTAGCTGCGCAGCAGTGGTTTTATAGTGTGTAACCACATTACACAAGAGCTCTCACTCTCTTTATTTCGAAACGGATGACCGGCGCGACTTGGGTTTAGCCAAACCTAGTACCCACCTGACCATGGCGATTGGAAAAATAGGCTTAAAATGTAGATCTGCAGGGCGATTCACGATTTCCGGTCAATGCCTAGCGACGCGAGCGTTTATTGGATGTCACGCGCTGAAGTTTTCGAATTTCGCCAATATCGTCTAAAGTTGTGTCTTATACATTCCTATAAAAAGTAGGAGGTGTGTTCTAATATATTTATTACACATTCCAGGCAACATGGGACGAAGTGAAGATGGAAATGATTAACGAGAAAGGAGTGACACCCGAAGCGGCGGACAGAATCGGCGAGTACGTTAGACTCAACGGCGGTATTGAGTTGGCTGAGAAGTTGATGAAAGACGAAAAACTAGCCAAGTCGAAGAGCGCTATCGAAGGCCTAGAGGGAATTATGCTGCTGCTCAAATACTGCGAGATACTAGGAATCAAAGACAAGATCCTGTTCGACTTGAGCTTGGCGCGTGGACTGGATTACTACACCGGTGTTATATACGAGGCCGTGTTGACGCGTGAGTGTTGAGTTTAAATCCATCAGCGACCCTAGCATGGCCACAGTAGAAATGCGAAAGTATGGAAACTCTGTGGAGATAAACTGTCGTTCCGATCTTTACCGCAGCTAGCCGCGAACGACAAAAATTCAAATAAAATGCCACTTTATGACATAGACTATAGTCTATGCCACTTTATGACATATACTATATCTATATACTATGTCTATGTCATAAAGTAGGATTTTATTTTGAATTTTTTGGAGTTTAGTCTATGTCATAAAGTGGCTTTTTTTGTCGGTCGCGGCTAGCCGCGGTAAAGATCGGAACGGTACCTACCTTCAGTTTTAATATCCATAGTTTTTCTATACTTTCACATTTCTACTGTGGCCATGCTAGGGTTGCAGGATGACCGAGCTTTTGAGAAAAGATAAAAGACATACAGATAGACAAACTTTAAAATATATAATATTCAAAAAAATCTTTGCATTTGACAATCATTTTATAAAAGCCACGACCTCTTTGTTTGAAACAGGATATGAATAAATGTATCTTATAAAAATTACATCATGTGCAGGTTTTTAACCGTATGTGCACTTTTGTATTTCAGAGCCAATAAAAATCGGCAAGGAGGAGCAGACGGTGGGGTCGATCGCGGGCGGCGGCCGCTACGACAACCTCGTCGGCATGTTCGACTCCAAACACAAACAGGTCAGTGGAATAAATTACTATAGTCCGCGCGGAACTAGTCGGCCGCGCCTTAGGTATGTGAGCGGTGGGACGGAGGCGGGGGCGCTTGATTTTGACAGTTCTGGCTAGTTTAGACAAAACGCACAAGATATTGCAATAGCAAGATAAGTCCGCCGATAAAATGACAATTTGGAAATAATATTTAAAGTGCATAGGTTTTTAAAAAACGGAAAGCCGATGTCAATGATTTAGAATATAAAACTGATCAATTGTCTTTAATTTATTCTTTTCAATAATTAAATAATATTATTGTTCACGATGTCGCGAGATTGGTCGTCACTGTCTAATCTCATGTGCATTGCGAGCAGCAAGCAACCCGCCCCCTCACCTCTGCCCCTACCTAAGGCGCGGCCAACTAGTTCCGCGCAGACTATAGATGACCCGGTGGACGGCCGGCAGGCGGTGAACTTCTTATCACGTAACTCTTTAATTTTCTCACCTTTAAAACCTTCCCTCGATCACGAATGTTTCGAGACTAAATCCAAATCGGCTCAGCCGTTCTCGAGTGTTTCGTATTGAAACTGGATTTAGTTTTTCTAAAACTTTGATCCTATTTTGAGGATACTGAATAAAATGCAAATTAGATGAATTTTTGTATGTTAGTTTTGTAACAAATGCGATCAACATTACAATGCAAAAGAAAATGGACGAAACAAAGATATTTTCTGCTACCGCCTACAATTAGCAAAAATAAAAATAATTGCAACGCCTGTAAAAATTACATAGCAAAATATGAATTTAAGAAATAGTAAACTAAATTGACATTAAAATAATTATGCGCTGCAACATCGAGTTTTAGCGAGACTAACAAAAATGAGATTCATTTTATTTATATAGATAGACTATATAAATGAGATTCATTTTATTTATATAGATAGACTATATAAATGAGATTCATTTTATTTATATAGATAGACTATATAAATGAGATTCATTTTATTTATATAGATAGACTATATAAATCTCTAACAAAAGTAAGTGATAATACTTAAGTCTGTGTAGGTGTACCTTGTCCTTATGTGGAGTTAAATTTTGAATAAGCGAAATCGGTTTAGCTGCTCTCGAGATTTGCGCTCGGCGACATGTTTTTGTTACGGATTTTTTCACGGAGCACTTTCTTACTATCGACGTTTTGGCTGCTTTTCAAATGCTGTGATTACGGGTGGACTGGAAACCCAAGAAATCATTGTTTTTGTTAGTTTTATAAATGGTCGCTTTTTTTACGCAATTTATGTACTTACACACAAATTGTTTTTTGTTTAATATTGAATGAGGCCTTGTTCTAAATGATCTGAAGAACATAACTGGATTCATATACTCAATACGCATTTTTTGTGGGTTAGGAAATAAATGCTTGATAGGGTCCAAATATGTTAGCCATTGATTGGTCCTTGAGTAATATAAAATAAGAAACGATTGCAGGTGCCGTGTGTGGGCGTGAGTATCGGCGTGGAGCGCATATTCTCCGTGTTAGAGGCGAAGCTGGCGGCCGGCGACATCAGCGTGCGGACGAGCGACGTCGACGTGTACGTCGCCACCGCACAGAAGAACTTCCTGGAGGAGAGGTTGCGCGTCTGCGCTGAACTGTGGAACGCCGGTATCAAGGTGTGTGGTTTGAGATATCAGTGTTAACCACAGACATAGATCAAGATAGATGCCGCATGTGTATGTACTTCGCGTGCCATATCGCGTTCCCAAACGATGAGCAATGCTCGTCTTTCGAAAGTCTGTTCTTTAGTCTGCTATCGGAATCGAACGTAAATCGGAATTTTAAAAATGCCTAAATGCCCAAAAGGGCCGTATTGAGCTGTAGAAATTCAAATAGAAACGTTGGCCTTGATAATGGACACGTTTCTTATCATCGGTACGTCAGTGGTAGGAAAAAAGTGACACGCTCGTTTTCATACAAATGGAGCGACATGCCGTATCTATCTTGATCTATGTCTGTGGTGTTAACAGTATTGAACTCAAACGGTCCAGTGGCTTAGAGCGTGGCTCTTTACAATATTAGAACGATACTTAAGTATCTAGCTTAATATGTGTGGTGTATCAACTAGGCCAGCCATTCCCAAAGTGGGCGATAACGCCCCCTTGTGGGCGCTGAAGGTCTAAAGGGTGTGGGATCCAGGAAATAAAATAGGGGCGTTGTGTAGAGGCTTGGAGGGTTGATTTGTAATTTCATTTCATCTGGATGCATATTAAAATGTAAGAATAGCGCTAAAACATAATTTGTTCTCAAAGTGGGCAGTAGACAAAATAAGATTGGGAACCCCTGAACTAAGTGAACGATTAACAAACGAGACTGGGCAGTGGGCACTTAAGGTAACTTAAGGTAACATAGCATGCATGATGTGAGGAATATTCTTCCCGTAGATTTATTTGCAAGTTATCGAGGATCAAGAGACATTATACAACACAAATATGTCACATATATTTTACCTAATAGTAGCCAATTATTGGAACGAAGTTCCTTATCGCGCGTTGCGAAAGGAGGCTAGACGGAAAAAGTTGTAACGACACATTTTTATTGGTTCCTGCGCTGTAGGGGCAGGGGGCGTTGATAGTATTCCTTGGCGTCAACTAGATGGCATTTTTGAGAATAAACAGCGACATCTACCGGAAGTTTAAATAAATTTTATTACAATTCCACAAAAGTGTCGTTGTTAGTATTCCTAGGCGTCAACTAGATAACGCTTTTTTTATAACTTCGTTCCATCCGGGTGTCCCTTGACAACTCTCAAGTTTTTACTATTTTTTCAACAATAGACTTTGTTTTGCAGACTGAGCATTCCTACAAGAAGAATCCAAAGATGTTGAATCAGCTGCAGCACTGCGAGGACAACCGTATCCCTCTAGCCGTGGTGCTCGGGGAGTCTGAATTGAAGAGAGGTCTGGTAAAAATCCGCAACATCGTCACTAGACAAGAGGATGAGGTACCGAGGGAAAGCCTTGTGGGAGAATTACAAACGAGACTCGCGTCTATGAATATCAAACAAATAAACGGCCCTACCAAGTAATGTACCATCGAGGAAATTGATTCCTATGCAGTTGAGAGACCAACGTCATTTGGTCGAATCATATTAAATCAATGTTAATTGTGATCTGTCGGCTGAGTTTGACGTAACGCGACCAAACTACGTAGGTCCCCCATCTGCATAGGAATCAACTTCTCTGATAGTACCATCTAGGAAATTGATTCCTAGGCAGTTGACTAACGTCATTTAGTCAAATCATGTCAAATCAATGTTAATAGGGATGATGACAAGGTCAAAGATTAGCGAATTTTGTTAATAAAATAAAGAAATCACGATAAAAAATAAGTGTTCCCAAATTTTCAGCTTGATAGCATTTGTATTTTTTTTGTTATGCGCTTTCAAAGTTGGATAATTAAGTCGATTTTTTTTTCAATTAAATTTCTTATTATTTGTATACCATTCGATAACTTATGCAATTAAAAGCAACTTTTGTTATGTAACCACTTTCATAAACGCAGTATTTAATAAACCTACCGAACAAAGTTCTCTCCCGATGCGTACAAACTACGAAAGAGTGACGTCATTCTTTCGTAGCACTTTGTATGGAGCGTTTCGGGCAGGTCTATTTTATGAGATGTTTGAATTGTCATATATTGGTGAATTTTTAAGCTATCAGAGTCATTCTTTCAGCGATGTTTCTATTTTTTAAGGGTCTTTCAATTACCAATAAGAAAAAAAAAATAGTCATCATGCCTATTGTATTTTGTCGGCTGGGTTTGACGTAACGTAACCAAACCACGTAGGTCCTCCATCAGCTTAGGAATCAACTTTCTGATAGTAAGATATTAACCCATCAGTCGTGGCAAAACGAGACACAATAGCTTTTTCATTGTTATCGCGGCCGGATGTGGCCGCTTGTGGCTTCATGAATTAATTTGGTGTCAATGCGGTGTCTCAAATTTTCGGTAAACATAAAATTTTTATGTAAATACTTTGTTGATATTTTGTTTACGCATTGGTTTGAATTGTTGTCGTTTGTAACATATTTCTGGAGATGTGAGATGTGGTTTTCAAATTATTCGTTATAAAAATATCGAAGGCTTTGCAGCGTTTTTCCAAACAAATAATTGTATAAATGTTGAAGTCTTAATGAATGGGATAGTTACAAAATAATAGTGATACTAGAAAACAAAGGTCTGAAATTATTTGTTATTAAATATACGGTACTTACATTACATTTTCAAAACTCTTTTTTATCTGAAAACATCACAGTAACATTACAGAGTATTTTCGATCATATTTTGTAAATTGTTCTCTTGTAACTGTATGATTAGCATGTCCACTTTAGAAATGATTTCTTCCTGCTGCAAAATAGATAAAGCAATATGTCGGCAAAGGAAATCTGTCAGTATATCTTTTTATTCTTTCTTATTTCTACTGGGGTCACACCAAGCCGGAAAAGCATTTATTATGCCGGAATTATTGAATATGAAAATATTGCATTTCTAATAGCTTATTAGAAAACAATTTATTTATTTTTACTAACTCGTCGTTGGAGGTTAGTTACAAAGAATTATGATTCATTATTATGTTTTAGCTAATAAATAAATTTTTTTATTGGTAAAAGTTCAAGTTGACAAAATTGATTAAGTACTTAAGTCCCAAAAAATTTTCAAGCGTCGCGGTCTATAAGTCTTGGAATATTAAGAGTCTGTTTATAGCAATTTTTTCTATTGTGATGAAACTGCCTAGCTGTTGTTTTTTACGGCTAATTTAATGTCATCTTTTTTGTAACAGTAACATGCTTAAAGCAATAATTTAATAACTATTTCAAATAGTAATTTATTTTAGTAGGATACTTTTTTAAACGTCTGTAATTCTGTACCTTTTTAACCGACTTCCAAGAAGGAGGAGGTTATTAACCGACTTCCAAAAAACGAGGAGGTTATATTAGTCCTATGTCATATTCATTGTAGGACGAGAGGAGTATATTAGTTGTCTCATTCTAATTTCTGATTGACCGCTGAATGTAACATAGGCCTAAGTTTTCTTTTTGGTATGTACTACATAGGTAATAATAATAATAATTTGTATATTGTGTGCGTTTTTTTAAATAAATATTATTGTAAAATAATGTTGAATTTTACTTCATGCACGTTATAATGACCTGAGCGTTAAAATGTAATAAATAAAATATATCAATAAAAATAAAATAAGCTAAACATATCAGCTTGGATATTAGCTTATTTAAAAACAAGTAGCATTAGAGAGCAAAGCAGTTGTATTTGAGTTCGAACTTCGGTGCAATCGGTGCTGCCTACTGGCGACAGATGTCCAAAACTTGTACTAATGATCATGATGATATATTTTATTTGTCATGAACTGCTTTTCTGCAATTTTCCTATACAAAAGTAACAATCGCACCTTCTAGAGCTAGACTCTAGATTCTAGGTGCACCATTGTGAGCTAGGCGGCACTTTTATAATTTAATACAAGAAAGTATAAAATATTATAGCTGTAAAGCTAAAACTAGAAGGGACATTGGTTCATTATCTTATTCATTTAACATCTTACACTAAGCGACGCGAGCGCAAAATAAAACAAAAACAGTGAAATGATGAGAGTTACGACAGTGTTAGTATAACGTTTCAAGCACATACGGATTTTGTGTCAGAACAACTTGATATTATAACACTAGTAATAAGACAGTTGACTACGCGACAAAATCCGTAAGTGTTTGAAACTTAGGACGATATTTGTGCAAAAACCAATCATAAACTTAATTTTTTTCAAATTTAAACTAGGTGAGCCCATAACAGGTCGAATATAGAACCTTGGAATTTGGGAAAACTCGTAACCTCAGTTATAGTGCTCCATTCATGGTCTGGCCTCTGTACTGTAATGGTGTTATGTCACGGACGCAGCGCCCTCGGAGCAGCGCATTGTCTGCCCGCGGTTCCTGCGATTGTGCCCTAACGCACCGCGAAGTCGACCCTACCCGTCGCCGATATAAAACTATTTATAACGACGATCGCCGACTCATTAGCTTTCCGATCTTTCCGAGTCTGCGTCTCCCCCGAACACCGTTTAAACTGTAATGAGATGAACGTGCGATCGAGGAGATTCTACCGAATAGTTTTTTGCATATTCCTCCTGAGCCCGAGCGTGTACTCGTCCGTGTTGAAAGATGCTCTGGAGGAGCACCTTAAGGATATCGAGCACAACGAGGAGAACGAGACTTTTAAGCTGCAGAAGGAGAAGGGTGAGAAGGACCATCACGTCGAGAGCCGCCTCGACGACACCCACACTCACCAAAACACCAAAAGCAACGACGACGTCAAATACCTAAAGAAGGACGTTGAGAGCAAAGTCACCGCCGACAAGGGCGCGCACGGCGGGTACGCCACCAAGCAGGACAAGGCCGAGGACAGCCAGTCCACCGGCTTCAAGCGCGGCCACAAGAAGGGCCACCACAAGCAGGGCTTCCAGAACTCCTACCACAAGGACGAGTCGTCCAACAAGAGCACGTTCTTCGACGACTTCAACGACGAGGGAGACCAGGCGGGGTACAACAGCAAGCTCAACAACCACGACAACCACTACGGCCGGAACTACCAGGTAGCTATGGGAATAATTGATATTTTTGTTAATTTATTGTGATAATCATTAATATAATAATATGTATTAGCGTGTTACGAGCTATCGCTATTCGCTAAAATTGATTGCTGTGTTTTGTGAAGAGCTAATGTATTTCCATTACTTGGAGTCGCCTTTTAATTATGAATTATAAACAATATTATATTTCGAGATAGCAACTTGTGGTCTGCTCTATAATTTTCCATCGAATAAATTAGCAGTAGCAAAATATAGCGTTAGCACGACAGCCAGTGTTAGCGACATAGCGATGCGCGCCGCGGTGCCAACTAGCGCGGTCACGTATTTTTGAAGTGAAAACTTCTTTAGCAGCGTTGAGCACTTTTGTGGGATGGGTAAAAACTGTGAAACTCGCGTCAGAGTCTCGTGCTGATCGAAAAACCGTAAGACGGTTGGAGAGTAGTGTTGTAACATCGAAATCGATTAATCGAACAATCGATTGTTTTTTTTCAATTGTCGATATTTTTTAATCGATTGTAAGGGTTTCGATTACTAAAAAAAATCGATTTTTTAAAAATCGATTTTCATAAAAAATGGGTTAAAAATTTAATCGATTGTAAATACTTGGGTTTCGATTAATTAAAAAAATCGATTTTTTAAAAATCGATTTTTATAAAAAATGGGTTAAAAAAAATTGTAAGGGTTTCGATTAATTAAAAAAATCGATTTTTTAAAAATCGATTTTCATAAAAAATGGGTTAAAAGAAATAATGCACAACGTTAATAATCAAGTTTTCACTTCTGCCGGCACTCCCGGAGTGCAACCTGTCTTTTTTTTCATAAACGCAGACGATTGCTGTTCAAAGCAATCATCGCTTTGTTTAACAAATACGATTATTTAATTATTGCTAATGGGCAATTAGAAATTAATTATTTTTGCGAATGCTAATCGTATCAACACCACTCACAGGGGTCGCACAACAACGGGCAGGAGTACCTGCGCGACAACTACCACGGCGGCGGCCACAATCGCTACCGCGACAACGGCGTCAAACGCGTCGCGCACAAGGACTACGGCCGCAAGCACTACCTCGACAACTCCGAGCTGCACGACCGGTACCGGGCCGGCCGCGACTACCGCGACCGGGGCAACGTGCGCGAGCGACACGAGTACAGCGAGCCGCACGTGCACCGGGACCCGGGGTGGGACTGGCAGCAGTGGGACGAGCGCCGGGGCTGGGACCGCCCGCAGTGGGACCGCCGCGGCTGGGACTACGGCGGGCCGGGCCACTACGACCACGGCGTCCGCCACGACTGGTACGGGCACGGGCCCGACCACGGCTACGGGTACCGCTACGGCGAGTCGCGCGACACGCCTGTCGCGGAGGTGCCACGGGACGCGCCGGTCGTTGCGCACCGGAAGCAGACCATCACCATATACGAGGACCCGCGGTACTCGGGCCCGGAGGGGGGGCTGCGGCAGGACGGGGACCACCTGCAGCTGGACATCCAGCCGAGCGGCCGCCGGTACGCCAGCTACGATGACACGTACTACAGCGCCCCCGCGCGCACCGCCCAGGCTAGCCAGATTAATAAGTTAGTCTACAACTACAAGCGCCAGTAAATAGCTAAGTTTTAGGCCGCGGAGCGGAGCGGAGAGGAGCTTAGCGGTGCCGAATTGACCAATCACCATGCTCGAAATCTTCGCTGTCATTCCGCTGGAACAGCACGATTGGTCAATTCGGGCACCGCTAAGCTCCTCTCCGCCCCGCTCCGCGTCAGTGGAAACGCACCCTATGTGTACGCGATACCTAAGACGAAGGCTACGAAGTTAGTCCATAGTACAAAAATGATTAGAAGTAAGCTACGTTTTACGTTAGGAGGATTTTACTGTAGAAAAATACCCGCCAAGTTAATGATATTTGTAATAAATTAGATATTAAAATGCAATTTTATTATTTGCAATTTAACATAATACAGGTAGATAACAAAAATAGGCATTGAGTTGGCCAGTTAGAGTGTAGACAAGTAACAACAGCTCTACAATCATCTTTTAGAGCGACCGCAACCTTCAAATTATATCATTGCTATAGCGACTTATGAGAGCTCGCACATTTTTGCAACTAAATTCGATTCCTTTCCGGCTACCTACAATTTAAAAGTTGTTCATATAAATTGCGATATTACGTAAGTAATTTAGTTTAAATATCGGTCGGCCAACTTGAAATTGTATATCTGCGGTGACCCTTAATGGTAAGTACCTAGATGAAAATTTTATTTTTACCCTTTACTACAATTTCGATGTGACGCATGCGAGAATATCCGAACTCAATATCACTGAATATTGAATATCCCGAAACGTAGCGAGGCGTGCAACTCAAATAAAATTAGCTTTGAGACTTGGTATGCGAAGGTGCCGGTCAGTCGACATTTCAATATGGCGCGCCTGTCACGGGCGGACGGCACCGAAGCGTGACGGATGCGTGCAAATCGGGGTCTCTTGCAGGGAATTTACTGGAATCGATATTCCATAGACACGACTGACCTAAATGCTTTGTAATACAGTTAGGCTAAGCTAATTACAGCGCACCTGAATTCCGTGATTGCACATTCAGCACGGTGAGATATGTTGCTATGCTCATCCGCAATCTCCATTCTATGGGCGGTGCATGATGACTGTAGAAAGTTGAGAACATTGAGGTCGTTTGTGAAACAGGATAGAGAATTAAAACGCATTTTATATACAAGTTGTAACAAAACTAAGTGATAATACTTTTAGGCTCCCGCACAAAACTGCGAACTTGCATCGCATCGCAAATATCTGCGACAAAACTCATAATAATAATCGGCCAAGTGCGAGTCGGACTCGCGCACTAAGGGTTCCGTACCATTATAGAGCAAAATTAGCCCAAAAATTGTGTTTTTTGTATGGGAGCCCCCCTTAATTTTTTATTTTATTTTAATATTATTGTTAAATATTAAAGTGCACATAAAACTCAGGACCTTGAGTAAAATTCAAGTACCTACCTGTTGCCATTATTGATATAGAGCCAAAAAGGCCAAAAAAATCACGTTTGTTGTATGGGAGCCCCCCTTAAATATTAATTTTATTTTGTTTTTAGTATTTGTTGTTATAGCGGCAACAGATATACACAATCTGTGAAAATTTCAACTTTCTAGCTATTACCGTTCTTGAGTTACAGCCTGGAGACAGACAGACAGACGGACAGACAGACGGACAGACATCGAAGTCTCAGTAATAGGGTCCCGTTTTTACCCTTTGGGTACGGAACCCTAAAAATGACATTAAACCGTATACGATGCGAATTCGTGAGAATCCGCAGTCATGTGTGGGAGCCCTTAAGGTGTGTATGTGTCCCTTTTGATTGAGCAAATTTTTGTGACTTGTCACTTGTATGGGCAAGCGTCCCAGCGTTATGAATTTTCCATACAAAAGTGAAAAAAAAAAAATTACTCTCTCTTAAAAGAACTCTATATATCTATATCAAGGGGACCCATACACACCCTAATGTATTATCATTTATCACTTAGTTTTGTTACACTCGGTATAATTTGGCCAGCGCACATAAAATGCATACTTAGACGTAAGAAACTTACCTAGCTCACTATAGTAAAAATCTACTTTTGATACCTTTTTTGGAAAGTTAATTAATGAACTAAAAAAACTTAATTTTTTTACGGGACGTGTCATTAAGAGCAAAGTATTTAGTGTCCCCAAAAAATACAATTTTGGGGACACTGAGAAATTCTTTAGCGTCCAATTATTGCGTTTGATAATGAAAGCCATGGTTTCTCTTTATTACCCTATCCCTTTAATTAAGGAACCTCGTTATTTAGCCACTACCACTCATAGATATTTTTCAGTACTTTTATTTGTAATTTAAATTTCCCAACCCTTCGCCGCGGCCCCGCTTGAGGGGGACAAACTAATTTAAACGTTAAGCTGCCGTTGTAGTCCTTTATAATATGTATGCGATACACTTAACGACAAACGAGTGTATAATAAATTACTTTGCTTTTTCATTTATTTATAAATATTGTTCCAAATGACTCGATACAGCATGGCGTAGCAATAAAGATTTGGGAATTATTGACGTACGTAAACGACGGACGTAAAGTATGATTTTAAATTTTAAGCACTCGACAAGGAGTCATTTTTGCCTTTCAATGGGGAAAAAGGTTCACAAGAATTTATCTGGAAAAAATAAATTTAGTAACATCTTATGATTTTTTACGCGTGCGCAAGCGATGTAAATAAATTAAATAACAAATAAATTAATTAAAGAACAAATCAAAAACAATGCGGCACAAAACACTGTGAGTGCGTTCTGTGTAGGCCGGAACACAAATAATAATTATTGATGAATCTGCGGGTAGTTGAACCACGAGTTGGACGTCCATCACCTCAGTCCACCCATGACCACGGCCAATGGAAAGCAACCGAAAACACAGAAATAAGAAAAGTGCGCCGCGACAAAATCCGTAAGTCATTAAACATTATGTTAGTAACATCTTATTTTATGTTAACATAATATGAAACGATATCATTATATTTATGCAACCATCTTTCTAGTAAGTATCTCACTTTAGCGCTCACTTAAGTTTACTTAATTCAGTGAGTACCTACACTAAAATAAAAATAAAAAAACGTAATTCATAAAGTCGGTCTCATGTAATAACTGGCGTGGAATAATATACTTAACAGCATAATTAGTGAGGAAATACAACAGTCGTCGACGAATTTGTATTAGCTGCCAATCTGCAATGTTAAAACCTCAAATATTCATACTTTTAAGGCCCGCCCATACTGCCTGCGTAAACCGACACCGCTTAAAGTCCGCGAAGGATACTGAGAAGCCGTAGAAAAATCAAGAAAAATATTGATCGAAACTTTAGTTCAAGCTTGAAATCAGTTGAAACTTTACGAGAATCGGGAACCGTAACGCTCAATCAAGCGAGACGGATAAGAATTTACAGCCGCAACCATTTTTTTTTATTAAATAAGGGGGCAAACGAGCAAACGGGTCACCTGATGGTAAGCAACTACCGTCGCCCATGGACACTCGCAACATCAGAAGAGCTGCAGGTGCGTTGCCGGCCTTTTAAGAGGGAATACGCTCTTTTCTTTTGAAGGTTTGCAGGTCGTATAGGTCCGGAAATACTGCTGGTGACAGTTCGTTCCAGAGTTTTACAGTGCGCGGCAGAAAGTTACGCGAAAAACGCACTGTGGAAGACTGCCACTCATCAAGGTGATGAGGATGGTATGTTTTTCGCGTGGGACGATGGCGAAAAGTTTCAGGTGGTATGATTCCGAACATTCCTCAGAGCACTCCCCGTGATACAACCGATAGAGGATGCAGAGTGAAGCTACATCTCGGCGTAATTCCAAGGGGTCCAAGCTGTTTGAAACACTACTTATTTACGTGTGTGAAAAGTTCGTGTCGCGTTTTCCGCAGGAAATGTGGCGCAGGCTTAGAGCTCACGCCGCCGCGGGTCACTTGATATTTTGGATTTACGTTTTTTAACTAAACATGAATTTTAATTTATGGAAAACTTTCACAAAGCTTATTCGGATTTCAGTAGCAGTTAATCTGAATCTAGTGTCGATTGTTGTGAATAAATTCTCTTTTATATGCGAAAAATTTAAAACAGATACTTTGATATTGTACTCTGTTAAAATGCAAAGGAATTGGGTCTTTGTAATTTTGATTTAGGAGTATTTTAGTACTTGATAGACGTTTTATGCGACTTTGTGCCGCAAAAAAATACACATTGCGTCGTTTCCATTGTTGTGGCTACATTTTACGTTTATAAACAGTAGAATATTATGTTCTGTTAAATCGATCAGAATATCCTCATGATATTCTGATAGATTTTTTATATATTTATGCGTCTTTAACAAGTATTTATAACTATTTACTATGAACTATACTAGTAACGTTACGTACCGAAATTTTAATTTCCGTTTTTCCATATGACCACATTTTCCCATTTTCCCGCCAACCCGAAAAATAGATAAGGTAATAAGCGATTTTTATTGGAGTTGCTAACGACTTGTCTCCGTACTAAAGCCATTCCAAAACGACATCCTTACAACACGCCAATAATCGTTAACGTCGATTGGAAAACAAAACTGTGATTATAGGATATTATCATACGCATTCTGTCTCTTTCTAACACCGAGAAGAATATATTTTTGTTCCGCTCAATTCGCAAGGGGAGAGTGAGCCACACTGTGATTACTTTAACGAAGTTTCGATGGGTAGACGAGTATGGGATAGATAACTGCATTGACCATTATAAATTAAGATCTGGGAGGGACATGAGATAAAGCTATATGGATATTAGGATTTTAAACGTACGCATAAAAGCATACTCTCCAGTTGAAATTTAATATGTGTTTTTTGTTGTAAAATTTAATGCCATGTTAGAAATTAGAATTAGAAATATTAGAAAATTTTGCAATACCTACCCTGTCTTTTAGTACAGGCCATAATTAAATGCACTTGAAGTAAAAAAAAAGACGGGTTGCACTCCAGGAGTGCCGGCATAAGTGAAAACTTGATTATTAACGTTGTGCATTATTTTTTTTAACCCATTTTTAATGAAAATCGATTTTTAAAAAATCGATTTTTTTAATTAATCGAAACCCTTACAATCGATTAAATTTTTAACCCATTTTTTATGACAATCGATTTAAAAAAAAATCGATTTTTTTAATTAATCGAAACCCTTACAATTTTTTTAACCCATTTTTTATGAAAACCGATTTTTAAAAAATCGATTTTTTTAATTACTTAATCGAAACCCTTAAAATCGATTAAATTTTTAACCCATTTTTTTTGAAAATCGATTTTTAAAAATCGATTTTTTTAATTAATCGAAACCCTTACAATCGATTAAAAAATATCGACAATCGAAAAAAAAACAGTCGATTGTTGGATTAATCGATTTCGATGTTACAAGTTTACAACACTACTCTCCAACCGTCTTACAGTTTTTCGATCAGCACGAGCATCTGACGCGAGTTTCACAGTATTTACCCATCTCATAAAAGTGCTCAACGCCGCTAAAGAAGTTTTCACTTCAAAAACTCCGTTGTATCGTTTACCGGGAACCACAAAATCAGCACACGACGTCTTGCCCAGTCTCTCAAAGTATCACCATATTAAATTTTATGTACTTATCCAAATCGGTTTAGCTGTTTAAGCGTTACCATATTATTTAACGCCTCCGTGGTCCAGTGGTTTAGAGCCTGGCTTTTGACTCGAAGGTCGTGGGTTCGAATCCCGCATTAGAAACATGTTGTTTCCAGGTTTGGTTAGGACAATGCAGGCTGGCGGCATACGTCGGATGGGCATGTAAAATGTCGGTCCTGCGTCTGATCTCTTGCCAGTCGTGTCGGTCATCTGTCACTGGGTTATGCGAAGTAAAAAGAATAGAGAGTGCTCTTGTGTACTGCGCACACACTTGGGCACTATAAAATTACTCCTGCGTAACTGGCTTGGTTTCAATGAAGCCAGCCACCGTCATCGAAACCGGTGTAGGGGTTATTATTATTATTATGACGCACAGACGGACACATCGCATTTATAATATTAGTAAGTATAAAGAAAGTAGTAAGGATAGCGTTTCGAAAACTTAGCGAGTAGACAGTGCATATGAATTTGACATGAGACGTTCACATTGGAGTTCCATAGGGCCCCACTCTCCCCGCGATTCACGACAGAACAATGAAGTCGCTACTCGCTTATCTGACTTTGTTTATTGTCTGAAGTTGCCTCGATGGCCGTTTTGTTACAGATTTCCCGACAACTTGGTTTGGATGAGTAAGTTAGTCGCTTTCCTTCTTTTATAGGATACGACACGATTTGATATCACAGTCGTATTAAGTATTTTTTTGGTTCTTGTGAAAATTAATGTTTCTGTGTTTCGATGCCTGGATAGGCTCTAAAACTTTGATTTAATGTTGCATTCGAAAAACATAATATTTTGTTAGTTCAAACTTATTTGAACTAATAAAATATTATGAGTTTGTTATTCCTATTAATTTATTTGTTTCGTAGTGGTTTAGTCGTTGATATTCTAATTAAAAATACGCGTGGCACTTGGGGACTGCCGCAGCCTGCAGTAAGGCTATTGCATATCATTTTTATCAACTTATGCAATTATGATTCGCATACGTATGACAGTAAATGTCGCGGCGACAATTTTACATCCTTTTCCCGACAAAATCGCAGATATTAAAACTTCAGAAGGGGTAGTCGTTGAGCCGCGACGAGAGTGCCGTATCCAGTTAATTGCTATAAAATTAACCACCCCCGGGGGAATCGTACTGATTTTATTTTAATCGACATTCTCTTGCAGGTCGTACGACGTAAATAAAGTTTTCTGCGTTAACAGTACCTCTACGAATAATAACTCATAGTAATGTATCGAAATATATAATAAGTTATATCGAAGAATAGAAACTATATCGAATAAATAAGTTCTGTATTAACGTATGATACGTATGAGAACATGGAATGGCTTGCTTGGCTCTTGAAATGATATTGAATTCATCAAAAGTCGTTAAAATTTTGTAATTTATAAAGAATATGGTCGTAAGATATACATAATTTATGCAATGGTTAAGATATTTCAACATTTAAATCAACTTTTAGATTTTTTCTTGAGAAAACAAAATAATATTTGTATAATTAATATTTAAAATAAATGAATTTGTAAGCTCTAATAATAAAACAAGAAAGCATTTTTTCTCCAATCAAAAGCTGAGAAAAGTATTTTAATTTGTACCGACACATTTTTGTAGTAGAAGGGTTTCGCATTTATTGGCTTCCAATTGTCGAGATTGTAAAGAAAATTTCTTAGAAATTAAAAAATAGAAGAATGAAATAATTATTATTATGTTCCTTTTTGGTTTTCGTTTTTATGATGACCTAAATATCGGTTAAAAGTTATCGCACCTATGTGAATGTCGAAATCATTTAAAAAGATTGGGCAGAAAGAATAATAATGAATATAGTAAAGCGGTAAAAAATATGTGAAAGTAGTATGAATACGAGTATAACCCATCAACTCCCAAGCGGCCCCCGGCGGCCGCATAACAATTGAATATCTATTGTGGTCGGAATTTCCACGATCGAGATAGTAAATATAATGTTATTCTTTGTACGGTCTGCGTAAAGACTAAAGTAGTATAAAGGTGCTCCCTCACCGGTAGCATGAACGCTGTAATGTTACATTACAAAGTCGAGCCTTAGATCAGTGAGGAAGGAGAGCCGAGCATTACAATGCGCACCTTGTAATGATACAATGTGTAATATCTTGACACAACTTGTAACATCAACTAGCTATGAAATGCTTAAAGTCGAATGTTACGAAAAACACGTGAATACTCGTCAATCAGGGAGGTAGTATTGTGTAATGTAATGCTGAAAGTCGAATCCACGTTACACACGTACACAGTACACGGCGGTTACATTACACGTGAATGCTCGCGGTGAGGAAGCACCTACGAATACTTAATAAAAAAAATTAGGAGTACCTTAATGGCCGATTTACACGGGTGACTAAAGCCGCATGATTTTAGTCACCCGTTCGAAAATCGACCGTGTAAATGGCAAGTCGACTACGCCGCATGCGGCTAAAGTAGCAAGCCCCAAAGTCGTGCGGCCAATGGCCGCTTGCGGCTGGTGACTATAATCGACCGTGTAAACGCTCAGACCTCTGTCGCAAGCGATCGCTTGCTGCGAATACTACTGTGGCGAGCGCAGACGCGACATTTTCACGCAGAATTTGTCGCACGAGTGCTTGGCCGAGTGTACTGTCTCGCTATTCTACTCGGTAGGTTTCGATAATAAACTTACCGAGTGCTTGGCCGAGTGTACTGTCTCGCCACTCTACTCGGTAGGTGTCGTTGATAAACATACCGAGTGCTTGGCCGAGTGCACTGACTCGCCAATATACTAGACATATTGTGTCGATGATAAACATACCGAGTGCTTGGCCCAGTGTACTGTCTCGCCACTCTACTCGGTAGGTGTCGATAATAAACATACCGAGTGCTTGGCCGAGTGTACTGTCTCGCTATTCTACTCGGTGGGTGTCGATGATAAACATACTGATTGCTTGACCGAGTGTACTGTCTCGCCAATATACTAGACATATTGTGTCGATAATTATAAACTAGTCACAGGCGATTTCGACTTGGACAGGCGATTCGACTGGTGACTTGCCGGGTGACTAAAATCGACCCGTTAGTCACCCGTGTAAATGGGGTGGCGATTCGACTGGGACAGGCGACTCGACTGGTGACTTGCCAGGTGACTAAAATCGCCCCGTTAGTCACCCGTGTAAATCGGCCATAATATTTTTGGCGCTCGGCTACGCGACGCGTGGGCCCGTAGACTCATCTACGCGCTGTGTAGCGCGGTGCTACGTAATCATACAAGCTACAAGTCTTCTAAAATCACAAAATAAAATATAAAAGCACATGAGGGGATTGTTATACAAAATATTTTTCGAGTCTTTAAATTAAATTCCGCGAAAAAAGATTGCCGAACATCGATTTAGTAAGGTCCGATTTAACCCATCAGTCGTGGCAAAACGAGACACAATAGCTTTTTCATTGTTATCGCGGCCGGATGTGGCCGCTTGGGGCTTCATGAATTAATGAAGACCTTTTAGACCTTTTGAATGCAAAAAAAAAAAAAATTGAAATTTTGTTTACATAAAGGCGTAGCGTACCAGCCACCAGATGGTACATTCAATACCAAGTTCATAATAACATGCATAATTATGCATAGTTATGAATTCCTGCGTAAATATGTTTCATAAGTGATGGGCGGGCGGCGTGCTCACTGAACAAACCATTCAGGTTTACCCCTAAGGTCCTATGAGGTTGGTCTTTATATCGTTCACATAGGGGTCTTTTCAGAGGTAGCATAGCTCTGAATGGTCTGTAGAAACAGGCTTCAGGCTCAGGTGAGCCGCGACCTGCAGTTTTGCTTATTAACGAGCCAACATGGCCGCTTGATAAGATTTCGGCTTGTCTTGGCATTCGTGCCTCGAGGCGGTCTTCGAGCATTTGAAGTTGAGACCACTACATAACTCCATACAGTATGCTCTACAAAGGGCATATTTTTACAATGAAGCTGACATTGCATTTTTTTTAATTATCCTCACCTTACTGTTGATATTTGTAATTTAGAATAGGTAGCAGATAGCGGCTCTTCTATATTTAGGTCAGGTTAACTTTATTTAACGTCAGTCTTGATCTGTCAGCTAGGCTTAAATAACCCGACTGAATTACTTAGGTTACTGATAGTAAGTACATTGATGACGTATAAGTGATGACTGTGCGACAATCCTTTTTTCGTTTAATATCATATTTTCTTATTTCCATAAAAAATTCGAGCAGTATTTTTAGTATTTGATGGTATTCATAAGGCATAAACTTGTATTTTATCTATAATTTCTTTATTTACTTATGTGAGTTAAATTTTATTTATTAAACAGTTTTAATTTTAGTTTAATCTATACTTATAAAATTACATGTCCTGACTGACTGATTGACTAACTGATTGACTGACTGACTGACTGATTCATCATCACTGAGCAAAAACTGTTAAAGTTACAGCCACGAAATTTGGTGAGTAGGGTTGTTTTGTTAAGTAGACATCCACTAAGGAAGGAATTTTGTAAATTTTACCCCGAAGGGGGTGAAATAGGGGTTGAAAGTTTGAATGAAAGTCCGCCATTTCTTGAGTTAGAAACATGAAACTTTATTTTTGGGTTACTGATTAAAAATGAATGGATACGTATTTAAGCGTTTTTGGAAATTCTACCCCCAAGGGGGTGAAATTGGGGTTGAAAGTTTGAATGAAAGTCCGTTACTTCTTGAGTTAGAAACATGAAATTTTATGTTTGGGCTACTGATTAAAAATGATTGGATACGTGTTTAAGCGTTTTTGGAAAATCTACCCCCAAGGGGGTGAAATAGGGGTTGAAAGTTTAAATGAAAGTCCGTCATTTCGTAAGTTAGAAACATGAAAGTTTATTTTTTGGCTGCTGATTAAATATGAACGGATAGGTATTTAAGCGTTTTTGGAAATTCTACCCCCAAGGGGGTGAAATTGGGGTTGAAAGTTTGAATGAAAGTCCGTCATTTCTTTAGTTAGAAACATGAAACTTTATTTTTGTGCTACTGATTAAAAATGAATGGATACGTATTTAAGCGTTTCTGGTAATTCTACCCCCAATGAGGTGAAATTGGGGTAGAAAGTTTCAATGAAAATCCGTCATTTCTTGAGGAAACATGAATTTGCGTTTGACGTTTGCTTAAATAGGGTCCCGTTTTTACCCTTTTTATAAGGAACCACAAAGAGGGGAAAACTATCCATCTTTGTTATTATACTATGTTAACGCGGACGAAGTCGTGGGCAACAGCTAGTTAAGGAATATAAGTAGAGCATACTGCGGGTCGTGCAATTTGTAAATTTGCTCGCATCACGTAGGACGCATAGCTCCGTCGTGTGCGAATCGCAAGACCGCTTCGGATTACTGCCGCCCTTACGTGAAATGTAAATGCCGACGTGCAATATAACTATATCTCATATATTTTACCTGAGTATCATAAACGCTTTCGACCCGTGTGAGATTAAACAATGAGGCGAGTCTACTCATATTAAACTAGATGACGCCCGCAACTCCGTTGCGCCAAAATTCGTTTATCGCGCGAGAACCTTACATATTTCTGGGATCGATTCAGTGGTTTGGGTGTGAAGATGTAACAGAGAGACAGACAGACGGACAGATAATATACAGACACACTTTCACATTTATAATATTAGCATTTTTGTGACTCGAGGATTGGATTTTCATTTGAGGGAAATAAAGATTTGTTTTTGTTTTATTTATTATTGCTCGAGACTTCGGGTAGTTAAATATATTTATACCACGGGGATGCTGCAGTTGTGGGATAACAAAAAAAAAAAAAAAACTAGGCCTTTGCATCCATTGTGGACGATTTATTTACAGTCTTATATTCTTTAAAACCTAGTTTAAAAAGCCTTCCTAATACAATCTATAAAGAGAAGAAAGATGTTATAGTTGTACAATGTTTTGTTCTTGTTTGATTGGTTCAAATAGTCGTTTGACAAATGAACAATTTTAAGATGTTAAACACAAACGGTCTTACCACAAAAGATTTAAACACCTGTTGAACAGTTGATTAAAGAAAAATTCAGTACAAATTGGTCTCAAAACAACAGTTCAACAGATGTTTAGTTTTTTGTGGTAAGACCGAAAATCTTTTGTCTATTTCCACTAAGGAATTAAATACGTTTTATTGCGACTGTACTGTACCTATATTTGGTCGCGAGTGTACCCATTATGCCGGATTTGGCGAAGTCTAAGTCGGCGGGCTTAAGCAACTCGTGTTATCTTTACAAAGTTAGGAATTTGTTAGCGCCGCCGGGCTTTTCATAAAATATGATCTTCAGACTACACTTTGTATCGCTCGTGTATAATCCTTATGGCGTTTAACGTTAACATTACGTAAACTCCCTGATAAGTGCTTAACACGAGCTCTAAATTTATGAACTGTCTTATAAGCTTGAGCAAGTAGAAATTAACATTTTAAATTATCCATCCATTTTTAGGTCTTATAAAATTGTTATGATAAAATTGAATATTCCCGAGAACAATATAATATTACCGGCAGTCTCAGGTATCCGTACATATCAGCATTTAACTGCGGCAGGGAATGAAAATAAGAAACCACCGCAATTAATTTAATCACACCGCGGTATCATCAAATTAAAATTCATACCCTTTGGCACGGGAAGATATCAAGTTGAAACGGGAATGAATGCGGCCATTTCTCATTTTAACCGAAGCAAAGCTTAATAACCCTACTAGAGGCGCAATTATTACGAACGCTCGCGGTGAGATTCGGGAGAGAAATAAATGAGGACCATTAAGGGACTCGCATTTAGATATTTCATTCCCGGGAAAGAAGACGTTACGCGGGCCGGAGCCGTCGCGGTCTGTTCTCACGCCTCCTCGCAAAGAGCAACGGTGCAACCTATCCTACTGTTATAACCGTTATGTTGGCTAAATGGTTTAGAACATTTAGGGCCTGTTTCACCACTTCCTGATAAAGTGCTGAATAGGCTATCCACATCTTTTTTGACAGATTCACTATACTTCATCTGTCAAGTTAAGTGGCGGATAGCCTATCCGACACTTATCAGGAAGTGGTGAAACAGGCCCTTAGCTGTACAAAAGTATTTAGTTGTTGGAGCATCAGGACTGCTCATCCTGATACATTTATTTACTACCTACCAAATTACGATAATATATCCACCATCTGCCTATAAATCAAATTCTCTGATAGTACGTAAGCACTCGTACTTATCTCACGTGTCTGTGTCAGTAATTCATTATAATCTTTTTTATTTTACCTCTATATAAGGGTTGGACCTCATCTGGCAGCACAGAATCGCATTAATTGTTCCGCCTGTGCTACCACGTGCTGCAGTGTGCTGCCGCATGCGAACGCGCGCTGTCGCATTCCGCAGACAAAAAAAGGCGATAGCACGCGTCGGTGAAAGGATGCGTTAGCATGCTATCGCGTGCTTCAGCGTTCCGGAGTCTCCCTGCCGACCATTGCATTTTGTCCGTGATGCCGATCGCCTCGAGGATTCCGCCGCGTGGTATCGCATTATGCTTTCTGTCTCGGTCTAGCAAATGGCAGTTCTAAGCGACAGAAAGAGAAAGGACGACGGAAAAAGGCGATTCCGTGCTGCCAGATGAGGTCCAACCCTAATCATATAAATCCAAAATTCAAAAAAGAAATAAAGAGAAATAAAATTTGGTATAACTGCATCTTACAAATTATTATCTATTAATATTCACTTATGTTATACCAAATTGGTCCCCATTCAGCAATGTTGCGAACGGATCCGCTTGTCTTAAAAGTACGTTGAAAGTATCTGTACGCAAAGTGATCTTTGTGTAAATAGCACCTGACAAATTATCGCAGGCGCGTGGCAATCCTCACGTTTGTTCTGTTGAGTTATGGACGTATTTTTGTTGGTGAGACTAATCCGCAATGCAATCATTTGCCCGTAACACAGGTTTTTGCTGTTACCTACACGTGTTCTGTGCCAGAAATTCACATGAGATGTTTGTGATGGCAAATGATTAGCTAGTTTAAGTGTTTAGCTTCAATCAGATTTTAAAATCTATAAACTCTGGCAAATAGACTGATTTGATTGACTGAATAAAAGCAACTTTTCACGCACGATGTAGCCAAACTTGTACTTTTGAATTGACTAACGATCTCTCCTTTTTTTGGCTACTGAATAGAAGTTAGCATCATAATATTTTGTTTACGTTCCTCGAGTGATAAGAACTATCTACTTTTATAATTAACTAACATCTAGCAACTTGTTGTTTGCTAAGTGCAGGTCCGTATTAAGAGAAGGTCAAACGAGTCCCATGCCTTTGAAAACAAACCTCAAAAAAACAATTCCTTTGTTTACCGCTTTTTGATATAAGGCGATGCCTTATAACAAAATTATTTAGCTCGGCACCATTAAATAAGGCACTGACCACGTGCACAATATAGTGTTGACTCATGATATAAAATTGCAGCAACTGTAGATCACATAATATAGCCTCCAGCCAATCCACGCAGAAGCGACCTGTTTGCCTTGCAAATACTGATTCCAACTATTGACAAATCCTATTCACTTTTATTCACAGTGGTTCGTGGATATTCGATATTGGCACATCGATATTCGAATTTCATCGTTTTTAATAAATGCCGGTACAAACGAAGTTCCTGTGTAAAAAATAATTTTATTTATTTCCGAAACTTAAAAAGCTAGTCTTGTAGACAATAATAATTGTTATTACTTTGTAAAGTACAATACACCTACTACAGAACCTACGATAAAAATAGTGTAGGAATAACATTTAAAATATAAGTAATAGCATAACATATTGCCCTGTTCTAGTACTACTTTCTATGTGTATCAGTTGTGATATGCGAGCTGTTGGTTGGGTTTGATATAACCCGAACAAATCACGTAGGTCAGCCTAAAAATCCACCTATAATATATCAATTTATCTGGTTCAATGACCTGCAAACCTTCAAGAAGATAGTATTATTTTATTAATATTAAGTTATTCCCTCTTAAAAGGCCGGCAACGCACTTGCAACACTTCTGATGTTGCGTGTGTCCATTGGCGACTGTAGTTGCTTCCCATAAGGTGACCCGTTTGCTCGTATGCCCCCTAAAAAGATAGTACTTATCGATATTTCAACAGATTATTATTATTATTATTAGTGAGTGTTAGGGCCGGGACACAAAAACACGTCGTAAAAAACTACGATGCGAAATCGTGACGTGCCACGATATACGGCACGACGTCGCGTCGTAGAAACTCACGATGCGTCATCTTTGAATTTCTACGTGAGTTTCTACGACGCGGCGTCGACGTCGTGTCGTGTTTTTGTGTACCGGCCCCGCAAAACACGCGTCAGTGTCCATCGCACCGCGACTCGCGATGCGTATAAAACGTGACGATTTTTCACAAAAGGCTGTCGAATCGCGGCTATTGTCGAATATTGTTCAATGTTCCTACACATGACACCAATATATCCTATTTGTTAGGTTTAAGCTCTATGTACTATCAGAGAAGTTGATTCATAGGTTGATGGCGGTCCTACGTAATTGGTCGCGTTATTTCAAACCCAGCCGACAAAATACCATAATAATATAACAAAAATACAAAACTTCAAATATTTTGGTCAAGTTTCAACGCCTTGATATTTAAATGAAAAAGACTAGAAACTAAATACCAAGCTCACTTTTCGCATCTAAGAAATCTGCGCAGGGACTACATTTCACAGATTTTTATGTCGAAAGTTGTTTGTACGAACAAACCACCTCTATTTCACAGCGACACAAGACAAGCAGCCGACATTAAGGGCCCAACAAAAGGGCTGTAAGGTTTTATGGCGGCAATCGGCGCCGCCGAGCCGCGATACTCCGCCAACAATTAAAAGATAAACCCGTGGTTCCTCGCTCGTCCGGATATGGTTATCAAACGGATTATGAAAATCGGATACGAAAATGGCCGCAGTTTATTTTAATATGGTGTGCTAATCATAAATAGTTAATATTATTTTTTACTTTTCTAATGTTTGTGCGTTCTGCAATACATTCTTTGCTTGATATATGAGTAAGTAAACATTTGCGTCTTATTTGTGTTAAAAGTTGCAAATAGAAGTTTACTAAATCATTTGTAAACAATTTTTAAATGCAACGTTACAAACCACAATGAAATGCCAATTTAAATAAAGCATTTTCAGACCCCGCTGCAAGACAGCAAAGAATGAAAATTCTAAATGCAATTGATTCGATCCAATATTTCAAAAACAAAAGCCTTTGGAGCCGTTAGCCGCTCCAATAGCGCATACCGAGCGATATCTGTCCACAAAGAGACGCATTAAATCAAATTACCTTCAATTAATTCCTATGAAGGCAATTTACATGAGCGGGAGCTAATAACGCTAATTTTCAATGGGTACTGAATGTAATAAAATTTTATCAAACATTGTCTGGACAATATTCCCCCTCGACTGCGGCGCGAATCGCCGGTGCGGTCGATAACGACATAGTTACAGTTCACTCGCTAATTCCAATTGATTAGTGTTTTCACTTCGGTGCACACCAAAAATATAATGAAAAATATGCTATTGTAAGTTGCGAGCTTGTCCAAGCACATAGAAAATTGACTTTGGTCAAGTCCAGGAGAATCAATCGAACAGTGCGTCTTTCCGCGGGTTACAATATTTTCCTTTACCGCACGAGCTTCCAATGACCGAATATAAGAATTGAAATGTAGGTATAAATATTATAATGGCATATCTACGACACCATCTGGGATCGAATCTGAGCCTGCTGGAGTACGATTAGTGGTCTACCTAAGAACATGGTCTTTCTACTAGATTATGGACACTCCTCGATTTGTTAATTTATACTTACGTTTATTGGGAAAGTTAGAAACGTTAAGACGATGATTGAATCTATAAAATTTATAAACGTCTATCGAACAAAGTGTAAATTATCTGTAATGTTGGCAATATTTCAAGCGACAAATCCTTTAAGCCGGTGTTTTCCTAACGGTTTTCCTGATGAGTGACTCCAGGGCGCGACGCCCGCCCTCTGAAACGACTTCACTTTCCGATACAATTACTTCATTAACTAACATCCTATTTGTTTAATCGTATGTAAAACGTTTCACTTACGTGAACATTTACATAAATAGAGAGATGTGATATAATTTTTCTTTATTATAATAAAACTAGATGTTTTGGAATATTTGATGTTACTCGGTATTCGATAAAACACGAATTTATGACATTTTCAAAAAATGATTCCTAGCTAGATCGATTTATCGCCCCCGAAAACCCCATATACTAAATTTCATAAAAATCGTTGGAGCCGATTCCGAGATTCCAATTTTTATATTATATATGTTACCGGCCAAACCCGATTTTAGGACAAACCAGTTTTGCCTAGGCTCAACTAGTTCTTCCTATACGCGATCTAGACACGCGGCAGCGTGTCAAGCCAAGTTCCAGCATAACAGAATGGCGAGCAGCACCGTGTGTAGAATTAACTAGTATAGCCTAGTCCAAACTAATTTGTCCTAAGCCCGATAGGATATACCAGTTTAGGCTAGGCCAAACTAGTTGATCCTAATATTAATACGCACACTCTAGGATAAACTGGTATGGCCTAGTCTAAACATTATAGTATATCTAGAAAGTCAAAATAAATAGATAAACTGAATAAAATAATGTTTTTTATTTAAGCTCCAACGGCATGCTGGCCGCGCTCTGTGAACGCCCTGATAACCCGTACATCGGTCACTGCTGTCGCTTGCATGCAAAATACAGGCCAAAATAATTATTATTTTAATATAATTTATGTAATTATGTAAGTATGTTTTTTTCTACTAATGTGACTTTTGTTTGTAATTTTTTGATCTTGTACGTATATGAGTCTGGGATACTTGAAATAAATGATTATTATTATTATTACTACGAATAACAAAACTACTATTAAGTAGTAGCCAGTGAACTTTAAACTACGTAGTAGCTTTCATTTTCTTAGCCTGTTTCACAAGATTTTGTGCTGCAGTTGTTCTTGCTTTGTGAATATCTGTTTCAGATGAAGAAATTTTTTCTTGGTTGCTAACTTAGGCAACGTTATTATCACTGTCTTCTATCAGGGTAACATTGCGATCATCTTCTATTACCTTCCTTAAAATATCATCTTCAACCTGAATATTTATGATTTACTTGCGGCAAAGAGGAAGTCGAAAGTCCTACTCTGGGTTCTATTACAAAATATAATACCTTGTATTGCGATTGTTTTATCCCTGAATGGTAGGCGTGGTTTTTTATGTATTGGACATATCTCAGCCTTCTGATCATTTCGTTGAAGTTTTGTCCTTCATCAAAGAGCCTATCACATTCTCAATATCTTGATTGGCACGTTCAACAGAGCCCTGGCTTTGACTGTGCCTGGGTTTTCCGTGCACAATTTTGACTTATGGCTACAGACTGGCAAGACCAATGACCTCACATTTTTTTTATGTTTAGACTAGCTGTTAGTGAGTTAAGGTATGTTCTGTAATAGGATTTGATCGAATTCCATCTAGTTTCACAGAGGTTTCCCCTGCGCATCAAAACAAAAAGGCCATACTTACCAGTTTATCCTAGAGTGTGAGTATTGATATTAGGATCAACTAGTATGGCCTAGCCTAAACTGGTATATCCTATCGGGATTAGGACAAATTAGTTTGGACTAGGCTATACTAGTTAATCCTATCGCGTATAGGAAGAACTAGTTGAGCCTAGGCAAAACTGGTTTGTCCTGAAATCGGGTTTGGCCGGTAACATATACAAGAATTGCTCGTTTAAAGATATAAGATTAAGAAATCGCTGCAATGAGACATAATGCTAATCTTACGAGTCTTCTTTATAGGCCTTTATAGCTTACTAACGGCCCGGTACATGCTTCGCTACGTATAAAGTGAAATAATACAAAAATCAGTTAGAACATCGATTAATTTTTAAATAAAATATATACCTTAATTGTTAGCTATTTAAAAACTTAATCCAAAACATTTGGATAAACAATATTTTTTTGTTTTTCCATTTTGAGTGTGAATTAACAAACGGCTGGTACCGACTCTGGAACAGGCAATATAAAGTTGCCATGTGAAAAACATGATTCTTTCGAATTCACACCACAAACGTTTTTGTGATTATCAGATATGGCATACGATCGAGAGCAATTTTAAACAATTGAATAGATAATTTTGAACGTTTGATAGCTCATTTTTAATTTTAAACGATTGATAGCTCACGAATAATTTCTCGTCTTGTATTAGAAGCAATTGCACAACGTTGATGTAATTCACGATTTTCATCACCAATAAAATAAACTTGAAAAAATTGATGATTAACGTCGGGGTACGGCAATAACGAACCAACTTGATGATAAATCTGGCCCTGAATCTGTAACATGTATGCAATTTTAGGTTGTTGGATAAGAATTTTTAAAACTATCGACTACTTTATGATTAATATTGATATAAACATGACTTTATTAATAACGCAATCCCGAGTTATTTTGCTAACTTTGTCATTTTAGCTTCACATACGTTAAACATGAGATAATCCAGTTGAATTTACCTTAAACGTCGGCATGAAATTATCTCTAATAATAATTTTAGTAGCACCAAAAGAAGTCATTTGAAATAAAATGCCGAATTGTATTGTTGAATATGACTCAAAAAATGCTTCGATGTTTGAGATGTCCTAAATATTAATGAATATAATGGTTCGGGTGGAATTTCTAATGCTGGCAATCTAACTTTGCCATTAGCACAACACATGCCGGGCGTATTTATTCGCTTCGACTCGTTCACTATCAACGGATTCCCAACTCATTAAAGTAGGTACTCATTTGTTTCAGTTATTTTGAAGTGGGTACCAACTCCATTCCATGACAAAATATTTTGGGACTGGTACCGACTTCAAAATTATGAAGATTGTATACAGAAATAGTTGAGGTTTAAGCAAATTCTGAAAGATGAACTTACTAAAGAGTAAGAATGATTTAATTCTTTTTAGTTCATTTAATAATAAGTAATTTTATTGCTTTTACTTGGAAGTCGGTTTCAATTTAAATTGAAATAATATTTTAATATAACAAAAGGATTTTCACAAAATCACTCATCAAACGACAGTGTATCGACCAAAGGCATCTGTCTCAACCTAAAAGACTATGAAAAGTACTAAATAGAATCAAATACGATGATGCGTATTGCGTGGTGTGAGGGAAGTGATGATGATGACGAATAATCAAATATGCTTAGTAGCATGATATGCTTTCAGTTCTTAAAACAACACCGAAACCCCCAAACATGTTTCCTCAAGGAGGTTGGAGTTCTGTTCACCACCTTCGAAATATGGCATATCTTGGTGCAAAATCTGACTTTTTGGTAACATTTGCCCAAAATACTTCATACGAAACCAAAATCACCATATGTTTCCATTTAAATTTTGAGGAGTTCCCTCGATTACTCCTGGATCCCATCATCAGATCACCACTTTTATGAACAACCAATCCACGATCAAACTATACAACAAAACAAAAATTTCCCCGTCTAAAAAATCTCAATTAACAAAATAACCCGCCATTTATTGAATTCATTTGTTACAAAAAATGTGATAAATGAAGAACCACTCGACTGATTTTGTGCAAACTTCACATAAACTATCTAATATATAGTCCAAACAAACCCTGAAAATTTGGTTTGGATAGGTGAGTCCGTTCTTGAGTTATAAAGTGACAACGAAAATTGCCACTTATTTTTTATTTTTTATTTAAGAAGAATATTGAGTACCCGTTAAAATAAATTAAAATAAAATCATTTTAAACACGCTTATAATGAATAAAATCACTTCAGAATGTTATAAAGTTATACCCGTAGCATTAAATTTTAATTACCAGCAGTTTAAAAATGGCCGCGTTTCAGAGGGAAATACCATAAATTATAGAATGCTTTATGAAAAAGTTATCACAAAAATAGCATTCTCCACTAGTACCCCGTCCGGTGACTTTGATATTTTCGGCGGAATTAATTAAAAAATTATAAAGCTTCCCCCCTGCAGGCTGCGCCCCCGGCTATTGTTCGCCCCACAAAGCATTTATATCGCACAAAAAGATAAATACGAGGAGCAGGTAATAGCGCCGGCTGCATTGGCTCGTGGTTTGATTCTGAAAGTTTGCGGCGCGATCGAGTCGCGGTACTCTTGCGGAAGTATGTGTCTAAACACACTAGGCTGAAAAACGCCGGCGTAAATTCCGCCGCGTTTACGCCGCGTTTCAAAATTTCATACAAAATACTATAATAATAGTGTGTCACCCCTCGCGTTCCGCCCGTATTTTGTATGTGTTTGAAACGCGGCGTAAACGCGGCAGAATTTACGCCGACGTAATTCAGCCTAGTGTGTTTCGACACTATGTCAATGATTTTCACTAAAGAAAAATTGCGAAAAATTTAAAAAACCATTTTCGAAAATTAGTATTGTCGAGTTTTGTTCGTATTTTAGGAAATTGATATTTATTAACACGTTGTTTGATAAGATTTATATTATTGTTCTTAATAATATTATGATATACTATCACAGAACTTGATTCATGGGCAGGTGGCGGACCTGTTGGCGGACCTATGAAATTTGGCCGTTTTATGTCAAACCCAGCCGATCACGAATTACAGACGAAATGACGTAGGTCTGATAACTGCCTATGAATCCATTCCTTCGATGGTACCTAACTGTTAACATCCTGTTAACTTGATACAATAACGTATATCGTTAAAACTTCAGTCTCTCTCGTAAAGAAAAAGGCTTTTAAATTATAAATAAAATTACTTGTTTATTCTGCTAAATCATAATGAAAGCGTGAGACGGCGTGGAAACAATGTATCCCAGAGGCGGTGGTAATTATGATTGAGCGCAAAACGGATAAAAATAAGGTGGAGCATTGTTTCAGACATAATTACGGTTTGTGGTCCCAAAGGGTAGCGATCTGCCCGCCCTCCGAAACGCAAGTCACACGACTTAACACACCACTCTTTATTTTTACGTTTATTCTAAATGTGCAAACATTATGGTATAAGAAATATAGAGCCGAGCACTGATATATTACGTGCGATGTGACATTATGTGTGCGTCGTTTCAGCCAATCTTTGCACTTGCATACATGATACACTTTCATAGTGTCTCATAACTTCGCATACCAAATATAACTATCCTGAAAAGAGCATCAAAGTTTTACGAATATCATTCAAATGGTACCAATTTCAGACGTCGGATCTGTCGAAATGTATTAGGATCAGGGTTTCGTCGCTCTAATACGAGGCGGAGACGGCGATTATGAATATTAATATGGAGACACTCAGCTTACGGCTTAACGTTAACTCGTGGCGACAAACTCTACGTGGTACGTGGGGTTACGTCACACGTCATTCTACCGATTTTGATATTAATTATGATAAACTCGGCGTAAACGCAACACGAAGATTTTAAAATTTGCAATTTTTATAATTACCTGAATTTATAAAAGTGCTAGTAACTTAATGGTATTAAAAGTTTTGTGGCTAAATTCTATTGTAGCACTATCACTTTTAAAAATATTCACGAATAAATACAAATACACAAACAAAGGGAAAACTGTAAATCTCATTTTTTTAAGTGTAATAAACCTTTTTTCAGTAATTTCAGGAATCTAAAAAGTTTTGGAATAACATTAGTAATTAGATTAAAATCGCTTCGATCCTCGCTAAGACAAAGCTCTAATTAAGAGCCTTCGTGATCGATTAAGTTAAGCCAAGTTTAAACAGACGCTAACTCCGAGAGAAAGGTTTACTCCGCCGTGAAATGGCATTAGGTTTTCGCGCGTTTTATGGAGACGGAAGATGACTCGCTAAGAAAACGGATTTAATGGGAGATTGACTTAATTGGATCCATCGTAAATTAGTTCAAGCAGTGAGTGATTCTATTCCGGAGGTCTATTTGATTTTAAGGATTTTATTGGATCTTATTTCATACTAGGTTTTTGCAGCGGTTTAACGGTTCTGATTTATTCATCATACATCTATATTCAAACGATTTGCAATGATGAAAACATGTAAAAATATTGTTAGGTTAGATTAGTGAGCGATCAGATCTGGGTTAAATAATTACGCGCGGTATTATTTTAATAGTCATAATAATTAATATTTCTTATTCTTCGTATTTTAATGAAGGATAATAATTCATAAAAATAACTTTCAGCCAAGGGTTACCTTGCCCTAAGCAAATCAATCGTTCAAAATATATCCCTTCAGCTGTGGCGGCCATATTGAAAAAAAAGGATATTACCTATTTCAAAACGGTATGCATTTCATGCCAAAGTGCAGTTTGAATAATTAAGTTGGACGCAACGTCAAAATAAATATTGCTGCGACAACTACGAGTACGAGGCGATTTCTTTGGAGTAGGTACTTATTATAGCTTAACGACGCGTAGTGCTGTGAAATTGTATCGATATGTAAACAAGCTGCTTAATTACTTACCGCCTTTTAAGCCTGACCCCGGACATTGATAGTTGAAACGTATGAAATCTAAAAATTAACACTTACATACTACATGTTACAAATAATATCTTACGTTACTTTAATAATAAACATCCTGGGTAAATATATAAAATATCGATCGATATAAAATATCGATTTCTAATTTTGAAATACGCACCTAATAATGTAGTTGCACCATGCAAAGTGTACAATAAATTATGCATTATAGTTTTAGTAATAAATAACTAAATATACAGGACACTACTAAATATACCTGTATTTTGTATTTCATTTATTCATTCTACCACTATGATAAATAAAACTCTTTCAATGAAAATATGACTTTTATCGATACGGGAACATCCCTATCGTGGCGTGACTCGTGTGCCACATTACGAGCGACGGCCGTAAATGCTCTACGAAATGTCAGTTTGACCTTATGCTAAGTGTCGGGTCGGCCTGAATTATTCGCCGGGCCCGTGTTTGATCTTTGGGAGGTGCCCTTTGTATGATGGCTGTCAATTTATCAAATGCCTGTTGCCCCATACATATTTAAGGTGGGGGGGTGGATTAATTTTAAAATTGCGGCAGTCTTGTGCATAAGAAATGAAGTCGTGTAATGATTTGGGCACCTGCGCCGCAGGAGCGTACTACGCCGGTAACGACTGTTTGATGGGCTCGTATTAAATGCCGCTTACAGTCGTTTTAATTTGGTGGTCGCGACTGGTAACAGACGGTTGGATTACAACCTTTATATTAATAGAGGATTAATATTATATAACTAGACGTTCCGCGCGGCTTCGCCCACGTAAATTAGATATTTCACAGACAAATTAGTCCACAAAAAATAGCCCATGATCCTTTACGTGGTCTATTCTTCTGTGCCAAATAACAGAAAAATTGCTCCAGTAGTTCGTGAGATAAGTAAGCCCATTCAAATTATTTCTCCCGTTTTTTCCACACTTTCCTCTATTTCTTCGCTCCTATTAGTCTTAGCGTGACAATATATAACCTATAGCCTTCCTCGATAAATGGGCTATCTAACACTGAAAGAATTTTTCAAATCGAACCAGTAGTTCTTGAGATTAGCGCGTTCAAATGAGCCCTTTCAAATAATTTCCTCCCGTTTTTTCCACATTTTCCTCTATTTCTTCGCTCCTATTAGTCTAAGCGTGATAAAATATAGCCTATAGCCTTCCTCGATAAATGGGCTAACACTGAAATATTTTTTTAAATCAAACCAGTAGTTCCTGAGATTAGCGCGTTCAAACAAACAAACAAACAAACTAACAAACTCTTCCGCCTTATAATATTGGTATAGAAGTATAGATATTGAATCATGGCTTTTATTTTTGGTATTTTGCATCTTCAAATACGCTTAAGTAATAAAAAAAATTCATCAAATAAGCAGATCGATGTCAGATTGAGATCGATCTTAGACTGAGACGTGTCACATAGTCGTTTGCACAGTAAATATGAGTATAATTATAATTATATGTTTAAGTACACAATACGGACTACAGAGCCTACAGTTAAGGACATTTAAGCCAGTCGGACGGTCGACGTCTGTCAAGGCGGAAACGTTCTTATCTTTATGCCACTCACATTAGACATGCAAACTGGGTCCCCACTCTCCCCACGGTGTTTCAACCGCACTACCTCCATCGAAAATATACTGAGGAGCGTGCAATTAGTGATAGACTAAATTGAGCAGTGAACAGCTCAGCGTGATTGTATGACGCGTGGGGAGTTCGGCAGGCGGAGTTGTTTCCGCGGTTATCACAATTGGAGTTGCCTCAAGTCTCTTGTGAAATTCTGTATTGGTAGTGGTGGTTAGTAGTTACATTTAATGAATAAACTATAATTATTATTATGTTACATTATGGTAACTAGTACGTTTTGTAAATCCGATTAGAACGTTGCCAGATATATGAGCCATTAGATTACAATAATTATTAGTAACTTTAGGCCACGTCAATTTAAACGAGATTTTTTCTTAAAAACAGATGACCGACGCGGATACACTAAGGCTGCGTTGCACCAGAGGCGTGGTTAAAGTTAAAGTTAAATATGGCGTCCAAACACCCCATATGCTCATACGACATCTGTCAATTTTTCCGGTTAAAGTTAAAGTCAAAGTTAGTTCGTGCAACCCACTCTAAAATTATATTAAAAGTATGGAAGTTACCAAAAGTTTTGACAAAATATGGACGTCTTATTATTTACTAAGCGCGGACTATAATATTTTACATAGCTGGCTTGTGTAGAAGCCAGCTATGTAAAATATTATATGTGTCCGATTTCTTTAATCAATTATCATCCCTATAAAAAATCCTTCGAGCCGGATTTGAACCAGCGACCTATGGATATCAGTTAATCAGCTACAGTCCACCGCTCTACCAACTGAGCTATCGAAGGTACATTTTAAAATTGTAAAAAGTAAGTTATATAATAAAGGTGAAAGGTGCTCTTCTTAATCTCGGCACGTGATTATTACATAAGACGTGTAAACGTGTTGTATCAACATTGTACTCTCCTGCATATTTTATAAACGACACTAAGAAGTGTACTTGTCCCTCTGTCTGCTTGTCAGAGGCTGTATTTTATTTGACAGTCACCTAAACTTGAATCTTTCGCTGATTTAATATTTGGTGCCTCTATCTACGATCAAAACCCACACTACATTCTGAAAATCCAAAAAATATCAATATAATATTATTTTTCGGTGCAATAATATTATAATAATCTTATATATAAAATTCTCGTGTCACAATGTTAGTCCACGAACTCCTATAGAACCAAATTTTATATGCATATTCAGTAGGTCTGAGAATCGGCTACTCGGTACTTTATATATTGATAAGTGCATTTGTTGAATAAATAATAGTAAATTATTACAACCTGCGACTGACGGCGACCATTGTTTGTGCGACGGGATAGCGATCGACGTTGCCATGGTGACATACTTATTTAGTCACTTCAATAAAATAATATGGCAAATATAATATGGCAAAGCAACGTTTGCCGGGACAGCTAGTAACTTTATAAAAAGGCGTGACTTTTGCAGAACCCGCGTCAATTTGACTTGCGTTCGGCCGGGTTTTAGCTGTTTGTTTTTATTTTTCTTTTGATGCAGTAAAAAATCAAATTAGCCGCGCTATCTCCCGCTTGTTAATAGCAAAATAAATCGATTAAGAGAGTGCTCCATACCAGTCCGTGAGTGGTTTGGTAACCGCGCAACCTTTTATTTCGGAATGACATTAATTATAGTGTGGAACAATAATTAGTTAGGGTTTTCGATATTGTAAAAGCCCCAGCTAATTGACTACAACGGCTAGGCAGCGTTCTGGCTATAATGCATTTCCATTTGACGAGGCCTACATATCTATATGTAGTCTGTGATTAGTTTGTTGAAAAACGCTGCATTTATTTTTGGCTTGCGATGCACAACCCAAATAAACAGAGTAGCTGCCAAAATATTGTATGCAAGGCCTTTTATATATATTTTGAAGTTATTAAACGTTGTGTTTGAGGCACAGGTTTGAGGCGTAATTGATATCAATTTAAACATTCACCATAATATATAGTTATTGCTCACAAATCATTAGCATAAAATGTAGACTGAAATCTGTTAAGGGCGTAAAGGGTGAAAGCTCAGACAATTGTATATACAGCGTCTGATAAAGTAAAAAATCCTTCGAGCCGGATTTGAACCAGCGACCTATGGATATCAGTTGACCAGCTACAGTCCACCGCTCTACCAACTGAGCTATCGAAGGCACATAAAAAACAGTATAATTAAGGTACATATTATATATTATAATTAACGCAATAATTATTTTAACACATTGATTTATATCGGTAATTATATAATACTACGAATAATAATTTATTATTCGTAGATATAATATTATTGAGTAATTAAGAATCGGATACTATTATAACCTAGAATAACGTAGTAAAAGAACAGGTTTATAAATATTGTAAGCGATAACCTGTTAATGGAATATTAAGATGTATCAGAAGGCCGAAAAAATTTAAATACATTGTCAATTATAATATAACTAGCTATATGACCGAGCTTCGCTCGGTATTCAAAAAATTAAAAAAACACACATAAAATGACATTTTATGAAAATGATTCCTAGCTAGATCGATTTATCGCCCCCGAAACCCCCTATATACTAAATTTCATGAAAATCGTTGGAGCCGATTCCGAGATTCCAATTATATATATTTATATATAAGAATTGCTCGTTTAAAGATATAAGATAAGATTTACCGAAAAAAATTATCTTAACTTTGCGTAAAACGGGTAATTTATCGTATGAAAATATATATATCATCCTGTTTTGTTGAAGAAACATTATATTATTATATAAACTACGGTCTGCGAAAAAAGAATGGTCTTAGATTTTCTACACAATAATTTAAAATTTGATGAAAGTAATTGCTCTCAAATCTCTATGATAAAAAGTATTTCTGTAGGTGTTTAAACGTGTCAATATGCAATACAATATAAACTATATGATACCAATTTCATTATTAAATATAACTTAAAAATACATTTATATAATTTCAGAGTTATATCACTAGCTGAGTGTGTATAAATACACACACATATGCTCGCGGATCTGCGAAGATTTGATTAGAATTATTATAGTTAGTTAATCCGGAATCGGAGCTGCTATGCAATCCAAATCCGTGCGAGCGTTCGTCTTGCAGCCTCCTGCATAACCTGCATACATTCTTACATTAACATATTAATTGGGAATCGCGCCCATAGAAGTAAGCTGCTTTGCGACTTACCTGAGTATTAGACCCTACTATGCAGCGCATCGAATAGTATGTAATGTACCAGACAGTACACACGGTAGCTGTATAGAATACTTACCCCTGGTCGAATGAAACACAATAAAAACACACGGAAGATAATTATTATAAGAGATATGAGCTCGCTTTTAATGAATATTTAATTCATTAAAAGCTTAGCGAGTTTTTGTAATATTAACTACATTTTTACGTACCGTGATAAGAAAACATTAAAAATGAACGCTGGCGTACTATAAACTGTGGGTACATTATTCATACAGTCGAGTGTAAGTTTCGCCTTCGCCGACTATTGTGTCGGCAGACTGTCAGCGCGAGTTGCGCGACAGTTGCGAACAATAATAGCGGTGGGAATGGAACTATTTAGCGAAGTTTGCTACGTCAATAGAGGCGCCACGTCGACGGGAAGAAATAATTCATTTAGCGGGAGTTAACCCGCGAGTGCCTCTGGAGTCTGGGGTGTCTGACGTTGTTTGATATGTTCGTTTGCTCGAGCGGGCCCTTTCGTATCTTGACAGTTCCGATGCTCATTTTGCTAAAGTTTTTTTTTCTTTTAAGGGCGTTCCTTACGGAGATACCGTAATTTACCGTATTTCAAGCCTTATAAACTCATAATTTGAAAGCTACAAAGTTATAATAAAAATACAGCAATAATCTTCAGTATATCAACATTCTTTTCTCCGTTTTAAATTTTCTATTTTTGTTTATTATACTCATGATATCAGCTTCCAAAGTAAAACCAATTTATTAAAATTCAAGCATACATTCAGCATCTCCTTAGGATTTACAAGTTATTTTTATTTGAAACACACGCCAATAGATCGACAATATCATAAACTACATATTACCCGTTTTAATTTTTTTTTAGGACAACTTTGAATTAAGATAAGTAAAAAAACGGGGTTTTGGTGCGATCTCGGCAACGCGGCAAATGTATGGCCAAGGTCGTTTGCTCGGGGGACGGCCTTAAGTGGTTAAAGTATTCCCGAAGTATAATTGCCGTCGCCTACTTATTTCTGCTACATCTCTGAACATAGAGGTTTAGGTACACTATGCCGGCGTAGAGACTACTCTACGCACGTAGCGAAGTATGTTTCTGAATCACAAAATATCAATCGGTGCGACATATTTCAAATAGTTAATTAAATTAGATATTGTCAGACAGCAGTCGTAATAGCTTGGATTTTTTTGTCAATTCACCAAATAGACAGTATGTTTAGATTGTCGTATTATGGAGTAACAACATAAGCCGGTGCCGTGTTACTGTAAGCGATATCCCGCGCGCCCCAGCCGAGCTAAACCCGTCTGACACTCACTTAATTACGTAGATTATAAGTTGACATTTTCGTTTGGAGGCGCAATTTAAACTTGACTGATATGGATTATAATGTACCATCGAGGAAGTTGATTCCTATGCAGATGGGGGACCTACGTAGTTTGGTCGCATTACGTCAAACCCAGCCGACAGATCACAATTAACATTGAATTGACATGATCGACCAAATGACGTTGGTCTCTCAAATGCGTAGGAATCAATTTCCTCGATGGTACATCCATTATCCGAAGGCTATGTAAGTGTATCGTGCCCATATTCAGGGATTCGGTAAAGGGCTGCTACTGTTTTGGTTTTGTATCGTTTAGAACTAGTATTTAAACACAGGACGATTTTAGACGACATTACAACAACTTTCAATCGAAGCTACAAGTTTATTACGTTGCAATTTTTGATTATCAGATTATAAAATCTTAAACTGAACTTTTTATTCACGTTAAATGAAAGAAATTTAAAGAAAAATAATATTAACATTTCGGAATATTAAACGTTCAATTTCGATGCCTGTTTCGTAGGTAATTATATACAGGGTGTAACAAAACTAAGTGATAATACTTTAAGGTGTGTATGTGTTCCCTGTGGAGAGTTCACTGTGAAAGTAGCAGCGCTGAAAGACCAATTTTTTTTACTTTCGTATGGGCAAGCGCCCAGCGTCACGAGATTTCCCATACAAAAGTGGATGGAATTTGGTCTTTCAGCGCTGCTACTTTCACAGTGAACTCTCTACAAGGAACATCTACACACCCTAAAGTATTATCACTTACTTTTGTTACACCTTGTATCTACGTTTCAAAGGATACCATAAAATATCTATACAATTACAATTCGTAAACGACGGGTTTCGTTGTATGACAATGCATGGCGCCCCGACATGAGCTGTCATAACAAAATATTAATCAAAACACAAAGGGCCACTCGTAAGGTGCCACCTCGGCTTTTTAATTATAACGAAAGTAATCATTTTTCATTCTTAATTGGTATTCCTACGCAAACATGAAAATTTATCATTTACTCGACAATTATTGTAATGGATCTATTAATATAGCATCATTAAATGTTATTACTTATTTAATGAAAATATTAATTAGGTACACGTTTTACGAATACTCCAATCTTCACATACGCTACGTTAAATGAAATTTACTTTAAATGAAGTGTATATTTTCTCGTTTATGTACGCTCTTTCATGTCGGAATAAATACGTAATTTAATTCCTATCCGAGCGATATTTTTGAATTCCCCGCATGTAAGTTTTACAATTCTGTTTGGATGGCGGTAATAAAAAGTTGGCAGTTCCCAACTTTGGATTTCATATGAATATTCCGGTGTTTGGCATTCGTTGTGGCCCGGGTCTAAACGCTGGAGTGCAATAAAACTAAGCTCGACAATCCCCGAAGCTGCAGTAAACTCTCTCGGTTTTTGCGAAAGATGACGTCATCTTCACACAATGCCGCGGTTCAGGGAAACAGACATCAGTAGCTCTACCATGAGTTTAAAGCTATATTTTTATCGATATTCGATACCGACTAATTTTTGATATGGCGATTTTAGTTCCACAAGTGACCGCTAGAGGCGCTGTAAAATTTGCCATCACAAAAAATTTACGTAACTTATGGTAAAGCTATAGTGATGCTCCACCTATTGGTTAAAATATACGGTTAGACTGTTACGGTTTATATAGGACGGATCTTTAAATCGCTGTCTTAAAGATTCTGCGGAGGTGAAATAGCGTGTTGTGACATGTAATATCTGTGATGATATCGATGTTATGTAATCATGCACGTACCACTTTTTTAGATTTTCTAGACTTGTAGTTGCAATATTATTCTACAGGCAAACAAAATTAGAAAGTATTCATATAAAATTAGTATCCTGGATATCCTATAATTTTGCAATGAGAATTCACCTCTACGAAAATATAAATGTAATGTTGAATACTTACGCTATATTTTTTTGGATATTTATAAAGTAGTGAAACACAGACGTGGGATAACAGCAGCACCTGACACCTTTATGCCAATATAATATGTTGTCGCTGATGTCTCCTCGATGGTGCAGTGAATACTAAAACGCCTCCAGCGCCAGATAGGGGTTTGATTTTGATATAAATTTATAGAAGCATATTTACTGGCTTAGGTTTTGTGTGCATGTCCATCGACTTATACGACACGTAGGTGTATTGTGATGTCAAGTTAGGAGATAGTTTTTAAATTCTAGAAAATTTGTATAAATTTGGAAACGGTCGACAAGTGTCAAAAAAAAAAAAATTGATGAAAAAAAAACCAAGGACTGCCGTCGACTACCGTCGAAGCTTGCCGTCGACAAGTGCCGTTCGTCTGAAAGAAGTTGTGAGAAGATAATTGGATAGAACAGCAGACCCATTTTGTTCTCTCACACAGCAGGCATTTTATATACTTCTTTTCTTCCTAAGATATAAAGCTGAAAATGTGTCCAACTTATACATATAACATGGAAGAATAATAACGCAAGTTACTCTTTATATTTTTGTGTTCGTTACGTCTCGACAATTCGATATCCGTTTGTAGTGACGCCGCACGCGTTGTTTAAAATTGCATTTTTTATATTTGGAGCGCGATCCGCGATCATAGCTGTGACAAATACGCGCTGTGCCCTCATGAATGACAATTGAAGGAATGTTTTTATAAAACGGCCCGATTTCGTGTTATGCGAAAGAAATTGTGCCCATAAAAACGGCGCTGAAATGATGACTTCTATATATCTCTGTCATCGAGATGGGATTTTGAAAAGGTAATGGTGATAAATCGTTGCAAAACCGTGGGGAGCGTGGTACTTGTTTTATCAAATATGTATTAAATTGATCAGTCGAATAAATCATAGTTTTCTAAAGAATATTCGTTTTTAAAATTGAACCACAAAATATCACAATGTGATAACTGATAACATTTTTAGTAGGTAGGTACTTTTTATGTGGCCGATAGTAAGTAAAGTTTTGGCGAGATCGCTTTTATATCTTATAATTGGTGTATAATAAGAATTACATACAATACACAAACTATACTTTTTTATCGTCAAGTTACAAATATTTACCAATGTTTAAATCAGGTGGTATAATCGTATCAGTTAGTAGTTGTATTTCGTAGCGGTACTCAGACTACGCAGGTATTCCTGGAATGCTCTCGTGTATGCCCTGCATTATTACGTACAGGCGACTATAAAATTCTCATATTAGAGCTAATTTTTTTTGTACAATAAACTGATAAATTTTAAATATTGATGCCAGCTTTAGAGTTTGTCTGAACTAAATAAAAGGAAACGAGCCGTGATTCCACGATTGATGAACCAATATAAAATTGTTATATAAAATACCTTAAACTTTAAAGCTTGTTACAATATTATCATTAATGGTGTGTTATTATTACGTTGCGTCTATGTCTAGTCTCTTTTGAAAAAATTTTGATAAGATATACCACAAAAAAGTTATTTATCAATGTGCCTTTAGACTATGATAGGAATTTAAATAAATAATGTATATGACACCAAACAATAAAAGTATTATGTTTCCAAGTGTACATCCCTGAGCCCGGTCGGATACATTTGATTAACCTGACTAGACAGGCTTCATTGATTTACCGTTTGGCATCTACTTTAATCCTTGGCTAGTACGTATCCAGTTACATACTACAATATTGCTAATTATACAGGGTTACAGGTTAAGCCAACATGGATACTGAGTGGTTGTGTTGCTTATAAACATTCATATAGTTTAATTAGTAGCTGTTCTTTAGAAATATATAAAAATATACTGACAACAGTAACCGAGTTGTATAGACAATATACATAAAGTTCTAGAGAACCTTAATATGTATAATATTGTCTTAGATATAACTCGGTAGGTACAACTTATAAAATCTTAATGAGCCACAAAAGGAAGAAAATTATTCATATTAAAACTACGTAAATAGCATAATAATAATATGCAGCAATACACATAAAATGTTTGCATTGTTTAATGGGAACAATTGCCATTGTCCTTTACAATTTAATATTGTATCGCATCAATACGTGATCAAATCTGGTGTTGGGTGTTGCATGAAACGATGAGTGATGCTGGTATTAATGGCCAAGGGAGGAATTATGCATCGGCACGTGCACCGGGCAGTACCACCCTGTATACTGTATGGCGTTATACTGTGTACACTACACACAAGTCACAACATAAACAAATGTATACTATATATAATTGATTTTTTGTCCATGCAAAGTTTGCATAGTAATACTAAGACTACCCACTTTGAAAATATTGTAACTTCTCTATCATGCAAGGACAAAATGTTGTGTGTATTTATAACGTTTGATAAATCTACCGAGCAAAGTATGTGGATGTTTATTAATGTTTTTTATATAAACGATAATTGTATAACGTATGTTTTTGCGTAACTGTGTTAAATGCTTCGCGTCCCGGGAAAGGACCTAAGGCTAGGATAGCTTTTCTTGCAGAAAAATGTATGGTTCCCGCGCGATAAACATGCGCAACATAGTTGCGGGCGTATAGTTTATAATATTAGTATGGATTTCAATAAATATATAGGCTATGCAAGTGTCGGGAAGTGAGTGGTTCGGTCGGTGTGATGAAGCAGAAGTGTTCCGCTCGGCTGAGCGTGAAGATACCGCGATAGTTCACTCCGCTACCTCACTATACTAGTGCGTGCTATCGCCAAATACAATAAATACGCGTAATAGCTTTGTCCACACTGTGCCTTTTTCTGTTCGTCAAGGGCATGCTGTTGACCACGCTACAAAGCGTAGTCAACAGCATGCCCTTGACGTGCGAGCGAACGTGAGGCATGCCCGCAACGCATGCCCTCTGACCGTATCCAAAACTTCAAAAATGACAATGTTGGTGTTGCGTTCGTTGACGCATTCAATTATTGAATGCGCCAAAACTAAAGTTGAATGAAAGAAGATGACGAAAATTATAGACGAAAGTGCCTTGTGTGGACATAGCTATTGGTACGCACACATCACAATATCATCATCACATAATGTAGCGGGCGGGCCATATTTCCCGTACTTTTTAAGATGTTGCACGGATTTGGTTTTAAACAATACGAGTATATGGAAAATGCAGCCCATACCACCTTCACGTAACGTGCGTGTACTTTAAGGCATATAATCACGTTGCTTCGTTTTTTCGTTACGTTGTGCTGCGTCAACGCTAGGGTTTTCCTCACATAATAATATATTATATCAAAATGTTTTTGTCATCGAACAATATGTTAAAACGTTTTGACGAAGAGGGAACAAGCGGCAGGGCAAAAAAGCATCAAATGACGCCTACGAATAATTTTATTATTCGTAGAATGACGCAAAATCTCTTATAATACAGTCATATTGCTCGCTTTTAATATTTCCATTGAAAAATTTATTGACAATAATATACCTCTTACGACGCACGAGTCACGACACAACTTCGTTACTTCATATTCAATAGTGACATAAAGTTAGGGCAAAGTTAAGGAGAAACAAACACGTACCTTCCTACGGGGAAGTAATTAATAAAGCTTTATGATTAGTTGTTGTTCTAAGTTAGTGCTTACTTGGCTTTCGCTCGGCAAACACAAGTTATAGTGTAAATTGTATTAGCTTGAGCCTTTGCTTCGATGCTCAGTTTGACTCTCTATTGTGATTAGGGATAAAATAGTTTATGTTTCAAACGTGTAGGTTTTGTATTTGTATTATACCTGACTGCCGAATGCGAGTTACGTGCAAGAGCATAATATTATGTGTGTATAATTATTTATTTGGAATGTTGTATAGTCTAAACGGTAACATTTAAGCTTAATAAATCAAGCGTCAAATATTGACTTGCTTTAAAAAGTTGTAAAATAGTAAAATGTAGATTTATAGAAACTCGTATAACAACTGTCCGTGTGTTTGTGGCTGAACTTCTCTGAAACGCTGGACCGATTTAAATGTTTGTATGCATTTGTGTATCAGAAATATCATGCAAGACATCCTTCGGATCCGCTGGTAAAGCCTTTAAATAATGAAGTTGAACGACAGCGGTGTAAATTACAAGAGGCAGGGATTAGTCGAGGGTGCCATATTTCAGTGAAGCAGGAAATAGTTTGGGAATCAAAGTACAATTAAATGGTCGTAAATTCAAAGTTTGGGTCGGGTCACTTCGGGGAGCTCGGCGGCAATTTATCAATTATTTACGTCGCCAGAGCCCGCCGCCCCCCCATGCCCTCCCCTGCCCGCCCCTGCCCGCCGCTCGCGACATCTGACACGCTGACAATCTTACATTTATTTACCACCGCGCCGTGACTATAACTATTATTCATATTTTCGCACTTTGTTAGAATTAGATTTATTTATATAGTCTGTCTGTTCTACAGTCAGTTTCTGCTTAAGAAATGTTGTATTTTTATTTAAAGATACATAACATGTTTTAATTATTGGTCGCTAGACATACTGATTAATAAGAGCTAATTTCAGTAGATCTGCCTATCTTAATAATAATATCTATGGACGCTTCACACCACGTCAGTCTGGCCCCGTGCTAAGTACCTGAAGAACTTGTGTTACGGGTACCAGACAACGGAAATATATTTAATACTTTTGTACTAAATATTTAAGTTTTTTATTATATGATACACATATTTAATTATTCATTACCTTTTTAAGTCGAATCACTAATCTAATTAACATAAAATATTATGGTCTACACTCTAAAGTATACTTGAGTCCGAGAAAAAAGAAAACATTTGCTAGTTTGTAATTTGTCTCAAGTTGCGAACAACATCTAGTATTGATACATGAGCGAAGGAGCATGCATGACAAACGAGGTAAGTTGTGGGAGATGACGATTCGTCATTTAGCGCGGGTCGGGCGACTTGCGACCGCGCATCGATCACGCCGCGACACTTCCCGACGACCTCACACCTGAACATAGGACTGTAGTTATACGTTACTACCTTTTGCCCGCGGCTGCGCTCGTGTTAAGAAGTAATATTATTAATTACTTATCAAAGTCAGCCCGATCGGTTTAAAATTGACAAAATTTCATACAAACTTTCATCCCCTATTTTATCCCTTTGGGGGCAGAATCGGTCAAAATCCTTTCTGAGCGGATGCCTATTGCCTACGTCATAACATCTACCTGCATGCCAAATTTCAGCCCGATCCGCCAGTGGTTTAGGCTGTGCGTTGATAAATCACTATGTCAGTCAGTCAGTAAGTCAGCTTTGAGTTATACATCTAAACACTAACCACAATCGGACACACTTAAGGGTTACTTAACTTTAATTAAATGGAGGCTTTGATAGGTAACGTGAGGTGTTAAGTCCAAAACTTAAATTAATTATAGTTATGTTATCATGAAATCTCTTTGATAACGTCTATCAACATAATATTATACTAATTTTATACCTAGGTATAATATACAACACTAGCTGTTGCCCGCGACTTCGTCCGCGTTAACATAGTATAATAACAAAGATGGATAGTTTTTCCCTTTTTGTGGTTCCATATACAAAGGGTAAAAACGGGACCCTATTTAATCAAACGTCAAACGCAAACGTCAACAAACTTTCATGTTTCTAAGTCACAGGCTACACGGTCAAATTCTCATCAATCTGATCCATCAATCTGATTGACGGAATATTGATGGTTATAAAAAGTTCATATTAAAAATACGATCAATCCATCAATCCGAGTCGTACACGATCAAATTTTCGTCAATCCGTACCGGATTGATGGAACAGATTGATGAAAAATTGACCGTGTAGCCGCTGACTATCTCAAGAAAATATGACGGACTTTCATTGAAACTTTCTACCCCAATTTCACCCCCTTGGGGGTAGAATTTCCAAAAACGCTTAAATACGTATCCATTCATTTTTAATCCGTAACCCAAAAATAAAGTTTCATGTTTCTAACTCAAGAAATGACGGACTTTCATTCAAACTTTCAACCCCTATTTCACCACCTAAGGGGTTAAATTTTCAAAATTCCTTTCTTAGTGGGTGTCTACTTAATAAAACAACCCTACTAACCAAATTTCGTGGCTGTAACTTTAACAGTTTTTGCTCAGCGACGATGAATCAGTGAGTCAGTCAGTCAGTCAGGACATGTAATTTTATAAGTATAGATTTGACTGTTGTCATCAATGTGTTGAAAGAGTCACTTTTCGCAAGGATCAAAATATTATAGTAACTTTTAGAAAGTATCAAGTAAAATACCATTTCCGTTTGAGTAAGTAAGACCTTGTAAGGTGAAAGTTACGTTTAAAAATACTTAAGAGATTATTTCAGATTAAAGTAAAAGAAATAAAGTAAGTATCGCTAAGGGTGGATTGCACCAGAGGCGTGGTTAAAGTTAAAGTTATGGTTATAGTTAAAGCTAACTTAACTTTAATCTTAACTATGACCACAGAATTTGACATATTATGTCTGTTGCATATATTTTATTTTTTTATTAAAGCTACAGTTAATGGGACTTAGAGTATAAAAAATTGAATTATCCGTAAAAACAGGAAAAATATTTGTTATAGCAACACTGAGAAACGTAGTAAATTTTCACGAAAAAAATTCGATATAAGTATGAGCGGTTATGGTTACCGTTAAATATGGCGTCCTTAACCAAAAATTTGACATTTTGCACTGTAGCTATAGTTAAAGTTATAGTTAGAGTTCCAGTTATAACTGTTACAGTTATAGTTAAAGTAAGTAGGTGCAACCCACCCTAAAGGTAATTACCGGATCCGACCAACGCAGCAAGCGACCGCAAGCGACAAAAATTCAAATAAAATGATACTTAACACTTTATTTGAATTTATATCGGTCGCGGTCGCTTGCGGCAACGATCGGGTGGTGACGTTAATACTCATTACGCTATCGCATCGTGAAACCTGCCATTATCAATTACGCAAGAAAACAACGTCGTATGAAACAGAAAGTGAATGGGATTATGATATACAACGTATGTGCCTTCGATAGCTCAGTTGGTAGAGCGGTGGACTGTAGCTGGTTAACTGTCATCCATAGGTCGCTGGTTCAAATCCGGCTCGAAGGATTTTTTTAGTAATGTTAAATATACTATTAAATAACGAGTGGCAACGTGCGACTGAACAACAAGAAAAAAATTAACCCACTTAGGATTCACCAAATACTTAAACGAAAATCTCATAATAATATAATATTTGCCCGTTTAGTAAAGTGTTTGTTTTCTAGGTTATAAGGGCGTTTTTTGTACCTAAATTATCCGGTTTTAGACAAAACACAAGCAATAATAAAGCACAGTAAGCTACTTAAGTAATGCCGGCCGTCAACTGTTGGGATCTCTCTCGAACAACACGGTAAAGGCGTTTGATTCGAGCCCTTTGTTCGCTAATTCTTCAGCGAAGAGGGCTTTCATTCGTTTACGTACAATGCTAAACAAATTTACTTAACAATTAATATATTTTCATAGTATTTCAAATTTATTGGTTACATACCTACTTAGATAATATATGGTATATGGTACTTAGTATCTAAATTCTTAAATAATACTTTTGTTCATTTTTGTCATTGACCCACTTCAAACGTAAAATAGTGGACTAAAACTAAAATATTACTTTCTACAACAGCGGTCAATACTCCAAAGTTGTTTTCGAGATAATTAGAGTAAAATGCACTATTTGCACTTTCGGGAAGGAAAGTAAACTATCTATATCTATTATAAAACAAAGTCACTTTTTCCCTCATGTCCCTTTGTTCCCTTCAATCTTTAAAAGTACGTAACGGATTTTAATGATTCTTTCAGTATTAGATAGCCCATTTATCGAGGAAGGCTATAGGCTATATTTTATCACGCTAAGACTAATAGGAGCGAAGAAATAGAGGAAAATGTGGAAAAAACGGGGAAAATTATTCGAAAGGGCTAACTTGAACGCGCTAATCTCAGGAACTACTGGTCTGATTTGAAAAATTATTTCAGTGTTAGATAGCCCATTTATTGAGGAAGGCTGTAGGCTATATTTAATCATGCTAAGACTAATAGGAGAATGTGGAAAAAACGGGGAAAAGGGCTTATCTCGCGAACTACTGGAGCAATTTTTATGTTATTTGGCACCGATAAGAAGTAGACCACGTGAAGGATCATAGGCTATCGATTTTAATCATTTTTTCAGTGGTTATATATTTTATACCCGTGCGACGCCGGGGCGGGTCGCTAGTCTATTATAAACTTTTGGACAGGTATACGGTAAAACTAATATGAGTTTGTTAATTAGAGTTTTGAAGGATATTAACGCAATCTTTCACCTTATATTAGCTGGGGGAGTGAAATTATACAACAGATTCCAAGCACGATCGTCAGAAGTGTACCGGTGTATAGCTCATAAGAGGCCTGTATTGTCTCGACGCCATCCGTCACAGAACTGTAACAATGGCGGATTAGCAGTTGACGCCTTTATAAATATTCATTTTACGAGTATTAAATTTGATCCGAGAGTTTCGTTTTGTTTGCGCGACAGATGCGTCGGCGGCATCGTTTGACTTAATTACAATATTTCGAATGTGAAGTTGTTTATTAATTCGGTGAAAATCGTCCATAATTTACCCCTTTTCTTTTGTAACAACGTGCCGAATAAATCGCAGAGTAATAAGTGAATTGGGGGGTACAATAAAATATAGAAATAAGAACAATATCACTTACACACGGCTTTACGAATGGATAGTAAACTTACGATAAATAATTGAGAGTTGAGACTAATGAAAGATGAACCGACAAATCACGACTTACGACGCACACGCACTATAGTCTATAACAGCTACTGTCATGGGCCATGGCAGACGTCGACGCTAACTAAAATGCCATATTCTAAAGCTAGAGTAGCTAAAGCTATCGGATAATCACTATTGAATAAAAACTACAGCATGTATAAAAATGATGCCCAAAAACCCATTGACGTCAAACCAATTTAGGGATAACGGTAGCTTTGTGAATATTAAATAATATTGAATAAATAACGCAGGTAATGAAATCGCTGGACATCGGTTACATCGTAATTGGCGATCGGCGTGCGGTCGGCGAGTGCCGCCCATCGCCGACACGATTTCATTATTTCGACCTTTGACTCCGATTACTGACGACTGATGCCGTCACAAACATCCACGCTGAACCAAACGTTTTTAATTAATCACTGAAGTCTGAAAAACGCTTTTTTGACATCAAACGCAAAATAAATTGAGCATTCTTCGCGGATTGTTCGCGTGGAATGCTGGATATTATTTTATTTTTATAGGATTAATCATAGAATAGTACATGGCTTGTGTAAGTAATTTTTGGGTATTGTAAAATACGGTTTACTTCATAATATGATGTGAAAACTGAAAAGTATCATGTAACTGCTAACAGTGTACCTTCTGTATATTTTCTTAAGTCGTAATAATTATTACAAGCTCCAATCCGCATGTTAGGGGGATATCATGGGGATTGGACACGGTGATATGCATTGCAAGTTGCAACTGATAACTTCACAGAAATAATTTCAAATGCCTCGAAGATGCATCATAGTATTATATTGCACCGACAGCAGGATTATAGATGAAGTCTATGGTGATAATATTACAGTAGACCCTCGCTAATCCGACCCCTGGCTAATCCGGTACCTCTTGTAATCCGACATGCAGCTCACTGTACCTAGCTTTATTAGGAAAATGAATTTTAAGGTGTTGTATTGTAAAAATATATGCAGCACTCTACAATCCGACAAATCGCTAATCCGACACGGCCGTGCAAAACGTTTGTCGGATTAACGCGGGTCTACTGTATTCTGCTTCAAATATTACAATCATCTAAATGAGATTAAATTTTAAGTTAGTTTGAAAGTGTATTTTACGTGCGGATAAGTTAGCATTAGTTTTAAGTAATTGTCATCAAAAAGCGATTATTCATACACATTCTGGATTATAATTCGGTCTTTGATATGGGGGCACAAAACTAATAGGTGCAGAATAAATTTTCGAGTTAATTTAACTAGACAAACACAAAGGGTGAACTAAAAGGACCGACTTCATTCTCGTATTGAGGTGGAAACTGGTGATAACGTAGTTCAGCCGAGGCGGGGATAACTATTTTACAATATTATACTAACTTGGTGGTTAGAATTATCATATTAATATATCCTATTTCTCAAACTCTAAGTTAAACATATGATAAACATAATTTTAAAGAGATTTCGTTTCATATATCGTATACCTAACAGAAACCTTGCATTAAATTAATTTCTCATTGACATTTTATAAGGTATGCTCCTTAATTATTTTTATAAATATAGTTTTAAAGTTAGTATGAAATTTTTAATGAATGTTGAACCTTAATACTTTTCAATACTTTCAATATAATATTATAAATCTACTAGCTGTCCCGGCAAACGTTGTTTTGCCATATAAATAATTTTTGGTATGAAAAATAGATGTTGGCCGATTCTCAGACCTACTCAATATGCTCACAAAGTTTCATGAGAATCGGTCAAGCCGTTTCGGAGGAGTACGGGAACGAACATTGTGACACGAGAATTTTATATATAAGACTAGCTGTCCCGGCAAACGTTGTTTTGCCATATTAATAATTTTTGGTGTGAAAAATAGATGTTGGCCGATTCTCAGACCTACTCAATATGCTCACAAAATTTCATGAGAATCGGTCAAGCCGTTTCGGAGGAGTACGGGAACGAACATTGTGACACGAGAATTTTATATATAAGATATTATACAACGTGTATCAAAACTATGTGATAATACTTAATGGTGCGCATGAGTTCCCACTCCCCTGTATAGAGTTCACGGTGAAAGTAGCAGCGCTGAAAGAATTACTTTTTAAACTTTTGTATGGGCAAACTCCTGACGCTGGGGCACTTGCCTATACAAATCACAAAAAACTGCTCTTTCAGCGCTGCTACTTTCACAGTGAACTCTATACAAGGGATACACATACACACTCTAAAGTATTAAAGTATTATATTTTATCACTTTGTTTTGTTACTCCTTGTATATCAGAAATGTTCGTTTGCCTAAGACTAAGAAACTTAGCTTTTTTTGGCGAATAGCATAATTATACCTAATTTGGTACTACTAATATATATTCTGTGACTAGTCAATTATGGATGTTTTGGAATTTAGTTTTATGTGAATTGATTTCATTAATAATAATTATTTTTTTGGATTAATTTTCAATATTGTGTAGGTACGTACTCCAAATGAATTGCATACGGTATGCCGAGGAACATGACAAGTCGTCAGCCGGCACACCCTGTATACTTAACGTGACCATTTATTTTTTTAGTCAGAGCGGGACATCTACGGACACCCCCCCCTCTCCCAATTTTTCTTTTATAATAAAATGACAATTTTATTTTCATTTTAGTATTAATTATGAAAGTATAGAGGTAAATACAATAATTGATTGAGTATTTTGTGAATGTCTAGTGCCTATCTGTATAAGCAAATTATGGTGGAATAACCACATTTGTTGAATGGGAGCGCGTTATTTCCAGGCATTACACAGGCATTTCAAACATAAAAATAGTTTTAAATTGTCGTTTGGTCTGTTTGCAAAAGCGGGACAATTTCGGCCTCGCGGGGGACAGCGGGACAGACTGCCTGAAAGCGGGACTGTCCCGCCCAAAGGGGGACGTATGGTCACCTTATGTACACTGCCCACTTCCGTGCGCACAAGCAGCAATATGGCCGCACACAACAAAACGAAGACTAGAACTTAAATATTATTAGAGATATTAATTATTTCAATATTATCAAGGCATATATTATGATATAACATTTAATCAACATGTATGACGGATCAAAGCTTATTAGCATATTTTTCAGATTAATTAATATTCAAATAAAACCACCAATATTAACACGCAAAATTGGAAATAAAACATACAATTTAAGCTAGTAAATAAACGATAAAATAAATACTTGAAAGAAACTGAATGAATACATTGTACGGTATTGCCTTCAAGTTAATCTTGATTTTGATAAAAATATTTTTTTTTTATTAAGGACTTATTAGTACTTATAGTAAATTGCAAACAATAAACACAAAGTGGACCAATGTTTTGCATACTATGGTATTGGCGTTTTCATTAAATAAAATTTAAAAGCCTATGTTTAAAATGAAAAATTTAAATATTAAGAGTACTTATTTAATTCTTACTGTGACATTTATAAATATCTATCTTCCTGCTTACACTATCCTAAGCTTATCTAAATGCGCGTCATAAAACAGATCCCAGAATGCGACGTTTTTGCGGAAGGGTCGCGAGATGACGGTCAAGTTGGTGTCGATCTGCAGACACGGCACGGCGTCGGCGGTCAGCGGCGGCCATGACACCGGCAACAGCTCCGTGCGACTGGGCGTTGGATTCCTGGAATGACGTCATATGCAAAAATAAATCATTTCTGTGCATCATATTCCCTTAAGTTACTAAGGGGTTGTTTCACCACTTCCTGGTAAGTTCCGGATAGGCTATCCACCACTTAACTTGACAGATAGAAGTACGGAGGATCTGTCAAATAAGTTGTAAATAGCCTATCCGGCACTTTATTAGGAAGTGGTGAAACACGCCCTAAATATATGCTGCTATATTATAATAAAGTTCCAAGAAAATATTGTTAAATCAGAAGCACTAAAGAGTTGTACAATTATAAACTCGCTTTAAGGTCAAAAAGTCAAAAACCTTCTACATCATGTAAATATTTATAAATTTTCCATTTATTTTAGTAAGGAAATAGAAGACTTGGTGACTGTGACGGTCACCAAGTTTTCTAAGCCACACCGGTTGTTCTTGGTTAGTGAGGTCGGTACTGCGGTTTGGTAAAGATTTTGCTTTGACCTTAAAAAAACGGGCCAAGTGCGAGACAGACTTTGGCACAGAGGGTTCCGTACCGCTATAAGCAAAACTTTTTATTTTTATATTCGAGTTAATGGTATGAAAAGTGAATTGCGGTTTACGATTTATGAAAAAACGTAGTAGATCTCAATCTCTATTTCATATCCTCTTTGGAAGTGTCTATCGCGCAAACTATTCAGTCTAGAAAAGAATGATGCCTATTAGAAACTTCAATATTTTTAAAGACCTGTCCAAAGACAATTATTAGATACCTTACACCACGCCTTACACGTATGTTTTTGATTAAAAAAATATGTAATTAAGTTTCAGTTCTGAGTATGGGACCCCAAAAATATATTATTAATTTTCTATTTTTGTATTAAAATATTAATGCGGTTCACCAAACACACCGACTTACCAAGTTTCAACAGTATAATAGGTGTTATATAGTTTTCGAGAAAAAAGGCTGACGTGTCATACGGACGGAGAGAACAACAGACAGACAGATAGACAGACATGAGGAATTTATAAGGGTTCCATTTTTCCACTTGGCTACGAAACCTTAAAAAGACCAGGAATTATTCTTACATGGTACAAAAATATTTAATTTATTTTTGTATTTACCCGTATTTAATGAAGTTGGTCCATAATGCAGACATTTGGTCGATTATACGTTGATCATTGATGTTTGGTATCTCTGGAACGATATCCATTGTGAAAATATACCCCAGCTCATCAGAGTGAGTCGCCCCAGCGTCTGTGATGTTGTACAGCCTCCTCACTCTATTTAGGTGGCCTTCATAAGAGAACATGTAGAGATATACATTTGTGTTCCTGTGTTTTGCATACTTGTTAAACTGCCTTTGCATAGGATACACGAATTCGAAATCAGAAAAAAAATCGACTATTTTGTACTTGTTACTTTTACGATCTGTATCGTCTCCTAAGTAGAAGTGCTTAACCATTTTCACAACGTTATTATCATTCTTCAAATTGAACTTTCGTTCCATGCCACTTAGGATTACATCTGGACTGCTCAATAATTTCTTATATGAAGGATGATACAAGCTATAAATGTATTCTTTGAATGTAAATCCACCGAGTATATTAAGTCCATCAATATTAGATTCTTCAGAAAAGTCTGGATTTTTGACGATGAAAGGCGCGATTCCTTTAAATTCTTTTTCGATACACGGCTTCCAATCATACTCATTGATTGTTGCTTTTTTAATAATAGTTTCGGGATCTACTTTAGATAAAAATGAAAGAGCAGCATATGTATCGTTTGTGATAAATCCCAGCTTTTCAGCAATGCTTATGAGCGTCTTTGTATTTGAAGGAGCTACAAACCCTGGAGCCGTGGCAGTTCCACTTTGCAGTATAGCTTGTTGAAACAGCCTGGGCTGCTTAGTCAATAGATGCATGTCAACTACTAAGGCACCCGAGCTGTGGCCACCGATGGTGATTTTTTGGGGGTTCCCCCCGAATGCTCGGATATTATCTCTTACCCATTTAATGGCTTTGTACTGGTCCCATAGTCCTTGATTACCGGGTATTTCAGGTATGTCGATACACATGAAACCATACGGGCCGAGTCTATAATTGATACTAACTACTATTATATCGTGACGGACTAAATATTTGGGTCCATATATGCTCTTTCCATTATGACCTTGAACGAACCCACCCCCAAACATATAAAGATAAACTGCTTTGTCTATTGTTTCCGAGTTAGGTACATATACATTTAGATTTAAACAGTCTAGGGTCCCGCCGTAGGGCTTAGTCTTCATGAAACTTTCATGAAGTTCCTGAAATTGTGGGCATATAACTGAATCATTGAATGCTTCAAAAATTTTATCGAATTTTTTATGGGGGATTGATGCCTGAAAAAAAATATGGTTATTTTATTTTATAATTTAAAGTTGTAGCTGGAAATTGGTGTCCAAATTTTGAAGACGAATTTCCACCCAAAATTAACAGTTCACCTTATAGGCGCATTGTTATGTTTTACCTCAATTAATATTGATTTTTGATAGAATAAGAATTTGAAAAAATGTGGATCGAAACAATTTTTAAAACGCCAAGTGAAGTCACAATAGTTTGTAATACATTTCAGCGGAAATAAACATTCTTATTGCGAATTTTTCTAACAAAAATACAAGAATGACTTCACTGGCAGCGTTTTAAGAAGAAGGATTAAAATAGACCCACGTCCTACAAAAAGTGATGTATTCAAAGTGATATTGTATTGTAAGTGATGTGTACCTCAAAAAATAATATAAACTATGGCATACTTCCGAACGCCATAATTACTGTCTGGCATACGAAAAAAAATGCTATGAATATTCTTTCAGGCGCAATATAATATACATACTTAAATACCTAGTAATAAAACTAATAAATAATAATAATTATATAAAAAAATAATGAACTTAAAAAAGAAATAAAATACATTAACCCATAGAAATTACCCTACATCCTAAAGCAAATTGAAGTAGAGCTTGTCTAATTTGAAATGACGCGCCCCACCACTTCAAAGTTGATATAAATGAAACATTTTTGTACTGTGAATACGAGGGAGGGGCGCGTCATTTCAAGTTAGACAAGCTCTACCTTAAACATAATATTTTTGAAGTGAAAACTTCTTTAGCGGCGTTGAGCACTTTTGTGGGATGGGTAAAAACTGTGAAACTCGCGTCAGATTTTCGTGTTGATCAAAAAACCATAGAAAAAGCGTAAGACGGTTGGAGAGTAGTGTTTTGTGTCGAACTCGAACTCGAATGAAATGTACAGTCGGGGAAATGAGTTGTTTAGCAGAAATGTACTGTCGGGGATAATTGTGCTAAGCAGAAATGTACAGTCGGGGAAATGAGTTGTTTAGCAAAAATGTACAGTCGGGGAAAATTGTGCTAAGCAGAAATGTACAGTCGGGGAAATGAGTTGTTTAGCAGAAATGTACAGTCGGGGAAATGAGTTGTTTAGCAGAAATGTACAGTCGGGGAAAATTGTGCTAAGCAGAAATGTACAGTCAGGGAAATGAGTTGCTTAGCAGAAATGTACAGTCGGGGAAAATTGTGCTAAGCAGAAATGTACAGTCGGGGAAATGAGTTGTTTAGCAGAAATGTACAGTCGGGGAAATGAGTTGTTTAGCAGAAATGTACAGTCGGGAAAATGAGTTGTTTAGCAGAAATGTACAGTCGGGGAAAATTGTGCTAAGCAGAAATGCACAGTCGGGGAAATGAGTTGTTTAGCAGAAATGTAGAGTCGGGGAAAATTGTACTAAGCAGAAATGTACAGTCGGGGAAATGAGTTGTTTAGCAGAAATGTACAGTCGGGGTAAATTATGCTAAGCAGAAATGTACAGTCGGGGAAATGAGTTGTTTAACAGAAATGTACAGTCGGGGAAAATTGTGCTAAGCAGAAATGTACAGTCGGGGAAATGAGTTCTTTAGCAGAAATGTACAGTCGGGGAAATGAGTTCTTTAGCAGACGCGCTGGTTAAGGCCGAGTTTCCACCTGCAAGACAACAGGTGGAAACAGCAGCTTTTTTTTCGATTGTCGATATTTTTAATCGATTGTAAGGGTTTCGATTAATTAATTAAAACGATCGTTTTTTTATAAATTTTCTTTTAAATCGATTTTCATAAAAAATGGGTTAAAAAAATAATGCACAACGTTAATAATCAAGTTTTCACTTCTGCCGGCACTCCCAGAGTGCAACCCGTCTTTTTTTTATTATGTTTTAAGGTACTTCACTTTGCTATGAATATTGTTTCACGTGCAATATAATATACCTTAATTATACTAATAAAACTAATAATATCAAAAATGGCTTTCAAATAAGAAAATATATTAAAAAGCAATAAGCTTTTTCGTCAGACGGTAAGGATGGCGTTTGGAAGTGTGCTATATTTTAAGGGTTTCGTAGTGAACAAGGAACCCTTATAGTTTCGGTCCGTCCGTGCGTCTTTCCGTCTGTCTGTCTGTCCGTCTGTCTGTCCGCGGTTTTGCTCCGAGACTATAATATGACCTACAAAGCTGTAAATCGGCATGAATGTACATACTAATGATGCCAACAAAATGGTACATAAAATCTAAAAAAAATAATTATGGTACTTCCCCCATACATGAAGCGGGGATGGTTTTTTATTTCGCGTCCACCCCACCGCGTGGTACCCCACGCGGGGTTATTGGATAGGTTTTCAAAAAATATTATCAGTATTCTTAGATCATTTTCCGATTTAGGGATCCATTTGTCAAATATGAAGTTTTAAAGTGGAAGAAATCGTTAGAGTCCAGTGTCCCTCCCCTTCTACCAGCTAAACGGGTGCTTCTGGAAATGTGATAAATTTCACGGGAGTAGGAAATATGCTGAATTTAAAAGGAAAATTATCATGGCTAAGAAGACTTCATAAATTATTGAGTAATAGTCGATCAACAAAAAAAAATTATCGGCGAAGTTTAAAGGAACTTTTCGTTCAAATTCTTTTGAACGTAACTGAGATGATATATTATAAAATATGATGTAATAGGTACTCTATATTGCGCGTGGCCTGACACGCACTTGGACGGTTTTACACTTTTTAGGTACATCACTTTGCTGTAGGGCATGGGGTGGGGCGGAAGATCCGCATTACTTAGTTTAATTTGATTTAATATTAGTTATAATATTAGTTTTGATGTTGTCAAGAATCACTTATGAGTTATGATTATGACTTATGACCTACGAATAATAAAAGCTAAAGAAACGTAACTCCCATAGTTCAACCGTTTTGAAGGCTCTACGAAAAACACTCATGAAATAAAGCCGTTGACAATAATTATTGTCACTTCTATAATTACACAAAATTCTTGCGTGTATTCCATGTGTATTCGCGTCTCTTTTTGTAGCTCGCGGAACAAATTTTTTGACACAGTTACTCTTCCTTAGTTTTTATTATTCGTATTTTGTGTTTTGAGTTTTTTGGGAAGTACAGACTTACCCCAAACGGATTGCTGGCGTTGACTTTGGCGTAGGGTATGCCGAGGAACATGACATAGTCTCCGTCGTCAGCCGGCACACCCTTTATACTGCCCAGTTCCGTGTGCACCACCAGCCTCAGCTCCACATGGGCTGTAACCAGCAGCAATATGGCAGCACACGTGAACATTTTAGTCCAGATTAGAGCATTAAATTATCACTTGCAATACGACCTCCTCGCGAAAAAACGTGACGCTTATAATTCTAGCGTGGCAACACGTGGCTAAACTAATGTTATGTATAAAATAAACAACTTTTAATAATATGAAATCTATTACAATATTAAACAGGTGTTAACAGAAACCGGCTACTAATACTGTATTCATCGTAGGAGCTCTTATAAAAAGCAATAGGGCATTCCACGCCAAGCGGACAGGGAAAAAGAGTCGATGTCTCCGATTTTGATAATATTTGATAGTGTCCGACCGAAACTGATTTTTTCTTACTTTCGGCTGAACTGAACTGAACTTTCGGCCTTACTCTCAGTTTCGGCCGAAACCGAAACCGAATCCGAAACTTGGTAAAACAGAAACCGCCGACCATACCGCGATGCACGAGCATCATGTCGGATATTCGGTTTCATCAGCGCTCAGTGCGAAATGCCCTCCGTTCCCTTGATATCCAAAAGTCGAGTGGGCCTGACGGAATCCCGCCTATTGTGTTGAAAAAGTGTGCTCCAGAGTTGGCTCCGGTCTTGACGCGTCTTTTTCGGCTCTCCTATTCCACTGGCATCGTCCCGGCTTCCTGGAAGACAGCCTTGGTGCACCCGATCCCCAAAAAAGGTGATCGCTCAAATCCTTCCAAATACAGACCAATCGCTATAACCTCTCTCTTCTCGAAGATAATGGAATATTCTCGAAGATAATATACTAAGCGACAAACAATACGGGTTCCGTAAGGGTCACTCGGCTGGTGATCTCTTGGCGTACCTGACTCATCGTTGGGCTCAGGCAATTGAGTCGAAGGGAGAGGCATTGGCTGTTAGTTTGGACATTGCGAAGGCCTTTGATCGGGTTTGGCATAAAGCGCTGCTATCAAAGCTTCCATCATACGGGCTGCCCGAGAAATTATGTAAGTGGATCACTGGTTTCTTAGCAGACAGAAGCATAAAGGTCGTAGTTGACGGCGAATGCTCGGAAACTCAGTCTGTTGATGCTGGTGTCCCTCAGGGCTGTGTGCTATCGCCTACTCTATTCTTACTGCATATCAATGACATGTTGCAGACCAGCGGCATTCATTGCTATGCGGATGATAGTACAAGTGATGCTGTATATACCGGCTCCCCCAATATTTCTCGGCAAAATGTCACTGAGAGTCGAAACGAACTTGTGTCTAAGGTGAGAATTCATTGGAGAAGGTCTCTGAATGGGGTAGACGTAACTTGGTCCAATTCAACCCTGCCAAGACACAAGTCTGCGCGTTCACCACTAAAAAGTCACCAATGGTCGTATATCCTCGTTTCGAGGGCACATCTTTAACCATCTCCCCTAGCATTGAGATACTTGGCGTCAACATATCGAGCGAAGTCCAGTTCCGATATGATCTAGAAGGTAAGGCCAAATTAGCCTCGAAGAAGCTTGGTGTTCTTAACAGAGCGAGACAGTACTTCAGTCCGGACCAACGCCTACAACTCTACAAGGCGCAGGTTCGGCCTCATATGGAATATTGTTCTCATCTCTGGGCAGGGGCGCCAAAATACCAACTGCCCCTTCTGGATCGTATCCAACGAAGGGCCGCTCGAGTTGTTGACTGCCATAGTGTTTCAAACAGCTTGGACCCCTTGGAATTACGCCGAGATGTAGCTTCACTCTGCATCCTCTATTGGTTGTATCACGGGGAGTGCTCTGAGGAATTGTTCGGAATCATATCACCTGCAACTTTTCGCCATCGTCCCACGCGAAAAACATACCATCCTCATCACCTTGATGAGTGGCAGTCTTCCACAGTGCGTTTCTCGCGTAACTTTCTGCCGCGCACTGTAAAACTCTGGAACGAACTATCACCAGCAGTATTTCCGGACCTATACGACCTGCAAACCTTCAAGAAAAGAGCGTATTCCCTCTTAAAAGGCCGGCAACGCACCTGCAGCTCTTCTGATGTTGCGAGTGTCCATGGGCGACGGTAGTTGCTTACCATCAGGTGACCCGTTTGCTCGTTTGCCCCCTTATTTAATTAAAAAAAAAAATCAAAATTACGATTATTTACTGAAATTTATTGATTTTTAACATAAATCATAACTTTTTAAACTAAAGAAAAAGTACCACTTTGAATTATTTTTTTTGCGACATTTATTAAAATAAATATTAATAATCTTAGACTCGAATATGTTCCCTAGAAACTTTTTTGTACTATATTCCATTTTTAATTTTTATACGATTCCAAGTAGGTGCGATTTTACCAAAGAAATTGAACGCGCTTAGCGCATACTAAACCGGTTCTAAACGTATAAACACTTGATTGCATTTCACCAACATAAACTAAACTTGTTCACAGCAAATCCGATTTTTATCTTCTGAACGCCCAATATTCGAGTTTTAAATTCATAAAACACATTTAAGTCCTGTCAGTGTAGTGTCATGACAGATCGAAAAACAGACGAAAAAATTGTTAAGATGAAAGTTTTCACAGATGCGTTTGGTTAGCTTATTTATCGTTTCTTGCTATTTTGTTCTTAAAACAACGTGACAAGGCTCCAAGATGATAAAAACGTATAAAAATAATCGCGTGACGTAACGTAAACTTAGATTTATTCATCGTGATTAAGAGAAGATTATAAAATCCATTTGAAACAAAACGAGATTTACGTCCCCGTAAGAATGCGTTTAATGAGAAAGTTTTATAAAACGAAGTTGTGTGATTGGTAAAATCCTCCCTTAGACATTAATGACGTACTACTGAAAACACAATCAATTGCAGTATTTTATTTTTATGGGAAACGGTTCGCGGTCGAAGTTCAAAACGAAATTACTAAGCAAACTTGCTGTTGATGTCACATTTTTTTTGCTCCAGAAGGCGAAACCTGAAAAATATATTGAGGGCCGCAAGAGTGAAGCTTACGGGGAAGTGGGCTAGATAAGATTCTAGCAGGGTAGGAACGGTCTAAGAGATTGCGTGTCCATAGTTAAGAGCGGGCTGTGCAATTTTGCTGTGTTTTCTAATAAGTATTACGATCCCGGAAGACGATTGACTCAAATGAAATTGAGATTTATTTAATCATTGTATATTTATCTGATATTTAGCTAACGGAAAACACGATTCACTTATTTTGACTCGATAGTTTTATTTTTCGAAATTATGAATCTTTTTGGGCATTTCTACAAATATCTGTTACACTTATTTAATTACTATCATTAAATAACTTGCACTACTACAATCACACACATTATAAAATAATAGCTAAAGGAAATATTAGTATTGTATTTAGTTTTAAAGTAATCATCAAAAAACAGTTTTGGGACTTACGACCTTTACTTTCGTGCTATAATGCGGGAACCGTTGTTACGCGATATTGTTCACTATTAGCTGCAACCTAAAGCACATTACCCGGGAGCACGATTCATGGAATTATTGTATTACGATTGGAGGATAGCGTTGTGTGTAGGCGGGGCTAGCGTTTTCACAGTAGGCTCTTAAAAGTTAATTTTAAATATTTGAATAAAACGCGTGGTAAAAGGAAAAGAGTGAGGCGAGATGATTTACTAGATTAATCTCGCAAAGAAATATCCTAATGTATCCTATAATCTCACAGTCAAACAAGTGATTTTTTTTGTATAGTAATAACTAGCTAATATTGTGAAGAACATGCACAGCTGCACCTGCACAACTTCTACAATGGGCCGGGAAGTGGATTAGGAGCAAGATTTAAAATACTGCCGAAAGTTGGCGTCCAGCGGGCAGCGACGCGCCGTACCTACTATGGACAAAATCGCTAAATAAAAAGAAACATGCCAATCAGTCATGCAACTAGGATGGCAAATCAAACAATGCGAAAATGATTTTATTACCTCTTCTTTGAACCCAAGAACCAATGGCTGCCAGCTGCCAGGCCTTCGTAGAGATAAACTACGATAACATGGCGCGCCTCTCCAAATTACTGTTTCAATGTGTGTAGTCACATCCTTATGAAAGAGTTTGTACGTAGTAAGTATTCAACCAATCAACCCTGTACTCGTAATATTTCACTTAATGTCACTTATTACCAAGATTTGTTGGTCAACTAATAATCATTGCTAGCCTTTTTGGGCATTTCTACAAATATCTGTTACACTTATTTAATTACTATCATTAAATAACTTGCACTACTACAATCACACACATTATAAAATAATAGCTAAAGGAAATATTAGTATTGTATTTAGTTTTAAAGTAATCATCAAAAAACAGTTTTGGGACTTACGACCTTTACTTTCGTGCTATAATGCGGGAACCGTTGTTACGCGATATTGTTCACTATTAGCTGCAACCTAAAGCACATTACCCGGGAGCACGATTCATGGAATTATTGTATTACGATTGGAGGATAGCGTTGTGTGTAGGCGGGGCTAGCGTTTTCACAGTAGGCTCTTAAAAGTTAATTTTAAATATTTGAATAAAACGCGTGGTAAAAGGAAAAGAGTGAGGCGAGATGATTTACTAGATTAATCTCGCAAAGAAATATCCTAATGTATCCTATAATCTCACAGTCAAACAAGTTTCTTAAGTAAATAAAGTTCACACACAATATAATCAATTTATCATAGCATTTACTAAATCGTTTGTTTGGGAAACATTATTATAATAGCACGTAATTTGCCAATAGTTATGTATATTAAATAAGCCTGCGTTTGTCGTAGAAATTAAATTCAATAATATAATTTCGATAAAAATAAGTTTATACAATTTAATGAAAATAAAACGAAGTGCTAATTTCTGATTTGGGACTAATCTGGAACACATAATGATGGCGAACTGAGCCGGGGCCTCGCTGGCAAGCCAGCATGAAGCACGAGTTAAGACGACGCCTTGATAATTTGGCTGTAGCGATGCCGATTTTTCTCAGCAATGACTAAAGCTAAGAAATTGAAGTTCATTGTCAGTATTCATCATGTCTTTGTCTTTGAATTGCCCATAGCATAACACGATTGGACAACTTTTATAGCACAGAATAATCAATCGAAAAGACCTCTGTAAAAAAAGGGATTCCTATTTTTCCAACGGAGGAGAGTGATTTAAGGTTCCAAAATTTGTACATAAATTGGTTCAAGCATGCACTTTAATTTGTGCATAGCTTATATGAAATGTATTTATGGTTTTTAAATTAAGCGACAAAAACCATTTTGTCGCTCACGCCCTTTCCATTTTTTGCTGTTCCATTGCTTGTTTTCTATGAGAGGCCGGGCCGGCCTCTCATAGAAAACAAGCAATCTAAAACATATCCAACACGGTTTCTTACTTTAACGCTGCGTCACCTTAACTGCGAAGTTTAACGAACGACGCATGAGTTTCGGCGGGGCCGAAAGTTTCGGCTATATTTTGGCCGAAACCGAAACTAAGGCCGAAACTAGATTTTTTTGCCGAAACTGGCTGAAACCGAAACCGAAAGTTCGGTCGGTCACTAATATTTGATTATATTATACCTATTCACATTATTAATACGTGAACCAAACATTTTTGTAATGTTATAAAGACTGCTTACAGAATTATGAGACTTTGAATCTTCGACAACCGGTTGGCATACAGTAATTCAAATCCGATTATAGAGTTATTTTATTTATTTAAATAACTGAACTACTGGAATTATTACTTACTGCATTAAATGAGCTTTTAAATCATATTTTTGAAAATGTAATTTTTGAGGTAAAAATGCGAATTTTTTTTCTTTATTTTCTAAGAGAGGGACTTTGATTTTTTTTGTATAATAATAACTAGCTAATATTGTGAAGAACATGCACAGCTGCACCTGCACAACTTCTACAATGGGCCGGGAAGTGGATTAGGAGCAAGATTTAAAATACTGCCGAAAGTTGGCGTCCAGCGGGCAGCGACGCGCCGTACCTACTATGGACAAAATCGCTAAATAAAAAGAAACATGCCAATCAGTCATGCAACTAGGATGGCAAATCAAACAATGCGAAAATGATTTTATTACCTCTTCTTTGAACCCAAGAGCCAATGGCTGCCAGCTGCCAGGCCTTCGTAGAGATAAACTACGATAACATGGCGCGCCTCTCCAAATTACTGTTTCAATGTGTGTAGTCACATCCTTATGAAAGAGTTTGTACGTAGTAAGTATTCAACCAATCAACCCTGTACTCGTAATATTTCACTTAATGTCACTTATTACCAAGATTTGTTGGTCAACTAATAATCATTACTAGCCGACCGCGCAAGACAACGCACTTCAAACGTTTTGACAACGCACTTCAAAACGTTTTGAATTTTGGAGGGGCGCGCCATGTTATCGTAGTTTATCTCTAATTTTATAAAAAGTTGAAAGTTTTTCTGTATAATATTATGTCCCTACTCCCATAGAGGTCAGAACGACTAGCGACTACGGAGCTTAGGCAGCGGCTACTTTTGGAGGTTTTAAGTGGAGGCCTTAAATGATCTTTAGTACCCGACTACGGCGAAGCAAAAAGGAGGGTTATGATTTTGACCTGTATGTATATGTATGTAGTACGGATGTTCATTGTTCATATGTTCCCTCGTAACATTAAACTACTCATCCGATTTGGACAAATGAGGTGTCATTGGAAGCCTCTTGATCGTCCGCTGGTTATAGGCTACATGATTGTATGTTAAATTGACCTTATCGCCATCTAGGGCAGAAAGAGAAAAATAAACATTCTGACGGTGTCGTGTGGGGTATCTATTTCAATTATTTAAGGATTATTTTTTATTGCCTATTTCTTAAGGGTTTGCCTGCAGTCACCTGATAATTGCAAGATTTCATAAAATCAGTTCAATACAATATGAAACAAAAAATTATTATCCTCGATCATTTGAGGAATTGTAATTGTTAAGAAATTTATCGAGCGAATCGCAATTCGCGGCATCAAAAAATATTGAAATAAAAATTAAGTTTTAAAAACTAAAACACGCTCTAAAAAGTACGAAACAAGAAAATAGTAATGGCAGTTTAAAGGGTAGCCGTGATCGTATGCCACACTACGCGTAGCAAAACAGATAATAATAAATCTAGCTAAAAGTCGAGCTTCATGAGGGCTCGCGTTGATTTTCTGCGTGATAATTAATCTTTAATGCAGTTGTTTATACTTTAATAGTAACCAAACCTTGACTGATCGATGATAACACATCTACATATAAATAAAACTATACATATAACATATAATTTTATTACTATGTTAAAGCACAAATCAATAGGCGTGATGGTTTTTCCGTAAAGTGTACCACAAAAGTGTTCAGGTTGTGGGATATACTAAGGCTCGCTTCGCTCGCCCTGATTATAAGGGAATACGACCACGGCTATCCTTTAAACTTCCATTATTATTTTCTTGTTTCGTACTTTTTAGAGCGTGTTGTTGGAAGTCGGGTTTTAGTTTTTAGGGTTCCGTACCCAAAGGGTAAAAACGGGACCCTATTACTAAGACTTTGTTGTCTGTCCGTCTGTATGTCTCCAGGCTGCAGTAACTCAAGAACGGTAATAGTTAGAGAAATGAAATTTTCACAGATTGTGTATATCTGTTGCCGCTATAACAACAAATACTAATAATAGTATTTTAATAAAAAGAAAGAAAAAGGGGGGGAAATACGTTACGTATCCCCCGCCGCGCACGGGGGTTGACGACGGGGGTATGTCGGACTCCCTCCGGCTCGGTGTGCCGGAGGTTTACCGACTAAAACCCCCCCATGCCCTCCTTCCAGCCGTGAGACACGGGACCTCTGTTAGCGAACACCGCGTCCTCATGGCGCTTGCCGCGTCCGGCACATCTCCGTTTCGGCGGCTGGTGTTCTGCCGCCATCTTTCTTCACCGAGAGCTCCCCGGGCATCTAAAGAGCTTTCTTCTCGGGGCCCTTTGTGCGGGCGGTGATCCCCCGATCAACCGCCCACGGGCCTATTGCTCCACCTCCATGGCGGGCTGGAGCTGACTAACCCCAGCACCACCGGCTCCAGGCTCATGCGGCTGAGCCTTGTCAGAGGGAGCTCCTCTCCTGCGGCGCTTCGTAGGCGGGGGCGGCTTCTTGGCTGATAAACAGCCACCGCTTCCCAGGACGTGCCCGCTTTCCCTGCCGAGTGCCTCGCAGAAGAAGCAGTTGGGTTGCTTCTCCTGGCACTCGGCGGCCTTGTGCCCCGGTTTCCCGCAGCGGAAACAATTCCGGCTGCGGTCCACCGGGCACTGGCATGTCGTCGCCAGGTGGCCGGTATCAAGGCATCGGTAACACCGCTTAGGCCTCGCGGCCAGCAGTGTCACCTTCGCCGAGACCCAGCCCACTCGCAGCCGCTTCATGCTGATGAGCTTTTTAGCGGCCGCGACGGGGACGCTCAGCCACACTGAGCCGTCGCCCCATCTTCCCACCTTTATTGGGCCCGTCCTGATGGAGTTGGACGGGCACCCTCCTTCTCGCGACACCGCCTCTACGACATCTGCAGTCGTCACCGAGTCGTCCAGCCCGGCGATGCGCATCTCCACGCATTTCGCAGGGCGGCCGACTTTCACCTCCTCAGGGTCGAGAACCTCCCTCAACTTCTCAGCGAGGGCGTCCGCCTTCGCTTGGGCGCCCTCACCAGGGATGGTGAGGACGCGCGCGCCGGTCTGAGCGAGACGAAAGCGGAGGTTGAGCTTTTGTATGTCCAGCTCTGCCAGTCCGCTCGTCTTCACCGCGTTCTTCGCCTTTAGAAGGACGTCATTGTATGTGACGCCCTTCTCGGCAGCTTTCGCCCCCAACGTGAGGGTGATGGCCGCGGTGGCGGAGGCGCGGAGCTTCGCCTTCTTCTTTCTTTTAGGGGCGGCTTTAGGTGAAGTAGCCGCCCCTTTCTTCTTACTCATGCCCTTTGGGCCCACCGTGGTCCATTGGGCCTCCGTACGGAGGGAGCTGGTGTTCGCTCCCCCTTGTGCCGCCTCCTGAGCGGCCATTGAGGGCCGCTTCTTCTTCTTACGGGCCTTTTTGGCCTTTGGCACCGTGGGTACAGCAGGGGCCTCTTGCGGGGCCGCTGCGGCAACTGGCTGCCGCGTCTTCTTCGGGGCCGGCTTCTCCTTGGCTTTTGGCCTTGAAGATCCCAGCATCTCGCCCGGTGGTGCCTCAACGCTCACAGCGGCGGCCAAAGTAACACTCCGGGCTCTGTCCGCCGCGAGCGGAGGTCGAAGTCTTGGCTCCGGTAAGAGCCGACTCTCTAATCCGGCCAGCCGAGCATTCAGCATATTGCTGAAGGTCTCCACGTTAGAACGAGAGACCTCAGACAACAGCTGGCGCATGTCTTGCTCGGCTGGCTTCGACATCTGTCGACGTAGGCCCTCGACTTCTCTGCGCAAGGACTCCACTTCCTGTTGGAGCCGCGCATTTTGAGCTTCGAGGGCTCTTATTTCGTCCGTCGCTCCACGATTCTTCATTTCGGCGACGGTCGCACGTATGTCGCCGACCGCCTCCTTGAGAAGACTCTGGAACGTCCCCTTCAAATTGCTGGACTTCGTTGCGACCATGGTGATCGTTGTCAACGAAGTCTCGACGCATTTAGCCAGAGCGTTGATGGTCTGCTCTGGCCTGTCTTCTTCCATGGCACCTGCGAGGAGCGAAAAGCGCGTCTCCCGCGCCGCCCTTGCCGCCGCGGCTACCTCCTCCTCCACCTGGAGTTGAAGGGCCTCCTCCTTCTCTCTATTCAGATCGGCCTGCGCCTTCGCCATGCCGACATATTGTCCGGTCGTTGGCGGGCGGCCGCGTCCTCTCTTGGGTTTGGGCACCGCCCCTTTACTGAGAGGCGGCGCCATGTCGTCATCAGAGCGCCTCTTCCGGCGCGTCCTAAGCGAGTATGGCGGCAAGCCCTCGGAGTCCAGCGACATGCCAGACATCTCACTGGAGTCCGAGAGCCAGTCCTCGCTGTCACGTCCGTGTTGGGAGACTCTACCTCGAGGGGAGTCTCTACCAATGTCGTCTTTTCCGGTGCTTGGAGGCGGCATTATCACGTCGCGTGTCGATAAGACACGCGGAAGATCCTTGTCGCCTCTCAACTTTTTCTTCTGCATTAACTTCAGCATCCGCTCGCGCCCGTTGGGCTGCAGCTGACTGAAGTCAACGTCTTCGTCCGTTAAAAGCTCCGCCGCCGGCGCGGTAATGGGCGCCGGCTTCGGGCTGTCTTTCTTTCCCCCGCCATCACCACTCAAAGCGGCTAAAATGGCCTTCTGCCTCGCCGCCTTAGCGGCCGCCTCGTCCTTCTTCGTAACGGTTGGTCCCTCCGTATACACGGACCTCGCACCCCCTTGCGGAAGTGCACGGGATTCTCCGGCCCCAGAGGAGCCGGGACCCGCCCGGAGATTATTTTCACTGTTACGACTCTCCATCATGCTAAGACTCCGACACCCCGGGTCGCGGGCCCGTTCGTCACACTGCGGGCGCAGCCAAACACACACACAATCACTTGCCCATACCGGCGTTCAGCCACCCCTCCCGTGTCACCGTGAAAAAGCTCACGATGGCACGGGGGAGGTGCCCAGGGACACGACGTGGACGGGCCGGTATCGCCCCCAAGTTGAACAATACCTAGTACAAAAAAAAAAAAAAAAAAAAAAAAAAAAAAAAAAAAAAAAAAAAAAAAGTTGAACAATACCTAGTACAATAAAAAAAGAACCACTAAAATTGGACTTGTGGTTCCGGAGATATGCGTGCACAAACATAAAAACATACATACATACACTTTTGAAATTTGGCACATTTGTTCAGAAGCTGTCATAGATTAACATAAACAAAAACTAGGCGGTTCTGGAAATATTACATACATACGCGTCGGATTGATAACCTCCTTTTTTTGAAGTCGGTTAAAAACAAAACAAAATAAATATTAAGGGGGGCTCCCATACAACAAAAGTGATTTTTTTGGCCTTTTTTGCTCTATATTTATATATAATTTTTCACACAATCTTTAGTTTTATGTGTACTTTAATATTTGATAATAATATTAAATAAAAAATAATAATTGGCCAAGTGCGAGTCGGACGAAGGGTTCCGTACCGTTATAGAGCAAAAATAGGCCAAAAATTGCGTTTTTTGTATGGGAGCCCCCCTTAAATTATTATTTTATTTAAATATTATTTTTAATTATTAAAGTACACATATAATTAAGGCTTTTGTGAAAATTTAAAGTGCCTATAACTTGTTGTCATCGTTGATACTGAGCAAAAAATGTTTGAAAAATTACGTTTGTTGTATGGGAGCCCCCCTTAAATATTTAATTTATTTTGTTTTTAGTATTTGTTGTTATAGCGGCAACAGAAATAAATAATCTGTGAAAATTTCATTTCTTTAGCTATTACCGTTCTTGAGTTACAGCCTGGAGACAGACGGATAGACAGACGGACAGACGGACTGACATCGAAGTCTCAGTAATAGGGTCCCGTTTTTACCCTTTCGGTATGGAACCCTAATTAAGAAATTAAGAGGGGCTCCCATACAAAAAATACAAATTTTGGCTTAATTTTGCTCTATATTGGTACGGAACCCTTCGTGCGCGAGTCCGACTCACACTTGGCCGATTATTTAAACTTTATTTTAGCGCTTTAGCTCATATACCTACAGGAAGTGGTTTCAAAACTCTGATAAGTGTCAGGAATCTTTATTCAAAATATTGGACCGATTATATCACTAGAAGTTTATGAAAAAAAAAACCTGCATTGAGCGGGCTGACGATGATGAAGCGTTTAAACATCCTCGATTAAAGGCAAATTGTGCTAAACAATACATGTGGCACTTGGGGACTGCCACGGTAAAGCTATTGCATAGCATTTTTAGGGTTCCGTACCCAAAGGGTAAAAACGGGACTCTATTACTGAGACTTCAATGTCTATCCGTCTGTCCGTCTGTCTCCAGGCTGTAACTCAAGAACGGTAATAGCTAGAGAGTTGAAATTTTCACAGATTATGTATTTCTGTTGTCGCTATTACAACAAATACTAAAAACAAAATAAATCAAATATTTAAGGGGGGCTCCCATACAACGAACGTGATTTTTCAAACATTTTTGCTCGGTATCAATGATGGCAACAGGTAGGCACTTGAAATTTTTACAAAATCCTTATTTATGTTTGTAATTTAATAATTAATAGTAAAATTTTAATTAATTTAATATTTAAGGGGGGCTCCCACACAAGAAACACAATTTTTGCCTACTAGTACTTTCGTTCTACACCGGTGCAGAACCCTTCGTGCGCGAGTCCGACTCGCACTTGGCTGATTTTTTATCAACTTAATTCATGAAGCCCCAAGCGGCCACATCCGGCCGCGATAACAATGAAAAAGCTATTGTGTCTCGTTTTGCCACGACTGATGGGTTAATATGCAATAATTATAATTTGCATACGTCTGCCGCACCGCTGTGCCGGTCGGAGTACGGGGTGTTAGGTTTATTTTCGTTATGGAATTTCTTGATTCAGTCGCCGCGCTCAAGGTCCGCGATAAAAGCTATGCCATAGCTTAAAAATTAATTGATTTTTTCTCAGACTAATTGTAGTTTTTATTAAGTAGCAAATGAAGAATCTAATAAAGTGTCTTGCGCTTTTACATTGCTAAGAAAACTTAATCTTTCATAAGTTAATGGCGTTTTGAAAGAAATCAAAACACATGCCCGCTTCTTCCTGGAATCTTAACTGGAAAAATGTATTGTCCCAGCACGATAAACGAGATTTGGTGCAACGGAGTTGCGGACCTCATTAAGTTCTATCTAAATATATAAGCCTATAACGTATATTTAGATATCATTAGATTGAGTATTTAAACCGTTTAATATGTTTTGTGCGGGCCATCAATTGTTACAACGAGCACATAAATAACCCCCGGCGGGCCCCAGCCGAGATTAATGTCGGTATTAATCGACTGACCACTGCACAGGTTGCCCCTACATACATACACTTTATAACAAACATACTACCATTATATAAACAGAAAAGGATTATTTTAAGCGGTATTTTATTTGAACTGTTGTTCGACTTTAAAGTTTACCGATATATTTTTTTCCGGGTAAGAAGAATTGATGAATATTAAATATATCTCGACCTGTAAGTAAGTGAATGTTCATTTAGGATGGTGTTAAAAATAATAGATAGTTAGATCGTTTATTTGCTTAGAACGCAGGTACAATAATTAGATGTTACAGTATTTTTCAGAGCCTTATACATTCTGCCTTACGGCATGCAATAATAATATACTTATTTTAAGCTATGGATTTCCGCAAAGTAACTCCTGAATGTATTAACTATTTGAAAAATATATTTCTAGATATGCATCTTTTTAAATTTAACTAATTACTTATGATCTCGTATTACTTTATGTTGCGAAAGAGTTGCAGGAAAATATTATTATAGTCTCGTAGCAAGCGAGCGGCTTCGTAGCGGCGCGCTACGTCGTAGACGTTAACTTAATAAAAAAATATAACCACATACTTAATAAAGCTGAATTAATAAGCATATAAAAGCCAATAAATAAATAATGCCAATCTTTCTTATATAGTAATAATATTATAAAAAGTAAAAAATATTCTCAAATAAATTTTAGCGCAACTTTATCGCGCCGGAACCGTACATTTTTCTGGGATAAAAATATAATAAATAATAAATAAAATAAATAAATTAATGCTGTTTCAAAATAACAACAATGTGAGGCACACGTATGAATAAAGTAGTACCTAATAGAATAATGAATATACACATTACAATTATCACGATGCAATTACCGGGGCCGTTTCACCGCTAGAGCGCCCGGACAATGACATTTAATGTAATTAAATTTCCTCGGCAAACCCTATTTTATCGCCGGATTATTTGATCAAAGGGCTAATCGAGTCCACATACCTACAGTTTAGCCAAAGATAAACTTGCGAGTTGCGACATGCGGGCGGCTGTGCGTGTTTAACTAATGACCGAGTCGGAGGGCGGCGAGGGGGGAGGGCAGGGAGGGGGAGCAGGGGGCAAGCCCCCCCGACGCGCGGGGGGTGGCTATCATTAGCCGCATGTGCCGCTGGCCGCTGCCCGGCGTAAACACATTAAGTGCGCCGTCAAACTGTTTGCCGCCTACCATACTAATACTAATAATATTAATTAAACTATTTAAAATTTCAAAATAATATGTGTTTAATGAAACAGAAAAATTGATTGTAGATAAAATTTTCGTAGTTCTGGATAGGTAATAACTATGTTTTTCATGCCAATCCTGTAACAAAGATTTCATAACTGTTATTGGTTTGACGAATAGAAAAATTAACGCAATCTTTGTAAATTCTTTAGGAGATAAAGGAAGATAAAAAAAAAATCTCCAAACGCGAGGCAGTCGAAGTGGGGACACATTTGTATATAAACAGGTCTTTTGTATGGTGGTGTTAAGTTCTTCTAACTACATTTTTATCGGCTTCAATGCCGCTTCACACAGGCTTTTCATCTGAAGAAAAACTACAATTATCTGCTGCTGTAATACGAGTATATTTATTTAATTTAACACAGTAATCGTCAAGATATACTCAGCTACGGCTAACCTAGTGTATTAGACTTAATTAATAGCGCATAGGGTTACGGAGTTCGTAAATATGGCCACTAAACCACAACTGTTAGCCGTATGGTCATTTCATTAAGTAATTAATACTGTTATGACACAGTTTACCTCGAATGAAATGATCAAGGTTTAGTGTTTACAAATAACTAGATGGCCCGGAGAACTTACTATCACTTTTATCCTAGTATAAACATTTCCTGCGGGGCTAAAATGGTCGCTTTGGAGAATCATTTATGAATCATAAGATTTATTTTTAAAAAAATCACAAAATGGTTACTCTGCTTGCAATTCATGTCTAGTAATTCGTACTAATTTAACATTCGTCAGTTTGACTGTGTTGACGATTCAGTTTCTGAATTATTGATCTTAGAGGAATTGCAAAATGCAACCATTTTAGCCCCCTGGTCTTCCACGAACATTTAAAATTACTCAAATCGGTTCTAGGCTATCAAAATTTAAAATTAATTACTTATATAGATGACATCCTCACATTCCAGTTAAACGATAAAAACTTCGCGGAATAAACACCAAGTGACTCATAAACGATTTATCAGAGCGGCGGAATCAATAGGCGATGAAAAACAACGGCCGCCCATTGTATACGGCGTCGTAAAATTCTATAAACTCAATAAAATTCGTGCTCGGCGTTAAAACGTCCACATAAAATCTGAAAGTACATAAACATATCATAAGAGGGATGAGAGTTATCCTCACAAAGAGAGTTTTTCTGGGGATCCGGCGGTTTCCGCAGATGGTTATTTTATACAGCAAAGCCCAGTTAACGGCCCGGGTCTTTAGCATTCTAAACGCTCTATAGTGTAGCTACTCTGTAATGGCTGTACATACGGTATCCGTCCGCAAGTTTGTATCTCTTTTGGGCTCTTGATTTTTGAAGTGAAAACTTCTTTAGCGGCGTTGAGCACTTTTGTGGGATGGGTAAAAACTGTGAAACTCGCGTCAGATTCTCGTGCTGATCGAAAAACCGTAAGACGGTTGGAGAGTAGTGTTGTAACATCGAAATCGATTAATCGAACAATCGATTGTTTTTTTCGATTGTCGATATTTTTTAATCGATTGTAAGGGTTTCGATTAATTAAAAAAATCGATTTTTCAAAAATCGATTTTATAAAAAATGGGTTAAAAATTTAATCGATTGTGAGGGTTTCGATTAATTAAAAAAATCGATTTTTTAAAAATCGATTTTCATAAAAAGTGGGTTAAAAAAATTTGTAAGGGTTTCGATTAATAAAAAAAATCGATTTTTTAAAAATCAATTTTCATAAAAAATGGGTTAAAAATTTAATCGATTGTAAGGGTTTCGATTAATTAAAAAAATCGATTTTTTAAAAATCGATATTCATAAAAAATGGGTTAAAAATAAAAATGCACAACGTTAATAATCAAGTTTTCACTTCTGCCGGCATTCTCGGAGTGCAACCCGTCTTTTTTTAAATGAAAATGGTGCTTTAAATACACTGTTGTGTGTTTAAGTCTTTTTCTTTGTTTCTTTAAAAAAGTACATTTTAATAATTGCAGATTCTTGTATTATTTGTGTTGTATTTATAATAATTATTTTAAGTTTATAAGTAGACACAATAAATAAAAAAACGTTTAATTAAAAATTCAAATTCAGCGCAGAAATATTTGATTTTACATCTTTTATACCTATGACCCATATTCCATGAATCATAATATGTCTAAGTATTATAAACAACATAAAGTGGTGGTCTAAATCACAGAGTAACATAAAGTTAAATAGTATTTATTTACGGGCGTTTGGGGCTTTTTATTGCGGCGTGAGTCGCTAGATATGATATATCTGATCATCACTCCTGGTTAGTGGTTGCAGAGTGATGTAGCACCCGTTATTACGACCTAATAATGGTGTTTCTCCCTTTTGTTCTTACATGTTTTTTTTACTTTATTATACTGCAAATAAACCGTTGCACCGACTTACACTGCAATAATTATAACGATATGCTGGTCCTATGTAATTTTGTCGGGTTATGTCAAGCCCTTATTTTATCGATTTCATATAAAAACGGACTAAACAACGTAGGCCAACCATCTGCCTATGAGTCCATTTCTCTGATGGTAATATGAGACGCATACCTTTTCTTTACAAAACCTACTGATTACTTCTTAATGTGGATTTTAACTGTCTATTACTAAACGTACTGATTGAACCACGTTGTCAATTTTAATTAATGTCAATTGCAATTTCAACTTATGAATTTCGTCTAAGTATATTATGTATAATATAGTCTAGGATATTATGTATAGGAACACACGTGTTCTTTGTAGAGAGTTTACTGTGAAAGTAGCTGCGCTGAAAGAACAAATTATTTTTTCACTTTTGAATGTGTAAACTCTTGACGCTGGGGCGCTTGCCCATATAAAAGTGAAAAAAATTTGGTCTTTCAGCGCTGCTACTTTCACAGAGAACTCTCTTTAAGGAACACCTATACCCTACATGGTGTACATAATATACTTAGTCGATATTCATAAGTTGAAATCGCAACCTAAAGTATTATCACTAAGTTTTGTTACATTCTGTATATTACTTTATAGTTGTATATATTGCCTAAAGCATAAAAACAGTAAGTAAACTCGAGCTCAAACACATTACCATACTCCAGGGACACCCCTTATAAAGAGACATCGGACGTTGGAATTGAAATGGATGGAATTGGAGAGTCCATCCATCACGCCGTTTGTCCCACTTCCAGATGATTTTTTAATAATTCCACTTCGGACTCAACACACCCCTCATTAGAAAGGGAAGAGTGATCGAGACGACAATATGACAGTGGCATGACAGCTGTTGTCGATATTATTCCAAACAACACGAGACACGAGAACACGAGAACAACACGAGACAAGTGCTGTCGAATGGAACTTCCTTGTTTGTTTGAATATAAGCGTTCTTTTGTTTTTTGGGACTCTTTATTTATCATCTAAATGAATTCATGACAACAAACTTTTAAAAGAAATATATTTTTGTATCGATATAAACGTAACATATTATTACCCGGGATACCAAAACATGACGAAGTAATGAAAACGTATTGGTATCAGTTTGTAAACAAGTTTTATTTCACAAAATTTTATTAAAACTACAACATTTCTCAACGTAGACCTTTTGTTTGAAAACAATAAATATGGTTTATTCAACGTCATAAGCGGAAAGTAAGACAATAAAGGAACTGAGACAGGAATGCGAAAGGGGACGAAACAACGGGCGCGCTGACCGCTATAAACAACACCAACTATGTGCGGCCACCTTTATATTTCATGCAAATCTACTGAACATTCTGTGGAAAATTTAATTTGATAGTTTTCATAAAACATACCATAATATTATTTAGAAGGAAACGTCTATATCTTAGATACATATTATAAAACAAAGTCGCTTTTTTCCCTCATGTCCCTTTGTTCCCTTTAATCTTTAAAACTACGCAACGCATTTTGATGATTTTTTCAGCGTTAGATAGCCCATTTATTGAGGAAGGCAATAGGCTAAATTTATCACGCTAAGACTAATAGGAGCGAAGAAATAGAGGAAAATGTGGAAAAAAACGGGGAAAATTATTTGAAAGGGCTAACTTGAACGCGCTCATCTCAGGAACCGCTTTGAAAAATTATTTCAGTGTTAGCCCATTTATTGAAGAATGCCATAGGCTATATTTTACCACGCTAAGACTAATATGAGAATGTGCAAAACACGGGGGAAATTATTTGAAAGGGCTTATCTCGCGAACTACTGGAGCAATTTTTATGTTATTTGGCACAGATAAGAAGTAGACCACGTGAAGGATCATAGGCTATCGATTTTAATCATTTTTTCAGTGGCTATATATTTTATATCCGTGCGACGCTGGGGCTAGTTTACAATAAAAACGAAATTAATAGAAAACCGATTAGCGTGTTATCGAAGCGAATATTAAGATTCAATTTCTGATTATAATGAATTATATCAAATTGTGTAATTCGATTTTGAATATAACATTTTTTCGAAGCGACTGAACAAAAACGAATTTAGACTTATCTAAAATCTAAACGTCTACTCCCGCCATAAATGCAACAAATAACCGCGAAATGACGCGTCATTAAATAACGTAGCCGAGATAAGTACAGATTAATGTGGTTTTTTATCGCGTATCGATACCGACTCCGCGGTATCGAACACCCCTACGACTATTAAAGGGTACACGGGCACAGATTCTTTTAAAAACGCGACAGCCATTTTAAAGTTACAAAAAACTCAGCTATTTAGAATTTGCGCAGTATCATCCAATTAAGAGGTATTAAGAGGTATTATTGCGATATCTTTTATCGATTGAACGCATTTTACATGACACGGAAGATTTTCGTGCCTTTTTTAAATCGCCATAAACCTTTCTACCACACACATCTATAATATCACCTTTACCAATATTTGCCAGTTGCCACCCGCCGTAAAACAGATAATTTTGTGCTAAGCAGTATATTAAACAGCTTAGCTTTAAAAACAATAGAAGTAGGCACAATTTACATTTACAAAGGACGTCAAAAGGGCGACCATCTGTGAGACTCTCCCGGTCACTAGAATATTGTTTTCACTGTATTAGAAACGTGATCGCAATATTTAACAGGGAAAAAATCTATTTCCACTGACGTAGAGAGTATTTGATTATACCTCTAGTCACTAGTGTATTTCTTCTGCTATAAAGGGAACGGTATTGAAAATTTTATGCCCTGTCATGTTATTGAATTGAAGTACCTACTTGGTATGTTTTAAAAGATATTCTTGAACAGTGATCTCACTTATATCGAAATTTTGTCCAATCGAAAAATTTTATAATCCATTTTGATATTAGGAGGATCTTTATTATTCGTTGTTATGTAGTTTTCATTGCCTTTTTATAATAGAATAAAAATAATTAATATAACACATAGATATTTATTATTGGGGGGTCTATAGATGTGACGCAGTATGTTATCATCAGAATGGCAAAAGCCATTTCAGCAAGCACCCCAAATGTCAAGAAATATTGATTGAAATGTTTGTGCAGGAAATTAATAGAGATAACTAGCGGCAGGAAGACGCGGCATTGTCTCGGCGCGACATAACGTTACAGTACATTAAATAACATTACAATATTGCTCTTGTATTTAACATTGATTTTATAATCATTAATAAATTATTGATTGATCAAGGTTGCAGTGACATACCAATGTTAGTGACAAAAACATGAAGAAATTGGCCTTAAAAGCCCTTAGTCATTTTGGCATTTACACTGATGACTTACTGTAAAGTTAACACTAGCAGACTATATATTAATTATTGTTAGTATAGTCTGCTATCGTTATACACAAGGTATAGTTTACGTAAGCGCTATCTTCCCTGTAAAGACCCCTAAGGCAATTAATTTTGTTCTCAATGTCCGAAACTTTAGACAAATTGCAGTTAATAATATTGTTAGAGGACAAATATTGGTAGAGGCGGATTACTCAAGCCTTGCTTACTAACTTGTTCAGTAAAGTTTTGCTAAATATATAAACTAGCTAAAAGCCGAGCTTTCTGAGGGCTCGCGTCGTCACACCTTGACTGACTAATAATAACACATCTACATACAAAAAACCTTGACTGACTGATGATAATAATAGCTCCCACACCGGTTTCGGTGACGGTGGCCGGTTTCATTAAAACTAGACCAGCTACGCAGGAGTAATTTTATAGTGCCCAAGTGTGTGCGCAGTACACAAGAGCACTCTCTATTCTTTTACTCTCATAACCCAGTGGGACGGAAGACCAACACGACCGGCGAGAGATCAGGCGCAGGACCGACTTTTTACATGCCCATCCGACGCATGGATCATCTTACTTGTCAGACAATCAGGTGATCAGCCTGCATTGTCCTAACCAAACTTGGAAATAACATGTTTCCAACGCGGGAATCGAACCCACGACCTCCGAGTCAAGAGCCGCGCTCTATACCACTAGACCTGACTTTATGACTGATGATAATTGATAACACATAATATTATGTATAATGTATATACGTATAAATAAAAATTACTATGTTAAAGCAAAAATCAATAGGCGTGATGGTTTTTTCGTAAAATGTACCACAAAATGTTCAGGTTGTGGATATACTAGGGCTCGCTTCGCTCGCCCTGACTAACTATAGTATATCCACTATAGTATATATAAAAAAAAAAAAACTTTAGTATATCCAAAATAGGTAAACAATACTTCGTGTAATTTTCTGTCCGTCGGCGCTGTAAAAATAGTTTAAGACTATTTAGAGTTGAGTGAAGTTGGCGAAATCCGTTTGTACAGCATGTTCACAGTTATAGCATCGCGATTTCTTTGAAAATGACTCTTACGTTGTTCACATAGAAGTTCTGTCAGAGGTAATATAACTGTAAACGGTTAGTACGTGCAGTCAGACTCGCGGGCGGAAGTCGTTTGCAGTTCCTGGCAGTTCCGTTCTCTCTTGTTTTCTCTCAGGAAATACCCGACTCTAAACTTTGTGCCCGATGAAAGAAATTCTTACCAACTCCGCAGTAAGACTTTGATTTACAACGTTCAAGGAAATAATTTTGAGTGTACATTTTGTTTTTGATCTTATTGTTTAAGTTTTTCAGATTTCTTGTTCATTTGTTGTTATTAATATTTTGTAGGCGATAAAATTGCTGCAGAGCAAGCCATGTTATTGCATTGTGCATAAATTATAAGTATTTAAATAATTATCTACCCAAATCAACAAGTTATAGGATTCTACTAATATTTTCTTAATAATGATTTAACACAAAGAAATTAATGAAGTCAAACTGCTATACTTAATACAGTTTTAAATTCAAAGGAATTTAAGCAGTGATTTAGAAGGCTTACGGCCAGAACAGGCTTTAAGTTGGGAGAAGCTGCCGGTATTTAGATACAGCCTCCTATAAATCTGCTCCTTAAGAGGCGGTTCGATTCCCGGCGGGAAAGGCGATCCGCTCCCAATTATCTTATTAGCCTTTAGAGAGCTCGTCTTAGTGCTGACCAGAAGGATTAGGGTATATCTTGGCATAACACTCGACCTTAGTGAAGCACACATTACACAAATTGACTTAAAATAATAACGTGGGCTCAAGAACTAAGTTTATGAATGTAGTTAGCTGTGAAGTATATTAAGAATGTTAAAAACAATGATAATATGTGTGTTTTAATAAGACTACAATCCTAATTAATTAATAATAATTTGTTTCTCGTCACAACAATAATTCATTTAATTTCTATCTTTATTGTTTGGGATTATACAATAATATTTTATGTCCAAGCATATTAAATAGTTCATGTCATGAAGTACAATTATTGCAAAAAGTATATTTGTTTAAAAAAATAACTATAATTATTTATGTAGGTAGGTACTCAAATTTTGATTATGAAATTTGAAATAAGGAATAATATAAACATTAAAACATCGTCTTCTAAATAATATATAATGCGTCCAAATCACGTCCGTCTGTGGACCGTTAAAGGGGAACTAATCCGAACTATGATTAATTGAATTTGGAAGTGGCTAGAGCAATACCCGCTCGAAATCTGTTACTTCAGTCGACCCCCCCGTAACTTGAAAATCTGTTCGACCCCCCTCCCCCCTCGCATCCCCTCTAGCAGTACCTGACAGGTACGATCGAGATGTTTGATTTGGAATCGTAGATTAGGGAGAATTATGTATTACTTCTAAAGCCAAACCTGTCCAGACGTGGTATACTAACTTGTTAGACTATATCTTTAGACATCTTTGAAACCTAACGTATAAGAGTATGTTTTTATTATATCAGTTATTATGAACAGCTATAGTATAACATTATTATTTACCGGTATCAGTTGTATTATATCTCTCAACTGGTTTTTAGAGAAAACACAAATATTTTACCTCTTTTATAATTCTCAACGCAAACGACCTAAAATTGGTGATGATGATTAAATGTGGTTAGTATAATATGAAACAAATGAAATATTCACATTAAACTTCGAGCGGACGTCTCGTGGGCTCGCCCTAACTTTCTAACTGACCCTTAAACTTAAGCAGTAAATACCGAGACCGCACAAACTATCAAAAACTTATAAGTTGAGCGCTATTCCCACTTGTGGCTGACCCCTGTTTAAAACAAGAACAGCCGGCCGGCCGGGGACTCCCCGGGATACGTTTCTCAATTAATGCTCCTTCCTATACTATACAACCTCTTTAAACTAGCAAAGAACTATGTTAGCAGTATATGTACTTGTGATAAAGATGCTATTATGTCGTTAAATCTAAGTCTTTAGAATTGATAGGAGAAAAAATATTAAAATTAATTACCAATAGTGTTGTTTGAAAGTTTCAAAGTTATAACTATCCCTCATAAGTATTATAATTGACATTAGATACATACTTAAATATTTAGTATAGATATTTGTATGTGTTTTATCATAGGAATTTATTTCAGGTATTCATCAAGTCGTCACTCGCGGTGCAAATGCATACCACATCATTATAATATGCGAATAATTTATTTGCAGACATCACAGTAAAAACATTATATAATATTTCTATCCGCACAAAATACTTTTTCTTCGCATGCATTATTAAACAGATTTGTCTATCAAAATGCGGTGGGGAAAAGTGTAAAATATTTGGTGGATGCTCAGTATTGAGTTGAAGCACGTGCCGGCTATCAGTCATGTAGCGCGTGTCGCGTGTCGCTTGTCGCCGCGACAGTCGCCGGTCGCAACAGTGCCGCCTGCCGTCTGCTCTCTGACGCTCAGGCTGCATCCTAAATACTTGTATATTGAATCAGCATTTGGGTATTGCACACAGTGTATTGAGAATTGAGATGCATTGAGAGTTAATGGTACATCTTTGTGTCCCTTTACTGAGTCATTAATACAACAACTTATTAATTAATATGACCCAGATCTAAAGCTCTAAATTGGTAAAATAAACTCTAAGGGCCTGTTTCACCACTTTCTGATAAAGTGCCGAATAGACTATTCACAACTTTTTTGACGGATTCTCCATATTTCATCTGTCAAGTTAATTGTTGGATAGCCTAATCGTCACTTATCAAAAAGTGGTGAAACAGGCCCTAAATCTTTTATAGTTTATTAGTTTATCCTCCCAAGTTTTTTGTGCATAACGTTCTACTATTCTATTACAGTCGATTTTTAAAGGTTCAAATTCACTGAATCCCACTTGAATATGAATCCGACTGGAATCCGTTGGGATATTGTACGATATTTTACTATTCCGTTTCTGAAGTTGAGCCGTGTCGGAGTTGTTAGTGGCATCAAATCAAAACTAATGGAGGAGTTGAAAGCTGAGTCCGTTATGAACCGTTTATATGCCGGTATACCGGCAATATTCGAAACACAAAATTGTGTTCTATGCGTTTTTCGTATTTTATCCTCAAAGTAGCCTGTATTGATTAGAATACCTACCTACGGTTGGTGTTTCCACCGAAGAAATATAAGAATAATTTTATCACAACACTTCGTCCTTACTATAAAACTCATTAATTTTCTTTTGTTACTAAATTAACAGTTTGACCTCTTAAATATTCTGTATTATGCAGATAACTTTCTTAGAGAAATGCCAAGGAACTTTTACTCTATATTTTGTTAAAATTAACTGAAGACATGAGTAAATGAAGTGAGTAACTAACATATTTTTACAACATAAGAGCAATTATTATTAATTTTTTCCCTTATAATTTAAACAAACCTTGTAACAAGGGTCAGTCCACATGTCCACGTTACGACTTCGTCAACGTGGAACGGTGCGGTAACGTGGCACGGTACGTTGTCCTGACGTCAAAACGTGACGTGGAGACGCGGACAGGCCGTTACATACTTCATCATCTAGCTAATATATATGTATCTATCCAGAATCCCAATTTTCTGTAACTCTTCAATTTTGTTTGTTTATAAAATATTTATATAATATAAAACATAGATAATTATAATTATATTTTATGTTAATGTGGCAGGTATCACGCAGGTAGTGTAAACAGTGTGTATCGGGCGGTATTGGGGTATTTATCGTGATCGTGGGCGAGCGATCACGTCCGCGTCGTAATGTGTGTTTGTTTAGGCCGGCCGCCGCACGCCCGCTGTTGACACTGTAACATTAGCTAAAATCGACATGTCCTCTAATTTGCTGATTTGCATGACACCGGGCGTATTTATTGTAGCGATCCCGTGATATCGCGTAAATAACCGCGGTTTATTGCGATGGGAATAAACAATCATCATCACGACCGCAAAACCTTTTTAACAGTAGCATAATATGGTGTGTTTTGTAGTGGCCGTGAAACTATAATATGCTGGCTGACTTCGGCGAAATCTAATGTTCTCATAAACATTAAACATTGCTCATTTAAATTGTTTTATTCATTTAAATTTTTGTAAGTTGCAACAAGGTACGTAAGGAAAATAATGACGGATTTTCAATAGCTAATTTAAGAAATGCCGGACCCACATTATTTAAAAATCGCTACAATGCTCCGTATCGGTTTGACAATGCAATTCACCGCTGCACTATGTGGCTACAAATCATATCATGCTATATAGTTATACTAAACTGGTGTATAGCTACACCTATAGGTAAGTTCTAAAATACTTACGGGAAAATGAACAACAAAATCAAAAGCTACAATTAAAACAATAACATAACATAATATAATTTTAAAATTTTTATTATAACCATGATATATTTTATTATCATGGTTATAATAAAAATTAAGTCGCCATGACATTATAATCATAGAAAATTCACCCTAACAAAATCACCCCAATTTCTATAAATAAAATATAATATGCAATGAAAAATGTATTTAAATAGAGATTACGATCGTCGAAAATTATATCTTTATATGTAAAATTAATTTGTTGTTTAAATGAACGCAACGGGCAACAAAATGCACGGAGCCTTATCTCTTCATTACGCGCGGTCACGTAGAACGTACAGCCGTGCGCGAAAATGTTTCAGGCCTGTTTACCGTCTATTTGTCGATGACAAGTAAAAATTATTTTAACAGCTCTAGTAATTTTTTATTATTATATATGATACATTAAGCATAATTTATTTTATTTCATAAGAAACAAAATTTAAGTGCTCTGTCTCAGTTCTAGTTCATATTGTAAATACCTTTTTTTAATGACATTTAGTTAAAGTATTTACGTAAAAATAATATTAAAATTAATAATTAAGATGATACGGTAAGTAATAACTTACCTTATTGTGACGGGTGTGCTTGCCAGTGGCGTAGGGTAGTAATTCTATCAGCTTTACTTACTTCTTAAATTTTGAAGAGTCCTTTTAAACAGGATAGGGCCTCCTTCTTCAGAACTAGACAGTAGACACGGCCAGTGGCCACTAAGTTAAACATCCTTTTACAAATAATGACAAAAAATATATATTTTTTCATACGAATGTACGACATTTGCGTTCTGAGTCAGCGAATAGAGGACAGTAGCAAATTCAGTTGGCGGCCGCAAACGCATGTTGTTTTAGGGCCTACACAAACAGTGCTGGCCGGTGCTCGCGGTGTTTGCGCCCGTATTTATGGCACACTCCACCTCACACTTTGGAATAATTACCTCGTTATAAAACACTGTATTACGCTTTTTACCCAGAGCGTAATACAGTGTTAATTCCAAACTTTTAACTTTTTATAGTATTTCTTGCGTTACGTTGGTGGCACTATTATTTGGTGTTGACTATTCATTATTATTTTTTAAACGAAACGAGAATGGTACGCGAAATGTGAAAACATTTATTAATCTTTTTTTATTATTTATTTATTTAATAAGAAAATACATAATAATTTATAGTTACTCTCCATAAACCACTAAGGTTTGTCCGGAGTGTACTGTTGTTTTATAATATTATGTACTACATTATTAAGGAAACTTAATTCAATATTCTTTTACACAATATTTTACATAATACAATCGTAACATTCTTTCAAACCAATAATAAAATCGACATGTGATACTTAATTTATCTTTACTATATCCATAATAATATGTGTCCAAAGTGTGTCTGTCTATCTGATTTTGAAATTTGGTTAAGGGATAGGTATTTTGAGTCCCGGACCTTTTCGGGATTCAAAATATGAAAATACCTAAACTATTTAGTATCTAAAATGTACGCAATGAAGTTATAGCAAACATCCAATAATAAAAAAAATAAAGAATTTATTTAAAAGAAAAAAAGTGAATTCGCCTTAAAAGTGAAGATCAAACAGTTCGATAATTGACTACGTCACACGTTACAGAGAACGGTCTCAGCTTCCGGCGGAATCGATTACGGCGGTAACCGCATTACTGACCGGCCACCGACGCGCCACGGTTACCGGACTTCATTCGTTTACCGTTAAACATGTTTACCGGACACGTTAGCGACGTATGTTGTAATTAAAATATTAATATCAGTTGATGCTAAACCTATTTCGCAAATTATCGGGAAAACAGGTAAATCCTTACTTATTTCAAATTTAAAACAGCCACGTCTTTTGTTTCGTTATTCTTATTAATCTTACAGACTATAATGCGGTTTAAAATATAAATATAAATGTATGGAAGAAAGGCTCAAGTGTTTTTTAAATAATTTAATTTGTATAGGCCAATGTCACAGCTAAAGCTAGCCAAATATGTACTAAATATTTTCTTCATTTTGACGTCATTTGATTTTGTTTTCTAATCCAATGTTTAAATGTCTGTATAAATTGTGTGTTTGTTATTATGTTGGACAATGTATTATGATTTTTAAAATTGATATTTACAAGTTGTTGTAACAGTTATAATATTATCCATAGATTAGGTGAGTTGCCTAAAAATAATCTACAGATTTTGTCATGCATGATGTCACTTTAGCCTTTTCAAAGTACCCTCATGCCATATTTTGGTCAGAGGGTAGTGAATAATTAGGTCAGAGGGGAACTAGAACATCAGCTATGGTTTATATAATAATATTATATATTATACTAGCTGTCCCGGCAAACTTTGTTTTGCTATATAAAGTATTTCGCTCATACATATATTATTTTATTAAAGTGACTATAAATAAGTATGTCACTATGGCAACGTCCATCGCTGTCCCGTCGCACAAACAATAATATGGTCGCCGTCAGTCTCGAGTTGTAATAATTTACTATTTATTCAACAAAATGCACATAATATCAATATAAAAAGTAGCCAGTAGCCAATTCTCAGACCTACTGAATACGCATATAAAATTTGGTAAAGTTTTCGGAGGAGTACGGTAACTAACATTGTGACACGAGAATTTTATATATAAAATGAAACGCGGTCGAACGGGATAAAAAGTATCCTATGTCCGTCTCCTGGCTCTAAGCTACCTCTCCACCAATTTTCAGCCAAATCGGTTCATCCGTTCTTGAGTTATAAGTAGTGTTACTAACACCACTTTCTTTTATATAAGGGAAAAGACCTAATGCTAGACACGGAACCAATAGATGACACTTACGAAAAAAATACCATAAAAATAAGAATTACTCTACTTATTTCTCAACACTGTAAATTTTATAAGCTTCTCAAGCTATCTGTTGATGTGACAAAATATATTAGGGACGCCTTCGGGAACAAAATTTTAAAATGGGATCAGTTTTCGTAAACAATGTGACCGCGTCGACACGCGCTCGGCAATTTCTTAGCAAATAGGTTAAGGAAGGCGAAATTTTGCACGTAAGTTTTGAATACATTTATTTGATTTTTTGTAATTTCTATTGATTTCATTAGATTAATGGTCATGTTGTAAACACTAATTTATGTTTATTTATGATTTTTTTATCCATTTTCCCTAACAATATAAAGGGTGTCTACTATTAGTTCTTGAAAATGTAAAAAAACCTAATAGATGACATGGATCTCATCTTTTAGTTTTGCAATACATACTAAAGTTATTTTGTACTTTATTCTACTGCAAATATCATCACTATTCTCTGAAAATATAATTCTATTAACAAACTAACAACTTAGAACTACTGTATCGAAAAATGGACATGGTGTCTAATATTAGACCTTGTACTGATCTAAAAATCGATTGCTTTAGTTTTTCAGCAGTAAAAATAATAAAAAGGAGAGCTGAGAAAAGAAAGAAGAAAAGAGAAGAGGCAAGAGAAGCATGGAGACTAAAGACTGAAAATAAATTTGCTAGGAAAAAATATGAAAAAATAAAAATAAAAGGAAAGATAGTTTCAGCATGGAAGAACAATCGGATAGAATCTGGAGACAACGTGGATAATATTTCTGATGCATGTAGTAACTATGGTGAATTAAATGAAATATTAAAAAAAAACAGCAAATAAAGACCTAATTAATAGGAAAAATTTAAAATGTAATGTAATGTTCTATGTCAACTATTAGTTCATATTGGTGTCTACTATTAGTGATGTTCGTTTTTTGTGATGTCATCTATTAGCTCTTATGCAGATGCTTACAAAAACACCAATAATACATTTTTTTTGTTGATTTGTTAGAGAATAATTATAATAATTTTATTTTATAAGAGTTACTGAAGACATGGAATAAGTTATCAATCTTTTATTTTCATAAATACATATTTTATAACATGCAAATGTTTTATGTTTCCTTAAAGTGTCTGCCATTAGTGCTCTCCCTTATATAGATATAATAGTTAAATATTTTCTCGCTTGCGGTTGCTGCAATAACATTTTATTTAGTGTACTTACATTTTGTTTATATGATTCGAAATTCTGCCTTGTTATGTCTAATCTAAAAATCTTCTACCAAATTGTATTTTCTATGAATTTGATTTTGAAAATGGTCATGGGTAATTTGTAGTTAATAGAATTACAAGCCCCGATGCAATCCAACACGGGCTTGATGACCTTTATACTAATTACAGGCTCCGATTCGGAAGCCATTGTCTTACATATTCATAGCGGGCTCGACGGAAGGCAGGTAGCTTCTAATTTATTCAAAGGCAGCGGACATGCAAATTGGCCGGGAATATCGGTCATGTTTACGTCAGATTTGTGTGGAAATTATTGTGGGTTCGGTCCCGGCACCTCTCGCCGCACCGCTCTCCAGTGCCGTGCTTCGAATTATATTACTTACCTGCCTTTGCAGATTAATATTCCAGATCCTATGAATTTTGGATCTAATTGTGCCGATTCAAAGGAATCTTCGGCAACTTTATAAATAGACGAGCTTTTTCCCGCGGCTTCGCTCGCGTTAAAAAGTATTATTATACATATCTAATATACCAACTTTTATCCCCTATTTGGGGTTGGAATTCTCTCTCTGCATGCCAAATTTCAGCCCGATCCGTCCAGTGGTTACTGGTTTGGGCTGTGCGTTGATAGATCACCATGTCAGTCAAGTCACCTTTGAGTTTTATATATATAGAAGTAAACCACTAAAAGTTAAAACAAAGCAAGTAAAATTTTGTACGTACGAAACTTTACAATACGAATTAGAATATGAGCAACAAAAAGGAAGACTTAATGAATAATTAATGTGATCCCGAAAGGTGTGTTAGAGAAAACGTCGAGACCCCTCAAGACTTCCTCACTCATGTGTTTCCTTCGCGCTATAATTAACGAACGATTGAATATTAATGTTGTTTTGCTTCTCCTCATTTTATATTCAGACATCTTGCGAGTTACGATGTATTGTTGTATCATCAGAAAAAAAAAATCCGCTGGTCATTTTGGTCGTAACAGAAATCAGTATAATATGCTCGCTTTAGTCTATACCTCTAAATTTAAAATTCTAAACTCCAGGAAAGCTTACAATTCGTACATTTGACCTTAATACTACTTAAATAAATGGTGCACATGCGTATCATCTGCTAAGCGTCTTGACCGTTGTTATCTCGAGTGCTAATTTCTCAATGTTATCATAACGCTAAGGAGATTTGCTCTCCAACAATAAACTATGCTTATCTACGGACAAGGAGTTGAGCGAAAGGGCCAGCTTACCCTTGCGAGGGACGTTAGGGGCTAAGTGAGATCCCACTTAAGCAATTATCTTAGGCAAGCATGCCAAGACGACGTGATCTATAGCCTGGGAGTTTACATATTATGGCTTCACTACACGATAACATTTACGAATGTCACCAATCACCATACATTCAGAATGTTTGCAGTGCGCAAAAAATATATTTACTCATTATTCGTTATGTAAGGTCACTTTTCAATAAGCACTGCTCAAACGAAACTTACACCTGTTTCATTAAATATGAAATCTGCGTTTCGTCTATTCATTGTGATAACACAAAATGTCAATTCTTTTAAAGTTTAACCTATCGAAATCTTTTTAAACATTGGCATATAGCTATATTACATTGACTTTATGTTAAATTATTAATAAACATATTACATTTCATAAAATCCACTAGCACTGAACATTTGATTGATGTATTACAGGTAATTTGGAGAACCGCGGCGCGTCGAGGTGGTTTCAGTTTCCACAAGTGATATGCACTGGCATGCCTTTGTGCTAAGTTGGATCAGTATCCAAACTCTCGAGTTGTTCGCAAAGAGCCACTCCACGACTGTCCAGGAATGCGTTGCTTTGGCAACGACCACTCAGGTAGAAATTCTACTAAATTTGATTTGAACATGCTTTAGAGTCTCTACACATTAATCTTATCAATATAAACTTTGTATGATAATGTTAGCATTACTTTTGTTATCGTTAAAATGTATTTTTTTCTTGAATTTCGCAAGATCATAAACGAAAATCTATGTATGGATACTGACTCTTGTATGAAATGTATAGAAAATTTGAAATATTTCACTCAATGAAAGAATATTTATTTTACACCAGGGTTTGCACTTTCTATCCAGAATCTGAGTGATACATTGATAAGGTGTCAGGTCAGAATGTAGTGAGATTCTGGCGTCATGTTAACTCTCAGAAAAATTGATTCATAGGCGGTCCTGCGCTATATTTTGGTCGGCCCATGTCAAGCCCAGCCGATTGACCTTAACCCGACTAACTAAAGTAGGTACGACATCTGCCTATGAATTACTACCTCTGATAGTACTTTTTTTTAGCCCATCATCTAAAAACGTGCGTATGTAAGTGCGTAAATTGAATGCTACAAAACAGGGTTGCAAACCGCCGGAAACTTTTCCTTTGACACGAGCATACCTTTGCGAATATCTGAACAATCGAGAACTTTCAACACAACTCGAAACTGCTTGGCTTCTCTTGCTAAATTTTTCAAATATACTTTCATGGTTAAGCACATGATTTGAATGAAATCCTATCCTGTCACGTTTACAACACGTGCGCTGTTTTTTTTTTTAATTTAAAAAATATGGTAATTATGAAATTAAAGTCGTTTTTTGTTAGGGCATTTGTACATTTTGTTCCTCAAATATAAAACGGCGTATAGAATGCAATTAGGATCGCTGAATTTATGCCAGTATGCCATATACCATATTTGTCAAAGGCTCACAGAAAATATGCATCGGAATTCGTTTTTCAATAGAAACTAAGTGGAATTTGATTAGCCGAATGAAACCGTACTGAGGTCAAATTAATTTGTGATTGATTCACAAAGCTACAGGAATCCGCCTCCCCTCCCCCGAAAACTATCCCCCCACCCCCACCTGCCGCCTACACCTCACGTGAGCACAAAGATACGAAGTTAACGTCAGCTAAGGTTTGCTGTACAAAATTTATATCAAACTTTGCTAACTTCAACGTTGCGGCTTTGTTACGGCGATTTCAATGTTTTGATTTTCTGTAATATAGAGGTATATTAATTTGAAATATTATTATTGAATTCCTAAAAGGCTTGTTAACTTGTCGAGTCTTGGTCGCAATTAATAAACAGAAAGTAAATATTGTTATACATACATAATATACTCAGCATAAAGTTTTTCCAAAAAACATTATAAAACATGACATAGGGGTCGTTTACATAAAATTATTTTCTGACACCTATATAATATTATAATATCTACAAATACTACTGATGAATCAAAAGCGTCACAAAGTGGTTCAAAAGGTGACAATAATTATTATTGTGTGCGACGTACCTAATTATTGTAGACACATTATACGTTACGTTGTAAGTTTAAGTTAATGATCATGATATTTTCATTAATTAAATTAAGACATTATAAGCGAAAGAGTCGATAAAGACCGGCACTCCACCAGATTGACGTGATAGCGCTGTGTTAAGATATTCCGAGACGTAGCGAACGTTCGCGGCCGCTGCTTCATTACGCGCGAACTGCCCACTCCCCTTTCGTTCCTCCCGTAACGCTTAAGTTAATTAGCTTTAAATGCCAGAAAACACACTCAATTAACATAAAAAAGTTAAATAGCAGGCTTTCAATAATCGAGCTACACAAAAATACATAGTAGTAGTAGAGTAAAGAGCCGACATCCGGCGTTCATGTATACGACACAGGTGCTTGAAAAAGTCGAGTTTTGTGTAAATGAGTGGGTGGCGGGCACGCATATGGCGGGAGGAAGCGACGCGCATAAATCTGGCGACGGTGGCGCCGCGGCCGGAACCGGAAACGCCGGCGTCGCTCGCCGCATTGTGCTATCGGCCGTCGGGCCGCGCGGACGTACGATGTCGTTTATGGACTCGTTCACCAGATATGGGACCCCATCTCTGCCATTGTCACGCCACCACGATAGCCTAAGTAGGGCGCCATTCACTCTTACCTGTTCGGGTCTTAGGGGAGCGAATGATCTGTAAGATAAAATACAAGATATTAAATGAGTTCGCTTTTAAGATAAGAAACAAATCATCATGTAACCTTGTATTACTATGTTTTATAAACAGAGATTTAAAAAAATATACTGTTAGGAATCACAGTACTCAATCAGAACAAAATAGCGGCGGTAATACATTTCCTGTAGTGGCAAATGTATTTTTAGTTCTTACATAAGCAGAAAAAAGAAAACAAAAGAAATCCCTGTAGGTGAGAAAATGCATAATGGATGTGAAGAACAAACTCATGGGCGAAGTATAAGGGAGTAGTTAGACGCAACTATCGCACAGCACGAGTTCTCGCCCGCAATATTTATGAACCGAGCCGGGCCGTCATCAATCACAAAGTTATAAATAAAACAATAAAAGGTAAGTTTCACCCGCGAGGGTCGGCCGCAACCCGCTATATTGGCTCGGAGAACCCACTTATTGGAATAATATGTAGATTACAATAATATCACAAATATTGCGAGGGACCACTCGATACTTTATTACACACCCGTACCGATAACTCTTTTGGGAGTTTTTATTAGTTTTCGAAGTAGCCTTTAGTTATGTTATTACTTATTACTTATTAGTTTAAACTTTAAAGCATTGGATTCACATGTTACAATTTGGGCGTATATATATTAAAATGCAAATTCATAATAATTATTTTTGGTTTGATAGTATCGTTGGAAAAAATTAAATTTAAACCTCTATCAGAGTAAAAACATTTCTGTAAAGTTCACATGATTTTGAACATTCGTTTAAAATACATTATGTAAGCCCCACTGTCGAGGTCGGAACAGATAAATACTTTTTACCGGGATGTGGAATATTTTATTTATGATAAATGGTATAAATCATTTTCGCTAACGCTCGACTTGTTGCGATAAAAGCGAACGTATAAAGTTTTGCGTGATTCCTTACAGTGATACAATAGTAGCGACGGCAAAGTTTACTTTGCCTCTTTTTCCAAACGCACAAGAAACTTGTGGATAAGACGTAGCTCTATTTATTATTATTATTATATTATCCTTCATCGAACTAACACATTTAATTGTAGTAGCACATCTTTTTAAAAAACATATTTCCACACGTATAATATAAAAAGAAAGTGTTTCTGTGCACCTGTCTGTCTTTCTGTCTGTCAGATAGCTTTTCACGCTTAAGCCACATAGCCGATTGTAATTAAAAAATTACAGAAATACTTTAAAATCGAAGAAAGACATAGGATATATATATATATATATATATATATATATATAAGAAGGACATAGGAAATTTTGAATCCAAAACAACACACAACAACGGACAATAATCTAGAAATCGTTAATAATACATGACCGTTAACTATAATATATTTTATTCAGATTAATTGTTATAATAATATTATAGATGATATATACATATTATGTAACAGAATGTAACATATAAAAACTTAAGGCTTATTTTCGTTCGCATTTAAATAAAAACAAACGTGAGCCACACGTTTCTCACGTGGAGCGGAATGAACGTTTTTCAAACATCATCTTCCGGCCTATATGCCAGTTGTAATGCGTTTAATATTTCATGATATCGCCGCCGGCTCTATCGGTATCTGCGGCGCCATAAATAACGAACAAAAAGCGGCGGACGCGAGGGGCGCGGGTTCGAATCAAATCTATCAATATATTATTAGCTGTGCGCCATTTCGTTAACTATTGTCGGCGACCACTCGATGGCACTTCATCGTAGATGGGTTTTATTTATTACATTATATACGCTCCTATTTTAAGCAAACGCAGTAAAATATTATAATTGTCCGCTATTTAATACAATTTCAGGCTAATTTTGGTGCGGTGTGGAAATGTAGCAATAATCGGTGCATCCAATTTTGGCGGCATTCGAATACAAAAGCGCAGCGGAAAATTTATCGCGTGTTTCCGATTTAAATCGTCGAATTAACGACACCGCGCCACTGCGGGCCGCCCGCTTCTATTAGCCGCATTCACGCGCCACCCGCCCTCAAAATATAGCCCTACGAGCTGTTTACATAAACTTATGCTCAGTATTTTATTATGTTAATACCTTAAATGTTGATCCAAAGTGCTCTACATGTTAGCGAGTAACTCTGAAAAGAATGTTTAATTTTTAGTAGCTCCATACAAAACAAAACTTTATACGCCACGATTGTTTAAATAAATGCTCGTAACGAATAAGGCGAGTGAGCGTAGATTAGTGGAGCTCGCTCGCACTGTGGCTACACGTTATCGTCCTCACACATAACTTGATTTGAATGAGGCTCAGTCGTAGACCAACTTGGAGCTGTATTAAGCAACTAATTAAAGTTGGTACTTTTGTGCCGACTTAATGCATAGGTATTATGCAACAACGTAATTACTCGCTATTAATGTGACTAACTTCTTCATTTTGAGCTACGAGTATATCACGCGAATGTTCTACGATTCGCGCTTACTATTGTGATTAGGTAAAGAGTTAAGTAAGAGAGTAAGAACTATGGGTTCGAAAAAACTTTATAGCTTTATTAATTCTTATATTTTCCTCAGGGTAAAAAACTATGCTATGCCATTTCCATACCAAATGTCCTCAAAATCGGTCATGAGTTTTAGGTTGTTTTCATTTAGATTTTAGAGTTGAGGGTGAAGTACCGGCAGACAGATACTCACTTATAATACTAAATTGGAAATACTCTATCGGTTGTATCACGGGGAGTGCTCTAAGGAATTGTTCGGAATCATACCATTCCACGCGAAAAATATACCATCCCCGTCACCTTGATGAGTGGCAGTCTTCCACCGTGCGTTTCTCGCGTAACTTTCAAGCCGCGCACTGCAAAACTCTGGAATGAACTGTCACCAGCAGTATTTCCGGGCCAATACGACCTGCAAACCTTAAAAAAGAGAGCGTATTCTCTCTTAAAAGGCCGGTAACGCGCCTGCAGCTCTTCTAATGTTGAGAGTATCCATGGGCGACGGTAGTTGCTGTCCATCAGGTGACCCGTTAGCTCGTTTGCCCCCTTATTTTATACTAGCTGTCCCGGCAAACGTTGTTTTGCCATTTAAAGTATTTCTACTTCATCAGCATACAAAATCTTACCCCCTCTTTTGTCCCCTAAGAGGGGTGGGGGGAAAAATGTTATGTAACACCAGATGTTAAGTTGGAAAAACAGTTAATAATATAAAGTAAGTCCATTAAAGGAAAAAGTTTACTTAATACAAAATCTGACCCTCTCTTTGGTGGGGGGGGGGGGATGATTTTTATACACCAGATGTTGAGTTGGAAGAAGGCAAATATATCTGCGATAACCGTATGCAAATCGGATCAGTAGTTTTCGTGTTAAAGTAAAAGTCTTATACAAAATCTGACCCCCTCTTTCGTCCCTTTATAGGGGTGGGGGGAAATTTTTTTATACACCAGATGTTAAGTTGGAAGAAGACAAATATATCTGCGAAAACCGCATTCAAATCGGATCAGTAGTTTTCGTGTGATAGTGGAACAAACATACAGACAGACAGACAGACAAAAAAACTGACCACATTTTTGGCTTGTATAGCGATGTAGTGACACCCTCCGCTTATTATTTTTTGAATATCTTTAATGTACAGAATCGTCATTTCTACAGTTTTATTATATGTATAGATAAAAATTACGGATATTATACAAGCACATTTTGCAGAAGATTCATAAAATATAAAAGTATCGGATGCGACAGTAGGATCAGCTGGTCGGCTGACAAAAGATGATCTCGATTTACGAGCGCAGATCAAACATTTAGTCGCTGTAAATCAGGCTAGCGTGATTTATGGCGGGCTTGCGCTGTTTGTTGCTTAACACGTGCGATATGCGACTAGACTCACAATTGCTACCGTTCAGTATTTCATACATACTGTGATTCAAATACACTTAAGACATCACAGACTTTATGCTTAGAAGTACTAGCGCAGTCTGGTTCTTCAAGGAGAGAGAGAACCTCTTTACTGTAATAGATATTATTATTAGGTATTTTGATATCAGTCTCGCAAAAGGAATAAAGTAAATATGAATGACATCTAGACCAAATAGAACGCATAGACAAAATAAAACTAGGTGTAAAATATATCCGTTTAAAATATATTTAAAAACAGCTCCGTTTAAAATATATTTTAAACAAAAAATGTATCACTCGAACGAGCTAATAGATGAACATAATTAGCAACAGTAAAACGAGATTTTTCAATACAAAAGCGTGCACTTAATGGTTTTTTAAACAGCGCGGAGCGCGCGGCGCGGCTTCCATACGTCGGCGAACAATGGCGCGGAACGGGGGAGAGTATAATTTATTTTCGAGTTAAATCTTTTGTGGAAATAATATGACATTTCTATTTGAAGTCGGCCGATGATTTATCGGCTGGTTCGCTGTGGTCGACCCTGAGGTGCCGACTGCCGATCCGTTGAATTGATTGTTGGCCCCACTTACCGATTGAATACTTGAATGCAACTTCAATGTTGTAATGGCAATAAAAATAATAATTGGTGTTTTATACATAAAGTTAATATACCTATCGGAATAGAGAAACAATCCCGAGCTGTCAAGCTTAACCAAAATTTGATTTACATCTGTGTATACAATTATGTTTACGTGTGCGTGTCAGTGATGTACAAACATCTTGTAATTCGACAAAATATCGATCATGGAATAACAATTGTAAGATTGTAAAAACAGAATGGGATAAAATAAAACTGCATAGATAGGTATAATAAAAATTGTAATTTTGAAGTAAAATATGACTTTTCTTCAAAATGCTTGCTGCATAATTAAGTATATGCATGAATTTTTCTTTGGAGTCCAGTTTGGACGGTTAATTATTTTAAGCCATGAATTTCTGGTATCCAGGTCAGCAGGAAATCTGAAAAATTGGCCAAGTGTGAGTCGGAGAACATTAGTCTACTTGGCTCTTAGACCAAAAATTATGATATGGATTATGGATACGGTTTTTAATAATTGAATTTATGTCAAAAGTTTAAAATTGTGTCAAGTTAGTAGTCTGTCCACTGGGCTTGAGTGAACCTGATCAAATTACGGAAATCTGGTATCTACCTAGGAATAGATTTTCTCTGACTTTCTTTTAACATGCACACTTGTAACGGCTAATTTACTCGTTTCATTAAAAATAAAACATTTTCACGCAACAGAGATCGAGTGCTTTTTAATTTTCCAGCAAACAACAACGCTTAATGACAAAATTCTCAAAGTAAAGAAACAAATTAAATGCTCTCATACTCGCGGGCTCGACGGGCGGAACATTTTTTAATGTTCGCAACTTGTGGCCCGATAAAGGAGTTTTATATTTTGAATGAGAGACCGAACGGCAGAAACTCGGCAGCGACGTTAATTCAAAAAGTTGTTTTCATTACCGAACACTCTCGCGGAACAGTGCGCACGGGCGGTGCCGCTGTTATAAAGCACACGGGGAAAAGAATTTGAAGTAGACTAAAGCAAATAAAACGGCGACATCCACGGGATAAAGCTAGCGAACAATTGCGGAATTCCACCGTCCGGTCGTTTTGCTTCTCTTGCTGGACATTAAAATCTTTTGTCGTGTAAACATTCGTTACTTTCAGTTTTAAATAGCTTTGAAATAACTTGAAATGTTTAGTATAGGGCTGAAGAGATGGTAAGCAACAATGACTTCTACATAGAAGTAACCGATATTGCATCACTTAGAATTTCATAACTCAGTATTCTGTGCTTTTAAACACACGAATAAACAATGAAATGGTGCGTGCCGTATTGTCCCAAAATGAAATAAATATGTGTACATCGATAATTTCATTGAGGGAGCGAGCAATTTTGTAACCGAGCAAAAAATTAAATATGAAATGTTAAAATGTTTTTCTCAAAGCGACCGAAACTGCAGCCGGCGTCGGACTGTCACGCGGCAGCGGCCGTGCCGAAAATTAAAGGATTCCCGCCCGTCCAAAACAAATACGAAATAATTTTTATATTTTATTTTGTTAAATAAAAAATTGTGCGGAAGGTAAAGCGGGGACTCGCAGGTGGGAATTTAAATAATCTGACAGGGATTAAAAGGAGAAATATCAGCTTTTGACCGTCGCGGCGGGGCGCTGATTATGCATACATTGTTGTGTTGGATTCTGTGTATTTAGGTTTTTAATTCAAATGAGGATTAGAAATATACCATACGTTTCGCGTAATTACATCGCTGAAAGTAATAAAGCACCCCTGGCATCTACATTTAAATTTTGTCAACGCAAAATTTAATGTAGAAATATAACACGGTTTGTAAAAAAAAATTAAAAAGTAGATTTATTTTTATTTATTTATGTTATTTTATTAATATCATATTTCCAATTCATTTAACAACAATTCAGTATATTACATAAAACTATGTAATGTGCTGAATATGAAGTAGAAAGTGTACCCAAAAAAATCTTATTAATAAGTAGATATTTGAGTATCCGTTAAGTAAACAATGTTATAAAATTATCTTCTATGATCTAGATAAAAGTGAACTCTAGAGTTAAATATCAAGTTATTGTCATTCACATGTTTTCAAGATGTAGAGGCACAACACATTATTAGCGCCGGATATTATAACTTCAACCTAAATCTGTTCAAGAATGCATAATTTTAGTAAGGCTAGTAAACAAACTTAATTTTCATCAAGTGGTTTAAACAGTTTGTGCCTTCAAATTACTACCAACTATGACTGCTCGTGAAATCCTAATCAGAAATCCATGCATAAAATTGTCTACCACTAAGATTAGTTTTGGTGGCGAGGTGGTGGAGCCGTCAAGTTGATTAATCACCGCTTCCCCCACGTTATTAACATGGTAATGGTCCGCGAATCGCTTTCTTAGCGATACTTAATGATACGGGATTTGCGGGATGATTGTGCGGGATCCAGACCGCGGGTTATCTGTCGGCTACAGGTTACAACCTAAGCCCGTAAGCCTCGTTTGCCTGCAGAGGGTTGGATTTTAAACATCGCGTGATTTAAATTAAAATTCATGTGTAGCTCACCTTTAATTATGAACATTTATTTTGTGAATAAATTCCAAAAAGTTTGCTTCATCTAGGTACTTAAACTATAATTATACTCGTAAAATGTACTATCAGAGAAATTGATTCATACGCGGAAGGCACTCCTACTTAATTTAGCCGGCTTATGTTAACCGCAACCTACAGCTGGTACAAGAACAACATTGATTCGACAGTGACCGACCAACGTAGGACAGCCCGCCAACTGCTCTGAATCAATTCCTTAGATGATAATTATTGTATATTAAGACAGGTCTATCTTAATTGTGCAAGTGGAAAATTCAACGTAAACATACCTTTTTTTTTAATGCGCAGGCGAAATCCATCATGGGTGCCCCGGGTTGGGGATGTGCCTCAGTTAGCTGAAGCACCCCGGGGGTATGTGTCCCTCATACCCCCGGGGTTCTTACCCATAAAAACCACCTGCGGTTTGCCTTCAGCCGTATATGGAGGGATGTCCTGGATCTGTCTAACACAGGACTCCCTCCACGACCGGCTGGTCTACCTCAAAAGGGAGCAGACTTCCACCAAAGTATGGGAACGCTCCGGAAAACTGAAATGTAAACATACCTAGCGTGGCCGTTTTCAGCGAGCCACGAGCATAAGTACCGTGTCATCGACAACAGCACGCGCGCTAAAAGGTGCTCGACAACTGAAAATATTTGTTCACCTATCCACCGTCCCGGAGGAATGTTGTTTCTATGAATAAAATAACAATTATAAGTGATCCCTGTCCCTGCGGCGCGCGGATAATTCCGTTTGAAACAATATTCATCTGGCGACTATGGGACACACGGACGGTACTTTCGGTGAATATTCTTAAACTTAGGTTGCCGTTTTTTGCGATTTAATCATCAATGATTTAATACTATAAAAAACTTAATTATGCAATTAGATTATTTTATAAATTGTATGTACGATTTATAATAATAATCGTTAGGAGTTCTAACAAATTTAAATTAAGACTCTAGTGGGAGGACTAGCGTGGAAGAATATTTTTTTGAGAATATTTTTAACAGTATTTTTTATAATTATCATATTATTGTCTACAAGTATTGTACCTCTGTATCAATAAGGAGATTAATCATTATTTTATTCAAAGTTTTTGGTGGTCAGAAATGTGCGAAAAAGCTCTGCTTTTTGCTCTAGGAAGGGCGACGCCGTACGTGTACTACACTTCAAACGTGATGTTCACTCGAAATGCTATTTCTCGGTATTTAATATGGGATTGTGTCTCGTAGCGAAATTAAGTTATTACGACCCTGTAGCTAAGGGGAACTAGTTTTGTTTCGATATAATTTTACTCTCACAGAGTAAATAAAAATTTAAAAATGTCTGTTTTATGTTATTTAATTTTATTATAAGTTAAGATTACGAAATATTATAATTAAACTGAATAAATATGATAGAGTATAATATCTATGATCTTCATTTTTAGGTTCTAGTTTATTTGCGTACAATTTTTCATTACCTAACTACCAATGCTAATACTTAAAATTCGGTCAATCGTGCAGTTTATTATGGTTATTACACATTTAAAAGCAGCATTCAAACCACGGTATAAAATATAGCTATAAATCGATAGTAAAGTTGTTTTTGCTTAAAATAACTTTTATAGGGGAATAACCGTAAAAAGAGAAGTTAAGCGAGCGATAGGGGATATCGGGCGGCGCAACCCATCTATCTTTATCTGCGGAGTTACCGGGAACGTCGTTAGCGTACGATCGCTTCAATTACACTACGGTTTTGCAACGTTTAGTAAAACTATCACTGCCTTTATCGTTGTTTCACAGCCCTTTACTAATCAAAAAATCCATATGTGTATACCGTCGTTATGTCAACGTTATGTTCTTGTTTGATTAGAAAAAAGACTTCGTATGTACGATACACGTACAGTATGTTTTCGATAAACGAATCATGATAAAGTTGTTACCTAAACACAAAATATAACGTCGTTTATACATACATCACCTTAATCGAGCTTCTGACACGCATTGTCGGCGGAATGACCATCAACGGCGGCCTTATTCAATTCCCTCTCATTTGCCGATAAGCGGTATCAAAGCCCGTCGAATATTCTTTTTTCTCGTCAAAACTTCGCCCCTCGCAAATGATCGAGTCGGTTATTATTGGCGTGTGCGCAAACATTTAGCGGTCTTATCGCACCCATTAAAGATACGGCTTCATTACGCGGCGAAAAGGTCGCGCCTTTTGTGCGCTATTGTTGTTCGATGTTTGTTTACGAATTGTGTTTTGAATTTAATTGTTGTACATTTTCAATTGTAGCATTCTCGTTTGAGATTGTTTGAGACTACGACGTAGCGAATAACGAGTCTACAACAATTATTAAGGGTTAATTCAGACCGCAACGCGATGCGTAGATGCATTTCTAAATTTGTACTGAATTGACAGATTTCAATTGCGTGGGACGTCTTACAAATCTGTCAAATTCACACAAACTTCAAAATGCATCTACGCGTCACGTTGCGGTCTGATTTAACCCTAAGGGCGCATTTTCATTAGTCGTTAACTCGTACGGTATACAGCATGCGGGGAGTCTATGACAACTAATTGACAACTAATGGCGCATTGTCATTGGTCGTGGCACGCGTTTCAGAAATCTCCCGCACCCCGCATGCGGGCCCTATCGACCAGTGAAAATGCGCCATAATGTACTGTCAATTGATGTATGCTACGCCGTAGCACGCTTGCTACGCTGTGTGTATTATTGTCAAGTGTCAAGTACACATAATTATTTCAACAGTCTTTGGAGAATCAACCTTTTAATATTAATATTATAGAAACAAACATTTTCCATACAAAAACCTTTCATATCTAATTAGTTTCATGTAGCAATTTTGTGAATACTTTACGATATACATAAAATCATAGTACCGATAAAATTTAACAAACCATAAAGGGCGTCATCACAAATATTATTAGTATCATAACTCGTACAACATTAAGCATGTGTACTTTTATTTCATTATTTATTGTATAAAACGGGGTTTTTACGTCGTTTTTACGTCCCGCGGCGCCATTTAGATAAAGAGCTGACGTTCATTTCCCGAACGACGGTCGCGTCGCAACCGCCGATGTTTACGCGTATTTAACGTCTGCATAATTGATACGTTTTGCCGTTGCCCGTTCCACGTGACCCCGTCGAGTGGCATCGACAATGCGGACTTAAAAATTATTTTGCACAACATGCTGTTTGATACAGTCGTAGCTAGATATATATTGCATGTAAGCACTTTAATGTAACTCTACTTTCGACTCGTAGATTTTTTATTTCAGTTCAAATATTATATTATGATGTGTTTTCAACACTATGCAAACATTGTTAGTATCATTGAAGCACAAGGATATCCGAGGAACAAATGTTTATTTGCAACCAGCATTTTGGTACTTGTTCAAGGTAAGAAAGCATTTCAAGGCAAAATTCAATAATAAAATAAAATCCTGATGTTTTTATTTTTAATATTGAAAGTTCGAAGTACACGTTTAAAAGGAACTCCCAAAGAGTTTGATCAGAGTGCTTGCATAGTAAAATCATTACTAATTATGTAAACGCGAAAGTGTGTCTGTATGTCTGTCTGTTACTTCTTCACCCTTAAGTCATTGAACTGATTTTGTTGGGAATGTAGTTACTTTGAGTCCCGATTACCGGGAGAAGACGATAATTTCTCGGTAAAAAATGTACAATTCCTGTGCGATTAACGAATTTTGGCACAAAGGAGTTGCGGGTGTCACCTAGTTATACATATTTTTAAATAAAGTATTATGAATACAAAACCTCGCGGGTATATTCATAACGTGTGACGTCATGCGCGGGTCGGGGGAAATGAAGTGGAATCTTTCAGATAACGCACACAGCTCCAAGAACACATACACACATCACACACGCACACTCACACACATCACTTAGGGTCGAGCTCACACAATGTAGGTGACACCGATAATTTGCTGTAATGGGGTGTAAGTGGTAAATTGAATGTGTTCTGATGATGAACATCTTTGACGAGCACTCAGTTATCATCGGGTCAAAAGGCCAGGAGCCTTATTCACATGGTGCGAATTTTTGGTCAAATTCTATTGAATGATTAAGTCTATGAAAAGAACTGACTGACTGACTGAATTATCATATTTTCCCATTGTACGCAATGGATTAATATCGTTATTCCTATCAAAAACGCACACTAAACGTAGGCTACGTTGAAATTGGTCTGATTTTGATGAAACGTTTTAGTCAGTCCAATTTTATTTTTGTGTTTAAATATTATGTACATAATGATTATTATATGTTTGACATATTTTAGTAACTTCAATAGGTTAAGTATCCTTTAAAACAGAACCCGGTTGAGTTCAACGTATTTTCCGTAAAAAGTATAAGCGATGCGTTCACGTCCGCACAGTTGAACATCAAAGGAAGTACAGAGATAGCGCGGTCGCTGCGGTCGGACGGACGAAATATTGCCAGTATTGCCAGATTACGTGTGAACTGTGAACTGCCAATATTTTCTAAAAAAGATGTGACGTGTATAGTCCGAGCGGCGATTCGAGGCACAAAATTTCATAAGTCAAAGTTTGTTTGAAAATATGTGCCTTGTTATTTCAGTTATTGTATAGCAGACTCACAACGCGATGTAATAAACTAACGTCCATTAGGTAAAGTTCTAGTGTCTTCTCGATTTTTATAACATTTTTGAAAATATTATATAAACCTAGATTTAATTCATTATTAATTGTGATAGCCATAGGCGCATTTTGCTGCAACAAAATTTAAAATATGTATGCAGCTTAACCGCTGAGTAGAACAGACTATTTATAATCTTATCCACATTATAATATTATAGACAATGAGAAGTCAATTGGAAGCTCCTAATAGCCCAGTATATTTCCATTAAAGTATAATAATATAAGAAATTTTCACAGAAAAAGTTATAAATTCACTTCTCAAAAATAAAAACATCGAGACAGAAGAAATAAAATTTATCTCGAGCGAAACACCCCATAAAACTGAATTGTCTCGAGAACTTTATAAATGCGATAACGACTAAACTTGTTCGGTGCTTTGTTGCTGTGCTTACATAAATACGTCCAGTTAGCGAGACCCGCTCGATTCTCCTCGTCGTACTGTACTCGGACGAGCGAGCGGAGGTCTCGGCCACCTCGGGGGTCTCGGTTAATTGGACGCTTGTACCTAAATATGCGATGAAGTAAAAAAGAGAAATCCAAGGAGTGTCCGTCTTTAGCTCCGCCCATCTCGGGGTACGCCCACTAACATCCTCGGCTGGGGAGAGCACTTCTTCAGCTTCACGTATACAATTTTCTTGAAATTTACCCTCCCGGGGTGTTATTATACGTAATAGTTGTATCTGCGATACGACGTTCTTTGTCATTTGAGAGCACTTAGCTTTATGAGTCTCGAAATCTCGATCATATTTTATTGATTACTACATATTTTTATATAGAAGCGTGTAACATTTTTAATATTCAATATTTATTGAACACTATATTTTTTTAGAGCAGAATCTAATATGTGAAATTCTCGTGTCACAGTGTTAGTGCGCGAACTCCAAAACGGCTCAGCCGATTTTAATGACATTTTGTATGTACCATCGAGGAAATTGATTCCTAGGCAGTTATGTCGCAGACAGACCAACGTCATTTGGTCGGATCATGTCAATTCAATATTATCTGTGATCTGTCAGCTAGGTTAAAACTTTGTCAATTTTAAACCGATCGGACAGAGACCTAGATACCTAATTAATAATAATACTTCTTAACGCGAGCGAAGCCGCGGGCAAAAGCTAGTTTATGTGTAAACTTTTTCCACATTTATTTCGGAAAAAAAGGCATGTAAAAAATATCTTTTTCATTATTTGCTCCTGTGGTGGTACCCACAATTCGCCTAACATTTCTGCATCGCGCTATCGAAGATTTCTGAGAGCGTCGGTATATAAACGACAGCTGAAATGTATCACGCGGGCTTCGGCCTGACCGAGCATACCACCTCGCTCGGTCGGAAGATCTTCCTAGTTGGTCGCCACGCATTTATCCCACACTCCCAAAAGCAATATTTACCTGCGGTCAGTATTAAGGATTACTTTTGAATTATTATAATCAGAAATATTAAGCCATTTTTTGTTGTAAAAAACTAAAAACCTAATTACGCAATTTTTTTAGTATCCAGCTCTCAGAGTAATTTTCCTTAAATCCTTAAATCATTTTTAAGTGCTAAGCATACACATTAAATTATGCTTTTTTGTGCGCAGTCGGGTAAAAAAAATAAGCAGCGGCGGAAAACATGTTGATTATTATCTGAAATCTTTAATTTCGATTTCAAGTTATTAGATGTAGCACAGTACAGAATTACATACGTATAATACAAAGCAGAAAATTTCTGTAAATATCATGGCTTTCCGGAAACGGATACTCGTTTAATTTTTAATTCGCCCGAGCGGCGACGCGGCGCTGTCGTCGTCGTCTTCCTGCCCGCCGCTTCCGGTTGCGAGAACTCCTTTTTTAAAGGTTGTATTTCCGTTTTAGTAGCAGAGTCTATGTCATGCGGAATTTGCAGTTACCATTGTTTTAAAACAAGTGTTCCGTATATTATAAAACTAGATTTTAAATAACACCACCTACCATCAGTCTATTAGCTAATGGATCTACGCAAAAAGAAGCAACGCCGAGGATTTTAATAAGGCACTCAAAGCTTAGGTTGGTTAAAATATTAAAATTAAGTGCATATAGTCAAAAAAGTTCGCACGTTTTCTGTAGCAAAATTCTAATATAATTTATATTGATTTTGAAATTCCTCTTAATCGCTGAGTACACTTCTGTCTCCACTTATCATATAACTACATTTTCTGAAACGATAAAGTAGAAGATATTCAATAATTGACCGTTTTCTTTACTTAGGTAAATAATTGCTGAATATATTGTAAGCTTCATGGAAGGCGCTTGCCGTCGCGTCGCCTATAGACATCCGCAACACAGGAGGAGTTAGTTGCAAGTGCCGGTTTTTTTATTACAAAAGTAGAACGACGAAAACTCATAAATGTTATGATTTTATGACTTCTGTAATAAATTTTATTCAATTCTATTAAATAACTCTTTGGATTAAGACAAAATGAATATTTGTATTTTAGTAGCGAACCCTAAACGGCATTCACAAAAGCTTTGAAATTTTCCGGCGCGTGGAGATTTTTTTCCGCCGCCGATTTGATAAATCCACAGCTCCGGAGATTATCATTAATTATGAAACAGGAGATTCGGCCCAGTCATCGCTTTGACGGTAATGAATAAATCACAAAACCAGACAATTCCACTTACAAGCTGCAAAACCCAAAAATAATAATATTGATGTGAATCTTTTTCATACTCATTTCAAAATAATTGAATAATCAATCTTACAGTAAACAGTAAACAAAAATAATCGACCCATTGAAGCATCTATTGGTGCAATATTACACAAGGAAAACGCTTTAACTTGGGAACAAAACGTGTTTTCCTTAAGGAGAAGCCTTTAAAGTGAGTTTCTTAACAACAATAACGTAATCGGTGGTCGCCGGCGGCGATTGATCGCTGCTGCCTCTCACAAATCAAAGGCGACAACCGCGGACGCGGCCAGATCAGGGCCTTCAGAACGGGGGCGGCCAGAGCGGGGCCTTCAGCACGAGGGAGGCCAGAGCGGGGGGCGGCCAGAGCGGGGGCTACAGGCGATGGATGGCAGCTGCGGTCCGACCGCAAAGATTTCTGCGACCTGAGCTTCGGTCTATTGACTTCTACCTCTACTAGAATCATTATTCACTGTCATAGAAACGCTGAGAAAAAAACTCGTCTTTGGTTAATAATTTTAATTGATATAATAAATATTATCTGCTTTGAGACAATAAATGCTTTGCAATGAATTAAAATTTGACACGAATAAAGATTACAAAATTAAGACTGGATCACATCACATTGACATAGTTTTTAGTACTTAACAGTTTACTTTTAATTTAATTTAAAGGTACTGTCATACCAAAATCCCCACTGTTTATAAACCTCATATTTTATTGATTTTCATACAAAATATTTTCTGAACATCTACATCTCAAATGCTTATTAACGGTTCTAATAATTAGTCGGAAAACTACACAATACAATAAGGTACTTCAAGACCAATTACGTGAAACTGTATAGTTTAATTGCTGCTAATGTAACTTAGCAACATTATCCAAATGTTGGTTGTTGCGGGCGGCTGACGTGGACACGATGATTTGTGTCGGCCCCGGGGCGTCTTAACTCCGGCCTCCTTGCGATTTATGTGGGGATTTCACTGTCCACTTCGAACAAACAATGTATTTACTTTTGATAATATTGTGCTATTTTTCTTTGTCGTGTGATTTAAAATGTCCATTTATATTTCTGTGATATCTTTTTCTTTTTGTTTGTCTACCCATGTAGATTATATTATGTGGTGTTAAATGAGCACTTAACATTGATTAAACTTACTTACGATAGCTACTTGTTTTGTAGACTGTCTACAAAGAGTACTAAAATACTATTTCGAAGATTCGTAGACAGTCTACGATGACTGCTACGAAGATTCGTAGATAGTCTACGAAGACTGCTACGAGGATCGCTACAAAGCTTCGTAGACCGACTACGAAAAGTACAAAAAGATTGTTATGAAGATTTGTATTTAGATATTGATATATTATATTAGATTATAGACAGTCTACAAAGATTGCTGAAAGACTTCTACGAAGATTCATAGATAGTCTACGTAAAGTCCTGAAAGCATCTTAAAGACTGCTACGAGTTAGGCGATGGTCAAACGCTATTTTCCTTTTTTGTTACAGAAGGATATACAAACAAAGGTGTTCTTCATAAATAACGGGCGGACGAGTATATGTTTACATCACACGTTAAGGCACCGTTAGTTCCCGTCGAGGGTCATTAGCGCGTGCGAGGCGGAAAACTGCCGATATATAAATCCTGCCAACACTCGCCCGTTCCCATCGATATGATTAATAGACGAGTCCCCGCGCTTATCTCCATGATTAACTTATCATTGTTTTGTTTGAGTACCGAAATGATTAAATTAGCTCCAGCTGCTTCCTAGGTAGGTATCTAATGTATGCTGTCATAAAATACCATTCTTTATGTAGCCTAGGACGTTAACTAAAACTGCAAATACTGCATCGATTCTTTTTTAGTTTTTATGCCACTAAAATTCACTTATGAATTTTTATTACTTTTATTCCCTTACAGGTAAAATCAGTAAACAATAGTGTGTCCCGTGGGCCGCAATGAACGATTCATCGACATTATCTCTCAACAGTACCTATAAATAAATATGGCGGCAAAAATGGCGGCCGTTTATCAGGCACCGGAAGTGGACACAGGGGACCGGCGGCCGGGAATAAATGTTATTAGATAGCCCGCGGGCTTAGTTGGACTGTTTTTTGGGATTTCTTTCAGGTCAGCCTTTGTTAATGTGTCTGGCCCGAGAATAAATTGCTGGGACGAATTTTAAATGAGCTTGTTCAGGTAAACGCTGATTTCGCCGGTTCATTTAACCTACACGGATTTATTTACACTTAGGGTCAGCTCTCACCGTAACGAGTGCTGATGAGGCGTAGCTTGATGATATATAAAAGCTTAACAAAAATATTGAAACGTTAAATGGCATAACTTTATAGCCAATAACCAAAGTTTTTGTTTTTTAAGAGCCTATACTATCCCACTCCTAGGCAAAGGCCTCCCCCAAGGTCTTCCATTTGTTTCGTTCTAACGACACCGCAGACTAGCTTGGTTTTAGGCATCAAGTTTATCTCGCCATCTTTTTCGAGGCCGTCCACGGCGGCGTCGTCCGTCTTCTGGTACCCACTCTGTGGTGACCTGCCCAACGGTCAAGATGCATTAACTTTGCAGCTTTCACGCCGACGTCTTTAACACCAGTGTTGGAGCGCAGCGTGCTAATTTTCATCCAGTCAGCTAGTCTTACACCTAACATGCTGTGCTCTCATGCTTTTGGACAAACCCCAAGTTGGGACCTTTGCGACTCAGGTCTGAGCACCGTAAGTTAGGACGGACAGAATTCTGCGTTTCAGGGAGATTAGCAAATCTCCCTTCATCAGCGTCTTCATGGATCAGTAGCTCTTCCAGGCGTTTTTAATTTGACGATTGAATTACTTTCCTAGTCTATTGTTAAAGAAGACTTTCTGTCCCAAGTAGATAATGTACTCGTCGACATTAATACAATAACCAATGATTACACTCTAAAATTAAAAAATATGATTGAATTTAAAAAAGTAGAACAAAAGTGTTCCGCACTATAATTGATGTTTACTGAGCGATACTGGCTGTCAAAAGCATCGGTAAACGATCCTCAGTTATTTGCTCGCTGCATGTAGAGAACTACAAATTGGCAGATACAATATTGGCCACTTTACTCCTGCATGTACCGTGGCGCTTATTGTCTACGGCGTACATATCATATTTGTAGTGACGAGGCAATCTCGACCGTGCAGAAATAAGCTGGTCAATTTAACTTTGTCGCGCTCCGTTAAAATGACCGTTAATCAACCAGAACGTAGCAGGCTCGGTCACACAAATATCCTGTAAATTTTACAGCGCTGAAGTCTGCATGCGAGCATTCAAGAATGTTTTGATTAGATTTATTTATTTATTTGGATTTGGACAACAAATAAAATCACAGTTAAACATACCAGCTAGTCAATGACACAGTACAGTACATGCACATCAATGCCCCTGTCTACAGGTTAATTAAAATCCCAATGTTAATCGAAGTTTACGAAAGCAAAATCAGTGTAACAATACGACGTCAGTTCATCGTCAGTCAGTTCGTCATTACTAGATGTTTTCATGTTGTGTGGAATGAGAAGTTTTATTAACATAGCCCTACGATCATCTTTTATCTCGATTGCTAACATTTAATTTCGAATTTTCTTACATGTTTACGTAACACTCAAATTCTCACGTGTATAATCAATGCATCATCTACTTACTCGTATTGCCTTTGTACTTTGTTCACATTGTATAATATCATAAATCAATCTTTTATTGTGATTCGATTCGAACTTTACATTGTAAATAAATTTTAATTCCCTGCTGTTGTGAACATTCCCTTCTTTTTTTTTAATGAAAGAAGATAGAGTGATCTGCGTTTTAATTTTAGCATATTAAACTATTCGGCTTTTGTAGATAGCAACACTCGTGCGTTAGTTAATAATATTTGACAGCGCGTAGCCTCAGGTTAGGAGTCGATAGGCGATACTGTCAATATTGGCCACGCGCCAGCTCCGGCCATTCAGCCATTTACATATTACAGCCTCCCAGCTATTTGCTTAAAAATGCACACATAACTGTATCGTATTTTATACATTTACCGGTATTTATATTATGCAACACGAAACAAAAGATTTAAGTGATATTTTATCACCATAATTGTTACGTTGAGTAACTCTTAATTCTTAAACAGATGGTCCTTAGAAAGGTCCTAGAAAACTTGTTGGTCCTTAGAACCCATAAACGATCCTGAATTAATTTTCTATATTTTTATTTATAAATCATTCTAGCATTGAAATAATGAATATTCCACGTGTAACGTAAGCCAAATATAAAATAAACCCTACGTAGCTCTGTATAATTTGTCAAATTTAAAACTCACACTTCAGTGCTTCAGGCCCTAAACTCCACTAATTATACCCGCAGCTCCCAGCTTCACATCGCTACACTGACCGGCGTCCGTCCTTGTCGCGCGCGGGAGTTGCGAGTGTGCGCCGCGGCTGTGTGTGCGTGCGTAAACACCGGTTTAAGCTTAACTGGCCTTAATGAATCGTAATGGCCCCTATAATTCGCGGCGTAACTAACTGGCCGTGTGGGGCAACCCTTCCCCCTCCCCGCGCCCGCCGCCCCCGCTCCCGATATTTGGAAGCGAGCCACATCGCGTATGACAGAAGAGATTCTCTTTTTGAAATTTTCGGCCTAACCGCGTTTTGCGCTACGATTTGCGGTTACGTGTTTAGATTGTGCTCGGTCGCAAATTGTCCAACCTTTAAATTGTGGGTAATTGAATTTATAGTCAATAATATTAAATTATTAATGATTTAGATATTTCTAGTTGAGGCGTCGCATTGGGTGTATGAGAAATATCAAGAAAAATACATACGTTTCAGTATGTCTATACAGTATACAGTTTCAGTACAATTTACCATAAATATGTGTGTTAAAACAATTCGTGCAACATACACACAGCTTTATTAAAGCTTTAGTAAAGCTAAAATAATACGAAAACAAATTTTAAATATTTTTTATTTTGAACGATATCCACAAGTCAACGTAAAAATTGTATGTTCACAATGTTGTTCATGTACAAGTAACAACTGAGTAAGCACTATTTGAACATTATTTCGGGACCCCGTTCGCTTTTAATTCGACCTGCACGTGGAACTCACGATATCGAGTAGTTTACGAGCTACTGCAGTAAAATACTATGTTTGAAGACGTAAGAGTTATGTTCGGTGAGCGGTGAGCCCGCAGCCGGCGCGCCCTAAGTTTAAACTAAAGCCCGAAGGAGGTCGTTATTTCTACTGTAATTTATTTAATTGCGCTGTGGCGGTAATTATTCATGAAATTACGGCAATTACGTCTCGGGAAACAATTATTTATTGTGCAAACTTGAGTCTTAACTCACATTTTATTTCGAGCCGCGCTGATGATAACGTCACGGTAGTAAATGCTTAATGTCTGCCGAAGTAATATTATACTTCGCGAAATATTAATAGTTGCTGCTAATTACATTTTATTAACGGCTTAACCTGCATAATGTGTAGTACAAATTTTAATAATTTATTTCATTTACGACGTAAAAGCTCGTTGAATTATAGATCAGGTTCAGCCAAATTAACGCTCACTATTTGACTCTCGAAAAGTTTTTACAAATAAATTGATGTTTCTAGTGATTTTTACAACTATTTATATTATATTTCAGCGCAACGTTTTCCAAGAATCGCAATTAGCGCGTTGTCCGAATCAATTAGTTTGATTCTAACGTGAAATATTAATAGTTGTAAGCTGTTATTTGGCAATCGAGTAGCAATTGTGAATTTTGTATGAAATCAAAAAGCGAGGTACATTTCGGTCTGTTTCAATCTCCGTCCTGCATATTAATCACGGGGCGCCATATGTCGCGCGGACAGTGCCAGTGGACGCAGCCAGTGGTCTTACAGTGGACACTGGCCACTTCAAATTAAAATATTCGGGACGGGCCCGGCGCCGCTTGCTGGTAATTGCTTACTGTTAAACGACCATTTAATTCCTGCCCGGTATCTACATTTAATAAACGAAATTTGTATGCAAGGAAAATGAAAAGAAAAAAAATCTTAGGTAAATAAGTCTTTACTTACTTCCGCGCTAATATTACAAGAAATATTACAACAGTATTAGCTACGAAGCTACTTAAGCGTACCTAATATTACTTTATGAATTTATTTATAAGTGTATATTATAAAGTATCTGAAATAGAGGAAAAGAATTTGGTCCAATCTACGGGTACGAAAAAGTGTTTTTAATAATAATTAAAATATTGATATTTTAGGACAGCAAAATATTCTGACGAAGAATTTGCAGCTTTATCGCATTACCAGCAAAGTTCAGATTCGCATTGACCCTGGAGTTCTGTAACTAGTATCGAGATAGTCGAGCTCCTCCAGAGCTGCTACGTGATAAATTCATTTTTGGGTAAGGTTTAATTTGTTTGCCGGCGCGCCGCTATTTGGAAAATGCCATTTCTCATTGAACAGATTACAGAGATTACGAATTCATTAGGGGGGTAATATCTTTTGTTCCTGGCCGGGTTTGCTAATTGATATTTTGAGCACACATGCACGTTTGCCTTATTAATTTTGTCAAACCTTTACGTTTTAAAGGATCGACCCGGCCTGTTATTGGTTTAGGTTTTGTAGTGTAGTGTTTTTGACGCGTACAATATTTAAAAGTACAGGCAAATGAAGTTTTTGCAGTTTTTTGTTTTATTTAACTTTTGTATATTTTACAGACAATATATTTTTTTATTAAATTTAACCGGTTATATCGATTACTATATTTTTTATGACGTCCAAATAACATGGGTTTGTTTGTAGCAACTATCTACAAAGAATTGTATTTCTTAGTAGTTGACATTGCAACATGATGAGGCAATTTAATGAATTTCTAAAGGAGCTATTCAAACCTGAAATTTATGAACTGTGTACCAATTTTGAATGGCCCATTAAAAAGTGCAACACTTCGTTACGTCGCAATGCTACCTGATCCTTACGGTACCAGGAGTTTGTTGGGTTTACCTCAGTACCTCACAGTGGTGGAATTCCCGGGCCAGAGTCATGGGCAGTGGCGGCGGCGGCGAGCGCGGACAGGAATTGATTGCGGCTCGCGCCTGAGGTGGACCCCAATTACCGTCCGCCGGACCGCACACGCCGATGCCCTTCGCTCGCTGATACTGCCGATTGTGGCGTATAGTAGTGATGCTGCCAATTGTGGCATATAGTACTGATGCTGCCGACTGTGGCATATAGTAGTGATACTGCCAATTTTGGCATAGTAATACTATATGAATTTGCGTTAAGTTCAGACACAGCGTAGTTGCATGACATGGCAGGACCACGGGGCAGGACAGATTTAAATACTTCGCGTCAAAGATGCTTACGCTCAAGTCAGCAAATGTACTATTGCTTTTTAACTGTGGATATTTTTTGGGTCCAATTATGTTAATAATAGTATAGAATTAGATATTCGTAACAAATGCTAGGTTGAATAATAATCTGTGTTATATTAATAAAAAATATTGAGCAATTATACCTTGTATTGCTTTTATCGGAAAACGAATTGTTTTGTACAAACCATCAACAGAATACGGTTGTTGATTGGTACGGTTGTACGGTTGCAATCTGAAATTGTATACTCATCTATTGCAAATTAATTTCATATCGTTATAAAGTAAATTCGAGTAGCACCCCAGTGGATTTGGCAATTAATTTAGTGGCGGGCGTCGAGCACAGAGTTTGCGGTTCGGTGCCCGGCCAGCGGTCCTGTCTCCAGCGTGCCTCAGTCAGCCCCAGCTGGCCCCGGTGTCCCCGCTGTCCCCGCCGTCCCCACTCCCCCTGTCCCCGCCGGGGCCCGGCCCCCCACACCATGGATTTTCAAACGCACGACCGAAACTTGTACGTAATTAATAGAGAGCTCAAGTTCATTCGTGTAGAAAACCATTTAGAGATATTCGCTTCAAGATATCCTCCAAACTTAAATCATACTTTACATTTTGCGATTTCGGTGCGAATTTGTATTTACCTTTACATTTAATTGAATTAGATTCGCGTTTCAAAGTATTTTAGGAGAGTTACATTCGAATCGACTAGAGCGGGATTACAATGATAAGACGACGATGAAGACATTTTAATACGACGCGGGTATTTGGCCTACGAAAATTATGTCACGTTCGCGAGCTAATCTTAAGGTATTTATAGTATTAATAATTCCGTGCGTACCTGGAGCGGGGCGATCAGTATTCGGCGGGAGTCGCGATAAGCCGCGCGGCACATCGCGCTACTTGTTACTAATCGCGGAGATTCGCCCGTCGCCGATAATCCCGGACAAATTATACGGGGCGCCCGTAATCCCGACCTATTCTACTCATTATTTAACAGTCCCTTAAACTTATAGGCAGACATGCTTTGGATTCCACTTCAGCAAATGCTTGCTGAGTTTTGCAAGTCATTTTTAACAGTCTTTTAAACTTTGCAATTATTTTCTGACTCCTTTGGATTTGACTTCGACAGTTGCTGAGCCTTTCAAGGCAAATATGAAAATAATACAGAATTATATTCTTTAAAATATATTTTTACGTAATATCATTCAATTACAAACATCAGTCATCGTCATCAAACGCCATGAGCTGCTTAAAATTAAGGTTATATCGGGTTGACATGAGCCTATTAATATTTAAGCAATTTTAACACAATTATGAATCGCTACACAATTCACAGTTCAAATAATTTTAAAATAAAAACATAAAACAACGCAAAAACATTGAAACGTTAAATAAAATAATGGTAAAGCGAGTTAGCGTCGCAAAGCCGCATGCGGGCCTCCGATATTGACAGTAAATTTCATTCATACGGCATTAGTGCCGCGCCATCAGATCCACGCGGCCGCAAACAATGCCCCGATACCTACAATGGCTAACCGTTTACAATAAAAAACCCTTTATTTTTACCATTGTTGTCTGTTTCGATTTTGCTAGAGCACGAGCTATGTAATATCAGTTTGATGAAATCTGAGGTTCAATTCGGCTGCTGGAAAATTTAGAAACATTTTTGAAAAATAAACATTTTAGACCTGAAACACTATTGGTCTCATTAATTTTTTCAAGCTATCTTAAGATGACTAAACAAAAATCTTTACATTTTCTTCTATGCTGTTTAGTCTAGAGTGGTTTCGCACTATGTCCGACCGAAGAAGTATTACTATGAAAGTTAGATGCGGCTTCCAAAATCTCGCTTCTCTCCGTCATCCGTGAATCTCGCGTTCGAATCGGAATCGGATTGAAATCGGAAATGCTCATACTGCTGCACTCAGAAAGATTTAATGATTACTTAACATTCATTTATTGTATATTTTGACGTAAGCTCTATACGTTTTCTGTCAAACTATTCATTAAACTATAGTTAAGTAAAGTAGTCTCTGAGTACGGGTTGTTATTGTGCTCATAGAATAGTCGTAGCTCGTAACATCCTGCGTGGAGCATCGTAGCACGTAGCACGTCTACGAATTTTGACCTTTATTTTTATTTCAGAGCAAGCCTATAAGATATAAATTATATTACTAAAATATCTCAAGCTTAAAAAAATAAACAATCAGTTCATATAAACAATCATTATTAAATAAATAAAATTGAAATAATAATTATTATTTAAAAAGTACTAAGATTAATTATAAGTACAGTAATTAAACAAAAGCATTATTTTCAATACCACAGAGGACCACAGCTTATTAGTATTAAAAATACATAACGACTGTTAAATAACATATTTGTACACGTTATCTTGTAACAAACAAGGGTTATTAAGATTTACGCGTCCGTTATCCCGGCTATATTTTTCGCAGTTATCTTTAAGAAATCCTAGTTATTCTTCAAAGTTAGGGCAATATTTGGCAGGGGTGGGCGGGGGCGGGCGGGGGCGAGCGGGGGTGGAGGGCGGGCGGGTAATTTATCGGCGGGAGTTTGTCGGAGACGGCGAATAACTTTATTATGTACTGACCGGACGCGGCGCTCTGACGGACGACCTGTACTATCGCGGACATTCTACTTTTATTTTTTTACCCGCTTTTGACGAAACGAAAGGGGCAGTAATTTTGATAGTTTTTATTTTGAATTTAAAAACTATCAATATTACTGCTCTTTTAAATTTAATTATGCGTGATTATTCCAAAAGTGTTAGTTTCTAACTAATTTGGAAATAAAATATTTTTACTTTCATTTATGCTAGGTATTGGCATCTACTAATTTAATTTCAAACCCTTAATAAAAAAAATTATACATTAATCAAAAATATTTAGAAGTATTTTGAGAATAAAAAAAACATAATATTAAACGAACGGTGTTATGTGACACAAGCATATTATATTACAATATGAATATTTTAACAGACATAGTCTGAAATCTGTTAAACCGTATAAGATTAGCTTTAAATTGCCCGGACGAGTATACTTCCATTTTTGTAGGATCGGGAGGCATTTCTCCGGTATGATGAAATATGTCGTTTGTGCGACTCGGCCTTCATTGTAAACACATTTCGGGAATCGTCCCCATACGTCCGCTCGAGGAAATCGTCCACGTTTTACTCATTTTATTACCGGCATTCTTTTCTACTAACATTCGTGACATTGTACTCATGTCACTTCGTATGTTGCTTGCTGGGTAGACTGGATTACTGTGTAGGCTACACAGGGTACTCTAGTGTGGAGTTCAGTGTTCATTTCTTAAGTATAGCAAGCTCATATTATAAGTACTAAAATTTTAATTTTAAATTTTCTTTTGTCCCTTTTTATGAAATATAAACATATTATATGATTATATTATAGTCCATCACATATTTTAAACGAGCCTTTTTTAATATACTCTTTTATAAGACTGTTGCGAAACATATTCTATTCTCACTAAACTGAACTAGAGTGTTTTGTTTTACGTATTATTCAGATCATAAGATCTTAATAATAAATAATTCTATAATAAAAAATGAATAGATTGCATTACCAAAAACATCACCAAAGATAAAATTCGATAGTAAAACAAAACAAAACGGTCCTTAACTGTAAAAAAATACATAATCCTTTTCAATTACCTTTTTGTTGGAACAAAAAACCGTACAAAGGACAGTTTAAGATAAAACGTCCAATATAGTTTAATTTGCCGTCGTACAGCGGAGCGGCCCCTCAGATATGATACTGTCAGCTCTGCCGCTTCACTTCACTTCACTTATTCATACAGACGGCTAAGAAACAGAACACTGAATGTAAACTGTTTTATTTCCGACTTGTTTTTGATCAAGTTAGCAGTTGCTGTGGACTAGAATTGGACGTAAACTGTTTTTATATTGATGTCGACGTTTATGGTTAAGATCAGCTTAGAACAAAATTCAAAACGGTGTTTAATATATTTAAATAACAATTGTTTTCGCTACAGTATGAATGTTTTAACCCACTAATTAAAAAAAAAAAGACGGGTTGCACTCCGGGAGTGCCGGCAGAAGTGAAAACTTGATTATTAACGTTGTGCATTATTTTTTTGAACCCATTTTATATGAAAATCGATTTAAAAAAAAATAAAAAAATAATACAATATGTAAAAAAAATAATAAAATAATAATAATAATAAAAAAATATAAAAAATATATAAAAAAAAATAAACGATCGTTTTAATTAATTAATCGAAACCCTTACAATCGATTAAATTTTTAACCCATTTTTTATGAAAATCGATTTTTAAAAAATCGATTTTTTTAATTAATCAAAACCCTTACAATCGATTAAAAATATCGACAATCGAAAAAAAACAATCGATTGTTCGATTAATCGATTTCGATATTATAAGTTATAAGTTGGAGAGTAGTCTGGTAGTGTTGTAACTTACAACACTACTCTCCAACCGTCCTACGTTTTTTCCTTGGTTTTTCGATCAGCATGAGAATCTGACGCGAGTTTCACAGTTTTTACCCATCCCACAAAAGTGCTCAACGCCGCTAAAGAAGTTTTCACTTCAAAAAGTTGTCCTTTTTGCTAATATGTAGAACCTGCGCGGTTTTATTTCTTCGGGTTAAACTTTTTTCTAGTCCTGTGATGTGATGTGAAGATGTGTAAATTATTGAAAACAAAATTTTCAATAATTTACACATCTTAAATATTATTTCCCTGTTTTCGTGACGAAGTAAAATAGAACAACCATATCAATCTGTAACAAGTATATTATGTTACAAAATGAAAAGTATTATGTCAAGTATTATATTATTATCAAGTATACTATTATCTCTAAGGTCAGGTTGTTTTGTATAAAGATCCTTTGATAGTTCAAAGTGTGCCCTGATGTTTGCAAGCTAATGTCGCCTGGAGGGTCACTTTATTCTGTACACGAAAGGATATTGTTATGCTTAAAATACCCTTAAGTTAGTATAAATACGTAAAACAGAGATAAATTCTAAAACGACTTTCATTTCAATTTATTTCATACATGGGATTAGTTTTTATTTAACTAAAGAGTATTTAAAATTAAACAATAATATACTTAACCGTGTTTCTTTTTGTTAAGATGCGTTCACATTAATTAACTGTCGGCCACCGAACATGAGCATTTTATTAGTATTAGGTACTTCCAGACCTACGAATAACAAAACTGTTATTCGTAGTTCCAGACATAATATTTCAGACTAAAACAATAAACATCGTTTAAAAAAAAATTCTAAAGCTACTTAGCAAGCCTGCTTATTTCTGTGAACACAGTTTATGGTATTAAAGAAAGATTCACAATTGGAACCTTAGAGAGGAAATAAAATTAGTTTTAAATTAATTAAGTAGTAAAATATTGATCTGCGTATCTCTATCAACTAGAGATACGCAGATCAATATTTTACTACTATTATATAATTTAAATAACAATATTGTACTTTTAAAAATATACAATAATACATATTACATACAATAAAAATTTTCATTTAAAGGTGCGAGATCACCGCGTGCATTCACGACGTGTAATGTAACATTACAGATTCGACTTACAGTGAGCATTACATTTCAATACTACCTCCCTGGCTGACGAGCATTCGCGTGTAGTGTAACATTCAACTTTGAGCATTCTATAGCTAGTTGATGTTACAAGTTGTATCAAGATAATATTACACATTGTATCATTACGAGGTGCGCATTGTAATGCTCGGTTTTGTATCATTATAAGGTGCGCATTGTAATGCTCGGCTCTCCACCCTCACTGATGTAATGCTGGACTCTGTAACGTTACATTACAAGCAAATGCTTCCGGTGAGGACGCACCTTTAGGAAATTTGGGAAAATATATAAATACATAATAATAACAAAGCATATATTTTGTTAGTAACAAATACACATTTACAAATATCTAGTATGAGTAAGTACGTAAATGAATGAAAGCAGTAAACGTACGAGGCAAAGTAAGATAAAAGAAGGAATAGCAATTTGTACCTATTTTCCGTTAAGCTCGGAGTGCGGAACATATTTATGTATCACATGAGAAAAAAATCGATTGGGCTATTACGTGCGTAATGCCAGTGAGGCTAAGCCTGAATACGTGAAAGGTACGGTCTAGGTCTACTAGAATCTGATGGCAATTTGGATGGCAGATTTTCAAAAAATATCCTTGATCATTGGATAAATTTTTATATTTGCATGTTTCACACACAGAATTAGCCGCTATAGGAAAAAAAGGGATCAAAATGTTTTATCCTAACTACCCCGATATTGCTAGAGTCCATTTCTTTTCTCACTTTTTGCCATCAGATCCTGGTAGACCTATAATAGTAACATGTATATCACGTGACGTTGAAAGATATAGTCTTTGTGTCTATGATTATAAATAAATAGTATACAGATTTACGCGAACACCTTGTGCAGCGTACAGTTTACTACTTATTTTTTCCTGGGAAATGTACAGTATACAGTGTGTTTTTTTTTCAATTAATTCTTTTTTACACTTTTTTTCTTTAAAAAAAATTTACGTAAGTACAGCAGTTTGTGCAGAGAAAACTTTCTGTAAATTTTAAATTACATAATGTTAATTGCATACACGATATAGAGACTGCCATGAGAGACTGCTTACAACGCTTACGGAATAGGTCCTTTTGTTGGTAGGTCCGTCAGCTGTGCCGTCCAAATGGACGCAATCGGTAGCGGGGCGGGTGGCGGAGCGGGCAGCGGAGCGGGCAGCGGCGCGGGCGGCGGCGCGTGCCTGGATATCGCTTAATTAATGCCTCGCCGCTGCCTCCTTAATCATCCACTTTTTGTTCTTTATTGCTTTTGAATTCTATCCTTTGTACGAAAAGCAACAATAAACAACTAGGAATTTACTCGCATGATGGTCGTATTAAGATTTCCTTTGTGAATTTGCCTAGGTTATTAGAGTTGTGGCTTCTGTTGCGGAATTTGGCTACACTTATAATATTATCTATGAATATTTGACTTACTATCTAAATATTTAGACAGAATTAATTTTATTGCAGTCTTGTAGTTAAGTTAATTCGAAAGATTATTATTATAAATACCCCCAGCAGCCATAATTCTACGGCAGGACATTATTAAACACAAAATTCCCAAAAAAACTTTGAGATATTTTACTATGTTAAACCCATAAAATAAACTAGATCGATGGCAGCGATGTAAAACAACATGGCGGCGATCAAAAGGCCATTCAATACAATTTCAGTGTACGTATAAAGTAGGTAATATATGAAGGTCGAAGAAATATGGGCCATAACGCATAAAGTTTTTTCGCGTTCTATGATTTAGTTGTATGTGAAGTTGAAACAATATGAAGCGTCGACACGTGTTAACAGTGCCATAACCGGCTCGGGAACTGCCGAACTTAGGGCACTTTGTGAAATATGACGCGATGGAAACGACCCTTATCGCTTTTCATACAGAACGATGGGCCAACTCGTATTTTGTACGAAGTATGTACAGACATTTTGTGTTTTTAATAAACTCAAAGCATGCTACTGACCACAAAATGTCTCAAATTGCAATCCATTACTTTGTGATATAAGTTCACATTTATTAATCATTTTATTTACAATTTAGACCATATAGGGTAAGGCCGTCAGTAGTCAGCCCCACACCAGTAGTCAGCCTTTTCCAGCTAAAAACCTATAGAAATAGCGTTCTATTGCAAATTAACCAATCAAGTTACTTTTAAAAAAAGCTTGGCCTTCTTATTGGTCAGTTCAGAACGTCACAATGACGCTAAGTGGCTGCAAGAAATGGTAATCTGATTTCAATTCGACGTTGTCACTAGTCGAGCCAAGATGCGGCGTGCGCGCCAAAATTTTCTTAGTGGGAAGTGCCCGACAAAAAGGTGAGTTATTGTGATTTCTTATTAACTTTTGTAACATATTTTATTAAAATATATTGTTATTACATTTTTACGTCTAAATCAAATGAGTAATGGAACAGTTTCTTTATAGTTATTTAAATAATGAGGTCGCTGACTACTGGGTATGCGTTTCTTGTACATTATCTAGTGTTCGGCCACCCCCGGCTGAGTACTGGTCATATATAATTCCATATAAAAACCAGTAGTCGGCCGCCTAACTAGATACGGTCGAACCACGGCTGAGTACTGGTGAGGTATACCCAGTGTTCAGCCATCAGTAACTTACGCTGCTTAATTTATTCATTTATTTATGAAGCACCTACCTACCAAGTAATTTCTTAGTTTTTTGGCATTGATTATTTGTTTCAGTCAAGTTTCAGTTCCATAGGTCTCTTTCGAGGCCTATCTAAGGAGAGGCTGACTACTGGTAGCTATTTGGGCGAGAACTGGGTTGTGACGGCTGAGTACTGGGGAAATGTGCCTTATTTTGAAAAATACTTTATTTTCAATACCTAATTATTAAGAAAAAATATCTTATATGTTAATTTCATAACAAAGTTTAATAAATGATTAAGTGAATGAGTATAAAAGGTTTTTGATTACTATTTTAAACAATTTTCTATCCACATTTAAACTTGCGCTTTCCACTAAAAGGCTGACTACTGGTGCCCGTACCCTAATACTTATGAGGCGTATTAATTATGGCACAAGTGTCACCCGTGACTAGCCAATCGGCACTCAACGTTTTTAATAATGGACAATGGACACTGTTAAGCATTCGTGTACTAACCCACAAAGAAACGTGTTTTTTTATAAATGTAGTTAGGTATGTTCTTTAGATAATTTAGAACAAGACTGCATTCAAAATTTAACAACAAAAAATTGTGTGGGTTAGGACAATAACAGCGACCTTAATATTAGTCACTTTGCAAATACCATGCTACACAAAAGTAAAATCTACTTACTCAATGTGCAATCCTAAATCTTGAAAGGTTTATAAAAAAACTGGCAAGCACTGGCAGTAACGAAAATCACAAAAGCAGGTGTTACCTACTCCAGGGAACTTTTTATAGGCTTTATGTGTAAAAGGGTTCGGAAAAGTAAGATAATAACCATCGCTTTTTAACACCATAATATAGATGAGAGGTTAATATCAAAGGAAAATGACCTACACTGGCGAATGGTGACGATATAGCGGAAAAGTTTGCCTAATCATTTCTATTTAACTCATGAAATTGAAAGAATCTTATTTAGATTTGAGTTTTGCTTAAGGTTTTATTATTGAAACCGCAAAAATTACCTCTATATATATAATATAAAAATTTTTCAAAAAGTAATTAAGCAGAAAATTTAAGATCCATTCTTCATTCCCTTGGCTTCTTTAACGAAGAAAAAACTTGAAATATCGAGTTGTTTTTTCTACAATTAGCCCTCAGTCACACCTGTCCGGCTTCGCGAACTTTGACCGGGAATCCCCGCAGGGCTGTAACACGACCCTCAGCTAGTCTCTACTAGCAACCGGATTATCATTACTGCCTTATTGATTCAAAGTCTATCAGTAAGGCTTACCTTATATTACCTTTGGGAAGGCCTTGTACCTACTCATGTTACGTACACGTCTATAATATAGTATAGTTATGATATTATATAAAAAGGGTCTAATTTCTATTAGATATCAGGTAAATTGATGCTAGTTTTTGACCAACCCCCAAATTATTCGTAGCGTCTAGCGACTAGGTTAAATGCTTAATAGCCTTTCATTAACTGTGTATGATCGATTATAGTCAAACAATTAGTAGGAAAAAAATTAAATCTATACTTTATGTCAGAAAGAATAGGAATCGCCCTTTATCATGTATCGTTATTCATTTCTATAGATATCGAAAGTATACTTTATAAAATAATCCTGCAGTTTAGTTTATGTAACTATACGTAATAGTTATTAACTAAACTACATAATACACACTTCCAATTAGTTGTGTTTGTGTTTAAGTCTGAGTTTGAAACATAAATCGTGGTATTAATTTTGCAACACAAATGTACCGATTTGGCAGGAGGCGAGTAAGCAGTTAGCGCTTCGCCCGAGGCGGCCCGCCCTCTAACCGCTAAACAAATTTGACAGCTCCCAAGTTCTGCCCAAGTTTACGTATGTTACTACAAATTTTGGCAAAGCCGGTAACTTTGCACATTGTATGTATAGTTTTACGCCCGTAGCTTTAAATTAGCTAAATGTAAGTGTCGAAACACACTAAGCCGAATTACGCCGGCGTAAATTCCGCCACAAATGTCAAACGCATACAAAATACGGATGGAACGCGACGGAATTGTCATCCCTCGCGTTCCGTCCGTATTTTGTATGCGTTTGAAACACGGCGTAAACGGAATTTACGCCGGCGTTATTCGGCCTAGTGTGTTTCGACACAAAGATAGAAGAAATGTAAGTAGAAGAAGTAATGTTAAATTTCGAAAGTACTCAATACTTATGAATTATGTATTAGGCCGTTTCCACTTCGTTATAAGGATACTGTTTTAGCAATCAAAGGTAAGGCAAGCATAGTAAATGTAGTAAATTATTATATATATGTAGTAAATTATTATATATATGACCCGAGAAATATAATATTTCAACCCTTAGCAGTACTTTTATCAACCAGTAAAAGCAAATCTATAACGTACCCACTCGTAGCAAGGTACAATTTTTTGTTTGTTCTGCTTGCCACAAAATAATTTGTAAAAATCGAAAAAAAATATACCAGAAGTATTCGATCAAATGAAATACACTTGCAACGTAATTTAATTTTGTATATTACATATTTTCTGGCCATACTCGAACGATCATTGATTTTCCGGTTTGTCGAGTTTGGCGAATGCCGGACAGCGCTTTACAAAATATTTCAATTCGTTTTCCTGGACGATGCTTCACCCTATGAAAGTGGAAACTTATGTAGCCGTGTTCACATTTTATTAAACTTTCAAGCGCTTCATTCATTTATATCGGCCCGATGTAAATTCAATAAAACATTTTCATTTGTCCGCCATATTGTATTTTGTATAAAACATGCGAAAAAATTGTCTATTCGTTTCAAACAATTTCATTAAAGTTATTTCTAAGGTTTTATTGGTTTCAATAAGAGTTTACTCATCGTCAATTGTAATGTGTTATGTGTTAAGTTTCGCCTTATAGCCAAATTGTTATAGACTATCTCATCTTGTCTTATAATGGTAGTGAAACATATTATTATCTAAACAATAATATTATATCGTTACGACACCATGACGCTCTTGATAATATTATTACTGAAACCGCTCGGAAACATACGAAACCGCACGTCGAAACACAATTTTAATATATTTAATAATTACAAGTGGCGTAACAAACGAAAAATATTTGCTCATTTGCCGGCGGACACGATAAATTGTAAATTACTTGGAAATGTGCGTTTTGAAGGGCCGACGAGTTTAAAATTTAAAATGGTGGAACAACAGCGAAATGAATTCACGGGCAAATAATGAGGGGCGGATTAAAAATGCAAAAATTGATTAATGGACCGGTAGCGGGCAAATATGTACTTAATAAGTGCCCGTGCTGCCCCCGTACTCTCAAACTGTACACGTAGATTGTAGGTATCTAGGTACCATCGAGAAAATTGATTCCTAGGCAATTGGCGGACCTACGTGATTTGGTCGCGTTTTGTCTAACCCAGTTAACAGATCACGAATTACATTAAATTGACATAATGCGACCAAGTGACGTAGATCCATCAACTGCTTATGAATCAATTTGCTTCGGTAGTACATTACAATTATTATAAGTCTGAAAAAAAAATGTATTATGTATTGTCACAGAAATTGATCCATAGCAGATGGCGATTCTACTCATTTGGGTTTATCAAGCCCAGCCGACAAATCAAATCATCATTGACATTACCCAACTAAGTAGACGTATGTAGGTACCTACGTCCGCCATCTTCCTATAAATAAATTGACTTCTTTAAGTAGCCAGTACACAATTACCCACGATAGCCCACTGCGGGCCACGCATTGCGCGCCACGCCTGGAATTGCCATCATACACCATTACTCTACATCAGCGGTCGGCAACCTTTTGGTAGGCAAGGGCCACAAGGTGGCAAAACAAACTAAAGGCGGGCCGCAGACCTCATACTCGATTAGTCATATGACCCTAGAAGCTCAATATACCTACACAATATAATTAAAGAAAATAAGTTTTCTTAAGTGGCGATAACTACTGGCAGTATTAGAAAACATTGTTTTTGATACACAACTTATTCACAAAACATTCACGGGCCGCAAGTAAGACGTTCGCGGGCCGCGTGTTGCCGACCGCTGCTCTACATAATGGCGATGGCATTGTAGTGGTGGGCCACCATGGACCATTGTGAAGAGGCACCTTGACATTATTTACCAGGATACAATCCGAGCATAATTTATTTTGACCAAAAACCAAACTGAGGATGATGGGTTTCATCTGAACAAAAATTGTATACGTAATTTTATTAAACGTATGACTCTAAGGGTGAAACCAAACGAGCGTAATCTTGTGAGTCGTGAGTCGCAGAATTTCGGTCGTGTCATTATTATTTTTCATACTAACCTCGACAAACAAAATCTTATTTGGCGAACGATACATGGTATTTACTCTCAGGAATTTGAAACACTTACAAAATAGCGTGTGACCAAAACATGCAGTCACCGTCGGCCAGCGTCCTTGTTTTCACATGGTCCTGCATTTTTAAAATTTTGTGAGTGAGCATGGTCTCTTATACGTTTTACCTTACATCCATAATCCACACATAATATTGCAAAGCAATTGTCTGTCTGTCTGTTGCCTGTTCACACTTGAACCGTAAAATGTATTTGTAAAAAAAAATGTATTTGTACGCATTTCATATTTTATTAAAGCGTAAACCATAACAATCGATATCTGCTATCAGCTGCAATGGTTTTAAACAAATGACGGTAGTGTGCAATCGTTTACACGATATGGCACTTAACTAATAAAAAGTCTTCATTAATAATGAAAAATACACTTATCAATCAGAGCTTGGAGCGTTGCACCTAACTATTACCACAGTATAAAATTGTACAGTAGACTATCTTCATACGACACCGAAAATCGGGGGCGCACGCACACATAGACGTGATTTTAGATAACTTAAGAACGCATAACAATAGAGTAACACGTTGCACACACGTAACATTTTCGTCTGCATCGCACTGATTTGATATCAAGAAAAATACGTATGTAGAGCTACTACTACTGCTGGCTATTAAGGGGCGAACATGCCGGGGATCGCGTGTCGAAGGTATATTAGGTGTCATAACAGTGCTAACGCCAGCCTTCACTCTGGATGCATTTTATACGGTGCCATTTCGCGGCGAGATCACCCGATAAGCGCCACCATGCAACAATGCCTCGCTAAACACCGTAAACTTGTGAATTATTAATCGCTTTATGGCAACCCGTGTGCATAGTAACTTCCAGATGTGGCATACAAAATTGAATACTGAATATACTGGAAAAAGTGCACGTAAATTGTACTTAATTTTCACCAAGAGCCCATAGTACAATCAATTACATAGAGCATACAAAAGTGATTTGAAATAATATGACTACGTTCAATTAAGATTGCGTTCACACCAATCTGATTGTCAACCGCTAAATGTGAGCAGCTTACTTGAACTTAAAAAAGTGTGGTAGTCCCATAATTTGAATAACGTCCGCTCACTTTCGAGTTTCGGCGACTGAAAATCAGTTTAGTGTCCACTGTGAAAGCAGCCTTAACTAATCTTAAGTACAAAGTAACAAGACAATATCCCACTGAAAATTACATACGTAAATTTTCGGTTTGTTACTTTAAAATTGATACATTAAACTATAAATGTATCATTCTGTTGTTTAAAACGAAAAAAAAATCAAAACTTCAAAAATTACACACCATTTCATTTAAATAACATAACTAACGCAGAATTAAAATAAAAGGGTTATTTTATTAAATAAAGGTCGTTCTGAAGTAGCCATATCCATCCGCTCCTTAGGTATGTTGTCGCTCAGTAAAACATTATGCAGTTCACTCGATGAAAACTTTAATAAATAGCTTTTAAAAATTCTAAACGAGGTTTTTACTGACCTAATGCAAGCGAGTTATTAGGCGCTACAAATATTTCGACTTTTGCATGTCGATTGCTGGGATAAGAAGTTTTGAGACATTTTGAAAATAGTTCAATCGATTATTTCATTGCTACAACACCATCATGACTTGTGTACTTATTTTATATTTAAACATTATTATCGTCTACTTCATAATAACCCAAAGGTTAGAACACCCACCAACACTGAGGACTCAAGAAAAACATGTGCCTAAAAAAATATTTAGACTTACTTAATTTACAAATATTTTACAAAATTATACAATAATTAAGTCGTTAAGCCGGTCCTCGTTCCACGTAAAAACAAACCTCTAGTCCGTAAATCAACGTAAAAAGTGAATTACATTCCCACAACCCTCTCGGCCAAACCGAGCGAAAGAAAGGGTTGAGTTACGAACAAATTCGCTAATTTTATCTCGAGACTTCCGCTGAATAAAGATATATCGGTGGCGCAGATAAAGACATAATTTGTGGACCCCATAAATAAGCAAAGGATGCATTTAATAGCCGCGTGGCCTGGCCGGGCCGCGCCGGGCGAATGCTAAAAAACAGAATGTAAACTTGCTCTACTTTTTATGTGCTGCTGCGATCTACTTACTATAGGTGAAGAATTTATAATACGCGTATCCATACTTCCATACTTAATCCTTCGATCGCGGATTTTTGGAAATCTATTGTTATTCTATTGTTGTCGCGGTCGCCGGTGCTCTTATGGGGCTTAATAGGTTAATGTTATAAATGCGAAAGTGTGTCTGTCTATCTGTTACTTTTCTCTGCGAAAAATCTCGAAATAGCTAACAGAGATAGAAAGGATTTAATATTTCGATTTGATGGTCCTAAAATATGGATTTCTCTATTTGTAGGACAACATTACTCTTAAATTAGTTGACTATTAACCTATCGATATACAAAAATCAGCTGGTTAGGGTTCCATAGTCAATGAGGACTTGTTGATTACAGAAAAAAATGTTCTAGGGAACCTGTACTATACTTACAAAGTTACAATTATTGAAAATATGTTGAATTTCATGAACCAAATAATTTTAAGTAATAAAATTGGTTAATACATTTTCATTTAACCCATCAGTCGTGGCAAAACGAGACACAATAGCTTTTTCATTGTTATCGCGGCCGGATGTGGCCGCTTGGGGCTTCATGAATTAATTGGGATTTTTGATAGCAAATAACTATGTTATGCTTATTAATTATTATACATATATTTTCAACATCGTGTGTTGCTAGCTTTGTATCCTGATGCAAAAGTGTAAATAAATAAAGTCAATTAGTGCTTGTTAAGTGATTTTTGCTGCATGGAAATACGTTCCGGCTACCGGTAATTATACATTTGTTTGTTTACAAAATTTGCAATTGTACATTAAAACAGTTAATTGCATTTAAATCGCTATTATTTTTGTTCATTTTGATGTGTCAGCTTTACGTTAAATATTCATATAATTTGTATTGGTAGTTGATACTTATGAAGCACAATGTAATAATGTTGCTAGCGACCCTCGGCAATCACAGGTAGTGAAGGTACCTACCATAATATATTATATACATATTATCAACCATCATATTATGCGATGGTTGATTTCGATGTTATCATGATTGCGATTGATTGATTCATATAATACCTACTTCTATTCAGTGGCGAGACATTAATTATTATATACCTTTGATTTTACGTACTGATCGGTACAATATCATTTTAAAAATCGTCCTAAATATCAAAGATTCCTTGTAAAGGCCGAATACAACGAGGATTAGTGAAATTTCATGTTTTTATTTTCACTAGAACTTTGACCAGAAGTAATTATAAGCATATAAACATTTATTGTAGGTTTGTTACGTTCCTTGCCAAGGTTCCAGTCAGCTTAGAATTTTGATTTAAATCCATTTACCATTAAAAAAAAGAGTAATAAAGAATGATACTTCCAAATTTTTATTTCGTCTAGAATTCAGTGGAAGTAAATGTAGGAAAAAATATTTTTACACAAAAATGTTTCAATTATGATTTTGAAGGTTAGGGTCAGCTTCGTTTTTGATAAATAGTAACAGTAATAAAGATAAATCGTTCTGATCACAAATTCGAACGATTTGTTGATTTGAAATAGCAATTTGCTTTTAAATATTTGCCTCAATAATTTCGCAGGCATTTTGATGGATAATAATTGAATGACATCAGTCAAATCTGTCTTTCAGAGACTGATTATCTATTATAGAAAACATATGAGTATGTTCACAAATATATCCCAGTATACTGGCCAGAGTTCCTTAGGCCTAGAATCGCCGTAGTCCCGTGCATTAGCCAGTGCATTGTCGAATATGTGTTTGTTTTGATGTGATTATAATACGTCACACTTGTCTTACTAGTGGAATACCAGTACAATACAGCGTCGTAAGATGACGTCTTGATCACTGGTCAGTAAACTGGGTTTTATTTCGGAACATAGGCAATGTTTGATTTACAAATATTACAATATTGTTTTGTAACCTAATTATTTGGTGAGAGACTACCTGATTAGGTATCTTATTGATATATATTAAATAATTTACATTCGCCAAACGATCATTTATACGTTTTTGGTAGGTTTGAAAGTCATAAATGCAAATATTACAGCAAAGTCGGATAATAATGTACAGAGTGCCTCAACAAAGAGACAGACATTTTAACGGATGTGTCAAAACATTGTAAAATGGTATGACAAGAATTTTATTGAATATGTCCAATCCATAGCAATGGAAAGATATAACATCTTAGCACTGGAGCAAAATCGTAAATCTGCACAAGAAATCGTTAAAAATAATATTCATAGTGACACCATGATTTTAGCAGAGTAGACAGAATTATAGAGTATGCCGACTTAGAACTGATGTTGAAATATTTAAATTTGAATTGTGTATTATGACGAAAATCGTCGCTAGGGTTGTTGACTTGTTACCTACGAATTTAAAACTATGACATATTCGCTGGACGTGTTCCTCTTTGGTCGTATTGTTGTTTGTGTTTTGGCACATGCAATTAAAATTGTCAGAATCCAATTTTGAAATCTTTATTTGAAATATTTAAAAATAAATTATATCAGCCAGCGCGAGGCACATTCCGTTCATAATCAAACTCAAAACTCAAACTCAATTTTTTTTATTCAGAATATTTTTTTTTCAAATATTCTCTGAACGTCGGATCTACACTGGTGCTTACCACCGGTTCGGGAACTACCCCGTCGAGAAGAACCGGCGTAAGAAACTCGCACGGGGCCATCTTTTACTAAAAAGATGGAAAATTACAAAAAGTATATAAAATTACAGTGTCATTGTGACTAAATAAAATACAACGAGTGTACCATACTGTATATTATACAGAAACAGCTCTGCAGAGGGCGACCTTATTCCCATGGTGTACTATCATTCATGAAATCAGTAACTTTATAGTACGCTTTTGTACACAAACGTTCTTTAACAACTTTTTTGAATCCTAGTGAAACCCGACGAATTTGACAGATATTGAAACCTGTCCGTTTCTTTGCAGTCGAACTACTGGTAGTTATGTCTATTGTGATTTTAGTATGATATGATATTATGATAAACTATAATTTTATCGAACATTATATCTATTCTTTACACAAAAAATAATGTTGATCGAAAGTAAATACCCTAAAACCTTATATTTTGATTTTATCAAAAATATAATATTTTGTGAATAAAAACCACGACGACACTTAAAAGTAGAGAGCAAAGAAATTATGTCATTTTATGCAATTATTATTTTTTTACAAACGACAATCTGGTGCAATTCTTTCAAATTCTTCATTAAATGAGGGATGTTTGATGCTATATAGCCGTTAGGTCTTTCGTGTCAAATGTCGTGTCAGTCATGCCTGTCTGCTATATAACTGTCATATTATTATTATGTCTATTATGACAGCTATATCGTGACATGTGGAAGCTATTTCGTGACATATGAAAGCTGTTTGACACGACAATTGACAAGATAGACCCTACGGCTATATAGCGCCAAACATCCGACATTGAAGTTGTCATCATTAATTCATGAAGCCCCAAGCGGCCACATCCGGCCGCGATAACAATGAAAAAGCTATTGTGTCTCGTTTTGCCACGATTGATGGGTTAATTAATATCAATGTGATTGCGGCAGTTAGTGTAAAATAGTGTAAAATGTTGGCTTTTTAATAGCTTACAATTTGCCTAAACAATTGTTAACATTTGAGCCACTTTTATGCTTTTAATTAAATAAAGGAATAAAATTGGCCAAGTGCGAGTCGGACTCGTGCGCGAAGGGTTCCGTTATCCGTAGTAAGGGTACCTATAGAGCAAAAAAGGCCAAAAAATTTTGTTTTTGTATGAGATCCTACTTCGATCAATTATTATTATTAATTTTGTTATGAACTAGTTGATGGCCGCTATCTCGTTGGAAATTCTTCAAAAAATCGTTCATCGCGTGGGAATCGTAATTTTTTTCAGGATAAAAAATATTTTTGGTCCTTTCTTCACCAAATTTTATTAAAAATGGTTCAGTGGTTTAAAGATGAAAAAGGTGACAGACAGACTATTCTAATATTAGTATAGATTATTATTAAACTTTAAATATAATGATTCTGAATTCTTAAATATTTCAAACACTTACTGGTTGCCATTATTGATGTCGAGATGAAAAGGCCTAAAAATCGCGTTTTTGTTTTGAATATTTCAGCCCTCATAGATATTTATTTTGTTTCTATTTGTTGTTATGGTGACAACAAAAATATATAATTTCAGAAAGTTTCAGCTCTCTAGCTACCGCGTTACTTGATATACAGACTGGAGACAGACAGACGGATAGACAGCGAAGCTAAAGGACCCCCGAGACGATCAAACGGTTTGATTCAAACCTTACGTGTTTGATGCAACCGTTTGATGTTGGTTTGAACGGTTTGTCAAACGATACTGCGCAGTTTGGTTCAATACGAGTACGCGCTATGGAGTACACGTCTTGTGACGAATAAATATTATTTTTTAGAAGATAACTGACTCTAAAAGAGAACTGACTTCAAAATTGTACGAAATTGAGAATTAAATTCCCTATCTCAAAAACTACTAAGCCTATTTTGATGAAACTTACAGAAGTCAGTGATCAGCTGTCTTCCGCTGAGATTGGTCGCTTGTCTAACGCTCTTTTGCGCGTACGTGCCGAGCGCCGCGCTGACGCAGCAGACACCGCGATGACCCAGATACCGATAGTGAATCACGCAAATTTGTGTTATTCAAGCAATGTAAACAATTGTTAAGGAGCAGTTACATTAGTATATTATAATGGCTACCCACGAGCTAAAGATTGAAACAGCAAAAGAGAAATTCATATACAACCATTATCTAGAAGAGAAGGCGGCACGTGAAAAACTACAGTGCCTAGTAAAGGATCTCCAGGATCAAATAGAAAAACTTCAGGAACAACTGAAAAAAGTACAAGAGGAAAAAGACAAGTCTCCAAGCCAACGTCGTGTCATCAAGGCTCCTCCTGTCGATGTTGATTATGAGACGGATGAAGAGGAGCTAGCTAAAGAAACGGAGTGGGTTCGACAAAAAAGCAGGAAGAAGCGAAAGCTTAACGTTTCACTCTCCCCACTGCAACAGCTAGAATCAGAGTCTAGTAAAGAGAAAAAAGAAGAAAAATTTAAGAAGGTGCCCCAGCCACCACCTATAATTATCGAAAATGTCAAGAGCTACCAAGAATTCTATGACTTACTCATGACGAGCATACCTACCACTACGTTTACTGCAAAAATGCTGAATGGCGAAAGCCTGAAAGTAAATGCCAATAATGATGACTCATATAGAGCTATTACTAAGTTGCTTCGGCAAAATGGGCTCTTATGGTACTCATATGAGAATAAGCAAGACAGACCAATACGAGTCGTTGCGAAAAACTTACATTCCTCATGTTTGCCAGAGAGAATAGTGGAGGACCAAAAATCAAAAGGTTATAAGATCCAGGAAGCGGTTAATAAACTGAGCTGGAGAAATAAATTAACATTAAATATGTTCGTGCTTTCATTTGAGAAGGACGAGGACATAAATTAAATATATCACATAAAATCAGTGCTAGGTTGCAAAGTGGATATCCAGCCATTGAAGACCACAAAACTGATACCACAATGTAAGAGATGTCAGGCTTATGGCCACACACAAAAATACTGCTCAAAAGAACCCAGATGCGTAAAGTGCACGGGTAAACACTTAACTAAAGATTGCCAGAAACCAGCTGAGGCAAAACCAAAATGTGTTCATTGTGGCGAAGCTCATCTAGCTAACTACAGGGGCTGTGTTGTGGCTAAAGAGCTTCAAAACATGAAATTAAAAGCAATGAAGAAAAAAGTGCCGACAACCATTACAACCTCTACTCAGTCAGCAGGTAAAACTGATACTCCAAAATTTTGTAAAAATAATAGTAACAAAATCACTAAAAATATTACTTATGCGCAAATGGCTAAAACAAATAAGAATCACCAACCACAGCCTGGGTTATCTCAAATACGGATGAAAAAATAAACAAAATTCTCGATTTAATGACCTCATTTGACAACAGACTAAAAAAACTGGAAAGTAGCGCTAACGTAGCTACTCACTCGCAGAAATCAAAATGATTAACTCATTAAAGATTATGACCTGGAATGCAAATGGACTACAGAAACATCAAACTGAGTTGCAAGTAGTCCTAAGCACAGAGAATATCGACGTGTGTCTTATATCTGAGACTCACTTCACAACAGAAACATATATTCAAATAAAGGGCTATAAAACATACCATGCCTTACACCCTGATAATACTGCCAGAGGTGGCAGTGCTGTCATCATAAAAGAAAATATTTGTCACTATGAAGTATACAAATATGAGCAACAAGAAATACAGGCAGTGGCTGTATGTGTAAAAACAAAATCATTTCCGGTAACTCTAGCCTCTATATACTCTCCACCGAGGTATTCTATAAAATCAGATATGTACACGAACTTATTAGAAAATCTTGGCAATATATTTATACTCGGAGGTGATTTTAACGCTAAAAACACCTACCGGGGATCCAGACTTACTACTACAAAAGGAAAAGAGCTATTAAACGCTATAAACGAGACAAACTGCAAAGTTATATCAACAGGAAAGCCTACATACTGGCCCACAGATCCCAATAAAATTCCTGACTTAATTGATTTCTTCATATACAAAAATATATCACCCAATTTTCTACGAATCGAGGAAGGCTTTGATATGAGTTCGGATCACTCATCTATAATTCTGACGCTTAGTGAGAAAATCATAATGAGAGAGCGCCCTCTCACGCTTGTAAATAAAAACACGGACTGGGAGAGCTTTAGGTTAGATATAGAATCTATCATAAACCTGAAGGTTCCTCTTAAGACACCAGAACAATTGGATCTAGATGTAAGAGAATTTGTAAAAAACATCCAAAACTGTGCGTGGAATAATACACCAATCACTAGCAGAAAAGTAAAAGGAAATTGCTACCAAATAGAAATAAGGCAACTTATAGCAGAGAAAAGGAAAACGCGAAGAAAGTGGCAAGTGTCCAGATGCCCTAATATAAAAAAAGAGCTTAATAATCTCACGAAAAAACTCAGGCGGGAAATCATAAAGTTCAACGAAAACAGTATGAGCACATATCTCTCTCATCTGACTAACGATCGTTCAACAGAATACTCTTTATGGAAAGCAACAAAAGGACTTAAAAAGCCCATCACCCAAATACCTCCCATCAAAACAGCAAGTGGGAACTGGGCTATAAGCAGTGAACATAAAGCAGCTACGTTTGCAGATCATCTAGAAAAAATCTTCCAACCAAATATAGAAGTAGAGCAACAATCTAGCTGAGAAGAAAATTTTGAAGATTTATCGTCAGACGAGCCTTATATAAAACTCGTCACCCCAAGGGAAGTTAAAAGTGAGATAAAAAAGCTTAGCTTGAAAAAAACCCCTGGAGTTGATCTTATCACAGGAGAAGTTTTAAGAAACTTGCCACCAAAGGCAATAGTAAAACTAACTACGCACATAAATGCCGCATTAAGACTCAAATACGTACCTGATATGTGGAAAGTAGCAGAAGTCATAATGCTACCAAAACCTGGGAAACCACCACACGAAACAAAATCTTATAGGCCAATCCCTCTATTACCTATTATATCCAAACTATTTGAGAAGCTTCTTCTCAAACGCTTAAAACCTGTACTAGAAGAAAGAAAATTGATTCCAGACTATCAATTTGGCTTTAGAGACAAACACTCTACGACTGACCAAGTCCACAGAATAACTGCAATAATAGAAAAAGCACTAGAGGAAAATAAAGTCTGCACAACAGTGTTTTTGGACGTCGCGCAGGCTTTTGATAAGGTTTGGCATGAGGGACTAATTAAAAAAAATCGAAAACTCCTCCCAAAACAGTTTGCTGATATCCTAGAGTCTTACCTAGTGCGAAGAATGTTTATGGTGAGACAAGATGAAGCATACTCAGAGCTGAAATATATTAATGCTGGAGTACCTCAAGGAAGTGTCCTAGGCCCGGTCCTGTACCTACTTTACACTTCAGATATTCCAGAAATAGAAAACAGCACCATTGCGACCTTTGCAGATGACACAGCAATAATGGCTACAGGTGACACTCAAGCAGAATCAGTGAAAAAAGTTCAGAAAGCTATTAACACCATATATGACTGGACGAAAAAGTGGCGAATAAAGCTAAATGAAACAAAATCCGTTCATGTTGATTTTACGAATAAAAGACCGAACTATAACCCGGTATACATTCATAATACTGCTATACCGCACGAAAACACCGCCAAATATCTCGGCATGACACTGGACTCAAAGCTTCGCTGGAAAGCTCATGTCAAAAAGAAGCGCGAAGAGTTGGAGCTTCGCTACAGAAAAATGTACTGGCTGATTGGGAAAGAGTCATCCCTATCCATCAGTAACAAAATACTCTTGTATAAACAAGTCCTTATGCCCGTGTGGACTTATGGTATTCAGCTTTGGGGCTGCACCAAAAAGACTAATACCATGATAATACAAAGATTCCAAAAATAAGCACTCAGAGGAATTGTGAATGCACCCTGGTACATTAGAAACGAAGACCTACATCGGGACCTTAATGTGAATATGGTCTCTACAGTTATAAAAAGATACGCCGAAGCTCACGAAAAGAGACTTCACAATCACGTGAACGTCGAGGCCATCCAGCTCCTCGACAACACGGACTTAGTTAGAAGACTGAAAAGGACAAAACCTTTTGAGTTAGTGTATCAGTGAAATCAGTGTGAAAAACGTAAAATGACTGTGACGAACACAAACAATAGTGTGTATTCTTCTTTATAGAGACTTTAAGAAAGTGTTAATGGACACAATCTTAGTAAACTCTACCTAGCAGATTAAGTTAATGTAAAATTACTTATTATTCTTAGTTAGGCTAGATTGTAATAATTATAAAATACTTATACAGGTATTTTATGTAAAAAAAAAGAAGTCTCCCAAGTTAAACAATACCTACCTATATAGTATAACAAAAAAATATTTAAATCGGACTTGTAGTTCCGGAGATATGTGAACATAAAAACATACATACACTTTTGAAATTTTGCACATTTGTTCAGATGCTGATATAGACTAACATATACGAAAACTGGGCAATTCTGGAAATATTACATACATACGCGTCGAATTGATAACCTCCTCTTTTTTAGTCGGTTAAAAATAATGTACGCCAAAGAATGGTACAAAGTTTGTTCAAACGCATCGGAACACGATCAAACGGCGCGTCAAACACAACAAAAATATGAAATTTCATCAAACGAGCTTCAAACACGTAAATGTTTGACAAACCGTTCAAACTAGATTTGTAAACGATCAAAATGGTTTGAGTCAAACCGTTTCACCGTCTCGGGGAGACTTCCCGGACCAAGGGTCTCTTTTGGGAACAGATTCCTAAAAACGACAAAGAAAATAATACCTATAATGATTTAATGAATATAATCTACTATTCATTAAAAACTTCTCCAGCAGGTCAAAAACGTTACCTACCTCTATTGCAAGTAGAATTATCGTTTTTGAACTTGTGGAGGTTGTTATATATAAATTAGTGTCCGACCGAAACTGATTTTTCAGTGGAAACCGAAACCAAAACCGAATTTTCGGCCTTACTCACAGTTTCGGCCGAAACCGAAACCGAAACTTGATAAAACATTTAAAATGACGATGATTTACTGAAATTTACTATTATGTTATTTTTTTATTTTTTATTTTATTTATTTGGGAAAGCAACAGCCATCAATTTTACAATAATATGCAGTATACTAACAGAAAACAGTAAGTACATAGGGCCAATAACAGCTATCCACAACTAATTACAATAATGGAAATTTACCAGAAGTAACAACATATAACTAAAATGAAAACAGTATGTTTGACACTTAAGTAATGCTAATAATATTATAAATTTATAAATTTTACAAGCCACATTTATTTATTGTGAGTTAAATTATAGTACCTATAGACCTATAATATATAGTATAAATATGTATAATTTAAATTTGGTGAATATATGTTAAACATATATTCACCAAATTTAAATTATATATTGTGTATATATAATAACATAATAAATTAAATAATATTATAGTAAAACTGAGAATTATAAATACGGATATATAATAAACAAGATATGAAGTCAGTACAAGTTTTATTTAATTTAAAACTAACAACTACACTAACCGTCCCACAGGCTTATCAGTTATGTAGCACTTAGCAGTGATAATTTGATATTTGATTTGAACGATTGTTTTGTTTTTATGAATGCAAAATTTTTTTATTGTAAGTTTGTAAAATCCTCGTGAGAACACAGTTTTTAGCGTAATTAGTGTACTGAAATGGAACATAAAACAGAGGAGTTTGACGTGTTCTGCGACGGGGTAAGTTAAACGAGACTAATTTCAACAGATCAGGACTATCTAAGTGACCATTCAGTACATCATACAAAAGACACATATCAGATAAGTCGCGACGATCATCTAGGCGCATGATATTATAATAACGACACTGTTTGTCGTAATTCTCTGTGGGAAAAGATGAGCCAGACTTAAAATTAAGAAAACGAATAAACTTCTTCTGGATGTTTTCAATGCGAGATGCATGGGTGACATATGAAGGAGACTAAATTTGACATGCGTATTCCAGAATGCTGCTGACATAAGCAAAATACAGAATTTTAATACAATGAATGTTTGTGAAGGGTTTGCTCGTCCTTTGCACAAAACCAAGCATACGATAAGCTTTGTCTATGATATTGTCATAATGCATAGTCTTCTGACTATATTCTATAATCTTGGCTTCTGCATTCTGGAATCAAAATGTATGCCAAGATCACGAACATTACTAACGCGAGTTAACACATAAGAAAAGGTGTCAAATTGAATTTTTTACTTTTTGTAACATTTCTTTAAATAATTATTATTAATCTTAGACTCGAATAATATGTTCCCTTGAAACTTTTCAGTATCATATTCCGTTTTTTTTTATCCGACGACTTTTTAATGTGTTAGAACGAATGATTTCCCTAAAAAACATGGGCAGAATTTATTTCAAGGAATTTACTACTGAAAACTTCATATTCTTTGTATGGAAAACACGGACATTCAATCTTAAAAAACCGCGGTTGAAGTTCAAAACAAAATCACTAAGTTAACTTGCAGTTGGCGTCACAATTTTTGGTTCAGAAGACGTTTTGCCACTAAACCTAAGATAACACTAGTCAACACGATTTTTGTGCCTGAGTTCTGTTTGGATTTGGATGTCTTACACTTAATTAATTAGAGAAGCAATAATTTTAACTCATAAAGTTTGCTTTTATAGAAATTTTTAAGAAAACCTGAATTTTCTTCTTTCTTCAGGGGGATTCTAGCAGGATAGGAACGGTCTGTGAGACTGCGCGTCTATAGTTAAAGGTTAATTATTTTAACCATAAATAAAACGCGTGGTAAAAGGAAAATAATGAGATGAGATGATTGACTTGAAAAATCTCGCAAGCTATATCTCTTCTTCTTCTTTTTATTATGGCGGCCTCAGCGAGTTGCCAATGTCAGAGTGATTTTGTGTCGACTTTGCTCTATATTGCAAGTCTGGTGAAGAAACAAAGCTATATCTCATAGTCAAACAAAATTATTAACTAAATAAACTTCACACACAATATAATCAATTTCTCATAGCATTTACTCAATAGTTTGTTTAGGAAACATTGCTAAAATATGAACATAGCACGTAATTCACCAACAGGTACATAAAATATTAAATAAACGTTTAGAAATAAAATTCAACAATATACCTCTAATGTTCGATATGAATAAGCTTAGACAATTTGATGAAAATAAAACGAAGTACTAATAAAAATAAAATAAATACCTAGTAATTCGGCCGAAACCGAAACTAAGGCGGAAACTAGATTATTTGGCCGAAACTGGCCGAAACCGAAACCGAAAGTTCGGTCGGTCACTAATATAAATATAGATTCCAGGTGATGCTGCAGCGTCAGGTACAACTGATCGTCATGGGTCTACATCCTATTTATTAAAGGTATTGCAAATAACCACCAACAACACAAAATATTTGAACCCTTCTCATTGAGGTCATAAAATAACCTCCATATCTACCAGCAGTGAGCGATCTGACGATGATGAATTATTATTGCACTTTTGAATCTACTTTACAGAATTTTAAATCTATGTACTTTGGTTTAATACTTTGTGGCATGTATGTGTCCCTTAATATGAGTAATACTTTATTTTGTTAAACATTGTATAATCAATTATATCATGTATTATTATGAGGAAATACTTTTTTTTTCATATTCGTGAGTACAGAACAAGCATATTAAAATAATACAGAATTTTATTATAATACAAAATTAATTACATATTCCGTTTATTAGGTTGTGAAAATATTAAAATCGACGACGGCTTGATAAGTAAATGTGTACCTTTCGAGCGCCATCTATTGAGCTAGTTTGTCTCGAATCCTAAAATGTCAGTGGCCTATAATCACGCCTTAAGTCAACTGTTTATGTCAACTCTGCATGCAAAAGTTTTAACTTCATAGCCTAATTTCTATTGTGATACTATGATTTACGAGGCTTAGCCTAGTGACGAAAAACAGACGAACGGACAGACAGATACTAGGTATAAGTCTCAAATCTCAATGATAGGATTATATTTTTAGTCTATATGAATACTGCATTCACTGGCTCCAGTTTTGATTGGGTGAAATGTGTCGCCGTACCCATTACGTATTTGATCGATATTCGTGATAAAGGAAAACATGCCTTAACCTTCTTCCTTCAATTTGACAATATATTGGAAAAAACCTCCAAAATGATGAAAACATAAACGCATCTGTCACGTCATATAAACTCAAACAAAAAGCATCCGTGGAACAATCTTGAGCAAGTTCTGAATCTTGAGATTATTCTCGGCGGTAAGAGAGGTCATTATGAATGACCTTAGAAATGTACCTTCTCTTCAATTTAGAGGTAATTTTCATACAATATTATATCGATACGGCAATAAACTTAACAATATTAAATCTATTAATTTGGCTTCGATTACATTAACAAAAAGCATCCGTGGAACAATCTTGAGCAAGTTCTGAATCTTGAGATTATTCTCGGCGGTAAGAGAGGTCATTATGAATGACCTTACAAATGTACATTCTCTTCAATTTAGAGGTAATTTTCATACAATATTATATCGATACGGCAATAAACTTAACAATATTAAATCTATTAATTTGGCTTCATGTAATCGTTTGTGTTATTAGTGTTAGTTATGTATTACCTTAGATTAATTATTATTAGTGGTGTGATTACTAGAACCACGTTATACAAGTAGAGTACTAATTACCAGTACTAGGGAAGGCATGTCATTAATTAATTGTTGTGTGTTGTGGCTTAGTCCAAGCTGTGAAGTGATTCGAACATCTGTGGTCTTGTGATTACTAGGCTATTAATCTATTATGTTATGTATATTTTTTTTTATGAAACTTATACATATTTTTACTACGTATTAGTTTAAATTGTTTAGTCGATGTGTTGGCTAAGTTCAAAGTTTACTTTGACTGATCAAGTACTTTCTAAACGTATTAGCTAAAACTATACCGTCTGTATACATACAAGGCAATTTGATTGTTTACATTGAATAAGCTATGGAATAACTGTACCCATTTTGATGAAATTTGGAACAAAAATCAATCGCAGAAGAATGTACAGTTTGTGGGTATTAATTTTATACGGACTTATTCAGGCAACATATTCTAGTAAGACACAAAACAAAGTAACTTTCTACAGCTACGTAATGATTTTCTAATTGCTCGGTACGAAATGAGTATATAGAATGGTAATTATTCATATTGTTCTTAATTTATAAGTATCAATATTAAAATATACAACACCAAAGCAAATATTAATATACGTGTCTTACGGCAAAACTATGACATTATTTTCATTTATTATAGTGGCAGGTAAATGAGCCCTGGAAAAAGCTAAATGTATTGACTGGAACTAATTATAAGTCTGCCTTGGGCCATTAATCTATAGATAACTTTTGCAATACGATACGAGTAAATAAAAAAGGGAAAATACCGAACGATAAACTTCCTATTTAAACACCGAGATTACTTCCGACTCGGAAAGCGATTTCCAATCGCGAGAAAAAACCGGTAAAGGTCCGGTATTAGATTTTTATTAAGTTTTATGTTCGTGACTTTTCTTTATTTATCTATTCTTACTTTAATTTTTTTTTGCAAAATATCTCATTGTTAATAAAACACGTCATGTTATGCCGATGTAAATAAAAAATGAACCCCATTTATCTTACTTGTAAATTTTGCAAGACTCCATAGAAATAAAAATCATAAATTAGTTTCTTAAAAATATTATTATTATTATATGCAATTAACGCCCCAAGTTAAACTGTAGAGCAGTTTTTTCTTTTTGAAATAAACGCCGGCAAAGACCCTAATAACGTGTAAAAGGTCTGTGTTAGTCACAAACGATTCAGGAAGCCATTACTGAAATGGCTAATTATAAAACAAGTTATCTAGAGGCTTGTGTATCCGCACCCTTAATTAGTATTCTTGCAGCCCTGCGCCCTACGCATGCCGCCGTACTAACCCGTGCGTGCGCCGCCCTACCTCTAGGGCGGCAGCATGGTTACAGACATAATATATTGTACAGTTTGTATCTGTTTATTCTTTTATTTTTAGCCTATCTAATTGATTTTCCAAATTAAATATTATGTTTTCAACTAATAATGAAACGTTTTTGATCAAACTCATATAAAACTACCATTTTGTACGACAGGGGTATAATATGGATAATAATTTACATATTAAATTAGTTAATTCATACACGTTAAAAAAGTCATTAATATACTTTTAATGTTTAGCTAAACAGTTTAAATAAACTGTGACAAATAAAAAATACATTGTGGCAACCCTGACTGCAAGAGACATGTAAACGAATAGAAAAATAGCGTTCCAAATTGAAGTGGTCGCTTTAAACGCACGAGCGACCGCAACTCGCTTTGATTCGTGGCCCAGGAGCTGAGTGTTATTTTAATTATAACCATCATTTATTCGTAATTAGAGCTCGCGAGGGCGGCGCGGCGCGCGGCGGTCCACTTTGAACGACAATTAGGATGCTGGAGGAGCAAACACAGCGGAGTGTTTACGTGTTTGCTAAACTATGTTTGTCGATGCCACTGAAAAGCTTCAGCTCGGCCAATTACCGCTTCGATATATCAACAAAAATGTTTTCGAGCCTCTATTTAAATGGAGCTTTTCCGTGCAACAATTTTTTTGTGTTTACCGGAAAAGGTAAGTTGGCTTAAAAAAATTCCCCGAATGTTTTAGGAGTTCAGGGAATATGTTGTTTGGACTTTTTATTTGATTGAAAAATAAAATTCATGTCAGATTTTTTGAACTTTGTGTAAAAATTGCAGCAGTATTGAATATCAGTTTACAACAAAAACAAAACACTGCTGTTAAAAAAATCACAGCTCCTAACACACATGAAGACCGTTATTTTAATGTATTGAGATATTTTCCTTACCGTTGTGTATCAGCTGAATGGCTGAATAGATGTGAGTGTTGAATGTAGAGAACATTAGAATCAAGCGGCGGGCGATAAGGCTGAGCGAGGTGAGTGGCGACCGACCTTTTATCGGGCGGCGTAAAGTGGCCGTGTTTATGTCGGGCCGGCGGGCCGGGGGCTGGCGGGCCGGGGGCTGGCGGGCCGGGGAAGGTGGCACGATATAATATTATTTCGCCCGGATATGTTTTTACCACACACAAAGGACCGCTACGCTGGTGACTTGAGCTCGGCCTGCAGTAAATATCTTGATATCACTGAAAGAGTAGAAGAGATATTTCAAGTCTCGAGTGAATTCCACATTTTTGGTACAAGTTGATATTTCTATTATATTGTGTCTGCGTACAGTACTACATAATCACCGAATATAATAATATACTCTGTGTTATCTAAATTGTATAATGAAGGCTTTCCGTTGTTTGCTTGTAAAATAAAACATTTTCATGTTTCTTAACACAATGATAAACATTGGGTAATGCGTGATCGAAATTGCAAAGAACGACGAATCTTGTACAGGTTCGTTATGTAATAGTATGCTGTTACTCGTACAATGTAAATATAATTTTGTATGCCTAAGATAAAATGACATGCGCTAAATATTGAGATCGCACAGGTGGTGATGTTGGCAAATAAATCACAACAAAACTGAAAATTCACATTAATTTGAAATATAATATTGTAAGTGATTCTTGGAACGACGAAGACACGCGTACATAACATTTTAATTACATAAAAAAAACTCACTATTTAGTGACCTGAAGGCTTGCATCACTGGGATAATGTACCTTATTGGAGAAGAAGGTGTATAATATAATATAGCAAACATTAATAATGGAACTACAAAAAGCTCATAGTGAAAGCTTGTTACCGAAGATCGCTGGCGACGTAACTGCGGAAAGCAGTTCCTTTGACTCACTCCGAACATGTAAGTATCGTGTTTTACTTTTAAAAACCAAGCAAAAATATTATTATTTAGTATTGTCTTCTTAATTATTACAATCTGACCTTAAATAACGTAACTAGATGGTATCATTACTATAAAATTAAAAATCAATCCCATATATTACAGAGTAACTTCATAAATCACTAGCATTCGCCCGCGGATTTGGTCGCGCTAAGAAGTATTATTATATACACAATCTTTCATCCCCTATTTTATCCCCTTAGTGGTGGAATTTATCAAAACCCTTCGTCATAACATCTACCAGCATGCCAAATTTCAGCCCGATCCGTCCAGTAGTTTGGGCTGTGCGTTGATAGATCACTATGTCAGTCCGTCAGTCACCTTTGAGTTATATATATTTAGAATGCAAAAGGCCAAATGTAAGGTTGGATATGTATATTAGTATTTAACCCATCGATCGTGGCAAAACGAGACACAATAGCTTTTTCATTGTTATCGCGGCCGGATGTGGCCGCTTGGGGCTTCATGAATTAATTTTTATTTTTGTAATTTAAGGTTGTTTCATTCCGAGAAGATATATATTTGCTATACTAGGCGCTGCAGGATTTTTCAATGCGTTCGCTATGCGTATTTGTTTGAATATTGCCATCACTCAGATGATCAAACAGAGGAAAACGGAGGAAATGAAGTTCGACCCAGATGCGTGTCCCAGTGATATAGTAGTTGGAAATGATAATTACATTTATAGAAAATACTGTAAGTTTTATAATTTAAAAGATGATCCGGTTAAATTCGTATAACTTTCCTCTTATTATAAACCTTCCCTGGACTTCCACGAATATTTCAGGACTAAAATTAGCCAAATCGGTTCAGTCGTTATCGAGTTATAGCGTTACTAACACAATTGGAAATTCATTTTTATTTATATAGATTACGAGCTTTTGCCCGCGGCTTCACTCGCGTTAAGAAACATTATTATATACAAACTTTCATCCCCTATTTTAACCCCTTGGAGGTAGAATTGTTCAAAATCCTTTCTTAGTGGATGCCCACGTCATATCATCTATCTGCATGCCAAATTTCAGCCCGATCGGTCCAGTGGTTTGGGCTGTGCGTTGATAGATCACCATGTCAGTCAGTCACCTTTGAGTTTTATATATATATATGAATCAAATTGGAATCAACAGACACGTTGTCCTGCCCCCCTAGACAAGCGGCAAGCGATCATCGTAAACGCTAACGCTACAGAATGTATGGGACTTGACATTAGTATTCGCTAGCGAAGCGATGACTTATGTCAAATCGCATACATTTTTTGGCGTTAGCGTTAGCGTTTACGGTAATCGCTTGCCACTTGTCTAGGGGGGCTGTTGTGTCCATCTTAAATAGAAACATTTTGATATAAGCTTGAATAAACTGACACAATCTGCACCATATAATTATTTGAAAAACGTTATCTAGAACAGAATTGTGAATCTAAACCACTCTCGAGCCTAATTGAATAATGAACAAGAAAATTATCAACACTACCTGTACAGCCGTTTGGGAGAAGTTTGATCACTTACACTCGAACAGAAGATTTCTAAAGATCAAACACGTTATAGTGTTTGATCAAAAATAATGGATTTATCATGATTTTTATCAAACACCTTTAACAGTTGTAAAATAATATAGGCAAGTTTTTATTTTAGTTTGCTACATTTGATTGGAATGAAGAAATATTGAGTGGATTCTATTACGGGTATCTTTTGACTCAAGTACCCGGTGCATATTTTGCGGAAAAATATGGTGGTAAATGGGTAATTGGTCTAGGACTACTATGTACCTCACTCTTCACTTTTTTGACCCCATGGGTCATTCGGACGGGTGGAGCAACATGGTTATTTATTCTTCGTGTTCTAGAAGGAATAACTGAGGTCAGTATATTATTACTTTTTTTAATCTATATCTCTCATAATATTATCTAGACCATGGACAATTAATTATGTATAATTTCTCTTTGTCTAGAATTATTATTATAAAAAAGAAAAGTTTGTTTGTTTGAATTGAAAAGTCTCCGAACTGACTTTGACGATATAAAATAGACCACGCGTATATAAAAATAAAGTATATGTATATCTAATAAAATATATTATGTTCAAAATAGGTATCATGAATAAACTTTTTGAACGTCGTAGAAAGAACGTAGAAACTAACATGCCTACCACTCGCCCATGACTATTAACAATGTCGGATGTGCAAAATCGACATTTTTATTTTATTCCATAAAACATGTCCTAGCTGAACAGATAAAATCTATATTATGCATAGTTTCTGAAATAGCTACACATCGTCTGACAAGGGTGAAATAATATGTGATCTATTCTCGGAATATTTTCAATCAACATTTTTGGAGCCTACTCAAAACTCTAATGATCCACAACCTGGTGACGTTGATACTATTGCATGTATCAGTTCGATCGAAGTGGATAAGACTTATGTCTTAAAGTTACTTAAATCTCTTGACCTCTCAAAATCTGGCGGGCCAGACCTTATACCACCTGTTTTTATAGTTAACTGTGCCAGTAGCCTGGTTGAGCCAATTTGTATACTCCTTAAAAGATCTCTTTCTCAAGGTATTGTTCCAAAAATATGGAAATAATAACTAACTACCGCCCAATTTCTAAAATCTGTCAGTTTTCAAAGATCTTTGAACGTGTAGTTTACAGTCAAATGTATGAGGCCATGAAAAGTGATTTTGGTGATGAACAACATGGTTTTCTTCGGAAACGTTCAACCACGTCTAACTTGGTACTATCCCACGATTTTATATCTAACGGCATGGATCAGCGTGCGCAAGTCGATGTGATCTATACTGATTATAGCAAATGCTTTGATCGTATAGATCACCGATTGCTTCTTATGAAGCCATACTCAAAGGGTATTCACGGCGATCTGTACAGATGGTTATGCTCTTATATTGACAATCGTACTCAGGCTGTAGTGTTTCAAGGATACACATCTGGTTGGAAGTCTGTGCCTTCTGGTGTACCACAAGGTTCGATCCTGGGTCCCCTTTTATTTCTGTTATTTATTGCGGATGTTAAACGATGTTTTGTGTATTCTTATATCTTACTCTTTGCGGATGACATGAAAATACACAAAATCATCAAAAGCATTTTTGACTGTTACTTACTTCAAAGTGACCTCAATAGATTTGAAGATTATTGTTATCGTAATGAACTTCAATTAAACGTATCAAAATGTTTTTACGTTAGTTATGCACGTCAGAAACACACATTCGATTCTAAATATACTATAGATAATCAATTCTTAACTAAAGTTTCCAGCATTAGGGACCTAGGGGTTATCTTTGATAGTAAGCTTCTATTTGACCAACACATTGACCATATCGTAAAAAGTGCTAATAAATCACTTGGTTTCATTATGAGACAGTCCGCTAGTTTCCGATCGATTATTGATCACGTATTGAGGGTGTTCAAAGGAAATTTTTGAAATATCTCGATTATAAGGCACAGCAATGTTCAGATAACTATTTTCAACGCTGTAAAAGGTATAATTTTTTGCCACTTAAACTCAGGCGTCAAATCAGTGACATATGTTTCTTAGTGAACATCGCAAATGGTTCCATCGACTGCCCTGAATTACTTTCTAAAATAAATTTACGAACCAACAGACAATTATTTCATCACCGGCCTCTACTTGATGTACCTTCTGCAACAAGTAATAATAGAAATAATGCATTTTCTTCTTAAGAAGCACTCATGCTTTTAATAAAGTATCGCAGGACATGGATATTGACCTATTCTGTAATAAATCTAACGTTATAAAACGACTATTGGCAAATGCATTCTTTGATTAGGATTGTATAATTATTGTGTTTGGGGTACCTACATAATACTATCTTTGGTTTTGCGCATAACTTTAAATTATTGTTTTATTCTTAAGTTATTTCTCTTCATCTTTCCAAAATTTGTAAGTAGATTAATATAGTTCGACACATTTTTGCTGACTTGTATTATCTTTTTACATACATGTGGAGGCTTGTAATTAGCTATTTGTTTATCTAAATTATTGTATTACCTATTTTAGTTATTAGTCTGTAAGCCTTCTGAATATAAAATAAATAAATAATAAATACTTAAATAAATAAAATAACCCTTTACATATTTACTAAAAACCTACATACTGCATTGTATTTTATACTATAGTATAAATTTAAAATCGTTACCTCTTCACTAGTCTCGGTGTGAAATTTTTTAAGTCCTGTGGAAGGATATAAAAAATTCTATGACTTAAACATCTAGCTTTTTTGCGCTACATGAAAATTGCTGCACAACAAAGTTGCGCTAAAAATCTGGTTAAAAACGCTATTCCTTCGTTTAGAAAGTCGGTTAAAAGACAATTATCTCGGTTCATTTGCGCGCCGTCTGTAGTCAGACATAAATCAGGGCGCGACAGTGCTAATGCCGCGGAATTAAAAAATACTTTGCCACGAGCCGCTCTGAAATAAAAGACTTAACGCAATCTTTGCGGGCGGTTAATGAATTACTTTTGCTAATTTTTCATTGCGGGCCGCATTTAAACGTTCCTAGTTGACATTTTACCTGAGTTTTTTTTGCTCCTTTTTAACTTTATTCATTAGACAAGAAGTAAGTGGAGATCCGAGATAGTATAAATATCTTATTGTGTTTTGTAACAAAAAACGCTTTTTTAATAGTATATTTTTAGATTGCTTAAAAACCAGAACTCATAATTACAGGTATTATGTTATTTATCTATCACTTGTGACTTTACTAACGCATCGAAGACATTACCAAATTTTTTGCCGACTTCCAAAAAGGAGAAGGTTATATTATGTTCGTCTGTTTATATTTTTGATGTATCATCATGCACATCACTTACTGATAGAAGTATTCTATCATTAAGTGATGTTTTAAGTATGTGTTTGCTGTGCAGAAAAAAGAAATACAGTATAGTATTCATTGATTTATAAAGCGAAATAATAATAACCCTACTGGCAGTCGGGTAAAAATAGTTTTGAAAAAAAGTTAATTAAGAATCCTAGGGTGACGTAGAGCTTTAGTACACGCAAAAATATTAACTATTGGACAGAAACGTCCAAATACGTCCCTGGTATAGGTTAAAATAAAACGGACTTTATGATATACAGCCGGCTCTGTTGGCCCCCGCTGACGTCTTAATTAATCACCACAGATTAGACGTAAAATATGGCCGCCGGTATCTTCCGCGACACTCCACGATACTGTCGTTTTAAAACAAAAACGTAGTATTTGCTTAATTAAACTTGCAAATTCACAGGTAGATTTCATGTAAAGCTATCTTTTGTTGATGGTATTTCACGAAATAGATTTTGTATTAATTCATTTTTTTAATATTAATATAAATTATAAATCAATCACAAACACGCGATTGTCTCCTTAAAGTTTATCATTAACAGCTATTAAGACTAGTCCATAGAAAGACAACTAATTTCTCAGGGTTTGTATTTAATTTTATTAAGGCCCTGTTTCACCACTTCCTGATAAGTGCCGAATAGGCTATCCACCACTTAACTTGACAGACGAAGTATGGAGAATCTGTCAAAAAAGTTGTGAATAGCCTATTCGGCACTTTATCAGAAAGTGGTGAAACAGGCCCTTAGAGTTCATGTAAAGTGTATTTTTTTTTGTTTCTAGATTCAACGTTTCAAATTGTTCAAGCCAAACGAATATTATGTAGATCAACATAATATCTTTAATATTTCAGTCGATTCTCATCGAATGACAATCATACAAAAGAAGAATTCCGAGCTCAAGCCAATATAAGATCCCCAAACATAAAGTATAATGAAACAGACATTATGTAAACGAGTTGACGCGGTGTGTTCCGCCTTCACATTGCACTCCATGGTATTGTCTTATAACTCTCTGATAAGAATATAAGATGATACGTTCGCCACTCTGGGGCTGTATAAAACGCATAATAAGCTTACGCGCAATTTATTCATGGTATGTAATGTTGTCGCAGTTATTTGTGTGACGAGTGATCGATTTTGGGTATAAGATAACTTTTAAGATGCCATTGAACATTGGCAAATTATTAAAATAAATAAGTATGATGTTATTTCAAGAATTGCTTCCTTCCATTAGTATTTTGTTTCAAGAAATGTAAAAAAATATGCATATTATTTGTTAAATAATATGTTAAATAATTCTTGTAAATACTCTGACATTCTTAGTCACAGCATTCTATGCCTTACAACCTCAATAATTGAGATGTAGAAAAGTCTACAATTATTGTAGACTTTTCTACATCTACTCTGTGAGAGGAGCAGAGATTTGACCCATACGACGTCCGACAGATAACTGACTCAGCGGCGATGGGCGGGGCGGCGCGGTGGGCGGCGCGCACGCCCAGCTCGCCGGCCCCGCCCAGACCGCGACTCCGCCCACTGCGGGCCAAAACGTGACAGGTGGGAGGGGCCAGCCTCTGAAGTATCGTCGTTACGGACACTTTATCAAGTAATTTGTTAACTTGGATGCCGATTTAAAATTTAATCGTGCCATAAAATATTCGTCAAAGGATTTTTTGCTGAACATTTTTACACCATCGATATTTTTACAGTTTAAGAAGTGGCAATAGTAATAGTACAACTTTATTGAAATCTAAACATTATTGTGAGTATTGTCTTTAGCGTGATGAGGCTAGAACAAAAAACAATTTCTCGATATTATTATTATAATCGGTCAAGAGACTCAAGAGCCTTCTCGGCGTGTGATCATAGTCTTATATTAAGACGTGTTGACAGAATTATTATAATTTAATTTAATAAGTTAATATATTAACTAACTAATTTTCTTGTTACAACATTATTATATTTCTTGTTATCTAGACATATTTTAACTATAGTGAGGGAGCCCTAGAACAATTTTTTATGTGATTACTAACTAACAAGCTAAATTTTTTGTGAGTAGCTACATTTTGATAAGAGGAACAACATTTTTATTTTCAAAAAATCTCGAAAGTGGTAGCTAACAGAGATAGAAAGGATTTCATACTTTGACTTGATGATCCTAAAATATGGATTGTTTTATTTGAAGGACAAGGTTACTTTTAAATTATATAACTATTAACCTACCAATATGTTTTTTAAAAAGATAAAACCGACTTCAAAATTGTACGTAATTGAGAATTCAAACTCCCTGCCTCCAAAACTACTGAACCAATTTTGATGAAACTTGCACTATTTCCTGAGTTGAACAATACCTAGTACAACAAAAACAGGAATTACTGAAATCGGTGTGGTAGTTCCAGAGATATGCGAACACAAACATAAAAACATACATACTTACACACTTTTGATATTTGGCGCAAATGCGCCAAATATCAAAAGTGTATGTATGTATGTAAGTAAACAAATGTTCATACGCTGATATAGACTAACATATACGAAAACTGGGCAGTTCTGGAAATATTACATACATACGCGTCGAATTGATAACCTCCTTTTTTTGAAGTCGGTTAAAAATCAGCTAGTTAGGGTTCCGTTTTAGGGTTCTGTAATCAACAAAACTTGGTTGACTACTGTACTATTATGTTTTATCAGCTTTCGTAACTTATTTGATAGTTGACTTCACTACAATTAAGGCGACGCCTTGATAATTTGGCTGTAGCGATGCCGATTTTTCTCAGCAATGACTAAAGCTAAGAAATTAAAGTTCATTGTCAGTATTCATCATGTCTTTGTCTTTGAATTGCCCATAGCATAACACGATTGGACAACTTTTATAGCACAGAATAATCAATCGAAAAGACCTCTGTAAAAAAAGGGATTCCTATTTTTCCAACAGAGGAGAGTGATTTAAGGTTCCAAAATTTGTACATAAATTGGTTCAAGTATGCACTTTAATTTGTGCATAGCTTATATGAAATGTATTTATGGTTTTTAAATTATGCGACAAAAACCATTTTGTCGCTTACGCCCTTTCCATTTTTTGCTGTTCCATTGCTTGTTTTCTATGAGAGGCCGGCCCGGCCTCTCATAGAAAACAAGCAATCTAAAACATATCCAACACGGTTTCTTACTTTAACGCTGCGTCACCTTAATAATAATACCTTATGTGCACAATAATTGCACATCTCTGATTATATTTATCAGGCTTGAATAGTAGTCTTCACTCTTCTGTTTGCTTCTACGAATAATAAAAGTTTGCTTACTATATTATTCTACTTAAAATAATAAAAGACTAAACTATATTAATTCTCTATTTCGTGTCTACGAAATAAAATAGTCATCGTAAGTGAAAACAATTTGCCTTCGGGCCATCAACATTCCTGTCACAAAGCATTTCTGCGTAAAAAAGAAAAGCATCTCCTAAAATATCAGGGAAAAAGGTAAGTTATTCTAAAGAGTTATCAAAGCACAACGCCGGTTGAAACTCTCGAGGAATGTCTTTGAGAAAATTGTTAACATAGACAGGCGTCGCATACTTCGGCAGCAATGTGGGGCGGGTATTTAGCTGCTTCAGTCATTTATTTAATTAAAGGTATTAGATGTACGCCTTGCAACACTTAGGGCCATGTTATGCTTATCGATGTACTGTGTAGTGTGTAAGGTACTTAAAACGTGGTCTAGTGGTATAGAGCGCGGCTCTTGACTCAGAGGTCGTGGGTTCGATTTCCGCGTTGGAAACATGTTACTATTTCCAAGTTTGGTTAGGAGTTAGGACAATGCAGGCTGATCACTTGATTGTCGGACAAGTAAGATGATCCATGCGTCGGATGGGCATGTAAAAAGTCGGTCCTGCGCCTGATCTCTTGCCAGTCGTGTCGGTCGTCCGTCCCACTGGGTTATGAGAGTAAAGGAATAGAGAGTGCTCTTGTGTACTGCGCTCACACTTGGGCACTATAAAATTACTCCTGCGTAGCTGGCCTGGTTTCAATGAAACCGGCCACCATCACCAAAACCGGTGTGGGAGCTTTTATGCCTATCGAGTAGAGTGTCCAGACAGTGTCGAAACAGCCGAGTAGACTCTAGCGCCCGACGGTGACATCTTAATTCTTCAGATTCGTCGCGCTAGAAAATTGTTGACGCTTTGTTTTCGGCACAATATGCATACTTTCAGACCAATACTATAAAATATGTGAAAGTGTGTATTCTATTACCTCTTCACGCTTAAGCGACGTAGAATAGTTTTGTGGCGGAAAAATTGGCAGTTTTCACCCGAACGCGATAAACAAATTTTGACGCAACGGAGTTGCGGGCGTTGTCTAGTTATAAATAATAACTAGCTATATGACCGAGCTTCGCTCGGTATTCAAAAAGTTAAAAAAACACACATAAAATGACATTTTATGAAAATGATTCCTAGCTAGATCAATTTATCGGCCCCGAAACCCCCTATATACTAAATTTCATGAAAATCGTTGGAGCCGATTCCGAGATTCCAATATATATATATATATATATATATATATATATATATATATATATATATATATATATATATATATATATATATATATATATATATATATATATATATATATATGCAATTAGTAATATATGTGCAAAATCGACAATTTTTTTTTATTTCATAAAACATGTCCTTATAACCAAGGCTATCATTAGCTGAAAAGAAAAAATCTATATTATGCATAGTTTCTGAAATAGCTACATTAAAAATGTCGTATATTACCAAGATAGTCCGCTAACAATGTCAGATAGTCACTACCTACGTTGTTAACGGGACGCGGGGGTGAGTGAGAGCGCTTGATGTGCCACTTCCGACTATGTTAACGGAGGGAATGGACCTCGCACTCTCATTTGTTTTTTTTTTTTTTTTTTGCAACCTTAGTTATATTTTTTAATTTTCGACGCCATTTTTAATGTCTACCAGATCAGCGCGGCTAATCAAACTAGGTACTCAACGAAATTAAAAAAAAAATAGTAATAGGGAATAAAATGCTGATGAAAATATTATGATCGAAGCTAATACTAGTGCGGAAAATGGTATTTACTATTCTTTATTATATTTTTTAAATATTTTGAACAGTATAGCTTATGTTTTATTGCCTTTGATTAGATTATAAGATAAACACTTACCTTCATTAACGTTTTATCGTAGGTCATTTAAAATTGTCGGATGTGCCACATCCAATGTTCTTAACCGGTTTTTCAAACGCATGAAATGTCGGTTGTACCACATACGACATTCTTAATCGGTTTTATAAATGGTTAAATTGTCGGTAGTACCACTTCCGACATTGTTATGCGGATTTTTAAATTGGTAAAATGTCGGTAGTACTACATCATAATCATTTCATTTATTTTTCTTATTGATTAAATGGCGCTTGTAATTTGTACAATATCTGTCGTTGCTTACCGACTTTAAACAATCTCCAGAAGGCTTCAAAATAGGCCATTTTTGTACAAAAATTAGGTTTTTGTTGGCACACATACAAAATGAATGAATATAATTTTTTAATTCAATAATCGTGTTTTGCCAATCTGGTGTCTAATAGCTGATTTTCTAGGCATTTGTCTAATACATAACAGTAATAAAACATAAGCTATACTGTTAAAAATCGTAAAAAAGGTATTTAAAGGACCTTTTTTCACACTAGGTGTAACTTCAGTCACAAGATTTTCATGAGCATTTTTTTCCCATTTTTTTCCTATACTATTATTATAATTTTCTCAAATTCGTTGAGTAGCTAGTTGGATTAGCCTTGCTGATCTTGTAGACATTGTTAATGCAGAGCTTGCAATATGTCTAAACAAATATATAGATTTACTCAGATTACGTAAAAGTGAAATTATTCTCAAAAAATGCCATAGAATAAATAGAGAATATCGGATGAAGAAGACTGCTTTTGATTAATTAATCTTATAAATATTAATCTAAGTTTTTCATGAAAGCGAAGGCTGTGGTAGTACGTAAGTGCCCTAAAAATGTAGAGATTTTTAAGAACTACCTGATTCCGTAAACTTCGTTTCGCTGACAAATTAATGGACCTGCAAAACAGTCAGTCCTTCGTCAGTATTTTCTGTATTTCCCACATATTTGGGCAAATTCATCTCTCCAGCGTATTTGGCAAATGTCGATAAGATCCATAGCAAGTTGTTCGACTTGGAAAATATAATATTTTCCATTACAAATTCGTGGTAGCCACCGCCTTTGCCGCGTCGGTGCCTTGTTTTAAGCTTTAATCAAACTGCCCTAACTTCTAAAATATTTGCCCCATGGTAATAATTTAAAGGACAATTCTATTCTTTATATAATCATAATTAATATTTTGATATTTATTTAGGTAAGGATCAAATGTTAATATGCAAAAAAAGCCACACTACTAGGAGATGATTTAAAGTTAATTTTTTAATGAAGGAAATGGTTAATTATTTGTTAACCATAAAAGATACATATATGGTGTCCTGGACTTTTTTGTAGATAATGATGAACACTATAATTATTTATAATATTATTTCTATGAATCAGCTGTATTTTTCGCAAATAATGTAATTTATTGCAAATTTTTACCACTTTGGGTTATATTTTTGCGATTTTCGGTGTGATCCCTAATATTTTTCTGAATAATACACTGCTTATGTTCTTTGCAAACAACGTAGCTTACCAAGGGTACAATAATTTTTTAAATTAGTTCAGTAGTTATTGAACCTATTCATTACAAACAAAGATACAAAGACTTTTCCAAACACGAAACAAACTTTTCTGAATTTATGATTGATACAAAAAATTATATTAATTTTGTTAAGTTAATTTAAGATAATTGATATCATAATATCAAAAAATCAACAAAATAGTGATGGCAATAATTTTTAATTTCAATGTTTTAAGTTAATTTACATTTCAGACGAAAATTTGATTTTCCGAATTATTTACGTCATAAGAAATGTTTTGTATTTTCATACATACAATGCTTTCACGTTTTATTTGACAGGAGTCCATAAAAAAGATATATTTTCTTTAAATTGTTATCATTTTTGTTGGTAATTTCTACATACGACATATTTATAAATTAAAAGTTATCACTTAACAATGGCGTAAGTGCCACTTCCGACAAGCAATCATTGATTTTGTACAAGCAACAACGTCAGTTCTGGCACTTCCGACAAATCAGCATTACTCGTACTCCGTTAAAAAGGTCGGAAGTGACTTTTCTTATATTTATTCATAAAATACGGGATACTCCTAATATTATAATAAACGTAAATAACTTATAGAGCACAACCCTGAAATTTCATGATTCTACTTGAAATAAGTAAAAAATTATTCACAATTTAGACTTTGAATCGCTCTCCTGTAAAGTTGCTATATATATACAAGAATTGCTCGTTTAAAGATATAATAATAATAATATCTATGGACGCTTCGGCTTCACACCACGTCAGTCTGGCCCCGTGCTAAGTACCTGAAGGACTTGTGTTATAGGTACCAGATAACGGAAATATTTTTAATACTTTTATACTATACATATATTTAAGATTTTTATTATATGATACACATATTTAATATACATCCATGACCCAGAAACTTTATAAACTTTTTTGTTCCGTCGGCGGGACTTGAACCCGCGACCTCCGGCTTGAGCTACCAACACGCTCACCACTGCGCCACGGAGTCGTCATATAAGATATATACTGTGTGTAAGGTACTTAATACTTTACAAAATACATAAGATAGGACGATAGGTACGTGATACGTCAGTCATAATATTATGCGTGCTCATAATCGACGCCGAATTAGTTGGAGGTCGATTCGCCGAGGCCGAAATCAGGTAGGATAGAGTGATGATTTTTAGGGTTCCGTACCCAAAGGGTAAAAACGGGACTCTATTACTAAGATTTCGATGTCTGTCTATCTATCCGTCTGCCTGTCCGTCTGTTTGTCTCCAGGCTGCATCTCAAGAACGGTGATAGTTAGGTTATTAGTTTAACCTACTGAAAACGGCAAATTTGAAATTATATTTGAAAATGTCATTGTTAAGGATACAAAAATTTACTATACCTAATAAGTTGTACCTATGTGTACCCGAGGAAATTGATTCCTAGACAGTTGATAGACCTACGTCGTTTGGTCGGCTTATGGCAATTCAATGTTAGCTGTGATCGGTCGGCTGGGTTTGGCGTAACGCGACCAAATTACTTAGGTTCGCCATGTGCTTAGGAATCAACTTGTCTGTTGTCAGCAGATAAACACTACACTTGAAAATAAACAGTTATCACCATGGAAGCGATTTACCCACTTTAACTTAAACTCGGATTCCGAATACTAACTTTATTATTATTAAACTTTATTATTATTAGAATACAAAATATGTGCTAAAGCGCCTAGGCGTGCCTAGGAGTGAACGCTAATTTAATTTAAATAAGTATATTTTATGGGCCTATGTAACCTGAAATAAATGCTAAATTAATTAATACAACATTCACCTTGTACGTATTTTTTCGTACTCATATTATTCGATGTAAACTCTTTTGTCGGCCAATCAGAGAGAGCCAAAACGCGTAATTACATAAAATCAGTCAGTCGGCATCTGGTATCAGTGATTACTTGCCTAATTGTCCGATAATCAGTCGTTAATTACAGACTGCAGACCACGCGTGACGTCATTATGCAGGCCTAGCGCTGTGCACAATCAGTAATATACTGTCATGTGCCACTTGATCCAATTTGTCACGACTGTACGTATGTATATGTACCACAGACATAGATCAAGATAGGTACCGCATGTCGCTCCATTTGTATGAAAACGAGCGTGTCACGTTTTTCCTACCTACTGTGACGTACCGATGATAAAAATCGTGTCCATTATCTTGGCCAACGTTTCTATTTGAATTTCTACAGCTCAATACGGCACTTTTATGCATTTAGGCATTTTTAAAATTCCGATTGACGTCCGATTCTGATAACAGACTAAAGAATAGAGTAATTTCGAAAGACGAGCATTGCTCGTCGCTTGGAAACGCGATATGGCACGCGAAGTACATACACATGTGGTATCTATCTTGATCTATGTCTGTGATATGTACGCTCATGTGTACAATCGCTGTCAGAATTTCATTACTCATGTACGTGGTTGGATAATATAAGTTGATTAGTATTTAGTGTTATTTTTGAGTGGCAAATCTGATCTAGGAAAGGCGATCTGTACTATTTCTAAGGCGTCATTGAAACTACAATCATCAATCTTTTAGGACTAATAACAACTTGACCCTGCTGTATTACAGAAGCGAATGTTACTTTATTTTTATTACAAAAATATTATATTCGGACAAAAAAATAATGGCAAAATAGGAAAGTTAGTTGGCGAATCAAATTATTGGATCTTTCTCTAAAAGTTCCAATTTAGGAAATAATACAAGATGTTAGTGTAAACACCGTTGACCTAGAAACCATCAAATGAGCCCGTCAAAATGAACAACTTTTTCTATGAGAACAATGCTGGGAAATAAAAAAAATCCGTCTTCAGACCCATACAAATTGCCGATCCAGGCATCCATATGGGTATGAAAACGGCATTTTTTTGAGTTCCCAGCATTGTTCTCATAGAAAAAGTTGTTCATTTTGACGGGCTCATTTGATGGTTTCAAGGATAACGGTGTTTACACTAACACACTGTATAAGAATCACAATTAAAGACACCAACATATTCTGATTGTTTGTAGGTACAGTTTACTTGGACTTATAATCATGTGTCGTAGGATTCAAACTGATATTGAGGGCCTGTTTCACCACTTCCTGATAAGTGCCGGATATCCGGCACTTTATCAGTAGGTGGTGAAACAGGTCCCAAATCTTATGATTTTGAAAAATCCAATTTTTTTTGTCAGTGTTGATATAGATTAGCGTCACAACATTAGGGTTATGAGTGATGCGCGTCACATGCGTCATGACGCGGCGTCACAGGGGCCGTCAATCGCGGTGATTAGCGAGTGTGATTGCGCATTGATCGCTCGTTACCGGCTGTTTGCCGACGCACATGTGGGCCGCTGTTTGCGCGACACCCCAATCGGCTATACCACACATCCATACTAATATTACAAATGCGAAAATGTGTCTGTTACCTCCTCCCGGTTAACCTGCAGCTCTTCTGATGTTGCGAGTGTCCATGGGCGACAGTAGTTGTTTTCTATCAGGTGAACCGTTTGCTCGTTTGCCCCCTTATTTCATAAAAAAATACGGCTGAACCGATTTGGATGAGAGGTGTAAAGATGTTCCGAAGAACTAGGATAGTTTTTGTCGCGAAAAAAGTTGCGGGCGTCGTCAAATACAAAATAATGCTGATTTCTTCTTAAATCGAATAAAAATTAAATGTTACACGTCACAGTCAATAATCATGTACGAAGAAAATGCAATGTAGCGTTTGAAGGTATATTAATTTAAACATGGACGTATAAAAAAAGGCGGACGGTGTCCCACCATACACAAAACTGTGTCCTTCAGAGTCGGCCAGCTGGCTGTATGTACACGGTCCGTACGCACACATTCTTGCGCTAGTCCATACCATTTTACAGGTGTAAGAATCTGTGCGTGGCCGACTCTGAAGAAAAGTGAAGACACAGTTTTGTATATAACAAGACTCCGTCCGCCTTTTTTTCTACATTCATGAATTTAAAAATATTAAATCGTGGTCATAAAAACCTTTTATCTAAAACTGTGCTGTATCTTGGAACATTTTTGGTATCCGAGGATTATGACATGTAGTCCATCGTAAATTAAGTTTAATTTGTTTGAAGATTGATCAAAATAACAACATCTTCTTTATCCTTGTAACAAAAAAGCATTTTTAACAACGAATCTATTAACAAGAATAGGTATAGCACTTAAAACCCGTAAAGCGATAACTTTATCAACAGATTTATGAAACGAGTGCGAAAAACCCGTGACTTTATTAAATTCTGTATAGCGTTGGATGCATTGAGTTATTTTATCCTTTAATCCGTTAACCGTATTCGAAATATGAAGTAGTGCCATAAAAATCGCCATAAAACTGGGCGCGGGACTGCAAATAAACGCAGTCACGTCGTAAACCGGCGCATTTCGTTCCTGTGCGATCCATTCAGAGATATTTTACCTGGAGTATCTATAAGATTAACCCATGAGTCGTAGGCACAAAAGTCACGTGAGATGTAAAGTAACTCTAATACGGGTGATGCTACACACTTTTTGATTTTTTTTAACACGTTTTCTTTTTCATTTTTGAATACATAAATTGTCAGCTTTCTGTTTCCAATTATTATTTATTAGTTTCTTCGTCAGCGTAATTATCTTCTAAGCTTACTGGCTAAATGAATAACGATATTATAATTGTATCTTGTACCTTGATATTGTTAAATATAAAGTATAAAGCCTCTAATAATAAAAATACAACTAACATTTTTTCGGGTTAAAAATATCATATTATGTCCTTTCCCGGGACAGTACCTACCTATCTCGATACCAGATTCCAGCAAAATCAGCGGTTTGAGCGTGAGGAGGAAACAGACAGACAGACACACATTCGCATTTATAATATTAGTATGGATATAAAAATTAATACGTTTAACTGAAAATTAAGGATTTAAAAGCATCGCACGCTTTTCATTGGACGTCTATTTACGGCGCTTTCATCCACGGGATGTCACATAAATCGCGCCCTCAAACAAAAGCCAGCAGAATCGAAGCGGACACATAACCGGGCTTAACCGTATCAGGTGCAGGTGGGGTCCGTGTGAGCATAATAATGATAAATTTGAGTCATTAATTCGGCGGGATTAGCGGCGAGTGTGCGCCGCCGATAACCAAATATTAACTCAATTAGACGCGCCCATTCAAATGTCTGCTGATCCGCCGTCTAAAGCCTTTGAATTAGGACCGGTCAGTCCCGACTTCAGGGATTTCACAATACGCTTTGACAGTTCGAAAATAACGTGGTGATCTCACAAGCAAGTATTGTCAGGAACTTTATACTTAACCAGGTTGAACGTGGGTTAAGGTATCTTGTTAATCATTAAATGTCTCTAAATGCGGCTGTTATACTTTCTATATTGAAGTAAATTTTATCAATTAACATACCTTTTTTCGTCTTAATATATTTTAAGATAAGATACCCCATTTTTTAATGCCTGAAATCACATTTTAAAACAAGCTCTTTTATGTCAATACAATAATAGTAAGGATTACCTTACTATATTATCCTAGTGAAGCGTAAGTAGTAAGTCACCTTAAGGGGAAAAACAAAACGTCTTTGTGATGCATTATGGCCTGTCCACAATCCACATCTCCACGTCACGACGTCGTCAACGTGGAACGGTGCGGTAACGTGGCACGGTACGTTGACGTGACGTAAAAATTTACGTCAACGTAACGTAAAAATGCACGTCATGATGTAGCAACATTTTACGTCTTTTTTTTTCTTATACTCTGACCGCTTGAAGCGCGACTCTCGTAGCATACTCGTAGCATACTAAATGTATGCTACGAGTATGCTACGAGAGTCGCGCTTAAAGCGGTCGCGCTTTAAATCTCTCTCTCCGTCTTTTTAACAATAGCCGAAGCAGAATACGTATTGTGCGGTCCATATCTAGATAAGTAGTGAAGAATGTAGCATTTTTACAAGGCATGGTGACGTACAATGTTGCTACATCGTGACGTACATTATGATGACATATATTTACACGTCACGACAACGTACCTTGCGACGTTACCGCACCGCTCCACGTTGATGACGTCGTAACGAGGACATGTGGACAGGCCCTTACACTTGTGTCAAAAAACGCTACAAAAGTGTCGGAGGGTAACATATTTTAATGCAACTTAAAACTAACAAATTTTTCTTATTTGTAATTAATAATTATATATTATTATGTTTAATTACGTTAGTAATGATAGCATAGCTGCAGTTATAGTAATATTAATTACACTAATAGGAATGCTAAATCCTACAGTCAATTAATTAATGGTAATTTAGTTAATTATATGCCAATCTAGCAGACAAATGCATTGTAAGCATTAACAGATTAACTTCACTCGCAGCCTTATTCTGGAGTCAAAATATACAACGATAACGTATAAAAGAAAGGCAACTTCTGCATGTTTCCTAGTCTGTACTACAAAACTTAAGTAGGTACATAATATAATATAAATTAACGTGATTATAATATAATCATACATATTTGGGTTACCGCACAATTTTAAAAATTATGAAGTGGACAGTTTCGGAGGACAAATAAATATCCAAATAACGTCTTCGCTAACGCTGTTTCTGATGTATCAGAAAAAACAATTGACAGACGATGACAGTCTGAAATTCAGGTGGTAATGGCTAAATGTAAGCATGAAATGAATATTATATTTATTAATAAGGTCATCTGTGACATTACAATATTCCCATATGAATAATATTAATTAAAACGTGAGCAAAAAAACTTTAAATCCATTTTGACTTTGATTTGAAATCTGAAATAGTCAAAACTTTAATCCTTCGATCGCGGGTTCTTGGAAATCTATTGTTATTCTATTGTTGTCGCGATCACCGGTGCACTTATGGGGCTTGATAGGTTAAGCGGGGAGCCAAAAGAAGAAGAAGAAAGTCAATAATTTGGTACTAGAATATTAATAGCATTGAAACATAAAAAAGGTCGAATGTCGAGTACTACTAATATATATTCTGTTCTGTGCCATGGGGCGATCTCTAGTAATATTAATTATGTTACAGAATAGGGGTATGCCATGTCAACGCTGACGAGACAAGATACAGTGAGTGAGCACTGCGCTGGACGTCCACGTGTGCATTACCAGATATTATGTAGGTGTTGTGTTATTTATACGTAACTATAATATAGCCCACCCGCGTTAGGACTGCAGTGTGTTATCAGCATAAATGATAAAAGTGAACTAAATATTTTTATGTTTTATTACTGCAATATGAAAGTCCGATATTATGTTTGACGATAAACAGACAACTTCCAGACCTTTATGCTTTGCAAACATGTGTCAACCTAGTACTCGTACTTAATTACAGAAAAGTAATCACACAAAATTAACTACGTTTTGTGATACTTAATTATAAATTTATTTATTATAACAACATATTATTATTATACAGAAACTATACATGGTTAACAACTATGGTTAAACTGGATGTGCCTTTTGCTGTAGCATTTTAACAATTAGGTTTTAACAATATTTAAAAACGAGCAATACACAAACTCAATAGTCAATTGATACTCGGCCTTTCACAAAACAAACCCGACCGAGAGAACTTAATACAATCTGCGAATGTAACGAAGTAAGACGCGGCTCAAACAAATTATTTGACATAATGTCGTTAATTAGAAACCCTCTTTTGTAACCGAGGGTAGGGTAATTAGGTTCGGATGCTCTGAATGGGTCCTTTTCTGCTCGTTACGGCTGAAACAAAGGGGCAAAGAAGTAAACAGACTTTATTCAGACGAGAATTTGCATTAGAGTTAACAATGAAAAGAAAATCTTAAGTATTGGCGTAGCTCAAGGCTTATTAATAAGGTTTTGATTAAGCGTTTATTGTGTATCGCCGGCGCGGCTTTTACATTTACTGTAGATACATGAGTTGGCGAGACAGCGTAATACAACAGATTATAGATGGACCTACTTCTATTTTTCACCATGAAAGTAGTAGCTGAAAGAGATTTTTTTTTTGTAATTTGTATAGGCAAGCGCCCGCGCGTCGTGTTTTTTTCCATACAAAGATGAAAAAAAAAAACTCTTTCACCCGGCTACTTTCACAGTGAACGATATAAGGGACTAATACACACCCTAAAGTATAACCACTTATTTTTGTTACACCTTGTATAAGATTCGTTAAGTTTATCTAAGTCAAGAATATATTATTATTGTTCATTGAAATTATTATTTATTTTTATTATTTTCTCTTAGTATATCAAGTAAACATACCGAGAGAAAATCTATTATATTGAGAAGAATGGTCTCAGGAAGAGAAGAAAGAAAAAAGAAAGTTTTTTTCTATTGGTAAAGGGTAACAAGGATATTGACACCTAGTTAATCGCCACTTCCCCTCGACGTAAGTCCTCTATTGTTCCAGATGATTTGACTGCGTATCTTTTTATAGAATGCAATATATAACGGCTTTAAAGGTCGCCTAGATTTCTGTTCATTATAGTAAATATGCCCTTGCACCTTAGTAGTAAAGACTATTTTCTGCACAAGAAGACCTTAGCTTCTATGATTTATGATTTCGATAACGATCGTGTAAGTTGTAAGAACGTGTAAGACGTAAGAAAAGGCGACATAATTTTTATAGAAACCATTAATCGTACATGTATTTAGCATGATTTTATATTTTATTTTATCGCACACATAAATACGACCCTAAAATATCATAACCATATAAAAAATTCTCGAAGTACTCTTTAAAAATGAATTAGCATATTGTGACTTCTACGTTTTAATGACCCTGTGAGCGCAACGATGCTACGCGCCTACGCGGTCTACGCTGTAGCTACAGATCCAACATTATGTAGCTTCCTCTGTCAACTTAATATCCTAATTTGTAAGAATTTATTGTGTTTTCATATTATATTTCTTAATTCTACATTACCGTTTCATGCCGTCCCATAAAGCTTACTTTTTAAAAATATATTTTCCACGTAGATAACTAGTAGGTGTAAAGCGCAATACACACTGAGCCCGCCTCAAAATCATCTTTTCATACAAACCGCCGCCCGCCGGGTTGTGTCGCCGGGCTTTGTCGGCGGCCCGGCCGGCTCAGTGTGTATTGCGCTTTAGTAAAAAAATATTAAACTTTTTTAATTTACTTATCTTACCACTTGTTAAATAGTTAAATTACACACTCGATAGTAATTATTTGTGTCGAAAAAAAAGTTTTCCGTGCGATAAACAGATTGCTGAGCAACAAAGTTGCAGGTAACGTCAAACATTATAATATAGGAGAATACTTTAATTTGTAATTACATTGTTTGCGAGAAACAAACAACATTCCCATAATTGTATTTGAAGATTCCGTCTCAAATCTCTTTCGGCTCGCCTACAATTGTGAGTCGTTCTGAAGCGACGTTAAATACGACCGAATTTAAGATAATTAACTTAGATTACGCCGTCTTAACAACCTTCTTTTGTTTCTGTGTTATAATATTTTGATTTGGTGCAGCGTTATACGGGAATTTACTTTTCATTTGAATAACATGAATACATTTTATCTGTAACAATTATTGTGCTTCTTATACAGTTTTAGTGTCGTTAGTGCACTCATAATAATAATTATTTTGAGTTGTGTTGTGTATATTACACCAAATTCAGTCACCACAATGTATATTATGATTTATGAGTAAGTATTAATTTTTATTTTTACTGAAAATTAATTGACTTTTGCTAACTGTGCAATTTGTCTGATTTTTTTAAATCCTAAAATTACTTAATGTTACAGAAACGAAAAACGTAAAAGTTGAACGCTGTAAATACAACAGTTGAACCACTATTTTAAAATTTAATATCGAATAACTTAACGCCCATGCAAATTCGGAAAAATCTATTATAATCTGCATTGCACACCGGTGGACGCTCTTTTCATTCGACGCCTTTTGTTGGCGGATTCAATTAAGTTTACATCCGCGCCGAGGTCAGTTAATAAAAACCGAAGCCGACAAAAATTGGCGCGTAAATCAATTCAATAAAGCACTGCACAATGCCCAGAGTCCGGACACGATACCGGAAAATGATGACGACAAACAATGACTGCAGCCGCGCCGAATGACGGTGCGTAAAGCACGGCGCATGCCGACACACTTAGTATGTATTTATCCATAATATCCATTATAATTATAATAATATTATAAATGCGAAAGTGTGTCTGTCTGTCTATCCGTCTGTCTGTCTATTATCTCTTCGCCCTTTAACCGCGGAACTGATTCTAATGACATTTGGTATGCACATACTTTGAGTCCCGGACATGGGATAGTTTTTGTTGGAAGAAAATGTACGGTTCCCGTGCTATAAACGAATTTTGGCGCAACGGAGGTGCGGACCTCATCTAGTGATAATATTCTCTCTCCTAATAAAATATCTTCACTTTGCATAAATTGGTTATAATAATACAATGTTTCAAATGTTCCTGTTATTAAACTATTGTCTATACTCTGTCATGAAATTTGAAAACGCTATTGTAGTAATATATTGGCGTGCCCTGGTAATAGTACAAGCGTACTCGTAAATAATTAGATGATTATTGACTGTTCAATATAATTATTACAAAGTCTATTGATGAGTGTTTTGTAACATTAATTAATGCTAAATCGATACCCTGTTCGAGCATACATAAATAAACCCAATCGACAAAATACATGGATCGGAAAGAGTCACCCTTTCACATTACGAATTCCCGTCCACCTTTTCACGTCTCCGAATTAATCGCCCGAGAGCCTCTGTCTATTAAAGTTTCTTCACAAGTTGTTTAAGAGGCTCAACTGCCTTAAAACTCTGCAGATAATGTTAAAACATTCATTTAAGTGCGAGCGCCCGCCACACGCCACCGCCCGCCCGCCCAGCCCGCCGCCCAACTTCCGAATCGTCGTATAAATCTTCTAATTCCTGAAGCGTTTAATATTCATATCACCTCCGCTACGACAAACCCTTCTTATATACTTATGAGATTTGAATTTTCAGTAAACTTCGAGTAGGAGGAAATTAACGGCAGGAAAATGTTGCCAGTGACCGAACAGTTCCTATTTTATGAATATTTGCAACGATTAAATTATCAAATGATTTCAAATTTCTTACACTTAAATTATTAAGAACAAAGATACACAATTATTAAGAACAAAAGAACATATTGTAGTAAACAAGATCGTATAAAAGTGAATAATAAAAGTAAATCCTGTATACCAGCTAAGTTAGCAGGTTGCCGCAGTATAAAAAAAATCGTAGCAATGCTCTTATTTTTTTATAAAATGCATTTGGATACTTTGAATGAATCGTTCAAATAAAATTTCCGAATAAAGGTGTAACACGTCTTTCGATTCTATAAAATCAGAAATGTAAGACGAATTGTACAAAGTATAGTTAAGACATTTGCGGTAAGTATATTGTCGTAAAGCGCAATTTTGTTGTCGATTGGTCGTAAACGTGTCTGTCGATCTCGTCGAGTTTACGACTGTTCATGACGATCGCCTCGACAGTGAATAATGCCTTATATCGAACAAAGTGGTCGATTACCATTTCGTCTAAATCCTTTTTAAAATTCACAATAGTCTGGGTCTAAATCTAGGTAATGGCCGTCACACAATAAAATTATAAATGGTCGTAAGACATTGCTAGTTAATATTATGATTAATGTCTTATTATGAAACCAAAAGCTTAGAAACAAGTAATCATTATTTTTATAGATAAAAATATTATTTCATTTATGAATCAGCGACTGTAAACTGCACTGTGACTGTGTTTGTTATCACCATAGTAAATAGATTTTAGTTGGTAATTATTAAGTTTCTGGTACATATTAAATTAATCCTTCGATCGCGGATTCTTGGAAATGCTATTGTATTCTACTGTCGCGATCACCGATGCTCTTATGGGGCTTGAAAGATTAAATTCATTCATTAAGTTTTTCATTAGTATATTTGAATTGTCGTAAGAAATACTCGATAAATGTTTCAATTCAATATGACGGTAACGAAATAATTTGGGAATAAATGAAGTGTGGCGCAGGGAAGTGTAAGCAATTGCGGCAAGCCGCCAAAACACGTAACTCGTTCATTGGGGTCGTTACAGTCGTGCCAATTGCCGATGGCACGTGGAGTCCCACTAAGACGCTCCGGCCGCGACCACAGATCTCGGAGTGGCGGGTCCTCGTAAACTGGTCGTGTAATAGCCGTCTGAGCAGGTCGTTCTGACGTTGCCACATCAGCGGTTCACATACGATCCTTCCGCTCATTTGTGGCCGATATCACGATAAATGTTATCGTTCCAGCTTCGAACGACTTTAAAGTTTAAACTATAGATATCTAATGTTCATTACTATACAGGGTGTAACAAAAATAAGTGTTAATACTTTAGGGTGTTTACGTGTTCCTTGTAGAGAGTTCACTGTGAAAGTAGCAGCGCTGAAAGACCAAAATTTTTTTCACTTTTGTATGGGGAAACTCGTGACGCTCGGGGGCCCTTGCCCATACAAAAGTGAAAAAAAAATTCGTCTTTCAGCGCTGGTACTTTCACAGTGAACTCTCTACAAGGAACCCGTACATACCCTAAAGTATTATCACTTATTTTTGTTACACACTGTAGAGCAGCAGTAAACTAAATATATGAAACTTAGGTAACTTACAAACATTTTCCTTACTATTTAACTAGTAGTTGCAATGCAACAAAAGAAAAGTGAAACCTACATACGAAAATCTACCTTCAGAGCTTAATTGCTCTGAAGGTAGATTTTCACATATTAATGTGGTACTCATACCACATATTATGCTCTAAAGGTAGATTTTCGTACGTAGGTTGTACGAGTATGTACCATATTATATGATAGCACAATTTTTATGTCAATAAAAAGAAAGGACACCTAGATAACAATCGCCTCATATGAAGCAATAAATTAAAGTAGGAAGCATCACATGAGCATGACCAACGACCATTAAAAACCAGAATTCAAATTTAATTTCGCATGAACATAATTATGCGTATCGGGACATAAAATCCTCGGGCATAAAGAAATAAAGAATTTTCGTAAACAAAGTCCCGTTGTATATTCAATTGTGGAACAGAGAAGGCGCGGAGTCAGCCGACCACCTCGCCCGCCCAAGCCGTGTCCCTGTCCGCGATATTTTAAAATAAACTGCTCTTTTTATACTCTTAGCATATTTTTAAAGTCAGCGTCTTCCCGAGCGTATTAATACGCGTCTCGAGACACCCCTTACATGAATAATTAGATGTTTCCTGGATTTATTCTCCACCTTATCTGTAAAACACGCGTTTTAAATTTGCAAACTCATTCTTTTCGCCTTATTGGGGATAATGCATCTAAGCTCCGTCGCGATTCTGATTAATGCTTCGACTAAACTCGACTCAACTTTGTCAAAGATAACAGCTACGTGACTCGGCTAATTTTATTTTTAAATGGATAACCTTTTATGCTGTTTATCTTATGCCGTTCGAGTTTTAACTTTCCATCTGTTAAGTTACGCTTCATTAAAAAAATAGAGTTAATAGAGAATAAATTGTTTTGATTAAATATTGGTTCCGTACCCAAAGGGACGGGACTCTATCTAAGACTTCGTTGTCTGTCCGTCTGACCGATATTTTCGTCTGGTTATTTTTTTTGGGATTACATACTAACTAATCTCGCGTCAGGAAAAAAGCCAACACAGCTGAGCCCATATGAAAATAATAATTATTTTCCTACTTTTAATTAACGCTGGCATCGCTTCCCCCACCCGATCGATTTAAAAAAATATATTGGGTGCACAGGAAGTACAGAGCAGCTGTTTGAAAAAAAAATTAGGTCGCCGAGCCTAAATTTTTTTCCCCACCCCACTACACCCACACCCACCGCCCACGGCCTGCCAGCACGAATCAGAATTATCAGAAAAGGTTGTTCAGGGAAGTAGCTAACGGAGTTTTATACAGCTGAAGTCACATGACCGATTTGGTCGCCAGCTCTCCGTCGATTATTAATGAAGAGGTTAGAGGCAATTTAAACTTCAACCTGCTTCAACTATGCTTCAACTACATACTTTGCTGGTGGTAAAGAAATAAAAACTGGAAATTCTTCTTTCAAAAACTGACAGATTAGTTTGTCAGACACAGAACGTTAGTTTTCATAAAATTGAGAAATTCAGAAATTAAAAAACCCATAATATCTAGCAATAAATAATGCGCTGTTTGTTATTGTGTGTTGTTTTGTGTAAGTAAATGTAATAAATAATAAAATTTTGAGTAAAATTATATTTAACAGGTTGTTTAATTTTAGGTGTTGTAGGGAGTGAAGGAGTAAGCACCAAAGAATATGAAGTAAAGAGTGGAACATTCCCTTACATGGTAACTAAGTTTTATCAGTCCAATTTTTTAATAGTAAAGGCATGGACGTATAAAAAAAGGCGGACGGAGTCCCACCATACACAAAACTGTGTCGTTCAGAGTCGGCCAGGAGTCAGAGCTGGCTGTATGTACACGGTCCGCACGCACCGCTGCGCTAGTCCATACCATTTGACAGGCGGCAGAACGTGTGCGTGGCCGACTCAGAAGAAAAGTGAAGACACAGTTTTGTATATGACAAGACTCCGTCCGCCTTTTTTTCTACGTTCATGAGTAAAGGATCCATCATAATATTATTTTATGTCATTTTCTCCAAGATCGACTGTCAGCCATAAAATAATTATTTGTAGTATAATAATACTAAAAGTCTACAAAGGTTTTTTAAGAGCCTATGCTGTTCCACTGCTAGGCAAAGCCTCCTCCAAGGTCTGTCACCATTTCTTTCGTTCTGGCGCTCGCGTAGGGTAGCTTTCATATAAGCTTCAACTAGGTACCTAAAAAGCTATGTACTTCATTATTTTATTAGCTTATAAGCTATAAGCTGACTTTATAAGACACGATATCGCATCGGGTCGTACAGCGTAAATTAATCTCATTTTTCTAGGCAATAGTTTACTACACGGACGACACGATACTTGAAGACGGTAAGCGTTTTATCCGGAATGCGATTCTGATTCGTCCCGATTGGCTCGTGTCGGTGAACATCGAGGTCCACGGCAATACCACCTTCCCCCGCAAGACCCTGGTGGCTAGGGCTGGTGCTGACAGTGTCGATGCCAACTTCACTCTGTACGAGGAAGAAATGGAGCAGGACCGCGAGGTAATCTTTTCTATTTAAGGCCCCGTTTCCACCGGAAAATACGTATGTAGTTTAAGATCCAATACAATCGTGGTAGGAGGCAAATATATTAAAATATTGATTGTATTATGCATAAACATATCCTTAGGGTGCGTTCAGGTGTGAGCGATTTCTGCGCGTATTCAGTTCGCGTGTTTTCCCAAACGCTACAGCAGAATACGAGAACGTCTGAACGCGCCGTAATTTAAAATATTTTCTTAAATTATGTCGCAACACATTATCTATGTTGTACATACTTGAATATTTTTGAAATATTGTTGGAAAACGCAGCCGCAGAAAATTGTGTTGAGTACTTCAAATTCTTTTTAAATATTAGAAAAAACCCGAGAGTATTTACAATAAACTTAAAAAATTCGTTTTTGAAATGCTTAATAGCTTTTTGAAATATATTTAATAAATCACAGATAATTCAAGTGGTGCAGTCGAAGGAGATGGGTGCTTGGGGCGACACTTTCCTGACCCTCCTGAAGACCGTGGTACCATTCAACACGACCTCAATGGTGACACCAGCTTCTTTGCCAGAAAAAGTACAAGACCTCTCAGGAAAATCTTGCTTCATCGTTGTATTTGGGGTAAAAATGCTAATTTAGATTTTTTTTCTTTGTTGTAAGTGTTTCTTTTTTCTGTTTCTAAGTTTTGTTTGGTACAACTAATATATATTTGGTTTTGTCTATATGTTTTTATATCATACTATAGTGTGCAGATGACTTTATATTTTTGTGTTAAACAGTATCCTTTCTGGCGGTATGTACCTTTCATCAAGATAGTCTAGTAAATTAAGAGTCTTTATAATGTAAACAAAAAGCAAATATTTATTCCTCATAATATAAATGATTTTAACAACGGCATTACTTTCAGTACTTCAACAGCTCTGTAGATGAAATTCTCATGAAGTGGCCCATTGAGATCCTGCAGCGTGACTTGTGCAAGACCAACGACAGCAACGTCATCTGTTCAAGCTACAACACTAGCGACATCGACCTGTGCCCGGTTTGTAGCCCAAAACTGTATCTAACAAGTTTATACTGTGAAATATATTAATGTTAGCAAAGTATACAAGCTATGAGTTGAATCATTATTTGAATAAGTTTCAAAGAGGCCAATGTGTACTGGTTTAAGGCAGCGGTAGTGGGCAATTGATTAAGGTAAATATATTAAGATCGAAATAATTGAACAACGTTTTTAGAGGTTAAAAAGTCAATAGTGGTTAAAAAGGTTGGAATTCAGAAATAATTATTCATAATTTACTGTTTTCTTACAGAGGAACAGAGGTGGACCGTTGGTTTGTGAGGAAACAGTCGTCGGTGTTCAAAGTTATCTGAGTGGTTGCCAGCAACCTCATTTACATGTCGCGGTGGCCAGCCGGGGTTTCATAGAGTGTGGCGTACAAGAACAGTGTCAGAATAGTTCATGCAACAACATGTGCTCTGCTTACGACAAAGATCCACCAATGACCGTCGGTGCACGCAGAACCGATGTGATGACCGTCGCAACAACTGTAACTACCACCGACATGAGCGACGCCGAAACACTAAATATTGAGGCTGTCGAAAATAAAACATCAGCTCCAGTTAACGAATCTTTTGCATTCTTGAAGGAGGAGATAAAAGAAACCAGTGATATAATCGCTAATCTCGATATCGCTAACCAGACGAGCTCGTACACTCAAGTCAATTTAACGAGTGAACCTGAAATGACGCCTTCGATGCCGACAAGAACGGCTGTTTTGAGGATGGGAGACAATGATATAGAAATAAAGTTCGCCAAAAAACCAAAAAAAGCAATCGCTCGCACGACGAACCGGGCCACGGTTTGCGGAGAAGGGATAGGTTTCTTCCTTGCAACGATCGTTTTTAGTTTAACTCTTCTGTAACGTATTTTATTTCAATAAATTTCAATTATTCCATGAATATTTTTATTTCGTTACGTGGTACCTTGATACTGCCTTTTAAAATAAATTCACTCAGAAGCTTATAGGAGCTCATTAGTTTGAGTAGACATCTCAAAGAGAAATAATTGGATTCTAGAATGTTATCGCTACAGTCAATTAGCAAAACAACTTAAGTTTTATCCCGCTCAACTTATGAACTATCTACCTATCGAGAACGCTTACAAATGTACAAATGGGAAATAATATTAATAGCAATAATAACCCCCGCAGTCTACAGACTTTCTGTCGACCGATAGTTAGGTCGGGTTGGGCTGTTAGAGCTTACACTACGCCAACCCAACTAAGCGGTTGGGGTGGTGGTGAGTGCGCAAACTAGACAACTGTCGGCCGATTGCTCTCGCATCGTTTTGTTGACAGCGATAGATTTTGAATGGAAAATTTTACACCATTCGGATTTCTGCCGAGTTAGCCGACCAAACAATCGGCGCCGTGAACATCGTACTATACATATACATCGTAAAGTTTGCCGATAGTTAAGTTTGAACGCAATCGTATTATATAGGCCATCAAACTTAATTATCGGCCAACTCGGTATTGTTGTAATATTATGTGCACTTCCATACAGCTTCATAGTGATCAAGAGCCAAGCTAAACTATCGGCCGATAGAAAGTCTGCAGTCTGAGGGGGCTCTACTTCACCTCAAAATTATTATTGCTTGCGAGTCTGAGTTATAAGCTTTTTGCGTCATAATTTTTGTTTTAAACTGAACTTTTATTTAAATGAACCATTCTTATCAATGTAAACTGTACTATAATAATTAAAAATGTTTTCATGGATAAGAATGTTAATTTAATTGTAACTCGTGCAGTGTTTTGATGACTTTCAATAGCTTTTAAATGTTCAAAGTAGGTAACTTAGGTACACTTCAGAAACAGAAGTAGTAAGTAATAATAGTGCACTGTGCAACATAGTCATATTATATTATAATGTGCAAAAAGTATGTCAGAAATAACATCGAATTTTAATTATACCCCATTGTCAAGCCTACAGACAGTATGACGTGGGCACCCTTACAAATCAATGTAAGTCACCGAAGGTAGCCTAAATTCATCAACATCAGCTTCTTTTGCAATGTTTCTAATCGAAAACTGTAAGTCATTTCATACTCAACATTAATTTAAAATCTCCAAAACACTGTTAACGCATAGATAATAGATATTACTAGCTGTCCCGGCAAACGTTGCTTTGCCATAATTTGCCCATATTATTTTATTGAAGTGACTATTTAGTCATACTTATTTAAGTATGTCGCCATGGCAACGTCGATCGCTATCCCGTCGCAAAAACAATGGTCGCCGTCAGTCTCAGGTTGTAATAATTGACTATTATTTATTCAACAAATGCACTTATCAATATATAAAGTACCCAGTAGCCGATTCTCAGACCTACTGAATATGCATATAAAATTTGGTAAAAATCAGTAAAGCCGTTTCGGAGGAGTTCGCGGACTAACATTGTGACACGAGAATTTTATATATAAGATTAATAGTACGGGAGCCCTAGAACAATTTTTTTTTGTGATTACTAACAAGCTAATATTTTGTGAGTAGCTACATTTTGATAAGACGAATAACATTTTTATTTTCGAAAAATCTCGAAAGTGGTAGCCAACAGAGATAGAAAGGATTTCATACTTTGACTTGATGGTCCTAAAATATGGATTGTTTTATTTGTAGGACAAGGTTACCCTTAAATTATATAACTATTAACCTACCAATATACAAAAAATCTGCTGGTTACGGATCCGTTTTAGGGTACAGTAGTCAACAAAGTTTTGTTGATTACATAACCCTAAAACGGAACCCTAACCAGCTGATTTTTTGTATATTGGTAGGTTAATAGTTATATAATTTAAGGGTAACCTTGTCCTACAAATAAAACAATCCATATTTTAGGACCATCAAGTCAAAGTATGAAATCCTTTCTATCTCTGTTAGCTACCACTTTCGAGATTTTTCGAAAATAAAAATGTTGTTCGTCTTATCAAAATGTAGCTACTCACAAAATATTAGCTTGTTAGTAATCACAAAAAAAAAATGTTTTAGGGCTGCCTCATTATAATTTATCGATTTAGTTAAAACATTTTACAACTTGATGGCGACAAATGAAGCGTGGTAAAGGAAAACCGAATGCCAAGAACGCCTTAATAATATTGTAAAATATGAAGTAAACATGTGCCAGTATTCCCTCAATACGGTCTGGAAACTTGATAATGCTATTAGTGCAAACTGTGAAGGCGTTAAGCTTGCCTTACTTAATTCTACTTATTCAGAAAACTTTGCCACGCCGCCCCTACTCAAACATCTTCGGTTGTCTGATTAAACACTACGTTTAATAAAACCTGAACTTTACTCGCTATACTTGGTAACTGGTAAAAGTATCTACATTCTACTTACATTCATTATTTTAATAAATACCATAAGAGTTTAAATATGTATGCGTAACATAATCTTACTGATCTATAGCATCCGTTTATCTTATTAGTTGTTTATAATAGAAAATAACTTAGCGTGCAACATATTATTAATAAGGCGCTCATAACTCGATCACTTGAATCAAAATATAACATATAATCAAAATGTGTATGTAGTATTGTTACTTTTGTTGGCTATTCATAGCAATAAATAAATAAAATATGAAGGTTTAAAAAATAAGTTCTCTATTAATGGGAGAGGAACCGCTTTCTAGATATATTAACTATTTTATTCAATTTATATAACCTAATAAATTGATATTAAAATTTAAAAAGAAAATATAATAAGTCCTAAATATTCACAATACAAAACGTTCGGTTGAGCTCGCTCGTAGAATCGTGAGTGAAATTTCTTTAAAAAGTTTCGTAGCACATTGGAATTGAAATGTATATTAATATGAGTCGATGTGTTTAAATTCTAAAGGGGATCGCTTCGGGAAACTGTTACGCATATTTTAAAGTTAAATTTACTTACAACCGACTCGCCCCATCGTATGAAAACTCCACGGAAATATCTCTTTGAAACTAAACTGCTTTTAAATGATAATATAAGAGCTACGTGATGTTAAGGCCGTCCCCCGAGCAAACGACCTTGGCCATACATTTGGCGCGTTGCCGAGATCGCACCAAAACCCTATTTTTTTACTTATCTTAGTTCAAAATTGACCTAAAAAAAATTAAAACGGGGAAAATGTAGTTTATGATATTGTCGATCTATTGGCGTGTATTTAAAATAAAAGTAATTTGTAAATACTAAGGAGATGCTGAATATATGCTTGAATTTTAATAAATTGGCTTTACTTTGGAAGCTGATATCATGAGTATAATAAACAAAAATAGAAAATTTAAAACGGGGAAAGGAATGTTGAGATACTAAAGATTATTGCTGTATTTTTATTATAACTCTGTAGCTTTTTCTAATTATGAGTTTATAAGGCTCTAAATGTGGTAAATTACGGATTCTCCGTTGGGAATGCCCTTAAGTAATAATATCATAGAATCGAAAGCGTAATAATGTCGTAGAATCAGAAGCTAAAACGCTGCTTTATATTTCTGCCTGGTAATTTGATTCATTCGATATTGAAACCTTACAACCTGGGCCAAATTAAGATGTATGATTTATTTTCAATTAAATTAGTATTTCGTTCTTAGATTTTTTTCCACACATAATTTAATATTTAAATTTTTAAACGAGACTTTATTATTCTATAGTTTATTGTGCCTGTGGAATCACAAATAGCAATACAATATTATTGGTTTTGCTTGTAATATTTAATTACTTTTATGACGTTGAACATTGAGGCCAGTTGAAACTCAGTAGTCGAGATACGGTGCTTCCAATTTCGTGTACAATTTGCTATGGTATAGAGAACCCCCTGTGAAGCTATAATTTTCGTATTGTGTTGCTCTAGTTTAGGTTGAAGACAATAGTGGACTAAATATCGTGGTATCTCTCTGGTATTTTACGATATGTTTTGTTAAACGATTAGCAATTCTTGATAAAATTGTAATGTGATGTAAACTTGTTTATAATGTATGTATCATAAAATTATGAACACATATTTTTAAGAGGATTAAAGTAATTTTTTATATAATACTAGATGATGCCCGCAACTTCGTTGCGCCAAATTCGTTTATCGCCCGGGAACCGTACATTTTTCCGGGATAAAAACTATCCTATGTCCTTTCTCGGGACTCAAAGAATCTCCATGCCAAATTTCAGCAAAATCGGTTCGGCGGTTCGAGCGTGAAGAGGTAACAGACAGACAGACAGACAGACAGACACACTTTCGCATTTATAATATTAGTATGGATATCATTGAATAGTGCCAAGTTGCCAACTGTCATAATGTATTTAAAAAAATGGTAAAAAACATGTAAAAACACATCAAAATATTTAGGCGACCACGAAATTAATACTTGCTTCCCAGAAGACTCAATTGCGGGCAAAGCCGCGGGATAGAGCTAGAAATTCAATATAGAGTACTAATTGTATATTGACGTAGTCTTTACACAGCTTTCGAAGACCTATAGGCTATATTACTTATAAATCAGACGAAACTACGTGATAAACTAATCTAGATTTAATATTTTGATTTAAATTATTAACGGAAAAACAAACACAATATGAATAAAGGATATCCTCATCATCCTATCTGCGAGTATATAGTCAAACAACAATTACAAGGAAGTATTGTAATTATTACAATACTTTCTTTTCGGTTATTTCCCTAAGCGAAAATAGGGTGAGGATAAAGTAATTTTTGGAATGACAGCAATTAAAAATAAAGACAAGCGCAGAAACAAAAGAAATTAATTCAACGACCTCATAAAAACAAATAAGCAGTTCATAAAACTTTTAATAATTAAAACTCGAATAAAAAGAATCTCTAGGGTAATGCTTCACCAGTTCTTATAGACCTCTCGTTTTGTACGTCACCTCGTAAGCGAGGATTAGGGGAGAAGTACGTTTCGAGCTGAGATCAACAGCTTACACTGGCCGTAAACAAAAAACAGTTTGAGTAGGCTCTATAGTGTTAGCAGCAAACATTTCTGTAAGTAATTGTATAATTCCATTTCAAAAAAATCAAAAGAATCCACATCTTTTTTCATAATTTATCAAATATCAGTACCTATTCAATTAAGCAAACAAGTTCCACGAAATAATGTTTAATAAGATCTAATAAGATGGAGAATATACGAGTATTTTAATCCTTTAATGATTTATTTTAATAGCAGCATAATATTTTATTTTATACATATTATTATTTATTTATTAAGAGTTATTAATTAGTAGAAAGCGAAAGAGAAATATTTGCAATGAAACTCAAATTCAAATACTTACGCGCCGTCTACCCGGGTATAAATATAAGTAGGTAGGTATGAGGTAGACTGCGACTAATATATTGTACCTACATATTAAAAATATCCACAGCCGAACATAATATAACCTCCTCCTTTTTGGAAGTCGGTTAAAAATGGGAAGCGCTTATCTGTCTGTCTTTCCTTCTGTAGGCTCTTCACGCATAACGCCGCTGCACCGATTATTATTATTGGTTTTGGTAGGACACTTTTTATTGCGAAAAAAAGCACCTTGTATATTTTGAGCGATAAACTTATATCGATGCAAGAACACTTGTTTTTTATATAACAATATAAAAAACTAGCGACCCGCCCCGGCGTCGAACGAGTATAAAATAATATATAGCCACTGAAAAAATGATTAAAATCGATAGCCTATGATCTTTCACGTGGTCTACTTCTTATCTGTGCCAAATAACATAAAAATTGCTCCAGTAGTTCGCGAGATAAGCCCTTTCAAGTAATTTCCCCCGTTTTTTGCACATTCTCTTATTAGTCTTAGCGTGATAAAATATAGCCTATAGCGTTCCTCAATAAATGGGCTATCTAACACTGAAATATTTTTTCAAATCGGACCAGTAGTTCCTCAGATTAGTTCAAATTAGCCCTTTCAAATAATTTTTCCCGTTTTTTCCACATTTTCCTCTATTTCTCCGCTCCTATTAGTCTTAGCGTGATAAAAAATAGCCTATAGCCTTCCTCGATAAATGGGCTATCTAACACTGAAAGAATCACTAAAATCCGTTGCGTAGTTTTAAAGATCAAAGGGAACAAAGGGACATGAGGGAAAAAAGCGACTTTGTTTTATAATATGTATAGATATAGATAATATAAAACAAAGAAGCATATTATAAGGAATAAGACAAAATATAAAACCTACCTTGGTTAAAATTACAACGGAATCGTCAAATCCGACACAGTCGTAGGCAATTTTCAATCACCTTTCTATTTAAGAGAGTAATAAAGAGGCCGGGAAAAGTCAACAATCAATTTTGTGTTTCGATTTATTCCCAACCGTCTTAGTTTGTGCGCTGATAAAAAGGAGAAGCGCGTTCATTGAAAACGGAAATTATTGCAAGAAGCCATCAGTGGCGTGCGCTTGGCTTCCTACGCCGTTTTATTATTATATGTTTTTTTGGAAAAGACTGTTGTGACTTGCGGGCACTGTCCCACGTTGAACTTTTACTGTGTTCAGTTGATATAGAAATTGTTCACTTGTACTATTTCGAATTTCAAAGTATTAAGAATTAATTGTTGCGTGCACCAATTATTATTGTAACCTTTGTACTATTGCCTCCTCCTTTTTGTGAGTCGGTCAAAAAATGTATGGTTAGTTTAAGTAAGTAAGTCTTACAACTTTTAACAGTTTTTGTGTACATAAAATATTAAATAAATAAAATAAATAAACAAACTTTAACTACCCAATTGCAACTAAACTATATAATTAATTGTCATTTGTACGGATTTCCGGTGATAACTGATATGACGCAACAGTGCAAGAGTAAACAAATTTAAGTTTTTGTTTAATTTAAATACTAGCTGACACCCATTTCGCAAATTTATTTATCGCGTGAGAATCGTACATTTTTCCGGGATAAAAAGTATCCTATGTCCTTTTCGGGGATTTAAAGAATCTCTATACCCTGTCAAATCGGTTCATCAGTTTGGAAGTGAAGAGGTAACAGACATACAGACACACTTAAAAACTAGATATTGTTTTTAAGTGTGTCTGTATGTCTGTTTATATAATTATGTCTGTATGTATGTCTGTATGTTAACATATTATGTTCCCTTTGGCCTGATGTAGGTATTCATCAGGCCAAAGGGAACATATTTAGTTTTTTATCCTTCTGATACTGAGCCCCAAAATAGAAAAACCACACCTCCAATGGAACCACGTAAGTAATCGTGAAGTCGGACTCGAAATTAAGCGCTGTATGTATTTGATATCTATATTAAAAAGCGTACGAAATTATTATGTTTTTGTTTACTTATTAAATTAAAGATCTCTATCGATAACAATTCTATCAGAGCGGGCGGTGTCGGGAAATGGCTGTGATTTTTCTCCCTTACACGGCCTCTACCAGCAGCTTAGTAAATATAATATCCAATTTCCATTCCATAATAACACCTAAACTTTTCGTATGGATTCTGTTGTGAGGGCATACTGTACTCACTTCGGATGATCAGGCATACCAAATATAATTTTGTTGTTCTCTATGAGAAGCAGTTGCGGCTTTCCGTATTATGATATTAAGACCTTTTAGTGTCAATACAAAACGGTAAACAAATACAAGTATTCGTATTATGTCGTAACTCGATAGTGGTTGATTCTTTCGAATCGCTCCGGCGATTAGAAAGAATCAACTACTCGAGATAAAATTAAAAAGTCGCTTCTAGCTATTCGTCCCACTGGGACGAACATTTATAGGACGAAAGACTCAACTACTCATATTACCGACGAATTTATTTGCCAAAGTAGTATTTTGTAAGCCTCAGTGGGTCAATGTATATAAAAGTGATTATTGGACCCTATAATATTCTATGAGTATTTACAATTTTTTACCATCACAAAAACACAAAAGTGTGGGAAGCGATAAGATTTATTTTAGTGATTCCAAAGGAATCCATTTTTTCTTGTTATAAAATGTTGTATTTTCATTCAACTATTTCCAGGCTAAAAACTTTTCTTTGGTCTAAAATATCTTTGTCCATTCAAATTCATTCAGTATTTTCAGCGTGATGAGAGTCAAACGTACAAACGAAAACTCACGAACCTAGGTATTTATTATATTAGTGCGATTCATACTCACTTCAATATGAGTTTAGTTTAGGATAAAATTCGGGATAAAATAAAAGGTACAAGTTAATTTGAACAATGGTTTATTCTGCTACTTCTTTGGTCATATCATTGGTATGAAGAGAACCGGACACACGGTGCTATCATCGTCCAAACATAGCTACACAGGGAATGTAACGGTCTACTATGCCGCCGTACAGTCATTAAACATACGAAGATTCATTTTAATTATAACACTAGTATCTAATATCAAGTATATTTCATCATTTTATAGACACGATTTTCTATTACATATTGCATTTAGGACATTTTTGGATACAATAGGCTACTTACATTTAAGTTATTTACATAAATAATACAAACATTACAACAATGATCATAGAAAACTTAACAATTGCATACCTCGCGAGGTACAAAACTAAACAACGAGTGACGGGCTTCGGGACCCAGGCCGGCCACAAAATATAACAGCCGGTCGTATGGATACCAACATGACTTAACATAAATTAACAAAAATCTTACACGTTTACTTCCATTATAATATTATTTACAAATTACATCAATAATTACATTAACTAGTCGAGCCTCTTTCGAACGACTCCTTTACGCCGTACTTATGAGATCATGAGATACATGGGACGGATAAGGTAAGGTAGATTACTTAAGGTTCAGAGAATACCATCGCTTCCACTATGGCCCGAAAGCTTAGTAACCCATCTTGCCCCACCGTCCCTTACTTAATATTCAAAATGTCTACCTAACTTTTTTACACGTAGAGATACATAAGAGATTTTCCAGAACAATCGAAAACGCCTTCGACGATCGCTATGCCCTTACATCTGGAACTTTGCGTAGGGGTGAGCCGCGTCTCAGGGGCGGAACTCTCAGCTCGTGGCGGACAGGCTGAGGGGCTTGAGGTGCGGGGGCGCCGCGAAGGGCGCCGGCGACGACCCTGACATGTTGTTGTTGAGGTCCCCGGCGCGCCCCGATCCGTTCATCAGGCCCATCGCGTTACTGGTCTGAAAATACATGTTGTTTATACAATATGCTTAAAGTAGACGTACCATCGAGGAAATTGATTACTAGGCGGTTGACGGGTCTACGTGGTTTGGTCGGCTTATGTCAATTCAATGTTAGCTGTGATCGGTCGGATGGGTCTGACATAACGCAACCAAATTACTTAGGTCAGCCATCTGCCTAAGAATCACCTTCTATGATAGTACATTGGAGTGGAGTGAAACAATACTTCGTTTACAAAATATATTCTTTGCTTGAAATTTTATGAGACACGGAACTACGCGAGACGACACTAGTTGCGTAAAGTTTCACGTCACTCTGCTGCAGTGTTGTTACGCCTAGTCACAGAATAGGTAATAGCTGTACAAGTAGCCTAGTGCGGTTTCAGCCAAATAAGTAGCTGTCTAGTGTCTACATTGACTTCAGAGACGTTCATTGTATACAGGGTGTGAACTCTATGTCAGGAACACATTACACATACACACCCTAAAGTATTATCACTTAGTTTTGTTACACCCTGTAGTGCGACAGAATACCCAACTAATTGTTGTACTAAACAGCAAAGTCATCACTATGGCCGGTTTACATGTATTAAGTAGATAAGTAGTAACTAAATTCTAATTGTCATCTAGTTTAGGGCTGTTTACACGTATTAAGTAGATAAGTAGTTAACTAAATTTTAACTTAATTTTAAGTTACTTATTGCATGTGAACACAAAATTTAGTAGTAAGTAGCAAGTTAAAATTTAGTTAAGTACTAAACAAGGAAATTAGAATTTTGACAATTTTCTGTTAAGTTGGCAGGCGGGGCTTGTCACTTGACACATTTCGGGCAGGCACTTCAAATTAAGTTAAAATTTAGTTACTACTTATCTACTTAATACGTGTAAACCAGCCATAATAAATTTTAACTTGCTACTTGCTACTAAATTTTGTGTTTACATGCAATTAACAATTTAAAATTAAGTTAAAATTTAGTTAACTACTTATCAACTTAATACGCTGAAACCAGCCATAATTTAAATGATAATTACGATGGTGATAGAACTGACACTGACAATAAGAAGTGATTCACAATGCGGAGCTGATTATAAACGAACAGTGGCGTTCGTCAGAGGCTGATGCTGAAACATGTCAGTTCTGGTCTATTGTCCAAGATTTTCGTTGTTTATATTGATGCAGTGCTGAACCAGTGACTACAAACAGCAGCAACATGACACTAAAGATTACACTATCAAGGGTGGAAATTATATCTGAGCCTGTTACTGTAATAGTCGGTGTATTAAACGTCCGATTTTATAAAAACAGAGAAAGACTTCTGTTGCAAAAGAAGGTTGTAGGTTTTTGAATTGACACAGTCCGAATAAATGTCGTAGGTCTGCCATCAGCTTAAAAATCAATTTCTTATAATACGAGTATAGTACATACTACATATGCACCAATTACTCTCCCCAGTATCGCCGATCTCAAAGATTTACGGAGTCTATTTTTACCCAAGTGCCAGCGACAGCCATCAGACTTTCGTCTGTCAGGAAGACCTTCAGGACTGGACCGTAACTGCGACCGAAACTTTTTTTTCTGATCGTTCTTACCTCTATAGGAGTCATAATATGACTCCTATAGAGGTTAGAACGATCGAACGAACGATTATTATAAAGGTAAGCTTTCGGCTTTTGTAAAATGACGAAGACTTTCAAGTCTGGCTGTCGCCGCCTCTTTGGTTATTTGTACATATTGCTATTTCACTAAGCCCGCCTTTGTGAATATTTGCATAAAGTGTTTTAAATAAATAAATCCCACAAAAAAATCATGTTAAATGTTGCCAAGACGTCTTGGCAACATTTAACATGATTTTTTTTTGGTAGGATTTATTTAAAACACTTTATGCAAATATCCACATCTTTTCCTATCTTTTTCCCAGGGCAAACCTTATGCAGGTTTGCCCTGGGAAAAATATATCAGATCTCATGTAGAGCCAAGCTTCTGAATCTACACGGCCTAACTCTACCGACCCTAACTTCAATAAATTCTACATATCAGTAAAAGTATATGGCTTGGCCGTTTCGTTACTTACTTCAGATCAGAAACTAATTTCTAAGAAAACTAGGCCTTTGCATGCGTTGTGGATGATTTACACATTGTTTTCAGAGCGAAGTAACCACTCCTTAAATACTGTAATACCTGGGACAAGATTTAAATGTCCGTATGGTTGCCCAAGCACATACGGCATTCTCACAACATAGTCGGTCTAGTCTAGAGAAAAGAACTAGTCAATACGTCTGGGACCAACTATGTGCGGGTTGCCTCACGATGTTTTCCTTCACCGTACGAGCGTACGTATTATGTATTTGAGATCAGAGAATGTCTCATTGGCGTGTGCATACCCGGGATCGAACGTGCACCCTCTACGAGTGCGAACCAAAGATCTACCCATCATGCCACGGACGCTCAGATCAGAAATTAATAAAATAAAATTAAGAAATTTAAAAAAACCCCGCCAAAAATCTTTAAAAAGTAATGAAATAATATTTACCGACTTTAAGTTTAAATAATTCCTAAGAGTAAAGTTAAGTTAAGTAAAGGGGACCGCCAAGTAAACTACCACAACAGCGACTTTTGCATTTTGTATCGCCATAATAGTCGCTGATTCTCTCGATTCGGGTCGTTGTGAACTGACCCTTAAACTATAATGTTATGTGAAATCAAACATGTACATTAGCGGTCCCCCGACACACCTTGACAACATTTATGGACTAAAATAATACTTTACTCTTAGGAATTATTTAAACTTAAAGTCAGTAAATATTATTTCATTACTTTTTAAAGATTTTTGGCGGGGGTTTTTTTAAATTTCTTAATTTAGTTTTTTTTTATGCTTTTTAAACTTGTGCAGAATATCCCTATCAACAGGATCATATCCCAATGAATACTATGAGTCCTCTTGGATGAGGCCGTTAATATGAGTCCAAAGTCCAAACATATTGTATCCTCCACTTTGGGCTCATATGGAGCTCGACTCCTATAGAATCCAGGTGATGCTGCAGCAGCAGCAGCATGCAAATATTTACTGTTTATCTTCGTCTTACTGGTTGTCGCAATTAAAATGAGCCCAAACACGAAACCTCTGCTCTAAGTTGGTGAGGAGTTGGGTATAATATTGATTACCAGGTGATGCTGCAGCACCAGGTCAACTTTCCAATAATGGTATATACCTATTCATAAGTGTCACGAACCAGAATGCAAAATATAAAACACATCAAACGACTGCAAGTTGCTAATCGTCCTATCACGAACCAGATAAACCGTGATATTTCAACAATGAGCAGGCTGATGATGATGAACTATAGCTAAGAACACTCTCAGTCATGTCAGCTTTCAAACAAAAAAAACTAGATCAAAATCGGTCCAGCCGTTTGGACGCTACGATGCCACAGACAGACACACAGACAGACAGACACGTCAAACTTATAACACCCCTCTTTTTGGTCGGGGGTTAAAAAATTCTCACCGGCGGTGGCGGTAGGTGCGTGGTCTGTCGCTTGAGGTGTGCGAGCGGTGGGGGGTTGTACGCCATGTTCGCGAACACCAGCCGCTCCTCGTAGTCGTACTCGCACAGGATCTTGTTCTCGCACAAGTAGAAGCGGTCGCCCACGCAGAATCTAAAGACAAAAATGTATCTGTAATATGAAACAATTACAAAAGAAAGTGTGTCAAAGGAACTCTTTATTAGTTGGTTGAGAAAGGATTCTAAATATTCTACTGTTTTCTTTTTCTCGCAATAAAAAAGAAAATTTAACTATACCCTATTTATTACACGATAAAATCAGTAGCAACACAAACTAAAAACCGGGAGCGCTCCGATTTTATCTTTATTTATCATCGCCCACTTGTAACTTTCAGGAAACAACCAAAAAACGTCTAAGAAATAAAATTTAGTATCATCGAGTGAAAGGTCACCGCGAGGCACGGGGGCCGATAACGTCACGCGAGCGTCCCTCGACGTGCCGAAACAAAACGTATCGCTGCTTCGACTCGCCACTGTCCGTCCGGAACCGACCCTGATAACGCCGAACCTTATCTCCCCCCCCCCCTCCCCCCTCCTCACCCGCACCGCGAGCCGTCTTCCCGCCCCAGACAGCCAACTCTTTTGTTTCACTTGTCACAAAAATTAAGCGCAATAGCTCCGCTACAAATGTTTCTTTTTTAAGGGGCCAATTTCCACCGCAACTCAGTCGATTTCGCCGCTCTTAATTAACTTTATTTCCTGTTCTCTCGGCTCCCGACTTTTGTTTTTGGGGGTTGTCCTTTTATTTCGCTATTTTTTGTCTGCCGCCGCGTAATGGAAAAGATGTAGAACGAAATTTTAATGACTGAGCGCGAGTCGCTTTGTGGCACGCACACCATTGTGTCGCCGACGCCGAGTTTGACGTTCTGCGTAATCGGACGTGCCTAATGCCCATTTACTGAGCTTCCCCGCCCATGAAGCAGACAAAAACTTTTTACTTCAGACAAAAGAGATTACAGTAGGTACTTTGTGACAAACAAATTGAAGCATAATTAATACGTATATTTTTTTATATCTCGCGTTCAGCCTTGTTATGTTTTCAGTTAATGAATTTAAACACACATTAAATGACTGAAATTGGTCGGGTCGCAGCTGTTGTCGCGGGTATCGGCGACCGGCGACCGGCGATCGGCGGCGGTAGCGGACGCCGCGCCGTGGGCGCGCCGGCAGATTGCTGCTAAATTATTTAGCCGTTTAGCGATATTCGCCGTGCTATCGGCCTCCGCCCGCCCCGATCGGACAGCCCGCAAATTGGATTCAGATTTCTGCCGGCCGTGGAAATTGATTTGTACGTGATATTTAATAGCCCGCTCGCTGTATTGTTAAATAAATGTATACGGATGAAAGCAAATTAAATTTCCAGCGGCGGACAGTTTTAATCGTTAGTTTTTTACATTCGAACGACACCATAGCCAATTTCTATTCACGTAAAATTATTCAATATTCATAGTCGAAATATTATTATTTATTACTCGTTCTTATCCTGTAGCTTACTTTAAAATTTATCGACTACAAATATATCGCTATTTTTATAGCATATTAACAGTTAGGTTTCTGAAATAACGAAAAATGACACGCAAACGTACGTTTAAGGGTCAATTCAGACCGCAACGCGACGAGGCGGGGCGAGGCGCGGCGCGGCATACATTTATGATTTATATAGATTTGACAGATTTCAATTGCGTAAGACGTCTCGCAAATTTTGAAATGCATCTACGCGTCGCGTTGCGGTTTGATTAGTCTGAATCAACCCTAATGCTTTACTTTAAACCGAAAAATGTATATGAGTATATCTCACGTAAATAGCTCTCAGTCAATCCCGTTATAACAGAAACAGCCGCTACATTATTCAGAAATTGTGTGAGAGTTTTTCAGTTCTTGCATTGGGCCATTCAATATGAATGTAGAGCAGTGAAATGAATACACAATGCAGCGTCACGTGAGATCACTAGCTCGGGAAAGGTCCACATCCGACGAATAAACCATTCCCAACAGCTCCAATCTTCGCGACCTCTCTATTATTTAAGCTTACTCCTCAGATTGGCGCGCGCCCGGTACTATTTTTCCAATTTTACTAGCCAATCTATTTTGCTCACGAAGTTGGCGTGTATGCGTGAATGGAATTACATTTTTTAAGTCAAAACATAATAACAATATATCTAAATACTATTGATGTGGACAGGTCCTCTGTCTACAAATTTATTTCAGTTCAAAAGATTACACATTATAAAATTTTCGACTCTACATAAAGTAACAACTATTAAGTACGGAATAATTGATTTACTCGATCGATCACACTAATATGTTTAATGTGTCCGTTTGTCTGTTTGTGTGTTACCTACCCAAGCTGAACCGCGTCCCGACTCCCGAGGTCGAAGAAAGGACACGGGATCGTTTCATTCCAGCAAAATGCACGATCCGGCGATATACAAGTTTTGTTTGAACTAAATATGGCCTACGGTGGCGTTTGATCGAGAGAAGTGGAAAACCTTGGGGGAGTCCAGCAGTGGAACAGCATAGGCTCTTAAAAAAATATGTCGAACAATGTAAAGTTACGTTATAAAATATAAATGAAGTGATATGTAGGGCATGAGTATTTCCTGTAACATAAATCACATTCCCATTTATTTTCTACACCGATACAAATTCAACTTTGCTACGAGCCCAGAGCCCTATATTACTTCAACGATTAAATCGGTGTGAAGTACAAAAGTTTATCGAAATAATAGTCGACGCTTTTATTAGTAAGTTCGCAGCCGATCATCGCTCAGTTGTTGGTGGAGAGCGCGCGAGGGAAATCAAGCGCAGCTTACCTTTGTTCCTCGATATCTATAAAACACGATATTCGATAACCCCTGCCCTACATTTTAATTCGGAATTTAAACTTTGACGTAATTTTTACACGTGCCAATTAATATTTAATCACTAAGCCTTCCGAGTACACTCGATATTGATTTAAAAATATTACGTTCGTTCTCGTTCAACGATGTTTACTTCCAGTGAGCCATTTCATGTGTATGTAAGTAATTAATTAAGTAAAGAGCAACGCCGAATGTACCATTTTGCAAATATAAGTATAAGCTAATAAAAGTATGAAAATATAATTGATGGACCGCAGAAAAACAATCGAGTTTGCTAAAGCGCTTTTCCTTTGCATGTAAGCTTTCTTATGTAGCGGAAAATTTAATCGCGCTCTTTGTTTGTCGTTCGTGAGTTGAATAAACCATACGGTGCCTTAGACGTCGCCCCGTCCCTTTCTCTCCTTTCTGATTATGAATATTTCATCTCTCTCCAAAGGAATCCCGAACTGGACTCGCATTCGATATAGTCCCTGTTCAATTTTTACGGCCGCGGCTGTTGACAGGTGGGAAAATTAAATGGGTCCGTGGCACGATTCACTTTAAATGCAATTAACAGCGTGGCCGTCATTTGAGTCGTGCAGCATGCATGACGTACACGATTTCGTTTTGCATTCTACAATTGCGCGGATTTTAATCCCTCCTTTTTGTGCGGGCCGAGGAAAAAGCATCGAGTTTCAACTCGCCAAATTAATCGTTTCAGTCCTACTCGTTTACATACTTTGCGTACTTATGTAGTACTCCTTTACAGAGCGAATGAGAAATTTCTTAGTAACAGTTAAAATGTTAGTAAAATATTAGACGTATTTTGAGGGTAGGCCGTAGGGTGTATTGGTGAGTGAAAAAGAGAAAAGTAAGTTCACGGACGGGCGCATAAGCTGGTGATAAAAGAGGGGAAAACTAGTAAATTAGTACCTGTGGTTACACTGTTGGCAAGCGAAGCACTCCAGATGGTAGACGTTGCTGCGCGCGCGCATCACCATCTCGAACGCGGGGATCACCTTGTTGCACGCCGCGCAGTACCCCGTGTTGCCGAACAGCCTGCACAGTGCACTTTTATTAAACACTAGAAATAAGAAACTCCACGGGATTTTCCCACAAAAAATTGCCTATTCCTTCCCCGTGGTTTATGCCTGATAAGAGACTGTCAGTTTGTGAGATTAGCGCCTTCCAAAAAACAAACTCTTCAGCATTATAATATAATGAGATTGAGATATTATAGTTATTACTTATTATAATATTATAATTGCCAGCAATTATTTCTAATTAGACTTATCGGAATCCGTAGGATGTTGTATCTAATGAAGTTATAAACATCGTTCAGTAAAATTATGTTGCTGACATTTAAAGGTGTGTTATTTATGTATTTATCTTTAATCTTAGAACCTTGACCTACATTTCTAATCCCGACTTATAGAAACATTGCAAAATAAACACTACGTACAGGAATAAATAGTATTACTTGAAATTTGGTAGAAACATCGACATTCGACAATCTCATGGCCTACCTTATTCAGAATCTCTGTCACAAATGCAAGTTGCATGTTGCATTAAATTGTTTGCCTGTTTTTTCAACGTATCTATCTGGTCGAGTCGACCAATGTAATAAAATCGGACTATTCATTGTTTTGCAAGTTTCTGGTTTACCTGACGTATTTTGCCACTCGGTTTGTGGTCTGCTGAAGGTGTACCTTAAATAGTCCCGCTTGCAGAGTATGAGGTTGGCGCGTGTGTAGAGGGTATGGCCGACCTCACCGAGCCGGCAGTCGCAGCAGCCGCACTTGAGGCAGTCCTCGTGCCACAGCTGGTCGAGTGCCTTCAGCAGGTACCGCTCTGTGATCACCTTGCTGCACCCCGCGCAGATCTGCCGAGTACAACATATTGATGTAATATAACCGAAAAAACTTAGACCAGATCCCAAGGGTATTTATTTGACAGATTGGCAGGACGTCTTAACGCTCACGAAATCCGTAATTAAGTCACCGATCAAAATTTAGGTATGAAATTGACATGGCATGAGTTGAATGTCGAGTTTATAATATTATCGAATGCAATGTTATTTACAAACCTTTTTAATGGGCGATTATATAAAAAGCCATACAGAAATGAGAATACCTTTCAAAAGTTAACTGTCAGGGACGCCAACATTAACCGAACCCTTTTACTTGGACGATATTTACAGGCAAATATTAATGTATAGGCATGCCCATTCATATCCAAAGTCACCTCAGGGTGCTGCGCTACGTCGATCATGGTTCAAACTGCAAAGGTGGTTTAACTGTTAACATAATATCGTAAAAAGTAGAAACTAACCTGCGGCTGCGGCTGCTGCGCGGGCGCAGCCCCGGAGGGTGCGGCGGCCGGCAGGGGCGAAGCCCGGGCCTCCTTGGTGACGTCCATCGCGAGCATCTGCGAGTCGAGCCCCGGACTGCCGCCGAGCTGCTGCGGCGTCCGCCTCTCGCACTGCTGACAACAAAACATACAATATTAATCCTTCGATCGTGGAAAAACGAGATATAGTATACAATAGCCTTTCAATTGTTATCGCGAGCACCGGCGCTCGCGCGGGGGGGGGCTTGATGGGTTAATACCTCGATCGTGGGAATCGTAGACGCAATACATTTTCAATTGTTATGTGACAGCCGGGTGCCGCTTGGGGATTGATGGGTAATATCTTATATCTTTAAACGAGCAATTCCACATATATATATATATATATATATATATATATATATATATATATATATATATATATATATATATATATATATATATATATATATATATATATATATATATATATATATATATATATATATATATATAATTGGAATCTCGGAATCGGCTCCAACGATTTTCATGAAATTTAGTATATAGGGGTTTTTGGGGGCGATAAATCGATCTAGCTAGGAATCATTTTTAGAAAATGTCATTTTATTCGTGTTTTATCGAATACCGAGCGAAGCTCGGTCAAATAGCTAGTATATTTTAATTCCTTTAATAGATAGCAAAAGATTAACTGTTTTACATTATGTTATAAATAAACAAAATAACGCATTTTATAAGATTGTTATAACAATGTTGTAGACTGTAGAGTATTTATTACATGATTATTTAAAATGTAGCGCTGTTTTATAGTGAAATAATATATAACATCACTATTAATATGTTATGTAGTAAAAAATAAAGACCTATTTAGCTTCTACATGAAGACATCAAAGTCATTCAATTAGTGTCATAAAAATAAGCGCAGCTACTGAAGCGTTTAATCAGAACGTGAAACACGAATTGTAATTTAACGGCGATGTGACTAAATATATCGGCTACGAATAAAAACTTAGTTTAGCTTTGAGTTGGACAAAAAAACGGCCAAGTTTAAATCGCAATCGCGTATAGAGTTCAGCACGTCATTTGAATAATCAGTTTTGTTGTATAGGGTAGACCTGTTTGTCATAATGTTAATAGATTTTCTGTTTAAAGCTCTTATTATTATAATTTGTAACCGTAAACAAAAAATACCACATGTATTGTTAAGTTCAATCGAGATTAGAAGTGTATTTATTAGAAACTATAATTGTCTTTCTAATGATACGTCCAATACAGTAACAATCAATGACAACTGACGACATCGTTGGATACGGGTAGAGGGTACCGAACGCTAAAAACGGCCGCCGTTCGCCAGTAACATGAACCACAGAGCTCAGTCACAGTTGATTAACACTTTAAATACGAACATTTTTCAATTATTTCGGCGACACATTTTACTACTTTTTGACAATCCTATAAAAACTGTCGGGACTGCTCACGTACACTAAACGATTTAAAGCTTAATTGAAAATTTTATTCCGACCAATTAACGCGTATTTGTACAGTAGTCGCAATACGCATTTATTTATTTTAATACTGCTAATTAGGCGCACAAAACATTCAACTCGTACTTTGATTCCGAACTGAATTCACAGTATGCAATCTATTCCAATATTTGTTTAATAAAGTCGAATATAGAATGACACGTAGCGAAGTCCGGCACAATAGCAAATTGACCAAAACAATACGTAGAGACCATGACGAATAGCTCCATCGATTTTTGTATGTTTTTGAGAGTCGGAAAATAATAGGTATCGGATATTGGGCGGAAGTATGCGGCGCGCGTACCGAATCAGACCTTTGTTTATTGTTCGAAAATTACGCTGCGGAAAGGTGTTGGGCTAATTAACAAGCTTAGACCATTATTACCTTGCTTAAGTACCTAAGAAAATGTACATTTTCTTTGGCACGTTGCTTAACGTAGTCGTTAGAAGAGGTTTGGCTCAAGATGATATAGACCCGCTATCCCCAACTCGCGGCCCGCCGGGACTTTATTTGTGGCCCGCGTTATGTTAAACCATTTTAAAATTCCAATTAAATTCACGTCCACCGGCAAAATAATGATAATTCGTCGTGATAGTCGTGAAATTATTTCCACTTTTAAATCGATATTTTGAAGAATATTATTTTTAGTCCCAAAAAATTTTTGTTGCGGCCCGCGACAACAAGACCAAAACATGTTTGTGGCCCGCGTGAAAAAAATGTTGGGGACCACTGATATAGACTATAGAGTCTGAAACATTTGATGGCTTCCACAATGCGTGCCAGTTTTGAATTTCAAGAGCCAAGTAACGATTTATTCTGATAATCTGCTATCCCAAATTCCAATATGGAAACACAAATATTTCTGAATTTTCTCTTGAAATACTTTTTAAAAGGTAAAAAGATTTTACGTATAATACGTATAAATTTATTAAAGAACGTGAATGAATAAAAGTGCACGTGAAAAAGTAGTGGACAATGTCTCGTCATTTGTCACGTCACGTCGCGACGGATAATCGCATGCAAACGTCGTTACTGATGTTGCACTGTGCACACCTCGGAAAAAAATCCGAATCAAAATTAATTCCGAAAGGTAAATTCGATAACGCGCTTCGAGACTAATTATTATTATGTTGACGACTTTTCAGTTTTCGGCAACCGGTTCGGCAAGATAAAGGCTCACAGTTCTTTTATGTTTGTACTTATTATTATGTGGAGTGAAGTTCTACAAAATAATACCGTTTTATAAAAAATGCAGTCGAGTCGCGACGGATAGTAAAATGTCGTTGCGATTGTTCCACAACTCGGAAAATACTGAATCGAATTCGATAACTGGTTTCAAGTCTAATTATGTTTTTCGACGTTTCAGTTTTGATAAGATAAAGGCCCGCTGTTCTTGTACATGTTTGTACATAATAATATCTCATGTATCATTTTAAAAATAAGTAACTTGAAAAGTAACATTATTAGGCCAAAAGTAGCCTTGAAGATCATCTAGTCAATCGGTCATCAGAAATCATCACTAGCATCGCTCTACAATCCTACTGACCACTTCCAACACACCGATACAATTTCCGATCAATAACTCTACGCGTTTCAATATCTGCGTTTAATGTCTTTTTTCGGGAGCAGACGGTGCATGAAGCGAGCCGTCGTGAATAATTACAGCGGCCGGTGACAGCGACACGCCACGCCACTCCCACAACAATCCGTGGCGAATGCCGCCGAGATTAGCCACAAAAAACCGCCACGCCGTCCATTAGCTGCAACTTTCGAACGTCAATACGCACGAATTAAGCTTTAACTGCAAAAAAGATTTCCGCTCCCAAAAAACCAATCGAATGTTTGAATGTTCCTAGTCGTCAGAGCGATCGCTTCTTTGTTTACTTTCTAACGACAAATAATTATGTAAATGTAAAGAAGTACATACTGCTTAGTGTTTTGTTAGCGGCCATTAAACATCACTATTTCAGTCGGACGAAGTTGGAGTTGCAGCGCGCGGCGCACGGGGGTGCCAGGGGAGCTACGTAAATTGAGGGATAGCGGCCACGGGGAATTCCCGATACCGTAAATGATTAATACAGACGCGGACCGAGACCAATTACCCGCACTCCAAATTAGAAACTATTTTCGGCCATTAGTGGCCAAGTTCATAATCAATTATACGTTACAGTTCGCAGTTCCGGGAGCTCGCCGCTCGGATATAATCGGAGTTTGTGGTCCCGGAGCGAGCCATTACGACGCCGGGCGGGCCATAAAGGTTTTTGTTTCGAAAAATTTAATGCGCATTTCGAATGCATTCATCTGGAACTTATTAATATTAATAATTCTACAAACTAAAGTTTAATTAAAACATCGAAAGGCCATTATCAACATTGTGGTTTAATATGTTTAACGCGAATCGCGCCGGTGCGTACGGGAGCAGCTAGCGAGGGAGGGTCCATTTGGAGGCAGACATCAGTGGGACGACTGCACTCCGCTAATCATAATTCATCAGCGAGATTAAAGAACAAGCGACTCGCGATTCCCTCCGAGCGAGGAAGACGGCACACCTGCGGAGCACAACTAACGAGATGGACTATGATGGTGCTATTATTTCATTACAACTTACGTTATTACCTCGCCGACTACCCCTAGTATAATGAAATATTGACGATTGCTTCCTTAAACGAATTACTCTACTCATTTTTGTATGTTGGAGTAACCGTGCGATAACTTTTTCGTATTATTGCGTTCTGAGTGACCGATTCCAGACCATTTCGAAAAATATTTTTGTTTCTTGTCAAGTCAATCGCCGTAGTTTTCAATTGGTCCTAGACTTTACAGGCAGACCAAATAATATTATTACTGTTGTTTTTTAATTAATTTATGTCGTTTTTAAATAATCGAGTCACTAATATTTATTGGAAATAGTTAATATTATTTATTATATCGCAAATGCATAATTCTTAAAGAGTAGTTTCTTTAAAAATCTGCTGTTTAGCGTTTAAAGTTAGCAGTTAAGGTGATTACTGGGATTCTTAAAATCTTTTCATTAAGAAGCTGTAACAAAAAGTTAACGTCACTTGGGGTTCTAAAACAGAGTTCAGTCCACAGTAAAAGTGGAGATAATGTAACAAGTAACAAATTGCTTTGCTATCTAAGACTCTACTAAGTGCCAAGCTTATTTTGCACTGTGGTTGCGCTATACACTGTCTTTAAGTTGCACTTATTACGAGTCAACCTGACGGGTTCATTATAATATCTATACTTATAAAATTACATGTCCTGACTAACTGACTGACTGACTGACTGACTGATTCATCATCGCTGAGCAAAAACTGTAAAAGTTACAGCCACGAAATTTGGTGAGCAGGGTTGTTTTATTAAGTAGACACCCACTAAGGAAGGAATTTCGAAAATTTTACCCCGAAGGGGGTGAAATAGGGGTTGAAAGTTTGAATGAAAGTCCGTCATTTCTTGAGTTAGAAACATGAAACTTTATTTTTCGGTTACTGATTAAAAATAAATGGATACGTATTTAAGCGTTTTTGGAAATTCTACTCCCAAGGGGGTGAAATAGGGGTTGAAAGTTTAAATGAAAGTCCGTCATTTCTTAAGTTAGGAACATGAAAGTTTATTTTTGGACTGCTGATTAAAAATGAATGGATATGTATTTAAGCGTTTTTGGAAATTCTACCCCCAAGGGGGTGAAATAGGGGTTGAAAGTTTGAATAAAAGTCCGTCATTTCTTGAGTTAGAAACATGAAACTTTATTTTTGTGCTACTGATTAAAAATGAATGGATACGTATTTAAGCGTTTCTGGTAATTCTAGCCCCCAAGGGGGTGAAATTGGGGTAGAAAGTTTCAATGAAAGTCCGTCATTTCTTGAGTTAGAAACATGAAAGGTTTTTGACGTTTGCGTTTGACGTTTGCTTAAATAGGGTCCCGTTTTTACCCTTTGTATAAGGAACCACAAAAAGGGGAAAACTATCCATCTTTGTTATTATACTATGTTAACGCGGACGAAATCGCGGGAAACAGCTAGTTATCTATACATTTGTTTTCGTTGACGTTTGTATAATTATATTTTACATACAACGTCAACCAACATAGACATTTACAACAATAATCATCGCCTACAATAGAACACTTTACACTATCCCACGAATTGTAAGCGGCGGGTAGGCACGTTAATGAATGATAGATAATTCAGAATATCCACTAATATCCAATACTGTGAATTAATAGCTATAGTTCCGCGGCGATACAACGAAATTCAAATATTAATAGCACAGTATAATAATACGCAGTAGACAACCCTGATAATGTAGCGCTGAAATCGATGGTCGCACAGCGTAATTTCAGTTAATTTTATAGAGGTACGTCGATTCTACTATTTAAATGTTCGTTACTCGCCCGCTACTCGTTTCCTATCAATATACGTAAGGTATTCTCATGAAATTTCAATATATTACCAAATTAATATACTTTCATGGATATATGTATAATGTTGCATTTTAATACTAACTGGGTCATACAAGAAATTTCGCTGTAATCATTACACAAAGAAACATTGTAAGCTACATTATGTAGCTTACATTGTTCCTTTAAATCAGTAGAAACAAGATACAATAAGCAACGCAATAGCATACAAATTTACCGAGTTACACTACTGTATACACTTGCATTGTGTTAATAGAGTCGAGTACAATCGGATGGTGGTATAATCGAGGCGGCTCTGCGGAGCCCTATCGCGGGATCTGCCCTATTGTCTGACAGTCGTTGTGGTGATCATGAGGGAGATTATTGTGGCAATTTCGCGTTTATTGTTTTCAGGTGTCTCCCGCCTGACATCCTTAAGGAGCCATATTTGAATAGACGCAAGTATCGATTACAAACATTGTAGTTTGAGCGCTATCGAGAGGAAGAGCAGTAAACCGGTTCCCGAATTCTAAGGCCGTGTTCGCACCAAACCGACTGTGAGCCGCCGAATGTGAGCGAACGTTACGCAGTTTATTGTATTTCCATACATATTCACTTTTTCGTTCACACCTAACCGACAATACGCCATAACGCTAGGCGTAGGCGCGGACATTCGATACCGTATATTTTCACGTTCACACTGGGGCTCACAGTCGGTTTGGTGTGAGCACGGCCTAATTACTAGATTTTGCCCATGTGTGCAGATTTTATGTTTATCTCTCGAATATCATACGTAGGTAATCTAAATTCCCTTGACCTGACCGACCTCAATACAGGGTGTAAAAAAACTAAGTGCGCATATTTTAGGGTGTGTATGTGTTCCTTAGAGTTCGCCATGAAAGTAGCAGCGCTGAAAGACAACTTTTTTTTTCAAGTCGTGAGTCGATTGAATATAGATTCATATTATGCACTTACAACTGTGATTTTACTTCTAACGTCAGCGAATATCAATTGATAAACTACGTTCGACAGCTAGAAACTTAAGTAACCGATACTCAGGTAGAAAGTTAAAAACTTCAATGCATCGAGAACAAATAAGATAGGAGTGTCAAAACTGCCAAAAACAAAACTATAAAGTTCGCTTACGGATAGATACGGCTTTATCTATTTGCGATGTCGAACTCAATTTGGACCAACAACTCCACTTTAACTGGCACCTACGAAGTTAATGTTGTTCTTGTATGCGTTGTCTTTATAAAGTTTGGCTTCTTTAAAAAAAAGAAATGTAGGTATTGGAGTTAGCTCTAATTAAATACGTTGTCTTTATAAATGCTGCTTTTTGCTTTGAATAAATGGATTGGAACTATTCTTATTTCAATTATAAATAAATTATGAATAACTTAATGAGTTTACTTTTATAATAAACGAGCTATTGCCCGCGGCTACGCTCGCGTTAAGAAGTATTATTATATACAAACTTTCATCCCCTATTCTAACCCCTTGGGGGCAGAATTGATCAAAATCCTTTCTTAGCGAATGCCTACGTCATAACATCTACCTGCATGCCAAATTGTCCAGAGGTTTGGTCTGTGCGTTGATAGATCACCATGTCAGTCAGTCACCTTTGAGTTTTATATATTTAGATTGATTGATTGAATATGACTATAATAGATATTAGATACAGTACATCTACTATCGGGGTTGAAAAACACTATCCCATACGAAGTTCCATTTTAAAGCACATTACGAAAGATGTTACAGCCCTACATAGTCATACCTTTAGCTTTACTTTGCCGGCGACGAACATAAGCGGAGATGTTTTATTATATTATAAAACAAACGTCTCGAATTAATTATGATCATACAAGTCGCCTTTCTTATTGATCGTAAACCGTTTGATAGCAGTTATAAAATGTTCCGAATTGTATTCATGATAATTTATGAACCATGTTTATAGACTATTTGAGTACGATAAAATGTTTTACTCCGGTGACACATGAAACTCGATCATAATCTGCTCTACTCAGCTTATGGCCCGAGAGCCAGCGATAGCCAGACTTTAGTTATTTTATAAAATCTGAAAGTCTTCCTGTATCTAAGGCCTTCAGAACTGGATACCCCTAAAGTAACCGCGACAGAAACTCCTAGTTGCTAGCCGTTCTCATCTATATATGCGTCGTATATAGTGTAAGTACACTGTCTAAACACACTAGAGTCAGACTGAAAATACGCGGATGAAGTTTGGCATGAATACGCCTGCAATGATTTTTAAATTACTGATGAGTGATGAGTGACATCACACATCATGCCGAAATTACGTCGCATTATAGCGTATGCGTAGCGCTTTGCAGTTTGCAGGCGTAATCATGCCGAACTTAATCAGCCGCTTATTTTCGCCCTAATATGTTTAGACACTCAGGTTCAATTCAGACCGCAACGCGACGCGTAAGAGCAAAAAGCTAAATTGACAGATTTCAATTGCGTGAGACGTCTTGAAAATCTTTCAAATCCATACAAATTTAGAAATGCATCTACGCGTCGCTTTGCGGTCTGAATTGACCCTTACAGTCGTTATAAAACGACAATTAAAGTCTGGTTGTTGCAGGCTCTTACTCTATAAGTTAATTTACGTGAAGACTTTTGTACCTGTTTTACGAAAGTTAATCTTAAGGCTGTACAATTTAGCAACCGGGTGAAGTTAGCTGAAAAAGTTAGCTCACTTGCCTCATTTAACTGTTTAACTTCAGCTACTTAACCAGAGGCTAGCTGGCTTTGTATAGAGCGAAACCCATGGAATGAATCCATGAATGAAAAAAAAATCCCGGGAAACAGTACAAAACCAAAAATGTTTCCTAACTGTTTCCTTAGTATCTGAAGGTAGAGAACTTTAAGCCGACTTACTGGCTAAATTGTACATTATTATCAATACATAGCAATATTTAAAATGCGCATTTATCGGAATCTGTCTCTTATCCTTTTTGACGAAATCTGTTAGAGAACATTTTGAGTCCCAGAAAGGAATGGGGTAAAAGTGTACGTTCCTACGAATCCTACGCGATAATTTAATTTCTAAGCTGAAGAAGTTTCAAACGACATCTAATACCTTGTTCAAGAATAGATGTAATAAATTGTCTATTCCTGGAACAGTAGAGTAATTAAAAACGAAATTCTAGCATTATTTTTAATTATATTTAATTAAAAATATCATGAATATTTAAAACAAGTATTTTAAAATATGTCTGCAGAGTTTTAATATTAATTATAGTTTAAAACCCATAAAAATTACATTTATATATCGGTAAACTTATTAAAAAGTTACCTGATCAATTTTACAAGAAAAATGATTTCCGCAAAAGTTAAACTCGGAATGAGCGAACACGTCGTAAAGTAAATTAAAGTTAAGCCTATTACTGGAGTGAGTTATAAAATAAAGCCGAGACTTCATACATTACACGCCGATAACCAGAACAGACTCGAGACACAAGCCAGGCCCTTTTAGTGAAATTGAAAACTTTTTCTGTTACTCATACCGACCGCGACACCGACCATTTAAATCAATTGCCTTTTATAATTAACTTACTCCATTATTGGAGTGCACTCCCTCGTTACTTCAATTAAAATTCAATCGTAATATAGATGTGTATCGAGGAACTTTTAATTGCAGAACTAATCAAATGTATTACTATCGAGTGCTTCCCTTTTGCTATATTTTCTATCGTTCGTTAGCAAGTAAATATTATGATATTTCAGAATTCAGATCCGGGATGAACAAAGCACAAAAAGTATTTTATTAACGAGTAATATTCTGAACTATTATTATTTGCTCTGATTTAATCATTTCACCCTAGGCGAAGGCATTTTAATAATTACAATTCAATATTCGGGACTTATTCCGGGTGTCAGGAAAGCCGCAGCCTATTTTTCGAGAAAACTGGATAATACAGTAGTGCGTTTTGATATAACTATAATTAAACTGATGGCACGAAGATTTTAATTGGATAACATAATTGGATCATCTCATATTGTAATGGACGCCCGTATAATGTAATATAAATAAAACTAGTCAATTTGATTAGCGTCGCCGCCATTACTGGATATTACAATATCGAGCGACGTCACGGCGGACGATGTGCTGCCCCTCTGCTGTCTGCAGCTTGGGAGGGTCACTTTTTAACCGACTACCAAGAAGGAGGAGGTTTCAAAAGTGTTTATTTAACACATCATCGTCACACATTGGATGTTTTTTTATCTGTGTTTAGGTATATTAATTGTAGTTTGTAAATTACTACTCATCAACAAAGTTAAAATTTCTTGTATGTATTTTTCCTCGTAAATTGCAAATTATAATATTCTAAGCTAACTAAGCCAGAAGTAGTTTAATATTTCGGGTGTTTAGAGGCGCTATTTTATTGTAATGTGTACTTAATGATTATTTTGATCCTTTTTTTTACGTCCATGATTTTGATTATTTAGTTCTTAGTTTCATATTCCGAGAGTTCTATTTTTCGCATGATGTGAAATTCACAACTACAAAGATTTATTTTCGGCTGGTGGACGATTCAATTTGTCAGAAGTTGGAAGTATGAAGATCAAAATAGAAAATTATTTATAGGAGTTGCATCAAGATTGACCGAAATAAAACTTTGAACGATTCAGTCTTAGACTTGCCATACATGCTTTGGTACAAACGGCCGGCTTGACCGGATGCCCCGGACTCACTGAAAACCGGCGTCCATTTTAAAAGGAAAACTTGAAATTAATTTAATTTTACAAGTATAAATTTATTTAATTTGTCAATGTACATACTACTAATGTGTGATACTAATGTGTGATCCGACGTGTGCGATCTCCCTTACAAGTACAAAAATAAGTTACCTACATTGGATTTAACCGAAATCATATTATTATTTACTGGAAATATTTATTTTCTTTTGCTAGTTTTTGTTTTTGTTTCTATTTTTTTCAAATACAAGTGTACTGCAGTTAGCAACTTAGTATATCGTTCCTTTTTTAAATATTTTTAAAGTCTTTTTTTTTGTTGGTTCGGACCCAATTAAGTATTCAACGAATGCGGAACGCATTCAAATGCTCAATAAAAACTAAAAAAAAAACACAATAAGATGAAACTTACGCTCAACTTCACACATTCTTCAAGATAAGTTATTTTGAATGTTTACATCTCGTGAAGAATGGATTTATGTTTATTTTTAGGTGTACAATAATTCCGTATACTTACAATACTCATAAAGTTATTGCACTAAGACGAAGCAAACTCACAGGAGCGCGCGTGCTCTCGGCTCGGGGTCGCGGTAAACACTGAATGAACTACGCGCTTTATCACTTCCCAGCCCTTCCTGTGATAACAGCCTATGGACTGTTTAATGTAAATTATTAGGGACAATAAGTAATGTAAAATATTTTCCTGACGATACCCTTTAAATTAATTTAATAATTAAATAGTTTCTATGAGGAAAGCCTCGATGTTGTGTTCAGTTTCTTTGTATTTTACTCGAAGCCTGACTGATATTAATAAAAAAATTATAGCTTAATATAACCTTCTCCTTTTTGGAAGTCGGATAAAAATAAATGGTATTTCGGAATTTTATTTGTGTGAATTATCTCGTACTATCATAGTAGAAGTTGCTCTAATAAAGTGACTGTCTGTTATATCGAGCGAGTTATTACTGATACAGGAGGTAGAGCTTCGTTTCCGCGATATTTTAAACCTTTGTACGTCGCTAAAAACACCAGCCAATTTAATCTCGCTGGCCTGTAAAAATAATTTTTTTGTTTCATACATTTTTTCAACACCTGTTGCTTTTGTTATCGTACTATTATTTCGTACGGCCCGAAGCTTATTTTCGAGATTGCTCGGCCACGTCGAAAAAAATAGTAATATTATTTTTCAATTCCCATACAAAGGTGGTCGGTTCGGCGCCAAATTGGTTGTATTGTCAATTTGGGCAGTGCGTGCCGGAGCGCAGATGGAATGTTTATTTTCAATTTCCGCCGTTTTCCGCCGCGCCGCAGGATTAGGCCGCGGCGCCACTATCGCCCACCAGTCCCACGTCCCACCACCGCTAAACAAAACATGCACTTCTGTTACATTTTATAACAAAATACAACCCATCAGGGCATATTAAAAGAGCGGAGAGCCCGCGAAAAGCCGCTATGGATGTAAAAACATACTACGTAGTGTATTTCGTAAAACTAATGTATTAATGACCTTGAGCATTTTCAGAAAAAAATGTACCCTGCTCTAAAACTTGATATCATATTTTATATCATTATTTTTTCTTTATTTGTGTTTTAATTATAGTCCACAAACGTTCTTCGTGCCTAAACTTGGCCTAAACCAGTAACAGATTAAAAACATTAAATACGAGTATCAATACCTGCCTAGAAATATAATAAAAAAGAAGAGCCAAGTTCAATACAAAAATTAAGTTTGGCAGTGGGCTTCACTGCAAAAAGAGTGGAAATCAAAATGAGTGCCAAGTTTTATGCAAAATAGAAATAATATGTATTTATAGTAACAAAATAACATTATGAACAGACTGTATTAACTCTATATTTCTTTGCTTTATTAGATACCTATAGGCTATAACAATGAGATTTATTGAATACTTACTTAAAACAGTGAGATCTTAAAGGAAGTTAGATTTGACTTGGCTAGTTTTTATCAGAATTAAAATGTTGAATAACTTCATTAAATGACGGATGTAATGAAAACTGGCCAAATACTTTTACAATTTTTATTCAAAATGTAAGTCGATGAAATTCTTGCAGTACTCTGAATATACGAATATCGGATAATCTCTTCGTGGTGATGAAGTACTTTATCTTCGCAATATTATAGTGGAAGCGTGTGAAATTCGTCAAGTCGTCGAGTCACGGTGAACCCGGCTATGGTGACGTGGCGGTGAGCGTTACGGCCGCACTGTAAAATCGCGCTGACTAGCGTGCCGCACGACTGAACCTCTTGGCTCTTGATCTGTATTCTGTATCACGCCTCACAAATTTTACTATAGTTAAGATTCCGTAGCCAAACGGGACCTAATTACTGAGACTTTGCAGTCCGTCCGTCTGTTTGTCAACAGGCTTTATCACAAGAACTACTAGGTACTAAGTGATAGCTCTAGAGTGTAAATTTTGACGTAATTTAAACCGATATCAATAAATCGTACGGAATCCTTCATGCAGGTGTTTAACTCGTGCTTGGTCGATTTTTATTTTTTTTTTATTTCAGAAGCTTACATTTACACAATATGACCATGCAAAATTTGAAACGGATTTTCAGCGGGCTATTTACAATAGGTGCAATTGATTAATACTACAAAAGATCTTATATGGCCAGTGACCGCGTCTTGGCGTCTTACATGGAAATGTTTTCGTCCGTATGGTATTTAACAGTCCAAAGATACGTTCCCACGTCGTCCGGCTAACATTATTACATTAGCAGCTTAATTGCACCTCAAAGTATCCCCGGGGAGGCAGGAAACTCAAATATTAGCACATTTTATTATCCTGTTTGCTCGCTACTTCCTCTAGCGCCGCCGCCGCGCCGGCGGAGTTATCGGCCGGCTCACAAAGGGTTACACTCTGTCACCGCTCCCTTACAACTACAGCTTTAAACTACTTGAAAACATTACATTGATAAAACAGAAGAATTTTATTGCATATTATGAAACTATTTAACCGTTTTTAATGGTGCTCGGTATAGAGTAGTAGGGATTGAGTAGAAGTATTATTGTAACAAATATGACAATTAAACAAGTACCGCATGAGTAAATTTATAATTTACATTAACAACCTACCTGTCTGAAAAAAATTTGTAGGAACCATATTTACATATTTACATTTACATTATTCAATAAACAACGCCTAATTAAATAGTTAGTCTAATTACCTCATAATCTTGTTGTATACTTTTTTTAAATGCTTACATAAAGTTTAACATAAAAACTGTTAGATTGTTCATACTATGATGTAAATAATTAATAACTTAATCGCATAATTTAATACTTAATACTTAAATAAATATTTATTCCCGTCATATATTTTATGAAGTTGAAGTTGTCATAAGCGTATTTATTGTGTATTTAAAGTAAAGTATTGCTTAGTTTTTTAATTGTCTACATAATTTTTAAAATTTGTCTGCCCGTAATATTAACGATCCTCTTACTAAAATAATCGGCCAAGTGCGAGTCTGACTCGCGCACTAATGGTTCCGTACCATTATAGGGCAAAATTAGCCCAAAAATTGTGTTTTTGTATGGGAGCCCCCCATATTTTTTTATTTTATTTTAATATTATTATTAAATATTAAAGTGCACATAAAACTAAGGACCTTGAGTAAAATTCAAGTACCTACCTATTGCCATTATTGATATAGAGCCAAAAAGGCCAAAAAAATCACGTTTGTTGTATGGGAGCCCCCCCTTAAATATTAATTTTATTTTGTTTTTAGTATTTGTTGTTATAGCGGCAACAGATACACAATCTGTGAAAATTTCAACTCACTAGCTATTACCGTTCTTGAGTTACAGCCTGGAGACAGACAGACAGACGGACAGACAGACGGACAGACAGACGGACAGACAGACGGACAGACAGACGGACAGACAGACGGACAGACAGACGGACAGACATCGAAGTCTCAGTAATAGGGTCTCGTTTTTACCCTTTGGGTACGGAACCCTAAAAAGTAAAAGCGAAATCGGTACAGCCGTTTTCGAGATAACCGCTTACCGACACATATTTTACCGATTCATTTTGATATATTACATTTCTTAACTCTCTATAGCAAATCTCAAACTAACACTATAAGCATTAAGATTCTTGAAGAAAAAAAAGGAAGTATGAGTAACGCGGTTTGACCAAAATCGTGAATTGTGTAGTGGATTGTACCGCAATTTCCCTGCCCTCGATCGGCAGCTACTTAAACGCAGTGTTTGCCAACATTATGCCCGCGGCTATTTGCCCGACATTTTCCAAAAGGGCTACTTACTCTTGCTATTGGGTGGCTACTAGGAAATGCTAATGCTAAGGTGACATTTTGTAGAAGGCCGATAACCGCTGGAAAGGTCATTTATTATTCAGTACTGTGAAATTTTCTTGGGAGCTTATGTCGTTCCAGTAAAAAGTGCATAAGTCATATTATGTTGTAATAAAATACGTCATGTATGAAGTGGGTAACTAACAAATTGAAAACTGTCTTTTTTTGCATAAATAGAGGCTATAGGACCGGGAAAATGATTTGAAATAAAAAATGTGACTTCTGAGAACAACTAGATATATTAACTAGATGATAAAATAGGTAAGTTACAAGGTTTGTTGAAATTGTAAAAGAAAAAATATGAGTAATTATTCTTATATGTTGTAACTCATGTCTTCAATTTACTGAGAACGTGATACAAACTCATAAACTCCAGGAAGGAAAGAAATGTATGACGTCAATAATGTTCGGTTATAATATTTCTGTGCCCTGTGGTCACAAGTCCCATCCGAATACAACATGAGCGGAGGCCAACAATGCTCACGGCGCGAATGCCGCCGCGTTACACGGATGCCATCGGGCTTATTAACTCTCCTTTAATTAAATTATTAGAAATCTCGTGTGGGGCTAATTAACGAAGAATTCCAACATTTCGGTCCACCTATCGGGTATTAATTAAAATTGTCAGAGCCGCGGGCGAACGAGAGTTCGCCGAATATCGAGTCTATTTAATGCGATGATCACTCCGCACTAATTAAATTACGGAGGTAATGGTGCATGCACGTGATACCACGTGCGCCGACAGAGTACCGACTTTACAACACCCGACATGTTTGTTCACAATATTTTAATTATTTTAATTCAATTAGGTAATTACGCTCGACTCGAGGGCCTCCTCGCCGGTAATGTGGTTTCATATTTCGTCAGGCCTGTCCCACTCGCGCCTGTACTACATCGAACTGTAAGTACCCCTCTAGGGGGGCACTTCAGTAGGGACTCACAGGCGAGCGGTGACGCGCGCGCACAAGTTTTTACTTTTTAGTTGATCGTTGCATGCCTACCTGCGTACTTATTCATTCGCTGTCACAGAATTGATAAATTAATCAGATCACAATGGACAATAAAAAACGGGCAAATAAATATTGCGCAGTGTTTAATTGTCTTAACACGGAATGTAAACCAAATTTAACTTTCTTTAAGCTCCGTAAGAACTTTTTTAAATTGTTATTATTATTATTTATTATAGATTTAAATTTTGTACAATTTATTATAGAGTAAAATTACGATTACTTATGATTTAAATACATAGTTTTAAATACTAGTTGAAGTAGAATATATTAGTTGGGTTACCTTAGTAGGTACCTACCTTTATTAGTAGTCGTATAATTAATACTTAAAGGTATTTCATTGTCAAAAAAACACATTGATAAGATAATTAGTTATTACTAATAGTAAACATCGTAGGTGTACTATTCGAAACCTCATTTGTTTACAAAAATAACTAAGTTATACAAACACTTTAAGTAGGTAATATAAGACCGGTTTCAATTATTAAGAATAATTAAGATTAAGAATTTAAGTAAAGGTACTTATCGAATCTAAGTACGCGTAACTAGTTACACGCGAATTTATAATAAATAAATTTAAATCTACGTAGTACTAAACTAAGACATACTATCTTAGATTATTTTGAGTTAAATAAAATGTAGTTAATTATATATAAAGATTATAAATTTATTTTTAAAAAGAGACAACCCTAATTTCTTCAGAAAAGGTACGAGTTATGCGATAGAAAGAGAGCGGAGATGTAGGCAAATATAATTGTAGGCACCTAGCACTGCGCGGTCGGAATTTGAACTTTATAGTATCCGTAGCATGAGTCGTTAATTCTTTAAACGGGTTTCGCCAGTGGGAATTCTGTTGGTACAACTAATATATATTCTGTGATTTCGTGGACGTTTCGTTTAATTACGCCTACAAAGTCGATATTTTATTGAAAGTACATATGTGTAAGTGTCTAAACACACTAGAGCGAAGTTACGCCGGCGTAAATTCCGCATGATTACGCCCGCAATGTATTTTAAATTGCCGACGACACACAGTACCGTCGCGTTCCGTCCGTATTTTGTATGCGTTTGACATTACGGGCGTATTTACACCGCGTAACTTCGGCCTAGTGTGTTTAGACACAAAGACGTCCACCTGCCTTTAAACATGATCGAGCTATGATCGTGGATGCTTAGCCAAGTTGCAGGAGCTCTTTGCGACGGCCAAGTTCAAAACTAATGCTGATTACGAATTCTCAAGTCTCAACTCTCAAGGTTACAAAATGTAATAGCTTAATCGCTTATTTTTGTGGTTTTCCTAATTACAATAGTTTATACTTATGAAATAGTAAATGTGTCCATTGTCCTTGTTTATGATATAAAACTTACTTTCTACTTGTCGACGTTCATTTCGTGATAGGAAAATTCAGCATACCTGAAAAAAAAAGAAATAATAATATAATATGAAGTATAATAAATAAATAAAGTATAAGTATATAATAAATAAAGTAAAAGTAGTGTACAAAAAATACTAAATTACTCTTAAAATATTAAAAAATCTTTAAAAGATAATAATTACTTAGTTTTATAAAAATAATTATTAGTTTCAATAGTTGTCTATTTTTGATAGTTATAAATAATCGGCCAAGTGCGAGTCGGACTCGCGCACGAAGGGTTCCGTACCGCTATAGAGCAAAAATTGGCCAAAAATTGTTTTTTTGTAATAAATATATTAAATTTTTATTTTATTTTAATATTTTTATGAATTATTAAATAACACATATATTTAAGGCCTTTGTGAAAATTTCAAGTGCCTACCTGTTGCCATTATTGATATCGAGCAAAAAAGGGTAAAAAAACATGTTTGTTGTATTAATATTAAAAGCAATAGCTTAAAAACGCTTTAAATTATTCGAATTCCATTTTTTACCGATAAAACTTGTTTTGTTAGTAAATTCACATCTTCTTACGTATATTCCAATTGAAAAATGTAACTAATGCCACATTTTAAAAATTCTCGTTAAGGGCCGTCTGTAGCGGAATGGCCCAGCGGCAACAGATATACACAATCTGTGAAAATTTCAGAAGTCTAGCTATAGCGGTTCTTGAGATACAGCCTGGCGACAGACAGACAGACGGACAGACGGACAGACAACGAAGTCTTAGTAATAGGGTTCCGTTTTAACCCTTTGGGTACGGAACCCTAAAAATACAGATTTTCAAGAAATCTGGTATAAAATATTATTTATGTTGTGCATTTTCGTGTAATTGTAGAACTTACAGCAATTACTTATATTTTTTGTCGAGTAATTTTAGAACTTATACAACGCAACACGTGCTGTATACGATAAATATGATAATTAAACGCAGATATACAATAATTCCGGTAACATAAAGTAAATATTACCCACGGTTATTACATCACAAAATTATTATACACGCGTCTCCATCGATCGCGCTTCACAGACATCCTCACCATATGTTTTAAATATGTCCATAATTAAATTATTTAAAACCATACTCCCATAATTAGCACGCTAAAATATACAAGATGTTTGTGTAAACACCGTTGTCCTTAAAACCATCAAATGAGCCCGGCAAAATGAACAACTTTTTCTATGAGAACAATGCTGGGAATTAAAAAAAATCTGTCTTCATACCCATACAAATTGCCGATCCGGGTATCCGTATGAAGACGGCATTTTTTTTTTTTTGAGTTCCCAGCATTGTTCTCATAGAAAAAGTTGTTCATTTTGACGGGCTCACTTGATGGTTTCAAGGATAACGGTGTTTACACAAACACACTGTATATTACATTGGCGTTTTAACGAAATTGAATGTAATGTAAAACGTAATATAAAGTTTTCCCCATAAACGACAGAATTTCCTGCGGGCCGTAACGGCGGAGGCCCGGCCGTGCTGTGGGCGCAGCTACATTAAAATGAGTAATTGTAATAAAGCTGATATGTCCTCATAATTAACTAAGCCCGATGAAGAGTGCTGCGGGAGCGCTCGCCCGCTAAGCGATGTCAGCGCTTCGTCGTACGACTTTTTATTCTCCTGACTTAACTTATTTTACTAGCTGTGTTAGATTTGCGCGTTAAAAACCTTGACAAATTATAAGCCTTGCTTAAGACCACTCGGTTTTCACCTCAAACATAATACAACTATTCAGTAATTTGCAAGATTAGGAGGAAAGGAATTGAAGTGTAAAAGTATGAATAATTATTGTGCATGGTTTATATTATATTCTAGCTGTTGATGTCTGTGTATCGTTTAGAGAAAATCTTTTAATATACGTTGGACGTATCTAAGTTACACTATAAGTTCTTTTTACCACTATACGACATAGAGTTATGCCAAAATTAAAACCACTCTGCGTTAAAAATACCATACCACTCTTTTCTTTATAAAATACACTTTTTTCGTTAAATAGTATTTTAAAAACATAAAACCGACTTCAAAATTCTACATAGTTGAGAATTAAAATTCCCTATCTCGAAAACTACGGAACCGATTTTGATGAAACTTGCAGTATTCCCTAAGTTGAACCATAACTAGTACAACAAAAGAAGAATTACTCAAATCGGACTTGTGGCTCCGGGATATGCGAACACAAACATAAAAACATACATACATACAATATACATACACTTTTGAAATTTGGCACATTTGTTCAGACGCTGATATAGACTAGCATATACGAAAACTGGGCAGTTCTGCAAATATTACATACATACGCGTCGAATTGATAACATCCTTTTTGGAAGTCGGTTAAAAATATTCCTAAGCGCTGCAGCGCTGTACGGCGCTGCGCGGTGGCACAGCAGCACTAGCGCTAATTAGACGGAGTGACAACCCACTCCCGCCATAAAGCGCTGCAGATTTATCGCCGCAGATTATTTATATTATGTTTATTAGGCGCTGCCCTCCGCCCTCCTCCTCCGCGCCCAACGGGCTTTCTACTAATTGAATGACGGGGATTTTATGTACGCTTACATGATACCTGCCGCTAGTTTTTCCTCGTATTCGGTTCTATTTTTGACAGGTTTTGCGCACGAAGTGGATTCAGCTAATGAAACAGAAGTACACACAGTCAAATGTAAAATGGATACTCTATTTTTTAAAGTTTGACTGTGATATTATTTGATTTGATACCTGAAGGCAACCTATTCAGGGCCTGAAGGCTTCCTATGGATATCCATTATTATCCATTTTGGGATCCATTTGTTGATTGCCATAATGATTGCATACATACGACGTATGCGCATTAGGCGTCAATCATGGCCTATTATAGACGAATTTGCCACTCTCTCTGTCGTCAAACAACGTGGAGATCAGTATCAAAACTTTGAATCGCTCAAAGTTTGATCCGCAGCAAAATATGCAGCTCTACAAGTCTCTTTAGACTAATAACTTTTGACTAATGAGAATCTAAGTCTAAAATAACGCTGCCATCTTGCTGCATTTTCACTTCATCCAAGTAAAATTCCGCATGAGTCCAAAATGTAAATTAACGTTGATGTCATTTTGAATGAAAGAGCCTACTACTCATTCATGACAATTCCATTCAAGTGCCTTTCCTTGAATGTGTTTTCTTTATCACTAGCGAAATATAATTTTCTCGCATCTATTTATACTTTAATCCCCATTGAAGTTCTTACGCGGTATTGTGGGTGTACCTACATTATTGCATGCAATTACGCGAATCATACATTGTTTTCGGATGTTGTTATTAACATTTAATTAAAAACGAACGATAATTTGAACCAGTTTAATTTGCGGCAGTAATAATATTATAAGTAATTATTTTGTGATGTTAACAATTCATTCGAATACGAGACAGGACCTTTATATTTGAATTGAAGTTTATGAATTATAATGTAATATTCAAACATTTGTGTAGGATTTTTAATAATCGTGACGTTCGTGTTTAATCGTTAGAAGAGCCGTCGCCCGTCAATTAGGTGCGACTGGAGGCGTAAACTATTACACGGCCCGTTCACCGTTAATTTACCTCTACTAGGACCTTTATGCTGACGACATAAAGATCATTCTCATAGATTATGGAAGTAACATAACTGACTATAACTAGCCGTATCACCATAAATCATACACCACGAACACAAGTTATTTTGGCAATCACTACACCCGTGATTAACTACGTCTCCTCCCCCCGCGTCCCGGTGATATATTGTCAACCAAAATAACCGATATTTTCGTGTAAACATCGCGTTTTGACAGCCCTGATATCTAATCACACATTTCTAATGCCAGGGCTCCCACATTGATCGAAATAAGTACATGATTCTTTCCCATAATTTATTTTGGTAGCGATTGAATCGATACTAAGCATTAGCGCTTAAAAGTTTTATATTTTAATTTTTTGATATTCCCTTAATTTAACAATCTCCACAAAATTCTGAGATACATGACATTTCAGCGAAACAAATGTCTCGGAACCTCAGTTACACATGTAAAATTAATTAACACCGATTTAAAACAAGTCGAAAAGTCGGCAAAGTAATGCACACGATATAAAGCTTTGCGCCCTAAATTCTAGAATTTGATTTGCGATGGCAAAATTAAAATTGTCCTTATCCACGGACAGCGTTATCCGCTCTCGTATCTTTAGTTGATTTGTTGCCTTGTACCGCGCGCAGTGTGTTCTGAAGCTAATTAATTTTAATTGGATCGCAATGCATCTATTGTATGCGCGACTTTTGACCCTCGATTTTATTTGCTGCGTTATTTAAATTCTTCGCATCGGGTTTTGATCGTAATTTGCTTGTCCGACCGTTCATTATTTACAGTTACAGTAGATGTAAGGTTCATTGATACATTTGCTTAAATTCTAAAATTCTGAATTAAAATAATGTCCTTACTCCTTCAGAAGCCAAATTACTTATAATAGGACGCCGCGCTGTCAAGCATTTGTATATTATCATCCTACAAAAAAATTACGTGTTGAGAGATGATTGCAGCTATGTTCTTTAGAGTTTAGAACGTTTTCAATAACCAAATCATTTTATATCACATTTAAATTATGTGTGATGTTTTGCGATCCAGCTTTTGGAAAAATTCATTAATTTCTGAAAATTATACGTGATAATACGAGTACAGGAGTACACTTAGCTCAGCTCTCGTGCCCTAAAACTTGTAGTATATCTACGATTGTTTACAACTAACAAACTTTTTAAAACGAAAGAGCAAACAAAATATAAATAGTACGTCTTTGCCACTATAAATAGCAGAAGCCATATAATTCAATTTGCAGTAAAGAGTGTATAGTATAAACTACAAACAGTGGCGGCCTTAGGGGGTGGCGAATAGGGCAATCGCCTAGGGTCTCGCTCTTGCGGAGGCCTCGCGCCAAGCAAAATTTCATAAAGTGGCATTTTATTAGAATTTTTGGCGATTAGGTACCGTTGTTGGCGGCGCGGCGGTGGATAGACGGCCAAAGGGCCTCGCAAAGACCTGTTGACCGGGGCCTCGCAAAAACCTGCCACCCGGGGCCTATAGTCCGCGCGGAACTAGTTGGCCGCTCTGCCCTGCTCTGTACTCACGTACCGGCAGAGCGGCCAACTAGTTCCGCGCGGACTATAGCAATGGGTAAGGCCGCCACTGAGTATAAACGATTGCACAGAATGCGCTAAGTTAATCTGCATTACGTGGTAGGGTAGACCGTGAGTTGCGACGGATTTGCTACAATCGTTATTAATTTTCCGCTCGTGTGCCCGCTTACGGAACCAGCTCTATGAATTAAAACGTCAAGAAATGTCCAATGTCTGATTAGATTCCATTTATTGTTTTTTGCATCTGGCTTTCCACGTGCTGATGCATAAAAGTATGTCATGTGCGCTTAATTCAGATTATTGTTTATCGGGGTTGGTTTACGTTATATTAAAGTGACTAATTAGGTATTATATTATAACGTGAACCAACCATACTAATATCCATAAGTACTTATACTATAAATGTGAAAGTGTCTATCTGTCTGTTACCTCTTCACATCCAAACCACTGAACCGATTTTGCGGAAATGTGATATGGAGATATTTTAAGTCCCGGGAAAAGACATAGGGTGCTTTTTGTCCCGGAAAATGTACGGTTCCCGCGTGATAAACTAATTCGTCATCAAGTCTATTATTATATTTATAACTTATAATGTTAAGGTGGGTTTACACCAAAAGAACATAGAGCAAGAACAGCACAAGAACATTCTTTCGTATTCGTTTAGTGTAAACTATAATTCGGTACAACATACTTTAGATCGTTTACACCAATCAAATCAACAAGAACATCAAGAATAAGAATTTTTGCTCTATAGATGAGAATCATATAGCTCCGTTTAGACCAAACGAGCGAATGCTCATTGCTCATTCGTCAACGATAAGTAGTTAATTTATTTTTATAGTCATCAAAGGTTGGATCCCATAAACATCTTTTGTTATGGTATAATTCTATCATTTGTAAACATTTTTCATTACTCCAATCCATATTTACGAAATAACCTTTGATAAACTACCTAAAACCAGCCGCCAAAAAGTAAAAATATCAAGAACACTAGAATCCCTTTGAAGAGACCGCCTCGAAGAGCGAGCACGTCCGAACACGAAAGAACGCTCTAGGCAATTGCTCGAGCGCTCTTGCGTCGTTTACACCAAACGAGCGAGATTCTTAGAGCATTCTACCTATTTACCGCCGAACACGTGGAGAACACACTAGAACAACGAAAGAATGCTCGTTGTTAGTTTACATCAAAAGAGCTTTACTAGAATGAGCATTCGCTCGTTTGGTCTAAACGGAGCTTTATGTAGTACGCGAATTCCCTCCTTTATCAATTGAAAACGCCTACCATAAATAATTCGGCACAGCACCTCTACTACAATGTAGTCTTCGCGCTTTCTTTGAGTAAGGTATATATTCTAAGGTAGTTAAGGTATAGTTCACCTGTAGGAAGTTCTGAATAACATTTTACGATTATTTTTATGATACCTTTTTTTTATAGCGAACATTAAGCAGTCATTATGAATTTTATCACTCGAATCCAAATTACTTTTACATCGATAAGTCGCTTTACATAATGCGTCGTTACTCATAAAACGTTATCATTACGAGTACCCTACTCACAGAGCGGGATAGCTGTGTGAACACTGCACTGAGCAGGGTATGCTCGTCATAATATCTATCATACGCACGCTATTCATCTGGATCGCTCCGGTGAGCGCGCTTGGGGCAAAAAGCTGGCAAACGTCGCTTACTTGTTTAATCTCACGAGCGCGGCTAATTGTTCGCGGCAGTGACGGCGACAGTTCGCGGGGCCCCCGGAGCCCCCCGGAGCCCGGCCGGGGGTCACGTGACCCGTCACTCGCAGCGAAATTAAAACATTCCGCTATTATTATTTTCAATTCGTCCCGCGCATCCGACCGTTTGTATTGTCCGGAATGTGAATTGCATCCTTAGAATCGCGACGTCATTTTTAATTTCAAGTTGGTAGTTAGAAGAGGAATAAAAAACGATTAAGTACTGTATGATATTGTTTTTATTTTATTTGTAATAATGATCGATTTCCTATTACACTCCTTAAGGGCCGATATACGGTAACGAGCTTATTAAGCCGCTTATTGGTACCGCTCGAGTCCGCTATCTGGCAAAGCTGCATAAGTTTCTAAGCTGTGAATCTGTCTGCGTTACAATTTGGTTAAGTAACGATAGTGGTGTCACAAGAAATAAAAAAATGTGGTAGTGCTTCGGTATACTCCGTCCCCATCCATTTTCATATAAAATAAACAAAATCATCTACTAAATAGCCCGAACAAATCCTAAGCAATTGGTTTGGATAGGTCAGCCCGTTCTTGAGTTATTAAAAATAATAAAATAAATATTAAACACGCTATTTTATGGGCAAACTACCCCACTGTTAGCGGGTATCCTGACATTAGCAACTAAGATTTTTTTGAATAATAAATATGATTTAATTGATAATATTCTGTGTATGCGGAGCTACGCATCCTTTACGTTTAGATCAAAATAAACCAGAACGATACACTGGAGTGAAACAAATCTCTATACACTGTAGAGCAGGGGCCTCACCGACTGATGGTCTAGATATTTAATAATTAAAAATCACCCCAAACCGTGCACACGGGGTACACACTGCACATTACGCTATTACACTTTTTAATTATTTTTTTTTAAACTAGGTTGATTTTAGGCAACCTCGCTATGCAAACATAGACGGAATAGACAGAAAATCCTAACTTATATGTGAAAGTGTGTTTGTATGTTAAATCTTCACGCCTAAACGGCTGCATAAAATTAAAAGAAATTTTACTATGGAGATACATTCCGGGACAAGAAAGGACATAGGATAATAATTATTATTGTTATTGCGAAAAACATGACAGTTTCCGTGCGATAAAATAATTTCGGCACAACGGAGTTGCGGATATCATCTAGAATCTAGAATCTAGATATTATCATCTACTCGTATTGTGTACACTATGAAAAGGTCTACAGAAAACTTCGCGATGGTATAATGTATGTATATCTCCTGTATCAATTAAAATGCTTTAAATACATAATTGATTTAATATAGATCTATATTATGGCCCTTTACAGATTAAGATTTATATGAATATTTTCGAAGATAAGTAGGTATTACAGATTTCAATGCAGGACATAGCTTTTGCGGGCGGTACCGACCAATGCGGGCCACCGTGCCACGGGTCGAAATAATGAATATAAATCAAAATTAATGAATCGATTTTTATAATTTTTTCAGTGAGTGACATAGGCCATATATTTTATACCCGTGTATATATTTTATAGCCTGGGCGGGTCGCTAGTTAATCAATATTATTGAATACGTTTATTATTATGAATCTAATTGTGAAATTATAACGAGGAAGATTATTCACTAGTCACTACAAAGCCTATTGAGTATTGTGCAATGGATAATTTAATAAAGGCCTATTATATTGCACTTTTGATTATTACTATTTACAGAACAATATTGATGCATTAACAAAAATTTACTAGATGACGCCCGCAACTTCGTTGCGCCAAAAATTATATTATGGCGCGGGAACCGTACATTTTTCTGGGATAAAAATATCCTACGCCCTTTCCCAGGACTCAAATTATCTAAATACTAAATTTCAGCATCATCAATTCAGCGGATTGGACGTGAAGAGGTAACAGACAGAAAGACAGACATACTTTCGTATTTATAATGTTAATGTGATATAACCTTCGTCACAAAACTTATAATGAACAAAATAATAGTTAACATGTATATCATAGAGTAAATGTAAATTTTAATGTTTTTTTTTTTTATATGGTAATTAAAATAACGACTCGGCAAGTAATTTAACGGTGGTTATATTACTTGCCGGTGGTTTTAGTCATTCATTTAGACAGTAAGTAAGTAGGTTTAATTATACCTAAATATATACTTACAAAGACAACTAGGTTACAGGATCATTCAAAACATGTAACAATTCGATGTAAAAGAAGAGAAAAGCAATAAAAGCAATACAAGAAAAGCGCCATAATGTGATAAAATTAACGGTGTGGTGATTATTAACATAATTGACACAGTGCCATATTATAATGCTTGCAGTATTTTGTACAATGTTGAAACCTTACATAATATATACAGAGTCAAGACTCAAAAGAGTTCCGTTCAGTACCTTCAGAAGCCCTATACCCTGGAGTATGCCTTGGTGCAAAATGTCACTTTTGTAGCGGATTATTTTCATAAAAGTCAAAATTACTATACTCTATAGTGTGTTTCCATATTTTTGAGAAGTTCCCTCAGTATCCCGGATATGTTCCCGAGAGGATCATCAAGTCATGATTTTTGTAAATATGGTACCAAATTGGGATCTACCACCTATACAACGAAAAAAGAATTTTGACAAACTGACCACGAACAGCAAAGTAAACATGAACTACTCATTTTTTGGAAGCCGTTTAATAAAAGTATCTAAAATGTTGACCAGGGATGTAAGGTATCACCATGCCAAATTTCGTGAAAATCAGTCCAGCGGATTCAGAGATTAGCCTGTACAAACAGACAAACAGACAGAGAAACAAAAATTAAAAAAAACGGTCAAGATAGTGTGATTTGTGTTTTATTACACTTCTAACATGCCCCTCGTTTTTCATAAGTTTTTTTTTTCTATGTATAAAAATTTTATAGATGCATGCAGTGTTTCGTAATCTACTAGGTAAAGTAAAGGACCACTTTAAATAAAAATGTTAATTAAAATCCGTTGTGTGCTGTCGCTACCTCCCGTTGGCTACTCGCATGCCTTAATAATGGAATACAAGTTTGCGTTCAACAAACAAACTATTTTTAATTTCCGCTTCATTTAAACGGGCATAGACGATATAGAAAAAATAGCAAACATTCGTAGTGAATCCAATAGGCTAATCTGAGTTATTAAACCCCTCGTCTCCACCTGATCGCCTCCCCGCCATAATAGAAATGCCAGGGACTTATTATTAAAATTGCTGCTAAATTGCTCCCCTCTTTCCTTGAATTTCGTACGCAGTAAGATATAGAGCAGTGGCCGCTAATATTTGTCGTGACTTTAATAATACTAAACAATCGTCGGAGAAAAGTGGTTTTACTTCAAAACGCTGATACTTACAGAGCCTATTATGATTTTTTAATATGTAGTATTTAACTCTTTCTTTCTTACTTAAGTAGTTTTTGTGGGAAACGAATTGCATAATATTTAGCTTAAATAATAATGCGATCGCCACGATAATTATTATTGTTGGAGCTTTGATTGTGCGAAATCTTAGTTTGTGTTAATATCAGTCGTTACTCGGTACTAGTGAGCATCACTAGTCACCACTCATTAAGATAACATTACAAAGGGTCAAAATTTAGATATTGTTATGAATCATACTCGTACTATTATAGACTACAGGCCCACGTCGAAAATGGATGGGTCAAATGAACCACCTGGGGACGTATATAGGACGATATTAGAGCATAAAATAATAAGATTTAGCACTATGCCGTCACTTGTAAGCTGTCCAACTGAGTGCTGGTGAGAATTCAAAAGTGCATGTAGGGTGAGTACATTTTGGTCATATGATCCTGTACGGCATTTTTACCATCGATAGACACATGAAAAATAATAAGAAAGCCCGCAGTGCCGTACAAAAATAATGCGCCAACAAGTCGGTATTTTTATTTTATTTTCAGCCAATTTCCATGTAATGGTAAATTTGGTCATTTGATTCAATACGGCATACGTTTCATACTGTTTGGATACAGCTTGGAATCAATTATTCAGCAACGCCGTACAAAAATAATGCGACAATAGAAAAAAATCGAGGGTTACAAACCCCTTTTTTTCAGGGGTCCGGGGGGTCATCTGAAACAGTACAAACATTATTTTAGCACTCAAAAGTACTATTAAAAATAATGCCGTCAAAAAATTTTTGTCCATTTTAATAATAATCTTAATTACATGGTATACTTGATTTTCTAAGGCCCTATAGATCCGAAAATTAGCAGGTCGATGTCTGTCAGTACGAATATCGACGTAAAGGACGCGCGCCTTGTACAGTGGCGGTTACGACGCTCGTCGCGTACTTGATAGGGCGAAATAGGAGAAAAAAACCTTTTTTCTTTGATAATTAAACCAAAATGCAAAACGTAACCACAAATTATTCTTCTTTAAGTTATGAGCTTTTCGTAGATATGATTTTTGAAAGTAAAACTATCATAAGCTTCATGAAAAATAAGAAAAATATCACAAAATATTCGAATTTAGCCTCCTCTTCGGAGTTATTTTTGATCGAGTGAAGTTTTCAATATTATGTTTCGAACCACAAATTGTCAAAGTACATTAAGTAAACAACAATGTGTATTTTTTTTTGGCTTTTAAAAGTCACTATTTGTTTGTTTATTATTGATTCAAAGTCATGTAAAATTGGGTCTATAGGGCCTTAAGCTGTAAAATTATTTGATTCTGTACGGCGACTTTATTTTTAATATGATATTGTAAAATACAATTGATATAGAGTATTGCCGTTCAAAAGAAACCGTTCTAAAAAAAATAAACAGAAATACAAAATCTGAAATTTTAAATATTCATAGATTAATAAAATAAAGCAATTTTCTACATTTTTCCTTCGTCCTAAATAGTATTAAGATAAATAAATTAGGAAAAAATTATGCCGTACATTTTAATGCAGAGTAAGTAAAGTTCCGTACCATCATAGAACAAAATTGTGTTTTTTTTGTATGGGAGCCCCCCTTAATTATTTCTTTTTTAAAATGTTACTATTGATTTTGAAATTAAAAATAAAATTGAGTATTTTGTGAACATTTCAGGTGTCTACCTGTTGCCATTATTGACATCGAGCAAAAAATTGAAAAAAAATCATGTTTGTTGAATGGGAGCCCCCCTTAAATAATAATTTTAATTTGTTTTTAGTATTTGTTAATATAGCGGCAACAGAAATACATAATCTCTGAAAATTTCAAATCTCTAGCTATAACCGTTCTTGAGTTACAGCCTGAAGACAGACAGACATCGAAGTCTTTGGTAAAGGTATCCGTTTACACCCTTTGGGTACGGAACCCTTATAAAACAACTATTAAAAAAAAATCGATATATTTCGTTGTATGGACTTTTCTTACATTTCGTTCTATGGATACTTTTTGCTTGAGTTTTTTTTTCTCCTACAAACCTTTGGACCAACAAAAATGTACGGCGTACAAAAAAATATGATCTATGCATAGCATACTTTCAAAATGAATTAATTTTATGTTGGTTGACATAAAATTAATTCATTTTGACCCCCCGGACCCCTGAAAAACGGGGGTTTGTAACCCTCGTTTTTTTTCTATTGTCGCATTATTTTTGTACGGCGTTGCGGAATAATTGATTCCAAGCTGTATCCGAACAGTATGAAATGTATGCCGTATTGAATCAAATGACCAAATTTACCATGGAAATTGGCTAAAAATAAAATAAAAATACCGACTTGTTAGCGCATTATTTTTGTACGGCACTGCGGGCTTTCTTATTATTTTTCATGTGTCTATCGATGGTAAAAATGCCGTACAGGATCATATGACCAAAATGTACTCACCCTACATGCACTTTTGAATTCTCACCAGCACTCAGTTGGACAGCTTACAAGTGACGGCATAGTGCTAAATCTTATTATTGACCGACTTCCAAAAAGGAGGAGGTAATATGTTCGGCTGTATGTATCTTTTTTTTTTGTATGTTCCACGATTACTCAGCCGTTTGTGGTCCGATTTTCAAAATTCTTTTTGTGTTGTATAGGGTTTAACTTGAATTTGGTACCATGTTCACAAAAGTGGTGATCTGATGATGGGATCCTTGAGGAATCGAGGGGACTTCTTGAAATTTGTATGGAAACATATAATGATTTCGATTTTTTCTGAAGCATTCGAGGTAAATGCTACCAAAAAGTAAGATTTCGCACCAGGTTATACCCTGGATCTGAAGGTACCGAACAGAACTTTTGAATGCTTATAGGTACAGGTTCGGGGATTTTGGCGTTGTTTAAACAACTGAAAGCATAAGCTAATACATCAATTTGATTAATCATCATCATCACAACCATCATTATGCCATGGGTCATCACACTATGACCCAATTATTGGTACTTTTCGTGATATTTTGCATCGAAGCAGACGTTTTTGATAATGATTTCGCTGTTTGTGGACCGATTTTCAAAATTCTCGTGTTGTTGCATAGGATATAATCTTAATTTTGTATAACAATTACGAAAGTGGTGAGCTGATGATGGGATCTATGAGCAATCGAGGAAAATCCTTGAATTTTATCAAAACACTCATAGTGGTTAAAATGTTGTTTCTAGTAAATTAAACATAATATGTTACGAATAAGAGAAATTTTATACGAAGGTGTCTCTTGGTCCAAAGGCACTGAACAGAACTCCTGAATCTTTAAAGATAAAAGTATGGAAATTGCAGCATCGCTTAGATAACTGCAAGCATTTACCACAATTTCGCTTACAGTGACATAATGTGAATAGTTAACATTCGTATTGGTTATTTACGCATAAAGCCTAATTTTGTAGATACTTAACTAAAAAGAGTGAAATTATTATTTTTAACAAAAAATTAAAACCGACTTCCAAAGGTAAAAACAATAGTAATATGAACTAAAAAGTATTAAATAACTCTTACCCTTTAATAGTGCCTTTTTCAGAATTCGTCTAAATCTCAACTATTTCTGTACTGTATACTACAATCTTCATTACTTTGAAGTCGGTACCAGTCCCAAAAGTTTCAGATAATCTGACATTACTGAACTCACGATTAAATTAGCTGGTACCGACTTCAAAATAATGAAGACTGTAGTATACAGTACAGAAATAGTTGAGATTTAGACGAATTCTGAAAAAGGCACTATTAAAGAGTAAGAGTTATTTAATACTTTTTAGTTCATATTACTATTGTTTTTACCTTGGAAGTCGGTTTTAATTTTTTGTTAAAAATAATAATTTTATGCTCTAATATCGTCCTATATACGTCCCCAGGTGGTTCATTTGACCCATCCATTTTCGACGTGGGCCTGTAGTCTATTAGATTACACTTTACAGTTGCGTCTGGGCGTGAGCTGACCTGATTCTTCTAGGGATATAGAATAAAATAAATATTCTGTGTGTTTATTATTCGTAGATTATTATATATCTTCGTTTTGAGAGTTAGGGCTAAGGTGCTCCCAGACAGAAGTTATATAACGTTAGATAACATTTTTGTATAACATTTTTTAACAAATTATAACAGAAGACATTTATTTTTTGACATGTTGTAGCGTATGTTGCACGATGTTATAAAATGTTATCGTGTTACACAATTATAACTTCTGTCTGGGAGCACCTTTAGTTTGCAACTCATGACGTCGCGATGCATTTTTATATAACCCATTTATAAATTGAACTGGCAAGTGGCAGCTCAACACCGCAGGCAGAAAACATGTCAATTCAATTTGTATTTTGTTTTGTAATGCATAACGTTTAGTTTTAAATCGGCCATTTAATATGCATCGCACCGCAGCTTTACGTTGCAGTGTGAACTGACGATTATTCGGTGAATAACGAGTTAGCGCGTGTCCAGAGTCCAGACCAAACTGACTATACGCCGCCGACTGGACCAGGCTCACTGTGACTACTAGTACTGTGAGCCCACTGACCTCTATGTGTTTTATAGAGGTCAGTGTGTGAGCCCTAGTGTGAACGTGAAAATATACGGTATCGAATGACCGCGCCTACGTCTAGCGTAATGGCGTATTGTCGGTTAGGTGTGAACGAAAAAGTGAATATGTATGGAAAATGGAAATACACTATACTGCGTAACGTTCGCTCACATTCGGCGGCTCACAGTTGGTTTGGTGTGAACATGGCCTTTGATACAGCAGTAAAAAATTTCGTGTCACTAGCTAGAGTTTTAGACTTGAAAATTACAAAAAAAAACAGATATTTCGTTCACAATTGATTAAACAGAGCGAAATGTAACGGTTAATACGAACCGCACCAATTTGTTGCAAAATTATTTCACCAATTAAAATTCAATTTTCCTGTAACTACTTGGTGTACGAACACAGACTATTACCTGCTTCATCCAATATCGGGATAAATAATTACATAATTGTAAGTAACTTAGCCTTTTTGAAACAGTATAACATTATTTCAAAAGTACTCAATCTTGTGCATTCCTATAAGGGTGGATAATCATTTATGAAAAGGTTTGAATTGATTTTATAAAAGACAAATAATATTACGAATTCCGTTGAATCGAAACAAACTAATGGCTCTTTTCAATGCCTACTGTTTATGACACAAAATATGATATCTACAAAGATTACGTTACATACACTATTACTATACGAGTATGCAAAACTTATTTAGGCATTAAGCTGTATATAAAGCGTTATATAATCTAAATAGTGGAAGGCACCGGGGGAGTTGTGAAGTAGTATTGTGTAGAGAACAGCATCCAGTTTCAAAGCCCGGGCGGCTTCTTGGTAAGTGGATTAATTGCGAAGATGATCTCCAGCCAAATTAGCTACCGGCGGTGTTCCCTTTCTCGACACAGACACTTTTGTGCGCGATATACTAGCTGGTAAGCCATTAAACAGCTATAGCTTATATTAAGGTGGAAGGAAACTGTTGTAAGCAGTAAGACGAATAACAGCTGTATCTATACTAATATTATAAATGCGAAAGTGTGTCTGTCTGTCTGTCTGTCTGTCTGCCTGTTACCTCTTCACACTCGAACCGCTGAACCGACTTTGCTGAAATTTGGCATGGAGATACTTTGAGTCCCGAGAAAGGACATAGGATAGTTTTTATCTCGAAAAAAATGTACGGTTCCCGCGCGATAAAGGAATTTTGGCGCAACGAAGTTGCGGGCGTCATCTAGTAGGTTATATTTTCAATACCATAGGTTTAATACGTAAGTAAGTATAAGTATTAAATACTATAATTTGTCTAATGCTAAGTACTCACATACGGTTTTACCACAGAATATATATTAGTAGTTCCAAGTTTTACTCGATAGTTTTACTCCAAATCGAGCAAAAACCACCGTGTGGCCCGCAAACTCACAGCTCAAAGGCTCGCATTGAGCTAGCTCGATGGAATTAAATAAATCTAATTTCTTTCGAACTTACTCGACGCGAGCCGTCGAGCTTTACTCAAGCCATACTCAAGCGTGTCAGTTTTGCGATCCACACGATAATTTTTGCTCGATTTGGAGAAAAACTCTCGAGTAATGCTGAATGTGTAGAGTGTAGACACTGTAGACGAAAGCCCGAGCCGTGGTTTTTACGTGATTGCGTCGAGTAAAACCGTATGACGTGAATACTTAGCATAACAATAGTTATTGATAAAGTGACGCTGGTGCGTACTCGTAACCTAAAGAGGAGATTATGCAATATCATTATGCTGCGCTTACGCTGAATTTTCTAGAGACATGACAAAAAATGCGGAAAAAAACAAAAACAGGTAGAATTTACTTAAAATTATCTTTTTCATTTAGGTAAAAAAATCTTGCTTATGAAAATATTACTATTATAATTATATTTTTATACCTAGCACACATCATACGAGTCCAAAAATATTAACTTTTAACTGTGTGATTTGTGCCCGGATATATCCAAGTACACACATCAAAGCGAAATAGCAATTTCAATAAAAAAATAAAAGAAGAAAACCCGTGTAAATGTATATCTCTCGATGTTTATTAGCAGGATGATCCGATGCTAATTGGCTAGTTGGCACGCCTTTATTGACGTCGCCTAGATTATCCGCTTTTCATAAATTATGAAATGCTTTTAGATTTTATTGCGACGCCTCAGAACGTTCTAGATTATTCCGATTAGTGACGTTACAAACTCCTGATTTGTACTCCACTCAGTAGGTAAATATACGAATTGTTGGGTTAGAAACCGTGATCAGAAATATAATACAGCTATAAAGTTTTATTTTATTTTTATTAATGCATCATAGCGTAAGATGATAATTTAAGACGGTTTGTAAAGTAATACTTTAAAATTTCTGATACACGATAATCATATGGGTACCTTTTAAGTTTCACAAACTAAAAAGTAACTTCTACTTACGTTTTGAGATATTTCATATCCGGCAGTAGGGTTCTGTCGACATAATTTTAGTTCATAGCTATTAAAGCCTAAATAAACTGATTTAAAACCACAGATTACTAATAAACACATAAACTGCAGTAGTTGAATCCCGGGTATCCAATTATTCACGCTGCGGTTTAGACAATAGGTACAATCACGTCATTAGTGTTTACATTCCCATTCTTTACATGACTGACCAGTTAGGTACTATACCACAATATAAATATCAAACAGTAGAGTCCTCAGCTGAAATAAAATGGCACAGACTAGTTTAAAGAGAGCGGCTAACTACCAAAGCTGTGTTTCCACCAGAGTTGACCTAAGCGTTACGAGGAGACTATTCTCATAGCGCGCCCACTCTAGGGTTAAGAATCACTGCAAAGAACTGGCTACAGGAAAATTGAGCCATTCTTTTGGTTAAAAAAACATATTCTTCGTAATTTCTGCTTAGCTTATCACCAGTGAAAACTCTCATACTAATTTTAAAGATACTCAAAACAAAAACATTAATAGTATCGATCACAAAAACATAGTCAACAAAGTACACAAATAAATATTTTTTTTATTAAAATCAAATGTTTCAAGCAACATCCTCCGGAATAGGCTTCGAAAAAGCGGCAAATAACTCAACAGCTGTCCAAACAAGGTATACATCGATAGTAAATAAATCTCAGCAAACAGATCCGGCGAGCATTGGTGGGCAATTGCCCGGAAACCGGCAGGATACTGGGCCGAGCTATGATAGCTCTTTCACTGGCAACCTTTGACACGATGGAATCGTGATGTTCTAAAAAGATGGCAGTATTACTTTTTAATTGGCTATTAAAATGGCAACTAAATAAGGGCACAGGCCATCATTTTCGCAGAACTGTAGAAAAATCTTTAATTACTAATGTTACAAATGCAAAAAATATAAAATTTTGTACGGAAAAACGTCTAGCGGTCTTACCACAAAAAACTAAACATCTGTTGAACAGCTGTTTTGAGACCATTGTGTACTGAATTTTTCTCTAATCAACTGTTCAACAGGTGTTTAAATCTTTTGTAGTAAGAGTTAAGACCGAAGGTGTCCCAGAACAGGATATTTAAAAAAGATATTTTTTATCCCAGAATCCAGATAAATGAATTTTGATGCAACGAAGTTACGACGTCCGGTGTCGAATAACTTATTATACGCAGCTACAATTAGCGTCATAATAAATCAATCGAGTACATCACGAAACATATTTATTAACAAATCACAATAGAAGCAGGATCCAAATTGGCTACTAAATATTCAAAAGCAATAGGCCGGACGAAACATACACCGGTAATTCCACAATGCCGGTCTAATTCAATTTGAATCACACACAATATTCTATTAATGGTGACGGACAGGTGTAATCAAGCGCCCCGCACGGCCACGCCGCTCCTGCGCGTGACGTGCGTGACGCGCGTCATGACGCGTCGTCACACTGACGCTGACCTGACTAATTAGTAATCTGACCATCGCACAACACAATATACCCCGGGAGCTCCAAGCGACCCGATGATTAGAACCATCTCGATGTCACTTTTCAAACAAAAAAAACTAAATCAAAATTGGTACATCCGTTTGAAAGCTACGAATTATTGCGAATACACACGTACCCTGTCACATCAAAGTTATTACACCCCTCTGTTTACGACGAGGGCTAATGAAATACTACTACGTTTATGCTGTGTATACCATTTTAAAACCTTTGGCTGTGTACTTATTACGAGAATTAAGTCGTCAGAAAATAATCGAGTTTCTTTTTGTCACCCCGATATAAAATAATATGGACTGACTACTGCGTAGACTTTAATCCCTTAACTATGTTTATAAGCCTTTGTATGAAAAAATTACGTTGTCACGAGTAAAACAGAAATACAACAGCCTTACTAACACTATAAAGTGCTAATATATAAATGCTAACACCATTAGCGGCTAATTATAATGACACTAGCGAAATATCGACGAAACACCGCGCCGGCCACCTCAGCAACAGCTGTCACGATACCGCTAATGAATAAATAATCCAAACAAACAAATAACAAGAGATGCCAATTACACAATACACTAATTAATTCCAAACATTGTGTAGTGGACTTAATTAGAGCAGGCATCATTATTAAACGTACGAGCGGCCCCGCGCCCCGCGCGCCGCGCGCCTCTCCCGCAAACAGCGCCAAATTAATAGTAATATAATATCGGTATCAAAAACCGCACCAGCCAAGATAATTGGCGCTTTTATACTTCATGGTCTAGTCTTTCGAAGGTGACAAGTGACAACGGTTACATATTATTTTGAGTGCTATCTCTAAATATATTGTTATCTTAGCTTTGAGTCAATAAATAGTGCAATGAAGTCGAAATATGCAAAATATAATAATAATTAATAAATATATTCAAATACTATGGTAAATTGTACGATATAATTAGCATATTCTTCTTTCTGGTATTTAGTCAGACCTACCTTTATAATTTAAAGTTTAAACTTTTTGTTTAAGTATCTTTGTTATCCTACTTAAAAACATAATATCTGTATCTAATTATTAAGACCGTTCACAATATCTTGTATTCAATTGCTCTGTTACTTAGAGGTGAAAACTTGTAATTGGCTTTCTGACCCACATATAAAATTTCCACTGATGTTACTTAGCTGTAAGTTTTCCATGTCACATAAATAAATAAATAATATTTCTGTCATGACACAATTATACCAAAATATTTTCAATATATATATATATATATATATATATATATATATATATATATATATATATATATATATATATATATATATATATATATATATATATATATATATATATATATATATATATATATATATATATATATATATATATATATATATATATATATATATATATATATATATATATATATATATATATATATATATATATATATATATATATATATATATATATATATATATATATCAGTGGCGTGGGGTGAAAAAAAATAAAGGTAAAGCCGGACCAAAAAACGGCTAACTCGTGAATAAGCAAAATTTCAATTCTTGTAAAAAAAACGTGCAATAAATTACATACCTGTATTAAGTGTGTTAGTTTACCTTTGCCATAACTACTAGGGTGCTTTGCTTGCATTGTGTGCGTTGCATGCAGTGTTAGTGTTGTTAGTATTCACCACCTTCACCATACATGACATCACTGGTATTATATGAACAGTGCATGTCGAGTATGATAAAAGTGGCTTTAAAAAAAGCCGTTTTAAGCACACGTCACTCACACTCACACACCAAAAATAAGTGAATCCTGACTTGCCAGTGTAGATGTTTGTTACTCAATCATGCAAAAACTGGATTTAGATGAAATTTTGCATGCATCCCATGTCAAACATGGAAAGGAACATAGGGTACCTGTCTGAAGTCCACGCAGACGAAATCGCGGGCAAAAGCTAATAGCAAAGAAATAGCAGAAATACGTACCTAAATGTTTAATTTTGTTATTTGTCGTCTGTCGTCGTTATTTAATATTCCTATTCTACAATCTGAAAAATTACCTAAGAATTATTATTTATATCATTTCTCACCTAACCGTGTCACGACAAATTACAAAGTAAGTAAAACAAACCAACCTTTACGATGTAACAAACAAAAACACAACACAACACTTGGCAAGTAAAATTTCACTACTTTCGATTCTTTTAAACTATATAATATTACAATCAAGCTAGCCCACTAACTTAATAAATAAAATTTTGCATATTACAATAATAACAGTACAAAATGAGTGCAAATAAGCGCGTAATATAATTGTTTAAGTGAATTGAAATGACAGCACGCGCCGGTCGGCCGCTGCAATTAGCTCTGTTGTGATTGGACGAAATCTTTTAAAGCGAAACATGCGAAACTAAACCTTAACACATGACAAATAAAGACTAGGTAGGCTATGTGGGATCGGCTTGTTGTTCGACAATATCGACGAGTCGTTTGCATGTAGTAGTAATGTGTATGTGTGCGTGAATTTCATACATTTCAAATGTTTGGATTCCCGATGTTTTGAGCGAGTTCCCCGGCCACCGCACACTATGGAGCAGTACGTACGCGTTCTGAGTGCGATCGTAAAAACGGGTATGTGTGCGTTTGCGTGATTTTAAATACATGGCAAATTATTTTTATGAAATTGTAGGAAGCGGGGTAAGCTATAATTATTAATAATAAAAAATGTATATATTAAAATTGGCCAAGGTAAGCCGGTAGGAATCGTGTTCTATGGAGGCTTCGCCACTGATATATATGTATACAGTATACTCCACTTATTACTTATTATTTACTGACTTGTGCAAATAGGCCTAATGCTTATCTGATCCTAAACCTATTTTTCTTGTGCTACGAGGACATGAAAATACCGAGTTGCCGTAGCACCGCGCTACGCGGCGTAGGCTCGTAGACCTATGTTTGCCTCATTTATAACTTTTATTTATTCCGTTATTTTTATTTCTAAATTTTCTTTAAAATATTAATTGGTATAAATTGAACTATCGTTTAAAAATATTTAACAAGGTAGTAAACATTTTCGTAAAATAAGCATATTTTCCAAAAAAAAATACTGTCATTAGAATACACGTTTTAATTACACAATTATTATTGTAACATGAATTTTCAATTAATTAATTATTATTATTGCTCATTTTAAATTAGCGAAATTGTCCTAATTGAAAAAAATAATTACTTAGTTTCATTAGGCAGATCTCATTAGCTAGACTACCTAGCATTTACAGCCATGACGTGATAATAGGCCATTCAATTTTAAAATAAATATGTAAATGAAAAACCATTTTTGAAAATTAAAAAATTATCCATTTACTACGAGGTTAATTCAGACTGCAACGCGACGCGTAGATCACGGAGCTGATACAAAAAGGTACAAAAGAAATGCATCTACGCGTCGCGTTGCGGTCTGAATTGACCCTTAGAGGCAAGAATAATTATTTTGTCCACAACCACAAAATTGTATGCAAAAAAGACTTATTGGTCTAGTAAATACTCGTTTTTTCAATTATTAAATTTTACACTACACGGAATTTGAGTCCGGCAGTCGAATTTTTTTAAAGCCTAAAATTATGATCAAAGATAGATCCGGTTAATCGCTATTCAACCCTTTTTGTTTAAAATGAAGTTTGAATATGAAAGTCAGGCGGTAAAATATAAATTATAAAATAATTGTGTTCATTACATCGTGCATCGTATGACGATATGTACTTCAATAGACTGTATTGTCGTATCGTGTGAGGACTTTAACTTTTTTTCAGGATTTACTAAACAATATTTTTCTAATATATCACTCAAATTAAACCTACAGATAAATCATCAATAACTTTATAACGCATAACGAAACAATATAAGCTCCAAACATGTAAAATTGTACTAAACATAAAGACAACTTTACTGCATTGTAATAAAACGGTCCGGTGTGACGGCGGCTTTTTAATATCGCCACCGAGCCGGCCGCACTGTCCCACGAAATATTTTCCATTAATAAAACGCGAAAAAGGAATATTACATATGAAAAAGACATATATCCGTATCGCCGGACCCGCCGCTATCTCCTCGGAAGGTAATAACTTCTTTACAAGTCCAAAGTCCGAGGGATTGAAAAGCAATTTCACCAGGACTGCCCCGCCGCCCGCGCCGCGCGCGCCCCCCTCGCTCGCCCGCGCGCGCCCAAACCGACTCACCATATTTCTTTTTCGCCGCTACGGTAATTCGCCTTTGATTTAATCTTGAGAAACAAATGTTAGAATGTGAAACTAGCGATAGGCATCGCAGGAGCTAGTTTCGCTGATTGGATCCCGTCCCCGCTGCCATCCGACTCTATCCCGACCGCCGACCGGTCGAGTGCTTCGCCGTTTGTTCGATTCTCATAAAAGATTGCACTTCTCATTTTACAGAATCTTGTTACATTTTAATAAATAGTATTATACAATTCGAAACCAACGTTTGCTAAACTTAAACGGTCTTACCACAAAAAACTAAACATCCTGTTGAACAGTTGTTTTGTGACCATTTTGTACTGAATTTTTCTCTAATCAACTGTTCAACGGGTGTTTAAATCTTTTGTGGTAACTGGTAAGACCGTAAGTGTTTAAAAAATAATACTTTTGCTATTCATTTATTGTACTCAAGCACGATATCATAAGATAACTATATAAAAGTTGTGTGCTGCGCCTACGCATATCGTTAACGAACCGGCTGGCCAACCGCAGAAAATATTGTTGTACATTTAAAAACAAGATAATATTAACGACAATAACAACTACTTCGCTATCTATATAACCGCATTAACGTATACATTACAAGAATTACACGTGTATAATAATATGCTAAAGAAATGCTCAATCTAGTTGTGGGACATCGTGGGACAGAGATCTGTAATAGTAAAATTGTACGTAAACCCCAGTCAATTTGAGTGGAAAGGGCCTTTCAGACCGCAGATCTGTATCGCTCGAACAGTTCACCGCCTTATTTATATAATCTAACTATTTGTGAGGGACAACCGCCCTCAAACGCTTTTCTCTTTCTACTCCCCGTTCTATATTCCAGCACATTTCCATTATCAATAATATTTTGTACTTTAACATTTTAAACTTTAGCGTTGCATTATAAATAGAACTTATTAATCGGGACTTAACGCGACTTATTTAAATACGAGTACATACTTTACAAGGTATGTATTCGTAGTAACTAGTAGCATTACTATTTAAATAAGTCGCGTTAAGTCCCGATTAATAAGTTCTAATTTTGTACTTTGGCTCTATTCTGGACATCAGTACTAAATGAGTCATAGTGTTGACTCCAATATTATGTAACTTTTTTGGGCAAGTTTATTCTATAATTTTATTATGTGTAGATAACAGTATTATCATCACAAAAGCCTTTTTAAGTTTTTATTAATCTGTGAAAAATACTGTGGGTTATGTGTTTACCACTTTTAAATTAAAAGCAATTGTGACAACTAAGTTTCAACATGTAACTGTTTTTTGTTCTTAATAAAGAAAAAAAAAAGAAAAAAGTAAAACATATTTTAAAAATATTTTAATAGACCAATATTGAAGGTATATTTCGCAGAGCCGTTCACGCGTCGCACGCCATTTTCTGGGCGAACGGAACTCTATATTGAATACAGTTCTAACACGAAATACACTAGATAAAAATATTAAAATCGTCGTGCACGTTACAAAAATGTTTTTAAATATTATAAAGCTTTTCCGTACATAGCGAAAAAGGTTTATTTTCACGAAATAATCAAATAAATACATTTTATGTTATTTATTTTTATTTGTAATATTTTTATACAATTTACAATGTAACACAGTCTTTAACAAAAGCCAACTGATACTGCAACATGTTATCAGAGTAATTGATTTAGGTATAGGCAGATGATAATTTGGTTTTTTATTTGTGAACATACGAGACGCAATTTGGAAGGGTTTTGTCAAGCCCAGCTGACAGATCGCGACCAACATTAACTTATAATAACGCGACCAAATAACGTAGGTTCACCATTTACTTATAAAATTTACTTATAAACTTAAAATATATTTCCATCGAGGAAATTAATTCCTAGGCAGTTGACAGACCAACGTTTTGGTCGGATCATGTTAATTCAATGTTAATTGTGATCTATTGGCTGGGTTTGACTTAACGAGACCAAAATGCGTAGGTCCCCCATCTGCTTAGGAATCAACTTCTCTGATATTACATTTTCATGTGTGATCTTATTTAAAACCATTTTACAATTCAAAACAATGTTTTTATTCAATTAGAAGCATAATATTTTTTTAACAAACAACAACAATAGTTATAATGCTCATGTTTATGAGCATTGGGTATGTTTCCTGGAATGGTCGTAGAATTTTTATTATACTAAAAACCTGCACTGTAAACTGTAAAGTATTTACACTCCCAGTGTTAGTATTTTTCAACGTATTTGCTAAGCTACATACATTTTTCCTAGATATGAACGAGCAAAGGTATCTACTACCTACCTATTCGAAAACATACCTATACAAATAGAATTATAACACTTCCGACAGGACCTTTACGCCTAGAACTTAAGGATCACTACCACGTAAACGCTAAGGTGAACCATGAACGTTACTTGTTTCTGTGAAATTGTCACGTGGTGGCTAGGGACACAATATAAAATATAACACAGTAAACCATCTTCATACAGGGCCCCTATACTATACTTAGTACAGTACTGGAGTGCAGTGTGAACCTGTCCATAACAATGTATGGTGTGTGATATTCTTATGCTATGAGCTACCTACTCGTATATACTACATGCTATTATATTATAGCGTAGTCTGAAACCAGCTTTATATTTGTGTTGTGGTGGTGCGGTCGCGCCATTTACCTCGGCTCAGTTTCTGCGGCGCCATACATCAGCCTCAGTTCACACAACACAGGACTCTAATACACTTACGCCAGCGGCCCGACGTCTCCCCCCATTATACATTCGATTTCGGCCAATTGTTTTATTATAACGGACCTTTTTTCACTGAATAACAGCGAGCCAGAATAAATCCTTACTTAAAGTGTTGAGAACAGTTAATTTGAAAGTTTTCTGCGAGTTCCTATCCGCTGTTATGCATCGAAAAATAAGCTCCGTAAGCTAAAGCTAATAAGCTATTCGACACGTCTATTAGTAATTACTAATTAGTATGTGATTATAATTATTGTGGTCATAACAGTAGGCTCATTCTTAGCTCGTCTCTCTAATCCATTCATATTAGCACGCTTTCCACAAATCGGAAAACCATTTGGCAATAGCCGCATTAAGGTACAATTCCGTGCATCGCGATCGATCGCGGTCGTGCACGACCTACGACTGTCGTCGGACGCTCGCGACCATAGTCAACGTATGAAAATGTATGGCACCGCTTCCGAGGCCCGCGACTGACGCGCGCGGCCTACGACTGTCGTAAGCCGCGCGCGATCGTGTCTTGAAGTTATGACAGTCGCGCACGACCAACGACAGTCGTAGGCCGCGCGCGTAAGTCGCGGGCCTCGGAAGCGGTGTCATACATTTTCATACGTTGACTATGGTCGCGAGCGTCCGACGACAGTCGTAGGTCGTGCACGACCGCGATCGATCGCGATGCACGGAATTGTACCTTTACGAAAACAACGCCTCCGTCATGTTGTGTCACAAATGCTTTTGTCATTGAAAAATTGGAGAATTAAGGGGCAGCTAGCCGGAGCTCGGAGCCCGGAGCCCGTAGCACGCAGTTCTCAAACATTTGTCGTCGGAATAACAAGTCGAGATCGTTTGTCAGCGCGTGATGAATGCATGCTTGTAATTGAATCGCCCGACATCAACGTATCGCCCGCTCGCTCGACCGCCAAATTAAAATCAAACTGTTACTTTAATCCAATATTAAGAGCGAGCTGTCAAATTTTGCTGTATTTTCTAATATGTATTACGATCCCGGAAGACGATTGACTCAAATGAAATTGAGATTTATTTAATCATTGTATATTTATCTGATACTAGCCTAACGGAAAACACGATTCACTTATTTTGACTTGATAGTTTAATTTTTCGAAATAATGAATATTTCTGGGCTTTTCAACAAATATCTGTTACACTTATTCAGTTACTATCATTAAATAACTTGCACTACTACAATCATACACTTTGTAAAATCATAGCTAAAGGAAATATTAGTATTGTATTTAGTTTTTAAGTAATCATCAAAAAACTGTTTTGGGACTTACGACCTTTACTTTCGTGCTATAAGGCGGGAACCCTTGTTACGCGATATTGTTCACTACTAGCTGCGGCTCAAAGTACAATTCATGCAGGCACGATTCATGGAATCATTATAACACGATTGGAATTTGGAGGATAGCGGGGTATGTAGGCGGGGCTAGCGTGTTTTGATATTTTTGGCAGCCCGGTCTTAACAAACCGTTATATTTTTATGAAAGGTCATGTTACTGTTAATTTATTTTCATAATATTTTTTGCTATACAGCTTGCTAGTTTTGGTAACAAAGGCATACGATTAGCGAACACGATAAGCCGATCTTGCACTTATCGACCTTGTTGTCATTGCCGTAGGGCCCTTAAAAGATGCACCGAGATTTGAATGATCAAAGATCCTTGGCTATCAAAGGGATATTGACTACTGTAATGCCTCAAAATGGGAAACCTACTAATAATTGACAGACTAAATTGAAATAGCCGTGTGATTTATCAGAATTAATATCAGCTCAAATCCACCGCCGGGCCACAAACGACACGGTATAAGGTTGTGAGAACGAAGGCATCGTATTTCGCTTTGTGGCCGATGGCGATACCCAGTAACCGCTACTGAAACATCAACGGTTATTCAATACCGATTGAACATAATACTTGGAATTCTCGCAACCGTTACTACTATACTGTCTGGAGTTCTCTGAAGATCTGAAGGTTCATGTTTGAGTTTGACGATTGAGTTACGAGAGAACATCTAATTTTGACGACGACGAATTGTCGAACCTTGTATTTTTAAAGTTAGTATGTGATAAAACGGCCAAGCCATCAGCAAAGGTCTACAGATCTGCAGGAGAGTTAAGTTTTCCAAATGCATGCTTGAATGTATAGTCTGTCAAGAAAGTGAAGAAATTAAAAAGTGGCAACATCGTAGTTTCATCCCTTTCAAATCAATCTAAGAAAAAAGGGATTAGGTATGACACTACGATGTTGCCACTTTTTAATTTCTTCACTTTCTTGACAGACTATACGGTGATGGCTAGAAGCATTTCAGCTAGCTAGGCTAAGCGAGTAGCCAACTTGAGCAGTACCATCAGATTCGACTTGGTTGAAAGTAACACGCTTATATTTTTTTAAGAAATAGTTATATTGTAGTTTTTATTCCGAGGCTTATAGGTGTCGCAGAACTCTTATTTTTTTAAGAATAGTTAGGTTCTAGTCTTAATTTCGAGGTTTATAGATGTAGTTAGTTAGCAATAGTAATTTAGAGTGTAGGTGCGCGGCCCACTGAACATTCAAATTGGCGTGGCGGGTCGCTATTCCCGGCCGCTCATTACGCCGTGTTTGCTACCACACTCTACACTCTACTCCACGAATCGAGTGCAGAGGAAACGAGTGCCTATGAACGGGTATTAACCCCGTTTGTGGAGTTGCAGGACCACAGTATAAGTAATACAGTACATCGCCTTTTCAGTATGCCGAATAAACCTCTTTTGCTTTACGTCGGGGTCACTAATTTAGCGATATGAATGGCGGCCGAAAAGAAAGATTTTCCGACCAAGCGACAAAGCATGCTAATTGCTCGGTCAGGCCGAAGCCCACTGACGTCATTACAGACGTTGATCTTGCTGTTCTCCGAAACTTCGATAGCGCGATGTAGGATTGTAAGGCTAATAATTGTGGTACCACCATATTAGTAATAGTAATCAAGGCTGGGATCGAATCGAGTAAATAGTTTTATCATTTATGTTTTGTTATGAAATAGTACGAAAGTGTTATGAGCAGTAATGTAACTCGCTCAACTATATTTTGTTGTTTTCCTCTCAAAAGTTATCTAAAATCGTTGTTTGTTTACGGCCGTTTATTAAAATTGCCACAATTATTCATGTTCAATGTTAGTGATTGAGTTGCTTTGTAACAATGTTAGAAAACAATACATTAACAAATCTTTTACAAATTTACCAACAACATTAGCATGAAGTCATTATACGCCTGTTTAAATAGACTATACGCATTGCGTATCAATGAAAATTCATTGAAATTAAACATTTTATTTAAATACAAAATTAGTCTAGATTTCTGAGTCAAAACAAACCTATCGACAACAGATACGTGGTACAATATCAGTAAATTTACCTTGATTTATAAAAAGAAATGTGTAAATTTTTTACAAAAAAAAAAAACATATTGCGCCCATCTTCCACACAAAATGTGACTTTTAAAAGTCCATAATTCAATATTGAAACCGAAGCAGTAAAACGGGAACAGTTTGTCCCCTACTTAATGCGGGGTTGTCATTTACATAAAATCGGCCTCAGGAGCCCCATTACAAACTTTTGACGATACTCGAGCACCATTCAAATCTGATCAGCTATAAATACCGAGACATAATTTGTTCGAGTTTTTGTCTTTCATAATTTAGTTACCGGCCAACTTTGAAGGTAGCGTTATATTACGAAAAACCGATACTTAAGTAATTTTATGATGAAAGTTTTTTTTATACGTATATTTTAGAAAAAAGTGACAGTTGATTCGTAACTAATCGAAAGAGAATAATTATTGTGAGAATGGTGACAGCGTCCGGCGAGTAGGATATATAAATGCAATGTTTTTACGCTAGACGGCAGCACCAGCACAGACAGTAAATAAAGCACAGAAATAAATCAAGATAGAACGGCTAAGCGGGTGGAGTACGCGTGTTTCAATCTTGCACAAAAGGGCAAGATTCGTTGAATGTTCATTCAGTAAGCGCGCACGTCTCGACTTGATTACCACCGGAGCGGTTGTGCAAAAATGCCTCATTGTGCAGTGTCTAATTGTAAAAACAGAAGTACGAAAGAGAATCGGTCAAAAGGAGGTATTTATTGCCACGGGTAAGTTATTTCTCTAACTAAAAGCAAAGCAAAAATTGACACTAGCGATTCCTTAGAAACGCACGCGCGTCTCCGTTCTATCTTGATTTATTTCTGTGAAATAAAGAGTTTTGTTCAACGTTTCACAACGTTTCTGTCAATATTCTGATATGACGTGACTCGTGAGCTATTCAGATTATTACTGTCGGATTATTTACTATATGTGCTAGTAGCCTCCTCTGCTCCGATCTTTGTGTAATATTCCCTTTTTTACAACGAATAATTTTTTTTATGATTTTTAATTTACAAGATATGAGTAACCAATTAGAGCGATATATATGGATAGGATTTCTTCCAAATCGGGTTATCGGGGTCTCCAATAAAAATTGAGTAGAACTGTCAGATGCGTTGACGTCAATGTGTCATTCTAGAAGTTGATAACCCGCCGACCCAACGCGACTTCCTCCGTATCAAGTATCGAATTAAAACTGAACAATACGGATAATCAGCTATTGAGTTGCTAAGCTGTCTCCTTCATACCTAGCGCCTAGCTGGCTATACATTTTAACGAAGTAGAAATAAAGACCTTTTGCCCTTAAGCCAAGATGTCATCCATAATCATTACGACGGAACTCGAAAACTAAAATCAGAGATCGCTAAGTGATATAGCAATGTCAGCGAGAATTTTAGCTACTAAAATACTCGGTACTACGCTAAAATACTGGCCTAGTGCGAACTAGCCTTTAGGGATGCCTATATCTCTTAACTATATTTTTAACTTCATCATCAATTATTACTTATTAGCGATGCATTGTACACTTTTCCGTAGAGAAAGTTCGCATCAAAATCACTTCGTTTCATTCCTCTGTCGAGGACGAGACCATAATGGTATTATTATTTTTGTAATCATAATGGGTGGTATGTACTATTATTCAACGCAGTTTGGCAGGCATAATATAAACGGTATATTTTCCAAAAAAGAGAATAATTTAATCCTTGATTTGGTATCAACTAAAACTTGCCTTCAGAGAAGAGATTCATACTACTAATATACCGTTAAGGCAACAACCTTGAGATTTCTCAAAATGTATGAACAAATAATAAATATGTAATTAGAGTAATGAAGAGCAATTTCTTCATCAGCAGTGCGGGGCGAGGAGAGGGGGAGAGGTTACACCGAACCGGGCCAACTGCCGATAACTCTTTAATTAACCTGCCTAATAACACCTTATTTGCATTCGAAACAGCGTAGCACTAATTAGGGAATAAAATCGATTTTAAAGTTGTTTTAATGAGAGCGATTAAGCATATAAATGACGAATTTAGTTTCTGTATTTTCTGCCCTAGGATTTACGAACAGCTAGCAGAGTTGCGGTGAGTTTCATCATTTCCGTGACGAGGAGAGTCCACAATCCGCCTAGGATGCGGGAAGCATTTAACCAGGAAAATACCTATGACATTTCGTTTGATAATCATGCTATATGTGTATAGTGGGAAAACCCAATTAAATATGTTTTCTCGAAATCCACCTTAAACTGTGCCAATATAATGGCAGGCACGATCAAATTAAACGAGGCGATTATAAGAGCAGTTAGTATTACAATACTGATAAGTGCCGAATAGGCTATCCACCACTTAACTTGACAGCTGATGAAGTATGGAGAATCTGTCAAAAAAGTTGTGAATAGCCTAGAGCACTTTATCAGAAAGTGGTGAAACAGGCCCTTACTCTTATGATTCGTTCCTAATTCTCACATCATCTTGTCTCGATTTAAACTAACCTTAAGATGACACAGCCATCTCTCTCGCCAACAGACACATTCGATCGACTTTTGATAAGTTTGTTATGAACTAGCATCGTGACGTTTGCGAGTAATTAGCAATAAACAAACAAACGTCTGCGTCACACTCACGCCAGCCGGGTTATCGCCGCAACTCCCAATGGGAGAGCGCCGAGGGGCCGAATGCCTGTCTTAATTCACTTGGACGTAGACAACAAGCAGCACAGGTCGAAAGTTAACAAATTATGTGTTTAAACTATAACTTTATATTAACATATTATGTGCATGTTAATAATACCTTACACGATACCTTCCGATTGTTTTTCCATCTTTACTTTATACCCCATAGAAGGCGCTGTAACTACTTTAACGTGACGTCATGTAGCCTATAACCAGCGGAACCAAGCAACCAAGAGGCTTCCAACGACACCTCATTTATCTAATTGTGATAACAAGTTTAGAAGTTATGACTTATGAGGGAACACAATCATTCATAACCACATACCTACATGTAACACACAGTTCAAAATCATAATCTCCCATTTTTATTCGCTGCATTTGGGTAAAATAGGGCATAGTAGGCACTAGCCTACTATGCCCTATTTTAGTTTCTATAGTTTAGGATTTATCTCCTATAGTTAAAGATTTATCCAAAACTATAGGAGATAGCGAAAATGCTAGAAGTTGCGAACAAAATTTTTATAAAAAAGTGTGTCAGCTCCGACGCACGACTGGAGTTTACTCCTTAAGAGGCCGGGTACCCTTGGAATTTCTCATACAAACAAATTCCAAAATCATTTTCTCATACGAGAATATTTAACATGTTTGAGTTATTTTTCAGTTTAAGATAGTAATTACCTAGGTTCCTACACAAAAATTTACTTCAAAATATTTAAACAATTTTTTTTTTTTGTTTTAAATTTTTTTTTTGTAAATTTACAACTAAATATTTAAACACTAAAAAATAGAGTAAAACACTAAAAAATATATAAATAAATAGTAAATTTACTACAAAATATTTAAACTCTAAAAAATATTTTTTGTATTTAAATATTTTGTAGTAAATTTACTATTTCTTTATATATTTTTTAGTGTTTAACTCTATTTTTTAGTGTTTAAATATTTAGTAGTATATTTACTAAAAAAAAATTTAAAACAAAAAAAAATTTTTTTTGTTTAAATATTTTGAAGTAAATTTTTGTGTAGGAACCTAGGTAATTACTATCTTAAACTGGAAAATAACTCAAACATGTTAAATATTTTCGTATGAGAAAATGATTTTGGAATTACGTTTGTATGAGAAATTCCAAGGGTACCCGGCCCCTTAAGTACGAGTATCTAACCATACGCAAAAAGAGTTTATTCAACTGAAAAAAGATTAATATCATATGAAATCAGATGTTTCGGCAATATTATCTACACCCCTTTCTGCCATAGTTATTTCAAAATACTTTTATTTCAAAATACTTTTAGTTCACTTTTGCCAGTATAATGATAAAAATTATAACTTCACAATAACAATATTAATTATTGATATTTTTAACAAAAATAGCAATATAAATACATCGACACTGAAAGAAACAAACAAGCCCAATAACATATAGTATATAGGTATAGTCGCCTATACAGCATACCATATGTACGTCTTAATCATAAAGTTAATATACCTATCGGAATATAATATTATATAATAATATAATTATATAATAATATAATATTCCGATAGGTATATTACCTTTATGGTCTTAATACACTCACAGCCAAATTAGAAAGTTGCGCACTAAAGGTGCGCACCAAAAACGTGACACATTTTCGTTATTTGTTAGTAGGTTTTACCCCTCGGATTTTTCGGATATGAAAATCGATTCTTAAGGAGTAAACTCCAAAAACTAAAACTACACCACTAGATTTTTCATTTTCAGAAAACCTAATACCTTTTTTATCGAAGTCGAATTCGCTCCTTTCAGTTTTTTCGGTGATGCATTTTGAATTCAACTATACAAAACTGAACCTTATTCTCTACATAAAAAGAGCTACAACTACTCTGAAAGTAGATTCTCACATTTAAAATAGAAACGATAAAAATTTACCAAATTAAAGTGTAATTGTACCTTAATTGGTGTCACAATAAGTGGCAATAAAATTGGTATACTCTACATAAAGCTGTTGTTTATCGCTTCAGATTTTACATTTGATTGGACCTTAATTATCTCATCTCAAGCAAGTAAGCACCTATATTTTTTTAAAGAAGACCCCTTTTTTCAGAGAAGACCCCTATTTAAAATATTTTCAAAAGTTAGCCTTTAATCGCGTAATGTTACTTCCTATCGTAAAACGCTAATATAAAGGGTATTTTAAATGTATATAATTTTGCATATCAAATTACATGAACGTTATAAGCACACAATACTAAAGGTGCTTAAAAGTTTTTCAGTCATAAAACTTTAAAAGCGATTGTAACTATTAAGTTACTGTTAGGTCATTTTGCTATTGTTGCTACGAGAATATTATAGTTTTAGGGTTTCGTATTCTAATCACAAATCCGTACCGAAAAAGTATTAATATTGTAGTATAAATATTGTTAAGACTTCACTGTCTGTAATTACCTAAATACCTACTCTATGCATCCATCTACTTACGAGTATAATAGATGCACACAGAAAGGATTTTAATTATGCCGCTGCAAAAGTACCTAGGTACTGTAAACTTTAAAAAATATTAAAGACAGATACATACATTATACATACAATAACATGGGTGAAGTATTATAACACTCTATGTAGATTGTAGAGTATAATATTATATACATAGAGTGTATTATAATGATAAGATGGCCTAAAATGATATTCTACTTATACAGATATGTTATGGTCAGGGAGGCGAGGTAGCTAAATGGCGTAATTCAACGGCGCCGTCGAGACCTATCAAAATCGAAAGATAAAATAATTTCGAAAAGAAAAGCTCGTATGGTAAAAACCATTTTAGCGGTGGGTTTGGCGTGTACGGTTTTTCAAAAATGTTAAAAAAAACAGTTACTTGGGCATTCTCGAGCGCGTCAGATATTCATACTACGTATGCCCCAAGTGCCTCTGATAACATCGGTATACTAATCTGCCGGTTTGCGTGGTGGGGGTAGGCATATAAAGTAGTCAAAAATGCAAAAAACAAAATTACTCGAGCGCGTCAGATTTTCGGAAGGGGTGTTAAGTAGGCCCCAAGGAAGCTCCCTTTAAAAAAACTGACGATTTCGGCGTGACGATAAGTTACGATGAATTTTTGAAAATGCAAAAAAAAAAAGTTTTATTGAAATACTCGAGCGCGTCAGATTTTCATAGGGGAGGTTTATCTCGGTATCCTGAAAGCATATTTTCTTAATCTGACAAAAATGTTGGTGGGTTCTCTTAATCTGACCGGATTCCCTTCTACCGCTTGTTTCCCCACCATTAATGTCGCGAAATAAAGGAAAAATACTGGTAGGACGGCATATTTCCGCGAAGCGCTCAGTCTATATTACATGTTTATGGCAAATTCCTCTTTTTTACTTCAATTCTTCACTTCGTTTTGCTTACGGTACGTCCAAAAAACAATTTGAGGATCAACAGGCTATTGAATAATATACATACATGAAACTGTACATGTTAATAATACTTTTGTATACAGATACGCGTAACTTTTTCCGAGTCCACGAAAATTATCGAGAAGCTTTAGAAAAAAAAAATTTTGAGATATAACAAAAGTCACATAATTTAATCATCGTTATTTCATATCAATTTTTTAACACCCTCAGCTTTCGAGATATACTCAAAAAACCGGGAGTTTGAGTTTTTATGATGCTTCAAGTCAAAAAGTTTTACCTTTGGACAAAAATGTAAAGAGACCTTTTTTGTGTAAAATAAAATTACCTTTCTTGTTTATCAATACTTTTTTTTTGTAAAATGTATCGTTCGCGACTTATATGCCGCAACGCGTTTTTCGGAAGACGAAATGGCTCCTCCACACTTCCGGCCATGAGGAAACCGGCAGATTTTGTATTTTAGTAAGTTTTAGATTATATTCTTCAAAATAAAAAATAAAAAAATCGCGCTCGAGAATGCCGGATTAACGTTTTTTTTTACAAGTTTGCGACCCTATAACTCGGCGGCGTCAAGGACTTATCGTCAGATTAGTTAAATTTAGTCTTAAAACACTAAAATCAACCCCCAATATCTTAATCTGACGCGCTCGAGTATTTCAGACTATCGATTTATTTTTACTAATCTGATCGTCTATCCTAGGCGCGCGTCACTACATATAGAGCTAAATACTTTACAAGGTTGTTTCTATTAGGTCCAAGGTATCTCTCATATCTTAAACTGCCACGCTCGAGTATTACCGAAAATTCCCCTATTCTCCTCCCTAACTATTACGTCCATACTATTTTCCGGCTTAAATCTCTTCCGAACAATTTTCAAATTCAAAATTGCAAACATTGACAAATTTGACAGATAAGTGAAACAAAAGATACGAAAAACCATTTACATAAAAGAGACAGTTCTATTTTTAAGCGTCGAATCGTATCGCTGTCTCTTTCTTCGCCTGAGCTATGACGAAAATTCGTTTTTTTTCAGATTGTTCGAAAAAATAATTGAAAATGTAAATAATCGAGGTATTTATTGCAATCAAGACATGTGGTAAGAGATTCCATTGTGTTTTGTTTTCTTTTGAGTCATAATTGGTACATTTTTGAAACACGCACGACGTCATTTTCAATTTATTTAGGTAGGTAAGACAAGACGTGGCACGTTCGTGACATCGCTCGATGCAGACTAATTAACAGACGACCCAATTGGATCGTCGTTTGAATCTTCACAACGCGCGCGGTAGTAACCGCTACCACTATTATGGTACGATGGTTTCATAGTTTCACTATACGTTCTTACAAAGTGTGTTTATTAGATATTGAAAGGTAAAGAGTTAATACGGTTAGTTGTACGGAGCGGTAGTCATGGTAATCGAATGAGAGGCAACTGATGTTATTTTACCTTTAAAATGAATAGTGAACCTTACGGCATTAGCATAAAGGTCAATGGAATAGTTCTGAACGGTGCATAGGAGGAACGTTCGCTGAAAAACATCCGTCAACCTAATTAGGGCTGGCCGGGGACGTGCACTAGAAACCTAATAGTACGGGAGCCCTAGAACAATTATTTTTTTATTACTATCAAGCTAATTTTTTGTGAGTAGGCTTCATTTTGATAAGACGAACAACATTTTATTTGCAATAAATCTTGAAAGTGGTAGCTAACAGAAATAGAAAGGATTTCAAACTTTGACTTGATGGTCCAAAAATATGGATTGTTGAACTATTTATATAATTTATAGGACAATGTTACTCTTAAATTATAATATTACTATTAACCCCGCTATCCCCAACCTGCGGCCCACGGGCCGCATGTGGCCCGCCGGGACTTTATTTGTGGCCCGCGTGATGTTAAACAATTTTGAAATTCACGCCCACTGGCAAAATAACGTAAAGTCTACGAGATAGTTGTTAAGTTTTTTCCACTTTTAAATCGTTAATTTTGAAGAATGTTATTTTTAATCCTAAAAATTTTTGTTGCGGCCCGCGACACCAAGACCAAAACATGTTTGTGGCCCGCGTGAAAAAAAGGTTGGGGACCACTGTATTAACCTATCACTATACAAAAAATCTGCTTGTTAGGGTACCGTTTCAGGGTTCAGTAGTCAACCAAGTTTTGTTGATTACAGAAGAACCCCATAACGGAATCAAAATGTAGCTACTCACAAAAAATTTGCTTGATAGTAATAAAAAAAAATGTTCTAGGACTCCCGTACTATAAAGGTGACTTTACGATCTTTGTCGCAAGCGACCGCGAGCGACAAAAATTCAAATAAAATGCCACTTTATGTAAATAGTGTCTGCCTGTACCTCTTCACGCTTAAACTATGCGATGCATGGAGTCCCGGGAAAGGATATAGAGTAATTTTTTCCCGGGTTTCCGCGCGATAAACCAATTTCTGCGCGTCGGAGTTGCAGGCATCTGCAACTAGTAATAACATAAAGCAAGATTTACAATAAGTCCGAAGGAGACTAGAGGGAGGGCGAAAGACGTGTACTGAAACTAAATTAATATGAATTGTAATTCTCGGCTACAAAGAATTTTATCAAACTGATATAAGGGGATACGGGCGAAAAGCCTAGAGGCGACTTACATTAGTAAAAAAAACTTGAAACCTCTTTTTAACCGACTTTCAAAAAGGAGGAGGTTATATGTTCGTCTGTTTATATATATATATATTTTTTTGTATGTTCATACATAACTTCGCCGTTTATGGACCGATTTTCATGATTCTTTTGTTGTTGTACAGGGTTGAATCCGAGGTTGGTACCATGTTCACAAAAATGGTGATCTGATAATGGGATCCATGAGGAATCGAGGGGACTCCTTGAAATTTATATGGGAACATATGTTCCCATATAAATTTCAAGGAGTCCCTCAAAAAATCGAAATCACCATATGGTGATTTCGATTTTTTCTGAAGTATTTCAGGTATATACTACCAAAAAGTAAGATTTTGCACCAGGATATACCCTGGTTCTGAAGGTACCCAACAGAACTTTTGAATCTTAATAGATACAAGTTTGAGGATTTTGGCTTTATTTAAACTACTCCAAGCAAATCCTACATTATTTTTGCTGAACAAAGGCTAAATTTTATTTTGAAAAAAATAGGGTTTCGTAAGATATTTGGGTTTTTCGGACGCCAGGTGAAAAAATCAACCAGAAAAATTACTTATTTTGCGTACGCTGCCGAAACTATAAAAGATAGAACCATAAAATGTTCTAAGTATTGTAGATCTTATAAATATCTACAAAAAAGTCCGCGACACACTATACTTATCTATGTCGAGTGAGGCACAATAACCATTTTTTATTTGAATTGAATTTTTTTGGACAACATTTAAACGCGTTTATTTTACTCATGCCATTAATCCTTATCAAAATAAATTATTTCATCACTAAGTACAGTTTATGTAGATAAATTTTGGTCTTTGAATGATTAAAATTGGACGTTTGATTTTGAAATTATGGCGAAATTAAAATATTACGATAGTGGGCGTCACCAAGCGGGATGCGCTTGCGGGAGGAAGACAATCTGTGCAGTGTGCACTGTACAGTGTACACCCTTCGGATAATGACTGCGTCCGCGTCGTCGATGTCAGTGTCGGAGTCTGTGAATTGACCTTTCCTGGGTAGGCTTTTTGCAGCCGTAACCGACATCCACGCGAGCGGAGCCGCGGGCGACCGCTAGTAATATGTACAACTCTAACGGCCGTTCCCAATATTTGATCTATCTCTGGTTTTGCCCTACTAGAGATAGGAATAGCTCTCATTAGACATTAGAGACATATATTTTATGTCAATTCAATGTTATCTACGATCGGTCATATGTCAAACCAGAGATAGATTGAATATTGGGAACGGCTGTAAGACAACAAGCTATAATAATATCTTGCCTTGCCTTGTCGTCTCATATTATGTAACTAAAAAGGGTAAAATTATTATTTTTTAACAAAAAAAAATCGGTTGTCTGTAAAGTCGGTTTACTGACGATAGTTGAACGTGACAACGTCATAGCCTTAACCCCTCAGTTCCGGGAAAAATCTATGCAAAAAAGTTGGCAGGTCAATGTGCAAAAAAAATGGCGCCCGGCCTACCCTCTTTGGAAAATTAATGTAATATGAAATATCCTTACATATAATCCATATTTTATGTTTGTGTGAACTACATTAAAATAAATGTTAAATTTTCTATCTATCAAGCCATCATAATATAGTATTTAGTCCGATGTGATATTAGTTTCCCAATTATAAACTTTCGAAACTATAATTAGTGACTTGTTCAGAAGAAATAAACGAATACTTTATTCTTCATATATTAAGTCATACCTTGACACGAATCTTCATATATTAAGTCCTTTGACACGAATCTTCATATATTACCTTGACACGTAAGGAAATAGAGCACAATTTTGACAAATAATACTAATAGCTCACAGATTGTTTATTTATTTTTCATTCAGAGTGTGGTCAATGTATCAAAGGTCATAACTAACCAAACTTCTTCATACAAAAGTATTCTCTAAGTCATCGAAATACGTAATATAATCGAAACAAAGAGCGCGGCCCAGGTGGGCCTTACGGTTGTTGAGAGACTTGAAAGTGTAAATGGAACGCCTCAGAGCTGTCAGCGAGGTAACGCCGCATGAACTGTCATGTTTTTCGGGCGCGCAGCCCATATCGAATTATAAGACGTTATCACGTCAAAACTAAAACCGACTTCCACGGTAAAAACAAAAGTAATAACTAATACTTATTCTTAATCTAAAAAGAATCAAATAATTATTCTTATTCCTTATTATAATGGCGTCTTCAGACTTCGCCTAAACCTCAACTATTTCTGTACTCAATCTTCATGCTTTTGAAGTCGGTACCAGCTTACCTTAGCGTAATTGCTATGTCAAGGATCTCAGAACTTTTCCGGGCTGGTACCGACTTCAAAAGTACGAAGATTGAGTACAGAAATAGTTGAGGTTCAGGCGAAGTCTGAAGACGCCACTATAATAAGGAATAAGAATAATTATTTGATTCTTTTTAGATTAAGAATAAGTATTACTTTTGTTTTTACCTTGGAAGTCAGTTTTAGTTTTTTGTTAATTATTTACATTTTACTGTATCCAGCGAGCCTAATGGAAGGTTCGATATCTCACCGCCGATATTGACTACGCATCCACCAATTAGTAACAGCATACAGTCTACACAGGCGAGGGTTAGCTCGTGAAAACTATACGACCCTTTGAAGTTTGGTTTTCGGAAAAAAATGGATTAGCCCTACTATGATTTGACGTTTAAAAGATAGGTACCGCATGTGTATGTACTTGACGTGCCATATCGCGTTCCCAAACGACGAGCAATGCTCGTCTTTCGGAAGTCTGTTCTTTAGTCTACTATCGGAATCGGACGTCAATCGGAATTTTAAAAATGCCTAAATGCCTAAAAGTGCCGTATTGAGATGTAGAAATTCAAATAGAAACGTGGACCTTAATAATGGACACGTTTCTTATCATCGGTATTGTACGTCACAGTGGTAGGAAAAAAGTGACACGCTCGTTTTCATACAAATGGAGCGAGATTTTAAATTATTTTTTTTTCTTGGCCTACGCACAATATAATGACCCTTCTCGGATGAAACGTAGTAAAAGACAAAAAGGCGTTTTTCAGTAAACAGTAAAGTTTATTTACTGTATATATTAAGTAACTGTTATCTATTTATTTATGTATTTTTGTTTTTTTGTGTCCGTATATCAGCTCCTGAACTACAAATCCGATTTAAGTGATTCTTTTTTTTTGTACTAGGTGTTGTTTAAATTAGGGAATACTGAAAGTTTCATCAAAATCGGTTAAGTAGTTTTTTGAGATAGGGCATTTAAATTTTTATGTATTTAATTTAGTAAGAGACTAACAAAATTTAAAATTCCTTTTTATAGATCATAAAATAATATTATAATTCTGCTGTTTTTTCATTGGTGATCTAAAAAGATGTGGTAGCCCTTGAGCCGTCATCTGTGTGGTTTGAGCCATAAGGTATGACTGGGCAATTTGATTGGCGAGCATCAAGCTGGAGCTGGCAATTAGTGCCACCACACACCACATTGCCAGTTAGAAGCCTCAAGCCAGTCACTGCACCCATTTCAGTGGAAACTTGCACGGAGATTATCATACGAATGTTGTTATACAGAATATAACAAAACTTAGTGATAGTACTTTAGTTTACTCTTTGTATAGAGTTGTTTGTGAAAGTAGCAGCGCTGAAAGAGCAACTTTATTTAAAAATTTTGTATGGGAGAATTCACGAAGCCGGGGCGCTTGGCCATACAAATCACAAAAATAAATTTGCTCTTTCAGCTCTGCTACTTGAATCATATTGAACTCTATAAAGTATATGGGACTTATTCACACCCTTCAGTAGGTATTGTCAGTTATCACTTAGTTTTGTTACACCTTGTACAAATTGGCCTACCGTCATGGTTCTACGAAAAATGAAGTGTGGAGTTACTTAGAGCCCTTGAAAGGGATGTGATAGTTTTTGCCACAGTAAAATCAGTTTCTGCACGAACAGAGTTGCTGTCAGCAACTATGAATAATTTCCAGTTTTAAATTAAAAAAACTTAATCTCACTATCGGTTTTGATAGGCTAATTCAAAAAGTAAACCGATCAACAACTAAACACTTGAACAATGAGCACACATCAGTGGGTGTGCCGTGTGTGTGATATTCAGATTTTCAATAACACATCCTACTATTGAAAACCAGCTAATTAAAGCATACCTACGCGAAACTAATACGGTATAAAATTATCATCATGGGACAAAATCGAATAATCCTACTGTAATTAATATTAGAACGCGACCGCGGCGAGCGGCGCGGGGCGCGGGCGGCGGGCACCATCCACCATGATTAATTTATATTTTATACTAACAGTCTAGTTAATTAGGTTCATAATTAGCTGAAACGTATTAATGGATGTTACCTGATCTTATTTACTAAACTGAAACCTGATACCTGGCGTTATTAGCTGCGGTCAGCGAGGCTATCGCATTGCGGACTGTAATAATGTTTTATGATACATTCATTTCTAAGGTGCACAATGTATTCTTTAAGTAAATATATCAAGTTTTAGAGGCAAAGACTCAGATTAATAAAAAATTTAAATAAATTAAAAAACTAAAAGATCGCGTATTTGCTATGAATGAGACCACAAATTGTAAACGCGCTTACGCGGCACGCACATTTCAGAGCCGAGTTTGACTCACATGACTAAAAACTAGCCTCACTTTGTTTGTAAAGTTCTCTCTATACTTTTTAAATTTTTTTATTTGGTCTGTTGGTCCAGTATAGGGTAGGTACTCGCTTTCGAATCGGAGCTAGGACTCAACAAGAAAGCTTTGCTACTAATTAAATTTAAATTTACCTGACTACTTTATTACATTTAAAAATAAAATTTTAGCGGCAAAAATGATTTAACTCTTCGACTCGTTCGCTAATTAAAGATAAGTATAATAAAATAATTAAAACAATGTTCCCCTATATGAAATGAATGCTAATTAAAATAGTGAATGTTACAGTGTTCGCGGACGATACGGTATAAAATGTCCCCTAATTGCGCGGAGTAATTATTATAGGAACGGGCATAATTATACCGAACGGAGCATCGGCCAGGTCTAGTGATGTAGCTCTAATGAGTCACTCGCTAATTAGCTAGATGCATTCTAATTGCCTTTCGGAGTCTATCTCCTTACCAGATATTACGAGATACGACAAAATTAGTACTCGACCGGCTTATGTTGTAGTTTCTTAGGGTTCCGTACCCAAAGGGTAAAAACGGGACCCTATTACTAAGACTTCGTTGTCTGTCCGTCTATCTGTCTCCAGTCTGTATCTCAAGAACCGCGTTAGCTAGACTTCTTAAATTTTCACAGATTGTGTATATCTGTTACCGCTATAACAACAAATACTGAAAACAAAATAAAATTAAAATTTAAGAGGGGCTCCTATACAACAAACGTGATTTTTTTGGCCTTTTTCGCTCTATAGCAATAATGGCAAGAGGTAGGCACTTGAATTTTTTACACATTCTTTTTTTACATGTGTACTTCAATATTTAATAATAATATTAAAATAAAATAAAAATTTAAGGGGAGCTCCCATACAAAAACACAATTTTTAGCCTATTTTTGCTCTATATAGGTACGGAACCCTTCGTGCGCGAGTCCGACTTGCACTTGGCCGATTTTTTTTCAAGACGAGTAATCGAAAGATCCAAGCTGTAATTTCGAATAAAATTAGTACTTGATCGATCGAATGCTTTAGTTTTTATCAAAATTCGTACTCGACCGGATTAAGTTGTAGTGTTTTTTCAAGACGACCAATAATCCTATCAAAGCTGTAGTTTTTGATTAAAATTAGTACTCGATCGATCTAACATTGCTTTAGTTTTTATCAAAATTACTTCTCGACCGGTCTAAACTGAGCTTTGTACAAAAAAGATTACTCTACCGATTTACAACTGTAAATTTTTTATTGTTACTTGAGGTTAAAAAAATCAAATCGAGTACTTGACCGACTTAGGACTGTAGAGTTTTGATATAATAACTAGTATATTCTAGGTACTTAGAAAGTAGTAAAATTAATGACATTCCAAGCATACTTACCTACTATGTACTACTTTAATGAGACAGAAACAAAATAATTATTGTCACACTCAAAAAATATAATCTTGGGCGGGTTATGTTTTGCAGACTTTATGGACTTTTTTAACGTAGCTTTAGCAGAATCGAGTAACGAGTTTGTTAATATTTTTTTATTAATTTTTATGAACTAACTTTACCAGTTTTAATTTCATACTCATCTATTCGCATTAGTTTCGCATACCTTCATTAAAATGAACTAATTTTTTTCTATTTACATTAGTGCTTCGTACATATAAATACCGACTGGTTTGCTACAAAGTAAAAAAACCGTGTGATGGCGTTAACGAACATAATAATATCAAAAAATATTTTGCGTCAAAACTTACATAATAGTATTCGAAGTTGAAAACTAAAATATACAGATTACAGACAAATATAATATAACCTCCTCCTTTTTGGAAGTCAGTTTAAAACAATTTTTTTGTTTCTTAATATAATTTTATATTTCATATTTAATAAAATATTGTATAAACTATGAAACATACAATTTTATTATTGTACGTACTCCCCGGGTCAGTGATGGTCACTGTCGGTTTCAGTCACGGTGACCTAAAGCAGGTCGGCAATGCAGAAGTAATTTTATAGTGCCAAAGTGTGTGCGCAGCAAACCTCTCTGTTATATTATGTTTAATTTATTTTACTTTTAAAATGCAACTTTAAAGATTAAAATTAAATTCATGTTTAATTATGAAGTTTTTTAATTTACTTAATAAAACAAAGTAAGTACAACGAAACTGGCATTTGGAACAAATGTTATGCGTGTTATTCAAGTCAAGTTAATTTATTCTATTATTTATTGTTAATCAAGCCAATTTATTATACTCTAAAAGTTACGGCCCCAAAATGTTTGTTTACAATTTTCTCAATTTCCTCGGCGAACAACTATTAGAAGAAAAATGTACCACAATAATTATATACCATGCTCTAGATTTTACATTTTATCTAAGGGCTTGAGCTGAAAATTAATATTTTTCTAACTAATTAGTAATTACGTTGAGTACTACAATTCAATTAAATAACGTTATCAAAAAGATTAACTAACATTATCTTTCAAGGAACTTCTTAATTACATAATATTAATTAATTAATTTCAAATATGCTTTTACCTATAACAATGAAAGTAACAAACAATAATGATCAATTAAAGACGTAAGTGGAAGGACCAGATAACTTACATTTTATAACATAAGCATAATTACTCATTTTTTCCCTTATACTTTGAACTTACCTATTTCATCATCTGGCTAATAAGATATATTAGCCAGATGAAGAAGTAGGTAAGTTTTATGTGTGGCCAGATGGCTACACATAAAATCCACAATATTTTTATTTCAATTTTTTTTTCTGGCCCTTAAACTGCAGTTTTTTAACTGTTGTAGAGCTTGTCTAATTTGAAATGACGCGCCCCACCACTTCAAAGTTGATATAAATGCGACATTTTTGTACTGTGAATACGAGGGAGGGGCGCGTCATTTTAAGTTAGACAAGCTCTACTTAACTGGTTCTCCCATTCGCGTCTTCAATTGTATTATTGGACTAATAAAATTACTTAGTTTTATAGACGTCACAGCAACCAATGCGAGCTACCTACACTTTTTTTGCCCAATTAAATAAAAATGGGTGTATTTTGCGGCACGATAATTAGCCGGGGTTTTATTAGTTTTTCCAGCGAGTGCGCGGTGGAGATCATTAGGCGAGCTCTTCAAAGCTGTCGCCGCATTACACTAATTGACGCAATTAGAGGGATCGCCGAACGGAAATAAAAGTCGGCTCACCTTCATGAACTGCCGGCCCCGACAATCAGCCGCTCGGCTAATTAGCTTCCCGGATCAGTCTGTTCACTCAAACTGGGAGCACCACCGCGTTCGACACTGCACTGAAAAGTTTTTCCGCGATCGTGAGGCGCGAGGGAGCCGCGAGACGTGAATTCGACGCGGCGGTCGGTCCTCGAGTGACTGGTGGCGGGGAGTCGGCCCGTCCTTTTCCCGAGCGCTTCGCAATTGCGGAGCTTTTCGCCCGCTTAAGCTCGGCGCTTACGACTTTTAACGCCGGGCGCCGCTTAAAGCTGTAAGTGGGCAGATCATGAATTGCATTCAGGCCCTAAAAGCGATACTAAATTAGTATCTTACGGTTTAATGACAGCTTTTAATTTTTTTATGATAGTCACTTTAAAGGATTTATGCTTTGTTCAAAAGCATTATGTAATAATGATTATCCTGCCGCTTGCTCTGTTACAGATTTAAGCTATTACATAACACTATTATATTGTTAGTAATTGTTGTTCCATTAATTATAATTATGAAAGTCAATGATAGAGAGAATAATTTGATAAATATTTATCAGTTACCAGTTATCACAAAGCACAATTTTTATTTTCTTTATTAAAAGTGACGTAGTTCGTCCATAGTGTAGTCACAGTATAGCAATATCCCATATTGCTATACTGTAGTGTAGCTATGTAATGCAAATTCAGCGAAGAAATTAATCACAATAAACTATTCTTATTATCATGTTTATTTGTTAATTAATAGCTCATATCTAATACCTAATTATATACTAATGAACGTTAATTATGTGCTTAGCAAAATTATACACCTAAAAATAATCTACGATACTATATCATATAAGTACATAATATTATGTTAATATTATTACCATTTATCATAGATAAATTTTAAGTTCCTGCTTCATTGAAATTAAAATCATATTTATGTACTTAGAATAGTTCTATGTTCTAAGAATAAAATTAATTAATATAATTCATTTTAATTAGTTAACGTGTGTACTTGCTTGTTTAATTAATTAATAAAATGCTGTGTTTGAAGAGATCCTGACTGTTCCGAGAAGTATATTTTTCTATTAATAGAGCCAAAATAGAGCCAATAAGTTTGTTCATGGAGGGTTTTTACTTAAAAAATTTTTAATGCACGCATGTTTGCATTGAAAAGGCCCTAAAACCAACTCAGTTTAAATATATGTCTTTGCCTAAAACTTCTGGACCTGGAAGAAAAGGTAGAGCAGGTAAACATACACACATTACACATCTACATTTTATGGCAATAATATGTAATTTTTTTGTGGAACTGAATATTTAATATTTTTATGATTTTACTGTAACACAAAAGAAATACAAAAGTTATTATAATATGCAATTGTAGAGTCCCATATATTATGTAATTTTTAGAGGAAAGCAAACTTTAGGAATGTGTGATTTACTTAAGTTAGCATAATATATAAAGGTTTACTTTCAATGCGTTAATCATTAAAAGTAATTAATAGGCAGAAAATTTTCCGTCGGATAAGGAAAACCGAGTCCCGGCGGCTAAAAATAAAATAAAAATCATAAATTACGTAGTAAATCTATACAGGGTGTAACAAAACTAAGTGATAATACTTTGTGTACGTGTTCCTCGTAGAGGTTTCACTGTGAAAGTAGCAGCGCTGAAAAAAACTTTTTTTTTACTTTTGTATGGGCAAGGACCCGAGCGTCACTAGTTTCCCCATACAAAAGGGAAAAAAAAAGTTTTTATAATTCATTATATATAAGTCATTAAAAACCGCTGAACCGATTTTGCTGTAATTTGGGTTGGGGATACTTTGAGTCCCGGGAAAGAACATAGGATACTTTTTATCCCGAAAAACTGTACGGCTCCTCCGCAAAAAACGGATTTTGTCGCAACTGAGTTGCGGGAGTCATCTAGTATTTTATAAATCTGTAATAATGCTCGAAATTTGTGACACATGGATGATTGAATGTATCGTCAATACTTTCCCTTGCAACGGCGGCGTAGCTTTTAGGGCGTATTTTCATTAGTCGTTAACTCGTACGGTACCCAGCATGCGGGGAGTCTATGATAACTAATTGACAACTAATGGCGCATTGTCATTGGTCGTGGCATGCGTTTCAGAAATCTCCCGCACCCCGCATGCGGGCTCTATCGACCAGTGAAAATGCGCCATTAAGAGAGCCTTCAAACTGGCTGCTCGCTGCTGCTCATTCAAGTAAAGAAGTCGCGCTGCTGCCGCATTACTGGCGACCTAATGTGAAAGCAATCTAATTTAGTCCTCACACTAAGTAATATTCCTGTAGAATTGCACCATTCCATGAAAACAGTTAGGGTCAATTCAGACCGCAACGCGACGCGTAGATGCATTTCTATTTGTATGGATTTGACAGATCTGCAAGACGTCTCACGCAATTGACATCTGGCAATTTAGTACAGAGATGTAACTACGCGTCGCGTTGCGGTCTGACTTGACCCTTATCAGTAGCCATAAAATAATTAGCAGATTTCGGTGATTTCATTAAATCATAAATGTCACTTATGCGTACTTCGTACCTAACAATATCATGGAATCCGCGAATACCGACATTCTTCAAATTACGTCTGGTCATATATTATTGAAATGCTTTGTGCAATTTGTCAATTCACAAACATTTCGCAATGAAACAACGCTAATACTATTGCGGAAAATTCTTTCAAATGGAACGAAACACAACACACAGAATAAACTTTATATTAGGTACAGTACCTATACCTGACTAAAAATCCAAACAAATGGGTGCTAATTTTAGCAATAACGTATGTTTAAAAATGTCTCTTGTCCTAATCTGTTGTTAATAAAATATGTATAGTAAAAAATTACATGCAACATAATATTATGTTTAAATTAACAATTTTATTTCTGATGTTTAGAAAGATAAAGAAGATAGAAAGATTCCCGCACGATAAACTTATTTGGCAACGGACATAATATACATACAAACATACACGTTGGAGAGATTGAAATATTATACTTGTACGTATGATATTCAACAATCACACGTGACGGAGGCAAGGGCTCCGGCCCTTTATGGCCTTGTTATCTTTCTTTTCTTAGAGTGTATTATCAATTACGGTGCAGCAAAGGGGTGCCATAAATATAATTTATAGCCTACAATCACAATACTTACAATTAATATTTCAAGTATGACCGTTTGAATATGGAAACAAGTTTAGTTTGTATCGGTAAGTGGTTTTTAATTTATTAGTTATTTTATTAAACATGATTTAGTTTGTTATATTCTATGCACTCTAGAATCTTATTTCAATGCTCTCTCCTTGTGACGAAAAGTCATAACTTCATAAGTTATAACACACAATTTGAATGAATAGCCGGATGACCACGGTAACAGTATGGTGTTTTATTGAAGTGTGTAACGTCGAAGGAGTTAAAATAATTGTATTGTGATGCTAGTGTCTACTGTCTAGTGACCATAGGTGGTGGAAATCGCTTACCAACAAGCGGCCAGTCTGCTCGTTTTCTGGTCCATTTCAATGAAAAGCTTTATTACATTGATGACGTGTTTGGTGTAAAGTATGAATAACTCACAATGAGCATTATAAGCCAGTATTTGATTTGGAATTTGAATAGAATAGATCAATTTAGTCGCACATGACATGAATACGCAAAATTCCTAAATAAATCGAAGGGTAGACTTGCTTGTATCAATTTGCAATCCATTCAAAGGGACGCGACCCCACCAAAAAATTAATGTTGTGCGTTTAAAAACATAAAACAGCTATCGATAAAAATTATCGACTATTTAAGTCGATAAATAGGTACATATTTAAATAAACTTATGTAAGTTAATTTGTAAATAATTTTTCTCGTATTTGATGTTTATTTTAATTTACCATATTATGTAAAGTTTACAGGAAGGAAGGCACGGAAACGTATAGAATATATTTATATGTATTTTAAAATAACAGGTAAGTATTTTAAATAATAAAATTTAGAAAATAAATATGTAATTATCAATTCTTGCATCACGTGCTTCATTCATAATATTTTTATGTTTCTAAGGTATGTAATTTATATAAAATACTTTAAATTACTAATTATTATCATTAAAAGAAGGAACAATTATTTATGTACTTATCTACAAAGTTTTGCAATAAGGATAATTATTGCCAAAAGAGTACCCATTAAAACATTTAATTACTTAGTCATAAATTAAAGCTTAGATCACGAACCATGGTGAGTATAAAATATCATAATTCATAACACCATTAGTTACGACTTATGAACTATATTATACTTAACTTTAATTTTGATAACTTCAATTTTTGTCTAACCAACTGTCATTGTCGTTACCGTTTGGTTAAAATGCTAATTTAATAATAATAATAAATCAATATTTTCTCACAACAATCTAACTTAACGGCTAATTTACAAATTATTATGTTGTATTACATTAGAAAGTGAGGAGCTGGTGTCTGAATTAGGCAGTAGCCTGTGTTACAGATCACCAGGACCCCAATACTACGGAGAAATTAGCGAACATTTAGATAATTTATATCTAAGAATACAATTATAATAAAAAAATAGATATTTTAAATGTCAAAAATTGATCATAACTCAAGACGTGAGTGGATGAATAAGGTAAGCAACATGAAAAAACTTCCCGTTTTTTTGCTTAAATGGAGGCTTTAGGGCCGGAAAAATTATATGAAATAGAAAAACTATGGATTACATTATGTGTAGCCAGATATATTAGCTAGGTTATGAAGTAGATAAGTTACAAGTTTTATTAAAATAATAAGGAAAAAAATGAGTTATTTTCCGTATGTTACTAAATGTTACTTGTTTGATTCTTCCACTCACGTCTTCATTATTTACTATCGAATATCGATACTGTAAAGTAAGACGCGGTCCAACACTAGCGCATCATCAGGCGACTTACCGGTGTATATTGACACACTTATTTCTATACACAATTTATCTAACCCCGTGATGTAGTAGTACAATTATATTAAGTACTAATTATCACAAAATCCTAGAATATCTTTATACCTACTTTAAGTGCCTTTTCACTGATAATAATAGGCTATAATTGGTTAGAAATAAATGAAGACATAAGTGGATGAAGCGGGTAACAATTTGAAAACAGTCTTTTTTTGCACAAATGGATCCCGGTCCTATGCGGCATGCATAGGACCGGGATCCATTTGTGCTTGTTGAAATAAAAAAAGTGTTGTGAATGTTTTGAAATAAAAAAAGGTTTTTTTATTTAACTAGATATATTAGCCTGATGATGATGTAGGTAACAAGGTTCAAATTTTAAGGGAAAAAATGAGTGATTGCCGCTATGTTATAAAATGTAAGTTACCCACTTCATCCACTAACGTATTTAAATGTAACTACGTTAAAATGCGTAATTATTCATTTCATTCTTCCCTATATTCGTGCGTATTCAACACACGCACCAACAGGGTAAAATCGCTAATAAGTAGATTAACTTTTCTACTCCTTTTTCCTTCCTCTTTGGGGGCTTAAGCCGTTCATACATCACTCGATCGTGTGAAACATTTAACTATTTTACAACAAAGATTTAAGTCTACGGGTTTCATTGAATGCCTAAGCCAATTAATCACCGCTATCGGGTTGTTTCGCCGGGTTTTTCGGGCTGACCGGACCGGGGCCTGACTAGGGGGCCATTGTGCCCCGCTTTATACTATTACGGCCCCATTGTACCTGACTGATGGTGGCCGCGACCGATCCGTCTCCGCTCACTATTAGTCTTGAGGGTAGGGAATCTTACAGCGCTTAATTACAACGTTTATTGTGAAATCACGTGGATAAGGTATCCATGCTAATATTGTAAACCAGATGATGCCCGCAACTCCGTTGCGCCAAAATTTATTAATCGCGCAAGAGTTAATAAAAAAATCGGGATAAAAAGTATCCTGTGTCCTTTTCCGGAACTTAAAGTATTCCATACCTCTTTTCAGCAAAATCGGTTCAGCGTTTTTGAGGTGAAGAGGTAACAACTAACAGGTAGACAGATAGACAGATACACTTTATTTACTGATTAAAGTCTATAAAATATGTTTCCTCTTTGAGTTTGAATCGCCGCACCTATATTTTATGAAATGTAGTATGTACATGCAAAGTATATCTTCTTCAGGGTCAATGACATGGAATAGTTATCATGGGGAAAAAGTTTACGATTTCCGCATTAAATACTTTCGATCCAATGACAGCGGGCAACAGCCAGTATATTATAGTTATTTACCGTGGTGATGTGTGCCTAAACTGCCTATTTTTGTCGGCCATTCGATTATGTATGTCTGAACTCTAGTGTAATAGCCTACGAATATTAAGCCTACAGTCCAAATAATATATAAAAATGGATTTACAAATGTGTTAGTCGTGCTAAAACTCGAAAACGGCTGAACGGATTGGGCTGATTTTAGTCTTAAAATATTCGTAGAAGTCCAGGGAAGGTTTTAAAGTGACACGAAGTTCACCGAGACAGCTAGTGTATAATATAAATTTATTCTGGCCGTTGAAGTTGTGCTGAAATACTTATCTCAAAATGATTGCATATCTTACAAAATATCATCGTATGTAATATTTAATTAATATTAAATGAAAATATATTTGATTAATATTAAATGAAATATTTTCATTTAATATTAATCAAAAATCGTAAAGCCTTTTGGCCTTTAAATAAATGTCACAATTTTATTTAAGCACAATTAATGTTAATTTCCAATCCCTCTTAATTTGCCCGAAATCTTAATATCCGAGATATTAAGTTAATTTAAATAAAGCAATTGCTCCTTAAACTTCCCCCAATTTCGTTGAGCGGATGTAACGTAATCCTCACCTCTTTGCCGCCTGGCGCCTGCCCTAAGTCCCGCCAAAGAAAACAACGAAACAGAAATTTACATAAATTAAACAGAAGGTATATTCAGTTTACGAAGTGTGCTAATGACAGATTAAGGCTTTTGCGACTCGCTCAAAGTGACGACAGACGTGCCCCTGTCATCTGAAAACCCGTGAGTACCAAGAATCTTAAGAATAAGGGTCACTCCACATGATGATGAGACGAGGCGAGGTATTTAAAAAAATTGAACTCCAACGGCGTGGGCGGTAAGTCTATAATTTGAATTCTTTCTGTTTAGTCAATAAAGTTCAGTTTTGAATGGCCTATTTAAAACGCATTTGATTTCATCGCAAAGTGAACTGAATAAGAATAAGAAACTTTATTTGCAAAATTAAACGATAAAATGCTACAAATAATACAATGTTTAAAAGCGCGCCCTACTCATACAATATACCTATAATAGTCTAAAAATATTATAAAAGTTTTAGGACTTTATGAATCAACTGTTGGTGTGAGCCGCGTGAGGTTGAATTCTTAAAAAGGACTTTTTATTTTTCTGCTCTTGCTTCACTTTATAACGACTAATAGTAGAAAAAAATAATAATAATGGATTTCGATTACGACTGTTCCAACTACAAGGTAATAAACAGCGTGAAAATCGTACATTAATCTATAATTAAATAAAAACTTCGACGACAAAAAGTATTTAAAGGTTATTAGAAATCGGGACAAGTTAATACGATATTATTCAATTTCTGTACACATACTTTCGACTTTAAACATTAATGTGCATAAATGGGTAACTTACTTTACATGGTTTATGGGGCAATTTTCTTAGACACGTCTTTTAATGTAGTTATTACTTTTCAACACAATATTAAATAAGTCTTAAGTACTGCTTTATTGATTGCGATAAAATGTCCTAATATAAAGTCATTCATTGTTGTTAATTCAGCGTGAAATGCACGATTTCTGTTCAAGCACGAACAATAGAGAGCAAAGTGTTCGTTACTTTATCGAATGAAAATTTTGTGAAAATCATGTCAGCGATTATTTTGTTTATAGTACAATAAATACTTTGACGTTAATAATAATTGTGCTAGAGATACGTCATATTATTATATATCTTCTTATATATAAAATTCTCGTATCACAATGTTAGTCCACGAACTCCTCCGAAACGGCTTTACTGATTTTTACCAAATTTTATATGCATATTCAGTAGGTCTGAGAATCGGCTACTGGGTACTTTATATATTGATAAGTGCATTTGTTGAATAAATAATAGTAAATTATTACAACCTGAGACTGACGACGACCATTGTTTGTGCGACGGGATAGCGATCGACGTTGCCATGGCGACATACTTATTTAGTCACTTCAATAAAATAATATGGGCGAAATACCTTATATTATGGCAAAGCAACGTTTGCTGGGACAGCTAGTATTATTATAATATGGAGCAAAGTGTTTACTTAGTACTTACTGTGACGTCGCGTGCGCTACAAAATGTAGACACGTCCAAATAAAATAAAATCGGCCAAGTGCGAGTCGGACTCGCGCACGAAGGGTTCCGTACCGGTATAGAGTGAAAGTAGACAAAAAATTGTGTTTTTTATATGGGACCCCCCTTAAATATTTACTTTATTTTAATTTTATTATTAATTATCAAAGTACAAATATAATTAAGGATTTTGTGAAAATTTCAAGTGCCTAACTGTTACCATTATTGATTACGAGCAAAAAATGGCAAAAAAAATCACGTTTCTTGTATGGGAGCCCCCCTTAAATATTAACTTTATTTTATTTTTAGTATTTGTTGTTATAAACAGATATACACAATCTGTGAAAATTTCAGTAGTTTAGCTATAGCGGTTCTTGAGTTACAGCCTGGAGACAGACAGGCGGACAGACAGACGGACAGACAGACATCGAAGTCTCATGAATAGGGTCCCGTTTTCACCCTTTGGGTACAGAACCCTAAAAAAGTACCGTACTAAATGACATTACTACTACGTGATGCGTAAGAAAAGGGTAAGGTAAATGACTAGTGATTGAACAGTACCAGTCATTGGACAAAGCACAAAAACACTTTATCATGTATTTATTAAGGTTGCCTGAAAACTGCCTGATTTTAAAGAAAAACAGGCAATTTTTAAATTAACCTTGATAAATATTGTGTTTTTGTGCTCTGTCCAAAGACTAGTACTGTCCAATCACTGGTCATTTCACCCTAATGTTTTTCAGATATAATGTATAAAGTGCGACAAGGCTTCAAATGAACGTGGACGGGGGCGCTGCTGGTAAAGGAGAACTGTCAAAAATGTCGTTTTTGTATGATGGCAGCGTTAGTTCATTTTTTCGCCACGTGCATTTAAAGCCTTCCCGTCTGCCGAGCTCTACTTTAAATACAAAGACATTTGAAGTAGGTATGTAATTATTATTTCTTCTTTGTTGGTTGGAGATCTAATCAATATTTCAAATTGGGTTTTTAGTAGTTCATGTTCCTATGTCATTATTATATTCTAAAATTCACTGCAAAATGTAGTTAAATAATTTCTACACGTCGACGTATTGACAATTTTAAAATCTGGGCATCCCACCTTTAACGTAATAACTTAAGGTAAGAAAAATGTCGCAAATCTCAATATAAAGTGAAAACTTACATTACAATACGTTTTTCTTTTATTTGGTAATATTTGACAATTTCATGGTACAATAACTGCTGGCCTTAGTTTTTCATTTGAGTCGCTTGCGCAATCGAGATGTATGGCACGAACGAGATCTCTACGACTGCATCGAAAAGTATTAAACACAAAAAATTGGTAAAGCTAAGTGAAGAAGGCGTTCATTCCGATCTAAGTGTGAATAAAGATCAGTATGTGCGGCTGTGATGCTACCAATTCCAATGCTGAATTACATTTTGCAGTTTGTTTTTTACAGTTCAATCAATTTGTTATTATTATTTTTAACAAAAAATTAAAACCGACTTCCAAGGTAAAAACAATAGTAATATGAACTAAAAAGTATTAAATAGCTCTTACCCTTTAATAGTGCCTTTTTCAGAATTCGTCTAAATCTCAACTATTTCTGTACTATATACTACAATCTTCATTATTTTGAAGTCGGTACCAGCTAATTTAATCGTGAGTTCAGTAATGTCAGATTATCTGAAATTTTTGGGACTGGTACAGTTATCTAAGCGATGCTGCAATTTCCATACTTTTATCTTTAAAGATTCAGGAGTTCTGTTCAGTGCCTTTGGACCAAGAGACACCTTCGTATAAAATTTCTCTTATTCGTAACATATGTTTAACTTACTAAAAACAACATTTTAACCACTATGAGTGTTTTGATAAAATTCAAGGATTTTCCTCGATTGCTCATAGATCCCATCATCAGCTCACCACTTTCGTAATTGTTGTACAAAATTAAGATTATATCCTATACAACAACACGAGAATTTTGAAAATCGGTCCACAAACAGCGAAATCATTATCAAAAACGTCTGCTTCGATGCAAAATATCACGAAAAGTACCAATAATTGGGTCATAGTGTGATGACCCATGGAATAATGATGGTTGTGATGATGATGATTAATCAAATTGATGTATTAGCTTATGCTTTCAGTTGTTTAAACAACGCCGAAATCCCCGAACCTGTACCTATAAGCATTCAAAAGTTCTGTTCGGTACCTTCGGATCCAGGGTATAACCTGGTACGAAGTCTTACTTTTTGGTAACATTTACCTTGAATGCTTCAGAAAAAATCGAAATCACTATATGTTTCCATACAAATTTCAAGAAGTCCCCTCGATTCCTCAAGGATCCCATCATCAGATCACCACTTTTGTGAACATGGTACCAAATTTAAGTTAAACCCTATACAACACAAAAAGAATTTTGAAAATCGGACCACAAACGGCTGAGTAATCGTGGAACATACAAAAAAAAAAAGATACATACAGCCGAACATATTACCTCCTCCTTTTTGGAAGTCGGTCAAAAATGGAGTATAACAGGAAAATAGTACTTTTTATGCAAATAGGCAATGTGACGAGGTCCTGACGCAGGAAACTCGTATAATTAAAATTACACTTCATTTATTAAAATAAGAAAAGTAGTCAGAGGTTTCTTATCTAAATTACCTGTACTTAATGTTATAGAGCTGAAGAGTTTGTTTGAACGCGCTAATCTTAGGGACGGTTGATTTGAAGAAATTATATTTTTGCGTTGGATAGTCGAGGAAGGCTTTATGACTTAGGCTATATGCATATAACAACGCTCTGACCAATAAGAGCGAAGAAACAAAAGAAAATGTCACATAAATGGATAAATTATTTAAACGCTGCAATATCACCAACTGCTGGAGCATTTTTAATGTTATTTGGTAGAGATAAAGAGTAGACTACGGGGAGATAGGCTACTCGTTTGCGGGAAAATGTGCGGTTCCCGTGAATTTTTTTTTTATTTTATATTTTTCTTGACTTCGCCGCCGCGTCATACACGTGCCAGACATTGCTTAGATGTAAAAACTAGTGCATATCATTATGTACTAACAGTTAACACGTCTTTATGAATAAGGAAAATAAAACGCGAAAGTTTTAGACACTTTGACGCACAGAACGAGAGCGAGTCGAATTCATCGTGTGTGACGAATCTGGTATAATCTGAGGGATTGAACCAACGACATCACCCCGTTCCCCGCTACGGGGAGCCTGGGAAACGCAAACAGTAGATAAGGGCCCTTCCACACGACGTTTTTATACGCTCGTTTGTATCGATACAAACGCAAGTTGAACGCTCAGCAAACGCAAGGAAGCCGACACGTTTTAAACTTTATGTCTGAAAAAACGCGATGAAAATGCGCAGAAGACGAGCGCATCAAAAACGCGCGTCGTCAGGTACGCAAAAAATACTTCGTATGGAAGGGCCCTTAAGCATCGCACGCGCACCGCGCTTGATCTCTCTCATCGTCTCTACACTCTACAAGCTCTGTTTGGAGTTTTTGAAGCCGAAAGTTGGCCGGCGCTGGCCACATTTTCACCACGTGTCTTGATCGAAAATTCGTAAGATGGATGGTAGACCGCCACGCCAGCTCGGTGTGGGAGAGGAAGTAACCCCCCTCTCTTTCTACCGTGCGATAAAAATGTATGCCTGCAGCTGCTGCAGATATTCCGATTTCACTTCTGCGGTTGTTATTTGTCTGAAAATTTTTGGGAGGTCAAAAAGTCCTGTCAGAAGAAACTTCTGCGGTTGTTATTTGTCTGGAAATTTTTGGGAGGTCAAAAAGTCCTGTCAGAAGAAACTTTGAGCAGAATAAAGCATTAGCGTGCGCTAGTGGTTTTTTAATTATATGCCTACACATATTATTATTAAAAACGTACTAGTGCTATCTATGCATTTACTTCATCTTCTTTGTCATTTTCTTCATTTCTGAAAAAGTTCTCCTCTACTTTGGTTGTTAACACCGGGCTGCCAAAAATATCAAACCACGCTAGCCCCGCCAACACACCCCGCTATCTTCCAATCGTGATATAATGATTCCATGACGCGTGCTCGCATGAATTGTACTTTGCGCTGCAGCTAATAGTGAACAATATCGCGTAACAACGGTTCCCGCCTTATAGCACGAAAGTAAAGGTCGTAAGTCCCGAAAATGTTTTTGATGATTACTTAAAAATTAAATACAATACTAATATTTCCTTGAACAATACTAAATTTGGCAGCCCGCTCTTAAGCTCTTCCATTGTGTTCTGTCTTCTGCTTCTCTAGGGCGGCTGTTATTTTCAGTCCAGTGAGTGTCGTAATTTGGTCACACCATCCGGTAGGTGATCGACCCCTGGGTCGCATGCCGTCACTTCATACTACTTTCAATTAAAAAGTCCGCCGCCTTCATCTATTTCATACCAGATGACGCCCGCAACTCCGTTGCGCCAAAATTCGTTTATCGCGCGGGAACCATACATTTTTCCCTTGTCCTTTCCCAGGACACAAAGTATCTCCATTGCCCAGCAAATTAGGTTCAGCAGTTTCGGCGTGAAGAGGTAACAGACAGACACACTTTTACATTTATAATATAGTATGAAAGTATGGATTAAAACAACATCGTTGATTAAAACAAAAAAAACCGCACGCCAATTGAAACAAATACGAGTACCTCGGCGACTCAATCGTCCATTCGGCACGTGGCGCGGTCATAAAATTAAGTAAATCCGTTATTTTTCAGGCTGAGAAATGTGCGGGCGATCGGGCCGGCCACGATAACAGGACACATTTGTAAAGATTTTGTCCGCCTACTCGCCCACTGCGCTGTTTTGACCATACGCTGCCACAGAAGTAGGAATTATTTCGACAGCCCAATTATTTTAAGCTATTGCATAGCTTATATCGCGGGTTTTGAGCGCGGCGACCGATTCAAGAAATCCCGTAACGAAAAAACCTAACACCCCCCACTCCGTCAGTGCGCGTTGCCAAACTTCGCCACGGTATTTGTGTGCATGCGACTAGACGTATGCGAATAATTATAATTGCATAAGTTGATAAATATGCTATGTAATAGCCAGAGGCGGCGCAAGGCGTGGGCGAGCGCCCACGGCCTCGCGGTTCTAGGGGCCTCGCGCCCCTTGGACCACAAGGTTTTTTTAAAGGTTTTACGAGTTGTGATACACTACTAATATTCATAAATAAAAAGTTTTATAAATAAAACTTTGAGTATCAAAAAATTATTTCTCTGAAGAAATCCGTTTTTTAGCGTCATCCATCAGTGGGCCTCGCAAAATATATTTTATAGCCTAAGCCTAAGGTAGTCGCCGAGTGCACACGACGTATTTTTTTAAAGTAAAAGCGTAATGCAAATCTTCGTTTGCCATCGCAAATCATGATGATGGTTTAATATCAAGATTGTTGTGGGCTATTAGTTTCATTGTTTTACGGTAAATGATTTAGATTTTTGTTGCAAAGTTGTATTCTAATTGGAGTCAATCACCCGGCCAAAGAGGTGAGCTTCGTCGCGCGTCATTTCAACAGCTGATGCGTAGAATCAGGTAATTATTTACTAAGTATAATTATTTTCCTTTTTTTGCTCGTGCCAGCAAAAATACAAATATATTTTTTTAATTGTTTTGAAAAGAATATATTATGTTACTTATAGTTTTTGATTAATACCATTTTTAACTGTAAATTAATGAAATAAACACAGGATTTCTTAACAGTTTGTTAGCCTGCTTCAATATCACTTTTTTAAATAAACAACTAAAACATAATATTTTATTCTTTCCAATGACATAATATTGTACTTCTGTAGCGCAGTGCCCAGTCCTATAGTTTAAAAAAAAAGACGGGTTGCACTCCGGGAGTGCCGGCAGAAGTGAAAACTTGATTATTAACGTTGTGCATTATTTTTTTTAACCCATTTTTTATGAAAATCGATAAAAAAAATAATAATAATAAAACCATCGTTTTAATTAATTAATCGAAACCCTTACAATCGAATCGACAATCGAAAAAAAACAATCGATTGTTCGATTAATCGATTTCGATGTTACAACACTACTCTCCAGTCTCCAACCGTCCCACGTTTTTTCCTTGGTTTTTCGATCAACATGAGAATCTGACGCGAGTTTCACAGTTTTTACCCATCCCACAAAAGTGCTCAATGCCGCTAAAGAAGTTTTCACTTCAAAAATATTATAATCATATGACTCGTCTACGTGTTTCCTAGCTCTGTAGCAACGTGTGGGTACTACGGCGGATAATCTGCGAATAAATGGAAATTGATTTTGAGATCGCAGGGCTAGGGCCTGACAAATATCGCGGCTTAAGGTCGCTCCCAGTGTTTGCTCATATTGTTATTGAATCCAATGCCGTTCGTAACAGAAAAATATTAGCTCGTTGTTAATAGAACTTGTCGTTTTTTGTTTAAAATTAGGTGGCGAACGAGCAAGCGGATTACCTGACGGATGTACCGTGTAGTTTTTTGGCATTACTTGGTTCCATCACATTGGTTACATCATGCGTACAAATGACGTTTTTTAAAAAATCACTGAAATTTTACTCTATCAAAGTTCTCAAATCTCATAAAGACATTAATGCCCGTTTTCACCAACAATACCTAAAATTTAGGTGTCCCTTAAGCCAATATTCCAAGTTTTGTTCTTGAACAACCCCGTAACTCTTAGGTGACGTATATCACTACATAGTATAAAACAAAGTCGCTTTTTCTGTCCTCATGTCCCTTTGTTCCCTTTAATTGCGGTTTTCTTTAATAGATAGAGTGATTAAAGAGGAAGGTTTGTGATAAATATGTATATTATTAATTACGGGAGTTCGCTATTTTACAAGTAAAATATCAGACGGCCATTCTACAACAGATTCATTGTCAAGGCAACCGTCGTCGTCGCCACATACGTCACCTAAGTGTACGGGATCGTCAATTCATCCCGTAAATTATAAACGTCACCATATGGTTTGACGGGTGAATCGCATATTAGGTTGTTTTATTTCAAATAGATAAACGTCACCTAAGAGTTACGGGGTTGTCAATTCATCAAGAACAAAACTTGGAATATTGGCTTAAGGGACACCTAAACTTTAGGTGTTGTTGGTGAAAACGGGCATAAGTGTTACGATTCAGCATGTCTATCCAAATTAAAAAAAAAACAAGAATCAGTGCATGTAATATTCAACGAAACCGCTCCACCCCTACGGAGCTAGGGTTTCCATCTGTTCGGGTTAGGTTATTTTTTACTTATAATATGTTTCTATGAAAAACGCCCTAACGTCATAAAGTCCGTAGAATGATAAAAAAAAACTAACTTTAATTTTTTTCTAAGTGTCGAAAGTGGTTTTACAGTAAACTCTATACAAACTCTATATTATCTCTACATAATACCATACACACCCTAAAATATTTTAATTTATTTTTGTTACACTCTGTATATACCTACACTAGTGATGTCACTCGATAATTTCCCATATTTTTGGTGAAACCGGCGTAAGAAACTCGCACAGGGCCACCGTGCGAGTTTCTTACGCCGCCGGTTCTTCTCACCGGGTTAGTTCTCGAACCGACGCGGTGGTAGGCCACCAGTAGTAACGACGTTCAGATTTTCAGAAAACATAAATGTAAAAAAAAATACTCTGAATAAAAAAGGTTTGAGTTTGAGTTTAATATATAATTTCTTTCTGTACCCGACAAGTATTTTGGGCAACCCTATACGGGCCTAATTGCCCCCCCCCCCCCCCTCCCTCCCCCACCGGCCGGCGTCACGTGACGTCACTCATCTGCATCACAACCGAGGCTGATGCAAATTTTTAAATACAGTTTAAATTCTTCTTTTTGGCGCGGTATTTTTTCGTTACGACCGCCATCGCGTCAGATGTTGCACTGCTTATTATTACGTCGAGTTATAGATAATCGAGCGGTTTTTTTGGAGTTTACTCCTTAAGAATCGATTTTTCATATATAAGGCGCCCGGTATGAGAAAAATCCGAGGGGTAAAACCTACTAACAAGTAACGAAAATGTGTCACGTTTTTGGTGCGCACCTTTAGTGCGCAACTTTCTAATTTGGCTGTGAGTGTATTAAGACCATAAAGGTAATATACCTTTCGGAATATTATATTATATTATTATATAATTATATTATTATATAATATTATATTCCGATAGGTATATTAACTTTATGATTAAGACGTACATAATATGGTATGCTGTATAGGCGACTATACCTATATACTATATGTTATTATATTATCATATAATATTATATTCCGATAGGTATATTAACTTTATGATTAAGACGTACATATGGTATGCTGTATAGGCGACTATACCTATATACTATATGTTATTGGGCTTGTTTGTTTCTATCAGTGTCGATGTATTTATATTGCTATTTTTGTTATAAATATCAATAATTAATATTGTTATTGTGAAGTTATAATTTTTATCATTATACTGGCTAAAGTGAACTAAGGTTGCGTTGCACCAGAGGCGTGGTTAAAGTTAAAGTTAAATATGGCGTCTAAACACATACGAAATCTGTCAAATTTTTCCGGTTAAAGTTAAAGTCAAAGTTAGTTGGTGCAATCCACTCTTAAAGTTTTTTGAAATAACTATGGCAGAAAGGGGTGTAGATAATATTGCCGGAACATCTGATTTCATAATATGATATTAATCTTTTTTCAGTTGAATAAACTCTTTTTGCGTATGGTTAGATACTCGTACTTAAGGAGTAAACTCCAGTCGTGCGTCGGAGCTGACACACTTTTTTTTCTAAAGAAAACGATCGAAAAGTTAAAATAAAGATTATGTTTTCAAATTCAAATCCAAATTCAAATTCTTAATTAACCATACAATAATATACAATAGTATAAAAGCTAGCTAGCGTACATCACGTCGTCTAATCCCATGCTAAGTAAAAACTTGTGTTATGGCAATCAGACAACGGATGCACGCCGAACAATTTCTCCTAAAATATATTATATTTTACACATTCACACACACACAATCACACTACATTTTGTCACGTAATGTCTCTTTCGGCGACGTGATGCGCGCTTCGTTCGGGAGCCTCCCCCGGAACCTCCGGTAAACTACACCGGCAGGCCATAACTCCTCCACCTCGAAGATGGACAAAACTTGAGTCGGCACTCTCACCACAAAGGAACTGAAATTCACTTTTTCAGCATACTTCTTAAATAAATCCTACAATTAACAACCTCAATTCATATCAATCGAGTCATAAATGTAAAATCTAGTTTAAGATATTGTAATACTCTTAGAGTAAGTTTTACATCTAAGGTAGCTAAAAGGTATTATAGTACTCTGTGCTAAAAGTAAAACGCGTGCGGCGTGCTCTACCATTCCCACCTTGATATTGGTGTTCTTTAAAGTTTAGGAATCTCTACTTCTAATTTCTTGCTGGCTTGCTGGCTCACAAACAAAAGAACTCGTGTATTCATAATTAATTATAAATGTAGATCACAACAGACATAAAAGCTTTCCTATTTAAGATTTGATAAATCGTATTGTTAATCCCCCTTTTACATTCCTAACACGTGAGCGAGGTATAAAGGTAAGGTATACTTCTTTGTGAGTTCTAACGCGTTAAGAACCACCGTATAATAGATCATTCATTCAATTAAAAACGGAACGTCAAAACTGAATGCGACGAAATTATGCAGCGTGAACGTATTACTCGACGAAACTAATTGTGAAAATAAAAAGGTTCGTCATAAAAAAGTTTAAATTCGTGGGAATTAGGTGGCAGTAATGAGTGGCGTAAATTTTTTTCGTCTGCGCAATATTGTGAGGAGTTCAGGGGACTTAATATCCGGGACGCAACACATAAAATGCAGTTTAGATTACAACCGCAGGGCTGACACAACTGATGAGTTGTCGCGATTTGCAAAAAGTTACAAAAAGTTACGCTTTTTGCAATAACTATTTACTCACGTTAGTGGCTAAAGTGAAGGGTAAAAATTAAGAGACATGCTTAAAAACACTGAGATCTAAGTTAATTTCAAATACAATTTCCTTCAGGTGCTTTTATAAAACTTTAAAACGTCATCACACATTTAGGTTTACTTTCACATCCAACAAACTCTACTCGTTACATTGTCGACAAAAAATACATTTTATAATTTTAAGTAGAGCCAACCCTAGTAATTTGCCCCATCAACTGGGCAGTAGCGAATAGACAACGACTAGAGCACACAGGGTTGACACAACCCCGACCGTGCGTCCGCGCTAAATGAGCATTGTACTCACTTGTACACTCCATCCCGGTTTATTTTACCCCTAACAGAACACTTATGCTAATGGCAAAAGGAACTCCTATAGAATCTGTGAGGTAAAATGATTTAGAACGTGCTATAGTTAGGGGACGTGTGTATGACGTTATAAAATAAAATTGAAGCCACAAGGGCGCTCCGATCTAATTAAATGATAAGTAGAATCTAAGATTAATGGCTAAGAATCGGACGACTAGATCTTTCATGTTTTGCGCTTTGTTTGCGCGTAATTTCATTAACTAGATGGTGAATGGACGAAATGAGCTTAAAATGTGATTGTAATTTAATAGAGAATGCATACCTAATATTGAATGGTTCAAATACAAAATAATAAACAAATCAAATATGTTTCAACGTAGGTTTCTTAACATTTTGTTTACAAATACATTTTAACAATAGAATATTAATAAATCCTTTTTAAATTGTTATAATAACAAGTATAACTTTTGACGGCGTAACGACGCGGACGTTAAAATAAATCCGCACCCCCGCACTACATCGCGATAATAAAAGATTTATTGACCGAGTCGTTCTCACGACGTTTAACCACTGGTTAAAATAATCCTTATTTATTCTGCGGTTAGAGCGAAGCCGATCTTAATGGTATGTAATCCTGTTACGGCATTAACGGACGCGCACCGATTAGGGGACGATCATGGCTTTACGACCATTGCATTATATTAACAGTATCGATTGAACCACGAGTGTCGAAGCTCTAAAATAAACATTTTTATAGCAACTTAACCACGTATCACAAAGAATTGCAGCACGGTTTTGCAATCGCCTTTTCATTTATAAAGGTGTCACAAAACAAAGTGATAATATTTGTGGATCCTTAATCCTTTACATAGAGTTCACTGTAAAAGTAGCAGCGCTGAAAGAGTTCATTTTTAACCGAAATAGAAATGTAGAAAAATAAAACAAGTAAGAATGCTCTTTCAGCACTGCAACTTTTGCAGTATACATACATACTCTATATTCTAAATATAATATTATTAGGGACACATACACGTTTGATATTACACAGCCTAAAATGTTATCACTTTGTTTTGATACACCCTGTTTTGATGTGATAGAATATGATGCACCAAAAAAAACCAAAGATTATAAAAATAATCACATCCGGAAATACTGCGAAACTGCAAATTGTAAGAATTTATTATCAGAATTGATCTGGAAAACTAATTGGTAGCGACACTTCGTCTGCTGCTTGTAGTCACAATAATTGGCATGATGAATATTTTTTTTCTTATTAGTAATTGAAAGACCTTTAAAAAATAGAAACATCGGTGAAAGAATTACTCTGATAGCTTAAAAATTCACCAAAATATGACGATTCAAACATCTCATAAAATGGACCTGCCCGAAACGCTCCATACAAAATGCAACTCGATTATGACGTCACCTTAAAGCTGTTTGTAGGCATCGCGGGAGATTTTTGTTCGGTAGCTATATTAATTATTGCGTTTATGAAAGTGGTTTCATAACAAAAGTTGCTTTAAATTACATAAGTTATCGAACGGTATACAAATATTAAGAAATTTAATTGAAAAAAAAATCGACTTGAATATCCAACTTTGAAGGCGCATAACAAAAAAAAATACAAAAGCTATCAAGCTGAAATTTTGGAAACACTTATCCCACCAAAACATGAAATGTAAAAGGGCCAAGCAAAATATTGCATAGCTGTAATACTTCTGTCGTATAAAGTTTTCAGATCACATTCAAGCCAAACCTTCAACTTATTTTGTAATTTAAATCAACATATTTTAGTAAATGTATCAATAGATTTCTTTATTTTATAATTATTATAGTGGCTTGGCAATGAGCATTAGAGAAATAATATTATAATATATTGGGTACCATCGGCCACATGCGTCGTTACATACTAAAACACTTTATGCTTGCCGTCTGTGTAAGTATGAACTCCTTCAAATATGCAGTTTTATATTAAATTTGTTTCTCTTGTGCTCATTGCCAAGCCACTATAATAATTATAAAATAAAGAAATCTATTGATACATTTACTAAATGTTGATTTAAAATACAAAATAAGTTGAAGGCTTGGCTTGAATGTGATCTGAAAACTTTTTACGACAGAAGTTTACAGCTATGCAATATTTTGCTTGGCTCCTTTTACATTTCATGTTTTGGTGGGATTTCATTTCTTTTTTTAAGGTTTTTGTTTCTTTTCTTTTCAGGTCACGTTATAACTTTTCTGTACTTAGCTTGGTTCTCATTCTCTATCTTCTTTAATATATTATTTTTTGAGGCTTCGTTAGTTCTGAGTCGATTATTAATATTCATATATTTTGATATTATAAGTTTAAACACTTACGGATTTTGTCGCGGAGCACTTTTATTAATCTCGACGTTTCGGCTGCTTTACAGCGGCCGTGGTCACGGGTGGTCTTCGGGTAGTTAAAGAACTTCAAGAAATTGGACACCTGTCACCTCAGTCCACCCGTGACCACGGCCGCTGTAAAGCAGCCGAAACGTCGGGATTAATAAAAGTGCTCCGCGACAAAATCCGTAAGTGTTTAAACGTATAATATCATGAGTGATACTAGCGAAAACTTAAGAAATCATTATTCATATATTTTAATTGACCTTTAAGCTTTAATACTTGAAGGTGGTCATTTTTAGCATAGCGTTGAATACATAGCAGCACTGATGTAAGCGTCAACGTTCTTCGCAGGAAAGGTGCACACCTTATTTCATGAGATAACATCCCAACTAGCACATTAGTGATAAAAACAGCCAACGTTGCAACTTTTAACTGTACTAAGGCGCTTTAGGGAATCTTGAAGCAGTTTTTATATCTCCTAATGCTTCCGTTACTCTTTAAGACCACTAGGGGTCGCAAAACCTGAACCTAATGCCACTCTAAGCTGAATACGAGTTTTTTGGAACTCATTTGGAGATTATAGATTTAAAACAGAGCTGCAAATGGGTCTTCTGTCGCAGCTGTACGCTTTAGAACTGGATTAAGACTGATAATGCAGACTCCTTGAAGAAATAGTATTAAAAGGTTATTTTATCACTTTTCTGTAGTTAAGAGTTTCATTGTAAAAATAATTTTCACTTTTGCGCATGTTTGAGTAGCAGTTTGCTCGATTGTCTTTACAATAGAAGCTGTAGCCTAATATTAAGCGTACTGATTACTCATTCGATTTCTACTGTTTCCATTACGTATAAATTATATTTTATAACATATTTGAGACCGTTCAAATAAATATGGATTTAAAAAAATGGTAGAATAAACAAATAATGGGTGGATATCGCAACAAAGTGCATTATAAAGTTTATAAAAAATATAATCCTAATTTGATATTATGGTTTTCAACAATTTCAACTAAAATGCTGCTTACTTATTTGAATATGCACCAATACGTAAAATACAAATAATTTGCAATGTATTTTTTAATTTTATCCACAATATTATTATTAGTACTTAGGGGAGCTCGGTACTTCTTTTTTGTTATATCGTAATTTTACATAGTAAATACATCGTAATATAAAAATATTAAAAACATCTTAAAAACAAATGAGGAAATCAAATAAAGTATGAAATTTAAAAATATATGTTTCGTCCGACTGGAATCGATACTGCACTCTAGCGTGCTTCTCATAGGTTATCCCGTTGCGCCACGACGATAGATCACAATATATGTTAACCAAATTAGCGTTACCTAGTTATAATCCAGTTTTTAAAATAAAACCGATTGACGATCGATTCTTTCCAAAAGGTTCCAGGTTGCGCAGAGAGATGGCGCTCTGTTAAAGGGACACGGTGAAGAAAAAACGACTTTCTTAATCGTATGGTGTAATAAATTGAAAAAATAATATAATTGAGGGTTTTGCTATTTCTTGGGTTCGTTTTTTTATAAAATTCCATCGTCCGGTCACCGGACTTCGGTGCGTGGTGGCACACCGTTGCCGTTGTATTGACTGCGGCGCTGCCGTCGCTGGCGTAGCGTTTCCAACGTGGCGCAGGAGATGGCGCTATGATCGCTAAAAACATGGCCGTGAATTACTTGGCTGCTAGATTATGCTTTGGTGCTATTGGGAATAAGATTAACGCTCAGACCCGCAGTAAGGAACTATTAAGGATCATGTAGCTGCTTCTTATGATGCCATTTTAACAAGACAATTATTGAACAAAATTAAAGGTTTTTACCACAATTTATATTAAAATGCAGCTAATTATGGAACCAGAACATCACAAAATATTATTTTACTCAACAATGTGGTTGCTATATCGAGTAACGGGGTATTCTAAAATATTATGTAAACATTTATATTTTTCATATTTTACGATATTTTGAGGTAGTTAGGAAGGCGCGTTAAAAATACTCCAATAATATCACCTATAAAGACGATAAACATACAGCTGCGTTTTTAGGGTTCCGTACTTACCCAAAGGGTAAAAACGGGACCCTATTACTGAGATTTCGATGTCTGTCCGTCTGTCTGTCCGTCTGTCTGTCCGTCTGTCTGTCTGTCTCCAGGCTGTAACTCAAGAACGGTAATAGCTAGAGAGTTGAAATTTTCACATATTGTGTATATCTGTTGCCGCTATAACAATAAATACTAAAAACAAAATAAAATTAATATTTAAGGGGGGCTCCCATACAACAAACGTGATTTTTTTGGCCTTTTTGGCTCTATATCAATAATGGCAACAGGTAGGTACTTAAATTTTTCTCAAGGTCCTTAGTTTTATGTGCACTTTAATATTTAATAATAATATTAAAATCAAATAAAAGATTAAGGGGCGCTCCCATACAAAAACACAAAATTTTTGGGCTAATTTTGCTCTATAATGGTACGGAACCCTTAGTGCGCGAGTCCGACTCGCACTTGGCCGATTATTTAAAATAAGTCACATTGTTGAAAAACACTTCACTTCACTGATTAGTTATTTTATTTGTATTTTAATAATGGCTGATTTCATAATGCACACGTCATAATAAAAAATGTGACTGAGGCCGGTGAATGATCATATTTTGTTTACTTACTCTGCTTTGTAGCTTCCCTTACGCTATAGGCGCCGCAAGAGGGTCAGTGTGGTGCTAACAAATAATTGCAGCTCATGCATCAACGTAGTGCCACTATTCTGGAGTTCCAATGGAACGTAGGGTTACAAAAGTTGTGCCTATTTGGCTGCAGAGTGCCTGCTCTAGGTCTGCAGTGGACGCTCTAGTCCTTGAGCTTGGCGTCTTTGGAAATAATCGGATTAAGGCGACGCCTTGATAATTTGGCTGTAGCGATGCCGATTTTTCTCAGCAATGACTAAAGCTAAGAAATTGAAGTAAATTGTCAGTATTCATCATGTCTTTGTCTTTGAATTGACCATAGCATAACACGATTGGACAACTTTTATAGCACAGAATAATCAATCGAAAAGACCTCTGTAAAAAAAGGGATTCCTATTTTTCCAACAGAGGAGAGTGATTTAAGGTTCCAAAATTTGTACATAAATTGGTTCAAGCATGCACTTTAATTTGTGCATAGCTTATATGAAATGTATTTATGGTTTTTAAATTATGCGACAAAAACCATTTTGTCGCTTACGCCCTTTCCATTTTTTGCTGTTCCATTTCAACAAGCAATCTAAAACATATCCAACACGGTTTCTTACTTTAACGCTGCGTCACCTTAACTCCGAAGCTCTTGTGCAGCAAGTTGTGCTCCTTGGGATAAAACTCCCATATTACGAGTATAATATATCGAGCGAGTAAGGAGTGTATATCGCAGTACTGATTGCATTTATATTTTAATCGAATTTAATTATTGTTTCATTGTTAACGTTGTTAATACTATTTTTTATTTAATCAATTACTTATTACCATTTCATTATAACAAATATGCAGTCAAAACTCATACTGTTCTTGCAAAGTTACAAACATAAAAATGTTTTCTTTTATTTAATAAACTACTATATAATATTATTATTGTGTATATTATTTTTCAGTTTTTCGGTTTCCCTGCCCAAAGGATGAAAACGGGACCCTATTATCAATAATTATTAAGTCTTCGCTGTCTGTCCGTCGTCCATCCTTATGTCACCAGGCTGGATCTCGAGAACCGCCATAGCTAGGTAGCCACAATTATTATTGGCAACAGTCAAACACAATAAACTCCAATATTAACTTAGCTTTAGCTTAGGAGTCACAATTATTAACCTTATTTCCGTGGTGCTCCCCCTTAAGTTCTTTGACTTTCGGTCATTGCAACTTTGTGCTGTCTCCCGCTTTTATGGGGAGGGAAATTGGATTCTTCCTACTCCTCCTATTTTCTTCTGATTAATTTCGTTGCGGGTCCCAAGACAGTATTAGCATGTCCCTCGGGCTCCCTGAGATCATATCAAAGGGTTTTCGTGGTTGGATGCCGCTGTCGATCCTGGCGACACAGGAGATACAGTGGTGGGAATGTGTGGTGGGCCAAAGCCCGTTAAAAAAAAAAAAAAAGCTAGGTAGTTGCAATTTTCACAAATTATGTATTTCTGGTATCGTTATAAAAGCTAATAATCCAATTCAAATAAAATAAACTATTAATAGGGGGCCTCATACAACAAACACGATTTCTCCCCTATTTTGCTCTATGTCTATAATGGTAACAGTAAGGTTTTTGAAAATTTCAGAAAATACTCGACTGTATATTAACTTTAATAATTAATAATAAAAATTAAATATAGTTATTATTTAAGGGGGGCTCCCATACAAATTTACGGTACGGAACCCTATGTTCGCCAGTCCGACTCGCACTTGGCCGGTTTCATAATTTTTCCTTTCATTGTAGGTAAATAAAGACCTATCCGGGTACCAAATTTCAAGGTTCTAAGTCTGCTAGAAGTACCTTAGAATTTTGATGATCTTTAAACGCTCCCTGAAGCTTGAATAGATCTGTCTGCACGGAGCGATCCGTACCGACTGTCCGCGTGACACTAAAACCAGCCCCCCTCAATCGGAAAAAAAAATGGATGCCTAGATTCTAGGCAGACCTGTTTTTAAAAAAAATGGCGCCCGGCCTACCCTATTTGTACAAATAATATAATAACTTTACAACCTTACTATATTTCATGTTTTTGTAAAGAATTTTATAATATCTAATAAATTTTCTATCTATCAAGCGATCATAATATAGTATTTAGTCTGATATAATATTCTTTTCAGAAGTATATATTTTGAAAATTTTTTTTCTGACTATTTCACATGAAATAAATCAATATTTTGTTTTATTCTTATCGAAGGAACCCTGATTTTAAGCTCTTACATAAACGATCATCGTTACTACTCGAGATGTTTATAAAAAAGGGTCATAAATCTTACCCGAAAAAATGAGTTTCGTATTACCCACAAGCAAACTTCGTCATTATGACTTTACTAATAAAGTTCAAAATGGCCGCGGCCGGCAGAATATGGCGGCTACCTGCGAACTTTTAGCTCTTTGTTTTAGAAACGTAAGAAATACTATCGATATATATATAGTCTTATAGACCTTTTGTTATAACTTCTTTAAGCGTTTTATGTAATTAATTTACAAATAAATGAAGCAAATTTGCGTTAAAATCACTTATAACACACACAACTATTTTCTCAACTTTCACAAATTATTACGATGTATTTCTTGCAAATGAGTATCTAAAATAACTTATTGTTACTAAAGTAAACTATTTTACTACTTACATTCGTTAAATCTATCAATTATTTCACAAAAAACACACAAAATGACGAAACACACACGAAAAAATTCACGATTTTCTAATGACTGAAAAATATTCGTCGACCACAGATTGTCATAATATTTTGCTTTCAGAATGTGGCAAATGTATCATAGATCGTAACTAACCAAACTTCTTCATACAAAAATAATCTCTAAATCGGCCAAATACGGTATATAAGGCCCGATAACAGCCCGAGCACCGGTGCTCGCGCGGGGTTTGACGGAATTACGATGTGTCACGTGACCCCGAGCACCGGTGCTCGGCCGGGGATTGAGAGGTTTGAGAGAGAGAGATTGCAATACGCATTCGCTGTAAGGAGCGTTTTAGAGTAATGCGGAGGGGTCCGTACGGACCCGTCCGCATTACTCCTTAAACTTCATAGAAATCGATCTACGGAGCGATCCGTACCGACGGCCCGCGTGACACTAAGGCTGGTTTTAGTGTCACGCGGACTGTCACGCGGGTCGTCAGTACGGATCGCTCCGTACGGACCGCTCGCGCCGATCGTCCGCTTATGTCGTTTTAGTATCGTCCTGACCGCCGCGGTGTACAGACGGGTGCAATGCTTCCAATGCAGCGGGTTATTTTAATTTTTGCCCTATACACAAGAAAAAAAATTAAAACGAAGGAGGAGACTATATGTTCACCCTTTAATAGAGCAGAGAGCCGTCGCGGGGGAATTCGTGACATTATACGGCAGTTTGAGGGCTGACGAAACATTGATGGGATGATTATGTCTCGCCATGACTGTACTGGTGACGCGTGCGCTCACTAAAACGCTCACTGAAGCGAGAGGCGCGCAAGCGGCGGTCCGCGCGGTTAGCTCCGCGGCACGGACGCGCTATGCGGACGGCTGCGGAGCTGTCCGTACGGACGGTCGTCCGTACGGACCCCTCCGTATGACTCTAAAACGCTCCTTGAAGCTTGTATAGATCTGTCTGCGCGGAGCGATCCGTACCGACAGTCCGCGTGACACTAAGGGCGCTTTTAGTGTCACGCGGATTTGCTCACGCACGCGGGATTGGCCCGCATGCGTAGCATCCGCAAAGAACAATTTCATATAGGTATCTATTGTAAAGCGTGATAAACGCACGCGGGACGCGGGGCGCTGTGCGGGGCGTCACCCCGGTGCGGGGTATCCGCATGCGTAAGCGCTGCCTACAACTTCAGTGCCCATTTTAGAGTCGAGCGGGGCGCACGCGCCGTATTGTACTACCGAAATGAAAATCGATACAGAACGAGTAATCATTGAAGTTCATCTGCGGCCCGTTTTGTGGGATAAACGCAATGAATTATACAAAAACAGGGACGCGAGGGAGGCTGCATGGAGAGATATTTTGAAGGAATTGGCACCTAACTACGAAAATTTGAGCGAAGAGGAAAGAAAAGTGGCGGGTATGTGTTTGGTTCATTATTTTATTTATACAAGCATCATTACTTTATTAATATAAGCATAATTATTTAATTCACAAATAACATCAAAAACCTTCTAAAACCTTTTGAGTTTAGTTAATTAATTATATATCGGTGTTGCCAGGAGACTTTTCCTTCATTGATAAAGTAATCTGCAAATATATCTCTGATATTACTTGCCGACGTATTACTACTTTCAGTCTGCTGCCTGGGTAGTGGTCCCGTAAAACCATTTGTGACAAATGTATGGCTGACCATGTAGCCATCCCGTTTCCTTATGAAATTGTGAAGTACACATGCCGCCTTGACTATTAATTGTGCTAGATCTAACTTGACAGTCATGGATCTGTGAAATATTCTAAATTTATTTGACATAATTCCAAAAGTGCATTCTATGTACCTTCTAGCTCTGGACAGACGGTAATTAAATATTTTCTTTTTGTAAGGTAAATTATCACGAGCATAAGGCCGCATCACATGTGATGATAAACCAAATGCCTCATCTCCCACTATCACGAACGGCAACTTTGCTCTTACACTAGATGGATAAGCTACTTCGGGGCAAATAATAGGCAACTCTTGCGGGTCAGGGATACCCAACGTGTTACTTTCCAGTTTCGTATACAATTGACTCCTTCTAAAGATGGTTGAATCGGCGTTGCTTCCACTGGTACCGACATTAATATATGTAAAATTATAATCAGCATCACACATTGCGAGGAGCACTACAGAATAATATTTCTTATAATTAAAATATAGTGATCCACTGTGCGGCGGCCGAATCACTCTTATATGTTTTCCATCAATAGCACCCAAGCAATTAGGAAAATTTGTATATGTGAGAAATCCCTCTGCGATTTCTTTCCATTTGATCCCATTAAGCTGTGGAATACATTCAGACTTTAGTTCAATCCATATTATGTAACAAACTTGTCTTACTATTTCGCTAATTGTTGCAATTCCAATCATATAGGAATAGTGTAGATCAGTGAATGTATTACCAGTTGCCAAATATCTGAAAACAAAAACAATATATTAATAATATGATAACATAATATATTAATAATGCTGACATCAGACATAAGACAGCATGCACCGCTCGAATTTTACTTCAGAAGAAAAATAAATACCCTTAAGGTGAAAGGGCACGGAAGTAGCTAGCGCTAGAAGTTTTTAATTCGTTTTAACTACAGTACTATAGCTACGTTAGATTTCTATGATTTGCCGAAAATGTTATCATAGGGGGGTATTTATGCAGTTATGATTTCATATGAAAAGTTCGAAGTATAGTTATGTATCTCATATCTGCTAAAAGTGGCCACTTTTAGCAGATTTGAGACACATAACTATGCTGTAAATATTTTATAAGAAATCTTCTTTGTATAAATTAACCCCTATGGTAAAATTTCCGGCAAATGAAAGGAATCTAATAAATATATATAATATAATATAATAAAATATCGTTTATTTCAAGTCCTCCTTCATGAAGGTTGACAGATGCAAATAAAGAAAATTTTTGTTAAAACAATTAAAAACTTACAGCGCTAGTGACTTCCGGAAGTTTTCACCTTAATTTTGATGATGGCAAATTTTACTGTAACAAATAAAAAAATTTCCCGATTCAATCCGGTGTTTTTCCAAAAATCCTTAAATGAAGTTCTAATTATTTTTGTAAAAAATGAATTATTTCCATTCAGTAAAATTTGCCATCATCAATATTATGGGTACTTTTCCTTCAACTGCGGCCTTATTTTTCCACTCTGTATAGGTATATATATATTGCTTGATTTATCTAATGCTTCATGAGACAGTGTAAAGTTGACAACATGTGTGAATTAATGAGGGCCTTTAATCGAATGCAGTTAAATTTCCAACTAATATCAGATTTGTACACACGGCCACAGATCAAGCTTCCCAAAACCAGTATAAACAGGACTCATGCGTTGTTTATTATCGTAGACGACTCGCCGCCCGGCGAGGCCCTAGCAAGTTCCGTTTATTGGTACTGGTTTTGGGTAACTTGATCTGAAACTGTGTGTACTTTTGCCACTTACTTATTATATTTTGTCATTTCAGACAAGAAAATACAACAACGCTGGCGAACAGCAAGGGACACTTACCAGAAAGACAAGATATCTGAAAAAAATCAGCCATCCGGCTCTGGGAGTAAGAAGAAGAAGAAATATTCTTACTATGACATTTTGACTTTCTTAGACAGTACAACGGAAACTGCTGGAGAAGAGTCACTCTGTGAAGAAATGTCTGAACAAAGTAATTTAGAAACACCTAATGAGTCCACGCAACCAGGTACTTCACGTCAAGAAAGTTCTCAACTAACATCACAACGTAATTTAGAAACACGTAATGAGTCCACGCAACCAGATACTTCACGTCAAGAAAGTTCTCACCCAACATCAAAACAAAAACAAGTAAAATCTAAAAAGCAAGCACCATCTGAATTTGAGGCACAGTTATTAGAATGCTTAAAGTCTAATCAACTGGAGCTAGAAAGTGAGGATTTGGCTTTCTTTCAGTCTCTGCAGCCTTCATTAAAAAGATTCACTAGATATCAAAAACTAATGTTCAGAACAAAAGTGTTAAATATAGTTATGGAAATGGAAAGTCAAACACAACCTGCATACTACAGTCCCATACCTACAACAAGTTCTAGTGCTTTTACTGAGCTTGACAGTTTGTCACCGATAAATCAAGATTACCAAACCAATAGTATAATCCAGGATACTTCGAGTCTTAACGACAATGCTATTAGTTCTGCTGCAGTGAATGACAATGAAACTCTTATTTCGACTGAAAGCGGCTTGTTTAATATCACGTCTTATGACGTAATTTATACCCCAGCAACAACATCATCTACAGGCGAAAGAAATGTCAACGCTCAGGATACAAATTTACAAAGAAATGAATGATGTAAAATTTGATTTTTTAATTTATGAATAAAACTCTTTTTATTAAAATGAGTACGATTAACTTTTTTTCTCCAGTTTCTCTCTAATTGTTTGTTTAGTCATATGAGTGCGGTTGTACACACGGCACAGATCAAGTTACTCAAATCCAGTATAAGCGGGACTCCGACGGGTTACCTAAGTATGATAATACGCAAGGCGCGAGTTCCATTCCATTTATGCTGGTTTTGGGTAACTTGATCTGTGGCCATGTGTACTTTATCAGATAAAAAAAAGGATTGTGTATGTAGGTTGAACGTACCAATCCCAAACCAATTAAGGACTTTTTTTGACTTTAAATTACTGTCATGTGCAAACCTATAACTTTTATCTATATTATAATAAGTAGCGTGTGATGAAAGGTAGGAATGATTTCACTTTAATGGTGACATTTTATGAGTGAAATAATCTTATTTTATGAAATTTCAACAATTAATAACCAATGACGCGTTACTTTACGATATTTCAAACAAAAAATCATTATTATACCGTTTATTTAGACTGGATAATTACTAGAACATGTGTTGTATGATGTCTCAATAGTTGACCACGATGGTCAACTACCGAAAAAATCATTGATTTGATTTTTGTTTAACATTTTTGCAGTTGACCAGAGTACATGACAAAATTTTTTTTTGCACATGTAAATTTACACATGACAGTAATTTGAAGTCAAAAAAGTCCTTTACTGGTTTGGGATTGGTACGTTTATCCTACCTGTTCAAATCCCTTTCCACTAAATCATAGCAGGAAATTAAATATTTAAAATTTTAAACTTACCTTAATGTAATAGCGAGCCTCTCAATCGGTTGTATTGTAATCCTTCGTAAACTGCTTTTTTGTAGCTTATTCTCAATTTTACACAACAGTTCATCAAAAGAACGAATGGACATTCGAAAGTAATTTTTAAATTTACGTTCATTATTTTGTAGTTTTCCAAAGTGTGTAACAAACGCCCCAGCAAGAAGCCTATTTTCAAGAAAGGGATCAACATGTACTCTTGTCTTCTTGTTTCGTCGTTTGTAAAGTATGTAAGCGACAGATATTCTTTTGACATTGATCATTTTTGAACACGTCTATACCGTTACGCAGCCCGTAGAAAACTGAAACTCATGCTGCGTATGATCCGCAGCGTGAAATTTTACGCATGCGGTCCAATCCCGCGTGCGTGAGCAAATCCGCGTGACACTAAAAGCGCCCTAAAACCAGCCTAAAACCAGCCTAAGTCAGTGAGTGACAAAATGTAGTAACTTTGACCATCCGTAACTATTAGACTATTTATCGAAATTTCATATAATTTGGAGGTTAAGCTAGTTTTAATACTTGCTCCTAGTGACCGAAATTCTGAATCCCTAGCTTTGTTATCATCGAAGATAAAGGAGGTGTGAAATAGCTGCGAACCGCTTCGAGAAAAGTATGGTACGGCCGTGCCTTTGCTAAAAAGCTTGGTTGGGGCACTACCGTGCCCCCAGATTTTTTACCGTTATTTCTTTATTTTAATAACAAAATTCGCTAATCTTTGACCTTGTCATCATCCCAATAATAATTGTGTAGCAGTAGCAATAGTCTAGCTCAGGGTTTCTCAAAGTGGGGTACGCGAGCCCCTAGGGGTTCGCCATCGACGGCAGGGGGTTCGCTACGAGATTTACGTAATGGTGTCTTGATAACTGACAAGCACGCATGGCACTCTTTTGCCATTTTGTGTGTTAACTTTTATTCAAATAAAAACCTTATTTTGATTTCATTACTTAGTAAGGGGTTCGCTGTCACCTGGAAATTTTACCAGGGGTTCGTGGAGTCGAAAGTTTGAGAAACCCTGGTCTAGCTAATTAGCCAGTGCTAATAGACGTGAAGACACGTTGTACTAGTGGATAATAATAGGTGTTGGTTATTGGTTAAGCTCGCTGTCTGCAGGAGACTCGTCACGCGAGCATATTGTGTACACATTACAGGCTTGTACAAGATGTGTGAATGAATGTATGTCTTGTAATTACTCATATGACATATTTTAAAATTTTAATACTCTTGTCTCTTTTACAATATGTTATATGACTATGAGCATGTGATGAGCATCTGTTATTTCCATAAAAAGTAAAGTTTTTGTGGCCTCTCAGTCTTCATGTTAGTCCACGATGGACATAATATTACACATACAAGCGTATACGTGTTTAATTGCCTATGGTCGACGTCCTACGTAAAGAGGTATGAAAAAACTCAGAAATAATTTTTGAACATAGAATTGCATCGCTCGAGGCACATTGCGAAATCTATCTTTGGAACTGACGTATATTTTTTTCCACTTTCAATTTTGGCTAGTCAACATTTAAAAAATCGACCGAGTGCGAGTCGGACTCGCAAACGGGTACTCGGGCTATTGGACCCATAAAAATTGGACCCAGTGGGTCCAATGACTAGATATGAATTTATAACATTTTTTCATCTAGCGATTGGACCCAAGTAATTATTTTTTATGACTGTCGGGTTTATATCCGTAGGGCCAGCAAAAAAGTTGTAGATTAGAATAAAAAACAAAATAATTACTTTGTATGAAAATATTTATTGAGATCGGTCAAGGCTCAAGACGAATTAAAACTTCCAACAATTAGTAAAAATAATAGAAAATAAATCAATATTTGGCCAATAATATTGATATAAAGTATTTTAAAACTAATAACATAAGATTCTTCGTACTTCTTTGTTTAAAGTTTAAAAGGAAAGCTCTGTTACTTCTTGAGGCTCAAGCTAAACTATTCAATTTATGTAAATAATAATTAATATCACGTAATATATTACCTTCAAGTAGTCACTCACTTCTAAAATAAGTAAATAAGTTCAACGATATGCAAATCTACATTTTACGCATTGATCTATCATACACGTGCTTCTTAGCCGACGTCATAATTTATCACTGAGCTGGGCAAACTTGTTAAATTAATGCCATATCTCTCGCACTCATTACGCCCATTGTGCAAAATGCACTTTTTATGTAAGGCAAAAAAACAAGTACACTACATACAATGCGCATGGCGCGGGCGCCCGCACCGATCGACTAGTTAAGACTTTAACAGTAATTATTAACGTTAGTTTAAATACAAAATTAATAACACTAAATATGTGTTTTTAATATTATTATATTACTAAAGATATTTTTAAAACATAATTCGACGCAGTAGATTTAGGTACTTAATGGTAATAATTATAATATAAGTTAATGAGAGTGTTCTAAGTTTTAAATATACAAAATAATAATATGGTTATAACTGACCCCATAGCCAAGACCTTTTCTTTATCGCTTTTCTATAGAATCGACGATCAAAATGTATGGAATTGACTTAAAAATTCACGAATATGACGTTGACGTTCGACTCGTCTAAAGTCAATTCTATACATTTTGATCGATGATTCTATAAAGAAGCGATAAAGAAAAAGTCTTGGCTACATGCTCTGATTATTTTTGTGCCAACCCTACTTCAAAATTTCATTCCAGAAAACAATGGATCATAAAGGTGGGTCCAATCGCTAGATGAAAATATGTTAAAAATTCATATCTAGTCATTGGACCCAATGGGTCAAATTTTTTTGGGTCCAATAGCCCGAGTACTCTCGCAAACGAAGGGTTCCGCACCACTGCAGACTAATAATGGTTAAAAATGGTGTAATTTGTATGGAAGCATTCATTTTACCTTAAGTAGATATAATATTTATTCTACTTGTCTGTTACCGTTACTAAGCTGTATTTAAATGGACGGACAGACAGCGAAGTCTCAGTGCCTAATAGGGTCCCGTTTTTAATTTTTGGGTACGGACCCCTAACAATCAGTACTTCTGTTGTATCTGGCGTTAATGGCCAGTCGTATTGGATCGGACAGTGAATGGCAACTTTATATCGGTTACCGAGGCTACGTTCCGAAATATAGCCCAGTACTCATGACGTCTACAATCGACGCCATACGTTCCGTTTCGTAGACCGAAATATTATAGTACACCAATGCTTTGACGTAAGTATCTGTATAACGAGTTTATTGGGCACTTGTCTCACCCGTTACTGTAGAATAGTGTGGCGTCCAGCGTGGCGTCTGATGTCATGAGATACATGACGTCAGTACATTATACTGGGTTTTATTTCAAAACCTAGGCGAAATGATAATTGATCGTTCTGTGACGTTCGCCCGCAGCGCCGCGCAGCATCACTATCGTTGCGGTCCTAATACGTTTAGGGTCACTTCCTCTCCCACAGAGCCTATGAGCTAATGAAATAAGCGTTACCGACATAGAAACTGCGCTTTAAATTACCTCAACGCACTGACTTATACAAGCTGTCTATCAATTATCTTTTGTAAATATATGGTACATGGCATTATTAACTTAAAAGCAGATAAAAACTTATCATCATATCCCAGAGCCTATAGTCTTTCTGGAATCCAGGAGCTCGGCATAACAACCAATAATTATACTCTAGTGCCGTGTTAAGATAGAAATAACGATTTCTCAGAAAATTTAATGTCAAGTAAAGAGCTTTAACGGAAAAAGCTAATGAATAAGCTTTTCCCGTAAGTAATAACTTCACATTTATAGTAAAAAACATTTAGTATCAAATTTTATTTTCATTGAAAATATCACCTGCTACATCTTCACGCTTGAACGACAGATTAACCGTCGAAGTTTGGTAAACTTTCAGAGACGGGTAAGGGTATAAGAATAAGAATGTTTATTTGCAAAAACATGGTATTGACAATAAGAAGTACAATGTGAAATAGCGGCTAGCGCTCATGTTTTGTCGGATACTCTCGACGACGTATTTTTGTAGTGGACAAAATTCCCGCGACAAATGAATTTCGGTGCAACAGAGTTGCGGGCGTCATGTAGTAGGAAAGTAAAGCCATAGTAAAAGGAGGGGAAGTAGGGTAACTCCGGCCCAATCCGCGATTTAATTACCTACTGTCTTAGGGTTGTCAATTTTAGGCGGCGGCGGCGCGGCGGCGTTGTGATGTGGGAGCGGCAAGCGGCTGTCCGCGCTTCGTTCGCAACCGCATGAACAGCAGCAACGTCGCGGTCTTCCGATTTTAATAATAGTAAGTGACTCTTGATTGTCCATATTTCGGCCAATTTTCGTGCTCATTTGCATGCATATTTCGGCACTTGGATCGTGCATATAATCCGATGTCTAAATAAAATTATAAATATACCCTTTAAAACAACATTAAAAACTAACGCCTGTCTCTTATAGGTACCTACTATAAACAAATATGTTATTATGATTCGAACTTTGCTTTATGTGTATAATTAATATCTGATTTACAATTAGTTAATTACTTATTTTTAATAACGATTTAAAATAAGTAATTGACTGTAAGTAGTTAATTAATATACCTACAATACAGAGAAATCGGCATTACTAAACGTAAACAAAGCAATAGCGGCAAATTAGTTGACGCCTGACGGATCAAAAGTACCTATCTAAAATATTCTCTTATACTATGTTCTAGTGGGAAAGTTTATGTGATAGAAAACTAATACAGTAAAAAAAGAAGTAAGTAGGTATCATCAAGTAAAAATTATATTATGCTAGGATAAGTGAGTAGTACTTACCTTTCCTGTTCAACTGGTAATTTAAACAAAGACAATTCTGGAATTGTTGCATTACTATTAAAACACCCAAACACACAGCAATATTTATTACTCCTGCGATCGGACATATTTTTTGATTCGTTTGGCGCGGCGTGGCGCGACACGGGCGTGCAGCGTAAAGTGTTAGCCCCGACTGGTATGGACCGAAAACGGTCCGAGATTTTAATAAGTGTGCGTGCGGCGACGCATTGATACTATGGCGCACACATACAAGCCGCGCGCGGTGCCTTTGTATGAAGATAACTTACTTCCCCTCCTTATACTATGGTAAATCTTAACATAAAACCTCAAGTGTATGTATGTCACGCATGTATACATGGTGGCGCGCGGCCGCCACGCGTCTGCTGTTATCTAGCGGCCAGTCATGCCGGTGCCACTCAAGAGGGATAATAGCTTCTGACTACTGAGGGCTAAGTCTAATGCGCTGCGATTTATTGCGAACTTCAGCTATACGCTATGAATAGAACGTAAAGGGTGAAATAAGGACAATTAGGATTTTCTTTCAAGCAGTAAGCGAATCCTCTAGGTCACGACTGAAAAATTAGATCAAAATTTGTTGAGCTACGTTTATTTTACCACATATTTCAACACCGTGAACACCCTAAGAGCCAGTCCACACAGGCGCTGCGTCATCGCAGCGTTATTACTAAGCAGTCTTAACGTCAACACCCCCTCCTGCTTCGTCTCGGGGGCTGCTGTCCGTCATGTGTGCGTTGCGACGACGCAGCGCGCCGTGTGAACACCTTGGTTATTTGTATGTAAAACAACGCAACGGCAGCGCTGCGTCGACGCAACGCTGATGCAACGCGCCATGTGGCTTGGCTCTTATTGGGGGTTAAAATTGCGTACGAGGTCATCAATACGTCATGTGTCGCATCGTCTGTTCGGAATTAAGGGCAATTAGTGACAATTATAACGTCACCGGCTCCCGGGGGTGTCATCTGAGCTCAATTCGTCGGAACTTTTTATTGGAGCCGACTGTCTTCGGCAGCTAATTGCAATTAGTTCCCTATCTCGTTAAGTTTTTACACGGGAACACCGAATAGCTGTTTAGTATAATGGTATGATAATAATCGAAAGCGTCTGAGATTGGGTGATTTTAAAGTAACATTAAATCTACGTTTCACGTGACCCAGGGGGTTCTGCTATGACATATGTATAATATTTTCTACCCTATTACCTATAACATGCACGTAAACATTATAAAAAGTAAAAACAATTACCAATTTACCATCAGTTCTAAGCTCTTGAGAATATTCGTTTTTGGTCAGAAATTAATATTGCCTATGAATGCTATGATGCTTGCTTGATTCAATGCGTCGAAAATTCGTGATGGTCTTTCGTATCGTGGTCGTGCTGTCGGTACTTTCTTCATACAAAACAATGTGAAATAGAGCACCAACCCCAGTTTTGCCTATTTAGGTTGTTATTGATATTAAAATGAAATCAATCGCGCGTCGTACCCCGTGTGTCGAACAACTCTTTGGGAACACATGGTAGTTTGTGAGAAAGTATGGGAAACGGTGATCGATCAACAGCCCTCGGGGAAAAACTTGAACGGGTACAGCTGATTTATCGGCGTAGTTAGAATTATCGCCATTTGCAATTCTTGCCGCGGAGGGCTTATTGAGATAACGACTTGTGCGATTTGACTCCCGCCATTTTTAATAAAACTTTTGTTTGTCGAGATCCGAGGATGGATCTACAAACCAAACGTCGAAAGCCGAAACACTATGAAAGATAGAAAATAAGAATATCTATGTAAAATCGAAGTAGACTGAAATTTATATTATAGTCCACCCACCAGCCCGATTATTATGAACCCTACAAAAAGTATGACTTTTCGTAGGGTTAATAATCGGACTTTTTGATAATTCCTTAAAATTGTATAAGTATGACGTAGGTAGGTACGAGTTGCAACTATTGCAATCAGTATGTTTCACTTTGTCTCCAAAAAATAGATCACCGATGCGGGCCCAATGCCCATAAACTATTATCCAAGGTATTTCGTTTATAACGCATCTAAGGGGATGTTTCACCACTTCCTGATAAGTGCCGGATTGGCTATCCACAACTTAACTTGATAGTATGAAGAATCTGTCAGATAAGTTGTTGATAGCCTATCCGGAACTTACCAGGAAGTGGTAAAGCATGCCCTTAATCTTATGTCACCATAAAAACATGTTTTCTTTAACTCTGACAATGCTGCAGTTTTCGTTAAATTAAAACCATAGTTTTTCTACTATCAATAGTGTGGTAAGAAAAACCACACTCTTAACTCGGCTGAAGCCGGGAGCTGATCACGCCCCAGGGACTTCCCCCGGGGACCTCCCCGTCACCTGTTCCTGACAATAATTTGCTAGTTGTTTATATACGTCTTAGTCTTTAGAGTTTAGACTTTATATTATAATGTCAATTAGTACGGTACTCATTATTATATTACATATATATTATGTAAATTGTAATCTATAGGTACCTAATAATATTATGAAGCGGAAGAGTTTGTTTGAACGCGCTAATCTCAGGAACTACTGGTCCGACTTGAAAAATTATTTCAGTGTTAGATAGCCCATTTATCGAGGAAGGCTATAGACTATATTTTATCACGCTAAGGGCCTGTTTCACCACTTCCTGATAAGGTGCAGGATAGGCTTATTTGACAGATTCTCCATACTCTATCTGTCAAGTTAAGTGGTGGATAGCCTTATCAGGAAGGGGTGAAACAGGCTCTAAGACTAATAGGAGCCAAGGAATAGAGGAAAATGTGGAAAAAACGGGGAAAATTATTTTAAAGGGCTCACGAACTACTAGAGCAATTTTTCTGTTATTTTTTTGTCAGATAAGAAGTAGACCACGCGCACGTGAAGGATCATACGCTATTTTTTGTGGACTAATTTGTCTGTGAAATATCTAATTTACGCAGGCGAAGCCGCGCGGAACATCTAGTAATTCTAGTATCCAATATTTTGCAATTTTATAATGTAATTTTAGATGTTTCCCGCAATAACGCGCGTAAAGAATTTTCTAGGAGTGTTTTCCCAGAAGTCAATGAATTTTCATGAAATAATTTATCAAATAAGTAAATTCAGCGCATTCATTTATTTTGAATTTTGAAGGAACCACTTTTTTACAAGTTACAACTTACCTCTAAACAAAATTGCACCTAAGAATTTACTGTAACTGTGAAAGAAACGCTTAATTTGTCACACAATTTAATAGATTAAATCTCTAGCCTCAGTAATTTTGGGCTAGCAATAACGTGATATAAACGTTAATCTAAGCATAAACTGGCTTCTAACAGTAGTAACCCCGATCCGGCAGTAAATAGCCCGAGTCGGTCACATTAACAGTCGCGTTGGGTCTGTGAGGCACCGCCACGTGACGATTATCTCAAACTTAACCCCCTCGTTACCAGACCTTACTTGTGGCCGTAACTGTTTCAAATTCTAGATAAGGCTGCCTTCATAGTTGCGTTTCGTATTGTAACGTTCTAGGAATTTGTTTCAGACATTTGCTTTATCAAAGTGAAGTAAATTTCGCAAAATGCGAGATAGCAAACACAGAAATTCAATGTTAAATGTTAAAGTAATGAAGAAATACTTGGTAAGTTATTAAAATTATCCAATCTATAACAATGTATTACCTGGAATCTGTAGTGCTTTAATTACCTTATATTAATTCCGTCGTTTGGCTTTTAAATTGCAGTCATATTATTTTAATTAATTTGACCTGCAATAATTAATAGTGTTTAATTATGATTATAGGTAATAAGCGATATCGAACGGTCTTGCTTCTAATGTTTATTCGTTTACTGGATTTTTGCTGTCATGTTATCATTTAAAGAACTTGCAACAAAATGATTTACAAAAATATACCTATTATTAAAAATTAAAATACATGAATTGAACAATTACATTATTGACTTTTTTCAATACTTATTTTTATCTGGTTATGCTGAAGAAAAAAAATGTTCAGGTGAACATACCCTTAGCCTTTTTGGCGTGGTCGTGGCTGTTCCCTGAATGAGATGCCGCTCGTATGGCCACTTTGGCCGTCCCAGCCGCTATTTGCCGACATCGAACCTGCACTTACAATACCTATTAACTTCTACGGCTACCTCGTTGGCTTTTCAACTGTTTTATTTGATTGTAAAACGAAAAAGTTCCTTTTGTTTTCTATACTTTGCACTTTTCGAATTCTTTACTAAAATTATGATAATATAACAAAATATTTCAATAACTATTATAAAGTCTTTGTCCACAATAGAAAGCTAATGTCATAGAGAAAAATAATACACCGGGCGCTAATGTGTGATGGACTCTAAAGTTTATTAATGTTATTATATTATGTATGATAAATTTATATTCCTGTTTTCACATTTTTAGATTGGTATGTCCAATGTCCATATCGATGGATGATGTTATGATGATGTTGCTCCCAAGTCCAAACGGAGAAACCGATTTTGATAAAGGTTATTTTAGGTAAAAGATGGCATTGTGAGTATTATTATTTATTAGCTATAATTATAATCATTCATCATTTGTACTATCGATACTTTGAATGAAATGTATATTATTTAATATCTATCATATCCCTGCCCAAGAACTTGAAAAATTATTGAAAATTAGTCCAATAAAAATATATCACATCGTTTCGTCCCAAATACAATATCGTTTTGGGCAAAAAAGATAGCATTTGGATCGCACAGGCATAACATAGCACAATATATATAATATTATAATATTTTTAATATAATTATTGGGAAGAATAAAAAAATACTATGATAATCATAATGGAAAAGTTTTATTCTTACTTTATTATTTACAAACGTCCATACATCGGTAACAAAATAATTGTTCAAACGACAAAGACAAAACTAATCGTATCACAGTTTCACAAAACTTATCTACTTACAAACATTCATTACCCAGCATGAAGCATCTACCTTTGTGTTGAGTCCTAACACTATAGGTATGGTTTGATATTGCATAAAATACAATGACGTGGTAACATTATTAAAAAAAAAATTACATGCTACAATACTTTTTTCTATGACCACTAGTAAAACTATTTGTTAGTAAAATAAAGATTTATCGAGGTTTGGCGTAGAGCAGTAGTATCCAGTATACCTGGTAAATTAGATGTTTTAACATATATTCCATAATTATTATGTATACTCCATGGACGTATAAAAAAAGGCGGACGGAGTCCCACCATACACAAAACTATGTCGCTCAGAGTCGGCCAGCTGACTGTATGAACACGGTCCGCACGCCCACATTCTTGCGCTAGTCCATACCATTTGACAGGCGTCAGAATGTGTGCGTGGCCGACTCAGAAGAAAAGTGAAGACACAGTTTTGTATATGACAAGACTCCGTCCGCCTTTTTTTCTACGTTCATGGTATACTCCTTTTTTATTAATTCATTTTGTCATCTCATCTCCATCTAAAAAGGAATGTCGACTAACGTCAACCAGTGAATTTTGCCATTGTATTTCAACGGCATTACATACTGACACTAGTGTACATTTACACGACAAAATGATAAGAAACTGGCTATAGAAACTGCGCTAGGATAGTGCTGCGAACTAGTGTCACCAATTCGAAACTTAAAATTGATTATATAGGTGCCGGCAGTCTATTAAAAACTGCCGGCACCTACCCTGCACGGTCCATAATATACGGGCAAAATAATGTTAGTATGGAAAATTAAAATAATTGTACTATCAGAGAAGTTGATTCCTAGATAGATGGGAGACCTACGTAGTTTGGTTGCGTTACGTCAAATCCAGCCGACATAAAACAACCAAAAGACGTTAGTCTGTCGACTGCCTAGAAATCAATTTCCGCGATGGTACATCGTACAGTCGCAAGCTTAACAATAATAACCACTTTACAATATAAAGTAAACCAAAAACATAATACAATTAAAAAAAAGTAAAAACATAATAATCTTAATATGAATACTTTAGTTTGGTGAGCCAATTGGGCTTGTATCTTAATAATTATGTTTGTATGGCAGTTTCTAAATTATATAATAATGAACAGAATATAATGAGAACATTTTAAGAGTATAAACTAAAAATATATGGTTTGTATGAAATGAGTTCTATTGCCATATTCAATAATAATACACTTGATTCAATTCTACACAACACACAGACATTCAACATACATACATTATACAATATCCGTCAAAGTTTATAATTAGCACAGAGACCATCTAATTAAAACACTCAACTGATAAACATGCACATACGCATCCAGATGAAATAAATCACCCCCCAAGCCTAGAGAGGCTAAAAAAGGGCGTTGTGTAGAGACACAACGCCCTTATATTATTTTTTCTGCGTCCCACACCAGCCCCCTTTAGACCTCCAGCGCCCACAAGGGGGCGTTATCGCCCACTTTGGGAAAGACTGTTATAGACTATAGTTTTTCTGTTATGTTATTTGAGCTGAATCTATACTTATTATAAAACAAAGTCGCTTTTTTTCCCTCATGTCCTTTGTTCCCTTTAATCTTTAAAACTACGCAACGGATTTTGATGATTCTTTCAGTGTTAGATAGCCCATTTATCGAGGAAGGCTATAGGCTATATTTTATCACGTTAAGACTAATAGGAGCGAAGAAATAGAGGAAAATGTGGAAAAAACGGGGGAAATTATTTGAAAGGGCTAACTTGAACGCGCTAATCTCAGGAACTACTGGTCCGATTTGAAAAATTATTTCAGTGTTAGATAGCCCATTTATTGAGGATGGCTATAGGCTATATTTTATCACGCTAAGACTAATAGGAGAATGTGGAAAAAACGGAGGAAATTATTTGAAAGGGCTTATCTCGCGAAGTACTGGAGCAATTTTTATGTTATTTGGCACAAATAAGAAGTAGACCACGTGAAGGATCATAGGCTATCGATTTTTTAAATTTTTTCAGTGGCTATATATTTTATACCCGTGCGACGCCGGGGCGGGTCGCTAGTTGAAAAATACATACGATTCACTAAAATCGATTTTAATCAGATGACCTCATTGCAAACACTGTTGAAAATTTACAAACACTTATTACGAAGAATACAAAATGTATCTTACGGACGGAGCATCGTATTTTGTAATGTATAGTCCGTCAAGAAAGTGAAGAAATTAAAAAGTGGCAGCATCGTAGTGTCATCCCTTTTTTCTTAGATTGATTTGAAAGGGATGACACTACGATGTTGCCACTTTTTAATTTCTTCACTTTCTTGACAGACTATAGTTATTTTAAAAAAATCTGTAACTATGATTTAAAGGAAGACAGTAACTTTTATTGACACAATAATATTAATATGTTCATTGATCATTGCATTAAACTCACAAGTACGGATTGTTTGCAATACTATTAAGGCACCGAGGCAGTGAGTGTTTATGGCCTTTTCCTCAAATTTTTTACCAAGCGGTGCGACGTCTTTGTAACCTACAAATAACCCAAGCACAAATTAAACTCTATTCGACGAAGATACATATGAGAATTGTATAGGTCTACCAGAATCTGATGGCAAAAAGTGAGAAAAGAAATTGACTCTAGCAATACCGAGGTAATTGGAATAAAACATTTTGATCCTTTTTTTCCTTATAGCGGCTGATTATGTGTTGCAAATATAAAAATTTATCCAATGATCAAGGATTTTTTTTTGATCAAGGATATATTTTTTTTAATCTGCCGTCAAAATTTGCCATCAGATCCTGGTAGACCTATAGCTATATTCAACTTTGGCTTTATTATAAATTGTTAGTGCTTGAGTCAATGCGCCGCTTGTCGCGAAATTCGAGGCAGTGAACTGTCTTGTTCGTCTATATTTTTGTTTCGCGCAAATCTTTTATTGCGCATGTCAAAATCTTGTCATGTCATGGCAACACCACAAACAAGTTGATTAAAGTCAAGTCAAGTTGCGTTGCCACGACATGACCTAATTTTGACATGCGCAATAAAAGATTAGTGCGATAAAAAAATAAGACGAACACGACTATCTTTGTCATCGATGTGGGTGATATGTTTAGCTACTTTACTACTAGAATCTTTACTAATCTACCTGATAGTATAAACATAAGAATATACAGGTTAACGCAAAAATCTTAGGAACAGATTCACTGTTCATAAGATTAAAAAATAATAATAATTGTCGTTATATTTCCACAATGTTCAACCATAAACATTAAAATTATTTACATAATATCATCTTTCTAGATAAACCTAAATACATACTTATTTGATATAACTTTACAAACTTAATAACTCATTATTACAATATTTGGTAAGTAACCAAAATTATGGGAACTAAAGATATTATAATATAGTAAATTTTGATCTCTAATGCTGTGTAAAACAAACTAATAGATGATATGAAATATGAAAAACAATACCGATTTATATAACTAAGTATACTCATACAATATTTAATATCTATAGGCCTTACAAATTCAGAATCACCTATTTTTGAACACCAAGTATAGTGGCATCTGTAAGAGAAAGAAAATATATGATTATTTGGGATATCAGAAGATAACAGAAGAAAAACATTATCTTATTTTATAAGGCGAAGTGCCTTATTATGATAGTATTTTTCTTCTTTGGGAAGCTGGAGAAAAAGGAATATTATAACGCTATATCATAAATGGATTTAGTGCATAGATAGCAGTTGCATAATAAAGAAATAAAAAGACATTATTCAATTTCGTTTTTGTGTTAACATTATTATAACAAAAAAATCTACTTCAATTGATATATTCTCATGATGGGAGACCACGTATGAAGTATCCTCTTTCCAACAAAAAAATAATCATGAAAATCAGTTCAAAAGTGGCGAAGTTATCCGCAAATAGACAAAAAACATATACATATCATATATATTAAGTATTCGGTCGAATCGAAAAACCTCCTTTTTTGAAGTTAGTTAAAAAATTAGGGCCCTTTTCCTGTCGTGCGTGTGTGATCCGCGCGCGGGCGTCTATACGCATGATATCAGAGTAGACAGAATTAAGGAGTATCTCGACTTCAAACAAACGGGCGAATATACGCGAGTTGGGCACACTGCACAAGTGACTATTTGATTCGTCACATTTTGTAGACTCGTGGACTTTGACACAGTTACTCTTCCTTAGTTTTTATTATTCGTAGATGCTGGGCAACTCATTCGTAAGACGTGCCGGCCGATATGACATACTACGTCAAACCACTGACCTCCATTATACAAGTATGCTGGACTTATGATACCCTTTAAAATGACAGCTATTTTTTGTGCCTATTTGAAGCGGAATTAGCGCCCCCAATGCGGGGAAGAGAACTAAATCTGACGTAAAAATGACGTTTGAAAGTCGCCATATTGGCGCTGATAGCAGTAGTGGGAGTACTTGGAACTAATACTAGTTTCTACGACCAAGAGCGATTAAGCGGCCCTTTGCAAGTTACGTCAGATTTAGTTCTCTTCTCCCGCATTGGGGGCGCTGATTCCGCTTCAAATAGGCACAAAAAACAGTTGGGTATCATAGGTCCAGCGTACTTGTATAATGGAGGTCAGTGACGTCAAACGTATCGACATCTCTTCTGAGTCGACCTACTCGTTAGTTCTGTTTACTCTGCCGCTGGTCAGTAAAAACCCTCACCACGACAGTCCTGTGCTATTCGTCGTTTCTGCTGAGCTCGCTGCCCGACTCGCTGGCGGACGTGGAGCGGATGCTGATCGACGTGTCCTTGAACTGGCTGATGAAGTCAAGCAGCTTCTGCAGGTTCCGCTGCGTCTTGATCTGGGGGGTGAGTCAAGACTTTTAGATACGGGCAACTAAAATTGCTCAATTCCAGTCAATTCTCGTCAACTATGACGTCACGACTACATCAAGCAATTTGCGGCAACAAGCAGTAACAAGCAGCAATATTTCGCAATACAACTGCCTTGAATTTCCAAGCTCATTGGATATACATCAATTCGTATCTGCGACATTGAGCGATATGAAATATCTGGAGCAATATCGCCGAAATAATTGCCGCAATTTATTGAAATTGCTCCACTAATTGCTCCGGATCGGTCCATTCGTGTCGCCGAGCAATTATTGCTCGTGTAAGCGCATCTTGTGTTATCGATTCGTTATAGAATCGCCGATTAAAATGTATGGAATTGATATGAGACGAGTCAAACGTGAACGTCATATTAACGGACGCTTATGCTAAGAACTGACACTCCAAATCGAGCAATAACCACCGTGTGGACCGCAAAACTGACAGCTCGAAGGCTCGCTTCGAGCCGGGCTCGATAGAATTAAATATGTCAAATATGTCATTTCCTTCGATTTGGAGTAAAACTATCGGGCAAACCCGTATGTGAGTACTTAGCATTATGTCAATTCCATACATTTTGATCGACGATTCTACGAAGCGATAACGAAGAAGTCTTGGCTAAATTATATATTTATATATATAAATCACCTGTCACGATGTTTGTCCGCGATGGATTCCTAAACTACTTAACCGATTTTAATGTTTGTTTTTTTTAAATGTGTGCTTTTTTCCAACTTGAGAGATACGATAGCTTAGATCTTTAATTATAGTCGCAATTTTATTTTATTGCAAATTATTTGTCTATAAAGAGCGACCATTGTTTATGCGACGTGGGTCACGGGATAGCGATGGACGTTGCCATGGTGACATACTTATTTAGTCACTAATTCAATAAAATAATACGGGCGATATAAGTACTTTATATAATATGGCAAAGAAACGTTTGCCGGGACAGCTAGTATATTTATATTTTTGTTTTAATTTATATAATTATATTTTTGTTTTAAACACGACTATAAAATTGTGTGAAATTTCCTTAACAAACTTGAACATCGTGTTATTTATAATTATTAAGTATTATTGATTGTCAACCGTTGCATAAACTTCTTGTATCACAAATAGTTTTAAATCACAACTCACAAGTTGTATTAAACTGTGAAAACTTTATTGGCTCATATGTGGTACTTTACTATTTACAATTGTTATGTGTTAAAACGCTGTTTGTTTTCCAATAAATAAATAAATAAATAAATGACCTGGTCCGCCAGCAGCTGGCGTTTCTCGTCGCTGTGCTCGTCCAGATTCTCCTTCAGGGTGGCGGCTCGCGCCTCCAGCTTGCGCAGCTCGACGCACAGCGCCATGTTCTTCTCGTGAAGCCTCTTGCGCTCGGCCAGCTTCTCTGTAAAGTGGGGTACTTAATGTTATTAAGGTAATAAGTGAGGCTTGCAGTGGGTCGTCATTATTTTTTTTGCCTAACACACGCATCTTTAGTCGTTTCCGCGAGATTTCCTCCACTCGACTCAACCTCAATCTTCAATAATTATGACGCTTTGTTTAACTTATGACACAATTTTTGAGGTTTGGAATTGAGTGTGGCCTGTTTTACCACTTTCTGATAAATTGGCGAATAGACTATTCACAACTTTTTTGACAGATTCCCCATATTTTATCTGTCAAGTTAAGTGGTGGATAGCCTATTCGGCACTTATCAGGAAGTGGTGAAACAGGATCTCTAGGAAACTAAAGATGATACGGGCGTAAGTATCTATACAGCATGTTCCTAAAATATCTACAGTTGATGTAATGAGTAAGAGCCAGTCCACACGGCGCGTTGCGTCAGCGTTGCGTCGACGCAGCGCAGCCGTTGCGTTGTTTTACATACAAATAACCAAGGTCTTCATAGGGCGTGCTGCGTCATGACAACAGCGCGCAACGCACACATGACGGACAGCAGCCCCCGAGACGAAGCGGGAGGTGTTGACGTTTAAGACTGCTTCGTAAAAATGCTGCGATGACGCAGCGCCCGTGTGGCCGGCTATGCGTCAACCGGCAGCGCTGCGTCGACGCAACGCTGACGCATCGTCCGTGTGGGCAGGCTTAGTACGGCGCGCGCCGGTCAATATGCTTATTGGCCGGCGCCAAATTAATATTGCTTTTTTTTTTACATCTGTCAAAGCACGATCAACATAGGCTCCTTAAAGTTTTTCATTTAAAATTAGTTATTTTCGTCTAAAACCTCTAATTTAGTCATTACTACATGAAGTCTAACCTAACAAATTACCACAAATGTTTGCATCTCAATAACTTCGTGGAAAAGCCTGATACAAGTGTTCAACGTCGACGTCCGAAGTTACCAGTCAACTTAGCAGCAAATCTACACAAAACCCCAGGTGGAATTTATATAATTGGAGATATATCAAACCTGTATCCATTGTCATCCTATAGCATCATGGAATATCACAATTGAGGTAACAAAACACTTATAACAGTTGTGAAACTCTGAGATTGACATTCCTTTGTCTTAATTTGTTCAAGATAGTTCGTTTTTATTTTGAAATTTTAAATATTCAAAAACAAAACAAGAAAAATATAAAATCCGACGTGAGATTTAACTTTACCAGCTCGTCGCCTGAGTGCTAGATTGTCCTACAGACCATTGACCAAATTTTTCACTAGACAGGTTTTTATGTTTATTTTTGTGATGCATGCGTAAGGCGACCAATTACTTAAATGACTATGTTTATAATGATAAGTGGAATCAAAAACTACTTCTTCAAAATCAAAATATGATGAGATTTCGTTTATTTTTAAGTTTAAAAATGGAGGTGGAACAAAATACCACCAACAAAATTACGAATGTGGACGTAGAACAAAACTGCATTGCTTTTAGCACAAATTGCAAAATAATCGGTCAGTGCTTCTTTGTTCCAGCTACCACTTTGTTCTTTGTTCAAGGTACAGGATGTTTAAAAATAATTATGTCATTTCATATTTTAAAAATTTATTAAAGTATTCGTACATTCTTATTTTAGCCACAAAATGTGCATGAAATGCATGAAATGTGCAAGAAAGAGTGTTTTGAACGACTAAGTCTTATATTATAAGTCGCTTCCCGAATAGCTTTTAAGATAAGTAATATATTAAATTAAATAAAAAATATAAAAAAAATAAAAAATGTAAAGAGTAAACTCTATATTATTTCTTCTTGTAACAATTACTAGCCTCATTTATATTTTCTAAATTTTATCGTTTTCGGCAGAGCGAGATTCCCCTAACACAGGTAAACTTTACTTAAAAGGGGTCTCAAACACTGTTATTATAATATGTATTTTAAGTTTATGAATAAAGATTTTGTATTTTTGTATTTTGTATTTTAAGTATGATGTATTTCGTGTGGGTGTTTGTGAATGCGAGTACGAGTGTAAGTGTGTGGTGATTGTGTTGTAAGTAGAGTGTACTAATTATTGTGAGTATCACTGTTACAGTATGTGTAGTATATTAAAAAAACTTCTTCCTCTTTGCTCTGCTTTTTCATTCTTTTTTAACTGATTTATTTGCATTTTTTGGATGTTTTTTTTTTTTTCATTTCTTGATCTGTTTTTTCTTTGTTACATTTTCCTTTTTATTTTCCGTCTTTAGTTTAGCTTCATTTGTTTAGTAGATGTGATTTCTGTGATTGGATTGTCATTTTCTTTTATTTTTTGCTTAGGTGACGTAATCTCAACATCCTGTAGAAGAAACACGAGCTACATGAGAGATACCTTAAAAGTACTTACAGTTCAATTTCAGCAGGTTCTCGAGTGGCATTTCTTTTATAATATGTTCGGGACATATTAGCAGATTATAATCAGATGCTTATTTGTAAATCAAACACTATACAACAATGTTTTTACGATATTTTTGTGCACTATACGAAGCCACACTGAATCGCAAAACAAAATGGCGGGCGCTTACGTCACGCCTATAGCGAGCTGTGATTGGCTATATAGCTGGAGGTGGACCAAACAAGCAAGTGTAATGAAACCGTTTTTTGTCCGTTAATCATCCTGCATTCATAACTCATTTTTGGTCAAAATGGTCGGTACAACAATCTAGCACTCAGGCGACGAGCTGACGCCTGACAATCATAACTTGACGTTGACAATCACTGACGACACAGATTGCGACACAGTGACATTTTGTCTAAACGCAACTAAACGTCATTTTGCTCAGACCATAGACAACATTTTTATTTTTATTAGAAAATATGGCAAGCAAACAATGTGGAGGATGCAAAGTTACCATAAAAGATAAAATTTTTATGAAATGTAAAAACTGCCAATCGATTTATGATCTTCTTTGAGCCAATATTTCAACAAAGAAATTCAATCAATTGATTAAAGATCAAAGCATACACGACTGGTTATGTCCTGCTTGCCGTAATAAGCTGCCCAAAGCTGACAATCAAAATACACCGGTAAGGGGACATCTACCTCCTGAGACTTCCCCAGGTACAAATTCTAATAATGTCACTATGCGTAAAAAGCCAGTGGTTTCTTCATCTCCACCTAGAACCTCACCTACTTCTTCACCGCCACCTGTACCGGATCAAGACATCTCGAAATTAATTCGATCTGAAATTAAAGATGCACTGAAAACTGAACTTCCCAAAATTTTAAACGCAACATTGTACTCTGAACTGTCGACTTTAAATAACAAAATATCCGAGCTAATCACATCTATTGAATTCATCAACGGAAAATATGACGAAATAAATAAAATTATTAGAGATAAAGATGAAGAACTGAAGATCCTTAGATCCCAAAACTCAAACCTCATTCAAAAAGTTTCTGACATGTCATCGCGTTTATCTGCTATCGAACTACACAATCGCGAAGCAAACATAGAGATTCATGGTATACCTGAATTCAAGTCCGAAAACTTACCTCAAGTGGTGCAGCAGATAGGAAAGGTAGTATCCCAAACAATACCAGATGAGGATATACATTCCTGTTTTCGAGTAGCGAAAATAAATCCCAAAAGTGGTCGTCCGAGATCTGTGGTGGTCAAACTACGATGTGCTCGCGTTCGTGACTCCCTCTTTCCTCCCTCCCTCCTTGCCGCAACACAAAAATACAATAAAAACCACCAGGACAGGCTTAATACTAGCACAATTGGTATTGGAGAGAAGAAGAATATATACATATGCGAACATTTGACGCCAGAAAAAAAAGCTCTTCATGCAGCCACAAGAATCAAAGCTAAGGAACTGTCAATCCAGTTTGTGTGGGTTCGTAATGGAAAAAATTTCATAAGAAAAAACGAACATTCTCCTGCAAAAATTATAAATAGTATGGACCAACTAAAAGTTCTGAAAGATAACATACAATAACCTTTAGCACCAGTTTATCTAGCGTGTCCGTGAACACCTACAGAAACAATGGTTCGTATGTATTATCAGAATATTCGTGGAATGCGGACTAAGACAAATGATATTTTTAAAAATATTTTGCAGGAGAATTATGACCTCATAATATTGACTGAAACATGGCTTAATAGCAATATTTCTGACAGGGAGTTCATTGACGATAGGTATCGCGTATATCGTCGTGACCGTACTACCTCTGAATTTTACAATAAGAGCGATGGTGGTAGACTACTTATAGCTGTAAATAAAACATTAAATAGTGTTCGTTTAGTTAATAAGGAAAGCAAATGTGACGATTTATGGGTACAATTGAACCTTACAATTGGCAGACAATGTGTTAAGATTGGTATATGTGTTGTTTATACGCTATGTTCGTCTTCTCCTCTTAAACAGAAAGAGTTAGATATGTTTATTAATAATAGTATCGACGTCATTAACGATCTTGATGATGTCATAATCATAGGTGATTTTAACATGAGCTTCATCGATTGGCATTTGAGAGATGATGATACGAATCTTACTCCTAGCAATTATAACAACAAGACAGGTTATTTATTAACTGACTTTCTTTCATTAACGGGACTCTATAAAAAAAATAGTACATTGAACAAGGATGGCAAAATTCTTGATCTAGTACTTACAAATGTTCCATGTCGAGTAAATGAAGCTCACTGTAGCATAAGTAAAGTAGACCCGTATCATCCTCCTCTCGAAATAGAAACCCAATGGAGTGTGACTGTTCCACGGCAAGAGAAATCACAACGATCAGGTTTTAATTTCTTTAAAGCTGATTACCCAAGTATACTCAAAGCACTGAATGACGTAGATTGGCATGACGCTTTCCTCCACTGTGGGAGTGTTGACGAAATGGTTTCTTCTTTTTACTCAAAACTCAATGCTATCATTGAGAAATATGTACCCAAACGAAAGCCTCGAAAATCCAAATATCCTGTTTGGTTTACTAAAGACTTGATCATGTTATTAAAAGAAAAGGATAAAATTATACAAAACATGCGAAAATTTGGTAATCCCCGAGATAGACTAGAATTTGAACTGTTACGTAAACGTTGCAATAAATTACTACTAACTAGCCATAGAAGTTACATGCAAACTGTAGAATGTAGTATAAAATCTAATCCCAAAGCTTTCTGGGCTTTTATAAAAAATAAAAAATGCTCTAACAACTTACCTTCCACTATGTTTAAGGACGATGAAACAGCGACAGACGATGCATGCATCGCAAACTTGTTCGCCTCTCAGTTTCAATCTGTATACCCGAAATATAATTTTCCTAGAAACACAGCTCCAGAACTTTCCTCGCCTTATGAGGATAAAACAAAATACTCTAGTATTCTCTCTCGAATAGTTTTATCTGAGTCTGAAATAAATAAAATTTTAAAATGTATTGATCCAAATAAAGGAGCGGGACCAGATATAATATAATATACCATCGCTGTTTATTAAAAGGTGTGCAAAAATGTTGTCGCTTCCACTCATGTTAATATATAATAAATCCTTGGATACTGGTGTATTTCCTAATGAATGGAAAAAAGCGAGAATTGTGCCAATATTCAAGAAAGGAGATAACAGCAACGTGAAAAATTATAGGCCTGTAGCTATCTTGTCATCATTTGCTAAGATCTTCGAGTCTCTAGTTTGCGATATTCTGACAAATCATTGCAAAAATTTAATTAATGACTACCAACATGGGTTCCAAAAGAAAAAGTCAGTGATTACCAACATAGTCGAATATTTGTCACCCATTTTCGAGGCGATTGATGATAAGAACGAAGTCGACGCTGTTTATACCGATTTTGCTAGTGCGTTTGATTTAGTCGATCATGTGTTACTGTGTTGCAGGTTGAAAAAACAATATGGCATTCGTGGTAGGCTACTGCACTGGTTCGTTTCATACCTTGGCGGGAGAGAACAAACGATAGTGGTTAACGGACACGAGTCAATCAAATACTTTGCAACTTCTGGCGTTCCTCAAGGTTCGCATTTAGGACCAATATTGTTTTTATTGTTCATCAACGATATCACATCTTGCATACATCACTGCCGGTGTTCTTTATTCGCAGATGATATGAAGATTTCGAGAATTATTAAATCTTCGTCCGATTCCTTGTTACTTCAATCTGATCTTGACCGTATCCACCAGTGGTGTCTTGACAACAAAATGGAATGAAATGCTTCCAAATGCCGCCACATTAAATTTACCAAGAAAAAGAAAGTTTTATCGACTTGCTATCACATAGACGGTTGCTCCATTACACAAACTCCGGAAATTCGCGACTTAGGAATATTAATTGACAGCAAACTAACATTTGTGCCACATTTTGACCATATGATAAAGAAAGCATCAAAGACACTAGGGTTTGTCAAGCGAAACTCAACAGACTTTAGGCGCATTGACACTAGGATTCTATTGTATAACAACTTCGTACGTAGCATACTAGAATTCGGGAGCATTATTTGGAACCCCTGTTACGAAGTCCATTCTCAACGCATCGAATCGATTCAGAGATCTTTTACGAGACACTTGGCTTATGTCACCCCGCAGATAAACAACAGATTACCATACAAACAAAGACTTTCGGTTTTTAAAATTAACAAATTATCAGATCGTAGACGCATGCTTGATCTGGTATTCCTTAGAGATATTGTCACAGGTTCCACCCCTTGCCAGGAACTGTTAGAAACAATAGGAGTAGTAGTACCTAGACCCAATACCAGGATAAGACAGAAACCTTTCTTTAATATTCCCAGGTATAAAAGTAATGTCGGCAAGAACGCTCCTATAATAAGAATAATCAATTCATATAACATCTGGCATAAAACATATGATTTAGACATCTTTCACGATCGCTCCATATCCTATAAGAAGAAAATATTATGTTCATAAATTTTTATCATTTTTATCATTGTTTTGTAATATTTTGACATTTCTATAGAAGTAAGTAAATTATAACACTATTCCTACTGGACATTCTTATCATATATATATATATATATATATATATATATATATATATATATATATATATATATATATATATATATATATATATATATATATATATATATATATATGTCAAAAAATACTTAGTTACTTATTAAAATTACAATATATATACAATATATATTGTATATATATTGTAATTTTAATAAGTAACTAAGTATTTTTTGACATTATCCAAAATTTCTTGTTATTTTCATTATTGACATGTAATAATTTCATTCTGGTTAACTTTTTTAGTTGTTAAGTCTTACCAAAATATGTTGCATTGTGTTTTAATAATAATGTTGTGCATGTCTCTAATTGATATGAATGCTGTAGAAGGACCTAATTGTAAATTATTAATGTAAGCTTGTGTTCATATTGTTGATATGCCTAATAAATAAATAAAATAAATAAAATAAAATATGACATGCTACGTCAAACGTATAAATTTCGAGGTCGCTTCTGACTTCTGAGTCACCCTACTCGTTAGTTCTATTTACTCTGATACTACCACCGATGTTATTATTGGAACGAAGTTCCTTATCGCGCGTTGCGAAAGGGGGCTTAAGACGGAAAAAGTTGTAACGACACTTTTTGACCGACACTTATTTTAGTACCTGCGAAGTAGGGCAGAGGGCGTTGACGTGGCGATGACGTCAACTGGCGGGAAATTCAAAATTGTGCTATTCCTCTATGGCGGGAAATTTCAATTATTTAGCTGGGTGGGGTGCCGGTACTCATTTTTTTTTATAATTATAGCATACGTACCGGCGTACAGCCTGTGGTCGGCGGGGGAGGCGGGCGCGGGGGCGGGCGCGGGCGCGGGGTCGGGGAGTGGGGCGCGGCACGACACGCACCGCCCGCCCGCCGCGCCGCACCCCGTGTGCTGGCGGACAGAACACGCCCCACACGACACCAGCAGTGAGGGCACGTCTGAAAAATTTTATTCCATTTATTAAATAAGGAAGCGAGTAACTGTGATCTGTGTCAAAAAATCTGTCCACGAGTTTACAAAACGTGAAGGCGAGTCCCGAATACATATTACATACTTTATGCATGTATTGGGTACACAATTTTATGTAATATACAGAAGTGACAATTAATGTCAATAATGGCTTTATTTCGTTTTGAGTGTTAGTGTTTCGTTGCTATTGCCATATTTTAGTGTGCGAAAAGGAACCAAATTCAAAACGGTTGAAGTATGGGAGTTACTTATATGGGTTTCCTTAGTTTTCATTATTCGTAGTTAATCCACAACAATCATAAAGTTAATACACCTAGCGGAATAGACAAACAAAGAGCTAAGCAAGCGTGCGTGCAGCGTGGTAAAAAGAGACGTGTGATAAATGACAGCAGAACCCTTTTTTCATTTGTTTTGACAGTCAGTCTGCACTTATCGGCACGTTGACAATTTCAGCTCTAAGAAAAATGTATGAAGGAACATCATTTTCACGCACACGTAAACAGATTTGTTCACACAAATGTAATTCAATTTTAGTTTCGTTTGACACCTCGGGATTGTTTCTCTAGTCCGCTAGGTACCTATAGTCAAGATTCATGCATAAAATTATAACACAAGTCTTATTTTAATAACATGCTACTTTGTAAAGTATAATATTAATTATTATTATGTTGTGCTATATAATTTTATCTGTAACAAGGCACAAGTATCTTAGTGGTCCTAAATCCTAATTTTAAAGTATTAATAATTTCAAAATAAGCACTAGACGCGGTTTCGCACAAAGATTTTTTATGCTCAAGATCATTCTTGGAATACTGTTTGTATTTCATATTATGATGGCTTCAATTAATCTATTTTCATGACCACCAGTTTGTCAATAAATCAAAAATAACATAAATAATGCACAAGTTTAGGGTGTTTTTCCAGCACTTTTATACAAATGCAAAATTTATTAAAAAATCAACAACATGAACAATGCGTCTTATTTAACAAATAAAGTCCATCTTAAGACGCAGAACTTGTCCCCGCGTGCGGGCCTGGGCCCCAATTCACAACGCGTAATTCGACTCGGATTCGCACGACATCCAATAAACGCTCGCCGCGCTAGGCATTAACCGGCCTACGAATAATAAAAACTAAGGAAACGTAACTCCCATACTTCAATCGTTTTTAATTTGGCTCTCAAGGTTCTTTTCGCACACCAAAATAATATGGCAATAGCTACGAAACACTACATTCAAATTGAAAAAATAAATCCGTTGACAATATTATCACTTCTTTATTTGCACAAAATTCTTGCATGTATTCGGGCCTCTTTTTGCATAGAGTATGCATGTATTCGGGTCACATTTTGTAGAATCGAAACAAATTTTTGACACAGTTACTATTCCTTCGTTTTTATTATTCATAGCCGCAGGGTAAGTTTCCGAATCCGTGTCGAACGGGAATCGTGAATCGCCCTTCGAAAAGCGCCCTTAGGGCTCGTCCACACAGCGCGTTCCGTCAGCGCAGCGCTGCCGTTTGACGCATAGCCGACCACACGGGCGCTGCGTCACCGCAGCGTTATTACGAAGCAGTCTAAGAGCCGGTACACATTAGGCGTTTTGAAGCGCGCGTCAGGCGCGCGCTTTGCTAACGCGCGTTTTGAGAACTGAGAGATTCTATTCAAGCATACACACTCAAGCGCGCGGTAAGCGCGCGTTAGACGCGCGCGTTAGACGCGCGCTTGCGTGTGTACGCTTCAATAGAATCTCTTTTGAGAACTGAGAGATTCTATTAAAGCGTACACACGCAAGCGCACGTTTAACGCAACGCTGACGCAACGCGCCGTGTGGACAGGCTCTTACGGCCAGTCCACACGGCGCGTTGCGTCAGCGTTGCGTCGTAGATGCATTTCTAAATTTGTATGAATTTGACAGATTTGCAAGACGTCTCAGGGCCGGGACACAAAAACACGGCGCCGTGTCGTGGGAATTCACGGCGCGCGTCGTAAAAAAACCACGGCACGGCGCCGTACGGCGTCGCGTCGTAGAAACTCATCTTGAATTTCTAAGTGAGTTTCTACGGCACGACGTCGTACGACGCCGTACGGCGCCGTGCCGTGGTTTTTTACGACGCGCGCCGTGAATTCCACCGACACGGCGCCGTACGACGTCGTGCCGTGTTTTTGTGTCCCGGTTCTCACGCAATTGAAATCTGTCAATTTAGTACAAAGGATAAGGTCCAAATTGGGCTAATTTTAAAAGTGCCGGCCAACGCAAATAAACCCATTATTAAATAGAACATAATCTAAGGAATAATTTTTATTATTACACCAAAGTTCTAAGTCAAGTCTCCAAGTTGTTATTCAAGGTCAAACTTTTTTATAACATAATATGTAATAAAACTTATTTTATTAATTAAAAGCATTATGTAATCGACCCCAATATCCCTATCCGAGTCATAGAACAGATTAGAGGCCAAATACCTACAAATGATTTGGAAAAATTCAAAGGAAGAGGGAACCTCTACGTGCTTGGGGCTTGCGGGGCATAACTAATTGCTTACTTAGAATACTAGGCAAATCCCGTGCGTACCCCATTTGCGTTGGCCGGCACTTTTTAAATTAGCCCAAAATTGTATGGACGTTGGATCTTGTCCTTTAACGACGCACCGCTGACGCAACGCGCCGTGTGGACAGGCTCTTAGTACTGACCGTTTCTGCCGCAGCCGTGGCAGACTTTCTTGGTCTCGGCGTACACGGGCTCGACGGACAGGCCCGGCGGCAGCGCCGACACCCACGACGGCTTGCCTGACCAGCTAGCTGTAATACAAGAGAAATAATAAATTGTAATTACATAGTCTATACCAGCCTTTCCCAAAGTGGGCGATAACGCGGCGTGGGCGCTAAAGGTCTGAAAGGTGTGGGACCCAGAAAAAAAATTGGGGCGTTGTGTAGAGGCTTGGGGGGTGATTTATTTCATCAGGATGCATTTTAAATTGAAACAATGCAAATGGGGGACGCTAAAATATAATTTGTTCTTAAGGTAGACAAAATAAGTTTGGGAACCTCTGTTCTATACTAATGTAATGTATCTCTGGATCTAATGAACCGATAAAAACCAGGTTATCTGCAAATGTCGGTTTTACACATTTGGATTACAGTTGTATGCCAGAAATAATTACGCGGTTAAAACCTAGTAAATTATATTTTATAATATAAATACAGTAAAACCATTTTGCTGATCGGAAAAATCGTCGTTTTGGTTCGTACCGTGCATTATGATTTATATATGTATTAAATTGGTTTTTACTTAGAGTATACGCTAAGTAAAAACCTAAGTACAGTGCTCCCAAAGTGATAATATGCATCGAAAATTTCGTCATTGTTCGGCAACGATCGTTTTTCCCGAGCGTCGGAAGAAAACCTTTTATTGCGCATGTCCAAATCATGTCATGCCATGGCAACGCCGCAACTTGTTGGTGGCGTTGCTATAGCATGACATGATTTGGACATGCGCAATAAAAGGTTTTGTCGCGCATGCGCCAAAAAATACAGACAATTCATATGATATTTACTTCTATTTCTTTCGCATAAGGTGCAAAATGCAGAAGCATTATTTGGGGCTCTTACGTTTCATAGATTCGGGTGTTTCCGTGATTACGACAATTTGCGAAGATTTGCATGCGCATTATTAATTTGGGAGTACTGTAAAAACCAATCAACTAATCAGTTATCACTTATAATTAAGAATTACTTATCTAATCTTTATCAAGATCTGCTTGTCTTGTTTTACGTATTGGAAACGTCGTATTGCAGAAAAGACAGCGGACCTTAAGGCTGCGTTTCCACTGAAGCGGAGCGGAGCTTAGCGGTGCCCGAATTGTCCAATCGTGCTATTCCAGCGGAATGACAGCGAAGATTTCGAGCATGGGGATTTGTCAATTCGGCACCGCTAAGCTCCGTTCCGCTTCAGTGGAAACAGCCAAGGCCGAATGTAATTTAAGTCTACCTTTATTTTCCGTAGAAGAGCCAGACGGCGATCCTTCGCGTGATGATTTGTTTTGACTCTGAAAAACAATATTAAGGCCCTTTTTTACAATAAAATAGTCACAAATTGTCTTTTTCGTTAAAAAAATAAGCCGCAAAATTACTTCTGGCAAATTCAAAATATCTATAACCAAACTTCCTTCTTTTGGAAGTCGGTTAAAAGGGGTGGAGCAAGAATACCACAGCATACATTGAAAGTAAAACTTTAGTATCATACCACCCGCAACTGGATCTAAATTCTGTTATTTAGAGGGGGTCAATGTCGCCTTTTTACGAGATAGATTCCCTTTGCCCCCTTATTTTATAAAAAAAAAACAATATAATTTACCTGTTGCTTACGGAGTTTAGCTGATCTTGTCTGCGGCGGATCATTGTGAGATTGTAGATATGAAAACTGATTATATTTCTTGCGTTTCTGAAATATAATTAAATAACTCATCATAATGGTAATGCTATAAATTAATTCAAAAATCAAAAAACCCGACTGCATAACAATTTTAACTAAAAAGACCGAAACAAGACCTAATTCTGCCGGGGGCGTCTAATACATGTTTTAATTGATACTACTCTTGCTTACGAGTTTCATGCCAAGATGAATAGAAGGCTACATAGAACAAATGTAGAAGAAGAAAGTGGACTACAAAATGCAGTCGGAGGTATATTTACCCGGCAGTCGGGTAAAAACAATGCATTAGAAGTTGCGCTACGCTTCCGCTTTAGGGTTGGACCTCATCTGGCAGCACGGAATCGCCTTTTTCCGTCGCCCTTTCTCTTTCTGTCGCTTAGAACTGCCATTTGCTAGACCGAGACAATAATAATAATAATATAATATCTATGGACGCTTCACACCACGTCAGTCTGGCCCCGTGCTAAGTACCTAAAGGACTTGTGTTACAGGTACCAGACAACGGAAATATATTTAATACTTTTATATTATACATATATTTAAGATTTATATTATATTATACATATATTTAATTCATGAAGCCCCAAGCGGCCACATCCGGCCGCGATAACAATGAAAAAGCTATTATGTCTCGTTTTGCCACGACTGATGGGTTAATACACATCCAGACCCGGGAACATTGAAAATTTTTTGTTCCATCGGCGGGATTCGAACCCGCGACCCCCGGCTTGAGCGTCCAACGCGCTTACCACTGAGCCACAGAGGTCGTCGAGACAGAAAGCATAATGCGATAGCACGCGGCGGAATCCTCGAGGCGATCGGCATCACGGACAAAATGCAATGGTCGGCAGGGAGACTCCGGAACGCTGAAGCACGCGATAGCATGCTAACGCATCCTTTCACCGCCGATCACTTGCTATCTTTTTGTCTGCGGAATGCGACAGCGCGCGTTCGCATGCGATTCCGTGCTGCCAGGTGAGGTCCAACCCTTAGCCATCTAACCTAATGGCCGATTTACAAGGGTGACTAAAGCCGCACGATTTTAGTCACCCGTTCGAAAATCGACCGTGTAAATGGCAAGTCGACTACGCCGCATGCGGCTAAAGTCGCAAGCCCCAAAGTCGTGCGGCCAATGGCCGCATGCGGCTGGTGACTAAAATCGACCGTGTAAACGCTCAGTCGCAAGCGATCGCTTGCTGCGAATACTACTGTGGCGAGCGCAGACGCGACATTTTCACGCAGAATTTGTCGCACGAGAGCTTGGCCGAGTGTACTGTCTCGCTATTCTACTCGGTAAGTTTCGATAATAAACATACCGAGTGCTTCGCCGAGTGTACTGTCTCGCCACTCTACTCGGTAGGCGTCGATGATAAACATACCGAGTGCTTGGCCGAGTGCACTGACTCGCCAATATACTAGACATAGGTATTGTGTCGATGATAAGCATACCGAGTGCTTGGCCGAGTGTACTGTCTCGCTATTCTACTCGGTAGGTGTCGATAATAAACATACCGAGTGCTTGGCCGAGTGTACTGTCTCGCCACTCTACTCGGTAGGTGTCGATAATAAACATACCGAGTGCTTGACCGAGTGTACTGTCTCTAGAGATGGGCGATGGGTAAATACCCAATCTACCCACCTGGGTATTTACCGGGTACATTGGGTATTTACCGGGTAGATTGGGTAAATACCCAAAAATGGTGGGTAAGGTCAATGTGTCGAAGTCCGTCTGAGAGGTAAGTCCGTCTAGCGGCAATAACTTTCATATTTAAACGACTAGTTTCATATGGCTCAGTGGGTAAAACAGTATTGCAGAGTTAGTTTGACCTAAGAAACCGACATGTCGCTACTACTTACCTGTTACAAAAAAAAAACGATCGGCAATTTTTTTCCCGTTTTGCACTCGCATTCGGAGTGGTAAGTCTCTGCCAAAAAATTTAAAAAAAGTGGGAAAACAAAGGAGTTTTTGGAGTTTCTTGGATTACGTAAGTAATTTAGTGATCCTTTTACTTATTACTGGTGTTCAATTCGTTAATATCACTTTAATTTAGTTATTATCACCTGCAACATAATATGTCTAACCTAAAATTGCAATAATTGGGAAGTCCGTCGAGCATCTCTAGCTTGCATAAGGAAAGGCCGTCATATGCCGGTCTTGCCTCGAATCAGATATTGTCAACCTTTTCAAACCTACATATTGTATTTATTGTTAAAAAATTCCAAGAGGGGCTGATAAAAATTGCAAAAGTTATAAACAATAAAGTAAAAAAGAAGGGTTTGGTTTTTTAATATTTCAAAAATTATTTGAGATAATCAAAATTTGAAAAAAGATCCTTGTAGAGCAGGAAATTTCCTTAAAAAAATCCTGCCTCCCGGACCAACAACCCTTATAATTTTAATTGAGCAGCGAAAATAATGGTAAATAAAAACGCGTAATTTTCGCGTGCATGGCTCCAATCTGCAACGTGAACTAAAAAGTTATTTTAACTGACTAATTATTAATATTAAGGAATAAAAAAAAATCGGTACTTTCGGCTAACGGTATCGGTAAAAAGTGAAACAGCGTAAAAGATTAGGCTAGTTGACTACGCTGTAAAACAGCGTAAAAGATTAGGCTAGTTGACTATTTTTTTTTTGTTATTGGTAACTAAAGGAACTGTCAAGAATAGAAACATCATACCGTCTTCATTTTTTAATACAATTTTACTAAATAACAGGAAAAAATACAAAACAATGTTAAATCTACTGAGAAATATCAAATTTTTAAGATCGCTAGTTTGACGTGAAAGTATAATAATTAATAATATTGCTCATCTGTGTCAAAATGGAGCTCATGGTACGCTGAGAGCGATGACATGGGATGACGTCACAAAACGTCTGGATGAAACATTGTTGTGGTACAAAATCTTGAAGTACCTAATAATACTGCTTTCAGAGTTGGTGGTAGGCCCCCAGTTGTGACGTACCCCCGCAAGGTAAGCGTCCACAGGTCGGTATCGTACGCAACGGACGTCTCGCATCAAACGGATATTTTTTTCACAGTACGTCCGCTGAATCGGCAACGTACGGATTACCGTTTAGCCTAGTAAATGAATGCTCATAAGGGGGGTATGGATGGAAAAGTCGAAAGCAGAAATTTTGACTAAGGAACTTTGTTTGGACTAATTTGGAGATAAACATACTAGCTAGTCGGTAATCCGTACGCTGCCGATACAGTGGACGTACTGTAAAAAAAATATTCGTTTGATGCGAAACGTCCGTTGCGTACTATACCGACCTGTGGACGCTTATCTTTGCGCGTTACGTCACAACTGCAAGCGTTATAAACTGTCGGCGGCTGCCGTCGGCTGCCGTCGACTGCCGCCGACACGTGCCGCCGACTGCCGTCGACGACTGCCGCCGGCACGTGCCGTCGTCTGCCGTCAACTGCCGCCGACACGTGCCGCCGACTGCCGTCGACTGCCGCCGACACGTGCCGCCGACACGTGCCGTTCGTCTGTAAGAACCCTTACAGTTTGAGGTAAGTCCGTCTAGTAGCAATATATCCCTAACTTGTGAAGTAATATGCATGGCAACGGTTTCTAGCAGAGCCGCAAAACAGCCATTCAAATATGTGTTTATGGTGTCGATACGAGGGCTGCTATTTATGTATCCGGAACTGGCCACTTACAAGAACAATATTTAAAAAGTAATTACAACATTTGAAAATAGAACTCTTTGGTTGAAGAATACATTTTGTTTCATGTGATTTAACGCGTGAACATTTTCGTGCAATGATTTACTACGATTTTCGGCGTGGGCTAAATCAACAACAGTGCTTTATTCAACTCACCGCAACTTTTGGAGATGAAGCACCATCAAAAACCACTGTTTATCACTGGTACAGTGAGTTTAATCGTGGGCGGTCTATGCTCACGGATGAAAATAAAGAAGGTCGCCCAAAAATAGCTGTTGTCCCACAAAATATAGATGCTGTGCGGGAACTAATAATGCGTGATCGTCATGTTACATATCGCGAGATAGAGGCGTCCTTAGGCATAAGTATGACGAGCATACATAAGATATTACACGAACATTTGGCTGTAAAAAAAATATGTTCGCGTTGGATTCCGCACAACTTGACAATCGATCAAAAACGGGCTTGTGTCGATTGGTGCAAAAAAATACAACCGTGGTACGTCAAAAGCCGTTTATAATATCTACACAGGTGATGAATCTTGGATCTATGCATATGACCCCGAAACTAAACAACAGTCAACGGTGTGGGTGTTCCAAGATGAGCCGAAACCAACAAAAGTTACTCGTGCAAAAAGTACTTTGAAGCAAATGGTCGCCTGTTTTTTTGGAATTAATGGACATGTGGCTACAGTGCCATTAGAGAATCGTAAAACGGTTAATACTGAATGGTATACGACCATTTGTTTACCAGAAGTCTTTGAAGAAATAAGAAAGGACAACCGACAACGCAGAATCATATTACATCACGACAATGCTAGCTGTCACACCTCAGCTGAAACAACTCAGTTTTTGGAGGGTCAAAAGATCGAATTGACTGGTCATCCGCCGTACAGCCCTGATTTGGCAACTAACGATTTCTTTTTATTTCCATACGCGAAGAACAAATTACGTGGTCAACGTTTTTCGAGCCGCGAAGAGGCTGTTGATGCGTTCAAAATGCACGTTTTGGAGATACCTCAATCAGAATGGAAAAAGTGCTATGAAAATTGGTTCCAGCGTATGCAAAAGTGTGTCGATCATCGCGGCGAATATTTTGAAAAGCAATAAAACCATATTAAATGATATATGTTTGTTTCTTTTTTTAATTCCGGATACATAAATAGCAGCCCTCGTAATAAGGTTCGCATTCCAGAGAAAATTAATTTTATTTCCACACATATTCACTTTTTCGTTCACACCTAACGGACAATACGCCATTACGCTAGGCGTAGGCGCGAACATTCAATACCGTATATTTTGTATGATTTTCACGTTTACACTGGGGCTCACAGTGAGCCTGCTCACATTCAGCGGCGTATAGTCAGTTTGGTCTGAACATGGCCTAAGAGGTTTTATTTTAAACTAGCTGTTGCCCGCGACTTCGTCCGCGTTAACATAGTATAATAACAAAGACTGATGTTTTTCCACTTTTTGTGGTTCCTTATACAAAGGGTAAAACCCTATTGCAATGACGTCGCTGTTTGTCTGTCTCCAGGCTGTACCTCATGGACTGCGCTAGCTAAATAGTTGTAATTTTTACAAATAAAATTATGTATTTCTGTTGCCGCTATTACAAAAAATAGGTAGTACAAACTAAATAAAGCAAATATTTAAGGGGGTTCCCATACAACAAATGCTTTGGTCTTTTTTGCTCGACATAAATAATTGCACCAGGTAGGCACTTGAGTCTTGACAATATGACCACAAAATACTCAATTATTTGTTCGTGTTGTCAATGGTTACATGGCCATTCTGACATCAGTTGAGTCCATCAACTCGAGACTGTCTATAATTGTTGAATTATGGCTACAAAAAATATGTAATGTCCGTACTATGTCCGTATGTATGCCGCCGACTCGTGCCTTTCGTCTGTAAGCGATCTTAGTGTCTCAACACACCATGCCGAAGATACGCGGCTGAAGTTCGGCAAGATTACGCGTGTAATAATATATTTTAAATTACCGATGACACACCATGCCGAAATAACGTCACGTTACCTATATTGTATGCGCAGCGCATTACAAGCGTAATCATGCCGAACTTCGGTCGCTTATTTTCGGCCGAGTGTGTTTAGAGTTTAGAACTTAAGACACTTAGGAATGGGATAGAACGAACGATATCAAATTATTTGTTCATAATATTTTGCTGTAGGTCAAAGCGAGATATAGCAGCTAAGCGCTTCGTCCCTCTCGCATGAATGTGTTAACAAATGAATTATTGTCTAAACAAAATATGAAGTAAAAACTCACTAGAGAATTTGAAAGGTTTTATACTACACCTTAAAATATTAATTCAATAAAATAAATCTAACAACTTTTTTTTATTGAATTAATATTTTAAGGTGTAGTATAAAACCTTTCAAATTCTCTAGTGAGTTTTTACTTCATATTTTGTTTAGACAATAATTCATTTGTTAACACATTCATGCGAGAGGGACGAAGCGCTTAGCTGCTATATCTCGCTTTGACCTACAGCAAAATATTATGAACAAATAATTTGATATCGTTCGTTCTATCCCATTCCTAAGTGTCTTAAGTTCTAAACTCTAAACACACTCGGCCGAAAATAAGCGACCGAAGTTCGGCATGATTACGCTTGTAATGCGCTGCGCATACAATATAGGTAACGTGACGTTATTTCGGCATGGTGTGTCATCGGTAATTTAAAATATATTATTACACGCGTAATCTTGCCGAACTTCAGCCGCGTATCTTCGGCATGGTGTGTTGAGACAATAAAGATCGCTTACAGACGAAAGGCACGAGTCGGCGGCATACATACGGACATAGTACGGACATTACATATTTTTTGTAGCCATAATTCAACAATTATAGACAGTCTCGAGTTGATGGACTCAACTGATGTCAGAATGGCCATGTAACCATTGACAACACGAACAAATAATTGAGTATTTTGTGGTCATATTGTCAAGACTCAAGTGCCTACCTGGTGCAATTATTTATGTCGAGCAAAAAAGACCAAAGCATTTGTTGTATGGGAACCCCCTTAAATATTTGCTTTATTTTGTTTGTACTACCTATTTTTTGTAATAGCGGCAACAGAAATACATAATTTTATTTGTAAAAATTACAACTATTTAGCTAGCGCAGTCCATGAGGTACAGCCTGGAGACAGACAAACAGCGACGTCATTGCAATAGGGTTTTACCCTTTGTATAAGGAACCACAAAAAGTGGAAAAACATCAGTCTTTGTTATTATACTATGTTAACGCGGGCGAAGTCGCGGGCAACAGCTAGTTTAAAATAAAACCTCTTAGGCCATGTTCAGACCAAACTGACTATACGCCGCTGAATGTGAGCAGGCTCACTGTGAGCCCCAGTGTGAACGTGAAAATCATACAAAATATACGGTATTGAATGTTCGCGCCTACGCCTAGCGTAATGGCGTATTGTCCGTTAGGTGTGAACGAAAAAGTGAATATGTGTGGAAATACAATATAAACTGCGTAACGCTCGCTCACATTCAGCGGCGTAATAGTTTGGTGTGAACACGGCCTTACCTTAATGTCATGGCGAGTCTTTGCTCGGCTGATATGCTTTTCCGCATGACAGTGTCTTGGCGTGATATTGAGGCTTTTAAAATTGTTGATAGCTCACCAAAAGAAGCACTTGGCATTCGGAAATAATTAAAAAAAAATCGTTTCTTGGTAAACGTGGATAAAGTGTAAAAAATCTCCTTCTTGTTCTATACACATTAATATTTCTTGAACCAACAACAAACGTGCCTTTTTTGCGTTGTTGCCGACGGCGACGGCAGAGTAAAAGTAATAATAATGTTTCTTCATCGGATGCCATTTTTATGCAATTTACTTATGATAATTTACGGTATGACATTCAGAGTCAATTAGCTATGTCCACATTAGGCGCTTTCGCCTTCAATTTTCGTCATCTTCTTTCATTCAACTTTCGTTTTGACGCATTCAATTATTGAACGCAACGCCAACATTGTCATTTTTGAAGTTTTGGATACGGTCAGAGGGCATGCCTCGCGGGCATGCCTTACGTTCACTGTTGACTGCGCTATAACGCATGCCCTTGGGCCTTGAATCCCCATGCCCCGAAAAAGACCAATCCAAAACTTCAAAAATTACAATGTTGATGTTGCGTTCGTTGACGCATTCAATTATTGAATGAAAAGATGATGAAAATTGAAGACGAAAGCGCCTAGTGTGGACATAGTCATTAGCTATGTCCACATTGTGCCTTTTTTTGTTCATCAAGGGCATGCGTTATAGCGCAGTCAACAGCGAACGTGAGGCATGCCCGTGACACGCGTTGAAATCGTAGCGCTCGCTATGACACTTTTCTTTCAACGCGGGTGGATTTTGACGCATTCAATTATTGAATATGCCAAACGAAAGTTGAATAAATAGAAGATGACGAAAATTGAAGATGAAATTACATAATGTGGACATAGCTATTGGCCTTGTTCGCCGGCGTAATTTTTGGCGCATGCGCCACAAAACCTTTTATTGTGCATGTCCAAAACATGCCATGTCATGACAACACCACGAACAAAGTTGTTTATATACTTAGTTACCTGTTAAGTTTAAACAACGTGTTATGTACTCCCAAATAAAAAAAAAACACATGAAAATCTTCGCTTATTGTCGTAATCACGGAAACACCGAATATAATATGAAACGTAAGAGTCCCGAACAATGCTTTTGCATTTTGCACCTTGTTCGAAAGAAATAGTTCGTTCTATCTCATTCCTAGACCCTAAGTATGAATAAAACAATATTATTTTCATACACTTTATGAAGCTCATGATACGAATGAAAGTCTGTAAAATTATTGTAATTTTACAACAAAGTGTTCTGGAAACATGATAGTTTTAGGAAAGGTCGTGGTAGGGCCCCCTGCAAGCGTCATAAACTGTCAACGGCTGCCGTCGGCTGCCGTCGACTGCCACCGACACGGGCCGCCGACTGCCGTCGACTGCCGCCGACACGTGCCGCCGACACGTGCCGCCGACACGTGCCGTTCGTCTGTAAGAACCCTAAGGGAAGTCCGTCTACACGCCGAGTTTTAAAAAAATACCTCGTTAATTAAAAAAATCTGCAACTAAGATTATTTTTAGATCTTTATAGGTCTAATTAATATATAGCCTACAATTTCCAATGACACAGGTTACTTTAAAAAGCGAATTTGAGTCAATAAATTATTTTAAACTTTAATTTCAGAAAAGTATGCCGGACTTAGACACCTTATTTATAATTGAGCGTACGTTTTTACATATTTTTTTTGGTAAATCCTTAGTAAAATCGCCATTAAATAATGCGAATTTAGTCACTAGCCCATAACTGTTTGATTAAGCTCCTTAAAGTCTAAAACTAATGTATGTTTGCAATACAAAACCATGATTTTCATGAATTTCGGCGCGCATGTCAAAGAGTGACGCTGTGTTTTTGTACTTTTTTCCTAAATTTAGGCTTTGTATGTGTGAAATTATTATTATTTAAAGTAAACTACCTTTTTATAGTTATAAAGTTAGCATTTAATACTTTTGGGGATTCAATTAAAATAAATCGTCTTAGTGGACGCCTTCATCGTTAAGGGAATCACGCGTGCTAAATTTCATGTTTTTTTCTGTGCTTTTATTGAAAACATTAATCCCTTCTTTAGGCTGAAAAAAAATTCTAATAAACGTACGTACTCGTCATTCGATTTTTGTTAGTAGATACTTAATACGAAATATTGTTGTGTAATTGTGACTAAGAAATTATAAGGTTCCACTAACTAACCTTGAGCCTATGTAATTCCAAACTCAAGGGGGTATATAATCCCTATGATGTTAGAATTTTGTAAAATACAATTATATAGTGGATACCTAGTTTAATAGAGGAACACGTGTGCAAAATCTTATGTCTCTTAAATAGCCAGTACACAATGGCACGATGACCCACTGCAGGCCACGCCATTGCGCGGCACGTCTGAAAATCGTCCGCCATCATACACCTTTACCACGTTTACACAATGGCGATGGCTTGTAGTGGGCCAGCATGGTCCATTGTGAAGAGGCGCCTTTACAGTTTTGACACCTATAATGTGTATGATGTACATGCAAATTAATATATTATGCAAACTAGCTGTCCCGGCAAACGTTGTTTTGCCATTTAAAGTATTTCTACTTCATCAGCGTATAAAATCTTACCCCCTCTTTTGTCCCCTAAGAGGGGTGGGGGGAAAAATGTTATGTAACACCAGATGTTAAGTTGGAAAAACAGTTAATAATATAAAGTCCATTAAAGAAAAAAGTTTACTTAATACAAAATCTGACCCTCTCTTTGGTGGGGGGGGGTGATTTTTATACACCAGATGTTGAGTTGTAAGAAGGCAAATATATCTGCGAAAACCGTATGCAAATCAGATCAGTAGTTTTCGTGTTAAAGCAAAAGTCTTATACATAATCTGACCCCCTCTTTTGTCCCTTTAGAGGGGTGGGGGGAAAAATTTTTATACACCAGATGTTAAGTTGGAAGAAGACAAATATATCTGCGAAAACCGCATTAAAATCGGATCAGTAGTTTTCGTGTGATAGTGGAACAAACATACAGACAGACAGACAGACAGACAGACAGACAGACAGACAGACAAAAAAACTGACCACATTTTTGGCTTGTATAGCGATGTAGTGACACCATCCGCTTATTATTTTTTGAATATTTTTAATGTACAGAATCGTCATTTCTACAGTTTTATTATATGTATAGATGAGAACTGTTTTTGTGTAAACGCAACTAATGATCAAAATATAAAAAAAGTTCTTGGCCAGTGCGTTAATAAAAAGAAAAATTTTACCCTTTTAACCGTGGGAGAGCGATGCTTCGGTACGAATGGGTCGACTCCGAAAAAACCTGAGTGAAACATCGCTTGCACTGTATTTTCTTCAACACGCAAAAGAGAATGCCGATCTTATCACATACTCTTGCGTCCAACTCGACCCTTGATGATGAGGGACGGAAACCTCCAGCCATACCCGGATGGGCGTTTTCACACTGCGACGATAACGACACGACACGATACCACAGAATAGATAAGTAGTACAGTAAATGAAGGCAAAAATCAGTTGCAACCTCCGATTTCGTTGAACCTCCATCGATTTGGATGAAAATTTGGGATTAAGTACATTAAGCCCTCTACTTTAAAAGTGACATACGCTAGTATTGCGCTTTTTTTATTTTAGGGGTGAAATCCACCCCTTTTGTTGAAAATAGAAAAAATGCAGATTTAACCATTCTGGCTTAACTAATTGGGTTTAATTCGATAAAATAAATGTTTTAGTGTTTTTTTCATCATATTTTATGATTATTTAATTAATTTTTCAACCCTTATGGCACCCATCCCTTTAATCGTGAAAAAACACTTTTTGTACTTCTGAACTTTAAACTCGCATGTATAAACAGTTTGTTTAATATTTACGATATAATTTTTGGATAAGACTGAAATAAAACCCCTAAAAGTACCCCTTCATTGTGGAATCACTGTAAAAAATGGGTTCAAAAACTTAATAGGTTTATGTTTTTGAACCCAATTTTTTCAGTTTATTTACTTAGTATTAAATTCTTATTTAGTTTTTTTGCGAATTTTTTTCACCCCTGTAAACTACCCCATGTCTGAAAAATAAGCTTTAAGTTTTTATTTTAAGTTTTTAATCAGCTTTAATGAGTTCGAATATTTTTTCATAAATAAAGATAAATTTTATTAATATATTTCAAACATTGATATTATTTGGTCCAAACTATTCAAACAACAATTTCAAACTACCCTCTGTGCAAAAAATTGACACAAAGGCTGAATCTGCTAGACTGAAATATTTAATAGACGCACATCCTACCGCACATCATTATAAAAAGCCCCTCTCTTATCGAGTCGACATTTACCGTTTTGTTTACTTTCTGAATATTGAAAGACTTGAAAAGATTAACGTATATTTAGTAAGGTCTATATGACGCCTGCAATCGCGCTGGAACCGTTCATTTTTTCGGGATAAAAAGTATCCTATGTCCATATCCATTCCCAAGACACAAAGTATTTTCATGCTAAATTTCAGAAAAATCGGTTGAACCGTTTGGGTGTTAAGAGGTAACAGATAGACAAAAAACACTTTAGCATTTATAATATTAGTATAGATGTACCTATTGACAGGTTTTCCTACAATATTTACATCCCAAATCTCTGCTTCAAAATTGTTTAAAAAAAAATATTTCTGTTTTATCACAATAGCTCTGTTAATTTTTAAGTTATTGGGTTAATTTATGGACCATTTTAAAGATAATTTAAAGAGCTTTAAGATCAACTTGAACAATACTTTTTAAAGCCCTTGGTTTAAAAAAAATAGGGTTAAAAGGTCCCGATTTCATGGTTCTTGCAGTAAAAGTTAGGCTTTAAACGTCTCTATCTTCGTTATTTTTCATCGTATGAAAATCAAAAGAAAATCAAAAGATTTCTCAAAAAGTGGACACCAATTTCGTTTGTTATAATTTTTACGAAGGTTCAATATTTTTGAAATTATGTTCAAAACAAAATGATATTTATGAAAATTTTAATAATTTCAATTTTACTAAATCATTCTGTTTTTAAAAACTAAGCATTCTAAACCAAGAAAAAATTTTGAGGTCATTACTTATGCTAAAATAAAGAAAAGCCTTTGGGGATAACCATAAATTTGAATTATTGTAGATATGGTCAACGTTTTATTTTTCAATTTTTCCAAAACAATTTGAAAGTGTCATCTTATTTTTATCATAACTTGTTCAATTTTGATGCTTTTAACTTTTTACAATGCTTATTAGAAAGGTATTTTTAAGCACTTTAAAAAGTTGTAAGGAAGTACATGTCATAAAATGCATCGGTTTACCGTTATTTAAGTTTGAATGCTTAGACTTAGGTACTCGCCGAAAGAAAATATAAATACAATCACCTATAGCTCACTTTGAATATTCTATAGAAAGGCATCTTAGAGTAGATATTAGATTGTTTTTTTTATTGGCTTTAATTTTGGTAGTTACACATTTTTCGTAAAAACCTATAGTTTCTTAGTTATTTATGAAAAACCGCTTTAAGACAAGTATTTTTCTCACGCAAAAACATGATCTTTGATCTTTAATAACTCCGAAAGTATTGATTTATTCAAAAAACTTTATATAACATATTTTGCTTAGAATTTATGTGTCTATTGATTCCTGGGGTTATTTTTATTAAAAAAAAAATCACCCCCCGAGAAGGGTTGGCATCCACCCCCAGGGCAAAAGCGCAAGTTGGCACTATGTCACTTTTGTTTCTTAGGGTATCCTCCACCTACTTACCAATTTTCATGAAAATCGATGGAGGTTCAACGAAATCGGAGGTGAAAACCTTCACTGCCTCCACTAAAGGGCCACCGCACATAATATACAATTTCAAGTTGGCCGACTATCGTACAAACTAAATTGCGTAGTGTCACAATTTAATTAAACAAAATCATTGATCATACCTTGCATTTTAAACTTAGATATTGTCCAGATAAATTTTAATGAAAAAATCCAGATAAAAAGGTGATAATAATCCATATTTCCATACTAATATTTTTTTTATTATGTGATTCGGGGCCGTCACGATGAAGTTGTCCAATTAAATTGTGACACTACGCAATTTAGTTTGTACGATAGTCGGCCAACTTGAAATTATATAATATGTGCGGTGGCCCTCTATTCTGTGGTATCGTGTCGTGTCGTTATCGTGCAGTGTGCAAACGCCCGATGTACGAGCGTCATGTCGGATATTCCTTTTCATAAGCGCTCATGGTGAGTAGCCCCAGTGAGTGCTCCAGAGGTGGCTCCGGTCTTAACGCGTCGTTTTTGGCTCTTCTATCCTTTTTTTTTTCAAATTCTTCTATCCTTCTCACATAGTTTCGGCTTCTTGTAAGACAGCTTAAAGTAAACCCGATACTTAAAAATGTGACCGTTCCAATCCTTCCAACTGTAGACCGATCGTTATAACCTCCCTCTTCTCGAAGATGATGGAATCCATTATCAATTAGCTCCTTCGACATTTGGACGCTCGGGGATTACTCAGGCTCAGCTCGGCTCTCTTGTCGTGCCTAACTCATCGTTGGCTCAGGCGATCGAAACTGTGGGTACTTATTAGCTGTCAGTTTAGATATCGCGGAGGCCTTTGATCGGGTTTGGCACAAAGCATTTTTATCAAAGATTCCATCATACGGAGTCCCCAAGAAATTATGCAAGTGGGTCACAAGTTTCTTAGCAGTCGTAGTTGATGGTGAATGCTCTGATATCGATACTCTATCTTTTGACGCTGGTATCCCTCAGGGCTATGTGCTATCGCCTACCCTATTCATACTGCATATCAATGACATGTTACAGACCAACGGCATTCATTGCTATGCGGATGATAGTACAGATAATGTGACCCTATATACCGGCTTCTCGCATATTTCTCAGCTAAATTAATGTCACTGAGAGCCGGAACCTCTCTGAATGGGGTAGACATAACTCAGTCCAATTTAACCGAACCAAAACATAAATCAGCGCGTTTAGCACAAAAAAAGTCACCAATGGTCGTATATTCTCGTTTGAGGGCACCACTATAACAATCTTCCCCAGCATAAAAATGGCGTAAATATTTCGAGCGAAGTCTAGAGGATGAGGCCAAGTTAGCTTCAAGTCCTTGATATTCATAACAGAACGAAACAGTATTTCAGTCCGATCCGATGCCCACAACTCTTCAAGGCCTCACAATCCTCACATGGAATACTGTTTTCATCTCTGGGTACTACTCCCTTTGGATCGTATCCAACGAAGGGCCGCTCGAATTGTTGGTTGGTTTCAAACAAGCTGGACCTATTAGAAATACGCCGAGATGTGAATTACGCTCTGCATCCTCTATTGGTTGTATCCTTCTCACATAGTTTCGGCTTTGGCCCACCACACATTCCCACCACTGTATCTCCTGTGTCGCCAGGATCGACAGCGGTATCCAACCACGAAAACCCTTTGATATGATCTCAGGGAGCCCGAGGGACATGCTAAAACTGTCTTGGGACCCGCAACGAAATTAATCAGAAGAAAATAGGCGGAGTAGGAAGATTCCAATTTCCCTCCGCATAAAAGCGGGAGACAGCACAAAGTTGCAATGACCGAAAGTCAAAGAACTTAAGGGGGAGCACCACGGAAATAAGGTTAATAATTGTGACTCCTAAGCTAAGCTAAGTTAATATTGAAGTTTATTGTGTTTGACTGTTGCCAATAATAATTGTGACAAAAACGCTTGAAGGCACGGAAGTTCCTAGCGCTGTCCACAAGATCACCGTAGTATGCGACTCCAGATGTACAGAATATGTTGTTTAGCATAGTAGTTCTTTCGTCCTGCCAGAGACTGCACTCCCAGAGAACATGATGAGCGGTTTGTTCAAACATGTTGCCTTCGGTCGAGCACTCGCACATGGGTGAAGGCACTAGTTTAAATCCGTAAAGTTTGGCCTTAAAATTTCCATGACCGGTCAGGAATTGAGAAACGCAGTGATCAATATCCATCCAATGTTTGGATAGCCGTTCACGAATATTAGGGAAAAAATTATAAAGATGATAGAAGATATATAGTTTCGGCTTCTTGAAAGACAGCTTTTTGTGAACCCTATACTTAAAAATGTGTCCGTTCCAATCCTTCAAACTACAGACCGATCGCTATAACCTCCCTCTTCTCGAAGATGATGGAATCCATTATCAATAGCCAGCTCCTTCGACACTTGGACGCTCAGGGATTACTAAGGCTCGGCTCGGCTCTCTTGGCGTACCTAACTCATCGCTGGCTCAGGCGATTGAAACTGTGGGTACTTATTAGCTGTCAGTTTTGATATCGCGGAGGCCTTTGATCGGGTTTGGTACAAAGCACTTTTATTCAAGATTCCATCATACGGAGTTCCCGAAAAATTATGAAAGTGGGTCACAAGTTTCTTAGCAATCGCTAGTTGATGGTGAATGCTCTGACACTCTATCTTTTGACACCGGTATCCCTCAGGGTTGTATGCTATCGCCTACCCTATTCATACTGCATATCAATGACACGATACAGACCAACGGCATTCATTGCTATGCGTATAAAAATATCATAAGTTATTGATTTTCTAGAGTTTTGATATTTTTAAGGTAGGGCATTGTGATTTTAAGTTAGGGCATTGCCCCCCAATGCTCCCTCTAGCTACGGCCATGGACGTAACTCAATCCAATTTAACGAACCAAAACACAAATCAGCGCGTTCAGCACAAAAAAGTCACCAACGGTCGTATATTCTCGTTTGAGGGCACCACTTTAACAAACTTCCCCAGCATAAAAAATGGCGTAAACATTCCGAGCGAAGTCTAGAGGATAAGGCCAAGTTAGCTTCAAAAATCCTTGGTATTCTTAACAGAGCGAAACAGTATATCAGTCCGATCCGATGCCTACAACTCTTCACAATCCTCACATGGAATACTGTTTTCATATCTGAGTACTACTCCCTTTGGATCGTATCCAATGAAGGGCCGCTCAAATTGTTTCCACTTTTTACATGCGTTTAATAAAAAATTTTACACTTCCAAGAAATGAATTTTTGAAAGTCTGATATATACCGGTATAATTTATTATTTGGTTTTTACTATATTTATATGATACTATTTGCGCCTTTGCTCGCGGCTTCGCTAACGTTAAGAAGTATTTTTATTAATTAAGTATCAAAGTCTCAGCCCGATCGGTTTAAAATTAACAAAGTTTCAAACAAACTTTTATCCCCTATTTTATACCCTTAGGGGTAGAATTGATCAAAATCCTTTCTTAGCAGATGCAAGTAGATGTTATGACCTACGTCATAACATCTACTTGCATGCCTAATTTCAGCCCGATCCGTTCAGTGGTTTGGGCTGTGCCTTGATAGATCACTATGTCAGTCAGTCAGTCAGTCAAATCAGTTACCTTTGAGTTATATAATATATTTAGATTAATTCCAATACTGTGTCCGAGGAATTAGAAGTTTCATAAACATTTAAAACTATTATTTAACCCCTTAAGGCGACGCCTTGATAATTTGGCTGTAGCGATGCCGATTTTTCTCAGCAATGACTAAAGCTAAGAAATTGAAGTTCATTGTCAGTATTCATCATGTCTTTGTCTTTGAATTGCCCATAGCATAACACGATTGGACAACTTTTATAGCACAGAATAATCAATCGAAAAGACCTCTGTAAAAAAAGGATTCCTATTTTTCCAACAAAAGAGAGTGATTTAAGGTTATAAAATTTGTACATAAATTGGTTCAAGCATGCACTTTAATTTGTGCATAGCTTATATGAAATGTATTTATGCTTTTTTTGCTGTTCCATTGCTTGTTTTCTATGAGAGGCCGGGCCGGCCTCTCATAGAAAACAAGCAATCTAAAACATATCGAACACGGTTTCTTACTTTAACGCTGCGTCACCTTAAGGAGATTTTTAAAAATCCTTATTTAGTGTATTTTTACATCAAGTGTACCTATGCGAAATTTCACGTTTCTAAATCAAAAGACCTGTGCGTTGATCTATCTGTCTATCTTTGCCACAGACAATATTACGTAGAACGTAAGTCACTTATTATGAAATAATTGAAATTTTAAGTATAAAAATGTAATAAAATAATAGAATGTAAATAAAAAAGACTTATGTAATAGGAAATTAGTCTAATATTTACCAAAAGTTGTGACTTAAGTATTGAATTTTATCTACCCGCCCTTTTGGGTAGATACGGGTATTTACCGGGTACGTGAGGGTAAATACCGGGTAGATGGGTAAATACCCGGGTACGTGCCCATCTCTAACTGTCTCGCTATTCTACTCGGTGGGTGTCGATGATAAACATATCAAGTGCTTGACCGAGTGCACTGACTCGCCAATATACTAGACATATTGTGTCGATAATAAACATACCGAGTACTTGGCCGAGTGCACTGACTCGCCAATATACTAGACATATTGTGTCGATGATAAACATACCGAGTGCTTGGCCGAGTGTACTGTCTCGCTATTCTACTCGGTAGGTGTCGATAATAAACATACCGAGTGCTTGGCCGAGTGTACTGTCTCGCCACTCTACTCGGTAGGTGCCGATGATAAACATACCGAGTGCTTGGCCGAGTGTATTGTCTCGCCACTCTACTCGGTAGGTGTCGATGATAAACATACCGAGAGCTTGACCGAGTGTACTGTCTCGCTATTTTACTTGGCGGGTGTCGATGATAAACATACCGAGTACTTGGCCGAGTGCACTGACTCGCCAATATACTAGACATTGTGTCGATGATAAACATACCGAGTGCTTGGCCGAGTGTACTGTCTCGCCACTCTACTCGGTAGGTGTCGATAATAAACATACCGAGTGCTTAACCGAGTGTACTGTCTCGCTATTTTACTTGATGGGTGTCGATGATAAACATACCGAGTACTTGGCCGAGTGCACTGACTCGCAAATATACTAGACCTATTGTGTCGATGATAAACATACCGAGTGCTTGGCCGAGTGTACTGTCTCTCTATTCTACTCGGTAGGTGTCGATAATAAACATACCGAGTGCTTGGCCGAGTGTACTGTCTCGCCACTCTACTCGGTAGGTGTCGATGATAAACATACCGAGTGCTTGGCCGAGTGTACTGTCTCGCCACTCTACTCGGTAGGTGTCGATGATAAACATACCGAGTGCTTGACCGAGCATACTGTGTCGCCACTCTTGCACTGACTCGCCAATATACTCGATAGGTGTCGATAATAAACATACCGAGTGCTTGACCGAGTGTACTGTCTCGCCACTCTACTCGGTAGGTGTCGATGATAAACATACCGAGTGCTTGGCCGAGTGCACTGACTCGCCAATATACTAGACATAATATTGTGTCGATGATAAACATACAGAGTGCTTGGCCGAGTGTACTGTCTCGCCACTCTACTCGGTAGGTGTCGATAATAAGCACACCGAGTGCTTGACCGAGTGTACTGTCTTGCCACTCTACTCGGTAGGTGTCGATGATAAACATACCGAGTGCTTGGCCGAGTGCACTGACTCGCCAATATACTAGACATAATATTGTGTCGATGATAAACATACCGAGTGCTTGGCCGAGTGTACTGTCTCGCCACTCTACTCGGTAGGTGTCGATAATAAGCACACCGAGTGCTTGACCGAGTGTACTGTCTCGCCACTCTACTTGGTAGGTGTCCATGATACACATACCGAGTGCTTGACCGAGTGTACTGTTACGCTATTTTACTCGGTAGGTGTCTATAATAAACATACCGAGTGCTTGGCCGAGTATACTGTCTCGCTATTCTACTTGGTAGGTGTCGATGATAAACATACCGAGTGCTTGGCCGAGTGCACTGACTCGCCAATATACTAGACATATTGTGTCGATAATTATAAACTAGTCACAGGCAATTTCGACTTGGACAGGCGACTCGACTGGTGACTTGCCGGGTGACTAAAATCGCCACGTTAGTCACCCGTGTAAAGCGGCCATTACCCAATCAAGTCATATTGGGCCAATATTACTATTAATTACCTAAACTCACATTTCGGGTTGTATTTCGCAAGGGGTTAATTTTTGAAAAAAGTTTATATTTGACCTTTTCTGCTCCCCTTGGCGCCCCCTTTCGTTTGGTGTATTCAACAACTTTTCTAAGTCTTTTTCCCATAGTGCCCCGTTTCCTCCTGTCCAACCGTTTTTTCTACTTTTTTTATCTGTAGATATGCAAAATACTCACTGGAAGTGTATCAAAGTTTTCATAAAGGAAGTCTTTTCTATTGCTAGCTGTAGACCTTTTCCGACGTTCACTCCTCTTCTTCTCTATATATTCCCTCTGCAATGTTGTCACTAGGCCAATAAGTCTGAAAAAGCAAAATGTGTAGTAAAAAAATGTATACCTACCCGTGACAGTCACACGGCCGCACAGGTAGCAATTTCTAAGGAACCTTCGTAGGAAATTAAACCCTACAGGTCCTATTTTAATCTTTTAAGTATGAAAGCCTTAAAGGTGTAATATTTAAGATACTGTTCTGAATTATGTACAATATTATGATAAACAGTGTAGGTATGTTTACCTCATAAAAACTTCCTTTGTGATTTGTTCACCAGACTTTGGCAATGGTGGAGGGGATGGAGTAGGTGACAGGTCTGTGCCACGTGACGACTCAGAATCTGATCTGTGCTCCGACCAATCTTCTTGTATCTTATCCTCACTAAACATGTATTCACACATAAATATAAGTTTCAGTAGAATGCAGTGAGTCATCAGGGACAAATATCAGCCTTCCACTTTTTGGAAAATAATTTAAATTATGTTAAATAAAATGTTCTACCAAAAATGCAAAACACACAAAAATCATTAATTCATTTTGAAAAACATATTGTTATATTATGTTGATTCACTGTATTCACATAAAAAAACTACTTGGCAATGTAAAAGTAAGGCAAAAACTTTTTTACCATGTAAAAATGTTATATGTAGAAGATCAATATTTAATACTTAAATAATTAAATTAAGAAACAATTTATATTAAAATCTATATAGCAATATATTATGATTTATGATGCATTATGTTTGTCAATTCAGATTTTACCTATTACATAATAACAAAATGTATCTATATTAAATCTGAAAGGACCCTTAATTACTACGCATGCATAGTTAAAGGTCCTTTCAGACCAAAATCATATTATTAGAAATTAACTGAGTGTGGGTATTAAAAATATAAAGGTCACCTACATAAATGATTCCTTCACTTTGTTAAGAGCATTAGCAAAATGGCTTCTGCTATCTTGGACAATATTTGCCTGGTGGGAATATTTCCTGACATATTTGTCCTTCTCATCTGTTTCACTGTTGTTAGAATTTTCTTTTTCATTGCTCTTGTTTTCAATATCTGAATCTGATCTATTATCCTCATGAACATTCTCAGCTTTGACTTGAATTTCATTCAGAACAGATGGCTTCAGCAAGGAAACAGTACGTCCCCTACCTCGATGTTGCATCTGATGATCTCTCAACTGCTGTGCAACATAGCGATTGTCATTGTCGACGCTCACCTGCTTGTTCCGAGCCCTTAACCTCTGTTGATACAACTCTAATTCTCTTCTTAGTCTATCCACAACCCTTTTCTAAAAACATATATCATAAAAATTGTCAGCGACCATGGTAGAAAATTATTAAAATATATAAAAGGTGTAGGATATAGTTAAGATAATAACTTACTTGGGCTTGACCAATAGCAATAATTTCTTTTTCGGCTTCATTTACTTTACACTTAATGTGTATATTCTGAAAAGTGAATGCCAGAATTAGCAATTTAAATAGAAAACAATAATGCAGGTATGTTAATGCTTTTGAATCTTACATTTTCGTCCTCTTGCAAACGCGCAACCCAAATCTAAAACAAAGTAATTTTTTTAAGTTGTTTGCTTGAGTAACGTATTTTAATTTCAATAGCTTTATAATAAATTACCTGATGAATTCGAATAGCATTTCTTAACTCTGATTGCGTTTTCCGAATATCTTCCTTTATTTCATTAGAAACTTCCATTGCGTATCTATTACAGAAGATAGTTTAAAAATTTAGAATACTCATGCTACAATTACTATGAAATAACATACAAAAGAGAAACACAGATATTACATAAAACAAGAAAGTGGATACTCAGCAATGATAATTAAAATAATATTTTTGATTGAAGACAATAGGTACAACTTATATTTTAATCGCACTGTCGCAACTCGCAACTATAATATTTTAAAACAAGTAAACTCACATTTACCTACTAATTGCTTCCGAGTTCCGATTTATGTAGATGAAAACTCTTAGAACGTGCAGGAGATTATTTATTTAAACAAATAAATAAAAATTTCTTATAATTTGTGTACTAGAAAAAAACAAAATAATTATTAGGGTATTAGGTATTTTGGAGAAACTAAAAAAGTAAAAAGCGATTGAAAATTGGCAACAATTGGCAATACCGTGTAGTTATGTCTATTCACATGTATATATATTATAAGTCTATGTCTATTCACTATTCATATTGTGACCTGATATACCGCATTTATACATTCGCACGAATAGCGAGGCGAATCAAGCTCCGTTTAAGGTGGGTTTACACCAAAAGAACATAGAGCAAGAACAGCACAAGAACATTCTTTCGTATTCGTTTAGTGTAAACTATAATTCGTTACAACATACTTTAGATCGTTTACACCAATCGAATCAACAAGAACATCAAGAATAAGAATTTTTGCTCTATAGCTGAGAATAATTTAGCTCTGTTTAGACCAAACGAGCGAATGCTCATTGCTCATTCGTCAACGATAAGGTAGTTAATTTATTTTTATAGTCATCAAAGGTTGGATCCCATAAACATCTTTTGTTATGGTATAATTCTATCATTTGTAAACATTTTTCATTACTCCAATCCATATTTACGAAATAACCTTTGATAAACTACCTAAAACCAGCCGCCAAAAAGTAAAAATATCAAGAACACTAGAATCCCTTTGAAGATACCGCCTCGAAGAGCGAGCACGTCCGAACACGAAAGAACGCTCTAGGCAATTGCTCGAGCGCTCTTTCGTCGTTTACACCAAACGAGCGAGATTCTTAGAGCATTCTACCTATTTACCGCCGAACACGTGGCGAACACACTAGAACAACGAAAGAATGCTCGTTGTTAGTTTACATCAAAAGAGCTTTACTAGAATGAGCATTCCCTCGTTTGGTCTAAACGGAGCTTTAGAGCAAACGAGCGAATACTCATTCACCTCCATGGTGGTGAGGGGCCTTGCACGGATTTGCCAACATTATTGCTTGTGTGGTGGTGGTGTTTGCATGTTCTTGCATGCGAGTGTACGCATAGGCAGTGTGGGAGGAGGGAGGTGCTGTACGCATGCCTATGCGTGCACTCACTCATTTACTTAAAGGTGGAAGTTTATTTCGCGGAATATTGCTAAAAATAATAACAAACTAAATTTTTACGAAAGAATGTTCTTGTGCTGTTCTTGCTCTATGTTCTTTTGGTGTAAACCCACCTTCACGAGGCAAATAACGAACACGAATGTGTAAACAGGCGCTCGCTATTCGCCTCGCACTTCGCCTCGCGATTCGTGGCATTCGCGTTGAGAGCGGTTTTTCGGACGCGAATCAAAGGGCACGAATAGCGAATACGAACTTGCTGTTTACACATTCGCCTGCATTCAGTTGACAGCTAGCGTCCGACCCTACAGGACGTGTACAAAGCTGAACATACATATTTGACTTAAGTACACTGTACTGAAAATTAGCCTATTTTTAGTACAATGTTTTACTGTATAATGTTATCACGTTATTATTATAATAATGTTAGTACAATGTTATTAGTTATTACAGTCGTTTCTTTTCTTACTAATGCCACATATACGTGTACCATTGTGAAAACTTAAGTCATAATTTAAGATATAATATATACATACTTATTACAAAAATATTATATTTTGTTGTTAAAGTATAATATTATATTATTTATTAGTTTCTTAGTATTTATGAGCGCGTAGCCCGCCGACAAACTACTATGCAGTTTGGCGGGCTAATATTATAATGAGGAAATATATTTTGGTTTTCAATACAGATTAATTATCATAGTATTTAGTATAATTATTATTATTACGTAATAAAAATGGAATGGAGTGAAAGGCGAATTTTAGAATTCCTAGAATTTTACAAAAAGGAAGAGCTCATATTTTGGAATCCAAAATATCGCTATCATAAATTTCATATTTTTCATTCAATGTCGCTATCATATGAACACGTCCTCCATGTTCGTGTGCGAATGTCAAAATGAATCACCTCACGAATGTGTGAACGGTAGTTCGCGACAGCATTCGTATACGAATGCTTCGTCGAATGCTTCGTCGAATGCTTCGTCGATGACGAGGCGAATGGCGAACGCGAATGTGTAAATGCAGTATTGGGAGCGGTTTTTCGGACGCGAATCAAAGGGCACGAATAGCGAACACGAGCTTACTGTTTACACATTCGCCTGCATTTAGTTGACAGCTAGCGTCCGACCCTACAGGACGTGTACAAAGCTGAACATACATATTTGACTTAAGTACTCTGTACTGAAAATTAGCCTATTTTTAGTACAATGTGTAACTTTTTAAATATCATAAATTGTATTAATAAATTATAATTGACAAAAAAATGTAGCTACCTATTACTGTATATTAATATAATGTTCTTACTAATACCACATACCGATACCATTGTGTAAACTTAAGTCATAATTTAAGATATAACATAATACATACCTATACAAAAAGATTATAATATTTTGTTGTTAAAGTATAATATTAAAATTATTTATTAGTTTCTTAGTATTTATGAGCGCGTAGCCCGCCGACAAACTACTATGCAGTTTGGCGGGCTAATAGGAAATATATTTTGGTTTTCAATACAGATTAATTATTAGTATTTAGTCATATTATTATTATGTAATAAAAATGAATTGGAGTGAAGGGCGAAATATATTAAGTCCACACTCGGAATTTGCAATTTAAGGTAAAGATAATATTATATCATAGAAAGTTATCATAGTTATTATATTATTATATTCTGTCACAACTATCAATTATTTATAATTAGTGTACTATTATATAAAATAAGCAACTCCTTACATATGTATAAAATCTCATATGAGATTACCATCATAAGTATTGTATACGTATTGTGTTTGGCTTTTGTTACTTGAAATAAACAGATTTTTTTTATTATTATTTATATGCAAAATTGTGAAGAAGACAATGGTGACTCAATCAATGATATGAGTCATTTATTTTCAGAAGAAAATATTGGCGTTGATAAAGAAAATATCGCACTAAATAAATTAGTCTCGCCGTCACCATTGTCTTCTAAAACATTGAATATTTCGAATGTCTTTGCTGAAAAGGTCAGGGTTCAAAATATATGCGCATATACTGCTGGCTATATTATAATATTATGTAGAAAAACTACAAAAAAGTAAATTATTACATATTATGTACTTAACAAAAATATATTATGATTGCATTAATATGGAGACTCCAATTCAAAGTTAAATAAATGATATAATAATAATGTGTTGTTTTATTAATTTTTGTAACTCGACTTGAAATATCAAAATCTATCGGTTCTGGATATTCCCTAAATATCGATTTCATGGCCCCACTTTTTTTTCATTTATCTATGCACTGCTTATTTTTTATCTGTGCTTCTCATTTTGACACCTTTGATAAAAACGGCGATCGGAGTTTTGGCGGGCATGTGAAAGAGTGCTGTTGTGTTTTTGTGTTATTTTACTAAAATTGTGTTAGCTGGGTTTTTAATGTGTAATATTGGTAGAATATTAACCATTAGATATTCGTGTTCATGCACAAGTGTAGGAAAGTGATGTAATATCCAGAAACGTGCTATTTTGTGTTCCCTCCAAAACTCCATCGAAAGTTTCAGTAAAGCGTCTACCACTTTACTGAATTGACCGACTTGACTCCTGTGACTGTATTGACTTTTACTTAGACTTTGACTAGACTTTAGACCTGACGATACATGAAAACGATGATGAAAATTATAATAGGAGGAATATGGTTTTCCCGCCATATTCCTTACCTTTTTACCTTGTCTGTGGCACAACATACACATCCTTTGTGTCAAGTTGCCAAAAAAGAAGAAAAAAAAAAAAAAAAAATCGCAGCGCCAAAACTACTTCGATGGAACTACGCAAAACAAGCTGTCCTATCTGTAGCTTGCTACATATATTAATCTGTGGCTTAGGTATAAGATATTTTGATTTATGTCACACTTGACAGTACACTGTTTTTTTTTTTTTTCTTCTTTTTTGGCAACTTGACACAAAGGATGTGTATGTTGTGCCACAGACAAGGTAAAAAGGTAAGGAATATGGCGGGAAAACCATATTCCTCCTATTATAATTTTCATCATCGTTTTCATGTATCGTCAGGTCTAAAGTCTAGTCAAAGTCTAAGTAAAAGTCAATACAGTCACAGGAGTCAAGTCGGTCGATTCAGTAAAGTGGTAGACGCTTTACTGAAACTTTCGATGGAGTTTTGGAGGGAACACAAAATAGCACGTTTCTGGATATTACATCACTTTCCTACACTTGTGCATGAACACGAATATCTAATGGTTAATATTCTACCAATATTACACATTAAAAACCCAGCTAACACAATTTTAGGAAAATAATACAAAAACACAACAGCACTCTTTCACATGCCCGCCAAAACTCCAGTACACTGATATTTTAAAAAAAACACAACCAATATGTAATCAGTGATGCCAACCTGCAGATAATTTCAGATCGGTGGGGAACCAATAGAAAATCTAGAAGTGTCTACCGTCGCGCCGTCTGGCGGAGATTTAAAAAAGAAAACAACCCATTCGTCGAGAAAATTATAATCTTAAATCTATTGTGGCGTGCGTTGCACAATGCAGAAAGAGGGAGAAGAAGACGGCCTGTCATGAGTGACAGCCGGTTTTCCCTCGATCTCTTGACGTGCTCTTGACGCACGGTAACCGAACTAGAAATTACAACATCGCGATTCAACTTTGTATACAGGGTGTAATAAGACCATGACTTCCGATAACTTTGGGGTATGATTATACTACATTTCCTGATTACGAAAATGTATTTTTTTTAATTTTATTTTTTTAATTTTAATTTTTTTTTTATAATTAATACCTTTTAAACATGATAATAAACCACATAGAAAAATCATTTAAAATATTTTTTTTAATTTTATTATTTTTATTTCAATAAGCAATAGGCAGCGCGCGGTCAACGTCCTCGTGTGTACGAACACGAGAACGTTGACCGCGCAATCAGCTGTAGCTCCGGCCTACGCACGCCAAGTCGAAAGGTCGTATGCGACGAATGACGATACACTACGACAGAACACACAGAAACCCTAATGTATGTGGTGTCTTTTCAATTTTAAGCCCATGAAGGTCAACATGACGTGGAACTTAGAACTCTGACCTCTTACTCTACCTCTCATCTAAGTGACCTCTTACTCTACCTCTCATCTAAGTTACTTGCAGTGTTAAAAGTTTAATGGTAACTCATGTAGAAAACTGTAAGCAACTGTCTGTGCACAACTTACATCGTATGGCAAACTTAGAAGTTTGCCATACTGTTGTACATGTATTACTAGTCTAAGATTATTAGACTACAATATAGTTACAAAAATTTAATCGTAAATAACGAAACCAATGCGGATGAACTGTCTATCCGCAATCGTCACTTATCAATCGAAATTACAGATGATACACGAAAAAACCTGATACATAAAACTGACAATTAACTTACGTGAAAAATGTTGAGTTCAAATGTTCTTACTTCTTTATGCATTTTGAAAATAGTCCTTAACACCAAGCAATAAGACCAGTGACCACCAACAACGTCAAAAACACTTCTCGTTTTAAACGAAATCTATCACACGGCACACCACAAAGTATTTTAACACAACTGAAATAATAATCAATTAACACTTAACACAATAACTACTACCACGTTTTGATACTTGAAGTAATTGTTAAATAATCAAACTTATCTCTAACAACAACCTATTACCTCAATGCCCAAATGGCTACTAAATTTGAAAATCTATTTTAATTTTTAAAATAATGTTTTAAGTCGTGTATCGGCTTTCGCTGAAGACGTCAAAGGACACCGACACCTGCCGACACGGGCGGCGGCTTGCTTTGTCCTTTGATGCGGACCCGACAAAGCGCGGCCGCTCTGCCTTGCACAACGCACGTGTCGCTAATCCATTTCAAGGACAATCTAAGTGTTGTACCCTATTTAAAATTCAATACTATTTATTTTAGTCGATATTTAAATTAGCATTAAATAATAAAAATTATACCTATTATTTAGTAGATCTAATCTCATTTTTAAAATGAACTCTATTAAGAGGTTATAAATTCAAAAAAATTTATCGGGATACATAGTCAAGTTGCATTCGATAATTTCGATACCTACATTACCGTGACAAACTGATTGTTATACTATGGTACGCGTTACGAGTATGCATTGTACGTATGCGCGTATACGCGTCTACGTATGCAATGAAAATACTTTAATAATACCTAATTAATTAAATAACATTTAATTATTATTGTCGCTATTCTTAACATTGAGTAGGTATTTGTTTTTTTTTTTAGTTTGACTGTAATCAATACGTACTCGTATGTAAAACAATTAATAACGATTTATGTAAACACGCGCCGCGCTGGTGTACTGTGAAGTTTTTGTTTAAGTTTTGTAATTTTACGGATGTTCTGGTCATATTGCTTGTTTTGTGTATTGTTAACTATTTTTTCTATGTTTGTAATTAATAACGGGCCGTGACACGATACGTCCGATGAATGTGCGATGAAATGTGGATGAACTTTTAATACTCGTAAACCTGGAACGGGTGAACATCGTCGTCGATAGACGATAGTGCGCTTTAAACAGTGCAATAAAAAGTGTCCCCTGTTTACTTTTGTTTCGTGTTGAATAACTCTGCAATCTGCATCGAGTTAGATGAAGCACAGTTCGAACTGCATTTGATAAAAGCAGACAGATCACAGGTCAGTGAACATGTTATCAAGTATTTTTTCCATAGATAGGTGTAACTGTGTATTGTATCTTACAACCTGATTCGGATGTGAATTATGATTACTTTTCCTTTTTGGCTGAAAGTAAAAACTGAGTATTTTTGAGTAATAAACCTAAGAAACGGTAATTAATAAATTCTAACATTTTATTAAATCGTGAAAACAATTGTAATTTAATAATCATTACAATATTGGTGGTTTATTCATCAGCTGTTTTGTCTTAACTCATGAATAGCGCAGGGCCGCGCGCGCGGGACTCGGCGCGGGCGGCGCGGGCGGCGCGGGGGGGCTGGCTCGGCCCGGGGGCCGGGGCTCCATCGCCGCGCGATACTATCGCGCATTTCTGCACGCATTAAACATTGCGTGTTGAAAACTTTGACTATTTTAAAAACTGGCGATTTAAAGAAAATTACTTGCACCAATGGATATATCTCATGCCCTATAATAACCCCACGAAGTTATCGGAAGCGGTCTTTTGACACCCTGTACAACCAATGTGTAAATATGTCTACCAGCCGCTAAAACTAAGTACATATTATGTACATATATAGTATGTGTTGAAATATATGTAGTACCTACATTCAACTGCCAACAACTTGTATTTGGGGCGACTTCGGTCAACCTACACCTACGTCGACTTGCCCCCAAAGTGGTGACCAGCGGCAGAACACGCCCACTACCGCAATACACATCGGAGCACGCGAAGAAGCAACAGCTAAGACTGCACAACCCTGCATGGTGACGGCTCAACATTCCCGAACATACCAGCCCACACACCGCTCTTGGACGGACTGAGTTGCGGCTGCGCATCAACGCACGCATCTCCATTGTTCGTCGCATGTGATTGCATGTTTGCTGGTACAGTACTGGTTGCATGTCCACCTCACCGTTCTCAAGGTACTGTTTTTAACATATTCTGGACTAGTTTTCAAGTGTCTTGTCTCAACTTCAGTGTTGCATGGTGAATACAAGTGCTACAGACACAGTATTAAACCAAAATTAACAATAAGAACGATACAACAAAAGACTTTTAAAAGTGTAAGTAAGTGCATACCTCGGACAACGAAATACTAGCAATCCGTTATGTATTTAAAACTTATTCCCATTAATAACTATGTTATTAACATATAAATCTGACATTATTCCCAGATTAATAATGCTCTTTTGTCCTTTGTTAAGATAAAATACTAATTTAAGCAATTTTAAACTGTAACCAACCTGATATTTTAATATTTCCTAGTAAATAGTATCAATTTGTACTCACTACCAGATACTTGTATTACACCTACTGTTAGTAGTATACAGCCCCGGATCTTCAAATTTTTTTAGGCGGGGCAAAAACTGAAAAATGCCGCCCCGCCTCCCCTGCGTCGAATGTGTCACAGCATTTCACTGCGTCAAAAAAAAACACCTTTATCATCCATATAATTTCAGCTATCAATATGTTGGTTATAATATTTAACAGGGTAGGGTTTAAACTCAGACCAAATAAAAACTCAAGACAGAGCGCTGCGAACAACGTGAGTGAAGCAGATTTTGCACGCCGCGCACTGCGCGGGCTAATGTTGCAATGTTATTCAAATTACTCCAAAATCAATAAAATAAATATAATATAATATTTACACCCTTTCACGACACAGCTCGGCATTTTGAAGTGTTTACAAATTATTTTCTAAACGCGTGCTGCTGTCACGAGTCGCGATATATACTGACGAAAAATGGCGTACTTTTGTTTTGCGTATGTGGGCGTAAGTGTGTACTGTGTACATACACAGCTGGAGTACTTTCGATCGGCTTCACTTTGTTGTTCGCAGCGCTCTGTCTTGAGTTTTTATTTGGTCTGAGGGTTTAAAATAAAAATAATTATATGCATAATAAAATTAAAAATCAAATAATATTATATTATTAAATATTTTGTGAATTGAAATTACAATTTTTCTCTTCGAGCTAGGGAATGCAATCTCGTTCTCGCGAGATCTCGGCCTTTTTTAGCGAGATTGATCTCGGACGAAAAAAAGACGAGATCTGGCGAGTTTGACGAGATTGCATTTGAGCATAAAAACGTCTTATTCGAAGCGCGGACTTAGCATTCTATATAGTTTGTGGCGCGGACTGACACGGACGGAGTTGCCATCACGGAGTAAAAACATAGAGAAGCTAACCTAAGCAACTGTGGTATCGGTCAAGTTGATATTATGGCCATGAAATTGCTGTACTTGTGCTATTATTTATTCCGTAGTCAAAGTTAAATAAATGATGAAACTGTCCATTGTTCCGTGAAGTGTGAATTTCTGCCCCGATATGAAGAATGGGCGTAACTTCCACAAACACGATTTTGAGATAATCTTGTTATAAATTATTCAAGTACACATATAATTGAGGATTTTGTAAAAGTTTCAAGTGCCTACCTGTTGCCATTATTGATATCGAGCAAAAAATGCCGAAAAAGTACGTTTGTTATATGGTAGCCCCCCTTAAATATTTATTTTGTTTTATTTTTAGTATTTGTTGTTATAGCGGCAACAGATATACACAATCTGTGAAAATTTCAGAAGTCTAGCTATAGCGGTTCTTGAGATACAGCCGACAGACGTACAGATAACGAAGTCTTAATAATAGGGTCTCCGTTTTTACCCTTTGGGTACGGAACCCTAAAAAATGGATGTGGGTGACTTTTTCCATACAACTAACGTGATTTTCGTGTCCATTTTTCTCGATATCAAATATCAATAGTGGCAACAGGTATACACTTGAAATTTTCACAAAGGCCTTAATTAAATTACATGTTTATTTTGATAATTAATATTAATAGTTTTAAAATAAAATCAAATTTTAAGGAAGCTCCCTAACAAAAAAAAAACAATTTTTAGCTTGTTTTTCCTTAAAACGGTACGGAACCCTTCATGCGCGAGTCCGACTCGCACTTAGCCGATTTTATTTAATAATTGTTTTATGATTGTTTGTGACAGCTTCATAAAAATCGTCAAAAATATATATTTTTTTTCTTTTTTGATGCATTTTCCACCTGGTAAGTCGCAGATTACTTGTATGAAAAGGCGTAAAAAATATAATAAGTAATAACGCCCTTTCATCCTAGTAACATAAATTTACTTGTATGAAAAGCCACAATTTGGAAATTAGGGCTTTTCATCATAAAATTCAGAACGTAGAAGGAGATATGTTATGGCTTTCTATTTAATGTTCTGTTAGGGAACAAAATTTTTTTTTTTCGGAATTCGACCATGTTTCCTAGACAGAAAAAAAGAGTTTTCTCTGCTGATTCTGAATCTATTTATAACTCTATTTGGCCAAAATGGAAGTTACGCCCATTCTTCTTATCAGGGCAGATTTGGCCGCCCCCTGAATTTTCCGCCCGGGGCATAGGCCCCGGCTTGCCCCCCCCCCCTAGATCCGGGGCTGGTAGTATATTCATGCTACTTAAAGTGAAACATACTATAATTCACCGATAATTATAACCTTTTTGCATGCATAAATGCATTCTGCATTACATATTAACACTTGGTTGCATGTGAATATTTTATTTTCTTTTTTATTCTTATAATTTTTTTATTGTGACTGTTGTCAATTAGGACTGCTCTTTTTACTGTCTTGTGCAAATGTGCAATACCCTCGGAGGAGGATAACAAGGGTGAAAATTAAGTCAACAACTAACAATTATTTAATCTCCATACTTAATAATCACAGATCTTACACCTGACACTCCGCACCCACAGTCACTCATAAAACTGGTTACAGATTTCATTATTTTATTAATCATTCTTTTCTCTCATATTTACATATTATATTCTTTCAGTTCCTAAAAATTCCTTTCCTTCCATCGGCTTTCACATAAGTAAATAAAATGGCCGAAGAATTGGAGTACCTCCGGGCACAGATAGCTACCCTAAAAGCTCAAATGGAAACGGATAATAGACCAAGCATTACAAAGGTCTCAGTAAAGTTACCACCTTTTTGGACAGACAGGCCAGCCGTATGGTTTGCGCAGGCGGAGGCACAATTCGAACTAGCGGGCATCAATACCGAGGCCACAAAATTCAGCCATGTCATATCAGTTCTGGACCATAGGGTTATCGGTGAGGTTGAGGACCTAGTACTTAACCCCCCAGAAACAGAAAGGTACACTAAACTGAAGGAGCAACTTATCACCGAAGTGTCAGAAAAGCAACGGGTCCGAAAACTTCTTAGTGATGAAGAGCTCGGAGATAGAAAGCCATCTACATTTCTCAGGCACCTTCGCTCTCTAGCAGGAACAGTGACAAAGGATGAAAGCTTACTACGCCAGCTCTGGATCAGGAGACTACCTCCTAATGTCCAAGCTATCTTGGCAACACAAGTGGACATTAATCTAGAAAAAGTAGCCGAACTAGCAGACAAAATAATGGAGGTCTCACCATACACCATAGCTAGCTATGGTGTATGGTTGTACTAGTACAAGCAGCTCTCCCGCCAGCACTGATGTTACTAGTGCAGTATCGACACTGACCAAACAAATTACAGAACTGTCCATGTAGGTCGCAGCCATAAGAAGAGACAGATCAGCCAGCCGTAGCCGTTCTGTTTCCAGATCCCGAAAATCATTCTCCTCGGCACAGATGTGTTGGTACCACAGAAGGTTTGGAGCCAAGGCACTGAAATGCATCCCGCCGTGTCACTTCACACTAGCGGAAAACCCGAGCAGCAGTCAGTAAAGGAGGACCCTAACTGCTGCTCCATTGACACCTCCAGCCGTCGTTTATTTGTTACCGACAAGGTTACCAAACGTCAGTTCCTGATAGACACTGGATCTGACCTATCGTGTTTTCCCCATCTCTGGCTACCTAAAAAAAGGCAACCCACCAGTTGGGAACTCAGCGCAGCAAATGGCAGTAGCATAAAAACTTTTGGAACTGTTTCCCTGAAATTAGACTTAAATTTACGGAGAGATTTTACCTGGTCTTTCGTCGTTGCAGACGTAAACTCGGTGATCATCGGATCTGACTTCCTCTCATACTTCCACCTCCTCCCTGACTGCACGAACAAGCGGTTGCTGGATGGAAAAACAGGCCTTGCTTGTGTAGCCGCCATCGCATCATCCGAACAAGTAAGTGTGCGAGCAGTGAGGGACGATTTGCCGTATTCTCAAATTCTCCAAGAATTCCCGGACATCACTCGACCCCCAGCTACTTCCAGAGGCAAGAAACACGACACAGTGCATCACATTCTGACGACAGATGGCCCTCCAGTATCAAGTCGACCACGACGACTGGCATCTCACAAGCTCGTCGCTGCAAGGAAGGATTTTGCTATCATGCTGGAAAGTGGAGTAGCCAGACCGTCCAAAAGCCCGTGGGCGTCCCCTCTGCAGATGGCCGAAAAAAAACCACTCTTGGCGGCCCTGCGGCGATTACCGTGGCCTTAACGCCAGAACGATCCCCGACAAATATCCTGTCCCGCACATCATCGACTTTACTCACCGCCTTTCCGGGTGCTCCGTGTTCAGCACCCTAGACCTGGTCAAGGCATATCAGCAGATCCGAGTGGCCGAAGCGGATATTTGCAAGACGGCAATAACAACTCCCTTCTGCCTATTCGAGTTCCCTTATATGACCTTCGGCCTACGTAACGCTGGGCAGACCTTCCAGCGGTTCATCGACGAGGTAGTACAGGGACTTGACTTCTGCTACTGCTACGTCGATGACATCCTGGTCTTCTCGCGCGACGCTGCTGAACATGCTGACCACCTGCGCCAAATCTTCTCACGTTTCCAGAAGTATGGAGTTACCCTGTACCCTTCGAAGTGCACCATCGGAGCAAGTGAAGTCACATTCCTAGGGTACAAAGTTACAGCCGACGGAGTCGAACCGCCCAAAGAGCGCATTGAAGCTATCAAGACATTTCCACCACCAAAAACTGTGCAGGGGGTGCAGGTACCGACGGTTTCTGCCACACGCCGCCAAGCTACAAACTCCATTGATTAAAGCTATTTCAGCCATAAACGGTAAGGGATCCAAGCCGGTACCTTGGACACCCGAATTGCATCAAGCGTACGAGGCCTGCAAAGAAAGCCTATCCTCGGCTACTTTGCTAGCTCACCCGGTGTCCGGTGCCCCACTTGGTCTCTTTACCGATGCATCAAGCGTGCACATCGGAGCTTGCCTACAACAGCAAGTCAAGGGTGGTTGGCAGCCCTTGGGTTTTTTCAGTAAAAAGCTGAACGCAAGGCAAGAGCAGTGGCCGGCCTACTACAGGAAGCTGTTGGCGGTTTACGAAAGTGTCCAACACTTTCGGCACATCTTAGATGCCCAACACGCGACCATTTACACCGACCACAAACCGCTCTTATACGCTTTTAAGCAGCGCCGAGAAAAGTTGCCTCCGCCCAGCTCAATCAGCTCAGCTTCATCAGCCAATTCACAACGGAGTCGTTTACATTAAAGGCGAAGACAACGTTGTCGCTGATTCACTTTCTCGGATTGAGACGATCACCCTAGAGGAAGACTATGAAGCTTTGGCCGCATCCCAACTTCAAGACGACGAGTTGCGCTACCTCACCTCAAATTCCTCGTTAAAAATAGAAAAAGTACCAATTCCCGGAACATCAATAAGCATAATGTGCGACACGTCTACGGGCCGACCGCGTCCGTATGTAACAACCGCGTTCCGTCGTAAAAATTTTAACAGGCTGCACAAACTCAGTCATCCAGGCGCAAGAGCGTCAGCACACTTGGTATCCGAAAGGTTTGTCTGGCCCTCTGTCCAGAAAGACTGCCGCGAATGGGCACGAAACTGCATCCCTTGTCAAAAAAACCAGGCAAACATAGGACACTTTGACAATCCTTCAGCCCGTCTGCAGCACGTCCACATCGACATCATAGGGCCTCTACAACCATGCAAAGGCTACAGCTACTGTCTCACAGCCATTGACAGGTTCACCCGCTGGCCGTATGTCCAATGGTGGGCATCACAGCAGAGGAAGTAGCGAACCTTCCTACACGGCTGGATAGCCCGTTTTGGCGTTCCCGTAACTATTACTACCGACCAGGGGCGACAATTTGAATCGGACCTATTCAACCGACCATTACAGCTTTGCGCCATAAAGCGCTCCAGGACCACCAGCTACCATCCGTGTGCTAATGGCATGATTGAGCGAGTCCACCGACAGCTCAAGGCGGCGTTAATGTGCCATAATGACTCATGGCTCTCATCCCTTCCCCTCATTTTGCTGGGCATGCGTACAGCTTTCAAGGAAGATCTCAGAGCTACCGTGGCAGAATTGCTTTACGGAGAGACGCTGAGCATACCTGGCGAAATGATTCATCCCGACACATCACTCACCTCACAACTCACACCCACGGATTTTGTCGTAGATCTTCGACAGAGAATGTCGAAGCTACGACCAACCCCTGGCACACAACACATACAGCCGCGCACTTACACTTTCAAAAACCTAACACAGGCTTCACACGCATTCGTAAGAGATGATAGTGTCCGACGACCACTGCAACCACCGTACAATGGGACGTACAGAATCGTCGAACGCTCTACAGACGGAAAAACTATCACACTACACATCAACAACAAAGACGTGAAGGTGAGCGTGTATCGTATAAAACCCGCCTTCACCGAATTACCTTCTCCACCTGAACGTTCTCCATCTGCACCTCTTTCACCAGCACCTTCTCCACCTGCATCTTCTCCTCCTTCACGTTCCCCATCCGCAACGACCACGCCTATATCTACTCAAGCTACAAGTCCTCCTCCTTTACCCACTACACGTATACCTCCTACACCCACATCTAATGTGCCCTCACAGACACTTTCAAGGACCACTAGAGCGGGTCGCACTGAGTCTCCCGCAAACGATCAAACATCAAACACCTCAAACATGTCAAAGACATACAAACTACGTGTTTGACGTGTTTGAAGAAAATTTGGATTACTACGTGTTTTGACGTGTTTGACGGTTTGATGTTTGATCGTTTGTGGGAGACTTAAGATTTAAGAACCAAAACGATTACGTTTATTTTTAAATTAAAAACCTCCTTTTGGGGTGCAAATATCTGGTTATCCTTCTCCGTGGGGGGGTGGTGTGGCGTGCGTTGCACAATGCAGAAAGAGGGAGAAGAAGACGGCCTGTCATGAGTGACAGCCGGTTTTCCCTCGATCTCTTGACGTGCTCTTGACGCACGGTAACCGAGCTAGAAATTACATTATCGCGATTCAACTCTGTATACAGTGTGTTTGTGTAAACACCGTTGTCCTTGAAACCATCAAATGAGCCCGTCAATATGAACAACTTTTTCTATGAGAACAATGCTGGGAACTCAAAAAAAAAATGCCGTCTTCATACCCATACGGATGCCCGGATCGGCAATTTGTATGGGTATGAAGACAGTTTTTTTTTTAATTCCCAGCATTGTTCTCATAGAAAAAGTTGTTCATTTTGACGGGCTCATTTGATGGTTTCAAGGATAACGGTGTTTACACAAACATCTTGTATAGCCAATGTGTAAATATGTCTACCAGCCGCTAAAACTAAGTATAGTACCCGGCGATAAATATTGCACATCGACCTTTGGAAAGTGACAGTCGGCTAATTTCGGTATACAAAAAGTCCGGTATATGTTAGGAGCTGTTAAAACAATTATGGTTTGCTTCTTTTGACAATTTTATTTTTCTTTGTATAAAATACACCAAATTTTCTATAAGTTATGGCTTTAGGTTCGGGTAAAATAAAATAAAAAAGGGTGTTCAAATTATGTTTACGTATTTAATTTTTTTTTTGGAAAATTACAGCTGTAGCAAATTTAGGGGTGTTAACAACTCTAGATATATATTATTTTGAACTGGACGCGACTGCAATCTATTGAATTTGAACAACGACTGACATAATGTCAAATAGGTGTGTGCTACAAAGATAACGCTCTATGAAACCGAAATTAGCCGAATGTCTCTTTCCAAAGGTCGATGTGCAATATTTATTGCCGGGTATTGTACATATTGTCTACTAATAACATAATATTGTGTATGTGTTGAAATACATTCAACTGCCAACAACTTTTATTTGGGGCGACTTCGGTCAACCTACACCTACGTCGACTTGCCCCCTAACTATCTCCCTTTTGCTTATGCTTTTTTGCGTAAGTGAAAAAAGATAACTGTAAGTTTGAGTGTTTATCTACCATTTTGAAAGAAATATTTGTCAAAATGCCTCTTTGCCATTGATCTCCATTATACAAGTACGCTGAATCTATGATACCCACTTTTTTTGTGCCTATTTGAAGCGGAATCAGCGCCTCCATTATTCGGGAAGAGAACTAAATTTGACGTTACCATTGGTAACCATGTATGTATTATATTTCTCTATGGCTTAATCGTTTGAATTGTTTTCGTGTTTTTAAAGTGTTTTAAAAGGTTTTACGCGATTAAGTAATATATAAATAAGTGGTGGAAGTTCATAGTTAAACTATGAAAGAGTGTATGTTATGTAAAACGCGGTACAAAAAGGGACGTGGGGTTACATTTCACAAGTAAGTGATTTTAACAGCAAATTTCTACGATACTAAACTTTTATTGATAATAAAGGCACTTAAAATGTGGCACTAATCTTATTATACCGTATTCACCACATATTTACCTTTGTTTTACCGATTTTTGATAAACAATAAAATTCAATAGTGCTGGAGTTTTCTGTCGATAAAACTTATCGATATCTATAATAATTGTATTGAAATCTCCGATAACCGATTTTTATTATCAAATACATATTATTATGCTCTTAAAATAATTGACAGGTTTCCGTCTGACGAAGAAAGACTGGAATTATGGTTGAAAAAAATTGAAAAACCTGGTTGGCGTCCGAAAATTGCTACTACCGCTTGCCGTTACTATTTCAAGTGTACAAACGTTCAAAAATGGTAGTAAAAACTACCATTTGATCGTGATTATGTTTGGAAAATTTATTTCAGCGTCTACTCTTTCTTCACAGGCTGTAACTGTGTAACGGTAACTAATAAAATATAATGTTAAAGTATCGCACATATATTTTTATTATTTATAAATACCTTACCTACCCCACCCCAATAAAAAAAATGTATTCAAACGTTCCATATTTATTTATGGATCGCATTGTCCAATTAGTTCCTTTCCCTCGCACTTCTGCAATCAGCGCCAAAATGGCGAAAATCAAATGAGATAAAGTAAATCGATAAAAATTGGCTTGCTAGATCAATAAATAAATAGGGAACTTTTATATTATTACTAGACGTTTCACACGTCTTCTCCCACGTAAATATCATATTTCACAAATTATTGGTCCACAAAAAATAGCCTATATAAGGGAGATCGCACACGACAGACTTTTGTGCGATCAAAGTCTGCGGCTTCCATACATTCCGCATGGCGCGCGCCATCAGATTGTATGGAAGCCGCAGACTTTGATCGCACAAAAGTCTGTCGTGTGCGATCTCCCTAATCCTTCACGTTATACATTCCCCCGTTTTTTCCACATTTTCTTCTATTTCTTAGCTCCTATTAGTCTCAGCGTGATAAAATATATAAAATGGGCTACCTAACACTGAAATAATTGTTCAAATCGGACCAGCAGTTCCTGAGATTAGCGCGTTCAAACAATCTCTTCCGCTTTATAATATTATATGGTATAGATTAGTTAGGGTCTAATCACACAGAACACTTATTCAGCTCTGTTCAGCTTTAATACGATACACTTTAGCACAACTTTGATAATATTAGAAATGCTATATAACCTATACTTATATTATAATTTATAAATGGGAAAGTAGGTTTTTTTGTCCTTCCTTCACGCCCTAGCGAAGCAACTAAACGACATGATTTTTGGCATAGACTTAGTCGAAAGAATGAAGAGTAACATAGGCTACTTTTGGTTTTGGAAAAACATCGTGTTCCTAAAATATTCGTGTTTTTACGCGATTTTGAAATTCCACGCGACCGAAGCCGGGGGCAAAAGCTAGTAACTCATATAGAGGTAAGAATGGCAAGCAACTATAGAGCTTCGGTCGCGAATACTTTAGGAGGTATCCAGTTTTGAAAGTCTACCGCACTTTCGATAAAATTTAAGGCAATTTTTTTTCCTAGGGATAACTGTATGAATCTCGTCTCCCACTGTCGGACCCTTATGATAGTTGCTCCCTACTACTAGACAACTTATACTCAGTTAGTTCCTACTGCCATACCACTTTAAAAACATTTAATGTACTCTTTTGGCATTTCAGGGAATAATTAAGGGTAGTATAAGTTAGTAGTTAAGGGTAGTTAGTAGTAATAAGTTAAGGTAGTATAAGGTAAATGTCGAATTCCCGACACTTTGAGATGAGATTCCAATATTCCCGTAAGAAGTAAGAAAAGAAAAGTGCTTTACAGTGTATCGAAGGCTAGGTAGACCTTCAAAACTAGATACCTCCTAAACCCGATCGAAAATATACATATAGTTGCTGTTCATTCATACAGGAAAACTTTCAGCTTTTATAAAATGACAAAAATCTGGCTATCGCTGGCTCTTGGATAATCTAATTGTCATAAAAGTTAACAAATATTATAATAGTCAGAGTAACTAGTCGTAAGTAATGTTATTTGGTAATTTAAAATAACTGTCATAAAACTGCGAAGTCTTATCACGTCATATACGAGTATTTAATTACAAGTTGAAGGAAACCAATAGTTATTGTGATTGCTTTCAGGCCGAGAAATAGAAAACGTTCCTCATTATTAACTTTAAAGTATGTTTTTCCATAATATTATGCCTGTTTATGAGTAATTCTCCGAGGCCCCTAAAAATGTGGTCACACGCTCTTTACTACTACCCTGTTAAACATACAGCCTTAGGACCATACACTTAGGACATGTTATTCTTCATTTATTTAAGTATCCGATTTCAATAAATAACATCTATAATTATTTATAGTTTTTGTTTAATTGATAATTTAATGTCGAAATCGGGGGCAAAATCGGTGTTCTCCGCGCGTCACACTCTGTTCGCGCTTACGGAAAGCGTTAATAACTTTTGTATTCTAGTCATTAGCATAGAGTGTTATACATCAAATTAATCTAGATTAACTGAACTACCTAATTACTAAACTAAAAGAATGTTATATCTTAAGTTAAAAAAGTTAATAGGCATAACGTCTCTGTCACACGATTTCGCTAGTTTCACGGGCGGGTAACAAAACTGCACCTATTTTCCAAACGCGACGACTTGTGGTTACACATTTTAGCTGCACCAACCGCTCAGGGCTGTTCCCGCATCAGTACAGGGGACACAAACGCTCGTCGCTTAAAAACAAAGAAAATACGAGGAAAAATATTCCTTAAATATGATGAAGAGGCTGTAGTCACGTAACTTTTGCGTGCTTGTTTTGAATGATAATAATTTATAATTATGACACTCATATCAAATAAAGGAATAAGGTATATGATCGAGATTATTTCCTAGTACTTTGTATATTTACCCATTACTTTTTTCGTAATTATTTTTTATAATATAAAAGTTGCGACAAACTCCACGAAAGTTACGATTGCATTTTCTAGGAACAAAATATGGATTAAAATCTTTTTTCCTTAATAAATAAAAGAAATTATTATTTCATTTATTAAGATCAACAATACTAAATCGAAGACTTGAATGCGTCTTTTCGTGGTAGATTTCCTGAAATGCTGTGACTTTTTCGAGGTTTAGGTGATGTTATTTCAAGAAGTACTTGCAGA